>CM066034.1:942321228-943640493 GCA_033557465.1 Ichthyophis bannanicus
CATCCGGAAGAGGAGCCGTTCCAGCATCGGAGGAACTGGAACAGTAAAGGCCTCCTTCGGAGGAGAGTCGTACTGTAGGGCCTCGAGCTCCTCGGCTCGAGGCTCCTCCTCGGGGTCCGCAGGGATAGCCAACGCGGTGGCCATATCCCGGACGAACTCCGAGAACCGGGTATCCTCCGGGGGGATCTACTCCGGGGCTCAGACTGCGGTGAGTCAAATGGGACGCACCGAGTCTGGAAGGTGTCGGGGGACTCCTCGTCCTCCGTCTCCCAGGCGGACTCGTCCGATGAGGAATCGAGGTCCGACCGCGCGGGGCCTGTGAGCACCTGCCCCGACGCCGAAGGCACCAGCGTCGATGCCCTCGGTCCCGAACGGGAGGTCGAGGGAGATCGCGATCGAGGTCGATCTCAAGCCTTCATGGTCTCGAGTATCGGCTCGGTCTACGGGGTCGACTTCAATGTCGATGTCCCGGTGGTCAGGGCAGATGCGCCAGACAGGCTGGCCATCAGTGCCCGCTGCTGTTCCATGAAGGCAGACAGTCTGCTCTCCAAGGCTGTCAGCCTGAGACCCAGCTCAGGAGACTCAGCAGCCCTCGACTCAGGCCCCGGTGGCACCGGGCCCGACGTCGGCTCTCTGGGAGGAGAGTCCACGAGGACTACAGAATTTACGTGTCCAGCAGACTCCGGCTCCACTCGAGGTACTTTGGAAGGCTTCTCCTGTTTCACGGGCCTGGGGCGACGGTTGGGGGTCTGAGACCTAGCCCTCGAGGAGCCAGGGACCTCTTCCGACAACGCCCTCGCGAGCCGCTTTTTCCTCTTTCGTTCCCGGTCGGGGGACCCCCTGTCTGAGGAGCCCCTGTCTGAGGAGCCCCGACGGTGCTCGGGATCCGATTCCTGAGATGTCGAGGCCTCAGACGAGGTTCGGGCCTGGCCGGAGGCCGCGTCAGAAAAAAGCCTTTCCTTTTGGTGCTGACGACTTTGAAGTGCCTTGGAAGACATTTTTCCACATGGTCCACACTTCTTAGGATCATGGTCAGGACCGAGGCACCGAAGGCAGCAGTCGTGTGTGTCGGTGAGAGATCAGCTTCTTGCACCGATCACACTTTTTAAAGCCACTGGAAGCCATCGGGGATAAAAGAGTCCCCGCGAGGTCAAAGGACCGGCCTTCCACGGAAAAAGAAAAAAAAAGGGCGCGAACGCCAGCCACGAAGGCAAAAACCGAAAAAAGAAGATCGGGCTCGATACCGGTGTACCGAACCCGGCGGGAGGGGAACCGGCATCGAACCGGAGTAAAAAATAGCGAAGAATCGCCAAAAAATCGAACTATTTTCCGGGAGGACTAAGACATGCGTCCGGTGGGCTTCACGGAAAAAGAGAGACTGAGCAAGATGGCACCTTTAGGCGGGAAGGGAACCGCGCATGCGTGCCAGCATTCCCAAAGGCTTTCTTGGAAAGCTGGGGAAATGCTCTGCAAAGGCTTCATCGACGTCGATGTCACCCATATGTCAGGATTGATTCCTGCTTGGTCCTGGAGAAAAAAATATAATCATTACATGCTAATTTAATTGCTCTGAAACAATCTCACAGCTTGTGAATAACAACTCACAGCCTCGTATGGAGTAGTAAGAAGCTGCAGGTGACAGCAAATTCACTCCATGGCCACCGTCTCTCTTGCCTTTGCTATGAAGCTAAAATGCCTTCTGTTCTCTCTTTCCTCCTAGATGGCCATGTAGAACTTCTCCGTAGTGCTGATAACATCACTGTTTCTCTCCAGCACATCCAACACACGTTGCATTACGGCTTCAGTCACATGGGGGCTGTAGTTCTGTCGAATTCCAGACAAGATGTGAAGAAAATGGCAACCTTTTTCAGCATCTGATTTAAAAAGAAAGAGTTATGCATGGATATATCATAATGTTACAAACTATACTTTTTAACTACATTGGCCACTCTGGTTATTACTGCTCATGACTATAGCTCACATAGATAGAAAAGGCAAGACTCATCTCTCAGACTGGAGAACAAAATGTCTGTTGTAGAGAGTCGATAAACTCCTTTATTTGGTTTTCTTTCCCCGTTTCATCCTCCGTTATTGAATCCCTCTGCAAATAGCATGCCCAAGCAGCTGTGCGAATCCTCATTGGTCTGGAGAAGCTACTTCTCTGAATGGCAGAAGCTGCCAGCAGGTGGCAGCATCGCCTTCCCTTCCTCCCTAAGCCAAGTGATCCAAACCTAGACCTCTCATGCCACAGTGTTACAGGATCTGGGCAACAGGTTGGCCCATAAACTAGTTGTGTGAATGATTCTACAACATACCTACTACTTATTTGCATAGCGTTACAAGGTGTGCGCAGTGCTGCACATGTACACTTAAGAGACAGTCCCTGCTCTTCAGAGCTTACAATCTAATCAAGCAGACCACACCCAACTGGGGACTTGGGTAAATCAAGGGGAATGGCAAGATGTAGACAGGTATAAGGGGATCAGGATCGGTTTACCCGATTAAACTAATAGTTTGCTTATCTAGAACATTTGATAGATGAAAGTATCCCATTCCTTCTCCCTTATTCTCCTTCACACAGTCTAAAGGGCTGTGTTCGTTTTTCAACAACAGTTAGCTAAATAAGGAGCCAACCTCCACCATGTTTGCAAGAAACTAGGACTTCAATAACTCAGTTATACATATTTCTGATAATTGTTCTGGACTCTTGAATACTGCATGAAGCAGAAGTGTACCCTTAAAGGCTTATCTATTTATCTATTTAAAAAACAAAACACTCCAACCTAGGCAGCACTCCCTTGCCACTCAGTCATTTTCTGCTATTTTCCTCCTATTTATTTTTGAGTTTTGTAATTTTAGAACAACTTCAGACTTACATTTGAGACACTAATATTTCCTCCTTTTTCTGATTAGCACAATTCCAGTGACCCTAGACTTCCTTCCCCGAGCTCACTCATCAAATAAGCACACAGACAGAAAAATCTCCTAGGAGCTATATTTAAAGTGGACTTGCAAACAATTCTCTTAAAAAGGACTGTCCCACTAATTCAGTCTGAGCAATATGTGTCAGCTGGAATTAATTTAACATATATTCGCCTTTGGAACAGGAGTGGTTGGAGTAGTAGGCTAGTGATTACAGCAACATGCTGCAAGTGAGGGAATTAAGGGTTCAAATCCCACGCCTCCCACTGATGCTCACTTCACCCCTCAGGTACAAACTCAGATTATAATCCTACCTACTGTGCTTAAATGGACATTCACTCTGCAGCTCCTCACTACCTTTCTTCTCTTATCTCTCCTTACAACCCCCCTCAGGAACTCCGCTCTTCAGGCAAATTGCTTCTATCTGTGCCCTTCTCTTCTATTGCTAACTCCAGACTTCGCTCCTTTCACCTTGCTGCACCTTACACCTGGAACAAACTACCTGTGTCTGTACGCCAAGCACGTTCTCTTACCCTCTTCAAATCCATGCTGAAAACTCACCTCTTCGCTGCTGCTTTTGGATCTTGACTCACCTGATCTCCTTTTTCTTTTCCTTTTCCCCTTGTTTTATCCCTGCCTACACCTTCTGTGTTGTCTGTCTTGACTAGATTGTACGCTCTGATGAGCAGGGACCGTCTCTTACATGTCTGTGCAGCGCTGCGTACGACTTGTAGCGCTATATAAATGCTCAGTAGTAGTAGTAGTAATGTCTTGAGCTCAGGTTTGGAAAGACAAGTAATTACATCTAAATCTAAAGCCAAATGAGCAGATGATTACTGCGGCCTCGCCCTTTGAATAAATGTGAGTGGGTAAATGACACCAGCTGTTTTGTCGACAACCTCATCTGAGATTCTTAAATATTCTGGACCACTCCCTGAATCAAAGGATGATTCACCTTCCAGGAACAGAACTGCCCAATTTCACCATGAAAATACTACTGGCTGGAGCAATGCTGAATGAAGAACTTCAGAACAAACAGCGGCATCCACACTTGATGGGCTCACCCACGTGCTCCTACCCGGAAGACTCTGTTCTTTCCCAGCTTTGACAAACTGCAGCACAGTCCTTTAAATTTTCTCCACAGTATGCTCAACCTGCTTCCCAAAATTCTTTCCAGGATGACTGAAAATTATCGCTTAAGCAATTTCAAAGCGGTTTGAACCCAGCAACATAGTTGGTGTAGAAAGTGAAAAGGAGATTGAATTTGTTTTGAATATTCTGAAAACTCAAATTGCTACATATCAGGAGCATTAGATCTGGTGCAATCACACTGACTCTGATGTCAAGTCAAGGAGTGCTGAGGAAGAACCTGCCTCTGTTGGTGAGGAATCTCGACTTGTCAGTACTGGCTTGCTGGGAAATGTTTCTCAATATCTGGGGAGAGGACAGATTGTGGGTTAAACAGATAAATTCTATGTGTGTTCAAAAATGAGAAGGGAAGCTTAGGTAAAGGACTTTATGTTTGCCACCTATATATATATATTTAGAGGCTTTTACCCAATTCATAAGAGGGAAATTTTTCACAGTAAGAGTTAATTATGGATTTCCATCAAAAAGGGTTACTAGTAACCCTGACAGATTGACTGTAGTCCCTTTGAAAATCACTGATGGATAAAAATACAATATAGCAAGTAAATTTAAGGGACTTTATGCTAGTTTATCCTTTAAGTCCCTTAGCAACTTTGAATAATTAACAACTCAGCAATACTAATATACAGACAGCAGTCCAGCAGCAAGATGGAGGCTATCCAGACTCCTGCACTGAGTGCCACATGTATGATATCTCCCAAATGGTGAAAGGTTGTATACGTGCACTTATTTTTATTTATTTATTATTATTTAGAACACATTTATATACCGCTGCTTCCAGCGATCAGCAGCGGTTTGATTCTTCTTTTGGGAGGTGTCGATCAGGACAGGGTGGGGAGTATATACATAAAGGACTGAGGGGGGGGGGGGTCACGGCACACATGGTTAAAGTTTTTGGGTTAAACTTATTTACATTATACAATACATATTTACAGATTTAGGAAATCACATTTTACATGGCTATACATGGTTACACAGGCGGATTTAAAATGCATATATATTTATCAGTTTACTTTGTTACGGTTTCCTGGAATTTGCGGCTTATGGCTGGTTGTAGTAGCATTTAAATAGGTGGGTTTTTAACTCTTTCCTGAATCTTGTAATGTCCTGGGTTAGACGTAGGTCCACAGGGAGCTGATTCCATATAGTGGGCGCGGCGAAAGAGAAGGCTCTACGACATGTACTCGTTTTCACCGTTCGGATTGCTTTGGGGACCTGCAGGGTGCCCAAGTTGTTAGTTCTTCTGTTCCTATTTGCTGGTTGTGTGCTGATAAGAGAGGACAGGTATGAGGGGGCTATGTTGTTGATCAGCTTGAACGTTGTTACTAGCATCTTGTACTGTACCCTAGCTGCAACAGGAAGCCAATGAAGGTCGATCAATATTGGGGTGATGTGGTCAGATACTCTTGTTCCCATTATGATCCTAGCTGCGACATTTTGGGCCATTTGAAGGATACCCAGTGATTTTTTGGGTAGACCTTGGAGGATGGCATTACAGTAGTCGAGGTGCGGCATAACTAGTGCTTGAGCCACTGACCTGAAGTCGCATGGTGCTATTATTTTCCTTAGAGGTTGTATCACCTTAAGTTTATAGAAGATGGCTTTGTTTGTTTTACGCAGGTGTGTCTCCATTCTTAGGTTGCAGTCGAGTGTGACTCCTAGATATTTGATTTCTTCTTTTGCTTTGTATGTGTTGTTGCACAGGGTGATTGAGTCAGGTGACTTGAAGTTGGGTTTGCTGGACATGTACATTACCTCCGTTTTTTTGTGGTTTATCGCCATGTTATTTTTCTGTAGCCATATCAACATCTCGTCCAGGCAGTTTTCGAGCTGTGCATATTTGGGGTCGGCGACGTCTAGTTGCGTGTAGAGCATAATATCATCTGCATAGATGTGGTAGTTGATGCTATGCTTTCTAAAAATGTCACAGAGGGGTTGCATGTAGATATTGAACAGTAGTGCCGAGAGCGCTGAGCCCTGGGGTATGCCCTGCGTTTGAGTGAATGGTTTCGCTTCTTCCCCATTAAATTGTACTTGAGGCCTTCTGTTAGATATATAGGAGGAGAACCATTTGAGGGGGGTTCCCTCAACTCCTATGGATTCTAGTTTACTAAGGAGTATCTCATGATGTACCGTGTCAAAGGCGGCTGAGATGTCAATGAAAATGAGTATAAACATTTTCTTTGTGTCTTCTAGGCCTTTAAGTAGGTTGTTCATTAGTGCTATTAGAAGTGTTTCTACTCCATGGTTTCTTCTGAATCCGTATTGTTGTTTGTCTAAGGTATCATGATCGTCGAGGTGGTCTTGAAGTTGCAATAGTACTGCCTTTTCTATGATTTTTGCCAGGAATGCGATGCTTGATATAGGGCGGTATGATGATGGGTCCTCTTTGTTGAGGGAATTGTTCTTTAGGATCGGCCTTATTATAGATTGTTTTAGTTTCTCAGGCATTTCTCCTTGGCTTAGTGATTGATTAACAATGTGGGCTATTTGTTGGTTTATCTCTTTTTTTGCCGCTTTGATCCAGGCAGTTGGGCAGGGGTCAAGTGGTGAGGTGGTGGTGTTTATGGAGGTTAAGATGTTGGTGATTTGTTGTTCATCAATGCTCCTAGTGGCTCAAGGAACAAGTCTAATCTCTGGAGTCTAAAATGTTATATTTTGAGGAGCTGAGGTAGACAGAGGTATATAAAGGAGATTTTCAGGGACACAGCAGAACAGTCTAGCAAACTGTGTGCCACCTCGGAGAAGAAAGGTCACCTGGAAAGACAGTAGCGTCCTGATATAGTGGGAAGTTATCCTGAAGCTAGGATCTTCCTCCAGAGCAGTGGTTGCCAACACAGTCCTCGGGTACCCCGAGACCAGTCAGGTTTTCAGGATATCCACAATGAATATGCATGAGTGCAAGCAGATCTATCTATCTCATGCATATTCATTGTGGATACCCTGATGAAGGATTAAGCAGTAAAATTGGAACTTTTATGTCAAGTGTACTTGGGTTTTTGGAGAGAGTGCTGGGCAAGAATGGAATTAATGGAGGAATGAGAAGCTGAGTGTGGTGTGAATGCAGTGTGAGTAAAAGGGGGTGGGGGAATTGGTGGTGTAGGGAAATGGAAGTTAGGAAGATGGGGGGGGAAGGATGCTATTTGAGGATTTGTCTGGGGAGCATTAAAAAGAGGAAGAAAGGAGTGGCCTATCCCATGATGGAGTTACTTCCTGAGGGTGAGGACAGAGGACGTAAGCAGATGCTGCCTACAAATTTTGGTGAGGTAGTGGGGCAGAAGTCATGGAGGGAAGACACAAGATGCATGAGTTTATGGGGAGTAAGGGAGGATAAATGAAGGGAAGGGATAGGGCCATTGGGTCCCAGAATGTGAGTGGGTTAAATAGCCCTAAAAAAAAGAGGCAAGAAAGCCAAGAACCTAGCCAAATTGCAATGGTCAGCTGCACTGCTCCAGGAAACACATTTACATCCAAGGAATGACAGATTTTTGAATGTGAAGAGGTTTGGGCAAGTATTCTGTAACTCAGCTATATGGGGGGGGGGGGGAGATGGGATGGTTGCGATTTTGTTTAGAAAGTGTAGTTACTCACCTGTAACAGGTGATCTCCAGGAACAGCAGGAATCAGTCCTCGTATGGGCAACGTCGGTACCGATGGAGCCTGCACGGGAACGCTCCCCAATGTCCAATAGGAAAACCTTTGGGAGCACTCCACTGCGCCTGTACATCTGCCCTCCCAACTCCTCTCCTAAGCTGAGTTTGTAGCTGAGAGATAAGATGAAAAAATAAAACTACCTACAATTCCTAGAGGAGGTAGGAGAGTTGTGAAGACTGATTCCTGCTGTTCCCGGAGATCACCTATTACAGGTGAGTAACTACGCTATCTCCAGGAACAAGCAGGAATGCAGTCTTCACATAGAGGACTCACTAGCTCCCAGGTACCAGACTGGCATGTGTGAGAGCAGTGTGATCCATGAGGCTGAAACAAAGAGCCAAAGATTGTGAACACAATGTGGCCCAGTGGGCTCAATTCCAGTCTGCTATACCATTTCTAATGGAAGTCTGTGTTCAGTTTTGGAGACCATATCTTGCAAAGGATGTAAAAAGACTGGAAACTGTTCAGGGGAAAGCGACCAAAATGATTTGGAGCCTGCGTCAGAAGCCTTATGAGAAGAGACTTGAAGACCTAAATATGTAAACTTTGGAGGAGAGGAGGGACAGGGTAGATATGATTCAGATCTTTAAATACTTAAAGAGAAATGATGAACAAACAAACCTCTTCCAAAGACGGGGAAGCTGTAAAACTAGAGGGTATAACATGAAGCTGCAAGGTGGTAAATTGAAAGGCAATGTCAGGAAATATTTTTTCACTGAAAGGGTGGTGGATGCTTGGAATGCCCTCCCGATGGAAGTGGTGGGGGCAAACACGGTGACGGAATTCAAAAAGGCATGGGACAAACACAGTGGATCCCTTTACAGCAATAGGATAAAAACAAGATAAACGGTACCATCTAACTTCTGAACCATATAACGTCTCAACAAATAGGGGTGTCCTACATGGAGTGGTGGGTTTACCCCTAAACAAAGACATGGCGAGGGGTGGCCTGCACAGAGCAACAGGTGCACCTACTCTTGCCATCTTGCTGGGCAGACTAGATGGACCATGCTGGTCTTTATCTGCCGTCATTTACTATGTTACTATGTTGTAGACGTCCGGGACAGAGAGTAGGAGTTGAGTTTAAGTCCCAAAAAGGTGCTGGAGTACAGCTTGACCAAAGATAGCATCCCGACGGGAGTCCCTGTCCAGACAATAATGGGCAGCAAAAGTATGAATGGAGAACCAGGTAGCTGCTCGACAGATCTTGTCAATGGATACAGAACGGAGGTTGACAACTGAGGTTGCCATGGCTCACACATTAGGAGCGGTGATGTGACCTTCCATGGAGAGTCCCACTTATGCATAAGCAAGAGATGCAATCTGTTATCCATCTGGATAGAGTCAGCTTTGTCACTGGTAGACAAAGGTGACTTGGATCAAAGGAAATGAATAGTTGAGAGGATTTCCTGTGAACGTTAGTTCTCTCTTTGTAGTAGGCTAGCACTTGCTTGCAGTCTAAGGTGTGTAGTGCTGCTTCTGCTCGAGACGCATGTGGTCTCGGGAAGAAAATCGGTAGAATTACTGACTGGTTCAGATGGAAGGAGGAGACCACCTTTGGGAGGAAGTGTGGATGGGTATGGAGGACTACCTTGTCATGGTGGAACCGGGTATAAGTCGGATCTGCCACTAGAGCCTGCAGTTCACTGATGCAGCGAGCTGACATGACTGCTATGAGGAAGATTACCTTCCAAGAGAGAAACTTCAGTGAAGCGGGTGCTATAGGCTTGAAGGGAGGCTTTAGAAGTTGAGCTAGAACCACGTTGAAGTCCCAAGCCACTGGAGGCGGCTTAATGGATGGCTTGGACAGCAGGAGACCCAAAATGTAATGTGCTACTAGGGAGTGTGAGGAGATAGGCCGCAATGGCACCAAGATGAACTCTGACTGAGTTGGTCTTAAGACCTTCCAAGGACAAGTGGAGGAGATATTGAAGAAGGGACTGCACTGGGCAGGCGAAGGGGTCAATGACCTTTGGAGAGCACCAGAGTGAAAATCTTTGCCATTTAAAGGCATAAGATTGCCTTGTCGATGGTTTGTGTGATGCAAGCAGGATATCCTTAACCTCTTGTGGTAGGTCAAGGTCAGCGAATACTACACCTTTAGCAGCCATGCCGTGAGGCAAAGGGCATGAAGATTGGGATGGAGAGCATCCCTTGGTTATGGGAGAGAAGTTTGGGTGCACATCAGAGTCTAAAGGGTTGACTCTGTGCCAGGCGAAGGAGCAGAGGAAACCACAGTTGACAGGGCCAAAAAGAGGCTATAAGGATTATGGAGCCTTTGTCGGCTTGTAGCTTGAAAAGCGTTTTCGGTATCAAGGAGATTGGAGGAAAGGCATAAAGCAGGTCCTGTCCTCAATGGAGAAGGAAGGCGTCCGAGGCCTGTTGGTCCAGAGACGGAAGCTGTGAGCAGAAGAGTGGCAGCTGTGCGTTCTGCAGAGTGGCGAAAAGATCTATGAGCAGGGTCCCCCAAGTTCAGAAGATCCAAGCAGCCATCTCCTGGTGTAGGGTCCACGCATATGGATGAAGGATATGATTAAGTCTGTCCGCAAGGACATTGAGGTCGCCTAGGAGGTACACCACTCTGAGGTGAATGTTGTGTGTAATGGAAAAAAAACAGAGGTGAAGCGCTTCATGACAGGGGATAGGATCCTATTCCCCTCTGTTTGTTCACATAGAACATGGCCACCTGGTTGTCTGTTCTGACTAATACCTGTTGGTCCGAAAGTTGAAGTTGAAAAACCCGAAGGGCATTTGTTAGGGCACGGAGCTCCAGGAGGTTTATTTTCAATGAGATATGTGGCCTCCACAGACCCTCTGTGGTCAGGTTGCATCTGTTGTCAGGGTGCATCAAGGTGGAGGCATCTGAAAAGGTGACCTGCCAAGTAGTTTTTGTGGGAACACTACCAATGAAGAGACTTGATTAGTTGAGGGGTGATGTGTATCTTGTCTTTGAGATGCCCTCTTTGCTTGGGTCCATTAAGAAGACAGAGTCCATTGGGTTTGCCGCACGTGTAGACAAGCATAGGGGACTAATGGACTGTTGAGGCCATGTGCCCCAAGAGGTGTAGCATCTCTCGGGTTGTTACCAGACTTTGTTGCTGTATGTGTTTGACGAGCTCAATGAGGCGGGTGGAGCAATCCTGCGGAAGGAAAGCTCTGGCCTGCTGAGTGTCCCAAGAGTGCTCCAATGAACTCAAGCCTTTGGGTCGGAACAAGGTGCGACTTTTGGAAGTTTAGGACAAATCGCAGATGTTGGGAGGTTTTCTCCAGTACATGGGATATTAGCCAATTTGTCCTGGACCCCTGTTTGAGATCCGATGCCTGTAACCAGACCATCCTGCGAGCTCCAGTGCAGACTGCTGAAGCTTTGCTGGCTGACTCAAAGTCATCAAAAGATGCTCTGGTAAGATATTTTGCAGTATTTTGACCTTGGAATGCATTGCTTTTATCATCAGGAAGCATAGGTGCAAAGGTCTACAGAACCCTAGTGACATCCTTTAGGAACATGCCCATATAGAGCATGTAGGAGGTAATTCTAGAGGTCAGCATGCATGCCTGAAAACATAACCACCTAAAGGCTTTGAGTATCCTCTAGTCTTTACCTGTAGGCATGGAAGAGTGGTTCTTTGAACTTTTAATTTGGCACATTGTCGATTCCACCATCATTGAGTGGTGTGGGAATTGAGGCTTTTGGATGCCTGGGCACTCTGGAACTAAGTACATGGTATCGAGCCATTTGTTGATGGGTGGAACCGTGAGAGGAGCCTCCCACATATGGATCATTAGATCCTGTAAGATGTGATGCACCGGTAAGGTGGCTGCCTCTTTGGGTGTGGGAAGGTATTGGAGGATCTCCAATTCCTCTGCCCTCTGTTCCTTCTCCAAGGCCACGGTGATCTGCAGGCCTGCTGCCATGTCCCGGATGAAGTCTTGCCCGCTAGAGGGAAGACATGCCGTCTGGTGGGGATCTGCGCCACTCATGAGGAGGGGACGGATCCGAAGAAATGTCTGGAAGCTCTTGGGAGTCCACTGTTGCCTCATCAGAATCGGAGGAAGTTGAGTCAGTCTGACAAGAAATCAAAGTATTGGCGGTCTCGATACTTCATGTATTTCAAAGGTTGATGCAGTACCGATGCGTTGAGGTAGCGGCATCGGTAGGTATTGCCATGCAAGTCTGTTGGATACCAGTGTTATCGGTTGGTTCCAACTGAGGCATCGAACATAAGAGATCCAGCATTGGTATCAGATCCGCTGGCTGTAAGCCAGGTGCCAAAGCCTGTATTGCTGGAGCCACTGATATCGTTAGTACAGAGACTGCCAGGAGTGCAGCCAAACTCCTCTCAATAACCAGCATGCACTGGTCCAGGGAGATGGCCGATGCCTGAGTGGAATCACCAATGGGACTTTGTGCCACTGTCCCACAGCATGGAACCAGCAGCTCTCCAGAGATCAATTCCTTAGGAGTGTACCAGAGCCCCTCGTACTTTGGAGAACAGATCCTTCTGCAGCGGCTGTTTGGCAGGCTGGTCTGCATCAGAAGTACCTTTCAATGAGTCTCGATGCCGATGTTCGGACTTACCTCTTGACTCAGTATGAGTCTTTTGTGCCGATGACCTAGATTTAGTTTTATGTCTGGACTTTGAGTAGACCTGAGAACCTTGAGAGGAGGCTGATGTCCTTGAAGATGTGAAAGCAACTGAAACTGAGTCCAGGGCAAACATGAACCATATTGTCTGGCTCTGTTCTTTAGGCCTCTTTTTGTCATTTGTTGACACAAAGGACAAGAGTTTGGTAATGGTCAGGGCCCAAACATTTTATACACCAATCATGTTTATCCATGACTGATATTGTACCAGAGCATTTGGTACATTTTTAAACCCACTATTGGGTTTCTCCATCTTTTAAGGATGAAGAGAAAAATGAAAGCCGAGGGCCCAGTTAGTGGTAAAATACACAAAAAATGAAAGAAGGAAAATTAAAATAGCAAAGAAAAAAAAAGAAAGATATTGGGGCTGGTGTCAAGCTAACAGGTGTCAATGGAAAGGCAGAGCACAGAATTTAACCAAAAAAGACAAGTTTTTTGGAGGTGACAGGAATGAACAACCTGCTGGCTCAGTGGAAAACAAAGAACTGAATAGAGGAGATGGGAAGGCAGGAAGGCAGATGTGCAGTGGACTGCTCCCAAATGCTTTCCTATAGGATGCTGGCGAGCATCCCTGCACAGGTTCCATCAGTACCAACATCACCCATATGTGAAGATTGCCTGTTCCTGGAGATATTATTTTCAGTTTATTGTGGAAGGGATATACAGAGATATGGGACGTGGTGGGAGGTTGGAGGAAATGTCTGGCATTAAAGGAGGAGTGTCAAGGGACCAAGTTAACGTTTGTAAAACATATATGGCTTCACATGACAACCAGACAGACTATTATAAAAATATTGAGTGTGTTGTTTGGAGAGAGACTTGTGCTTTTGTTGCTTCACCATCTCTAGCAACTGCACCTCTGCGGAGACCAGCTATAAGACTGCTCCTCCCTCCTGTGATCAGCCTTGGAGGTAAAAGCTCAGTTTTCACGTGGGATGTGGCCATGGGCATGTGACTGAAGGGGTGTGACCAAAAGGGCACGTTCTGACCTCTTGGGGCATGGAAGAGCTCTGAATTGTTATGGGTAAGTGGAAGGCAAAGAACAAGGCATCAGGAGGTGCTGGAGGAGAAGGCCCGGTCAAGGGGCCCATTGACCTCCATGTGTAGCCTGTTGCTTTGTCTCTTTCTACAACCGTGAAATATACTTTGGATATTGAAACATCTTTGAGCTCTGGTTGCCCTACACCTCCACCCCAGCCTTCTTCTATGATAAGCTCGTCTGCTCCGGACACTAGTAGTGGTTCTCAGAGAGCCACTTTTTCTCCGCCTTCTTCTCCACGATCCCCCTCCCTCTTTGGGCCCCCGGCTGGTATTTGGTACTCCAAGGCAGTTTCTATTGCATCACATCTTCAAGTTTGGCTGTGCCGTTGGACCCCTCCACTGAGGTTTCCTTGAGGGATGTTTGGGGTAAGCTGTTGAGAGTGAAATCGATATTGACTGGGACTATGGGTCAATTGTGCTAGTTTTCCCGAGGAGTATGGACAAATTTAATCAGCAGAACTCTTAAATTTTCTCTTTAGAGTCTTGTGTAATGAAACTTGAGGGGCTCTCAGGCCTCATTGCAGTCTCTAATGGGTGCAGTCGTTAAGGATAGCTTGGTTATTCATATCAAACTAGAGACAATGGAGAACCAATTAAGGGCAAGGAATTTGTGATTCCTGAATTTTCCTGTGATGTGGCTTCTGTCCCCCCTTGAGCTGCTGAAAAAGTATTTGGAAAGAAATTTTGTTGTTTAGTAATGTTGATGGCGCTAGTTATTTCTAAGTTATTTTATGTTTCCAAGGGGACTCTGGTAGAAGTAGCCGAAAGAGAGGGGTTGGATTCCATTACCTCTTCAGACAGCCTTGATTGGACCGCTTTTCTTGAGATCTCTCAGGACATTGCCTCTGAGAGGGCGACTTTGCTGGTCACTTTTGGATCGGGGAGGCTAATAAGATTTCTGTCTTGAAAATTATACTTTTCTAAATAAAGTCTCTTCCCTTTTGTGGCCAGTCGATAAACATGTCTCCTGATGTTGCCAAGCCTATGCAAATGCGTAGGAAGGCTTTCTTGCAGTTAGGTATAAAGTCTTGGCTATTGGAGCCACGTTCTATCTCAGTTTCTCCTGTAAGTGTGTGGTTATCTATGCGGGAAATAAGTTTGTTTCCACAGATGTTTCCCATTTGGAAAATTTTCTTCAGGACAAATCAGTGGGTTAGTATTGGTACTTGGGGATTTGTGTATACTCTTGACTCTTGTCCTGTTTCTGAATGAGGTAGTTCTAAGTATTAATACATTTCTTTTCTTCTGCTTTTCTCCCATGATGGGGCTAGAGCATATCTTGCTATTTTTTTTGCATGTTTCCTAATTTCTAATTTATTTATTTGGTGTAAATTTGTATACCGCTACTTCCAGCGATCAGCAGCGGTCTAATGGTAGCAGGACATGGGGGTGGAATTAAGGAGGGTGAGGATGAAAATAAAAGAGTGCATGAAGAGTGACTTCATGGCTCTGGGACAGAGAGTGAAGCAGATAGGTGCGCAGGTGGTGTTTTCTTCAGTCCTCCCTGTTGAGGGGAAAGGCCAAGGCAAAGAAGCTCAAATCCTGGAAATGAATGCATGGTTGCATGGATGGTGTAATCAGCAGTATTTTGGTTTCATGGACCATGGGATGATTTTCCAAGGGCCGCAGAGCAGAGATGGCATCCACCTATCCAAGAAGGGTCAAAGGGGCTTTGTAAACAAGCCCCAAAATCTCTTCCTCAACAGATTGGCTAACCTATCGAAGAGGGCTTTAAACTAAATTCAATGGGGATGGGTGAAGAAAGGCCACAGGTAAGTAAAAGTCCTCAGGTAAGCAAACATTAAATACGTCTGTAGAAATGGGAAATAAGATCCCAGATGTTGAGGCGTTAATGGAGAAGGCTGACTTGGATTTAGTGACGGTTACTGAATGGTTACATGGTTCAGAGACAACCATGACTGAGATTTAATTATACTGGACTATACTTTATTCAGGAAGGACAGGAGGAGTGGCACTATACATAAACAAATAATATTAAAGCTACAGAAGTACAGGGCTTGCAAGGGAAAGAAGAGGCACTGTGGGTTAAACTAGAAACAGGGAATGGGAAATCCATTTGCATTGGTGAGATATACAGATCTCCTTTACAGGCAGGAGAAGTGGACAGAGATTTAATTGAAGACATGCGCAGTATTGCCATGAAAGAAGTGCTGATAGGTGATTTCAATATGCCGGATGTTGACTGGCACATCGCTGCTGCAGTGACATCTATTAAAGAACTTCGGAAAAAATTAAAAACCCATCTGTTTAGCTCACACTATGGCCCAATAGCTCCGTATCCCAGATAGAAAATGGATAACAGATGACTAGATGGATACAAGATAAGAATGATATCAGACCAAGATGGACTCAAAACAACAATTAAACTTACCCCAATGCTCTTATTCTAAGATCAATGCTTATCAATTGTTCTATTGACATCAATGCAATTTACGCTGCACAGTCACAAATATTTTTCTTATTTTATATACCCCCAACTACCTAGTATTTAGTCCTTGACCCAAATTAGATTAAGTATGTTTGTTTATTAAGGGTCATACCTTGTATATAGTACTCTAATGTTTTCATGTAAAATACAAACCATTGCACATAGTTCACTGATGCATTGTAAATAGTTATTTAATGTTTTTATGTATAAAACAGACTATTGTACATAGTTCACTGATGTTTTATGTAAAAAACAGATTTGTTACACTGTTTCTTAACTTGTTATTTGTAAACTGCACCTGATCTTTTGGAAGGTTGCGGTATATAAGCGATTGTTAAATAAATAAATAAAATCTAGAAGTAAGGCGATCTTGTATTCTCTACAGGGAGAACTATTACGGAAACTGGCAACAGAACCCACATGTGAAGGGACCATACTGGACCTGGTGCTTACCAATAGGGAAAGTGTTTCTGATGTCATAGTGGGATATTATCTCGCATCCAGTGATCATCAGATGGCGTGGTTCAATATTAGGACTAGGGCTGATAAAATCCATTCAAAAGCGAGGATCTTAGACTTTAGGAAAACCAATTTTACTAAGATAGGACAATACCTCAAGGAGTTGTTAGTGGGCTGGGAACAGTTGGGGGATGTAGAAAAGCAATGGGCAAAACTGGAAGGGGATTTCTTAGGGCATCAAACCTTTTTGTAAGAAAGGTAAATAAATGTAAAAGGAAAAGGAGGACACTATAAAGGAAAAAAGGGGACTATTCTGGTACTTGATATTGAAGGGCAGGCTAGACAGAAACATGGCAGAAAGACTATATGGCCTATGTTTCAAAAGAAGAAGCTGAACAGGTGAAGAAAGAGGATGGCTGTCATAAAATACAAAAGATCACAGAAAGAAGAAGACAAGCATCAATATTTGGAAAAACAGAAGTTAGGAAAGTAGTCAGGAAAGCAAAGATACAAAAAGAAGAAAAAAGCGTAGTTACTCACCTGTAACAGGTGTTCTCCAGGAGCAGCAGGAATCAGTCCTCACTTATGGGTGACGTCGGCGCCGACGGAGCCCTCGCGGAGCAATTTTCCCCAGCTTTCAAAGAAAGCCTTTGGGAATTGCAGCGCGCATGCGCGGTCGTCTTCCCGCCCGAGGGTGCCATCTTAGCCAGTCAGATGACATAGCTAAAAAAGACAGCATAAAAATTTGCAAAAAGAACATAAGCAGACGATTGCAACTCCAAGGGGAGGAGGGAGGGTAGTGAGGACTGATTCCTGCTGCTCCTGGAGAACACCTGTTACAGGTGAGTAACTACGCTTTCTCCAGGACCAAGCAGGAAGTCAGTCCTCACTTATGGGACTCCCAAGCTTAAGGCTACCGGAGACCCTAAGCACAAAAATGAGCTCCCTCTAGCTCAGCAGCACAGAAGGAAAGAATCTTCGCTGAATTATCACCCACTGGTAGCCCACATCCGGGATGGAGGGTAGGAGTTGCTCAGACCTCAAAGAGATTACGGAGGACTGCCTGTCCGAAAGCACTGTCCCTACGGGACTCCCTCTCGAGACAGTAATGGACCGCAAAAGTCTGGCTCGAAGACCAAGTAGCGGCCCGGCAGATGTCTGCCAGCGGAACAGAGCGGAGGTAAGCCACTGACGTGGCCTTTGCCCGAACGCAATGAGCCGTGACTCTACTTTCTAAGGAGAGTCCGGCTGCCCCATAAGCCCAAGAGATACAGTCCGCCACCCAGATGGACAGAGTACGCTTGGAGACCGGGAGCCCCAATCTATTGGGGTCAAAAGACACAAAAAGCTGAGCAGCTTTACGGTGCTCCCGCGTACGGTCAAGGTAGAAGTTCAGAGCCCTTCTACAGTCCAGGGTATGGAGGACCGTCTCAGCTCGGCTGGAGTGTGGTCTGGGAAAGAAGGTTGGAAGTACCACCTCCTGATTGATGTGAAAAGGGGAGACCACTTTAGGCAGAAATTTTGGGTGAGTCCGTAGGACTACCCTATTCTTGTAGAACCTAGTGTAAGGGGGATCAGACACGAGGGCCTGCAATTCACTTACGCGCCTAGCGGAAGTGAGGGCTATCAAGAACAGAGTTTTCCAAGACAGAAAACGGAGAGAACAGGTAGCCATAGGTTCAAAAGGCGGACAGGTGATCCGCTGTAAAACCACATTCAGGTCCCAGTCAGGCGCTGGCGGGCGCAGAGGTGGTTTAAGTAGAAGGAGACCTCGGAGAAACCTCGCTACGAGAGGGTCATTGGAGAGAGGTCTGCCGTCCACCGGCACATGATGTGCTGAAAGAGCACTGAGGTGAACTTTGACGGAGTTGGACTTAAGTCCCAGATTAGAGAGGTGCAGCAAGTACTGCAAGATCACCGACACCGGGCAGGAGAAGGGATCCTGAGACTGTTGGGTACACCAGACTGCAAAGCGACGCCATTTAAGGGCGTAGCATTTGCGGGTAGAAGGCCGTCGCGAAGCCAAGACGACCTCCTCCACCTCCGCCGGCAGGAGAAGGGGAGCAAGGACTACCCTCTCAGCAGCCAGGCCATGAGGTTGAGAGACCTGAGGTTGGGGTGTAGCAGGGACCCCTGATCCTGAGTGAGGAGATCCGGTTGTACCCCCAGAGGGATCGGATCCTCCACCGCCAGTTGCAGCAGGAGCGGAAACCACGGCTGCCTGGGCCAGCGAGGGGCCACCAGGATCATGAAGGCTTTGTCGTGGAGAACCTTGAAAAGAGTCCGAGAGACTAGCGGGATGGGAGGGAAAGCGTACAGAAGGCTCCCCGACCACGAGATCAGAAAGGCGTCCGCCGCAACCCGAAGGGGGTGTGGCTGACGAGAGCAGAAGCGAGGAAGCTGCCGGCTGTGAGGACTGGCAAAGAGATCCACCGTGGGGAGACCCCACTTGAGGAAAAGCTTCTGAACTACCAAGGGATCCAGACGCCACTCGTGCGGCTGGAGGACCCTGCTGAGTTTGTCTGCAAGGCAATTTTCTTGGCCCGGGAGATAAACTGCCTTGAGGAGAATGCCGTGACTGACGGCCCAAGAGCAGAGCTTCTGTGCCTCCCGACAGAGGAGGAAGGAGCCCGTGCCCCCCTGCTTGTTCACGTAGAACATGGCAACTTGATTGTCCGTCTGGACAAGGACGGACTGTTGGGAAGTCAGGTGGGAGAAGGCCTTGAGAGCTAGGCGGATCGCCCTGAGCTCCAGGAAGTTGATCTGCTGAGCCGACTCCCACGTGGTCCAGAGGCCCTGAGTACGTGCCTCTTGGCAATGTGCTCCCCAGCCCAGGAGGGATGCATCGGTGGTCAGCACCCGGGTCGGCTGAGGTGACTGGAAAGGCATTCCGAATATCAGGTTCGGCTGCCGGAGCCACCACCGGAGAGACGAGACCAGTGGCTCGGAAACGCGCACCAGGTCCGCTAGGCCGCCCGTGGCTTGTCGCCACTGCTGGCGGAGACACCATTGAGCAGACCGCATATTCAGGCGGGCATTGGGGGTCACATGGACGGTGGAAGCCATATGGCCGAGCAGTCTCAGGAAGCGCCTGGCGGAGACCAGGGGCTGGCTGCGAAAACGGTCGGCTAGGTCCATGAGCCGTTGAGCCCTGTCGAGCGGTAGGTATGCTCGCGCCTGCGGAGTGTGCAGCCTTGCGCCGATGAACTCGAGATCCTGTGAGGGGAGCAAAGTGGACTTTGCGAAGTTTATAACAAAGCCCAAGTGCTGCAGCAGAGTCACTGTGCGGCACGTGGCGCTGGTGACCTCCTGAGCGGACGCTGCTCTGATGAGCCAGTCGTCGAGGTACGGAAAGACATAGAGGCCGTGAAGCCGGAGATGGGCTGCCACGACCGCGAGACATTTTGTGAAGACTCGCGGTGCGGAGGACAGGCCAAAGGGCAGTACTCTGTACTGGTAATGATTTCCTGCCACCACAAACCTTAGGTATTGGCGGTGGCTTGGGTGGATGAGGATGTGCGTGTAGGCATCCTTTAGATCCAAGGAGCATAGCCAATCTCCCTGCTGGAGGTAGGGCAGAAGGATTCCAAGGGTAAGCATTTTGAACTTCTCCCGCACAAGGAACTTGTTGAGGTTGCGCAAGTCCAGGATGGGTCTGAGGCCCCCTGTTCTCTTTGGTATCAGGAAATACCTTGAATAAAAGCCTTGACCTCTCAGGTGGTGTGGCACCGGTTCCACCGCCTGTTCCTGCAGAAGACCTGCTAACTCCTGAAGGAGCAACTCCCTGTGCAGAGGGGGGCGCGGAGGTTCTCCCGGAAAATAGGAGGGAGGGACCTGATGGAAGTGGAGAAGGTAGCCTTCTCGCACGACCTGAAGCACCCAGGCATCTGCGGTGATGCTGGACCACCTGTGGGCGAAGTGAACCAGCCGGCCTCCGGTGCTGGGAGGAACCAGCCGGGGGGGAGAGGCTATGCTGAGCGAGTCAAAAGCCCCCACCCTGCTGAGCAGGGGCTGGTGGTGCAGGCTTGGGGGCTTGCTGCCTACGGGACCCGTTACCCGTCCCTTGGCCTGCTGGCCCTGTTGGGGAGCTGCAGGGGCCTGATAATGGGGGTATTGTTTGTAGGCAGCCGCCTTCCTCGGGTAAAAGGACTTTTTCCCCGAGCCCTTCTTTTTCTGGGAAGGGGCGGAGGTCTTCCTAGAAAGCCTGGTCCTGGTGAGAGTCTCAGTCTCAATTTGTGCAGCCTTTTCCGCCATGGGCTTGCCAAAGAGGTTTTCGCCTCGGCAGGGGACATCGACCAACTTGTCCTGTACCCAGGGCTCAAGGTCTGACGACTGAAGCCAAGCCTGTCGGCGGGCACCGATGCCGGCTGCGGCCACTCGAGCCGAGGCTTCAAAGCCATCATAGGCTGCTTGGGACATGAACTTTGAGCATTCCCGAATGCCCGTGGACAAGGCTAGGAACCTCCGCAAGGGCTCCTCGGAGAGACCAGCGGAGAATCCGGCTAGCTCTTTAGCCAGATCCCGGAGATACATGCCCATGTATAGCTGGTAAGTCTGGACACGACATGCGAGCATAGAGCCCTGGAAGCACTTCTTGCCAAGGCCATCCAGGTTACGGGCCTCCCTTCCAGGAGGCACCGAGGAGTGCATCTTCTGGCTCTTAAGACGATGCATGGCCGATTCCACTACCATGGAATGGTGTGGCAGCTGTGCCTTTTGAAAGCCAGGGCTCTTGCGGACCCGATAGATAGAATCGACCCGCTTGCTCAGGACCGGCGAGGAGGCCGGACTCTCCCACATGCGGAAGAGTAGTCGTTCCAGCATAGGAGGAACCGGCACAGTAAAGTGTTCCCTCGCGGGAGAGTCATACTGGAGGGCGTCGAGCTCTTCGGCTCGAGGCTCCTCCTCGGGATCCGCAGGGAAGGCCAAAGCCTTGGCCATATCCCTAACGAAGTCCGAGAACCGGGCATCCTCCGGGGGGACTGCTTCCGAGGCTCGGACTCCGGTGAGTCCGATGGGACACACCGAGTCCGGAAAGAATCAGGTGACTCTTCCTCCTCAGACTCCCAGACCGACTCCGACGAGGACTCGGTGGGGTCGGCCCGGGCAGGGCGCGGCGCCAGCCGCCCCGACGCCGAGGGAGTCGGCGTCGGCGACCTCGGTCCCGAACGGGAGGCCGAGGGTGACCTCGACCGAGGATCGACTCGAGTTCTCATCGACTCGAGGATCGGCTCGGTCTCCGGGGTCGACTTGGACGTCGACGTCCCGGCGGTCGGGGCAGCGGCGCCAGCGAGCAGTGCCCGCTGCTGGTCCATGAAGGCAGACAGTCTGCTCTCCAAGGCCGTCAACCTGAGTCCGAGCTCAGGTGACCCAGCAGCCCCCGACTCGGGCCCCGACGGCGTCGGGCCCGACGTCGGCTGTCGCGGAGGCGAGTCCAGAAGGACCACAGGACTTACCCGGGCAGGCATCTCCGACTCCAGGCGAGGTCGCTTCGGGATGTGTTCCTTCTCCAAGGACCCGGGGCGGCTGTCGGGGCTATGCGACCTGGCCCTCGCGGAACCAGGAGCGTCCACCGACGCCGCCCTCGCGGGTTTTTCCTTCCGACGATGGTCCCCGGAGGGAGAACCCCGGTCGGAGGAGCTCCGGCGACGGTCCGAGCTGGAGCCTTTCGACACGGAGGCCTCCGACGAGGTCCGGGTACGGCTGGGGTCAGCGAAGATTCTCTCACGCTGATGCCGCCGACTTCTCAACGCCTTTGAGGACAGTTTGCTGCAGGGCCCACAGATCAGTTCCTCATGATCCGGGCCCAGGCAGCGGAGGCAAAAGTCGTGTGTGTCGGTCAGTGACATATTTCGGTCACACCGACCACACCGCTTAAACCCACTGGCAGCCATCGGGGGAAAAAGGGCCCCTGCGAGGTCAAAGGACCGGGCTGCCAGGGAAACCGAAAACGAAAGCTGACTAAGTCAGAAAAACCGAAAAAAGTAAGAGGACTCGAGACCGGCGTCGCGAGTCCGGGCGGGAAAACGAGCGGCGTCGAACCGAAAGAAAAAAGGATAAAATAAAGAAGAAAATCAACTTTTTCGCGGGGACAAGACGGGGACGTCTGTAGGGCTCCGCGGAAAAAAAGAAGACTGGCTAAGATGGCACCCTCGGGCGGGAAGACGACCGCGCATGCGCGCTGCAATTCCCAAAGGCTTTCTTTGAAAGCTGGGGAAAATTGCTCCGCGAGGGCTCCGTCGGCGCCGACGTCACCCATAAGTGAGGACTGACTTCCTGCTTGGTCCTGGAGAAATAGCCAATGCAATAAATTGGGGGGGGGGGGGGGGGGGGGGGACATTTTTCAGATATTTCAGCGAGAGAAGGAAGTGCAAAAGCGATATTGTCAGACTCAAGAGTAAAGGGGAGAAATATATAGAAGCCGATGAGAATAAAGCAGAATTGCTTAACAAGTGTTTTTGATTATGTTCAGATGAAGGGCCATGCGCAGGACCTCAGAAAACACCCACAAATAGTAACAGAAGTGAAGGGGATCTTGAACGATTTTCAGAAGACTGTTTTTGAGGAACTAGCTAAACTAAAAGTAGACAAAGCGATGGGGCAGAATGGGATACATCTGAGAGTACTGAAGGAACTTTGGGAAATTCTAGCAACTCCATTATCTGACCTTTTCAATGCTTCTTTAGAATCAGGCGTGGTACCAGAGGACTGGAGAAAGGCACATGTGGTCCCTCTACACAAACGTGGAACTAAAGAGGAGATTGAGAACTACAGGCTGGTTAGTGTGACCTCTGTGATGCGTAAATTAATGGAAACACTTCTAAAACAGAGAACAGTGAGGTTCCTGAAGTCCAGTGGATGCAGAATCTGAGGCAGCATGGATTTACTAGAGGTAGGTTTTCTCAGACCAATCTGATTGATTTCTTTGATTGGGTGATCACAGAGTTGGACAGAGGGAGAGCCCTAAATGTGGTGTACTTAGATTTCAGTAAAGCCTTTGACACCATTCCGCACAGGCGACCGACAAATAAATTCAGCATCCTAGGGATAGACCCTAAAATGACTGACTGGGTTAGAAATTGGTTGAGTGGGAAGTCAACAAAGGATACAGGAAAAAGGAGAGCATTCTGAGAAGGATGCTACCAGTGGTGTGCCAAGGGGATCTGTCCCTGGCTCGATTCTTTTTAACATTTTTGTTAGTGATATTGCTGAATGGCTATCGGGTAAGGTTGGCCTCTTTGCGGATACCACCAAAATCTGCAATAGAGTAGACACCCAGGAAGGAGTAGATAACATGAGGAGGGATCTAGCTAAGCTTGAAGAATGGCCGAGAATTTGACAGCTGAGATTTATTGCTAAAAAATGTAGGGTCATGCTTTTGGGCTGCAAAAATCCAAGAGAGCGGTTCAGTGTAGGGGGCGAAGTACTTCTGTCCACAAAAGAGAAGCGGAATCTGGGCATAATTGTTTCTGATGATCTTAAAATGGCTAAATAGGTAGAAAAGATGACTGCGAAAGCTAGAAGGATGCTTGGGTGCACAGGGAGAGGAATGGCCCCTCTGTTTAATTCTTTGGTGAGACATGATTTTGAATATTGTGTGCAATTCTGGAGCCACACGTTTAAAAGGATATAAACAGGCAGGACTGGCCTGTCCACTAGGCGAGCTTGGTGGCCATCTCGCATGTGTGGCTTTATGCCACCGTTTTGTTTCCCACGGAAAGCCATGTGCTTTGGCACAGATGACCTGCTGCTTCTGATCCCCCTCCGACGCAACTTACTATCGGAGGGGGGGTCAAAAGCGGCAGGCCATGTGTGCTGAAGCACAACAAAACTGTGGCACAAAGCCGCCACTTTTAAAATAATGCCGCTGCCACCTGCCTCCCCCCCACCAAGACAGAATTGGCAGCATCAGGGGGGAGGGGGCCAGCCTGCTGCAGGGCGGGTGGCGTGGCCAGGGTTTCTGCCTAGGGTGGCAGAAATCCTCAGGCCAGGCCTATAAACAGGATGGAGTCAGTGCAGAGGGTGGCTACCAAAATGGTCCATGGGCTTCTTTATAAGCCATATGGGGACAGACTTAAAGATCTCAATATGTATATTTTAGGAAAGGCAGGATTGGACATATGATAGAAACGTGCAAATACCTCCGTGGTATAAATACAAGAAAATGAAAGAAAGTTCTGCAACAAGGGGACATAGGTTGAGGGTGAAAGCAGATAAACTCAGGAGTAATATACGAAAATATTTCTTTATGGAAAGAGTGCTGGATGCGTGAAATAGCCTGCCAGTGGAGATAGTAGAGACGAGAACAGTATTTGAATTCAACAAAGCATGAAACAGACACAGAAGATCTCTAAAGGAAGAAAAGGGACTAAGGTAGTTGACATGGAAGGGAAGACTAAGATAGGCCATATGATCTTTTTCTGCCATCGTATTTCTCTGTTTCTAGAAGAGTTGGAGCAGCAGTTAGCTAGGCTTAAACAGAGATTTGTTGGTGGCTAGAAGCTTGCAGGAAAGAATGGGTGCTGCCAATGTGTAGAAAATTAGTGGATGGGGGAGCAAATGTGGGCTTATGATGGGAAAATCTGAGAACAATTTGCTATGTTTAATAAGCAAGTATATGCCAGAGAGGGTGATATAAACCAAGAAGTCATACAAAAGTGCTTATTTTCTATTCAGCTGCCAGAATTATCAGAGGAGGCCAGAGCCAGTCTGAATAATCCTATCCTGGGTTTGAAGGTGGACTGGTTAATAAGCCACAGATTTAAATGGATTGTCTGGGAGGAACTTATAAGAAATGTAAAGGTGACTTAGTGGAGCGCCTCATTTAAGTATTTAATTCAGTGTTGGTGGGGCAGTGGACATTACTGTCCTGCTTAAAAAAAAAAAAAAAGAGTAAAAGTATGATAATGTGGCACTTATCACCCCATATCCTTATTGAATGAAGATGTTAAAATTCTAGCCGAGGTATTGTGGTAAGCTATGGCCTGTAAACTAGGCCTAGATCCTAACCCCCACCTGAGAGTAGTATTGAAAAGAACCAAAGTTTGGAAATCTGCTTTAAACTGCTTTTTGAAAGTCCCTTTCCTTCCCCCATGAAGTTTGTATAAGTTCTTTATGCTTGGTTTGTTCTGTCCTTGCATTCTCTGAGCTAGCAATGTCCTTGCAGTAGAATTTATTTATTTTATGTATTTATTGTACATTTGTATCCCGCTGCTTCCAGCGATCAGCAGCGGTTGCTATACATGATCAAGGGTGGCTGTACAGGCCAGGAATTAGCAAAATATACATTGTGATTGGGAGGGAAAGTGATTGGGAAAGTGATTGGGAGGGAAAGAATTGTAATCATGTTTAAGACTATGTCTTTGTTAAAACAGTTTGAGCAGAAAGGATGGGGGACCGGGCCCAGACCGGGTCACCGATTGGACAGGTGTAAGGGGTGTCAAACCAATAGAAAGTTATGCTTCTATCAAACTGCAAAAACTGTATATAAGGAATTGGCTATCATACGTCATTGCTCATTCTTATCAGACACTAAAGTTGTCCGTTTGAGCCTGTGCACAAAATAAATTGGCTTGGATCCTTGAAGTGACTCCTGGTATTATTTATTGCATGCTTATCAGCTGCTACATATTCTTGGTGCGTTGGGCTGGGAAGTGTGAGTAGTGTGATGGTATTCAAGTAAATATACCACGACCTCTCGTCTCAAAGGTTTGGTCCGGCTGGAGCCGCACCTGACTGATCGCAGGGGAGCCTCTGGCGGCACCGGTCCTCTTGTATCGGAGAGGACTCCTCCTTGCCTCTGCTGGTTCCGGCTGGCCAACACCTCCGAAACCGAAGGGAGTCCGGGATTCAACTCATGACCTGAACTTGGCACTTGGTACCGGATCCGGTGAGTAGATGTTTTCTTACTGCTCAGATAGTCAGTTTTGGGAATATGGTATGGTAAAAAAAAAAAGAGCCTGATCACCTCTCAAGGGCGGTCCTAGTATGCTTCGCATAAGGGTTAGCGGAGCAGAAGCCACCGATCCTTTGGTATAGTTAGTCAGTAAGGCCTTGGGAATTTGGGAAAACGTTGCTAGCATGCTTGTCTGTGTGTGAATGAGAGGTTTGGAATGGCAGACCAAGCGAGAGCGGACTCCTGAGTAGCGCAGTTCCTGGCCGGGTGACCGCGCCCAGGTCGCAAAAAGGAGGAAGCGTCTGGTGTTTGTGTCCCTCACTGTTTCTAGGGCTGTACGGACCCCCTGTCTGTTGTTTGTATCTGGTTTTGTTATCTGTTGAAACAGCGCTGGTTTCCCTTCTGGTATAATGTAAGATTATTTTGTTGGGTAATTCATGAAACAGTTTACCGATTAAGGAATAGTACTGAGAAAGGAAGAGAAAAAAACCCAAAACAACTCAGGAGTCACTTCGAAGCACAAAGACAGCTGTCTCACTCAGGGCCGGATTTACCTATACGCCACCTACGCCGTGGCGTAGGGCCCACAGTTGACAAGGGCCCACAAAAATAGCCTTTTTAAAATTAAATTAAAAAAAAAACGCTGGCTGCTGCCGCGACAGCATGGACTGTTCCCGTGGGGCCCCCTCTGCTGCCGCGGCAGCATGGATTGTCCCGCGGGGCTCCCTATGCCCGGCTGAATCCCCTCCCTGCCGGCTTTGAGAGGCGCGAAGGGAGAGTGTCTCCCTCGCGTCTCTGTTAAGCCCGCAGGGGCTGATGGGAAATTTCCCATCAGCCCCTGCGGGCTTAACAGAGACGCGAGGAAGACACTCTCCCTTCGCGCCTCTCAAAGCCGGCAGGGAGAGAGGGGATTGTTCCTATTTAGAATGAGCACATACATCCATTATGCTTAATGCAACTAATCTAAGCTTATGTTTTCTGCCTACCCTTTGTTTACAGCAATAATAAGTTTTTAATAATAAGTTTTTTAATAAGTGCACCCAGAGGAACATTGTTGCATAGTTCTGACTCGTAGTCCACAGGAAAATGCAGCCTGACTGCCCGGCCCCTCTGTCTGTTGTCAAGTACATCATCATGGGGGGGGGGGGGGGTCGGAATCCACGCAAACGCCGTTGAAATGTATGACTAGGAATTTTAGCAAGGGATTTGCTGGAGACTATGGAATAGAAATGTCTCTGTCCCGATTAGAAATGCTTTGTGATAGGGAGTGGCCGGTACTGGTCTCATCATGGCCCCCTGGTGGTACCTTTGATGTTAGTATCATAGCCTTAGTTCACCAGATTGCACGAAAAGAACATCCTGACCAGTTCCCTTATATAGACTTCTGGTTGAATGTTTGTGAAAAAGAGCCTTCCTGGATGAAACGTTGTTATGAGGAACAGTGTAGGATATTTGTAGCAACTACCCAAGGGGCCCAGAAGCCTGAGGAAAAGAAACTACCTGTCTATTCAGGCTCAGAGTCCCCAGACATTCCGTCCCTTCCGCCCCAGTTCCTCTATAGGCCAGTCCCCTCTGCTCCGCCACTATCCCAGGCAGAGCCTGTCCAGGAGGAACCCATTCCTGCAGTTTTACCCCGGGTGTCCTCCCAACGGCCCCCGTGGCTGGAGGCGCTCCCCTCCCCGGCTGGAAGCCCCGGCTCAGTTCAAAGTACTCCGAGTGGGCCACAGTCCACCGATGACACTACAAGCAGGGATTCATTCGCCAGTTCGGGGTCACTCACAGCCAGCGCCCAAGAACATGAAGTGGAACCCCGACAGTCCCGATTGCCATATGCCTTCAGAAGTACAACTGCCAGTAAAAGGGATGGTCACGTTATACCATTGCGCCAGGTCCAGGGCCTACCCACCCTTAATACCGAAGGCCACCTTTTTCCACCACTGATTTACTGAACTGGAAGACGCATTATGCCTCCTACACTGAGAAGCCTCAGGATTTGATTGAACTAATGAACAGTATTATGCAGACCCCTTAGCATACCTGGTCTGATTGCCGCCAGCTCCTGTCCACCCTTTTCAGCACTGAAGAGCGAGCGCGAATTGTGCAGGCCTCCATTAGATAGTTAGAAGAAAATCCTGTAGGAGATGCAGGCCTGGACTCTTGGCAAGCAGCCGCCGCGGATTTCCCAAATGATGGCCCCAAGTGGGATCCAAATAGTGCAGACAGCCCTCAATCGGTTCCGCCAAGCCCTCATGCAAAGCCTGAAGAAGGGAGGCCAGAAAGCCATGAATATTGGAAAAATATCTGAAGTTCTCCAACGAGCAGATGAGAGCCCAGCAGCCTTCTATGAATGATTATCTGAAGCCTACAGACTATATACCCCATATGATCCAGCGGCCCAGGAAAATTTGCGCATGGTAAATGCTGCATTCGTGAGTCAGTCCCAGGGGAGACATAAAGCGAAAACTGCAAAGGTTGGAAGGTTTTGCGGGCATGAATACAGCCCAGTTAATGGAAGTTGCTCAGAAAGTGTTTGTGAATCGTGATCAAGAATGTCAGAGGGAAAGTGAACGTAGAATGAAGAAGAAAGCTGATTATATTGCTGCAGCTTTAGTTGAAAGACGCGGAGGAAGTTTCTCTAACAGAAGGACTCGAGGACGTGGAAGGGGCCGAGGAGATGGTCGGCCCCCATTGGGTGCAAATCAGTGTGCCCACTGTAAGGAAGAAGGACATTGGAAGAATGAATGCCCGAATTTTGACTCCACCTCCCGGAGGGGAGGAGGGAGCACTTGGAAAGCAGGGGGCGATTCTGGCATCGGGGAGGAATGCATCGCACACAGTTCCAGCAGGGAGAAGCCACTGTAGAGGGAGTGGCAACCGCTGAGGGTTACTACACGGATGAAGACTAGGCCAGACCGGGCTCCAAGTTCTCTCTGGGTCCCCAGGAGCCTATGGTAAATTTGAAGATGGGGGACCAATATATGGATTTTATGGTGGATATGGGGGCCGAACACTCAGTGGTGGCCAGACCTGTGGCTCCGTTGTCGTCCTGATCTATCACTATTGTTGGGGCCACTGGTACTCGAGCCATCAAATCCCTCTTGCAGAACCGCACTTGTGAATTAGGGGGATGGAAGATAACACCAGTTCCTGTACATACCTGAATGCCCAATCCCCCTCTTGGGCCAAGACATGCTCGCTAAGCTCCAAGCGCAGATATCCTTTGTTGAAGGGGGAAAAATGGAAATGACTGTGAATTCAAAATGTGCTGGCCTGATGGTGCTGACTATCCCCTGAGAAGAAGAATGGCGGTTCTACAGCCCACTTTTATCCAAAGCAGCCAGCCCCCGTATACATACCAGCATTTCAGCTCCGCCCGGAGTGTGGGCAGAGGATAATCCTCCTGGCCTAGAGAAGAATATAGCCCCTGTGCTTGTCACCCTCAAATCAGGAACGGAACCAGTGCATGTGAAACAATATCCTCTCCCACGACCAGTAATCGAAGGCATTCATCGTCATCTAAAGAAATTATTGCAGTACGGACTCCTTAGAGAATGCCAATCGCCATGGAATACCCCCCTCCTCCCAGTCAAGAAGCCTGGGACAGGTGACTATCGCCCAGTGCAGGATTTGAGACGAGTGAACAATGCAGTTGAAACCATACATCCAGTAGTACCAAATCCCTACACCCTCTTGGGACTGATTCCTGCTGAAGCTACTCACTTCACTGTTTTGGATTTAAAGGATGCCTTCTTTTGCATACGCCTAGCATCCACCAGTCAACTCCTGTTTGCGTTTGAATGGGAGAACCAGACCACCGGAAGGCGAGGCCAACTCACCTGGACTCGATTATCTCAAGGATTCAAGAACTCACCCACCATCTTCAGTACTGCTCTTAATCAAGATCTATCAAGTTACTCTGTGACTCCAGGAAAAAGAGCCCTGCTCCAGTATGTTGATGACCTGCTTGTAGCCACCAACTCCAAAACTGAATGTGTGCAAGCCACCAGTGATCTCTTGCACCTCCTGAATGAAGCTGGATAGAAGGTCTCCAGAGCCAAGGCGCAGTTGTGCCAAACTGAAGTAAAATACCTGGGATTCCATCTGTCCAGAGGGTTCCGGAGATTGGGACCCGAGCGAAAGGAAGCAGTATGCCGCATCCCTACCCCCACCACCAGAAAGCAGGTGAGGGCCTTCTTGGGAGCTGCCGGCTACTGCCGAATATGGAAACCCAACTTCGCGCTCTTGGCAAAGCCATTGTACCAAGCCACCAAAGGAGTGGAACGATCTCCCATGGAATGGGGCCCAGAACAGGATAAAGCGTTCAAATCGTTGAAAGCAGTTTTGATGTCATCACCAGCCTTGGGCCTACCAGATGTACAGAAGCCATTTCGCCTGTATGTCCATGAGTCAAGTGGAAATGCTCTGGGTGTATTGACCCAAACCCTTGGATCTTGGCAGCAACCTGTAGCCTATCTATCAAAACAACTGGATCCTGTTGCAAAAGGATGGCCGACATGCCTGAGAGCCGTTGCAGCCACAGCCCTCTTGGTGAGCGAAGCCGACAAGCTCACCTTAGGTCAGAGTCTCCAGGTTACAGTGCCACACTCTGTCCTAACCCTCATGGAACATAAAGGAAATTACAGGTTCACGAATTCCCGCATGCTAAAGTACCTAAGCATGCTGTGCGAAAACCCTCGATTACAGTTGTCAGTCAAGCTCTGAACCCTGCTACACTATTACCAGTTGGTCCAGGTCCACCCGACCATGATTGCTTGGAAGTAATGGATACTGTGTTCTCCAGTTGCCCTGATTTAACCGATCTTCCACTGAACAACCCTGAAGAGACTTTCTTTGTGGATGGAAGCAGTCTTGTCATCAACGGACAACGTCGTGCTGGCTATGCAGTAGTGACCCTGGACGACCCTGGACATGGTAGCTGAATCTTCAGCTTTGCCCCCAGGAACCTCAGCACAGGAGGCTGAACTGATAGCCCTCACTAGGGCACTGATAATAGGAACAGGGCTCCGCTTGAATGTGTACACAGACTCCAGCCCCAGGTCCGACTGTAATCCCTGAATCATTGGGCCCGGCCTTTGTCCATGCTTTTCACCAAGCCACACATTATAGGAAAAACAGCTATGGAAAAAGCTTTTAGGCCCCATTTCTATATCCCGCTGCTAGGAGATATGAGTCAGATTGGATCCGAAATCACTAGACAAGAGCTGTTGGCTTTAGGTTCTGTTTTACAGAGTCTCCACGTTTGGGTACTAATGTAGAATCTACAGCCCTACTCCTGCCGCCACCGGAAGCTGGCAGGTCCACGTACGGCAGAAGCTTGAGGAACCTACAGCCCTACTCCTGTCACCCACCGGAAGCTGAAAGGTCTACGTACGGCGGAAGCTGTGGAAGAAAAGAACTTAAGTGATAGCTATGTGTTTGCTTCTCCCATGTTTCTTACCCCTTTGCTTGCGAATATTTACCTCAATCATAGACATTAGTACTGTAGAACGTAAGGCAGCAGCCAGAGTGTTAGCCATCTGGCAGTATCAAACAAAAAAACCTTTTAAAAGGTCTCTTATCCAAGTGAATCAAATTGAATATCAAAAAACTGCATAAATTCACTCACTAACGATTTAAATATAATCTATAAATAAGTGTATAACATCTAGTCACCGGTCTCAGATAAACGTTTTCCACTTTGACACTTAAATATGGGTAATGAACTTATCCCAACGAGTGTCCGTTTACATCAATGACCATGGACTAGTGCGGCTTCAGTTCTCTTTTTCGTTTTCAATTTTCTATGTTTTCATAAAAAAGAATAAATGCCATTCCAACTTATCTTAATGGTGGATGGCTTTTAAATAAAGCCCCTTTGTGTTTGCATACAGGGAGACCCCGACGCCTCAATCTTCTAAGCGCTCCGGCGTTTCTCCTTCTGGGTTTCTCAAGGGGAACAATGCAATGCGTCACTTCGGGACCTTTAAATTGCCTGTCTTTCAATCTCTTCGAATGTTAACTAAAACAATGCAGACAGCCACAATGTTATCTTAACAATCTTTGAAACAGAACTTTAATTAATCTTAACACGTCACTATTACTCATGATGATATTTACCGAGAAAAGTTATTCAGGTACAAAACTTCCTCTGTGATGCAACTGTCGAGATGATTCTCTCATTCAGAAAAACGCTGTACATGCGCAGTGAAACTAGTTAAATACTGACTGGGGAATGAGAATCAGGAACACTCATTTGCATACTAGCCAATCAACGCAGACATTAAGACCATCTGGCGTGACTGTTCCGAGTCGGTGGATCCACCATTGTTCTCGGTAAAGAAGTTGTTGGTTTTGTGATCGCCCTTGAGAGCCATGCATTACTGATTCAATACACCAGCATTGGCAGCGGATAACATCAAAGAGAACATTGCAACTGTTATACCGTTGGTCATAAATGCTGAAAAGGCCTTCGATAGAGTTAGTTGGGATTTTTTTTATGGGGTGACATAGAAAATGAGGTTGGGGAGAATTTTTGTTGCTGGGTGCGGAAGTAATAAATGATAAAGAAAAATGGGGGATATTCTAAGGCCTTCAGTTTAAAGAGGGGTACAAGGCAAGGCTGCTCCCTGTCCCCACTCTTGTTTGCCCTCTCAGCCGAGCCACTGGCAGAAATGATTCAGAGGTCTGGGAATGTGAGAGGAATTAAAGTGGGGAGTCAGGAATATAACATAACACACTTTGCAGATGATATTCTGCTATTCACTGAGCATCCACTGCTTACCCTATCAGTAGTGATGGAGGAATTCAGGAGATTCGAGAGGGTAACGGGCTTTAAGGTGAATATGAGTAAAACTGAGGCCTTGGATATTAATGTGAGGGAGGAAGGGGAAGCCTCATTGGAAGAATTTTTTCCATTTAAATGGGGGATGGGTGTGATTAGGTATTTAGGCAGACAGAAAGGGATAGATATGGGGAAACTTTATGAATATAATTAAGGACAGTTAATTGGATAATTATAAAGGAAATGGAACACTGCCATACAGGATATTTGTCATGGTGAGGAAGGCTGGCAGAGGTCAATATACTGTAAATGTGATGCCATGGTTATTATTTTTGTTCCAGTCCCTCCACATAAGGGTGTTAGTGGCCAGTTGGTTTGGGTACAAAAGGCGATTGGTCTGTTCCTCCCCAAGATAAATTTACCTAAGAGGTCAATCTGTACTTCACAGATCAAGGGAGGAGGGGGACCTTGTGCTATGGGATTGCAGGAAATAGTATTTGGTAGCACAGCTTATACATTTACTGGACTGAGACATATGGCGGCCTGGTGGTAAATTGAAATATTAGCTATGAACTTTGGGCAGGGAAATGAAACTGGATGAGCTGATAAACTTATTCACAAGGTGCCTTATGGAAATATAGGAGGTGATCAAGAGAATGAAAAGGGTGATGAAATATGTTCAGCCACTCCTCCATTCTGCAAAACTTGGCGTTTCTCAAATATAATGATCAGGGGGCTTTAAGATTTGTGAAGAGAAAAGATTTATGACTGTCAATTTATAGAGAAGGAGGAAGTGTTATCCTTTAGGGAGTTTTGAGATAAATTCAATTTGCAGATTCAGACATGCGCATGTGTGTGTCATGGGGAGTGTTAGAGATGTTTGTGGACACACATCTGTGTGTTGACATGTGTTTGTGCGTCTTGATGGCTCTGTGCATGCATGTGCTTCGGAACTGTTTGTGCACTTGTGTGTTAAGGGATGGGTGTGTGTCTGCACTTCCCCTGTCCTCTTGCGCCTACTCCTTGCCCCCACCACCCTCTTGCACTACTCCCCATTACTATTCTTCATGGCTCTCTCTTGCACTCTTCCTCTTTCCTTCTACCCACCCATGCACTCCCCTCCTCTGCTAACCAACCTTGCACTCTTTCAGGTCTTTCACTCCCTTCCTCCTTTCCTTTCCCTTCTCCCTTAATGCATTCAGTTTTCTTCTCTCCTCTACCACTTCCCTTATGCTCCACCCCTTGGACAGCCCCTTCCCTTTATGCCCTGCCCTTTCTCTTAGGCTCCACCCACTCACCCACCCCTTCCCTTAAGTTCTACTCTCCTATTCAAGCCATAGCCAGTGCCGGCCCGTCCACTGAGTAATAATGTTGTTTGTCACAGGGCCCCGCGCGAACTCCATTACTGCACAATGGACGGCTGCAGAGGGAGCTGGAGAAGCCCGCGTGAGGCCCCAGCTCCCTCTGCACAGCCGCCAGCGTGAAGAGCCTTTTCCTTCATGTTGGTGGCTGTTTCTGTGAAGCCATGAATGCCGGGAGAGGTTAAAGGCAATGCCCTTTAACCTTTTCCAGCATTGGCGGCTTCACAGAAACAGCCGCCAGCGTGAGAGAAACGACTTCAAGTTGGCGGCTGTGCAGAGGGCGCTGGGGCCCTGGGGCCTCGCGCGGGCTTCCACGGCTCCCTCTGCAGCCACTTAGACAGCCGTGGGGCTCTTCGGGGGGGGGGGGGGCGCTAGAACTGGAATCAGGCTGTGATGGAGGGACTAGGACTGGAATCAGGCTGTGAGGGGGGAACAGACTGGAAATGGGCTGTGAGGGGGGGGCTAGGACTGGAATCGGGCTGTGATGGTGGGGGGCTAGGACTGGAATCGGGCTGTGATGGGGGAGAAACCTGGACTGGAAATGGGCTGTGATGGGGGGGCTAGGACTGGAATCGGGTTGTAATGGGGGAAACCTGGACTGGAAATGGGCTGTGATGATGGGGGGCTAGGACTGGAATCAGGCTGTGATGGGAGGGTAAGCTGGGACTGGAAATGGGCTGTGATGGGAGGGCTAGGATTGGAAATGGGCTGATGAGGAGCTAGAATAGGACTGTAAATGGGCTGATGGGGGGAGCTTGGACTGCAAATGGGTGATGGGCTGGAATAGGACTGGAAATGGCTGATGGGGGAAATAGGACTGGAAATGGGCTAGGGGGCTGAAACAGGAGTGGAAGCAGGCTGATGGGAGTTGGAATAGGGCTGAAAATTGGCTGATATGGGAGCTTGGAGTGGAAATGGGATGATGGGGGCTGGAATGGAACTGGACAAGAGCATATGGGGGGAGAGGACTGGAAATGGGCTGATATGGAGGCATAGGAGAATGGGACTAGAAGGGAGAAGATGCTGGGTGGGTCTAGAACTATAAAGGAGCTGATTTTGGGGGAGGACTAGAAGGGGATGGGGATGGGGAATGAGAATGGAGAGGGGAAAAGATATTTTGTATGGGAAGGAAGAAAAGTCTACGATGGGCCGGGTATTGAGAGAGTAAGTGGGGATTGAGAATGGAAGGGTGAAATTTGAGTGGATGATAAAGGAATAAGGAAAGAAATGGGGGAAAGAGCAAAAGGGAAATGATCAGTATGTTAAAGCAGATATAGAGAGAGAATGGAAAAAATCTAAACGAGAAGAAAGTCCAAATGGATAGCTCACAGAAGACACGAAGAAACCAGAAGAAAGTGACTGGAGCAATTGCAACTGAAAAATAAAATGCCCAAACAGAAGGTAGAAAAATACTTTTTATTTTGAATTTATTAACTGGAATATGTCTGGTCTGGGAAGTGTGTATTGCTAACATCTTTGCGTTTTTGTTTAGTGCAAGAGGAAATTACTTCATAGTTTTTATTTATTTCATGTTTGGCTTCTGGGGTTCCCAGTTTAATTATTATCTTCCTAATTCTAAACTGTGATCCCTTGTTCTTTGTGTGGTGATGGTCCATGTTCTGCATGTGTAAATGAGCTGAGGTATTCTGTTCATGTAGTTTCTATTTGACAGTCCCACTTGTTCTCTTTCCCCCAGTGAGATGTTAAGGTCAGTAGGGAGCGATGAGAATCATGGATCTACCCCTCATCCTACAGCTTCAGAAGTGTTTTCGCCATGAGCGGTATCGGGGGTGGGGAAGGCATATAGCAAGCCTCCCCTCCAGGGAATGAAGGCACCCAGTGATCGCTGGATGGCCTCCGAGAGCAGAACTGAGCTAACAGGGCATTCTGTGCCATAGCGAAGAGGTCCACCTCAGGGGTGTCCACTCCCGGAAGATCCAGTCTACCACCGCCCTCTTGAGGGTCCACTCATGTGGCTGAAGTACCCAGCTGAGATGATTCACTAGATGGTTGCACTCGCACGGCAAATACGTCATCCTGAGGTCCATGCCATGGAGCAGGGTGAACCTTCAGAGGCGAGCAGCCTCTCAGCATAGCAGGTATCAGCCCGTGCCCCCCCTGCTTGTTCACACAGAACACGGCCATCTGGTTATCCGTCTGGATAAGGACCACCTGATTCGCCAGGTGTGCCCGAAAGGCACAGAGAGCATTTACAATGACCCAGAGGTAGAGGAAATCGATCTGATGGAGGCTCTTGCTCTTGGAAGTCCAAACAGAGAGCAATGAGCACCTGAGGATGGCACAAAAGAACAAAATAGGCAGGTACACCAAACAGTATGGTCAGGTGTGCGCCCAGCTGAGCTTGGAGGTATCAGCTGTGAGCAGTCAGCAGGGCACAGATGGTTGGAACAGGAGGCCCTGACGAAGATTTCCGGGTATGAGCCACCACTCCAGGGACTGCACGAGGCTTGCTGCCACTGCGGAAGCTTGCTGCCACTGCGTTCGCAAGGTCCATTGAGCCTGTCACATGCAGAGGTGCGCCCAAGGGGTGACATACAATGTGGCAGCCATGTGTTCAAGGGCTCTCAGCAGCCCACGGGCTGCTGATGTGGTGCTAGCACTGCAACGACCCCATCACCCTGATGAGCTGCTACAGGCGGTCCACCAGCAGAAATGCTTTCACCCGAGTGATATCGAGGCGGGCCCCAATGAACTCCAGTTGCTGCACCGGCTGGAGGTGGGACTTCGGACTGTTGATCATGAAGCTGAGCCCTTTGCTCACCTGAATACGGAGCTCAGTGGACTGCCATACGCTGGCCGGCATAGGGCCCTTTATGAGCCAGTTGCTCAGATACGAGAAGACAAAGACCCCCAGGATCCAGAGGAAGGCAGCACGACTGCTAGGCACTTTGTGAAGACCCTGGGGGCTGCAGCCAATCTGAAGGGCAGCACCAAGTATTGATAGTGCTGGCCACCCAGCACAAACTGAAGATACTGTCTTGTGATGCAGGTGGATCGGAATATGTGAATATGCATCCTTCAGATTCAAGAAGCATATCCAGTCATCGTGTAGGAGGAATGGGAGCAGTGTCCCCAAAGACACTATCTCAAACTTTTTGTACACCAGAAACCGGTTGAGATTTCACAGATCCAGAATGGGACAGAACCCGCTGGTCTTTTTAGGGACCAGGAAGTACCTGAAGTAGAAACCCTGCTCGATCTGGGCCAGGGGAACCAGCTTGATGGCGAGGTCGGCTAGCATAGAAACATGATGACAGAAAAAGACCACATGGCCTATCTAGTCTGTCCTTCCATATCAACAACTACAACAGTCCACTTTTTACCTTTAGAGATACTCTGTGTTGGTCCCATGCTTTTTTAAATTCAGTTACTGTCCTCATCTCTACCACCTCCACTGGGAGACTATTCCATGGATCCACTACTCTTTCCGTAAAGAAATATTTCCGCATATCACTCCTGAAATCTATCTCCCTTCACCCTCATCCCATGTCCCCTCGTAGCAGAACTTGCTTTCAATTGAAAGAGGCTCTCTCCCTGTACATTAATGCCACGGAGGTATTTAAACATCTCAATCATATCACCTCTATCCCGCCTTTCCTCTAAGGTGTACATATTAAGATCCTTAAGTCTGTCCTCATATGCTTTATAATAAAGCCCACTAATCATTTTAGTAGCCACCCTCTGCACCGACTCCATCCTGTTCACATCCTTTTGAAGGTGCGGTCTCCAGAATTGCACACTATACTCCAAAGAGGTCGCACCAAAGACTTATACAGAGGCATTATCACCTCCTTTTTTCTGCTAGCCATTCCTCTCCATATGCACCCAAGCATCCTTCTAGCTTTTGCAGTCGCCTTTTCTACCTGTTTAGCTACTTTAAAATCATCAGACACAACCACGCCTAGGTCTCGCTCTTCTTTAGTGGACAAAAGTACTTGACCTCCTATACTGTATTGCTCCCTTGGATTGCTGCAGCCCAAATGCATGACCTTACATTTTTTAACATTAAATCCCAGCTGCCAAATTCTAGACCATTCTTCAAGCTTAGCTAGATCCCTCCTCATGTTATCTACACCTTCCTGGGTGTCTACTCTATTACAGATTTTGGTATCATCTGCAAAGAGGCAAACCTTACCCGACAGCCCTTCCGCTATATCACTAACAAAGATGTTAAAAAGAATTGGACCAAGGACAGATCCCTGGGGCACACCACTGGTAATATCCTTCTCCTCAGAGTGAGCTCCATTTACTTGTACTCTGTCATCTCCCACCCAACCAATTTCTAACCCAAGCAGTAACTTTAGGGTCCATCCCTATGGTGCTCAGTTTGTTTATAAGTCGCCTGTGAGGAACAGTGTCAAAGGCTTTACTGAAATCTAAATACACCACATCTAGAGCTCTCCCTCGGTCCAACTCCCTGGTCACCCAGTCAAAGAAATCAATCAGATTTGTCTGACAAGACCTGCCTCTGGTGAAGCCATGCTGCCTCGGATCCTGTAATCCGCTGGACTCCAGAAACCTCACTATTTTCTCTTTCAGCAGCGTTTCCAATAATTTACTCACCACTGAAGTTAAACTAACCGGCCTGTAGTTTTCAACCACATCCTTACTTCCGCTTTTGTGTAAAGGCACCACATGAGCCTCTCTCCAGTCCTTTGGCACCACTCCCGACTCCAACGAGTCATTGAAAAGGTCAGTCAGTGGAGTTGCTAGAACGTCCCCAAGTTCCCTCAGTATTCTAGGGTGTATCCCATCCGGTCCCATCGCTTTGTCTACTTTAAGTTGAGCTAGTTTCTCACGAACACAGTCTTCTGAAAATTGTTCAAGATGTCCCTCGCTTCTGTTCCTATTTGTGGGTGTTTTCTGAGGTCCTGCTCCTGGTTCTTCATCTGTGAACATAGAACAAAAATATTTGTTAAGCAATTCCGCTTTATCCTTATCAGCTTCTACATATTCCCCCCCTTCACCCTTGAGTCTGACAATACCACTTTTGCCCTTCCTCTTCTCACTAATATATCTGAAAAACGTCTTATCCCCCCATTTTATTGCATTGGCTATTTCCTCCTCCTTTTGAATCTTTGCCTTCTTGACTACTTTGCTAGCTTCTCTAAGTTTTTCCAAATACAGATGCCTGTCTTCCTCTCTCTGTGATCTCTTGTATTTCATGAAGGCCTCCCTCTTTTTCATCACTTTTTCAGCTACTTCCTTCGAAAACCATAGCGGTCTCCTTTTCCTTTTGTCTTTATTTACCATTTTAACAAAAAGGTAGGTTGCCCTTAAAATACCCCCTTTCAGTTTTGCCCACTGTTTTTCTACATCCCCCAGCTGTTCCCATCCCACTAACGACTCCCTGAGGTATTGGCCCATCTTCGCAAAGTTAGTCTTCCTAAAGTCTAAGATCCTCACCTTGGAATGGATTCTAACAGCCCTAGTCCTAATATTGAACCACACCATCTGGTGATCACTGGATGCAAAATGATCTCCCACTACAACATCAGAAACACTTTCACCATTGGTAAGCACCAAGTCCAGTATGGCCCCTTCACGTGTGGGGTCTGTTACCAATTGCCTGAATAGTTCTCCCTGTAGAGAATCCAGGATCTCCTTACTTCTAGATGATACTGCAGCCGGAATGTGCCAATCAACATCTGGCTTATTGAAATCTCCTATCAGTAGCACTTCCTCTTTCCTAGCAATGCTGCGTATGTCTTCAATTAACTCTCTGTCCACCTCTTCCTCTTGTAAGGGAGGTCTGTATATCACACCAATGCAAAAAGATTTCTCTTTCCCTCTTTCTAGTTTAACCCACAATGCCTCCTCTCTCCCTTTTAAGCTCTGCAATTCCAAAGCTTTAATAGTAGTTTTTACATATAGTGCCACTCCTCCTCCCCTTCTTCCTACCCTGTCCTTTCTGAATAAAGTATAGCCCGGTATAGTTACATCCCAGTCATGGTTTTCTGTGAACCATGGTTCTGTAACTGCCACTAAATCCAAGTCAGCCACTCCCACCAAAGCTTCAACATCAGGGATCTTATTTCCCATGCTACGGGCATTTATACACACTGCTTTCCATATGTTACCCCTGTTTCCCATTTCCATGTTGTTGTTGTTAAGTGCCGTCGAGTCGGAGTCGACTCATGGCGACCCTCTGGATAGCTATCCTAAATTGTGTTCGGTCTTCAGTCAGGCGGCTCATTGTTGACAGACTGGTACCCGTAGCTGCTGTTATTGTAGCGATCCATCTCATTGCTGGCCTTCCTCTTTTGCGTTGACCTTCTATCTTGCCAAGCATGATGTCTTTCTCTAATGATCTCTCTCTTCGCATGATGTGTCCGAAGTATGAAAGTCGAAGTCTTGTCATCTGAGCTTCTAAAGAAAGCTTAGGTTTGATCTCCTCTAGTACCGACTGGTTTGTTCTTCGGGCAGTCCATGGTATACACAGTATTCGCCGCCAGCACCATAATTCAAAGGCATCAATTTTCTTCCTGTCTGTCTTTTTCACTGTCCAGCTTTCACATCCATATGATGTTATTGAGAATACCATGGCTTGAACAAGTCGAATCTTTGTATGGAGAGAGACATCTCTGCTCTTGAGAATCTTATCTAGGTCTTTCATAGCCATTCTGCCAAGAGCAATGCGTCATCTGATTTCTTGACTGCTTGTTGCTTCTTTATTGATAGTTGATCCAAGTAGGTTAAAGTTGTTCACGATTTCAATTTCTTCTCCTTCAACGATGAACCTGTTGATTATGCCAGTTGTCATGATCTTTGTCTTCTTTACATTAAGGTGCAGGCCCATTTTGAGACAATGTTCTTTGATTGTGAGAAGCAAATGTTTCAGATCATCTTCACTTTCAGCCAGTAATGTGGTATCATCAGCATAGCGAAGGTTGTTGATGAGTCTTCCACCAATCTTCACACCTCTGTGGTCTTCATAGAGTCCTGCTTCTCTGATGATTTGTTCTGCATATAAATTAAACAGGTAGGGGGAAAGTATGCAGCCTTGTCTTACACCTTTGCTTATTTTAAACCATTCTGTTTCTCCTTGTTCCGTTCGAACTGTTGCTTCTTGATCAATGTACAGATTGCGCAAGAGAACAATCAGGTGTTCTGGTATACCCATGCTTCTTAACGTGGCCCAGAGTTTCTCATGGTTTACACAGTCAAAAGCCTTGCTATAGTCGATAAAGCACAAATAGATATCCTTTTGGTATTCTTTAGTCTTTTCAAGGATCCATCTCACATCCGCAATGATGTCTCTCGTTCCTCGTCCTTTCCTGAACCCTGCTTGCACTTCAGGTAGTTCTTGTTCTAGGTATGGCTGTAGTCTCTTTTGAATAATCTTCAGTAGAATCTTGCTGGCATGTGGGATCAGAGCGATTGTGCGATAATTTCCACAGTCAGTTGGATCACCTTTCTTTAGTATTGGTATAAACACAGATCTTTTCCAGTCAGTTGGCCATGATGTTGTCTTCCATATTTCTTGGCAGAGCCTTGTAAGTACGGTAACAGCTGCATCAGATTGCTGCAATACTTCTATGGGAATGCCATCAATGCCTGGTGCTTTGTTCTTTGATAAGGCTTTCAATGCTGCTTCAACTTCTTCTTTCATCACCAATGGTTCCTGATCATAAGGTATAGGTTGAAACGGCTGTTGGTCCACTTGATCTTTATCATATAAAAACTCTGTATATTCCTTCCACCTTTTCTTGATCTTCTCAGCATCATTCAACATAGAACCTTGAGCATCTTGTAACATTCCAATTCGAGGCTGGAACTTTTTCTTTAGCTCTCGCAGCTTTAGGAAAGCCGATCTTGTTCTTCCTCTAATAGTTTCTGCTTCTATTTCCTTGCAAGTGTCATTGTAGTACTTTTCCTTGTCCTGTCTTGCTGCACGTTGGAAATCTCTGTTGAGTTCTGAGATTGTCTTTCTTTCTCCTTTGGCTTTAGCTTCTCTGCGTTTCTGGGCAATTTTTTAGAGTTTCTTCCGTCATCCATTTTGGCCGTTTTTGCTTTTTCACCTTTTGTAGAGACTTCTCGCTTTCTTCCAGCACAACCTTCTTGACGTCATTCCATAACTCTTCCGGAGCTCTGTCATTTGTATCTAAAGCAGCAAATCGATTTTGCAGGCAGTCTTTAAATTCCAGTGGTATATTCTCAAGGTCATATTTTTCTGCATTCATGAGTGGTTTGCTCTTTTTCAACTTTAGCTTGAGTTTGCATACTAGTAGTTGATGATCTGTACCACAGTCAGCTCCAGGTTTTGTCTTTGTTGATGTTACAGAGCTTTTCCATCGTTGACTTCCACAGATGTAGTCAATTTGATTTTTATACAATCCATTGGGTGAAGTCCATGTGTACAGTCGCCGCTTGTGTTGCTGGAAGAAGGTGTTTGAGATGAATAGATCATTGGTCTTGCAGAATTCTATCAATCTTTCTCCAGCTTCATTTCTGTTGCCAAGTCCATATTTTCCAACTACTTTGCCTTCTTCTTTGTTGCCAACTTTTGCGTTCCAGTCACCCATGACTATCAGGATATCCTGTTTGCATGTTCTGTCAATTTCAGCTTGTACTTGTTCATAGAACTCTTCAATTTCATTCTCTTCTGCAGCTGTTGTTGGGGCATATACTTGAATTATAGTTGTGTTGATAGGCATTCCTCGTAGACGAATAGAGATTAAGCGTTCGCTGACTGCATTGTATTTCATTACAGTTCTTGCAAGTTTCTTCTTTATTATAAATGCAACACCATTTCTTCTTTGTCTTTCATTTCCAGCATAGTAGACCATGTGATCATCTGATGCAAAGTGCCCGATGCCAGTCCATTTCAGTTCGCTGACACCCATTTCCATAAAGGTATTTAATGTATCACCTACCTGGGGGCTTTCTTCACCTGTCCCCAACGAATCTAGTTTAAAGCCCTCTTCAGTAGATTAGCCAGATTAGCAGGGCCATGACCTCAGTCTGCAGCAGGCTCCAGTGCGTATGGTCCATGGGTACTCCCCGGGATTGTAAGGGGGCAGCAGCTGGGTGAAATGCAACTGATAGCCACTTTGGATGAACTGCAGCACCCAGGCATCCAAGATGAGAGGTCACCAGTGGGCAAAGTGGATGAACCGCTCCCCCCAACCTGCAGGGGGACTTCGGTGGACAACGGTTGATTAGCTATGCTCCCAAGGACTCCATCAAAGACCAGCACCCACCTTGGGCTGGGGAGTGGGCTTGTCTCTTTGGGGTTTTCTCCCTCCGCTGTGAGCAAGGGGCCAGGGCCTTAGGCTGCACCTGCAAATGGGATGGAAAGTACTGTCATGGGTATGGAAAGAAAGCCTTCTTGGCTTCTTGCTTCTTCTATGCAAGGTCTGCAGTCTTTCTGGAGAGCCTGGTGAGGGTTACCTGCTCCTTCTCCAGCTCCTCGGCCTTGTCGAAGAGGTTCTCACTCTGACAGGGGACATTGGTGATCTTGTCCTGGATCCACTGCTCTAGGTCACAGGACTGCAACCAGGCCATCTGCCATGTGGCAATACCCTCAGCCACCACCCTACTGGCGGATTCAAAAGGCATCATAGGCGCCCCGGACCTTAAATTTTAAGAAATCCTTGCCATGAGCTACAAGATCTCAAAAATACTCACAGTTTGACATCCTTGAGGAACACGGTCATGTAAGTCTGCTAGGCCAGTATCCGGGCTATCAACATGTATCCCTGGAACCACCTCCTCTTGAAGGAGTCCAGAGTCCTCACCTCCCACGTGGGCAGCACTGAGGAGAGCATTTTAGCATTCTTCAAAGCGAACTCGACTATTAATGGAATTGTGGGGCAATTGAGGCTTCTTGAGCCCCAGGGCCTTCTGGACCCGGAACAGGGAGTCGAGCCAGTGGCTAACAGGAAATGTAAGCACCACCTCCCACAGCCGCAGTAGCAGCCTCTGCAGGACATAGTCAACGGGAACAGTCACCGCCTCACAGCAAGCTGAGGGATACTGGAGGAGTTCCAGTTCCTCCGCTCTCAGTTCCTCTTCCAATTCCAAAGAAAAGGGGATGGCCTTGGTCAGGTCCCAAACAAAATTCTGGAAGGACATATCTTCCGGGGCAGACTTCCATCGATCTGGAGGAAGTGACAGGTCGGACGGGAGATCTTGGGTCTGAAGGTCTGAAAGTCGATTCTGCCTCGGCTTCCCATTCCAATTTGGACTCCAAGAGGAAGTCGAAGTAATGTAGAGTCTCCTCCAAATGCCGACTGCGCGGCTCAGGGAACTGTGGAAATCGATGGTCCCCCTTGCACCTGGCATTCCAATGGCATGCCCTGGGACATTGGACTGACACACTGGAGAGGGAGATGGCTCAGGCCACCAGAGTCGATACCAATCTCACACCCAATGTCCCAGTTGCGATGGGCGGGGCATGGGTCTCCAAGATAGGCTGGAAGGAGTGCAATGACAATGCACTCTGTGCCACAAAGCCTGCATTCCGCAGGACTTCCAACACCACCAAGAGAGCTTGCAAGGCCTGTAGGTGTTCTTCCAGAATCACCACCGATGAGGATGTTTATGCTACAGCCCCGGACATCACCGGTGACCCTCAGGTGGGGGACACCACGATGACTGGAGCATCAGGGGACATCCAGCTGCCTTCCTCGGCACAGAGAGTGGACTCCGCCATCTGGATCAGATCCCCGGAAGCTTGGTCGGCTGTTCCCGGCCCTCGCTGTCCATCTCGTGCCAAGAGGGGCTGCGGTGGCAATGCACACGGATCTTCTCCTTGTGCTCCCCTTTCAACATTGATGGGGTCTCTGCAGAGGGTCTCCCCTCTCCACTTGAGCCCTTTTGCTCGACCTGAGCTATCTGCTCTTTTCCCTTGGCCACCTCAGGTGTAGACTACAGAGTCGGGGCTGAGGATGCTTATTCAGATGAGCCAAAGAGTGACACCTTCTGCTTTTCCCAACCCTTCAGCCCTTGATCCATCATCTGCAAGTGAAGCTTGCAAGATGTAGGCTGGTGGTTGGGTTCAAGGCATTGCAAGCACCAATTATACAGGTCCATGGCAGAAATGGTCTTGCCACATTTGGTGCATCTCTTAAAGCCATTAACCAGCTTAGAAATACCAAAAAATACCACCTTGGCAAAATCAAAGTGAAAAATGGCCGTGGGTGTGAAAAGTCCCCGGAGGAGAAAAAAAACCACCCAAAAGGCACAAAAAACTACTGAAAAAACATCCAAAGGGTAAGAAAGAAAGCTAACTGATGACAGGCAGGTGAAAATATGATTAAAAACTCAGTCACAAGATCAAGAAATTCAAACTTTTTTCCAGACTGCAGGAACACGTTCTAGGGGCTCCGTGGAAAAAAGACTGGAGAATATAGTACCACGGTGGGCGTGATAGGCAGGCACGCATGTGCAGTGTACCTCCCAAAAGCTTCCTTTGAAAGCTGGGAAGTGTTCTGTGGGGGGTTCCGTTGGTGATGTCACCCATAAATGAGGATTTATTTCCTGCTTGTTCACTGAGAACCATTGCTATGGAATATAAGGACCTTTGATTTTTGTAGCTTTGCCCCTTCCTGCATGTGACTTTGGGTGCAACTGCAGCTGATCCCAGGGCACCTATTTTATAAAAGGCACATAGGCACTTATGCTGCCTTTATAAGTTATATAAGCATTGCTGAATAAATAAATAAATAGGCTCCCCTTAGATGTTCATTTTAGTGAAGCATGGCATTTTTGCATGCAAGTGTTGGCACTTATAGATGCTTAATCATACAAGTCTTAACCCTGTTTGACTTTTTTTTTTTTTATAAATGTAAAATGGCTGTTTCCAGTGCACAAGCTACAACATAAATGTGTTTTCCCCATGGCCTTAGAGGTATCTAATAAAAAGCTCCCAGTTCAGCAAGCCTTTTGTAAAATACTCTTTAAATTGGGAACATTGAGACTTGGATGTCCCTTTTCCTACACAGATCATGAATGCAAAACTGTGCTACAAAGGAGGATCTTCATGTTAACATGCCCCTCATTGAAAATATTGTTTAAATAAAAAGCCATTACTGGGTATCTGACACCTGGATAGGATCCACAGCATTAAGTTTTACTTCTTGATTTTTTTTTAATTATGTAGTTTCCTCCCACTCCTTTGGGCTTCTGATTTCATCAGAACCACTGCTGGAATCAGACCTTGTGAGCCTTCATTCACATCTAGGTAATAACTCTTATTTTATATCCCTTCTCAACTTGCTTTAGTCCAGTCATTTTATCACCATTCTTTGTCCAGTACCAGGGCTCCCTATGGACTCCTGCAATCCTGGGCTTCAAATCCAGCCACTAGGGAGCCACCTTTCCAATGATAACTAGGATCCTCCCCCTCCCCTCTCCCCCCACCCCGGCAGTATCCCCAGCCCCTGCTGACCCAGAGAGCAGAAGGCCTGTGTCAGAAATCAAAGCCAGGTCACATCCATATTCAGCCACAGGCTTGACCACAATATTTGCCTTAAAAACACATTTAAATGAAAATACATAAAAGTTATTACCTGGCTTTGTTGCAGTAGTAACCTAAAAGAATTGCAAACTGCAGTATTTTAAAAAATGACATGCTAGGCAACAGGTTTAAAAAAAGGTTTGGACAAGTTCCTGGAGGAAAGGTCCATAAACCATTATTAAGAAGGGACCCAGGATATCAATGCTTGACCTAGTACAAGCATGTCGGAACCTGTGTCTTTTGGGGGAAACTGCTAGGTACGTATGACCTAGATTGGCCACTGTTGGAAACAGGATACTGGGCTCAACCTTTTTTAAACCCAGCTACACTAACAGCCTTTACCACATCCTCCGGTAACAAATTCCAGAGTTTGATTATACGTTGAGTGAAAAAAATATCTTCTTTTATTAGTCTTAAATAGTTTACCCTGTAGCTTCATTGCATGTCCCCTAGTCTTTCTGCATTCTGATAACGTAAACAATCGATCTAATAGTGGCCAATCTAGGTCATACGTACCTAGCAGTTTCCCCAAAAGACACAGGTTCCGCAATGCTTGTACTGGGTCAAGCATTGATATCCTGGGTCCCTTCTTAATAATGGTTTATGGACCTTTCCTCCAGGAACTTGTCCAAAACTTTTTTAAACCCAGCTACACTAACAGCCTTTACTACATCCTTATTTGTCTTGAATAGTTTACCCTGTAGCTTTCATTGCATGTCCCCTAGTCTTTCTATATTCTGAGAATTTAAACAGTCGATCTACGTTTACCCGTTCCACTCCGCTCATTAATTTATAGACTTCTATCATATCTCCCCTCAGCCGTCTCTTTTCCAGGTTAAAGAGCCCTAATCTTTTTAGCCTTTCTTCATAGGAATATCCTTCCATCCCCTTTACCATTTTGGTGGCTCTTCTCTGTACTTTTTCTAATAATGCTATGTCCTTTTTAAGATACGGTGACCAGAACTGCACACAATATTCAAGGTGCGGTCGAACCATGGAACGATACAGAGGCATTATAATATCCTTTGTTTTATTTTCCATCCCTTTCTTTATGATACCTAGCATTCTATTTGCTTTCTTGGCTGCCGCTGCACACTGGGCAGAGGGTTTTAACATGTTATCCACGATGACTCCTAAATCTTTTTCCTGGGTGGTGGTTCCCAATGTGGAACCTTGCATTGTGTAACTATAGTGTGGGTTGTTCTTTCCTAGGTGCATAACTTTGCACTTGTCCACATTAAATTTCATCTGCCATTTGGATGCCCAGTCTTCCAATTTATCCAGATCCTCCTGCAGTTTTCCACAATCCTCTTGGGTATTAACAACTTTAAACAGTTTTGTATCATCTGCAAATTTGATAACCTCACTCGTTATTCCCTTTTCCAGGTCATTTATGAATATGTCAAAAAGTAGCGGACCCAGTACAGATCCCTGGGGTACTCCACTATTCACCTTTTTCCATTGGGAATATTGGCCATTTAGCCCTACCCTCTGCTTTCTATCTTTTAACCAGTTCCCGATCCACAATAGTACACTGCCTCCTATCCCATGACTTTTTAGTTTCGCCAAAAGTCTCTGATGAGGGACCTTATCAAAAGCTTTCTGAAAGTCCAGATACACTATATCAACCGACTCACCTTTGTCTACCTGTTTATGCACACTTTCAAAAAAACATATCAGATTAGTAAGACAAGATCTTCCTTGTCTAAAGCCATGTTGGCTGTCTCCCATTAGGCCATGACTATCTACATGCTGTGTAATTTTGTTCTTTATGATGGTTTCTACCATTTTCCCCGGTACTGACGTTAGGCTCACCGGTCTGTAATTTCCCGGGTCACCCCTGGAACCCTTTTTAAAGATTGGTGTTACGTTGGCGACCCTCCAATCTTCAGGTATTACAGATGATTTTAATGAAAGTTCACAGATTACCAATAGCAGGTCCGCAATCTCATATTTCAGTTCTTTCAACACTCTTGGATGTATACCATCCGGTCCAGGTGATTTGCTACTATTCAGTTTATCAAATAGTTGTAATATATCTTCCCGGTGTAGCGATATTTCTCTCAATTCCTCTGCAGTATCACCTTTAAATACCACTTCAGTCTTGGGTAACATCCCTACATCTTCCTCAGTAAAGACCAAAGCAAAGAATTCATTCAGTCTCTCTGCTATAGCCTTGTCTCCTCTTACTGCCCCTTTTACCCCTCTATCATCTAATGGCCCAACGGACTCTCTCACAGGCCTTTTGCTTTACTGAAATCTAAATACACCACATCTAGAGCTCTCCCTCGGTCCAACTCCCTGGTCACCCAGTCAAAGAAATCAATAAACTAGTAGTATTGAGGGTCATGATCGAGTCTTCGATGCGTTTCTTGGCAGGGGCAGAAAAAGAAGTTAGAGGTGTTGGGCACTCTTGGTCAGTGGAAGAAACCTCAATTGAAGATTTGTCTGGCATATCTTAGATTGTAGGTAAACGGCAAACTCCTGGGGATGGATTTCACATTTATGTTCGGGGGCTGGTTCCTTAGAAAGTGTCTTGACTAAGTTAAACTGATCATGAGGTTTGTTTAATGAGCGCTTCAGAGTGTCTGTGTGGTACTGCTTCATCTTCTCTGTGATAGCATTGCGGTGTACAGTTAGCTGGTAGATGTAAGCGGAATGGTCTTCACTGGAGCGAGACCGACGCCAGCGTTTCTCCAGCTTCCGTAGATGGGTGAGTGATGTTCTTAGCTCCTCTGTGTACCATGGGGCTATGGCTCTCTTCCTTGATGTCCTGTTAGTTGGAGGTCGAAGTGCTATCGCATTGAGACTCTTGTTCCAGCAGGAGATCAGTTCTTCAAGGTCTAGGGAGGTCTTGTTCAAGAGTGAGCGCATTCCATCGAGGATAAGATCTCTATTGAATGGATGGAAGCTTCGAGCAGGTAGTCTAGAGGTCTTGCTTGGAACTCTGTTGGTCTTTGATTGGATGTCGTGGGTGGGAATCTGGAAGATGAGTTTGTGGTCTGACCATGGCACGGTAGTCATGGACGTCACGGTATTGTGGGATTGGTCACAAACTGTCTGCGAGGCAAATACAAGGTCAAGAGTATTTCCCTTCACAGTAGGTTCATTAACTAGTTGTTTGTATCCTATGATCTCTAAAGCTTCAAGAAAGGCTGATGATTGGTTATCTTGAAGCGCTGGCAGGTTAAAATCACCTAGGATCCAACTTGGGATATTAGGATTCTGGATGTTGGAAGCGAGGTTTATTATAGTTGGGAGGTCATCCAGGGAGGCTGAAGGAGCTCTATACAGCAGGTTTATAGAGCAAAACTTGTTGGAAATGGAGGCTGTCTCCAGGTGGTTGGTGCTGGTGGAATCATCCTTTTGGAAATGTAGGTCTGACCTAGTGAGGATGAGCACTCCACCTCCTCTTTTGTTTTGTCTATGACTAGTAAACTGTGAAATTTAAGGGGAGGAGTTGGTTGAGTAGGACATTGTCTTCTGGAGATAGCCATGTTTTGGTAACCATGAGAATGTCATAATGTCAAGGATGGTGCAGAGTGGTCAGTGGCCTCCGGAGGATCTGGGGTCCAAGTTGCAGAAACTGGCCGGGGAGGATTGGATACACTAGGAATGGGACAGAGACCTAGACCGACGCCAAGGACTTACCCGAAGCTGATGATGCTCAGAGCTCGGCTCGACGACCAGGGACTCCCCCCACAATTGGGGACCCGGTCATCACGGCAGATGATGCGGACGAAACAGCCATCGTTACCTGCTGCAGGGCCAGGATAGCAGTGATGTTCTGCTCCAGAGCCGCCATTCTAGTTTCCAAGCCAGAAGGTTCCGCAGCTTTTGGCATGGGTACTGAGGATCTCGGGCCTGGCGCCGACACTCTCGCGAGTGTATCCTCGACGAGCACTATAGTCTCGAGGAACCATGCACGGTCTCTGCCGGTTGAGGAATCCTTCTTGAGGACCTTGGTTGGGTGCTTCTTGGAGCCACCCGAGTCCCTCTGGGTAGTTTTACTGGGCTTCTCCGGTGCCACCTCAGCAGACTTCAAGGATTTTTTCTTCTTTCTCTTGGGGTCTGGGGGGTTTTCTCAGAGGAGCCGCCGCTGTGGGACTCCGAGGAAACTTGGGTCTCACGGGAAGTACTGGGCTTGGAGCTCAGCGCCAGGGAGGCTGTTGCTCAGTCGGACCTGGGGAACAGTTTTTCCTGCATATTCAATCTCTTTTTATTGGTGTTAGGCGTCATGGCCTGGCACAGGTCACATGAGGTGCTGTCATGGACCGGGCCTAGGTAGCGCAGGCAGCAATCATGGGTGTCGGTAACTGACATAGTTTGACTGCAGCGGTCGCATTTTTAAACCCACCAGAAGGCATGGTGGGGGAACACCCAGACAGGTTGATGACCCCTGAGTGAAAAAGGGCACGAACACCGATCGTGGCAAGCCTTGATCAAAAAAAGAGACAAAAAGAGCCGAGAACAGCACAGGTGTCAGCGCCAACTTGAGGAACTGGTATGCAAACTGGGAAATTAAATTTTTTTTAAGGATAATCAGCAAAGAAAACAGGACAGACGTCTGTTGGGCTCCACTGAAAAAAGGAGACTGAGCAAGACGGCACACTTGGGCCGGAAGGGGACCACGCATGCGTGGTGGCATGTCCCAAAGGCTTTCTTTGAAAGCTGGGAAAATGCTCCGCGCGGGCTCTGTTGGTGCCCACATCACCCATATGTGAGGACAGACTTCCTGCTTGTTTCTGGAGAATTAAGGGCTCGCTTAAGAGGACTATGGTCAATGCTGAGGAGGAATATATGCCTATTTCTTGAGTAGACAGCCCCCACAGCTCTTTCTGGCCTTTAAAGAACATAAGAGATGATATACTGGGTCCCCAAACGTCCATCAAACCTAGTATCCTGTATCCAACAGTGGCCAATCCAAGTCATAAGTACCTGTCAAGTTCCCAAAAAGGTACAAAGATTCCATGCTGCTTATCCCAGAAGTCAGCAGGGGATTTCCTCCTCCACTTTAATAACAGTTTATGGACTTTTCCTCCAGGAACCTGTCCAAACCTCTTTTAAATGCAGCTACACTAACAGCTTTTACTACATCCTGCGGCAATGAATTCCAGAGAATGGATTACATGTTGCGTGAAAAAAATATTTTCTCCGATTAGTCTTAAATGTGTTACACTGTAGCTTCGTTGCATGTCCTCTAGTAGTTCTAGTTTATGAAGGAGTAAATAACTGATCTACATTTGCTGAACTGAGTTTTGAAAAAACAAAACAAACAAAAAAACAGGGGGAGGGTGCTAGAACGCTATATGGCCCATAAGAGCGATCATTCTGCTCAGAGGTTCTGCTAAGAATAATATTGGTGTTCAAAGACACAGATATTATTCTGAGCTGAGTAATATAGCTCTTACGAGCCACCTAGCAGTCCAGCACATGTGCACAGGATATGGCTGCTGCTAATGGCAGACCTCTCACGTGCAGCTTCATTTGCATGCTGTTTGCTTACATTACTGCATGGCAATGCCAAATGTCTGTGCTAAATGTCTGTGTCTGAGGGAGGAGTGGCCTAGTGGTTGGGGCAAGGTACTACAGGCCGGAAGGTCGGTGGTTCAAATCCCACTAGAGGACAGCAACCTTGGGCTGGAAGGACTGTGGTTTCTAGTCCCACAGGTGCTCCTTGTGGTCTTGGGCAAGCCACTTAACCCTCCATTGCCCATGTTCCCTGTAAGTATTAGTCTATGTGTCTCATATCCCCTCGTGTTAAATGTATCCCCCAGCCGCTTTGACCCGGTGAAAAGCGGGATATAAATGCAGCTAAATAAATAAATAAATAAATCTGCTTTTGGAAAACATGTGCTAGAGCTCTAGTGCAGGGCTATTGTATCAACCGTTAAGTTTGTACCTGAGACAACAGAGGGTGAAGCGACTTGCCCAACCATCAGAGTGGCAGTGGGATTTGAACCCTGGCTTTGCTGGTTCTCAGCCCGCTGCCCTAACCATTAGGTTGCTACTCCACTAGCAATTCCCTGTTCATCCTGAAAATATATCAATGCAAGAAGAATGGATATTAAACACATACATATGCCTTCATATGCCCAGGGACAAGAAGGTTTGGATAAGTTCCTGGAGGAAAGATCCATAAACCATTATTAAAGAGGATTCGGGAAATCCGCTGCTTACTCCAGGACAAGCATTGCGGAACCTGTGTGTCTTTTTAGGAACCTGCCAGGTACCTGTGACCTGGACTGGCCACTGTTGGAAATAGGATACTGGGCTTGAGGGACCTTGGTCTGACTTAGGATGACACATCTTATGTTCCTATACAAACTGAAGCCCAATTAACTCTGAATTGCTCTTAGATGGGATTTTCTCTTAGCACATGGTAAAGCTTTTGCAAAGACCCTTCTCTAAAATTGCTTGAAACATTAAGCATGTTCAAATTGGGCTCCACAAATCAAGGAAGAAGGTTTGCAGAGTGACTAGCCCTCAGGGAAAAGGAAGAATTAATGGGTGAAGGGTTATTTTTTTTTTAAACAGCAACTGCCTGCCTGGCTTGGCACGGCACAGCACGGCACGGCACAATGATCCACAGCTAGGAGGGTCCAAGAAAAGGTCAAGGGAAGAATCATATTGGGACTGATGATTGGCGAATAGGAGGCAAATAGAAACAGCAGAGACTGGGAAAGTGAGGCCCTGTCAGTGATTGGTTCATGGTGAAATCATATTAAGAAAAAGAAGTAATAATTCCCTTAATTTGCTAATTGCTGTGTTCTGCAGCTCTATGGAGTCCACACTAGCTGAAGCATACATATACTATTTACTGCAGATCACTGCCCATTTGAAACTAGATGTATAGAAATACAGAATACATACTTAAATAAAAATGCTTCTCATGCAATTTCTTTTGCCCACTGAGGCCACAGGAGGAACATGAAGGGAAATATGGCATTACGGCTATAACCCTTTTTAAAATGTATATTGACTTAAAGAAAGCAGTGCCAGAGGACACAGTAAGAGACATGCAGGGCTGCTTTAAGGAGACTGAATGCAGGTTTCTCCTATTCTCCCAAATTTTAAGCAGCTGCCCTATCTAGTTACAAATACCACTCTAAATCCTAGGAGGATCACTACAAGGCAGAGATTTAAGAGAAACATTTTGCTTTATTTTGCACAAGGACCACAAATAACCTGGTCAAGAGCATAAGATATGCACCGCCGAGTCACACCAAAGGCCCTTTGAGCTGAGCATCCTGTCTCCAACAGAAGTCAGTTGGGGGTCGCTAGAAAATACCCTTCGGATCCAAAAGAGTAGGTTCCTTGCTGCTCCCTTCCAGGGATAAACAGTGATTTTCCAAATCTACACGGCTAAGAATGATTTACTAACTTATGGATATTTCCTCTAAAACTTGTCCAAGCCTTTCGGGGTCAGTGCTAAGTTGCTAAAAAGAAAGGATTATGCTATCTAAACTTTGTTTATAGAGGTAATTGGGGACCCTTTATTTATTTATTTTTATTAGTGCTGTGAAACCCTGCTGAATTCAAAAGCAGCTCTTTTAGCTACTCGCCACACAAAAGGGACAGCAAGCTTTTAAAGAGGAGGGGGTGGGGGGAAGGAAAATTAATTTGGTAATTGATCTGCAAATGAGATGAGAAAGGGAAAGGTTGCCAGAAGGCAAGAAGAGGTAAACAAAGTGGCAGGCGTAGGGCACCATCTGAAAACTTTCCCAGATCTGTTGGACACTGTCAGGATTCTTTTAGCTGTTGTGGTACTTTACACTGGAAACACATGATCAGTAGGTGTATAGGATGACGCCACCAGCAAAAGGAAGCCTACAGGGCCTGAAAATACCGAAGAGGCCAGAGTGCTGGAGACTTGAGGAATTGGTGAATAAAAAAAAAATCGTACTGTAGCGTGAAATATCTGACTGTAAGCTTCAGCACCCTAAAACTTTCATTAGTAGCCACGCTTTGACAATCAAATATCTCAATCTTGACGTATCTTCCTAAATTAAGTACATGTGCATTCACTTTCCACAACAGAGGATATTTGACAGGCTTTGTCAATAGGTTACACAATGCTGACACCTAGTGGCTAATTTACTTCATCTATAAAGCTGTAAAGTATTAACATGGATAGGCAAACAGGCACTGTGCGTACAGAGGATTGAACTTTTCTTTAGAAATATAAGAGCCAAGTTTCAAAGAGCCCTGAGGCAGCAAAAAGCAGCAGCTAATTTAATCCCAACCAAAGTGGCTACCTCCTCAGGTGAAAAGTTTCCTAAATCTAGTAGAGTGAAATTCGACCAGCTAGACTGAGAACTGCTATTTATGCAGCTGAACCTCTAATTGCAGCCAGTTGGCGCTGAATACTAGCAACACTGGCTACGTCACAAGTCTGTTCAGAAATGTCCCTGGATCTGCCCCCTTCTGTTACCTAACTAAATTTGGCCTCCATGTGAGTTTAGGTCTAGCTGGTTAGTGGGGCGAATGTAATTTTTGAAGTGCAAGATGCTGAACCAGCTAACTCCCGAAATTAGCCCACATGGAGGGCAATTTTATAGGCTAGATTTACAGGCATTTTAATGCACATATTTTGCACCTTTTTTATAAGGTGATGTACACACGTAATTTGCTTTATAAAATAGGACATAACTGATGGGATATGCACAGGCAAATCTAGGTGTGAGTGCTTGTTGTAAATGCCCATGCTTAGATTTTGCAAATATGTAAGTTAGTCTTTTATAACTTGCGTACATACATTTGCGCTCTGCCCTTGTGCATGCCCACATGAACATATATGCCATCTGTCCGATGTACATATTTTCAGAATAGCGACCACCTACATTACACATGTAAGGGGCAACTTATGCACATAAATCACTAAAATACCATGATTTAAGTGGAAAGTTAGGAACACCTTTTAAAATTACCCCTTAAACCAGTTTCTGGGCAATACTTCTAGTGCTACCTCCCTCATTGTATAGGAGGAAGCGTAGTTCAGATTCGGATGTTAAGGGCACCCTTTTTTGTAGCTAGCAGATTCGCATGTTGAACAGATTCCATTTAGCCATCGTAAATGTATTACATATAACATTATTAAAAAAAAAATGCAATGTGTGCCTTCAAGTCAGTCCTGACTCCTGGCGACCCAGAAGCTCCTGGGTTTTCTTGGCAGTGTCACCGGAAGTAGATTGCCAGACCTTTCTTCTGAGGCAATGGAGGGTTAAGTGACTTGCCCAAGTCCACAAGGAGTGCTAGTGGGAATCAAACCCTAGTTGCTTGGTTACCAAGCCAGTGTTCTAACCACTAGGCTACTCCTCCACTCCAACATTATTAAATGGAAGTTATAAATAAAAATGGGATCATTTTTTCCTCCCGTTTTGGGGGAGGATGGAGCTTATGTTACGTATTTATTTACTCAGTACTTTTTTTTTTTAACCTTAGAGACCCCTCCTGGCTAAAGGCCTGGAATGGAAGCTCGACTCTTCATTATGTGTGTGTGTGGGGGGGGGGGGGGGCGGGGGGAATAAAAAAAAATCAGCATTTGGTGTTTTCATGTAACAGGTACTATTGTTGGGTACCTTTTCTGGTGGAATCAAACATGTTTGTTTGTGTCACTTAGGAGGTGTTAAAGCCTATAAGGCACAAAACCTCAGTGAACAATACAAGGCAAGCCAGGAGAGGGGTGAAAAAATGCCCAGGAAAGTGGCATTTTCCTGGTGTTTTAACCAATAAACACCTATTATAATTTTTTGCATCAGAGGTGTTTTATCAGTGTTTATCAATTAAAGCCAAAAATCAGAAGCCCTAAATATAAATGAGTGGCTAGCTGCAAATCTGAAGGTGGGACTGGAGGGAGCTGACATTTGGGGGATGGGACTGGTAGGTGGCTGGGTAAAAGGGAGGAGACTGGCAGGGAGGGGCACTGGGACTGGAAAGGAGCTGACACTTGTTGAGGGTCATTGGGACTGGAAATAGGCTGATGGAAGGAAGTGAAGAAAACAAAAGACAAGAAATGGCAGAGTGCTAAGAGAAGACAGGAAAGCAGAAGCCTCAGATCAGGACCAGCATGACCAAAGAATAAAATGGTCAGACAACTAAGGTAGAAAAAATAATTTTATTTTCAATTTAGTGATTGGACTTTGTGCTATTTTTATAGTTTACACAGTATGGGATACTGCATCTCTTATCTAGTGTTGCGCTGCATGCAGAGTCTGGCTTCTTGGGGTTTCAGTTTAATTTTTCTCTAAATATTTTATTTTTACTTTAGGTTGTGATCACTTATTCTGTACTTGGCGAGAATCTGTGTTCCAAGTGTGTGACCAAGGCTGTGTGTTCTGTTATCATGTAATCTGTATGCAGGGATCTGTACTGTAGCAATTTGCCTTGTTCAGCTTCTCAAAGTGTTAGATGTTCTAGGGCCTGCTGCAGCATTTATAGTGCTGCTTTTCTTGTATGAGTTTTGGATGTTTATGCTGGTAATGGTATGGTAGATTTGGCCTTGTAGATCTTTGGTGACTTTTCTAGGGTTTTATATTAGTTTCCAATATTCCTAGTACTGGAGAATATTTGTTAGTGAGATGACCAGAATCAGATTTTTTTTTAAGATAATGAGTTCTGTGGGTGAATGTCCTGGTTCTGCTCTGCACCCACTGTTAAGGGAGGGGGTTCTGTGGATGCAAAATATATGTTCAAAAATAAAAAGCAAGACCCATAATGCAGTTTATAACAGCAAAATAAAAATAAGTTATAAATTTAATTTTATAAAATGTGCTGTGGTTCTTGCTCATTCTTTTAGTTCCTTGGTGTGCAAACATCTTGCATTTCCTCCATATTATGTAATTAGCTTTTTGGTTTGGTTCAGTCCCTGACTGAGTTTTGAGAAGGTGCCCCCACCACTCTACAGGGTGGGGGGGAGGGATGGGGCGCCATCTCATCCTTCACCTCAGGCAGCAGATTGCTTTGAGCCGCCCCTGTATCAGTGCCTACCAAAGCAATCACTACATATTCTACCACTGGCACAGAACATAGTCACCCAAAGTCTATGTAGAGCTGAAAAATCAGAGCATAACACGAATATACTAAAGCAACTGCTTGTGTTACACCCATGGCCAGCCGTATCAAATATAAAGTTGAAATTACAATGTTTAAAATTTCACACCTTTCCTCAAACTATCTCCAAACAATACACAAGACCCCAGACAACAGACTAAGGGGAACACCACAAAGAACACTTTCATTATCCCAGCCACTAAGACAGAAAGCAATCAGTTTGTTCCAGAGCACTCATTATATGCCCCAAGCCTCAGGAACAAGCTCCAAATAGGATAAGATCTTGCAGCAACCACAGCATCTTCCAAAAGGAGTTAAAGACCCACTTATTCCAAGAACATTTTGGAACTATAACATAGACCGCTATAAAACGACAAGTGAAGTGACAGGCAAGCTATACTACATGTAAATCACTAGTTAAAATGTTCTAAGTACCTGCTATTGTTACAGCTAGCACCACTAAGTTATAATTCTATGAACTCTGTGACCCTCGGACTTGGTTATGGTTATATGTAAACAGCTTCATGTTATTGTTCTGTGTAAACCACTTTGATTCCAAGATAGAGCAGTATATAAAAATGAATAAATAAAGCCTTCCGGCAATAAATCACTCCAGAGGTTAAATGCTATGACAATGTCTGTTTTTTTTGTTCTTGTGAGCTTTCAGCGATTGCTTGTAAGGTCTATCTGGTTATCTCATGAGAGACTGGCTTAGCCTGACTGGCACTTGGTGGTAGTGGTATGTTCTGTCTGATACATATGTTGGCAATCACAATCCATCACATGACCATAATTAGTTTTGGCAAGATACCACAATTGTCTGCTATTGTCTTCTGCAGCACACAGTGCCTAGATATGTTGGGAAGCTTCCCAGTTAAGTATTAGCCAGATTCAACCTTGTTTGATTTCCAAGGTCTGATGGCACTGAGCTCACATGGTGGCAAAACCAAGTTACTTACCTGTAGCATGTGTTCTCTGTGGACAGTAGGATAAAACTGCTCACTTCTGAACGACATCATCCTATCCCCCTAGTCTCCTGTTCACCTCCTATGTGTTTCCTTACCATTCCCCTAGATATATCCTAATCCCCAGTTGTGTTGCCTATCTTGACTAGACTGTAAGCTCTTAGGAGCAGACACCGTCTCTTATATGTCTCTGTACAACACTGCATATACACCCTGTAGCGCTAAGTAGTAGTAGTAGTCATCCAACAGAGCCTGCACAGGAAAGGTTTACACAGCTTTGGTGTACTTCTATAAACGTTTCTTAAGACACACTGCACATGTGCTGCAGTTTCTGCCTTGTGTTGTTGCATGGGAGCTCCTTCAGTTTGTCTTAACTTTAGAGAATACAACTCCAAGGGGAAGGTCGGCAGGTGAAGAGATGTATCCTGCTGTCTATGGAGAACACTCGTTACAAGCAAGTAACTTGGTTTTCTCCGAGGACAAGCAGGATAGCAAGTTCTCATATCTGGGATCCTCTAGTTATAGGTTGCCTTTAACACAAAATAGAGAATACACAGAGCCCGCCAACAGGGAGACAATATTTCTGTTGGCAACAGGCCATTTTCAGTTTTCGTGGGTTTTTTTTTAAATGAAGGAAACCAGAAAAGGAACAAAATGGGTCCTAAGAGGGACAGAGTTAGATTCGAAACCTCAAAGAGGTTCCAGAGTACAGACGAACCAAAATGTCTGTTGCATAGGAATCCCTTTCCCAAAAGTAATGAGATGAAGGTGGTAAGGGGCCTACACCCAGGAGTATGTTGTAAAGGGTGGTGATCTCAATAGTAATTATACATGTGTATTATTGTAATGGGCTGTTGGCAGATCCTCTTGGGTAGTTATGTCATAAAATACAGTGGGTGCAAAATATGGTGGCAAAACTTTTATTATAGAAATCTTTTAGGGGAAGACAACTGGTTACCTGGGAAATTTAAAATACTGGTGTTGACATTTAGTTTGAGGGAAAAAGATCTGTAGATTTGGAAAAAAAAGTTAAACAGTACTTTACAAAATGACTGTTAAGATCTATCCAGAAATATTTGCTAGTGGTTCCAAACAGGGCTAGCATGGCAATTAGGTGAACTGGGCGGCTGCCTATAGTGCCACTGATCCACCACCCCTTTCCAGGACCCTCAGCAGAGGCAAAGGCTGCAAACAGCCCCGTGGTGCTTCCCTTAAAACTTTCATACACAAAAATAGAGTGGGAACACAAGATCATGAGCTAATGTGTAAAAGTATATTAATGTGGGAAGACTAGGCGTGAGAATTCCAACACTCTCTTGTGGCTTTACTTCCGTTTTACTCAATTAGTCAAAGCCCCCACCGGAGCTCTAAAACGTAGGTAAAAATAGTGTGCCCTACACCCGACCTATCAAAAAATGAAGTACTTCCAACATATTAAAAAGTACCCAAAAACGTTACTTATCTGTTGTGAATGTTGAGTACGGTCACAGATAAATATTCAAAACTTTCATGAGACGTCAATCTCCACCAGTATCACCAATTTTTGTTCTCAATCCAGGCTCTCCAACGTCTGCAGTTTATTTCAAACAGGAACACAGTACTGCGTTTCGGGCAAGCCTAACCTAATGCCCTGTTTCAACGCTTCTCCAACTGCAAACTCAATCTTCTGGCTTGCCTGAGTATTCAGGACGCCAGCGCACGCTCATTAATGATCTAAAGCCCCAAAAGCAAAGCCAAAAAATTTAAAGCCCAATTCAAACCAATCACAATTGTACACGTCATGTCTTTTCTAGATGCCAATAATTTAAAGAAGACTATTCCAGTCCCTTAAAACTTTGGCACCATGAGGCTGCTTGCTTCCGCACCTTCGGACTGCTTGATGCAGACTTTCTGTTTACAAACATACGTTGGCATCAGAAAGGGTGGTCTTGTGGTGCTGACATTTTAAGATAAGGGCCACGGGGCTGTTTGTGGCCATTATCACCACTGCAGGTCCCAGAGAGAGGTGGCAGCAGTAGCAATGGGTGCCAGAGAGGGGGGCAGTGCAAGTGATGAGATTTGCTTACGGTGCCTCATTCTCCTTGTGCCACCCTGGTTCCAACAGTTAGAGAGATGCAGAGGAGTCACACATGTAATAAGATGTTTTCAGTAACTGATTTGGTGGAACAGCAAGCTAAAGAAAGTTAGGGGGAGGCTGATTAAGCGTAGTTACTCACCTGTAACAGGTGTTCTCCAGGAGCAGCAGGAATCAGTCCTCACATATGGGTGACGTCGGCGCCGACGGAGCCCTCGCGGAGCAATTTTCCCCAGCTTTCAAAGAAAGCCTTTGGGAATTGCAGCGCGCATGCGCGGTCGCCTTCCCGCCCAAGGGTGCCATCTTAGCCAGTCTGATGACATAGCTAAAAGACAGCATAAAAATTTGCAAAAAAACTTAAGCAGATGATTGCAACTCCACGGGGAGGAGGGAGGGTTGTGAGGACTGATTCCTGCTGCTCCTGGAGAACACCTGTTACAGGTGAGTAACTACGCTTTCTCCAGGACCAAGCAGGAAGTCAGTCCTCACATATGGGACTCCCAAGCTTAAGGCTACCGGAGACCCTAAGCACAAAAATGAGCTCCCTCTAGCTCAGCAGCACAGAAGGAAGGAATCTTCGCTGAATTATTACCCACCGGTAGCCCACATCCGGGATGGAGGGTAGGAGTTGCTCAAACCTCAAAGAGATTACGGAGGACTGCCTGTCCGAAAGCACTGTCCCTGCGGGACTCCCTCTCGAGACAGTAATGGACCGCAAAAGTCTGGCTCGAAGACCAAGTAGCGGCCCGGCAGATGTCTGCCAGCGGAACAGAGCGGAGGTAAGCCACTGACGTAGCCTTTGCCCGAACGCAATGAGCCGTGACTCGACCTTCCAAGGAGAGTCTGGCTGCCCCATAAGCCCAAGTGATACAGTCCGCAACCCAGATGGATAGAGTACGCTTGGAGACCGGGAGCCCCAATTTATTGGGGTCAAAAGACACAAAAAGCTGAGCAGCTTTACGGTGCTCCCGCGTACGGTCAAGGTAGAAGTTCAATGCCCTTCTACAGTCCAGGGTATGGAGGACCGTTTCAGCTCGGCTGGAGTGCGGTCTGGGAAATAAGGTTGGAAGTACCACCTCCTGATTGATGTGAAAAGGGGAGACCACTTTTGGAAGAAATTTTGGGTGAGTCCGTAGGACTACCCTATTTTTGTAGAACCGAGTGTAAGGGGGATCAGACACGAGGGCCTGCAATTCACTTACGCGTCTAGCGGAAGTGAGGGCTATCAAGAACAATGTTTTCCAAGAAAGAAAACGGAGAGAACAGGTAGCCATAGGTTCAAAAGGCGGACAGGTGATCCGCTGTAAAACCACATTCAGATCCCAGTCAGGCGCTGGCGGGCGCAGAGGTGGTTTAAGCAGAAGGAGACCTCGGAGAAACCTCGCTACAAGAGGGTCACTGGAAAGAGGTCTGCCATCCACCGGCACATGATGTGCTGAAAGAGCACTAAGGTGAACTTTGACGGAGTTGGACTTAAGTCCCAGATTAGAGAGGTATAGCAAGTACTGCAGGATCACCGACACCGGGCAGGAGAAGGGATCCTGAGACTGTTGGGTACACCAAACGGAAAAGCGACGCCATTTAAGGGCGTAGCATTTGCGGGTAGAAGGTTGCCGAGAAGCTAGGACGACCTCTTCCACCTCTGCCGGCAGGAGAAGGGGAGCAAGGACTACCCTCTCAGCAGCCAGGCCATTAGATTGAGAGACCTGAGGTTGGGGTGTAGCAGAGACCCCTGATCCTGAGTGAGGAGATCCGGTTGTAACCCCAGAGGGAATGGATCCTCTACCGCTAATTGCAGCAGGAGTGGAAACCACGGCTGTCTGGGCCAGCGAGGGGCCACCAGGATCATGAAAGCTTTGTCTCGGAGAACCTTGAAAAGAGTCCGAGAGACTAGCGGGATGGGAGGAAAGGCATACAGAAGGCTCTCCGACCATGAGAGTAGAAAAGCGTCTGCCGCAACTCGAAGGGGATGTGGCTGACGAGAGCAGAAGCGAGGAAGTTGCCGGTTGAGAGGGCTGGCAAAGAGATCCATCGTGGGGAGGCCCCACTTTAGAAAGAGCTTCTGAACTACCAAGGGATCCAGGCGCCACTCGTGCGGCTGGAGGATCCTGCTGAGTTTGTCCGCCAGGCAATTTTCTTGGCCTGGGAGATAAACTGCCTTGAGAAGAACGCCGTGACTGATGGCCCAAGAGCAGAGCTTCTGTGCTTCCCGACAGAGAAGGAAGGAGCCCGTGCCCCCCTGCTTGTTCACGTAGAACATGGCAACTTGATTGTCCGTCTGAACAAGGACGGACTGGTGAGAGGTCAGGTGGGAGAAGGCCTTGAGAGCCAGGCGGATCGCTCTGAGCTCCAGGAAGTTGATCTGCTGAGCAGACTCCCACGTGGTCCAGAGGCCCTGAGTACGTGCCCCTTGGCAATGTGCTCCCCAGCCCAGGAGGGATGCATCTGTCGTCAGCACCCGGGCCGGCTGAGCTGACTGAAAAGGCATGCCGAGTACCAGGTTCGGCCGATGAAGCCACCACTGGAGAGACGAGGCCAGCGGCTCGGAGACGCGCACTAGGTCTGCTAGGCCGCCTGTGGCTTGTTGCCACTGCTTGCGGAGACACCATTGAGCAGGCCGCATATTCAGGCGGGCATTGGGGGTCACATGGACGGTGGAAGCCATATGGCCGAGTAGTCTCAGGAAGCGCCTGGCGGAGACCAGGGGCTGGCTGCGAAAACGGTCGGCTAGGTCCATGAGCCGTTGAGCCCTGTCGAGCGGTAGGAACGCTCGTGCCTGAGGAGTGTGCAGCCTTGCGCCGATGAACTCGAGATCCTGTGAGGGGAGCAAAGTGGACTTTGCGAAGTTTATAACAAAGCCCAAGTACTGCAGAAGAGTCACCGTGCGGCGTGTGGCGTTGGTGACCTCCGGAGCGGACGCTGCTCTGATGAGCCAGTCGTCGAGGTACGGAAAGACATAGAGGCCGTGAAGCCGGAGATGGGCCGCCACCACCGCGAGACATTTTGTGAAGACTCGCGGTGCGGAGGACAGGCCAAAGGGCAGTACTCTGTACTGGTAATGATTTCCTGCCACCACAAACCTTAGGTATTGGCGGTGGCTTGGGTGGATGAGGATGTGCGTGTAGGCATCCTTTAGATCCAAGGAGCATAGCCAATCTCCCTGCTGGAGGTAGGGCAGAAGGATTCCAAGGGTAAGCATCTTGAACTTTTCCCGCACGAGGAACCTGTTGAGGTTGCGCAAGTCCAGGATGGGTCGGAGGCCTCCCGTCCTTTTTGGTACTAGAAAATACCTGGAATAAAAGCCTTGACCTCTCAGGTGGTGGGGCACCGGTTCCACCGCCTGTTCCTGTAGAAGACCTGCTAACTCCTGAAGGAGTAATTCCCTGTGCAGAGGGAGTCGTGGAGGTTCTCCCGGAAAATAGGAGGGAGGGACCTGGTGGAAGTGGAGAAGATAGCCTTCTCTTACGACTTGAAGCACCCAGGCATCTGAAGTGATGCTGGACCACCTGTGGGCGAAGTGAACCAGCCGGCCTCCGGTGCTGGGAGGAGCCAGCGGAGGGGGAGAGGCTATGCTTAAGGAGTCAAAAACCCCCACCCTGCTGAGCAGGGGCTGGTGGTGCAGGCTTGGGGGCTTGCTGCCTACGGGACCCGTTACCCCGTCCCTTGGCCTGCTGGCCCTGTTGGGGAGCTGCAGGGGCCTGATATTGGGGGTAGTGTTTGTAGGCAGCCGCCTTTCTCGGGTAAAAAGACTTCTTTCCCGAGCCCTTCTTTTTCTGGGAAGGGGCGGAGGTCTTCCTAGAAAGCCTAGTCCTGGTGAGAGTCTCCGTCTCGATTTGTGCAGCCTTTTCAGCCATGGGCTTGCCAAAGAGGTTTTCGCCTCGGCAGGGGACATCGACCAACTTGTCCTGCACCCAGGGCTCAAGGTCAGACGACTGAAGCCAAGCCTGTCGGCGGGCACCGATGCCGGCTGCGGCCACTCGAGCCGATGCTTCAAAGCCATCATAGGCTGCTCGGGATATGAATTTTGAGCATTCCCGAATGCCAGTGGACAAGGCCAGGAACCTCCGCAAGGGTTCCTCGGACAAACCAGCGGAGAATCCGGCTAGCTCTTTAGCCAGGTCTCGGAGATACATGCCCATGTATAGCTGGTAGGTCTGGACACGACACGCAAGCATAGAACCCTGGAAACACTTCTTACCAAGGCCATCCAGGTTACGGGCCTCCCTGCCAGGAGGCACCGAGGAGTGCATCTTCTGGCTCTTAAGACGATGCATGGCCGATTCCACTACCATGGAATGGTGTGGTAGCTGTGCTTTTTGGAAGCCAGGGCTCTTGCGGACTCGATAGATAGAATCGACCCGCTTGCTCAGGACCGGCGAGGAGGCCGGACTCTCCCACATGCGGAAGAGTAGTCGTTCCAGCATGGGAGGAACCGGTACAGTAAAGTGTTCCCTGGCGGGAGAGTCATACTGGAGGGCGTCGAGCTCTTCGGCTCGAGGCTCCTCCTCGGGATCCGCAGGGAAGGCCAAAGCCTTGGCCATATCCCTGACGAAGTCCGAGAACCGGGCATCCTCCGGGGGGGACTGCTTCCGAGGTTCGGACTCAGGCGAGTCCGAGGGGACACACCGAGTCCGAAAAGAATCAGGTGACTCTTCCGAGGGAGTCGGCGTCGGCGACCTCGGTCCCGAACGGGAGGCCGAGGGTGACCTCGACCGAGGATCGACTCGAGTTCGCATGGACTCGAGGATCGGCTCGGTCTCCGGGGTCGACTTAGACGTCGACGTCCCGGCGGTCGGGGCAGCGGCGCCAGCGAGGCCAGCGAGCAGTGCCCGCTGCTGGTCCATGAAGGCAGACAGTCTGCTCTCCAAGGCCGTCAACCTGAGTCCGAGCTCAGGTGACCCAGCAGCCCCCGACTCGGGCCCCGACGGCGTCGGGCCCGACGTCGGCGGTCTCGGAGGCGAGTCCAGGAGGACCACAGGACTTACCCGAGCAGGCAGCTCCGACTCCAGGCGAGGTCGCTTCGAGAGGTGCTCCTTCTCCAAGGACCCGGGACGACTATCGGGGCTATGCGACCTGGCCCTCGCGGAGCCAGGAGCGTCCACCGACGCCGCCCTCGCAGGTTTCACCTTCCGTCGATGGTCCCCGGAGGGAGAACCCCTGTCGGAGGAACTCCGGCGACGGTCCGAGCTGGAACCTCTGGACGCGGAGGCCTCCGACGAGGTCCGGGTACGGCTGGGGTCAGCGAAGATCCTATCCCGCTGATGCCGCCGACTTCTCAACGCTTTGGAGGACATTTTGCCGCAGGCCCCACAGATCATTTCTTCATGATCCGGGCCCAGGCAGCGGAGGCAATTGTCGTGTGTGTCAGTTAGTGACATATTTCGGTCACACTGACCACACCGCTTGAAACCACTGGCAGCCATCGGGGGAAAAAGGGCCCCTGCGAGGTCAAAGGACCGGGCTGCCAGGGAAAAACCGAAAACGAAACTGACTAAGTCAGAAAAACCGAAAAAGAAGAAGAGGACTCGTGACCGGCGTCGCGAGTCCGGGCGGGAAAAAGACCGGCGTCGAACCGAAGGAAAAAAGAGAAAATTATGAGTAAAATCAACTTTTTCGCGGGGACACGACGGGTACGTCTGTAGGGCTCCGCGGAAAAAAGAAGACTGGCTAAGATGGCACCCTTGGGCGGGAAGGCGACCGCGCATGCGCGCTGCAATTCCCAAAGGCTTTCTTTGAAAGCTGGGGAAAATTGCTCCGCGAGGGCTCCGTCGGCGCCGACGTCACCCATATGTGAGGACTGACTTCCTGCTTGGTCCTGGAGAATTGTAGATTTCAGAAGGTTCTTTTCTAGGCAAGTGTAGTGGTCCTTTCGGGAGGTTGGAGGTTTGTAAACGTGGGATTAGTAGTGGAACTTCAGAATGCTTTTTTAATCATTTGTTGGCTTGCTGTTTGTGGAAATATGTATGTTTGTATTGTGAAATGCAGAGATAAAGTTGGGATCTATACATTTTTAATAACTAGTTAACTAAATAAATGTGGCTGTATGGATTGAAGTCCATGTCACAGCTTTTTAAATCTCCACAGGGGCTGATCTCAAGTGGGTTACCAACACAGCCATGGCATGGTTTAGACATAATGAACCTTGACATGACCCTTTAAATTCAGGCCTCCTTTGGCATAAATGGTGGATATGCAACCCGATAGCCAAAGATGTAAATTTATAAAAGGTCTTTCATATGTAAAAGGGCTTTTATAAAATGACTCCAGGGTTATGTGCCTAAAGGTAAAAGATGGTGTGTACTTTGACGTGACCCACATGCAGGCATGTTCTGGGGCAGATCGCAAGCAGAGTTGCAATGTATGCATGTTATTTCACACCTGAGCTGGCATAAATGCCTGCGGCTTCAATCTAGACGCTTTCTGTTGCTTTACCCCTCGTATTTTATAAAGACACTTAGGTGCCTGTGTCTTTATAAAATATGCTAAAAATAGGTGCTACATGGCCTTCACACAGACTTGTTACAAAATTACCCTCCAAATGGATAATCTATGTCCAGGTTTACTGGGGGGGAAAAAACAGAGCTGGACTATTTACAGGCTAAGTCTGCTCCAGGTAGATGGCCAAAGCTAGTTTGCAATCTAAGGTATGTAAGACACATTCATTATTGCAGGTGTGTAACTTAAGGAAAAATGTTGGCAGGATGGCTGACCGATTAAGGTGGAAATCCACCACCACTTTAAGAAGGAACTTTGGACTAGCGCTCAAAACTTGATATAAGATGAATCAATCATTAAAGAACAGAACTCACTATCTCTGCTTGCCAAAGTGACAGTCACCAAATATAAGACATTCCACATAAGGGACTTCAGTTAACAGAAATCTAGTGACTCAAAGGGAGCTTTAATCAGTTGGGTTAGAACAATCTTAAAGTCCCATGACCCAGCAGGAGGCATGATGGGAAGTTTCAAAAGAAGGTAGCCCAGCATAACCAAAAACTAAAGGCTGTACAAAGATGAGTTTCCCTTCTATGTGCCAGTTGTACTAAACTGAATCCTAACTGAGTTGTTTTTCAAATCTGACTCAAAGATATAGAAGATATTCAAGCAGTTTTAGTGTGGGACAAGAAGGATTTAAGGCCTGTCACACCACACAGCAAACCTTTTCCATTTAAAGCCATAAGAATATCTAGAGAAGTCTTATCTGGAAGCATGAAGGATTCATGATATATTATTGGGAAAATCCTATTATTACCTTTTCAACATCCAGGCTGTGAGGAAGGGGAACCTAATGTTGTGCATCCCCTGCACCTGTATGATCAACATAGGAGAATTCCCAGTCTGATTAATCTCCAAATGGATCTCCTGAAAGAGGACTTGGCCAATAAGAGGCTACAAGAATCACTGCCCCTTGGTCCAGCCCAAGTTTCAGAAGAGCCTTTGTGAAGAGCGAAATTGGAGAATATGAATACAGAAGACCCTCCTCCCAATCTAGAAGGAAAGCATCTGAGGCTAATCTGCTGCAAGACTATCTTGGAACAGTCTTGAAGGGCTTTTCTGAGAAGATGCAAAGAGATCCACCACAATTGTTCTCCATTCGTAAAAAATTATCTTCGTCACTCCTGAGTCCAGACAACACTTGTGTGGTTGGAGTATGGGGCCCATTTAGTCCATTTGGACATTGTCCTTCCCTGCCAGATAAGTACCTCCGAGGGTCATCCCACGAGACATGGCTTAGTTCCACATCCTGATAGCTTCAGAAGACAAAATATATGAAACTGTTCCTCCCTGCTTGTTGACATGGCTACTTTATTGTCTATCTGGACTACAATAATTTTATTGGTCAATCGATCTCTGAAAGCCTTGAGAGCATTCAAGCGAGGGAGTTTCTCTTGGACAGACCAGAGTCTGATGTCAAATCCATATGCCTGGGCTTCTCAGCCCAGTTCAGACACATCCATGGCGAGGACGATTTGCATGGAAGGAATCTGAAAAGGAACCTCTTTTTCCAAATTTATTTATTTAAAAATATTTATATTCCGCAATCAATAGTTACTAAGTGGATTACAATAAGCATAAGAAATAGTAATCATAAAACAAAAACAAAACATAAAACAAATAATGACAACAAAATAATCACACAATGGCTAAATATCGCCACACCAGTTGCTGCTGAAACCGGATGCTCAGCACTGAAGGATATCTGTATTTCAGCGCCAATTATCCAGTTTCACTTTTGCTTGCGACAGCCAGGTGCTTTAAAATGCTGAATATCAGGCCCTAGGAGATTAAGGGAAGAAAGGGAACCCCACACAACAAAACATGAAAATGGAATTTTTTGCTTTTTGAGGGTTATTTTACAAGGAGCTGTGTAAAGCTACGTGCCATTTACGCACAGAAATCACCAAGCTCTTACTCGATACTCTGGTCAGTCATTATTCTCAAAGTATGTGCGCAAGACAGATCGTGTATTCTTTCATTGTGAACATGCACATGGGTGGAGTGTGGGCAGAGTGCACATTTACATGCATAAGCTGCAAAATATTATAGCTCACATTTTCTTTAGAAATCTAGGTGCAGGCATTTACACCAGCCCTAGTGTCTGCACGGAGATTTAATGTGTGTTTTCGGATACTTATGCCCCTATTTTAATAAAGGAAAGTAGGCTCAAGATAGGTGTGTTCTGGGTGCCTATAATTAGGCAACTGGTTATAAAACTACTTTCCTTAAGTTAGTCAAAAAAATGATGCAGACTGCGATGGGACGTGTCCGTTCAGCTCCACTAAGACAGACTGAGGAACATCCCACATGACAACCCAGGGCAGGAAATGCAGCACATGTGTGGTATTGTCTAAGAAAAGCTTCTAGAAATACAGCAAATCTGTGTAAACGTTTCCCATGCAGGTTACTGGATGATGTCACATATATGAGGACTTGCTGCCCTGGTATCATGGCTACATACCCATATAGCCCAGCTGTCCCCTCACCTCACAAACAACCCAATGAGATTTCAAAAACCTACTCAACCTGATCTGCTCGACATGTTCCCTTGTGAATACTGTATAACATTTGAGATAGAAATACCCTGCTATTAATAAAATGCTATTATAAGCTTCAGCAGCTGCAGCTAGAAGACACTAATCCAAAGACAGACGAGCAGTTACTCTGCTGATTTGGCTTGCGAGCACAAGCTGTGTATGTACCTTGCTCCATTTCTGTGTTAGTCACTCTGTCAATCATGTTCCAAAAATCCTATCTGTGCTACCTTTTAGGGACATTTACTGATTGACATGCTTGTATAGGGTCTAATTCTGGAATCCCACCAAAGACTGTGCCTTTATTTGAAGATGGAATACTATGAAAACAATGTAATTTTCTGCATGTTTTATCCGAGTAAATGTGTTTACATGCACAAAAGGCCTTTCTTATTGGATTTGGAATTTTACTTTTATTATCTCCTATTCCAAAGCTGGGCTGAAGGTAGGTTATTCCGGTACTCTCCATTGCCTCTTGTGGCAATGGAGGGTGAAGTGACTTGCCCAAGGTCACAGAATGTCAATGGGAGAAGCAAGATTTGAACTTTGGCTTCCCTGGTTTGCAACCTGCTTCTCTATCTTTTTATCTTTATTGACATACTTGATTGACTGGACCTTCGAAACATCAGGGCGGTTTACATGGCAAAATGCCCAGAGGCCATGGTCAGAAAGGAAAGCACACAATCACGCCAGGAGAGAAAAAGTAGAGAAGCAGGGGGGAGCAAAGGAGGGGTCAGGAGAGGGAAGGTCTAAGCTGAACAGAAGAGATGCGTCTTGAGCCTTGAATTTAGGAAACGACTGCTCTTGACGTAGGGCAGAGGGAAGTGAGTTCCACTGGGAATGTCCTAGAAAGAAGGTGGCTGAGTGACGGGTCTGTTCCAGGTGTGCACGTGCTGGGGAGGGGAGGTGTAATTGGTTTACATGTACAGAACGGAGGCTGCGGGACAGAACGAAACTGCAGGGCATCAGCCAGATACTGTGGAGTGGGTGTGTGAAGTGCCCTATGGTCCTCTGCTTCCGATTACTGCCCAGCCTCTGTGCATGTAAAGGTCAGCGTGTAAAGCAGTAGTGCCTGTACCTTTAGCCACTAGGAGACATACACATGCCATCTCGACACACATTCATTTGTCTGCTGGAGAAAGCAAGCATAGTGTGTAAAGAAATGTGTATTTTCAGCCACTAAGGTAAAGAACATCTCTAATGTGTGTGTGTGTGTGTGTGGGGGGGCAGAGAAATTAAACAAATGCACGTCTTTTCTCCCTACCATTACCGATGGGTCTTGACACTATCACATTCTGTGCAACTGCTTCTTAGAAACAAAATGTAAAAGTGAGCACTACAATCTATCAAGAAGGAAAGTACTCACATCTTTGCCTCTTACAGTCTGCTTGAATGATGCTAACAGTGACTTTGTGCAGTTCTTTCTCATAGTCTGTCACCTAGAGGGATGAAAAAGGCACGAGAAAAAACAATTTATTTATTTATTTAGCTGTATTTATATTCCGCTTTTCACCGGGTCAAAGCGGTCAATTGGGGGATACATTTAACACGAGGGGATATGACACACATACGTTAATACTTACAGGGAACATGGGCAATGGAGGGTTAAGTGGCTTGCCCAAGACCACAAGGAGTGCCTATAGGACTAGAAATCCCAGTCCCTCCGGCCTGAGATTGCTGTCCTCAGGTGGACTTGAACCCCCGGCCCTCCGGCCTGAAGTACCTTGTCCTAACCACTAGACCACTCCTCCCTCACAACTCTTAAGTTATTTTACACCATGCTGCTAACCATTTAACAAGTCATGAGATGTAAAAACACACTCTGGTTTTCAAACTTGGTACATCTGAAGAAGGGACCTATGTAGTCTCAAATGCCAGTGCATAGCAGACAATTGTCAAAGGGGAATGTCTACTAAGGCCCACACTGGTAATACACATGTGGGCTATGTTATTAGCATGGGGGAGGGAGCTAACTTCAGGGGACATATACTTCTGTCCCCCTGCAGTTAGCATGGGCCCAGGATCCGGCACCATGCAAGCTGGCATGTGGGCACACTTAACGCCACCCACTGAGGTGATGTTAAGTGCACCCGTGCAAATGATGGCAAGCATGATTCACTAATGCCCACGCTAGCTGTGACACGCCAACAATGCCTGCAATTAATCCCTGTCCTGCCCAGTCCCCACTCAGACATATGCTACCAGGTTACGCGGGATTTTTGGCATGAAGGCCCAAGCTACTTTTTAGCGTGACACCCAAACTGCATGCTAAACCCTGTGCTACCAGTAGCACAGTTAAATAAATATGCCCAAAGTAATTTGTGTGTATAAACTGTATGTCTAAAAATCGATTTTCCTCAACTGCATACACTTTAAGAGGAAACATTCTAGAGTGTGTTTAGGTTGGAGAAGGAAAATGATACATAGATTCCATTTCCAATCTACATGCATTATTTTCCAAGAAAAACTAGGTGCGAATGTCTGTGCATAATCTGCACCTTCTGCAAGTTTCAAAGTGAAAGTATGTGCCTACTTTCATTTTGAAAAATTGGTGCAAAGTTTGCACATTGAAAGTAGCCAGGGACCTTGTCTCAAAGTGGAGAATTTAAAAATTGCTCGCATGGTCTCTGGATATTTAAGTTGGATCAATAGATAGTATCGTAACCTGCAAAGTAGTCAGTCTTTTCCAGAACAATGCAGCTGTTGGGACTCGATACCACCTGCTAGCACTCTGTAGTCTACCAACTACAGGCCTGCAGCTGACAAGCAAAACTCACCTAACAGATGATGGAAACAGGATACAAACAGTGCTGAACAGTGCTAACTAACTGCAGCTCATTCCTTACCATACCCATCTGACTTGTTTTACTTATTCATTGCAGTCCTGTATAGCATAGTTACTCACCTGTAACAGATGATATCCAGGAACAGCAGGAATTTAGTCCTCACATATGGGTATCGTCGGTACCGACGGAGCCTGCGCGGGAACGCTCCCCAGCGTCCAATTAGAATGCTTTTGGGAGCATCCCACAGTGCCTGCGTGCTGCCTTCCCGCCTTTCCCAACTGCCTCTCTCCAGTTGAGTTTTAGAGCTGAGACAAAGAGAGCGAGCGAGGGAAAGGAAAAGAGAGAGATAGAGAGATACAACTCCTAGGGGAGGTGGGTGGGTTGTGAGGACTAAATTCCTGCTGTTCCCGGAGATCACCTGTTACAGGTGAGTAACTATGCTATCTCCAGGAACAAGCTGGAATCTAGTCATCACATATGGGGACTCCCTAGCTTTAGGTGCCAGGGAGAGACCCCAGAGGTTGTGTATCCCTGAGAAGGGCTCCACTTCCCCCCATGGATCTCTGGCATCCTACCAGGGATGGTGGGTAGGAGTTGATTAGGTATGGAACAGGTGTTTGAGAACAGCCTGACCAAACAAGGCATCCCGGCAGAAGTCCTTGTCCAAGCAGTAATGCGCTGTGAAGGTATGAACAGAGGCCCAAGTGGCTGCTCGACAGATGTCCTCAACAGACACAGAGTTCAGATGAGCCATTGAGGCTGCCATGGCTCTCACATTGTGAGCTGTGACATGGCCCTCCAGAGAAAGAGTAGTTACTCACCTGTAACAGGTGTTCTCCAGGAGCAGCAGGAATCAGTCCTCACTTATGGGTGACGTCGTCGACGGAGCCCTCGCGGAGCAATTTCCCCAGCTTTCGAAGAAAGCCTTTGGGATTGCAGCGCGCATGCGCGGTCCCCTTCCCGCCCGAGGGTGCCATCTTGCTCAGTCAGATGACATAGCGAAGACAGCAAAAACACAACAGAATGAATGCAACTCCAAGGGGAGGAGGGAGGGTAGTGAGGACTGATTCCTGATGCTCCTGGAGAACACCTGTTACAGGTGAGTAACTACTCTTTCTCCAGGACCAAGCAGGAAGTCAGTCCTCACTTATGGGACTCCCAAGCTTAAGGCTACCGGAGACCTCAAGCCTAAAAGAGCTTCCACAAGCTCAGCAGTACAGAGGGAAGGAATCTTCTCTGAATACGCATCCGGCCGGTAGCCAATTACCGGGGCCGGAGGGTAGGAGTTGCCTAAACCTCAAAGAGATTGTGGAGGACTGCCTGTCCGAAAGCACTGTCCCTGCGGGACTCCCTCTCCAGGCAGTAATGAGCCGCAAAAGTCTGGCTTGAAGACCAAGTAGCGGCCCGGCAGATGTCTGCCAATGGGACAGAGCGGAGATGAGCCACAGACGCAGCCTTCGCCCTGACACGGTGGTCCGTGACGCGACTCTCTAAGGAGAGGCCGGCTGCCCCATAAGCCCAGGCGATACAGTCAGCTACCCAGATGGACAGAGTACGCTTGGAGACAGGGACCCCCAACCGATTGGGGTCAAAAGATACGAAAAGCTGAGCAGCTTTCCTGTGCTCACGCGTACGCTCAAGGTAGAAAGACAAGGCTCTTCGACAGTCCAGGGTATGCAAAACAGTCTCAGCTCGGCTGGTATGCGGCCTGGGAAAAAAGGTCGGAAGAACCACCTCTTGATTGATGTGGAAAGAGGAAACCACCTTCGGAAGAAACTTAGGGTGCGTCCGTAGGACAACCCTATTCTTGTAGAACTTAGTATAAGGGGCGCCGACACTAGGGCCTGTAGTTCACTAACGCGCCTAGCGGAGGTAAGGGCCACCAAGAAGAGAGTCTTCCAGGAGAGGAAACGAAGAGGGCAGGTAGCCATGGGTTCAAAAGGCGGACAGGTAAGCCTTTGTAAAACCACATTGAGATCCCAGTCGGGAGCCGGAGGGCGCAACGGGGGCTTGAGCAGGAGCAGGCCCCTGAGGAAACGCGCCACCAAGGGGTGCGAGGAAAGAGGTTGGCCCTCCACCGGCGAATGGTGCGCAGAGAGAGCACTGAGGTGGACTCTGACAGAATTGGATTTGAGGCCTAGATCGGAGAGGTAAAGCAGATATTGCAGTACCACCGATACTAAGCAGGCGAAGGGGTCCTCCGAGCGCTGAGAACACCAGGCCGAGAAGCGGCGCCATTTAAGGGCGTAAGACTTCCGGGTGGAAGGCCGCCGAGACGCCAGGACGACAGCCTTCACCTCCGGAGGAAGTAGGAGCGGAGCTAGGACTACCCTTTCAGCAGCCAGACCATCAGATGAAGGGCCCGGAGGTTGGGGTGTAGAAGGGTGCCCTGATCCTGGGTCAGGAGATCGGGCTGAAACCCCAGAGGAAGAGGAGTGTCCACCGCTAGCTGCAGGAGCAGAGGGAACCAGGGTTGTCTCGGCCACCTGGGCGCTACTAGGATCACGGAGGCCCTGTCCTGGACAACTTTGAACAGCGTCCGGGACACAAGTGGCGTGGGAGGAAAGGCATACAGTAGGCCCGTGGACCACGAGATGAGGAAAGCATCCGGCGCTACTCTGAGAGGATGCGGGTGCCGAGAGCAGAACCTGGGAAGTTGCCGGTTCAGAGGACTGGCAAAGAGATCCACGGTGGGGAAGCCCCACCGGCGGAAGATCTGCCGGACAACTAAGGGGTTCAACCTCCATTCGTGCGGCTGCAGGATCCGGCTCAGTTTGTCGGCCAGGCAATTGTCCTGTCCGGGCAGGTAAACAGCCTTGAGGAGGATGTCGTGGTCGACTGCCCACGAGCACAGTCTCCGGGCCTCTTGACAGAGAAGGAGGGAGCCTGTGCCCCCCTGTTTGTTCACGTAGAACATGGCAACCTGATTGTCCGTCTGCACCAGTAAAGACTGACAAGAAGTGAGGTAAGAGAAGGTCCGAAGAGCCAGGCGGATCGCCCGCAGCTCCAGGAAGTTTATCTGTTGAGCCGCCTCCCAAGGGGTCCAAAGGCCTTGGGTGCGCGCTCCCTGGCAATGCGCTCCCCATCCCAGGAGAGAAGCATCCGTCGTGAGCACCTGGGAGGGTGTGGGAGGCTGAAAAGGCATGCCAAGCATCAGGTTGGGCAGGTGAAGCCACCATTGCAGAGAGGAGACCAGACGGTCGGAGATCCGTAGCAGGTCCATCAGACTCCCTGTGGCCTGATGCCATTGAGTACGAAGGCTCCACTGAACAGGCCGCATATGTAGGCGGGCATTCGGGGTGACATGGACCGTGGAGGCCATATGACCGAGCAGCTGAAAGAATCGCCTGGCCGGGGCCGGCGACGCGCTGTGGAACCTGCCGGCCAGAGCTATGAGCCTGTCGGCTCGCTCCCGAGGCAAGAAGGCACGAGCTCGCAGAGCGTCCAGCCGTGCCCCCTATGAACTCGAGATCCTGAGAGGGGCGCAACGTGGACTTTCCGAAGTTTATGACGAAGCCCAAGTGCTGAAGCAAAGCCACTGTGCGTTGAGTGGCCTGGGTGACCTCTACGGAGGACTGCGCCCGTATGAGCCAGTCGTCCAGGTAGGGGAAGACGAAGAGGCCTTGAAGCCTCAGGAAGGCCGCCACCACTGCCAGGCATTTTGTGAACACCCTGGGAGTGGAGGACAGGCCGAAGGGCAGCACGCGGTACTGATAATGCCTTCCTGCCACCACAAATCTCAGATATTGCCGGTGGTCCGGATGGATAAGGATGTGGGTATAGGCATCCTTTAGGTCCAAGGAGCATAGCCAGTCTCCCTGCTGGAGGTAGGGCAGTAGGATTCCAAGGGTAAGCATCCTGAACTTTTCCCGTTGCAGGAACTTGTTGAGGTTGCGGAGGTCCAGGATGGGTCTGAGGCCTCCTGTTCGCTTGGGCACCAGGACGTACCTCGAGTAGAACCCTTGGCCCCAGAGGTGTTGGGGTACTGGCTCCACCGCCTGTTCCCCCAGCAGACCCTGCAGCTCCTGCAGGAGTAAGTCCCTGTGCAGGGGAGGCCTTGGCGGCTCCCCTGGGAGGTAGGGGGGAGGCACCTGGTGAAAATGTAGGAGGTAGCCCTTTTGAACCACCTGCAGCACCCAGGAATCGGATGTTATGGCTGACCACCTGTGAGCGAAGTGGATCAGCCTGCCCCCCATGCAGGGTAAAGGGGCTATGCTGGCATAGTCAGAAAACCCCACTCTGCTGAGCAGGGGGCTGTGTAGTGGGCTTAGGGGCCCTCGGCTTACGGGGCCCATTGCCCTGACTTTTAGCCTGCGGACCCCGATTGGGAGCTGCAGACGCTTGGTATTGAAGGTGCTGTTGCTTATAGGCGGGCACCTTCCTCGGGTAAAAAGGCTTTTTCCCCGAGCCCTTCCTCTTCTGTGAGGGAGTAGAAGTCTTTCTGGATAAACGAGTCCTAGTGAGAGTCTCGGACTCGAGTTCCGCCGCCTTATCAGCCATGGGTTTGCCAAAGAGGTTTTCACCTCTGCACGGGACATCGATCAACTTGTCCTGCACCCACGGCTCGAGGTCGGATGACTGAAGCCAGGCCTGTCGGCGGGCACCGATGCCGGCTCCCGCAACTCGGGCCGACGCCTCGAAGCCATCGTATGCCGCTCGAGAAATAAACTTCGAGCACTCTCGAATACTATCGGACAAGGTCTGGAACCTCTGTAAGGGTTCCTCGGAGAGACCAGCCGAGAACCCGGCGATTTCTTTTGCCAGGTCTCGGAGGAACATGCCCATGTATAGCTGGTATGTCTGGACTCGGAAGGCCAGCATGGAGCCCTGGAAGCACTTCCTACCGAGGGCATCCAGGCTCCGGGCCTCCTTACCCGGAGGCACCGAGGAGTGCATCTTTTGACTCTTAAGCTGATGCATTGCCGATTCCACCACCATGGAATGGTGCGGAAGTTGTGCCTTCTGGAACCCGGGACATCGAATCGATCCGCCTACTCAGCACCGGCATCGATGCCGGGCATTCCCACATGCGAAAGAGCAGCCGCTCCAGCATCGGGGGAACCGGTACAGTAAAGGCCTCCTTCGGGGCCGATTCATACTGGAGTGCCTCGAGCTCTTCGGAGCGGGGCTCCTCCTTGGGATCCGCGGGAAAGGCCAACGCCTTGGCCATACCCCTCACAAAATCGGAGAAGCAGGTATCCTCCGGAGGGGATCGCTTCCGAGGCTCCGACTCGGGCGAGTCGGAGGGGACGCACCTGGTCTGAAAAGAACCCGGTGATTCGTCCCCTTCCGTGTCCCAGCCCGACGCCTCCGAGGAGGAGTCGAGAGGGTCCATGCGGGCGATGGTTCGCCCCGACGCCGAAGCCGGCGTCGACGACCTCGGTCCCGAACGGGAGGCCGAGGGGGACCTCGACCGAGGATTGACTCGAGCATGTGTGGACTCGAGGATCGACTCGGCCGCCGGTGTCGACTTGGGCGTCGACGTCCCGGTGGTCGGGGCAGATGCACTGGTGAGGCCGGTCATCAATGCCCGCTGCTGGTCCAAGAAGGCAGTGATACTACGCTCCAAGGATGTCAATCTGAGGCCAAACTCAGACGACCCGGCAGCTTCCGACTCGGGCCCCGACGGCGTCGGGCCCGACATCGGTTCCGGAGGGGAGTCCAGGAGAACTATAGCACTCACGTGTCCAGGCGGCTCCACCTCTAGGCGAGGAAGTTTGCAAGGCCTCTCTGTCTCCGAGGGCTCAGGGCGGCTGACGGGGCTAAGCGACCCGGCCATCGAGGGACCAGGTGCGTCCTCCGACGACGCCCGAGCAGGCTTCTTCTTCCGACGATGTTCCCGGTCGGGGGACCCCCGCTCAGAGGAACTCCGATGATACTCGTGGCCGGAGCCCCGAGACGTCGAAGCCTCCGCCGAGGTCCGAGCCTGACCGGACTCGGGGTCAGAGAAGATACGATCCTTTTGTGACTGCCGACTCCTCAGAGACTTCGAGGACAGTCTGCTGCACGGGCCGCAACCCGTAGAATCATGGTTGTGTCCGAGGCAACGGAGGCAGTAGCCGTGCGTGTCCGTAAGGGACATTATCTTGGAACAACGACCACATTTTTTAAACCCGCTGGCAGCCATCGGGGGGAAAAGGGCCCCGGCAAGGTCGAAAACCGTGCTGCCAGGGGTGAAGAAGAAAATGGCGGGAACGCCAGTTAAGACAAAACTGAAAAAGGGGATAAGAACGGACTCGATAGGGATATCGAGACCGGGCGGGGGGGGGGGGGGGGACGCGAACTGAGAAAACAAACTAAGAAATTAATCAACTTTTTCTGCGGTGAAAACAAACTACGTCTGTAGGGCTCCGCGGAAAAAAGAAGACTGAGCAAGATGGCACCCTCGGGCGGGAAGGGGACCGCGCATGCGCGCTGCAATCCCAAAGGCTTTCTTCGAAAGCTGGGGAAATTGCTCCGCGAGGGCTCCGTCGACGATGTCACCCATAAGTGAGGACTGACTTCCTGCTTGGTCCTGGAGAAAGGTTCTTACTCTGATAGGCGAAAGAAATACACTGAGTAATCCAGTTAGATAGTGTTCTCTTGGAGACTGGAAGTCCCAAATGAGAGGGGTCAAAAGCAACAAAGAGTTGAGAGGACTTTCTATGTTGCTGTGTCCTTTGTAAGTAAAAAGCTAGAGCTCTTTTACAGTCCAAGGTATGAAGATTCCTCTCTGCATTTGATTTATGAGGTCCTGGAAAAAAGACAGGCAGGTAGACCTCTTGGTTGAGATGAAAAGGCGAGACCACCTTAGGCATAAAGTGTGGATGAGTCCCAAGGACTACCTTGTCATGATGGAACCTTGTATAAGGTGGATTAGCTACTAGTGCTTGCAATTCACCAATGCGGCGTGCTGATGTGATTGCAATGAGAAAGATAACCTTCCAAGAAAGGAATTTCAAGGAGGTGGTAGCTAAGGGTTCGAAAGGTGGCTTCATGAGCTGCCCAAGAACCAGGTTCAAGTCCCATGCCACCGGAGGTGGTCTAATGGGAGGCTTGGTTAGAAGGAGGCCTCTCATGAATCTTGTTATAAGAGGATGAGAGGAAATAGGTTGTCCATTTAGAGGTTTAAGAGAAGCTGCAATAGCACTCAAATGGACTCTTACTGAATTTGTCTTAAGGCCTGCATTAGACAAATGAAGGGTCTTTAAGGACTAGAAAGGGGGACTGTTACTTCAGGAGAGAAATCTGCAACTGTGAGTATATACTTCTGGTAATTTTCTAAAAAAAATTCTTTGTATTAAAGCTACATAATCTGTGAACCCACTGTTTTTTGTTGGATCAGTTAGGGCCTAGTAGCAGCAATTAAAGTTTGAATTTAAAACACAGAGGAGAACTTTCTGGTTACATTTCATACCCAGCAGAGAGCTTATAGTTTAAATTTAATAGTCACTCAGGGCCAAGTAACAGCAAAGTACTTTCAGTTTAAATTTAACAAACAGAAGAGAGCTTTCTGGTTACATTTGGAACCCAGCAGAGAGCTTGTAGTGTACATTTAATAGTCACTCAGGGCCTAGCATCAGAAAAGTACTTTTAGTTTTAAAACACAGAAGAGAGCTTTCTGGTTAAATTTAGAATGCAGCAGAGAGCTTGTAGTTTAAATTTCATAAGAAGTTAGAGCCTAGCAGTAGCTAAGAGCTATAATTTAAATCAAATCAGAATTTAGCTTACCTCAGCAGCACAAGACAGGGTACTGTGTAGCAGCCCTCTTTTAATAAGTGTTATCTCCCTCCCCACACCCACCCACCCCTGGGATAATCATAGCTTTATAGGTACTTACACATCTTAAAAGACAGGAGGTGCTTTCAGGTGAAGCTCATTACCCAAATCAGTCATACACTAAGGACCTGAGATTAATTAAGCTTCAGGTGAACAAGGTATATTAAACGTATTAGGTACAGTTTTATTGGTATAAATACCCATAGCAACCCCTAGTAAGTAAGAACTTAAAGATCTAGACACAAACTTAAAACTAAGATGCAGACAGCAGTCCAGCAGCGGGATGGGGGCTTTCCAGTCTTTTGCACTGAGTGTCACATATATGATTTTCTCCCAGTTGGTGAGAGGTCTTACGTGTGCACTAGGTGCAAGGAGCTCTTTGCTCTCAGGGAACAAGTCCGTTCTCTAGAGGCTAAAGTAGCAGACTTGGAAAACATAAGACAGACAGAGCGGTACATAGACGAGACCTACAGGGATATAGTCCTGAAGTCCCACCTCCAGTCTGGCAGCACCCCTGTTGCCATGGAGGAGAGAGGTCACGTGACAGGACAGCATCACCCTGGTGTGGCAGGAAGTGATCCTGTAACTAGGACCTGTCCTCCAGGTGATGTAAAACCCTCTCGCACTGAGGAAGTTTCTCCAGGGCCATGTGCCCATGAGGGAAGGGTTAGGACAGCCGTTATAGCTGGTGATTCGATCATTAGGCATGTAGATAGCTGGGTGGCTGGTGGACGTGAGGATCGCCTGGTAACATGCCTGCCGGGTGCAAAGGTAGCGGACCTCACGCGCCACCTAGATAAGGTCTTAGATAGTGCTGGGGAGGAGTCTGCTGTCTTGGTACATGTTGGTACCAATGACATAGGAAAATGTGGTAGGGAGGTTCTGGAGGCAAAATTTAGGCTTTTAGGTAGGAAGTTGAAATCCAGAACTTCCATGGTAGCATTCTCTGAAATGCTTCCTGTTCCACGCGCAGGACCCAAAAGGCAGGCAGAGCTCCGGAGTCTCAATGCGTGGATGAGACAATGGTGTAGAGATGAGGGTTTTGGATTTGTTAGGAACTGGGGAACATTCTGGGGAAAGGAGGGGCTCTTCCGAAGGGATGGGCTTCACCTTAACCGGGATGGAACCAGGCTGCTGGCATTAACCTTTAAAAAAGGAGATAGAGCAGCTTTTAAATTAGATATTAGGGGAAAGCCGACAGTCGCCCAAGAGCGGATGGTTCGGAAGAATGTATCCTTGAAGGATACTACCAAAAGCAGAGAGGTTCCACAAAAGAGTAAAGTAGCCCAAATGCCCTCAAGTATGGAGCAGACAGAGCTTAAAGATCCCAATATACCCATGTCTAACAATAGCCAAATTAACATGAATAAAATACATTGTCTAAAATGCTTGTATGCAAATGCTAGAAGTCTAAAGAATAAGATGGGAGAGTTAGAATATATAGCACTAAATGAAAGGCTAGATATGATTGGAATATCAGAGACATGGTGGAAGGAGGACAACCAGTGGGACACTGTGATACCTGGGTACAAACTATATATCGTAATGATAGAGCTGATCAAATTGGTGGAGGGGTTGCGCTCTATGTTAGAGAGGGCATTGACTCAGAAAGGATTAAAGTTTTGCAGGAAACAAAATCTGCTGTAGAATCTATATGGATTGAAATTCCATATAAAAGGGGGAAGGCGATGGCAGTGGGGGTGTACTATCGAGCACCTGGCCAGAATGACCAAATGGATGATGAAATGCTCAAAGAAATCAAGGAAGCTAACAAAAGTTACAGCGCAGTAATAATAATGGGTGATTTCAATTACCCCGGTATCGACTGGGTCAGTGACACGTCAGGACATGCTAGGGAGATAAAGTTCCTAGATGAAATAAATGACTGCTTCTTGGAGCAGCTGGTTCATGAACCGACCAGAGGGGAAGCCACATTAGACCTAGTCCTTAGTGGAACACCAGATCTAGTGCAAGAGATAAGGGTGTTGGAGCCACTTGGCAATAGTGATCATAGCATGATCACCTTTGATTTAATTAGTGGAGGAGGGATAGTAAGGAAAGCACAGTTACTTACCTGTAACAGGTGATCTCTGGGAACAGCAGGAATTAGTCCTCACATATGGGTACGTCGGAACCGACGGAGCCTGCGCGGGAAAGCTCCCAGCTTCCCAGAAAGGAAGCTTTTGGGGCCTCCCACAGCGCATGCGCGCTGCCTTCCCGCCTTCCTGACCAACTCTCTTCAGTTCGAGTTTAAAGCTGAGACAATAGAGAGAGGAAAGGAAAGAGAGAGAGAGAGATACAACTCCTAGGGGAGGTGGGTGGGTTGTGAGGACTAATTCCTGCTGTTCCCAGAGATCACCTGTTACAGGTAAGTAACTGTGCTATCTCCAGGAACAAGCAGGAATGAGTCCTCACATATGGGGACTCCCCAGCTAAGATGCCTGGGAGATCCCCAAGGGTATGAGACCCTGAAAGGTTCCTCGTCTTCCTATGGATCTCAGGCATCCATTAAGGGACGGAGGGCAGGAGTTGTTTAAGAATGGAACAGGTGTCTGAGGACAGCCTGACCAAACAAGGCATCCCGGCGGGAGTCCTTGTCCAAGCAGTAATGGGCTGTGAGGAAGTTGAGTCCTTTGAAACCCTGGAGAGGGGGGCACCTGATATAGTTGCCCTAGAAGGTGGGGGTACCGTTAAAGCGGTTTCCCACATTCGAAGGAGGAGATCCTGCAGGGTCTGATGCAAAGGAAGCATGATGTTCTCCTTTGGGCTCCAGGGAACATACAGGGATTCTGTATTCCCTGGTGTAGGATTTTGACCCGGTACAGAAAGCGTAGTTACTCACCTGTAACAGGTGTTCTCCAGGAGCAGCAGGAATCAGTCCTCACTTATGGGTGACGTCGGCGCCGACGGAGCCCTCGCGGAGCAATTTTCCCCAGCTTTCAAAGAAAGCCTTTGGGAATTGCAGCGCGCATGCGCGGTCGTCTTCCCGCCCGAGGGTGCCATCTTAGCCAGTCAGATGACATAGCTAAAAAAGACAGCATAAAAATTTGCAAAAAGAACATAAGCAGACGATTGCAACTCCAAGGGGAGGAGGGAGGGTAGTGAGGACTGATTCCTGCTGCTCCTGGAGAACACCTGTTACAGGTGAGTAACTACGCTTTCTCCAGGACCAAGCAGGAAGTCAGTCCTCACTTATGGGACTCCCAAGCTCAAGGCTACCGGAGACCCTAAGCACAAAAATGAGCTCCCTCTAGCTCAGCAGCACAGAAGGATAGAATCTTCGCTGAATTATCACCCACCGGTAGCCCACATCCGGGATGGAGGGTAGGAGTTGCTCAGACCTCAAAGAGATTACGGAGGACTGCCTGTCCGAAAGCACTGTCCCTACGAGACTCCCTCTCGAGACAGTAATGGACCGCAAAAGTCTGGCTCGAAGACCAAGTAGCGGCCCGGCAGATGTCTGCCAGCGGAACAGAGCGGAGGTAAGCCACTGACGTGGCCTTCGCCCAAACGCAATGAGCCGTGACTCGACTTTCTAAGGAGAGTCCGGCTGCCCCATAAGCCCAAGAGATACAGTCCGCCACCCAGATGGACAGAGTACGCTTGGAGACCGGGAGCCCCAATCTATTGGGGTCAAAAGACACAAAAAGCTGAGCAGCTTTACGGTGCTCCCGCGTACGGTCAAGGTAGAAGTTCAGAGCCCTTCTACAGTCCAGGGTATGGAGGACCGTCTCAGCTCGGCTGGAGTGTGGTCTGGGAAAGAAGGTTGGAAGTACCACCTCCTGATTGATGTGAAAAGGGGAGACCACTTTAGGCAGAAATTTCGGATGAGTCCGTAGGACCACCCTATTCTTGTAGAACCTAGTGTAAGGGGGATCAGACACGAGGGCCTGCAATTCACTTACGCGTCTAGCGGAAGTGAGGGCTATCAAGAACAGAGTTTTCCAAGACAGAAAACGGAGAGAACAGGTAGCCATAGGTTCAAAAGGCGGACAGGTGATCCGCTGCAAAACCACATTCAGGTCCCAGTCAGGCGCTGGCGGGCGCAGAGGTGGTTTAAGTAGAAGGAGACCTCGGAGAAACCTCGCTACGAGAGGGTCATTGGAGAGAGGTCTGCCGTCCACCGGCACATGATGTGCTGAAAGAGCACTGAGGTGAACTTTGACGGAGTTGGACTTAAGTCCCAGATTAGAGAGGTGCAGCAAGTACTGCAAGATCACCGACACCGGGCAGGAGAAGGGATCCTGAGACTGTTGGGTACACCAGACTGCAAAGCGACGCCATTTAAGGGCGTAGCATTTGCGGGTAGAAGGCCGTCGCGAAGCCAAGACGACCTCCTCCACCTCTGTCGGCAGGAGAAGGGGAGCAAGGACTACCCTCTCAGCAGCCAGGCCATGAGGTTGAGAGACCTGAGGTTGGGGTGCAGGAGGGACCCCTGATCCTGAGTGAGGAGATCCGGTTGTACCCCCAGAGGGATTGGATCCTCCACCGCCAGTTGCAGCAGGAGCGGAAACCACGGCTGCCTGGGCCAGCGAGGGGCCACCAGGATCATGAAGGCTGTGTCTCGGAGAACCTTGAAAAGAGTCCGAGAGACTAGCGGGATGGGAGGGAAAGCGTACAGAAGGCTCCCCGACCACGAGATCAGAAAGGCGTCCGCCGCAACCCGAAGGGGGTGTGGCTGACGAGAGCAGAAGCGAGGAAGCTGCCGGTTGTGAGGACTGGCAAAGAGATCCACCGTGGGGAGACCCCACTTGAGGAAGAGCTTCTGAACTACCAAGGGATCCAGACGCCACTCGTGCGGCTGGAGGACCCTGCTGAGCTTGTCTGCAAGGCAATTTTCTTGGCCCGGGAGATAAACTGCCTTGAGGAGAATGCCGTGACGGCCCAAGAGCAGAGCTTCTGTGCCTTCCGGCAGAGGAGGAAGGAGCCCGTGCCCCCCTGCTTGTTCACGTAGAACATGGCAACTTGATTGTCCGTCTGGGCAAGGACGGACTGTTGGGAAGTCAGGTGGGAGAAGGCCTTGAGAGCTAGGCGGATCGCCCTGAGCTCCAGGAAGTTGATCTGCTGAGCCGACTCCCACGTGGTACAGAGGCCCTGAGTACGTGCCTCTTGGCAATGTGCTCCCCAGCCCAGGAGGGATGCATCGGTGGTCAGCACCCGGGTCGGCTGAGGTGACTGGAAAGGCATTCCGAATGTCAGGTTCGGCTGCCGGAGCCACCACCGGAGAGACGAGACCAGCGGCTCGGAAACGCGCACTAGGTCTGCTAGGCCGCCCGTGGCTTGACGCCACTGCTGGCGGAGACACCATTGAGCAGACCGCATATTCAGGCGGGCATTGGGGGTCACATGGACGGTGGAAGCCATATGGCCGAGCAGTCTCAGGAAGCGCCTGGCGGAGACCAGGGGCTGGCTGCGAAAGCGGTCGGCTAGGTCCATGAGCCGTTGAGCCCTGTCGAGCGGTAGGTACGCTCGCGCCTGCGGAGTGTGCAGCCTTGCGCCGATGAACTCGAGATCCTGTGAGGGGAGCAAAGTGGACTTTGCGAAGTTTATAACAAAGCCCAAGTGCTGCAGCAGAGTCACCGTGCGGCACGTGGCGTTGGTGACCTCCTGAGCGGACGCTGCTCTGATGAGCCAGTCGTCGAGGTACGGAAAGACATAGAGGCCGTGAAGCCGGAGATGGGCCGCCACGACCGCGAGACATTTTGTGAAGACTCGCGGTGCGGATGACAGGCCAAAGGGCAGTACTCTGTACTGGTAATGATTTCCTGCCACCACAAACCTTAGGTATTGGCGGTGGCTTGGGTGGATGAGGATGTGCGTGTAGGCATCCTTTAGATCCAAGGAGCATAGCCAATCTCCCTGCTGGAGGTAGGGCAGAAGGATTCCAAGGGTAAGCATTTTGAACTTCTCCCGCACAAGGAACTTGTTGAGGTTGCGCAAGTCCAGGATGGGTCTGAGGCCCCCTGTTCTCTTTGGTATCAGAAAATACCTTGAATAAAAGCCTTGACCTCTCAGGTGGTGTGGCACCGGTTCCACCGCCTGTTCCTGCAGAAGACCTGCTAACTCCTGAAGGAGCAACTCCCTGTGCAGAGGGGGGCGCGGAGGTTCTCCCGGAAAATAGGAGGGAGGGACCTGATGGAAGTGGAGAAGGTAGCCTTCCCGCACGACCTGAAGCACCCAGGCATCTGCGGTGATGCTGGACCACCTGTGGGCGAAGTGAACCAGCCGGCCTCCGGTGCTGGGAGGAACCAGCGGGGGGGGAGAGGCTATGCTGAGCGAGTCAAAAACCCCCACCCTGCTGAGCAGGGGCTGGTGGTGCAGGCTTGGGGGCTTGCTGCCTACGGGACCCGTTACCCCGTCCCTTGGCCTGCTGGCCCTGTTGGGGAGCTGCAGGGGCCTGATAATGGGGGTATTGTTTGTAGGCAGCCGCCTTCCTCGGGTAAAAGGACTTTTTCCCCGAGCCCTTCTTTTTCTGGGAAGGGGCGGAGGTCTTCCTAGAAAGCCTGGTCCTGGTGAGAGTCTCAGTCTCAATTTGTGCAGCCTTTTCCGCCATGGGCTTGCCAAAGAGGTTTTCGCCTCGGCAGGGGACATCGACCAACTTGTCCTGTACCCAGGGCTCAAGGTCTGACGACTGAAGCCAAGCCTGTCGGCGGGCACCGATGCCGGCTGCGGCCACACGAGCCGAGGCTTCAAAGCCATCATAGGCTGCTCGGGACATGAACTTTGAGCATTCCCGAATGCCCGTGGACAAGGCTAGGAACCTCCGCAAGGGCTCCTCGGAGAGACCAGCGGAGAATCCGGCGAGCTCTTTAGCCAGATCCCGGAGATACATGCCCATGTATAGCTGGTAAGTCTGGACACGACATGCGAGCATAGAGCCCTGGAAGCACTTCTTGCCAAGGCCATCCAGGTTACGGGCCTCCCTTCCAGGAGGCACCGAGGAGTGCATCTTCTGGCTCTGAAGACGATGCATGGCCGATTCCACTACCATGGAATGGTGTGGCAGCTGCGCCTTTTGAAAGCCAGGGCTCTTGCGGACCCGATAGATAGAATCGACCCGCTTGCTCAGGACCGGCGAGGAGGCCGGACTCTCCCACATGCGGAAGAGTAGTCGTTCCAGCATAGGAGGAACCGGCACAGTAAAGTGTTCCCTCGCGGGAGAGTCATACTGGAGGGCGTCGAGCTCTTCGGCTCGAGACTCCTCCTCGGGATCCGCAGGGAAGGCCAAAGCCTTGGCCATATCCCTAACGAAGTCCGAGAACCGGGCATCCTCCGGGGGGGACTGCTTCCGAGGCTCGGACTCCGGTGAGTCCGATGGGACACACCGAGTCCGGAAAGAATCAGGTGACTCTTCCTCCTCAGACTCCCAGACCGACTCCGACGAGGACTCGGTGGGGTCGGCCCGGGCAGGGCGCGGCGCCAGCCGCCCCGACGCCGAGGGAGTCGGCGTCGGCGACCTCGGTCCCGAACGGGAGGCCGAGGGTGACCTCGACCGAGGATCGACTCGAGTTCTCATCGACTCGAGGATCGGCTCGGTCTCCGGGGTAGACTTGGACGTCGACGTCCCGGCGGTCGGGGCAGCGGCGCCAGCGAGGCCAGCGAGCAGTGCCCGCTGCTGGTCCATGAAGGCAGACAGTCTGCTCTCCAAGGCCGTCAACCTGAGTCCGAGCTCAGGTGACCCAGCAGCCCCCGACTCGGGCCCCGACGGCGTCGGGCCCGACGTCGGCTGTCGCGGAGGCGAGTCCAGAAGGAGCACAGGACTTACCCGGGCAGGCATCTCCGACTCCAGGCGAGGTCGCTTCGGGATGTGTTCCTTCTCCAAGGACCCGGGGCGGCTGTCGGGGCTATGCGACCTGGCCCTCGCGGAACCAGGAGCGTCCACCGACGCCGCCCTCGCGGGTTTTTCCTTCCGACGATGGTCCCCGGAGGGAGAACCCCGGTCGGAGGAGCTCCGGCGACGGTCCGAGCTGGAGCCTTTCGACACGGAGGCCTCCGACGAGGTCCGGGTACGGCTGGGGTCAGCGAAGATTCTCTCACGCTGATGCCGCCGACTTCTCAACGCCTTTGAGGACAGTTTGCTGCAGGGCCCACAGATCAGTTCCTCATGATCCGGGCCCAGGCAGCGGAGGCAAAAGTCGTGTGTGTCGGTCAGTGACATATTTCGGTCACACCGACCACACCGCTTAAACCCACTGGCAGCCATCGGGGGAAAAAGGGCCCCTGCGAGGTCAAAGGACCAGGCTGCCAGGGAAACCGAAAACGAAAGCTGACTAAGTCAGAAAAACCGAAAAAAGTAAGAGGACTCGAGACCGGCGTCGCGAGTCCGGGCGGGAAAACGATCGGCGTCGAACCGAAAGAAAAAAGGATAAAATAAAGAAGAAAATCAACTTTTTCGCGGGGACAAGACGGGGACGTCTGTAGGGCTCCGCGGAAAAAAAGAAGACTGGCTAAGATGGCACCCTCGGGCGGGAAGACGACCGCGCATGCGCGCTGCAATTCCCAAAGGCTTTCTTTGAAAGCTGGGGAAAATTGCTCCGCGAGGGCTCCGTCGGCGCCGACGTCACCCATAAGTGAGGACTGACTTCCTGCTTGGTCCTGGAGAAATGTCAAGTGACTTTGCCATATCAAGCAGGAATGCTTGAAAAGAACAATCCCCAGAGGGAAATCCTCTAGAAAGAGGAGGACAAGCTAGATCTGTTGAAGAACTAGCATTGGCAGCCAGGGATCTATCCAAATTTAGAGGAATAGAAGACCCTACAGGGTGGAGTATCGAATCCTTAGAGGATGGTCGCCGGTACCGCAGGAGGTCGGGACCAGCAACAGTCGGTAGCACATCGTCCATGCTAGGGATCGATTCCAAACTCAGTACCGAGGGAAGCGAGCCTGATGAGAGAAGCATGGAAGGCACCGACAGCAATGGTAATGTGGCTACCGGTACCGACTCCGGCACCGTATCCGATACCGGTGGATGAAGGCCAGCCGGTGACAGCTCTAACGGTATCGAAGAAACCGAGAGTGCCGGACATGGATCATCGGAACCGTGCCTTCGGTACCATCCGGTATCGGTACCAAGGCGAGTCGGTACCTAGTCATCCAGACTACAGATCTCGGCATCGAGGGAAGCGAGTCAATCGATGCACATCTGAAAGGTACCGGAGTCTGTACCAGTACCGGTACCGGGATCGATACAGATACTGCAAGATAGGTCTGTAGCGTATCCAACGGGCCCGCAGCCGAGGACGCCAGACTACGATCTTTGGTGAGGAATGTTTCATCCAACACCATTGCCGATGTCGGGGTATCAGTATCGCTCGAAGCGGATGCCACCACCGAGCATGGCTCAGGTATGTTTGGAGAGGGGTGAACCTCAGGAACAACCTGAAATCCCATTAAGGATTTGGAGGCCGAAGACTCCCACCGGGGTTTTAGAGCCAGTGAGTCCTCGAGGGCAAGGCCAGAGGCTTCTCTATGCTGTGCATGAGATCTACCACTCGAGGGCTGGCTAGTCTTAACAGACTGTTTTTGGGTTACCTGATCCTGTGAAGAAGAAACGGTGGTCGGTGCCCTGAAGTTAAATGGGGACCGCGTATCGAGGTGAACTCGATGCTGAAGACTTCTTCCGACTATACTGCTGCAGGAGGGACACTCCAGCGGATAGTGGTCAGGACCCAAGCAGGTTAGATACCAATTATGAGTGTCTAAAATTATTTTTGTACCGCCACAGTTTGTACATTCCTTAGGGATAGTGGCTGGCGGTTCCATGAAGGAAAGTGAATAGGCCTAGCAGGCCGAAAAAACCGTGAGGCACTAACAAGGAAAAAAGTATTCCTTAAAAAGGAAATTTTATAAGAAAAGAGAAAAGAAACACCGGCGGTACCGGTGGCGTCGGGGAAGGCAGACGCGACCACAAGAAAACCAAAAAATAAAAGAAGAATTTTCTGTGGTGACAGGAGGACGTCCTGCCGGCTCCACGGAAAAACGAAAACTGAGGAGAGGCAGTTGGGAAAGGCGGGAAAGGCAGCACGCAGGCGTGTTGGGATGCTTCCAAAAGCGTTCTGATTGGACACTGGGGAGTGCTCCCGCGCAGACTCTGTCGGTACCGACGTACCCATATGTGAAGACTCATTCCTGCTTGTTCCTGGAGATCATAAGATATGCCATACTGGGTCAGACCAAGGTCTATCAAGCCCAGTATCCTGTTTCCAACAGTGGCCAATCTAGGTCATACGTACCTAGCAGTATCCCCAAGAGACACAGGTTCCACAATGCTTGTATTGGGTCAAGCACTGATATCCTGGGTCCCTTTTTAATAATGGTTTATGGACCTTTCCTCCAGGAACTTGTCCAAACCTTTTTTAAACCCAGCTACACTAACAGCCTTTACTACATCCTCCGGTAACAAACTCCAGAGTTTGATTACACGTTGAGTGAAAAAATATTTTCTCTTATTTGTCTTAAATAGTTTACCCCTGTAGCTTCATTACATGGCCCCTAGTCTTTCTATATTCTGATAGCGTAAACAATTGATCAATGTTTACCTGTTCCACTCCATTCATTAATTTATAGACCTCTATCATATCTCCCCTCAGCCGTCTCTTTTCCAGGTTGAAGAGCCCTAACCTTTGTAGCCTCTCTTCATAGGAGTAGCCTTCCATCCCCTTTACCATTTTGGTGGCTCTTCTCCGTACCTTTTCTAATAACGCTATATCCTTTTTAAGATACGGCGACCAGAATTGCACACAATATTCAAGATGCGGTCGTACCATGGAACGATACAGAGGCATTATAATATCCTTTGTTTTATTTTCCATTCCTTTCCTTATGATACCTAGCATTCTATTTGCTTTCTTGGCCGCCACTGCACACTAGGCGGAGGGTTTTTAACATGTTATCTACGATGATGCCTAAATCTTTTTCCTGGGTAGTGGCTCCTAATGTGGAACCTTGTATCGTGTAACCATAGTGTGGTTTGTTCTTTCCTAGGTGCATAACTTTGCACTTGTCCAAATTTCATCTGCCATTTGGATGCCCAGTCTTCCAATTTATCCAGATCCTCCTGCAGTTTTCCGCAATCCCCTTGGGTTTTAACAACTTTAAACAGTTTTGTGTCATCTGCAAATCTGATAACCTCACTAGTTATTCCCTTTTCTAGGTCATTTATGAATATGTCAAAAAGCAGCGAACCAAGTACAGATCCCTGGGGTACTCCACTATTCACCTTTTTCCATTGGAAAAATTGGCCATTTAGCCCTACCCTCTGCTTTCTATCTTTTAACCAGTTCCTGATCCACAATAGTACACTGCCTCCTATCCCATGACTTTTTAGTTTTAACCAAAAGTCTCTCATGAGGGACCTTGTCAAAGGCTTTCTGAAAGTCCAGATACACTATATCAACCGACTCACCTTTGTCTACCTGTTTATTCACACCTTCAAAAAAACATAACAGATTAGTAAGACAAGATCTTCCTTGTATAAAGCCATGTTGGCTGTCTCTCATTAGGCCATGACTATCTACATGCTGAGTAGTTTTGTTTTTTATGATGGTTTCTACCATTTTTCCCGGTACTGACGTCAGGCTCACCGGTCTGTTGTTTCCCAGATCACCCCTGGAAACCTTTTTAAAAATTGGCGTTACATTGGTGATCCTCCAATCTTCAGGTATTACAGATGATTTTAATGAAAGTTCACAGATTACTAATAGCAGGTCTGCAATATCATATTTCAGTTCTTTCAACACCCTTGGATGTATACCATCCGGTCCAGGTGATTTGCTACTATTCAGTTTACCAAATAGTTGTAATACATCTTCCCGGTGTAGCGATATTTCTCTCAATTCCTCTGCAGTATCACCTTTAAATACCACTTCAGTCTTGGGCAACATCCCTACATCTTCCTCAGTAAAGACCGAAGCAAAGAATTAATTCAGCCTCTCCGCTATAGCCTTGTCTCCTTTTACCCCTCTATCATCTAACGGTCCAATTGACTCACTCACAGGCTTTTTGCTATGAATGTACTTGAAAAAGCCTTTATTTTATGTTTTTGCTTCCATAGCAAGTTTCTTCTCAAATTTTCGCTTTGCCTGCCTATCAATGCTTTGCATTTAACTTGCCAGTGCTTGTGCTGTTTCCAGTTTGTGTCGTTTGGCTCTTTTTTCCATTTCCTGAAAGATGCTTTTTTGGCAGCAACAGCCTCTCTGACCTCACCTTTAAACCATGCTGGCAGTTTTTTGGACTTTCTTCCACTTTTCTTAATGCGTGGAATACAGCTGGTCTGGGCTTCCAGGATAGTATTTTTAAACAACACCCAAGCTTCCTGAATAAGCCTGGGTTGAGTGAAACTATGGTCAGAAGTAGAGATATTTACATTGGTTAAAGACCTTTCAACGTGAGGAGGATTAGGGACTTATGAATAACGAACAGATAAGGCTATGACAATTCTGGAGCACATTAAAAGATAAGCAGATATAATATTGACATTTTTCAAGACATTATTGGATTCGGTTTTAGATTTTTAAAATAAACTTTTGTAATAGATGTATTCAACTGGACATCGAACATTTCATTCAACCAAAGTGTGGATTTGTTGGGACTTTTTTTTATGGACTAAGATATGGACTGGTGAGCAGTGATGAATTTGTAAGGTGTCAGTGTCAAAGTTTGTTTTGTGACACCTCATGTTTGAGCTCACCTTTAAAATTTCAATTAATTGAACGCAATCCCTTTTGATCAGCACAAAAGGGGTTTAGCAATATTTTAGAGTGAGTGAAGGCATTAAAATACAGCCATGCACAATATATGAATTTATTTATTTTTTTATAAAATGAATAAAACCATTTTGTACAAACTTATATAAGATTCTTAGACTTAGCAGCCACACCAAAGAATATTTCTTGGCAGGAGAGGTGGTGGATATATGAAAGGGACTCACAGGAGAAGTGGTAGAGGGAAAAAAAAGGAGACAGTTTGGTATAGCATAGAGGATCCCTAGTTGCAAAGACATAAGACAGGGGGATGAAGTCAGATCAATTGGGGTCTGTGGCATTTGCAGCAGGCATGAGATGAGGCAGACTGAATGAGCTTAATGATCAGGGTCAGCATTACGGCAAGGCGAGCATGATGGCCACCCATGGTGCCATGCAATAAGGGGAGTTACTGGGAGCCCTAAGCATGCATAAACTGGGAGCACTGCATGGCCCCCTGCCAATTCAACTCATTTCCTTCATCCATAGAATGCACAGAGCAGGCGTGCCACATGGTACCCCGTGTGCTCATTCCGCATGCCCATGCCCAGTGGGGAGAGGAGTGGCAGTGCCACAGATGTGTCTATTGGAGTAGTGGGCAGCACTACTGATATGTCTGATGCAATTGGGGTATCATGGACAACACCACCCAGAGCATCACCAGCCCTAGAGCTGAAACTGCTAACAATGGTATATGCCACTATATTCTATTGTTCTATCACAATTGTATTAAATGTTAAATTTCCTCACATGATACACTTTGTCAGGATTGGGTGCTTTTTGGAAAATGATTCCCTTCTCCTGCAGCAAACCCAGGACATCCTTAAACACATGATGAACTTGCTTAGAAGTACTGCCGCAGCTAGAATCTTCCTGCAAAAATAAGAAACAAAAGGGGGAAAAATTATGCACAAATGAAATTATTAGAAGAAAAAATGTACTCTTCTCATAGGCGAAAGATAAGCAGACCATTGCTAATGCTAAACCACCACATGTCCAATGAACTGCCCAAACATCTGGTTCAGCAGTGAAGAGTACTGGCCTCATATCAGACTCACACAAGAGCTAAGATCAGAAAACACTGGCACAGGCATACAAATGGACTGCAATTTACATATCAGAAGTGTTACTTTTGATATCGGAATGTCTGATGTTTTCTTGTGGGTTGTAATATATATTAAGAGCACATGCAGGCCAGGGGACTGGTCAGTTGGGAGAGCTGGGGTAATAACGACCATTATTTGTCATAAGGTGCAAATTATCCCTTACCCATTGCCTAAGGGTCACACCATGTCCTAAGCCTGAGGGGTGTAGGAGGGGCCACAGGTTATTTAAAGCCAGCTTCTGAGGAAGGCTTGGTGGCTCAGTAGTAGTGCTGTGCACTGCCATGTATAAGGCCCCAATCTCCCCAAATAGGGTCTTTTCCACCTAGGTGAGGATACTATGGACACATTCGCACACATGGAAGAAAGAGAATCATGTTCAACATTTAATTGCGACCAGATGTAAGTAGTCATGCTATGGCTCCTGGCCTTGGGATCATTGCTGGAATGAACAGATTAAGAACAGTGGGAGATAGCCCTACTAAAAATAGGGGGAAAAAAATCCCCAACCACCTGCAAGTGAAGGCTCATGATGCTAGAATCCCAACACCAATTCTGACAGAACTGGAAGAAAGAAACAGAAACATGACAGCAGAAAAAGACCACATGGCCTATATCTAGTCTACCTTTCCATATCAACTACTACAACAGTCCCCTTTTTTCCTTTAGAGATCCTCTGTGTTTGTTCCATGCTTTTTTGAATTTAGATACTGTCCTAATCTCTACCACCTCCACTGGAAGACTATTCCATGCATCTACCACTCTTTCCATAAAGAAATATTTCCGCATATTACTCCTGAGCCTATCCACTTTCACCTTCATCCTATGTCCCCTTGTAGCAGAGCTTGCTTTCAATAGAAAGAGGCTCTCCTCCTGTGGGTTTATGACATGGAGGTATTTAAACGTCTCAATTATATTTTCTCTATCCCGCCTTTCCTCTAAAGTATACATATTAAGATCCTTCAGTTTGCCCTCACATGCTTTATAACGAAGACCACTAACCATTTTAGTAGCTATCCTCTGTACTGACTCGAGCCTGTTTATATCCTTTCGAAGATGTGGTCTCCAGAATTGCACATAATACTCCAAATGAGGTTGCACTAAAGACTTATACAGAGGCACTATCACCTCCTTTCTTCTGCTGGCCCTTCCTCTCCCTATGCACCCAAGCATTCTTCTAGCTTTCACAGTCGCCTTTTCTACTTGTTTAGCTACTTTAAGATTGTCAGACACAATCATGCCCAAATTCCGCTCTTGTTTTGAGGACAGAAGTACTTCACTCCCTACACTTTACGCTCCCTTGGATTGTTGCAGCCCAAATGCTTGCCCCTACATTTTTTAGCATAAATCTCAGCTGCCAAATTCTAGATCATTCTTCAAGCTTAGCTAGATCCCTCCTCGTGTTATCTACACTTTCCTGGGCGTCTACTGTATTGCAGATTTTGGTATCATCCACAAAGAGGCAAACCTTACCCGGCAGCCCTTAGTTTTTTCTGTTCCCTGAAGTTTATTTGTTTATGCTGGATTGCTTAGTATAAACTGGGTATGAATTTAGTTTATACTGGAAAGGACTCTATTTTGAAATGTTTTTTCTATAATGTACCACTGGTCTTCCCTAAATGTGGGCTTGTGTTTTTTTGAGTTTTGTATTTTGTTTATTTTCCTATCTCAATCTGGATGTTTCTTTGTAAACAATCGATATAGCTAATATAAAGAATCATAACAAGGAAAGATCCCTGCAGCACTCCACCAGTAACCTCCTTCTCCTCAGAGTGTGCTCCATTTACCTGTACCCTTTGTCGCCTCCCACTCATCCATATTCTAACCCAATCAGTAACTTTATGGTTTATCCCTAGGGTGCTCAGTTTGTTTACAAGAGGAGAATGGGTCTTTTCACCAGGTCATTCCTCCTAACATACAGTTTATGCTCGATTTCAAGTATTTTACCATGTATTTTAGATCTAGTCCTTAGTAGAACACAGAATTTGGTATGAGAGGTAAAGATTTTGGAGCCACTTGGCTATGGGGATCACAACATGATCAAGTTTGACTTAACAGGAGTGAGGACACTAAGGAAATCTACTGTGTTAGCATTTAAATTTCAAAAAGAAGACTATAATAAAATAAGGAACATGGTTAACAACAACATAAAAGAAGCAGCTGCATAAGTTTAAAAAGTTACCATCAAGCATTAATGTTGTTCAAAAATAAAATCTTGGAAGCTCACACCAGATGTATTCTATATATTAAAAAAAGGTGACGGAAAGCCAAAAGACAGCCAGCATGGTTAAAAAGTGAGATGAAAGAGGTTATTACAGCCAAAATAACATCTATCAAAAAGTGAAAAAAAGGATCCAAATGAAGACACCAGGAAACAGCATAAGGACTGGTAAGTTCAATGCAAAGCACTGCTATGGAAGGTAAAAAAGAAAATTTAAAGAGACATTTTCTTAGGCAAAACCTCATAACAACTTTTTCAAGTACATTTGAAGCAAGAAGTCTGAGGAGGAGTCATTTGGACTATTAACTGACCATGGGGTAAAAGGGGCATGACGAAGGACAGGGGCATGGCAGAGAGACTAAATGAATTGTTTGTTAAGGAATTATCCATGCCAGAAATGGTATTTAATAGTATACAAAACAAGTGTGTGGAGTGGAGGAGTGGCCTAGTGGTTGGGGCAAGGTACTTCAGGCCGGAAGGTCGGGGGTTCAAATCCCACTAGAGGGCAGCAACCTTGGGCCGGAAGGACTGGGGTTTCTAGTCCCACAGGTGCTCCTTGTGGTCTTGGGCAAGCCACTTAATCCTCCATAGCCCATGTTCCCTGTAAAATAGTTATCTCCAAGTTATAATGCCCTGTTCAATGTAATATCAGTTTGTTCAATGTAAACCGCACTGATGCAGAATAGCGCGGTATATAAGAGAATGTAATAAATAAATAAATAATAAATAAATAAATACCAGTGAACCGTAAAGACAGGATAGGCCAAATCAACAAATTGTAATTTCAGTTTGTTCAATGTAAACCGCACTGATGCAGAATAGCGCGGTATATAAGAGAATGCAAATAAATAAATAAATAAATATAAATAAATTAAAAGAGTAATAAATCTCCTGGACTGGATGATATACACCCTAGAGTGTTGAAGGAACTCAAAACTGCAATTACAGATATACTATTAATTTGTGACCTTTCATTAAAATTGTGTTTGGTACCTAAAGATTGGAGGGTGGCCAGTGTAATGCTGGTTTATAAAGCGTAGTTACTCACCTGTAACAGGTGATCTCTAGGAATAGCAGAAATCAGTCTTCACATATGGGTAACGTCACCAATGGAACCCGTATGGGAATGCTCCCCAGCATCCAATAGGAAAGCCTTTGGGAGCACTCCATCATGCCTATGCACCTGCCTTCCCGCATTCTCATCTCCTCTCCTCAGCTGAGTTTGTAGCTGAGAGAATAGGAAAAATCAAAGAACCCTGCAACTCCTAGGGGAGGAGAGTGAACTGTGAAGACTGATTCCTGCTGTTACAGGTGAGTAACTATGCTATCTCCAGAAGATTGATCTGTAGAGCAGATCCATGTGGTGTCCACAACCCCTGAGCAGTCAGATTGTTCAGATGGGCACCCCAACCCAGTTTGGTCTCATCTGTTGTCAGTGTGCATTGAGGTGAAGGCATCCGAAAAGGTGACCCGATGAGCCGTTTTTGAAGGAGACACCACTGCTGCAGTGACCTGATCAAGTGAGGGAGGATTTTGTCTCTGAGGCGCCCCCCTTGCCTGCTTCCACTGTGAAGTGTGTGTCCACTATGTTGAATGCATGTGCAAGTGAGCAAAGGAGATAATATGGACTGTGGAGGCCATGTGACCCAAGAGGCATAGCATTTCTTCAGCTGTTACTTGTGTTTTTTATTTATTTATTTATTTAACATCTCTTCTATACCGCGCTATTAAAATCAGCGCGGTGTACATCGAACAAAACATACTGCAATGCATACAGTTAACATTGAGTTTACAGAGAACAAGGGAATATATAACAAGGAGTAACAGGGATAACTATGTACAATCAACATTATACTATATATAAGCTTTTATTAAATACCATATTTAAACTCGAGTGGATATTGTACGTGTATTCATGTGGTTGCACGGGTCAACAGTAGTAATGTAGTAATAATTTTTTGTTGCATGCCTCTTGCTAGCTCGATGAGACAGAACAACGATCCTGAGGAAGAAAGGCCTTGGCCTGTAGGGTGTCAAGTGCTCCGATAAACTCTAACTTTTGAGTTGGAGCAAGGTGAGATTTCTGTAAGTTTATGATGAAGCCCAGGTGTTGGAGCACTGTTATGGTACAGTAAAGGGTGTTTGTTACTTCCTAAGGGGATTCTCCCCTTATGAGCCAATCATCTAAGTAAGAGAAGATGAAGATTCCCAAGGTGAACAGGTAGGCTGCCACCACTGCCATATATTTTGTAAAGACCCTTGGGGCAGAGAAGAGGCCGAAGGGCAGCATGTGATATTGATACTGGTCTCCTTGAGATATGAAGTACAGACACTGTCTGTGAGATGGCTAGATCAGTATATGCGTGTACGCCTCCTTTAAGTCCAGGAAGCAGAGTCAATTATGTTGCTGGAAGTGTGGTAGAAGAGTTCCCAGAGAAATCATCTTGAATTTTTCTCAAACCATGAATTTGTTTAGGTCCCTTAGATACAAGATGGGTCTGAAGCCCCCTGCTTTCTTTGGCATGAGAAAGTAAGGGGAGTAGAAGCCCCCATTCTTCTGAAGGAGGAACTCTTTCTATGGCACCCTGTGCCAACAAGGTGGTCACCTCTTCTTTTATTAGCGTGTTTTGAAGGGGTTGAGAGTGGTAACCCCCTGTGAAGCTGGTGGGGGGATAAAGTTTGGAAGTGAAGCCGGTACCTCCTTTGGACAATTTGGAGTATCCATTGTTCTTTTGTGATGAGGTACCACCTGGTACCTGTGGGCAAAATGGCAAAGTCTGCCTGCTATGTGGATGAGCTGGGGACCCATCAAAGGCAGATTGGCAATGCTCTGCAATGAAAGAGTCAAAATCCAGGCGCAGGCTGTCTGCGTTGGGGGTTGAAATTTTGCGGCCTTAGCTTTCTTCTGTTAGCAAGGAGTCTGTTGCCTCTGGTGAGGCTGCTGAGGATTGTAGGGTATAGAAAGGGTATAAAGAAGCATAATACTTCTTTTTGAGATAGAAAGGCTTTTTGGTAATTGATTTCTTCTTGGAGAGATCAGCAGTTTTTCTAGAGAGACATTTCATGCATCATGCATCTCTATCTCTCCTGCTTTTTCTTTCTAGTCCTAATTGAACAGATTCTCACCTGTATAGGGAATGTTGGCTACTTTATCGTGTACCCTTTGTTTTAGGTCTGAGGCTTGTAGCAAAGCCATCCTGCAAGCTCCAATGCAGATAGAGGATGCTCTACTGGTCGATTCAAAGGCATCAAAAGTTGATCTTGTGAGAAATTTGGATGTATTTTGGCTATATTGGATAAGTGCTTGATAAGCACCCCACTTGTCTGGGATCAAAGGAGTAAAGGCATCAGGTCCCTGTTGATATCCTTTAGGAACATGCCCATATAGAGATGTAGGAGTTAATCCTGGATGCTAACATGCATGCCTGGAAGCAGTGTCTTGCAAAAGCATAGAGTGTTCTCGACTTTCATCCCAGTGGAACCGAAGAGTGGTTGTTGGAATTTTATCCGGTGCATCGCAGATTCCACTACCATTGAGTGATGTGGGAGTTGAGGTTTCTGGAAACCTGGAGACTCCGGTAAAATCGAACACAGAGGGGAACCACCCCACCTGCAGAGTCCAAAGGGGCATAAGAATGAGCAGGTCACCAGTGACCTACTCATTCGACTCCAGTAATCAATACATTGTATTGAGGCTCTTACTGGTTGGGGACACCGCGAGCGGGACCTCCAAGATCCTGGAGGATGTGATGCACTGGCAGGGTAGCTGCTAATCTGGGCATCTGAGGGTATTAGAGAATTTCCATTTCCTCTGCCCATGGTTCTTTCTCACATACCCCGTGATAAAAAGACCTTTTGTCATGTCCCAGATGAAGTCCTGGAAGGACATGTCTTCTGGAGGGGACCGGCACTGCTCTTGAGGCAGTGATGGGTCTGATGGGATATCGAGCGATTCTTGTTCAGACTCAGATGAAGTGGAGTCCAAGTCCAGGAGGAAGTTGATGTATTGATGGTCCTTGGATGCTCGATGACCCTTAGACATGGAAGGTCGATGCAGACAATGGTACTCCAAGATGTCAGAACTGGTCGGTTTGTCTGGTCTGAAGCTGCTGAGGGGCACCAGCATCAATTGGTGCCAGTGAAGGCATTGATGTCTATTCATATGGTCCCAGTGGCACCAATGCTGGTACAGGTATCGGTCTTGCGTCTCTGGCTGGAAGCTGGGTGCCGGGATATGCATTCCTGGTGCTCTCGATGATATTGGTATCGAGGCTGCCAAGAGTGCCACCAAACTTCTTTTGATAATCAGCATGCGCTGATTTAAGGAAACTGCCGATGCTGGGATGGATTCAGCAGCGGGGCATTGGGCCACCCAGAGCCTGGCATCGGTAGCTCTCCATAGGTTGATGCCTCAGGAGCATCCCAGAGCCCCACCTGTGCTTTGGAGGAAGGATCCTCCCGCTGGGGCTGTTTAGCTGGCCGGTCAGCATCTGAGACACCTCTAAGGGAGTCTCAATGCTTATGGGACTTTTCTCTATTATCGGTATTGGTCTTTGATGCCGATATCAATGATGTGGACTTACCCTTGTGTTTGGACTTCAGAGATAGCTGCGACACCCACAAAGAAGTGGAGCCTTTGATGACGTGGAAGCCACTGAAACAAAATCCGAGGCAAACAATGTTCCAAATTGTCTGGCTCTGTTTTGTGGGTCTCTCTTGGTCATTTGTTGACAGAGGGGGCAGGTAGAGGGTTGGTGCTCGGGGTCCAAACATTTAAGACACCAGTCGTGTTTGTCTGTGACTGAAATTGTGGCTGAGCACTTCATACATTTTGTGAACCCACTATGTGATTTATCTATGGCATTACTGATGATCTTCTGGTGAGAAGAAAAGGTTATGGAGGCCTGTAGGCTTAAACTGGATGTAAAAACAAAGACAAAAAAAAGAAAGACAGACAAGAAAAGAAAAATGATGGTATAAATGGAACCGGTAGCGGCTTTGATGCTACCGGCATCGACGACAAGACAGAAGCACAACTATTGAAGAAAATAAACGTTTTTTTTCAGCGGTGATAGGAAACAGAGTGACCTGCTGGTTGCGCGGAAAATGAAGAACTGAGGAGAGGAGATGGGAAGGCGGAAAGGCAGACACACAGGCACAATGGAGTGCTCCCAAAGGTTTTCCTATTGGACGCTGGGGTGTGTTCCTGTGTGGGCTCTGTTGGTGATGTTACTCATATGTGAAGACTGCATTCCTGCTTGTTCCTGGAGATTATCTGTGCCAAGCAAAATGGTGGAAGCCATTATAAAGAACAGGATTACTGAACACAGATAAATATGGTTTAAAGAGACAAAGTCAACATGGATTTACCCAGACACCTTGCCTCAACAATCTGCTCTATTTCTTTAAGAGCATGAATGAACATGTGGATTAAGGTGAGCTAGTTAATATAGGGTATTTGGATTTTTATAAAGCTTTTGAGAAAAGTACCTCATGAAAGACTCCTGAGGAAATTAGCAATGTCTTATTGTGGATAAGGAACTGCTTAAAAAGAGAGAAAACAGAGAGAAGGGTTAAATGGCTAGTTTTCTCAATGAAGGAAGGCGAATAGTGGAGTATTCCCACGGATCTGTACTGGGGCCAGTGCTTTTTAATATATTTATAAATGACCCTGGAAAGGGAACAAGTGAGGCCATTAAATTTTATCTTTATCTTTATTTGGCTCTTGATATACTGCTTTACAGTAAAAACATCAATGCGATTTACAATACATAGAAACAAACTGCCGGAAAAGGAAAGGAACGCCATAATTATGACAGGAGAGGTGAGAATAGAGGAAGGAGAGAGAAGGCAAGGTAAAAAGGACAGAGGAGGCAAGGCAAGGAGAGAAGGACGGGATCCTTAGCTGGATATAAGGGTACAGGGAGAACAAAAGCAGAACAGAAGAGTCTTAAGAGATTTGAATCTGTTGAGAGTTCCAATCTAAGGTCTGGAGGGAGGGAGTTCGAGTTTAGGGCAGAGAAAAAAAAGAAGGCTGAGTATCTGGGGGATTCCAGGTGTGCAAGAGAAGGGCGAGGGGGGGGGGGGGGGGAAGGAACATACAGCTAATGTGAATGTGACGAAGCGAGCAGTGGGGGGCATGGAGATGAACCAGGTTGGAAAGGTATTGGGGGGAACCAGAGTGGATGGCTTTATGAACAAGAGTTAAGACCTTGTATTGGATATGGTAGGTGACAGGGAGCCAATGGAGGTGAATAAGAAGATGGGTGACAGAATTGGTGCGGGATGCATGAGTGATGAGACGGGCTGTGGTGTTTTGTAACAGTTGGAGTCTTCGTAATTGATACTGGGGGAGGCCAGCCAAAGCAATGCTACAATAATTGATCCTGCTCATAACTAGGGAAAGGAGAAGGGTAACCAAGGAGGAAATGGGGAGGAAAAGACGGATGGCACGGATCTGGCAAAGGGAGCAGAAGGGATGGTGAATTACTGATGATAGATGGTCATGGAATGTCATAGCAGAATCCAAAGTAACACCTAAGTAATGTAAGGAAGGGACCAAAGGGATGGAGGAAGAGGAAAGCGTGAAAGGGCAGGGATGGGGCTATCAAAGGTGAACCAGATGGCTTGAGTTTTGTTCAGGTTGAGGTGGAGAAAGTTTGAGGTTAACCAGGTACTGACAGAGGAAAGACGATCACTGAGGGGGGTAATGTCAGGGGCAACAGGGTCGGTATGATTGAGGAGGATGATGTCATCCACGTTAATAGTATGCAGAAATGCAATGCTGCTGGATGAGAAGTGTGAGGGGGGCCAGAAAGACATTGAAGAGGGGCAAGGATGGAGCCTTGGGGGACACCACAGGAAAGAGAAATGCTAGGTGAGGAGGAGACACCAGAGGAGACTGAGAAAGACCTGGTGGACAGAAAAGAGCAGAACCAGTGAAGCACAGAATCGCTGAGGCCAGCATCGGAGAGACGGGTGAGGAGTGTGTGATGATCCACAAGGTCGAAGGCAGAGGACATATCGAGGGAAACTGCAATGGAATACTGACCCTGGTTGTGGAAGGAGTGAAGTTCATTGAGGAGGGAGGTGAGAATGGTTTCAGTGCTGTGTCCCAGACGAAAGCCAGACTGACGAGGCTGAAGAATAAGTGCAGAATCTAGATGAGAGGTGAGCTGTGCAGAGATTAGCTTCTCCAGGAGATTGGAGAGAAAGGTGAGGTTAGAGATAGGGCGCCAACTGGCAGGGACAGAGGGATCCAGGGATGTTTTTTTGAGAATGAACCAAAGTATGGCATGTTTCCAGAGGGTGGGAAAGATGCCAGAGGAAAGACTTGAATTAACGATGGAAAGGATGAAAGGGAGGAGTGTGAGAGAAGGCTCATTGAGCCAGTGAGAAGGAATGGGGTCAAGTTGACAGGTGGTCTTGCGGGAGTGAGAGAGCACCCTGGATAGTTCAATAGAGGAGATGGGGTGAAAGGAGGACCACTGGTGGGAGAGAGAGGGGCCTACAGGGTCAGAAGGGGGAAGGGCAGAGTGGGTGGAAGGATGGGGGGGTGCAGGAGGGAAAGGAGGAGCAAAGATCCTGGACCTTGGTACTGTAGAAACCTGCGAGGAGGGCAGTGTTGGGAAGGGCGGGGGGGGGGAACGGAGGATGAAATAGAGCTGATGGGAGCAATTGGAGGAAGATGCAATGAGGCTGGAGTAATATGAATGCTTAGCAGCGTGAATGAGGGAAAGGTACTGAGAGTGACAGTAGCGGAAATGAGAGAGAGTGTCCACGGAGGGGCATTTGCGCCACAGGTGTCCAGTGTGGCAGAGACGAGCACGGTGGAGAAAGAGACCAGGATGAAACCAGGGATGATGGCCCGGTCAGCGGGGGTAAGGGGTCAGGTGAGGAGGGGCAATGGCATCAAGAGCTGAGGAAAGAGTGGTATTCCAGACCTGAAAGTTTTTAAGTGGAATGTGGACTGCGAGAAATGACAAAAGGACTTCTGGATAAGTGCAAAGAGTTGCACATAGAAAAGAATAACCCAAATTACAGCTACAGGATCCTAAAGGGCACATTAGGAGTCACCACACAGGAAAAGGATCTAGGTGTCATCGAGGATAATAAATTGAAATTTTCTACTCGGTGTGCGAATGTGGTCTTAAAAACAGAATGTTATGTTGAATGGAGTGACGTGAGTAAACGCAAATCTACTGTCTACTCCATAGGTTTTCAACCCAGTCCTTGGGGAACCCTAGGCCAGTCAGGTTTTCAGGATTCCCACAATGAATATGCATAAGATAGATTTGCATATAATGAAGGCAGAACATGCAAATCTTTCTCATGCATATTCATTCTGGGAATCCTGAAAACCTGACTGGCCTAGGGTTCCCTGAGGACTTGGTTGAAAACCTATAAGCACAAAGACTAGGGGACACGCCACAAAGTTACAAAGTAGTACATTTAAGACAAATGGTGAAATTAGACCTTACCTGCTAATGGTCTTTCCTTGGGTCCCTCCAGTCCAGTCCAGAACGTGTGGGTTATCTCCCTCTACCAGCAGCTGAAGTCTGAGCATGTCAGAATTCTGATGTCACAGTACAAGAGCTCCCCCTTCAGCTCCAGAATCCATATCCTATTGACAGAGCAGATTACAAGATCATGACAAACAAACATCCCTTACTAGGCCCCAAAGAGCTTGGCATGAGGCAACAGAAGTAGCATATCCACAAACTGCGTTCATTGAACATAACTAGTAATTATGTACCGAATGAGGCTGAGTCATGCTGACAGAGTGATACCTGTCCATATGCCCACCTTTATGGAGGAAGATCCCATATCATGGCTAGATGTACTTCTTCCACAAGTTGGACTCACTCCAAACCTCCGGCCTAAACAATTAGCAAGAAATTTTAGGGAGGGGACTGGACTGGATGGACTCAAGAAAAGACAATTAGCAGGCAAGGTCTAATTTAACCTTCCTTCCTGTCAACTCCAGTCCAGTCCAGTCCAGAACACGTGGGATGTACCACTGCAGTAACTAAGTATGGGAGGGTCCAGCGAGTCCTACAGTCAATACGGATGCCCCAAAAAAAGCATCCACAGCTGCCTGCACATCCAAGCAGTAATGTCAGGTAAACGTATGCAGCGATACGCACGTTGCCACCCTACAAATATCCACTGGCAGGACCCGATGATGTTCCGTCCAGGACGTTGCCTGCGACCTCGTGGAATATGCCAGGAGGCCTCTGATGGAATAGGTGGAAATAATAGCCTCTTTTGCACAGCAAAACATGAATAAGTGATCTGATTTCCAAAAGGACTCAGTCCTCTTAAGATACTGACACAGCAACCTGTGAAAATCTCACCCCACTCTGCAAAAGCCAGGAGAGAAACTGATTGAGTCACATGAAAACTGGAAACCATTTTGGGCAGAATGAAGGCAATGGCATGAGGACCACTTTCTCTCTGGAAATGACGAGAAAGGGCTCCTACAAGACAAGGCTTGCAGCTCTGAAATTCTGCAAGCGGAGCATATCGCCATGAAAGTAGTCTTCAAGGTAAGGTTCTTCAATTACACTGTGGTCAATGGCTCAAAGGACGGATCTGCTAGGGCCGACAGCCCTAAGTTAAGGTCCCATGGAGGAATCACCGGATGCATTGGGGGATGGACCTGCTTCACTGCCCTGAGGAAACACTCCACATCTGGATGGGTCGCGATGGAACGGCCTTGCATGCACCCCCTATAACAGGAGAGGGCTACCACTTGCACTTTCAGGGAGTTGAGGGCCAACCCTTTCTCCAACTGGTCCTGCAACACCATTAAAATATCAGATAGGGAAGCAGAAAAAGGACGGATGTCTTTAGTAGAACACCAGCCTTGAATATTCACCAAACTTGCATGTAAACCAGGGTAGAATTCTTTCTGGCTTTTAAGAGTGTGGAGATCACCGAGGCCGAATATCCTCTGTACTTCAGCCGCGCCCATTCAAGAGCTAAACCGAAAGCGAGAATTGACCCACCTAAGACATCAGTATTGGTCCCTGCAACAGCAGACTGACTCTGTTGGGAAGCAGTCATGGCTTGGCGATCAGGAGCGAACTAGGTCTGCATACCATGGACTGTGGAGCCAGTCTGGAGCAATAAACTACAGAGCCGCTGTGAGCCTCTAAGCGCTGTAGTAGATGACCGATGAGGGCCCACGGTAAGAACACGTAAAGGAGACCTTTCAATGGCCAACTCTGTGTGATGAATCTGGGAGCCTTGGCATTTAATAAGGTCACCATCAGATCCATGACTGGTTTGCTCCAGCGGCGAGTGATGTCATGAAACACAGCTGCATTCGGCTCCCATTTGCCCAGATCCAGGCAGTGCTGACTGAGATTTTGCAGGCGGACATTCTTCTTGCCCGCTACATGTGCCGCGGATAGGGTGGCCAAACAGTCCTCTGCCCACAGCAGCAAGGGCTGAACCTCCTCCGCCAGAGTGCACTGTCCATGACCCCTTGACGGTTCATGTAAGCCACTGTGGTTACATTGTCAGAGCACACTCTCACTGCCCTCCGCTCTATCAGCAGACGGAAAAATTGGAGAACCAGAAAACCCACCCACATCTCCAGATGATTGATGGATCAAGAGCTCTCCCCCAGGGACCACTGTCCTTGTATTAAATAGGAGAGATGGTGTACTCCTTATTCCTTGAGGTTGGCATCCGTTGTCACCAGAATGCAGTCTAGCGGCTCCTGCCTCTAAATGGCTCATTTGCAGCCACCAGCCCAGACTTGCCCTCAGTGGGTTCTGGGCAAACTAGCTTCTGAGACAACAGATGGTCTTGTGGCGACCAGCACAAAAGCAACATCTGCTGGAGGGGTCTCATGTGGATCCATGCCTATAGCACTAAATCCAAGGCTGCTGCCATAGACCCCAGAAGCTGCAGAAAGTACCATACTTTTGCACCTGATGCTGGTGTTTGTGGACCCTGTCTACTGGGAGGAAAACAAGCTCTACCTTGGTAATGAACTTTACTCCCAAGTACACCAAGTGCTGGATGAGCTGCAACTGACTCCTGGATAGGTTGATCACCAATTTCAAGCTTTGGAGGAACGGAACCACTCACTAAATGGAGGACATGGCCTACTTCTCCATCTTCGCTCGAACTAGCCAAACTTCCAAGGAACCAGAATTCCTTCTTTTCTAAAGGCTGCTGCCACCACCACCATGACCTTTGCAAAAGTGCGTGGAGCCATGGCCAGTCCGAAAGGCAAAGGTCAGAACTGAAAATGCCCCATAGGCACCACAAAGTGTTGGAACATTTGATGCTCTGGACGAATTGGAATATGCAGGTAAGCCTCGATGAGATCCAGTTGCGACAAGAATTCCCCAGTCGAACCACTTGAATCACGAGCACTGCATTTCCACTCAAAAGTGTGGCACCCACAAGGAGCAGTTGATGTGTTTGAGATCTAAAACTGGCTGAAAGGAACCTTCCTTCTTTGGAAATGCAAAGTAAATGGAGTACTGACTTAACCAGCATTGGTCTTGTGGCACTGGCACCACTGCTTCCAAGTACAATAGGTGTAGGGTGTCCAGCAATGCTTCTGCCTTTGTCGGGGCCTGGCAGAGTGACTGTACAAATGTCTCTGAGGGGGGCTGAAAGAACTTCACCGTTTACCACTCTCAAATAATCTCTAAAAAACATTGGTCGGTAGCAATATTGGTTCAGGCAGAATAAAAAGCATTGTAAACGACCTACTGGAATCAGTTCCACCTGGGCCACTCTGGCTTCATTGGAACATCTTGGCAGGAGCCCGAGGACCAAAGTAAAACCTCCTAAAGGATCCTCTATACCCTTGAAAGGGCTGACCCTATGCTCCGTAGCATCATTGTTGAAAAGGGGTGAAGCACTTGACCGAAATCTCTGAAAGTATTTGGTTGATCTTGAACAGTGTTACCCTGCTTGGGTCTTTTAGGGTGGTCCTCAGGAAAATGCCCTCCCTTTGACTTGCCCAAATCCTTTACCAGCTTATCCAGGGCCTCGTCAAACAGTAACTTACCATTGAAGGGGAGCTTGCTGAGTGGAGTCTTTGAAGGAACATCTGCTGACCTATTCATTAGCCAAAAAAAAGCACCGAGCCACTATAATGGACAGCATGGTTTTGGACAAGGCCCGCACCAAATTGTAAAAGGCATCCATTAAGTAAGCCGTAGCGGACCCCAGCTTGGCCCCTTCTGGTGTCATTGTGTGGTCACCAACTCTGACATGCCAGCAAATGGAAGCCTTGTGACATAGGCTCCACAAATAGAAGCCTGCAAAGTCAAGGCACTGGTATCAAAAGCTTGCTTTAGCAGTGACTCTAGCTTACAGTCCTGAAGGTCCATAAGTGTAGAGCCCCCTTCTACCGGAAAGCGTAGTTACTCACCTGTAACAGGTGTTCTCCAGGGACAGTAGGACTCAGTCCTCAAATATGGATGACGTCGGCGCTGACAGAGCCCTCATGGAAGCATCCCCCTAGCTTTCAAAGAAAGCCTTTGGGAAATGCCACCACACATGCGTGCCCTCTTCCCGCCCAAGGGTGCCATCTTGCTCAGTCAGATGACACAGCTAAAAGACAGCAAAAATAAAATAAAAGATGGTAAAGGAGCAACTCCAAGGGGAGGAGGGAGGGTTGTGAGGACTGATTCCTGCTGTACCCGGAGAACACCTGATACAGGTGAGTAACTATGCTTTCACCAGGAACAAGCAGGACGTCAGTCCTCACATATGGGACTTCCCAGCTACAGGCTACCGAAAACAAATAGCGAAAAACACGGTCGCCTTCAAGGGGAGCCGTGAGCAGCAGCAATTGAGTCTGTAGCTACAGACTACAGTAGGACCCGTGTCCAGTGGAAACCACACTCTGGTAGCCTGAACATAGAAGGTTCAGAGGGTAGGAGTTGCCTAGTCCCCAAAAAGATTACGGTGCACAGCCTGGCTGAAGGCATTGTCTTTTTGACATATTCATAAATGACCTGGAAAGTGGAATAACGAGTGAGGTTATCAAATTTGCAGATGACACAAAACTATTTAAAGTTGTTAAAACCCAAGAGGATTGTGGAAAATTGCAAGAGGATCTTGATAAATTGGAAGACTGGGCATCAAAATGGCAGATGAAATTTAATGTGGACAAGTGCAAAGTTATGCACCTAGGGAAGAACAACCCAAACTATGGTTACACGATGCAAGGTTCCACATTAGTAACCACCACCCAGGAAAAAGATTTAGGCGTCATTGTGGATAAAGCACAGTTACTTACCTGTAACAGGTGATCTCTGGGAACAGCAGGAATAAGTCTTCACATATGGGTACGTCGGTACCGACGGAGCCTGCGCGGGAACGCTCCCCAGCTTCCCAAAAAAGGAAAGCTTTTGGGAGCATCCCACAGCGCCTGCACGCTGCCTTCCCGCCTTTCCTAACCGCCTCTCCTCAGTTCGAGTTTTAAAGCTGAGACAAAGAGAGAGAGGAAGGAAAGATAGATAGAGAGATACAACTGCTAGGGGAGGTGGATGGGTTGTGAAGACTTATTCCTGCTGTTCCCAGAGATCACCTGTTACAAGTAAGTAACTGTGCTATCTCCAGGAACAAGCAGGAATGAGTCTTCACATTGGGGGACTCCCTAGCTAAAGATGCCTGGGAGATCCCCAAGGATATGAAACCCTGGGAAGGGTTCTACCTCCTCCTATGGATCTCAGGCATCCATTCAGGGAAGGAGGGCAGGAGTTGATTAAGCATGGAACAGGTGTTTGAGAACAGCCTGACCAAACAAGGCATCCCGGCGGGAGTCCTTGTCCAAGCAGTAATGGGCTGTGAAGGTATGGACCGAGGCCCAGGTGGCCGCTCGACAGATCTGGTCGATGGACACAGAATTTAGATGAGCCATAGAGGTGGCCATGGCCCTCACATTATGAGCTGTGACATGGCCTTCCAGAGAAAGGTTCTTACTCTGGTAGGCTAAAGAAATACACTGAGCAATCCAATTGGACAGTGTCCTCTTGGAGACTGAAGTCCCAAATGAGAGGGATCAAAGGCAACAAAGAGTTGAGAATACTTTCTATGTTGCTGTGTCCTTTGTAAGTAAAAGGCAAGAGCTCTCTTACAATCCAGGGTATGAAGATTCCTCTCTGCACTTGATGCATGAGGACCTGGAAAAAAGACAGGTAAATACACCTCTTGATTAAGATGAAAAGGTGAAACCACTTTAGGCATAAAGTGTGGATTAGTCCTAAGGACTACCTTATCATGATGGAACCTTATATAAGGTGGATTAGCCACTAAGGCCTGCAGTTCACTGATGCGGCGAGCTGAGGTGACTGCAATGAGGAAAATAACCTTCCAGGAAAGAAATTTCAAGGAGGTGGTGGCTAAGGGTTCAAAAGGTGGCTTCATAAGCTGACCAAGAACCAGATTTAAGTCCCATGCCACCGGAGAAGGCCTAATGGGAGGTTTAGTTAAAGTTAGGCCTCTCGTGAATCTTGCAATGAGAGGATGAGAGGAAATAGGCTGTCCATTAATAGGCTTAAGGGATGCTGCAACAGCACTCAAATGGACCCTTACTGAATTCGTCTTAAGGCCTGCATTGGAGAGATGCAGGAGATATTCCAATAGAGAATTCAAAGGTAGTGCTAGAGGGTGAAGACCCTTCTCAGCACACCAAATGGAAAACCTTTTCCATTTAAAAGCATAGGAACGTCTAGTAGAAGGTTTTCTGGAAGCATGGAGGATATCCTTCACTTGCTGAGAAAGATTCCCATCTTGAAGGTCTAGGCCTTCAGCAACCAAGCTCTGAGGTGAAGGGACTTGGGGTTTGGGTGCCACAAAGTCCCCTACTCCTGAGACAGAAGGTCTGGAGCAGCTCCCAAGTCTAGGGAGGGAGCTTGAGAGAGATGTAGAAGTAGAGGGTACCAAACTTGGCGTGGCCAGCGTGGAGCTATGAGGATCATAGATCCTTGATCCCTCTGGAGCTTGAACAGAGTCTTGGGAATTAAAGGAATGGGTGGAAAGGCATACAGGAAGTCTTGACCCCAGTGAAGGAGGAAGGCATCCTTGGCCTGAACTCCCTGACATGGAATTCTGGAACAGAACCGGGGAAGTTTGGCATTCCACGGACTTGCAAAGAGGTCTATGTCCGGGGTTCCCCACTCTTGAAAGATTCTGACTACTTGGTCCATGTGCAGGGACCATTCGTGTGGAAGCAGAACTTGACTGAGTCTGTCTGCCCAAGAGTTTTGGACTCCTGGGAGGTATACGGCCAGGAGATGGATTTGATGCTCTCTGGCGAAGGCCCACAATCTTAAAGCTTCGTTGCAAAGCGACAGAGAGACAGTTCCTCCTTGCTTGTTTATGTAAAACATGGCTACTTGACTGTCCGTATGAATGAGGACTGTCTTGTAGCTAAGCAGGGTATGGAAGACCTTGAGAGCTAGGAAAACTGCTCGGAGCTCCAAGTGGTTGATATGGAGATAGGTCTCCTGTGGAGACCAAGTGCCTTGAGTGGAGAGGTCTTGCAGATGAGCTCCCCAACCTGTTTGGGAGGCATCTGTTGTGAAGGTTGCCTGGGGCAGCAACTGTTGGAAGGGGGACCCCAGCAACAGATTTTGGGTGGACTTCCACCACTGGAGAGGCGTAGGCAACGGGCCTGAGGAAGATAAGCCCTTGCAGAGGTAGTATCTAACCAGGCCCCTATGAACTCTAGAGACTGAGTAGGGGTGAGCTGGGACTTTGGGAGATTTACCACAAGTCCCAGATACTGCAGAATGCGCCTTATGCAGTCCAGGGAAGTCTGGGCCTCTGACTGGTATGGAGCTCGAATGAGCCAGTCGTCCAGGTATGGGAATACAAATAGTCCCAGAGTGCGTAGAAATGCAGCTACTACTGCCATGCATTTGGTGAACACTCTTGGAGCAGAGGCCAGACCAAAAGGAAGCACCCTGTATTGGTAATGCTTTCCTTGGAAAAGAAAACGGAGGAACCTTCTGTGAGAAGGATGGATGAGGACATGTGTGTACGCATCCTTGAGATCTAGAGAACAAAGCCAATCCTGACTCTGAAGGTATGGAAGGAGAGTGCCCAGAGAAAGCATCTTGAATTTCTCCTTGTATAGGAATTTGTTCAATTCTCTGAGATCTAATATGGGTCTGTATCCCCCTGTTTTCTTTGGGATGAGAAAATAGGGGGAGTAAAACCCTGACCCTTGTTGAAGAAGAGGAACTTCTTCTATTGCCCCTTGGGCAAGAAGGGTAGCCACCTCCTGACCTAGAAGGTCGAAAAGAGATGTTGGAGAATTGAAGTGTCTCACCATGGTGTGAGGAGGAAGATTTGAGAAATGAAGTTTGCAGCCCTCCCTTATGATGGAGAGGGTCCACTGCTCTGTTGTAATTTGCTCCCATGTGGGAGCAAAATGAGCTAACCTTCCTGGAATGGTGAGAGGCTCTGGCTGTTTTAGAGCCAGAAAGGCTAAGTTCTCTAGCATCAGGTCAAAAACCCTGAGGAGGTTGGGACTGCTGAGTTGCAGCAGCCCCTGTAGACTTAGGCCTGGCCTGTTTAGGTTGCTGACGCTTAGTAGCAAAGCGACCTGTAGATGATTGTTGGCCAGAAGTAGAAGGGAATCTGCCCTTTTTGAAAAAAAAGACTTCTTAAAAGGCTTTTTCTTGGCAGGAATGGAGGTTGACTTTGAAAGTCTATCCAGAGCAGAATTTTCTGCATCCATTTGAGTGGCTTTTATTTGTCATTCTTTGCCAAACAGGTTTTCACCTGTACAGGGGAGATTTCCTAAGCCATCCTGGACCCAAGGTTCTAAATCAGAAGCTTGGAGCCAAGCAATTCTGCGAGCAGCTATGGCAATGGTCGAAGCTCTGCTGGCACCTTCAAAGGAGTCAAAAGCTGCATGGTTGGAAAACTTTGAAATGTCTTGAGTATGCTTAAGCCAAATAAGGAATTCTTCCCTTTTATCCTCTGGAAGAAAAGGGAGGAAAGTGTGCAGTTTATCTGCAACTTCTTTTAGAAACATACCCATGTAAAGACTATAGGAGTTGATTCTGGCAATTTATTTATTTATTTTATTTATTTATTTATCTGCATTTATATCCCGCTTTTCACTGGGTCAAAGCGGTTGGGGGATACATTTAACACGAGGGGATATGAGACACATACACTAATACTTACAGGGAACATGGGCAATGGAGGGTTAAGTGGCTTGCCCAAGACCACAAGGAGCACCTGTGGGACTAGAAACCCCAGTCCTTCCGGCCCAAGGTTGCTGTCCTCTAGTGGGATTTGAACCACCAACCTTCCGGCCTGTAGTACCTTGCCCCAACCACTAGGCCACTCCTCCCAAGTGAGCATACTGGCTTGGAAGATTTTCCTACCAAAAGCATCCAAGGTCCTGCATTCTCTTCCTGGAGGGGCAGAGGAGTGTCTTTTTGCACTCTTTATCCTTTTCATGGCTGACTGCACCACAATAGAATGGTGAGGAAGCTGTGTTTTATGAAAACCAGGACAAGGAGGGACACGGTACATAGTGTCCAATCTTCGAGAATGAGGAGAGATAGTGAGAGGAGTCTCCCATAAGTCAATCATGTGCTCATAAAGAATCTCATGAATTGGCAAGGTGACTGCCTCCTTAGGAGCCTTAGAATAACCTAAAATATCCAATTTTTTAGCTCTAGGCTCTGATTCAGAGGTTACTGAAATAGAAAGTCCTTTAGCCACTTCTCTTATGAAGTCTTGAAAGGACAAGTCCTCTGGAGGAGACATCCTTCTTTTTGAAAAAGGCGGCTCTTCAGGAAGGGCTATGGATACTTCAGGAGACTCCTCCGAAGTATCAGAATCTTCAGAGGAATCAAAGTATCGCCTGTCAGGGTGTTCTTCCAAAGCTCGATACGCGTATCGAGCGGTATCGACATCGGGCGTCATCGGTACCGGTTCAGTACCGATGAGCATCCCTGGACAGGGAACCGCTGCAGTCGGCATCCTGGTTGATGTCGATGCAGTCGGTACCGGTACCGACACTGGTGCCGGTACCGGAGCCGATACCGACAACGGGGTTTGTTGTGGTATCAGTGGCGTTGCAGCTTGAATGAAGGCCGTGATAGCCTGCTGCATGGATAGAACATTCTGATCCATCGACGCCATGAATGCATGGAATTCGGTACCGGAAGGTTGCGCCGGTACCCCAGAGCATTCTAACAGGTGATCGGTCGAGGCCGTGCCATCGATGTCAACCTGTAACCCCATAGGAGGAGCTTTGGAAGCCGGAGCTTCCCGCCGGGGTTGTTTTGCCGGTGCGGAATCCTCTAGGGCAAGCCTGGAGGCATCTCGATGCTTGGAAGGAGATCTAGCCTTCGAGGACCGGCTGGATTTATGTTTGGTTACCTGAGATTCATGGGAGGAAGTAGAGGCCCTGGAAGAGGTCGATGCCACTGAAGCTGCATCAGAGGGAAACAGCACATGGAGCTTAGCTGCTCGGTTCTGTAAACCTCGTTTAGACATCAAGGAGCAGGACGGACAATCCAAAATGGAGTGTTCAGGACCCAAACATTTAAGACACCATTCATGGGTGTCGGTGACAGAAATAGTACCGCTACACTTAGTGCATTTTTTAAAACCGGAGGCTGGTTTTTCCATGAGGAAAATTTCTCGTGAGGCCTAAGGCCCAAAGAGAAAAAACACACTAAGTGAGGGAAAAATATGTTGTTGTTTTTTTTTTAAAGAAAAGAAAGAAAGACCGGCGGTACCGGTCCGACGTCGGGGAAGGCAGACGAGCGACCAAAGAAATAAAATAAATAAAGAACTTCTTCAGCGGTGACAGGAACACGACCTGCTGGCTCCGCGGAAAAGAAGAACTGAGTAGAGGCAGTTAGGAAAGGCGGGAAGGCAGCGCGCAGGCGCTGTGGGATGCTCCCAAAAGTTTTCCTTTTTTGGGAAGCTGGGGAGCGTTCCCGCGCAGGCTCCATCGGTACCGACGTACCCATATGTGAAGACTCATTCCTGCTTGTTCCTGGAGATCATGTTAAAACCCTCGGCCCAGTGTGCAGCGGCGGCCAAGAGAGCAAATAGAATGCTAGGTATCGTAAGGAAAGGAATGGAAAATAAAACAAATGATATTATAATGCCTCTATATCGTTCCATGGTGAGACTGCACCTTGAATATTGTGTGCAATTCTGGTCGCTGTATCTTAAAAAAGGATATAGTGTTATTAGAAAAGGTTCAGAGAAGAGCCACCAAAATGGTAAGGGGGATGGAAGGATACTCCTATGAGGAAAGGCTAAAAAGGTTAGGGCTCTTTAACATGGAAAAGAGACGGCTGACGGGAGATATGATAGAAGTCTATAAATTAATGAACGGAGTGAAACGGGTAAACGTAGATCGATTGTTTACGTTATCAGAATATAGAAAGACTAGGGGACATGCAATGAAGCTACAGGGTAAACTATTTAAGACTAATAAAAGAAAATATTTTTTCACTCAACGTGTAATCAAACTCTGGAATTTGTTACCTGAGGATGTAGTAAAGGCTGTTAGTGTAGCTGGGTTTAAAAAAGGTTTGAACAAGTTCCTGGAGGAAAGGTCCATAAACCATTATTAAGAAGGGACCCAGGATATCAATGCTTGGCACAGTACAAGCATTGCGGAACCTGTGTCTTTTGGGGAAACTGCTAGGTACGTATGACCTAGATTGGCCACTGTTGGAAACAGGTTACTGGGCTTGATGGACCTTGGTCTGACCTAGTATGGCATATCTTATGTTCTTATGACTCCCTTTCCAGGCAGTAATGGGCTGTGAAGGTATGGACTGTAGACCTGGTGGAGGCTCGGCAGATGTCTACCATCGGGACAGAGCGCAGGTTTGCCACCGAGGTGCGCCATGACTCAGCCTTCCAGGCGAGGGCGATATAGTCTGCCATCCAGGTAGTGTATGTTTGGTCACACCTCCCACAATCTGCTTTATCTTTATCTTTGTTTGTTTCTTTATATACCGACCACACCATGGGTACCAGAGCGGTTTACAATAGGCAAAAAACAAGGGTCAGAACAAAATCGCTGCAGGAGGAAGAGGGATAGAGGAAACAGAACTCCATTAATGTGATAGGAAAGGGACAGAGGGTAGAGAAAGAGAGAGAGTGTACGAGTGGGTCGAGGTCAGACAGACAGACAAACTGAGGTAGACGAGACAGGCCTAAGGAGGGGCTGTGGGGATGGAAGAGGGGGGTGGGAGATCATAGGCCAAACAGAAAAGGAAGGTCTTTAATCCGGTTTTGAATTTGCTAAAGGATAGTTCAAGATGGAGGGCAGGGGGAAGCGAGTTCCAGAGCCTGGGGCCAAGGAAGAAAAAGGCAGAGGAGCGGGTGGATTCAAGGTGGGCAGCGGCTGGAGAGGGAAGAAACATACGGTTGGCATGGACAGAACGAAGGGAATGTTGGGGGACATGAAGACGAATCAGGTCTGAGAGATAGTGAGGGACACCAGTGTGTATTGCCTTATGGATGAACATGAGGACTTTAAACTGAATCCGGTAAGAGATAGGAAGCCAGTGAAGACCAATAAGAAGGGGAGTGATGTGGTCGTACCGGGAAGCATGAATGAGAAGCCGAGCTGCGGTGTTTTGAATAAGCTGCAGCCTCCGGACTTGACATTGGGGAAGGCCAGCAAAGCAGATGTTACAATAGTCTAAGCGAGAAAGAGTAAGGGAAAGGAGTAGTGTGGTCAATGAGGAGACGGAGAGAAAGGAACGAAGGGCACGCAGCCGTCTAAGGGAGAAGAAAGAACGTTGGACTACAGAAGAAATGTGTTCGTGGAAGGACAGAGCTGAATCCAGGACAACCCCGAGGTAACGCAATGAGGGGACAATGGGGATGGGGGAGGAAGAGAGCTGGGGGGAAATAGATGGTATAGGTCCACCGAGGGTGAACCAGATGGCCTGAGTCTTAGAGGGGTTGAGATGAAGAAAGTTGGTGGACATCCAAGAGGCAATGGAGGAGAGACAGGAGTTGAGAGGAGAGAGATCAGGTGAGAGCGGGCAGGTGTGATAGAGGAGGAGAATGTCATCCGCGTAGTAATCAGCAGAAACACCAAATTGCTGCACCAAAAGAGTGAGGAGGGCAAGGAAGACATTAAACAAAAGAGGTGCCAAAACAGAACCCTGAGGAACTGCTGGGTTTGTACGTGACGAAAACCTGAGCAGTTTTGCGGTGGCTCCGAGTACGTTGGATGTAGGACAAGGCCCTCTTACAGTCCATGGTGTGAAGGACCATCTCCACCCTACTGGTGTGAGGCCATCAAGGAGCTATCAGAATGAGAGAGGTCTTGTCGTAGAGGGTCCTGAACAATGTCTTGGCAATTAGTGGTGTGGATGGGAAGGCATACAGGAGGGCTTCCGACCATGAGATGAGGAACACGTCCACCACCACTCTGGAGGAGTGGGACTGCTGTGAGCAGAAGCGGGGCAGTTGTCTGGGCTGGAAACAGGTCTATCACAGATTCCCCCCAGAGCTGAAAAAGCCGGTCAGCCATACTGGGGTCCAGTTGCCACTCGTGCGGCTGGAGGACCCTGCTCAATCTGTTGGCCAGTGTTCAGGCCTGACAGGTATACTGCCCGCAGGAGTATACCCTGCTGGACTGCGTAGGAGCAGAAGACCACTGCCTCTTGGCAGAGGGCACGTAACCCCCTGTTTGTTCACATAGAACATTGCCACCTGGTTATCCATTTGGACTAACGCTGGCTGGTATCGGAAGCAGAGACAAAGGGCTCGGAGGGCTAAGTATATCACCCGTAGCTCCAGGAGGTTGATCTCGTCCTGCGACCAGCTGCCCTTAGTGCGGAGTTCCTCGCAGTGGGCTCCACAACCGAGCAGGGAGGCATCCATGGTGAGAACCCTCAAGGGGCTCAGGGCTTGAAAGGGTATCCCTGCCTCAAGTATTGGGAAGTCTGCCACCAGGTTGGGGAGTCCGACAACTGGCAGGTCACTGAGGCTGTGTCCTGGAGGCATCCAGTGGCCTGTGTCCACTGGTCCCGATGGCATCACTGCGCGACCCTCATGTGGAGGCGGGCGTCTGGGGTGACATGGACCGTGGAGGCCATGTGCCCGAGTAGGCGCAGGAGCCACCGAGCGGGTACCGAGGGACAGTGCTGTATGTCCAGGGCCAGGGCCCTGAGATGGTCAGGTCAGTCCCCAGGCAGAAAGGCCTTTGCCTGGAGGGTGTCCAGTCTTGCCCCAATGAACTCCAGACACTGCCTCGGGAGGAGGTGGGACTTGGAGTAGTTTATCACCAACCTCAAGTGTTGTAGGACCTGGATGGTATGTGCAGTTGCCTGCTGCACCTCTGAGGCCATGCCTCCTTTTATGAGCCAGTCGTCCAGGTAGGTGAAGAAAAAGACCCCTGGAGGTGAAGGAAGGTGGCTACGACTGCTAGGCATTTTGTGAAGACCCTTGGGGCGGAGGTCAAGACGAAAGGCAGCACCCTGTATTGGTAGTGCCCCCTCCCCACCATGAACTGCAGGTACTGCCTGTGGTTGGGGTGAATGAGGATGTGGGTATAAGCATCCTTCAGATCCAAGGAGCATAGCCAATCTCCCTGCTGGAGGTAAGGCAGCAATGTTCCAAGGGAGAGTATCTTGAACTTTTCCCTCACCAGGAACTTGTTCAGGTTGCGCAGATCGAGGATGGGCCTTAGGCTTCCTGTCCTTTTTGGCACGACAAAGTACCTGGAGCAGAACCCCTTGCTCCTGAGATGGTGGGGTACTGATTCTACCGCTTTGTCCTTGAGAGCTTCTTCAGTAGAAGGTCCCAATGAAGGGGAGACCTGAGGGGCACTCCCGGAAAGTAAAGGGGAAATGTCTGAATCAGATGGAGGAGGTAGCCCTCCCTGGCCACCCAAAGTGCCCAGGAATCGGTGGTGATAGTTAACCACCTTTGGGCATAGTGGATCAGATATCCCCCTGTCAGCTGCTGACCTCCTTGGGGTGGAGAGACTATATCCCAGGAGTCAAAAGCTCCCGCCTGGCTGGGCCAGGGCTGATGCCTGTGGTTTGGGAGCCTTCTGCTTACGAGAGCCATGCCCATGTCCTTTGGCCTGCTGACCCTGCTGGGGAGCCAGGGAGGCCTGAAAAGGTGGGTAGTTTCTGTAAGTAGCCCCTTTCCTCAGGTAGAAGGGCTTTTTACCCGAGCCCTTCTGTTGGGGGGGGGGGGGCAGCGGTCTTTTTAGAGAGTCTGGTCCTCGTCATGAACTCGGTCTCCAGCTTGGCAGCCTTGTCGGTCCTCCCCTTGACATGGGGCATCGACCAACTTGTCCTGAACCCATTGCTCGAGATTGTACAACTCCAGCCAAGCCTGCCATTGGGTGCCGATGCCCACCATTGCAATTTGAGCTGCCAATTCGAAGCCATCATAGGCTGCCCGAGACAAATTTGGAGCACTCACTCATAGCCTTGGCCAGGTTCTTGAACTGCTGCAGGGGTTCCTCAGACAGACCAGCCGAGAACCCAGCAATTTCCTTTGCCAGGTCTTTCAGGTACATGCCCATGTAGAGCTGGTAGGCCTGGATGTGGCCGATGAGCACTGAGCCCTAGTAACACTTTCTGCCAAGGGTGTCTAAGGTGCGTGCCTCCCTGCCAGGGGGCACCAAGAAGTGCGTCTTCTGACTAGTCAGTCGACGCATGGCTGACTCCACCATCGTGGAGTTGTGCGGCAGCTGTGATTTCTGGAAGCCTGGGCTCCAGCGGACTCGATACATCGAGTCGAGCCACTTGCTCACCACCGGTACCGATGCCGGTGTCTCCCACATATGGAGCATTAGCCGCTCCAGGATGGGAGGGATGGGTACTGCGATTCCCTCGAAGAGGCCTCATACTGGAGGATTTCTAACTCCTCTGCCTGAGGGTCCTTTTCCGATTCAGTCGGGAATGCTAGGGCCTTAAACATGCTCCTGATGAAGTCAAGGAATGCCATGTCTTCCAGCAGGGACCACTGCCAGGGCTCTGAAGTGGGAGAGTCCGAAGGGACATTACAATGGCGACGGGTGTTGGGTGACTCATCATCCTCCGTCTTCACTTGGAGTAATCCATTGAGGACTCGATGAAAGGATGGTCCGTGGGTCTCGGAGACCCCATGGCTAGCACAGAGCACACTGGCTGGGGACGATCATGGCCCTGTCGAGTGGGAACTGGATCGAGTCCTCAGCTGAGGATGGACTCGAGGCCGAAGGGTCTCGAGGATTGGCTCAGCCTCCGGGGACATCTTCAACGTTGAGGGACCAGTGGTCAGAGCAGAGGAAGCAGTCGTACCGCACAACTGTGCCCGCTGCTGGTCCATGAAGGAACTCAACAAATTCAAATATGGTCCTTATGTCAGAGTTATATCTTGACTATAGTGTTTAGTACTCTGCAATAAAACTAGAAAGTATAATATGTATCACTACAGACTTGAAACTATGCTTCATTTGTTGTCTTTAACTAAAAGTGGCCGCAAGGTCTCAGAAACTCAGGCTGCCATTGACTTCATATATACCGTCAAATGGACAAATGCCTATAAAGCGTAGTTACTCACCTGTAACAGGTGTTCTCCAGGAGCAGCAGGAATCAGTCCTCACTTATGGGTGACGTCGGCGCCGACGGAGCCCTCGCGGAGCAATTTTCCCCAGCTTTCAAAGAAAGCCTTTGGGAATTGCAGCGCGCATGCGCGGTCGTCTTCCCGCCCGAGGGTGCCATCTTAGCCAGTCAGATGACATAGCTAAAAAAGACAGCATAAAAAATTTGCAAAAAGAACATAAGCAGACGATTGCAACTCCAAGGGGAGGAGGGAGGGTAGTGAGGACTGATTCCTGCTGCTCCTGGAGAACACCTGTTACAGGTGAGTAACTACGCTTTCTCCAGGACCAAGCAGGAAGTCAGTCCTCACTTATGGGACTCCCAAGCTCAAGGCTACCGGAGACCCTAAGCACAAAAATGAGCTCCCTCTAGCTCAGCAGCACAGAAGGATAGAATCTTCGCTGAAATATCACCCACCGGTAGCCCACATCCGGGATGGAGGGTAGGAGTTGCTCAGACCTCAAAGAGATTACGGAGGACTGCCTGTCCGAAAGCACTGTCCCTACGGGACTCCCTCTCGAGACAGTAATGGACCGCAAAAGTCTGGCTCGAAGACCAAGTAGCGGCCCGGCAGATGTCTGCCAGCGGAACAGAGCGGAGGTAAGCCACTGACGTGGCCTTTGCCCGAACACAATGAGCCGTGACTCGACTTTCTAAGGAGAGTCCGGCTGCCCCATAAGCCCAAGAGATACAGCCCGCAACCCAGATGGACAGAGTACGCTTGGAGACCGGGAGCCCCAATCTATTGGGGTCAAAAGACACAAAAAGCTGAGCAGCTTTACGGTGCTCCCGCGTACGGTCAAGGTAGAAGTTCAGAGCCCTTCTACAGTCCAGGGTATGGAGGACCGTCTCAGCTCGGCTGGAGTGTGGTCTGGGAAAGAAGGTTGGAAGTACCACCTCCTGATTGATGTGAAAAGGGGAGACCACTTTAGGCAGAAATTTCGGATGAGTCCGTAGGACCACCCTATTCTTGTAGAACCTAGTGTAAGGGGGATCAGACACGAGGGCCTGCAATTCACTTACGCGTCTAGCGGAAGTGAGGGCTATCAAGAACAGTGTTTTCCAAGACAGAAAACGGAGAGAACAGGTAGCCATAGGTTCAAAAGGCGGACAGGTGATCCGCTGCAACACCACATTCAGGTCCCAGTCAGGCGCTGGCGGGCGCAGAGGTGGTTTAAGTAGAAGGAGACCTCGGAGAAACCTCGCTACGAGAGGGTCATTGGAGAGAGGTCTGCCGTCCACCGGCACATGACGTGCTGAAAGAGCACTGAGGTGAACTTTGACGGAGTTGGACTTAAGTCCCAGATTAGAGAGGTGCAGCAAGTACTGCAAGATCACCGACACCGGGCAGAAGAAGGGATCCTGAGACTGTTGGGTACACCAGACTGCAAAGCGACGCCATTTAAGGGCGTAGCATTTGCGGGTAGAAGGCCGTCGCGAAGCCAAGACGACCTCCTCCACCTCCGCCGGCAGGAGAAGGGGAGCAAGGACTACCCTCTCAGCAGCCAGGCCATGAGGTTGAGAGACCTGAGGTTGGGGTGTAGTAGAGACCCCTGATCCTGAGTGAGGAGATCCGGTTGTACCCCCAGAGGGATGGGATCCTCCACCGCCAGTTGCAGCAGGAGCGGAAACCACGGCTGTCTGGGCCAGCGAGGGGCCACCAGGATCATGAAGGCTTTGTCTCGGAGAACCTTGAAAAGAGTCCGAGAGACTAGCGGGATGGGAGGGAAAGCATACAGAAGGCTCCCCGACCATGAGATCAGAAAGGCGTCCGCCGCAACCCGAAGGGGGTGCGGCTGACGAGAGCAGAAGCGAGGAAGTTGCCGGTTGAGAGGACTGGCAAAGAGATCTACCGTGGGGAGACCCCACTTGAGGAAGAGCTTCTGAACTACCAAGGGATCCAGACGCCACTCGTGCGGCTGGAGGACCCTGCTGAGTTTGTCTGCAAGGCAATTTTCTTGGCCCGGGAGATAAACCGCCTTGAGGAGAATGCCGTGACTGATGGCCCAAGAGCAGAGCTTCAGTGCCTCCCGGCAGAGGAGGAAGGAGCCCGTGCCCCCCTGCTTGTTCACGTAGAACATGGCAACTTGATTGTCCGTCTGGACAAGGACGGATTGGTGGGAAGTCAGGTGGGAGAAGGCCTTGAGAGCTAGGCGGATCGCCCTGAGCTCCAGGAAGTTGATCTGCTGAGCAGACTCCCACGTGGTCCAGAGGCCCTGAGTACGTGCCTCTTGGCAATGTGCTCCCCAGCCCAGGAGGGATGCATCGGTGGTCAGCACCCGGGTCGGCTGAGGTGACTGGAAAGGCATTCCGAATATCAGGTTCGGCTGCCGGAGCCACCACCGGAGAGACGAGAGCAGCGGCTCGGAGACGCGCACTAGGTCTGCCAGGCCGCCTGTGGCTTGTCGCCACTGCTGGCGGAGACACCATTGAGCAGACCGCATATTCAGGCGGGCATTGGGGGTCACATGGACGGTGGAAGCCATATGGCCGAGCAGTCTCAGGAAGCGCCTGGCGGAGACCAGGGGCTGGCTGCGAAAGCGGTCGGCTAGGTCCATGAGCCGTTGAGCCCTGTCGAGCGGTAGGTACGCTCGTGCCCGAGGAGTGTGCAGCCTTGCGCCGATGAACTCGAGATCCTGTGAGGGGAGCAAAGTGGACTTTGCGAAGTTTATAACAAAGCCCAAGTGCTGCAGTAGAGTCACCGTGCGGCACGTGGCGTTGGTGACCTCCTGAGCGGACGCTGCTCTGATGAGCCAGTCGTCGAGGTACGGAAAGACATAGAGGCCGTGAAGCCGGAGATGGGCCGCCACGACCGCGAGACATTTTGTGAAGACTCGCGGTGCGGAGGATAGGCCAAAGGGCAGTACTCTGTACTGGTAATGATTTCCTGCCACCACAAACCTTAGGTATTGGCGGTGGCTTGGGTGGATGAGGATGTGCGTGTAGGCATCCTTTAGATCCAAGGAGCATAGCCAATCTCCCTGCTGGAGGTAGGGCAGAAGGATTCCAAGGGTAAGCATTTTGAACTTCTCCCGCACAAGGAACTTGTTGAGGTTGCGCAAGTCCAGGATGGGTCTGAGGCCCCCTGTTCTCTTTGGTATCAGAAAATACCTTGAATAAAAGCCTTGACCTCTCAGGTGGTGTGGCACCGGTTCCACCGCCTGTTCCTGCAGAAGACCTGCTAACTCCTGAAGGAGCAACTCCCTGTGCAGAGGGGGGCGCGAAGGTTCTCCCGGAAAATAGGAGGGAGGGACCTGATGGAAGTGGAGAAGGTAGCCTTCTCGCACGACCTGAAGTACCCAGGCATCTGCGGTGATGCTGGACCACCTGTGGGCGAAGTGAACCAGCCGGCCTCCGGTGCTGGGAGGAACCAGCGGGGGGGGAGAGGCTATGCTGAGCGAGTCAAAAACCCCCACCCTGCTGAGCAGGGGCTGGTGGTGCAGGCTTGGGGCTTGCTGCCTACGGGACCCGTTACCCCGTCCCTTGGCCTGCTGGCCCTGTTGGGGAGCTGCAGGGGCCTGATAATGGGGGTACTGTTTGTAGGCAGCCGCCTTCCTCGGGTAAAAGGACTTTTTTCCCGAGCCCTTCTTTTTCTGGGAAGGGGCGGAGGTCTTCCTAGAAAGCCTGGTCCTGGTGAGAGTCTCAGTCTCAATTTATGCAGCCTTTTCCGCCATGGGCTTGCCAAAGAGGTTTTCGCCTCGGCAGGGGACATCGACCAACTTGTCCTGTACCCAGGGCTCAAGGTCTGACGACTGAAGCCAAGCCTGTCGGCGGGCACCGATGCCGGCTGCGGCCACTCTAGCCGAGGCCTCAAAGCCATCATAGGCTGCTCGGGACATGAACTTTGAGCATTCCCGAATGCCCGTGGACAAGGCTAGGAACCTCCGCAAGGGCTCCTCGGAGAGACCAGCGGAGAATCCGGCTAGCTCTTTAGCCAGATCCCGGAGATACATGCCCATGTAGAGCTGGTAAGTCTGGACACGACATGCGAGCATAGAGCCCTGGAAGCACTTCTTGCCAAGGCCATCCAGGTTACGGGCCTCCCTTCCAGGAGGCACCGAGGAGTGCATCTTCTGGCTCTTAAGACGATGCATGGCCGATTCCACTACCATGGAATGGTGTGGCAGCTGCGCCTTCTGAAAGCCAGGGCTCTTGCGGACCCGATAGATAGAATCGACCCGCTTGCTCAGGACCGGCGAGGAGGCCGGACTCTCCCACATGCGGAAGAGTAGTCGTTCCAGCATAGGAGGAACCGGCACAGTAAAGTGCTCCCTCGCGGGAGAGTCATACTGGAGGGCGTCGAGCTCTTCGGCTCGAGGCTCCTCCTCGGGATCCGCAGGGAAGGCCAAAGCCTTGGCCATATCTCTAACGAAGTCCGAGAACCGGGCATCCTCCGGGGGGGACTGCTTCCGAGGCTCGGACCCCGGTGAGTCCGATGGGACACACCGAGTCCGGAAAGAATCAGGTGACTCTTCCTCCTCAGACTCCCAGACCGACTCCGACGAGGACTCGGTGGGGTCGGCCCGGGCAGGGTGCGGCGCCAGCCGCCCCGACGTCGAGGGAGTCGGCGTCGGCGACCTCGGTCCCGAACGGGAGGCCGAGGGTGACCTCGACCGAGGATCGACTCGAGTTCTCATGGACTCGAGGATCGGCTCGGTCTCCGGGGTCGACTTGGACGTCGACGTCCCGGCGGTCGGGGCAGCGGCGCCAGCGAGGCCAGCGAGCAGTGCCCGCTGCTGGTCCATGAAGGCAGACAGTCTGCTCTCCAAGGCCGTCAACCTGAGTCCGAGCTCAGGTGACCCAGCAGCCCCCGACTCGGGCCCCGACGGCGTCGGGCCCGACGTCGGCTGTCGCGGAGGCGAGTCCAGAAGGACCACAGGACTTACCCGGGCAGGCATCTCCGACTCCAGGCGAGGTCGCTTCGGGATGTGTTCCTTCTCCAAGGACCCGGGGCGGCTGTCGGGGCTATGCGACCTGGCCCTCGCGGAACCAGGAGCGTCCACCGACGCCGCCCTCGCGGGTTTTTCCTTCCGACGATGGTCCCCGGAGGGAGAACCCCGGTCGGAGGAGCTCCGGCGACGGTCCGAGCTGGAGCCTTTCGACGCGGAGGCCTCCGACGAGGTCCGGGTACGGCTGGGGTCAGCGAAGATTCTCTCACGCTGATGCCGCCGACTCCTCAACGCCTTTGAGGACAGTTTGCTGCAGGGCCCACAGATCAGTTCCTCATGATCCGGGCCCAGGCAGCGGAGGCAAAAGTCGTGTGTGTCGGTTAGTGACATATTTCGGTCACACCGACCACACCGCTTAAACCCACTGGCAGCCATCGGGGGAAAAAGGGCCCCTGCGAGGTCAAAGGACCGGGCTGCCAGGGAAACCGAAAACGAAAGCTGACTAAGTCAGAAAAACCGAAAAAAGTAAGCGGACTCGAGACCGGCGTCGCGAGTCCGGGCGGGAAAACGATCGGCGTCGAACCGAAAGAAAAAAGGATAAAACAAAGAAGAAAATCAACTTTTTCGCGGGGACAAGACGGGGACGTCTGTAGGGCTCCGCGGAAAAAAGAAGACTGGCTAAGATGGCACCCTCGGGCGGGAAGACGACCGCGCATGCGCGCTGCAATTCCCAAAGGCTTTCTTTGAAAGCTGGGGAAAATTGCTCCGCGAGGGCTCCGTCGGCGCCGACGTCACCCATAAGTGAGGACTGACTTCCTGCTTGGTCCTGGAGAATACATCAACGACCTTATTGCTTCGCAGTCACTATTGCAATCACTTTTGTTAGAAAATTTTTTTATAGAATTAAATCAGTGTTTAACTTCCTAAAGGAGATTCCAGCTTAATTCCAACCTTCAATATAAGTCCCAATTGTTTTAGGTAGAATTAAACTAGTGCTTAACTTTCCAAAGGAGATTCCAGCCTTCAATTCAAGTCCTGACGCTGTCAGGCGCACTGTATTTGGCGTTTCACCCACATGGTTTCTTTAGGGGAATTTTTTGAAAGCACTGCAATTTAAACAAGTTCTTAAGATACATACTTTCAGTAAGCATTTTTCTTACCGGATACTGATAATATTCAACAACCAGATACCTACTTTTCCACTGGTGTCTATTAACATGAATTTACTCATCCTTCCCTTTGTCAGCTCCTGTTGAACGCCGCGCATGCGTGATGTATATGTAGAGAAAAAAAGGGGTGTGGTGCCGACAAACTCCTGCACGGCTACCACAATTTTAAAAGCATACTTCCCATTCTATCCGGGCATTCAACCCATCGGGAAACACTGATTAAGCTGGAATCTCCTTTAGGAAGTTAAGCACTGGTTTAATTCTATAAAAATAATTTCTAACAAAAGTGATTGCAATAGTGGCTGCGAAGCAATAAGGTCGTTGATGTATTATAGGCATTTGTCCATTTGACGGTATATATGAAGTCAATAGCAGCCTGAGATTCTGAGACCTTGCGGCCACTTTTAGTTAAAGACAACAAATGAAACATAGTTTAAAGTCTGTAGTTATACATATACTTTCTAGTCTTATTGCAGAGTACTAAACACAATGGTCCATGAAGGAAGACAAACCGCGCTCCAGGGCCGCCATACTGGATTCCAGGTCAGAAGGCTTCGCAGCCATCAGCACAGGCACAGAAGGAATCGGGCCTGACGCAGGTTCCCCCGAAAGTGAATCCTTGACAAGGATGGCATCTGGTGACAGAGGCCGGTCCAAGGTCGAATTCTTTCGGGGGACCTTTGCAGGCCACTCCCTCCCCGATCCCTCGGACGAGCGTCTCGGGCTGCAGGATCTGACTTAGGATGTACCTGCCCTGTCGGATCCATCCAAAGACGCCACCTTAGAGATCTTCTTCTTGGGTTCCCTTGAGGGAGACCCCTTCTCCAGCTCAGGTTCTGTAGAGCTGCCCTGAGATGTTTTGGCTTCAGATGAGGCCTTGGCCTTTGGAGGTACTGGGGACTCTGGGAAAAGCATATCGTGCTGCTGCTGGCAGTCTTGAGGGCCTTGTTGGACATCGTTTTGCAGAGACCGCATGTTGTGGAGTCATTGTCCGGCCGAAGGCAGTAGTTGTGTGTGTCGGCCAAAGCCATAATTTTGGCACACTGATCACATTTTTTAAAACTACTGGTAGCCATGGGGGAAAAAAAAAGTACTCCAGCGAGGTCGAAGACCTGCCGAGCTGCCAGTTGGAAAAGAAAAAAAAAAAGATGCGAAGGCACCAAAAAGGAAAAACTACAAAAAAAGACTTGAACTCGATGCCGAGACAGCAAGATCGGGTGGCGGGAAGAGTACCGGTGCAGTACCAGAGGACAGTATGAAACTCAGGCTGAAAAAGCAACTTTATATGGGGACAAGCCAGACAGATGTCTGAAGGGCTCCACGGTAAAAAGGAGACTGAGCAAGATGGCACCCTTGGGTGGGAAGGTGACCACGCATGCGTGGTAGCATCTCCCAAAGGCTTTCTTTGAAAACTGGAGGGATGCTTCCATGAGGGCTCTATCAGAGCCGTCACCTATATGTGAGGACTGACTTCCTGCTTGTTCCCGGAGAATCATGGTCTTTTTCGTCACTGCGGAGACCATAGCATCCACCTTTGGCATTTTCAGGTGGTCTCTTTTTTCCTGTGGAATAGGGTATAGATGACCCATCACCCTGCCCCCTTTCAGACCAGCTTCTGGGACTTCTTACTCTGTTCCAATCATTTTTTTAATCACTCTGTGCATGGGGAAACATACCTGGACCCTTTGAATCCCTGCAAGAGTGTACTCCAATGGCTCCTCCACTAGGAGTGGATGTGGCACAATGTTCAAGGCAGCCAGGGAGTGTCTAATCAAGACCGCCAGCTCTTCTCTATGGAACACTCTGAAAACATTAGGGTCTTCGGCCGGAGGTATTTCTCCCTCCTCCAAATATGGGACCGCTGGTTCCCCCAGAAATCAGAGGGGCCCTTCCCCAATTCCTTTGAGGCCTGGGAATGTGAAGAATCTTGCCCCCCCCCCCCAAGTTCCACTTCCTCTCTGAGCCTTTTCTTAGGTGGTTCCTCAGAATCAAGAGTGCTCACCTACAGGGCTTCAGAAGACATAAGGAGGGAAAAGTAGCCCGAGAAGAACTTTCAGCCTATTTATTTTTTTAACCAGTAAGCCTTACGTAATGAAAGAATAAAGTCCGGAGCAAAAATCTGGTCTGCCTGCTCCACAGACTCGTTTGATGCTGTCCAAGGTGCTGAATGCAGAATAAAATATGTTTTGGCCATTTTTACTTTCTCCGATGAAATGGCTGCCTACTCTGAAATAGCCCCAGTTCCCACCAAAAACCACGGGAACAATTAGCTGTGCCAAATTCAACTCAGCCATCCCCGATGGAGCCTCCATGTCCCCGAAGCACAAAACTCATTCTACTGATCTCCCCTGCCTGCTACATACGTGGCAGAGCTCCTGCACATCCAAACTGTTTCTTCCCTGACACGCAGCACACACGGGGGAAACCGCACATATGCACAATACTCCAGAGGCCAGCCCATTGAAAAAAAAGAGAGAAGAGAAGAAGAGCTGACAGAAACAAAAAAAACCCGATGTAGCACTTGAAACTGCTGGTGATTGCAGCCCCCAAACAAAAGCTCAAAGGTACTCATGGACACTCTGATCCTGCTTACTGTGTGCGTTGATCTTAGCTTGCCTTAGGTTCTTTTTATATTATTATTTTTTAAAGTGACAGAGGCTGCCTCTGTAGAGCCAATACTGAAACCAGGACAACCCAGAAATCTCTTGAGTAGAGGGGGGGAGGCGTGGGGGGAAGGGACCTGGACCACCAGGTATTTTAACTCCTGGGGGCACGAGACCCACTGAAGGATCCTGGTGACAATCAGGCAGACCCTGCAACACTGACAGCCCTCACACACCACCAGTCAGAGTGGGGATTATTCAGCTCCAGGCTACAGTACTTCGGTAGCATCTCTACCTATTCCTTCTTACATTAAGACTTTTTCTTTTTTTTTTTAAGCAAAAGCCTCCTTTCAGTAGAGTCCCCTGCACAAAGGCTGCCCTCTCAGTTGCTGAGGACCGAGAATACTGGATTCTGGAGCTGAAGGGGGAGCTCTTGTACTGTGACATCAGAATTATGACATGCTCAATCCTCAGCTGCTGGTGGAGGGAGATAACGCACATGTTCTGGACTGGAGAGACGATAAGGAAAGAAAAAAAATGTTTTGTTTCGATGCATTATTATGCTTTGGATTCATTGATGGAGAATGTGATAAAAGCAGTTAGCGTAGCTGGTTTGCGGAAGGGCTGTCAGATAAGGTTTGCTTGTTTGCAGATGATACCAAAATCTGCAATATAGACATCCAGGAAGGAGTAGATAACATGAGGAGGGATCTAGCTAAGCTTGAAGAACAGTCTAGAATTTGGCAGATGAAATTTAATGCTAAAAAATGCAATGCCATGCATTTGGGCTGCAAAAATCCAAGGAAGCGGTACAGTGTAGGGGGTGAGGTACTTCTGTCCATAAAAGAGCAGGACCTAGGCATAATTGTGTCAGACAATCTTAAAGTAGCTAAACAGGTAGAAAAGGCGATTGTAGTGACAGCTTTCCCTACCTGCCCTGCATGTTGAGAGGTGGAGCAGAGGAACAGATACAGCAATGGACATCTGTGAACATCAGCTGCAGATCATTTAAAACCAGGTCTGTTACAGAGGGTTGTGTGAGAGCTTTCCCTACAAACCTGCACGTTGAGAGGTAGGGCAGAGGAACAGATACAGCAAAGGATGTCTGTGAACATCAGCTGCAGACCATTTAAATCGAGGTTCCTGGTAGACGTGTGGCCTTCGGCATGCAGCTGTGGCATGCCACAGGGGGCATGTAATGCCAATTTGGAGATTAGGTGCAAGTGTTTTGTTATACTCAGCCCCATTTATGGGGAAATGTAAGGAGGAGAAGTTTCCAGTTGCTGGAACAATGCAAGGCCCAATGGATAAACATCTTCAACCTAAAGAGGCAACCGCGTCTTTACCAGGTACTGTTGTAAGGCTCCGTTTCTTACAAGAGCTTCTTAAGTTCCCCGGACCATACCCCACCTCTTCTCCAGATTATAGTGACTCTGCACGTGTCCACTTATAGTGAGGCACCATTACAGTAGAGCACTCTGCAGTTGGTACGGTTCATCTATAGGCCAGTTACTTGGTCTTCTCTAGTTCTTGAAGAATGGGAAAAGGAGGAGTCTCAGGTTTCTTTGGCTGATATTTGGAGAGTGGTAACGTGGATAGAGAAGTCTCTTGTATCTACCGTCCCACAGCTTTGCCAAGTCTCACAGGAGACTGCAGGTAGGCTGGGGGCTGTGGAGGAATGGATGGATCTTTAGCTATTTCAATTCATAGGTGCAAGACCCAATACTCTGCCTTACAGGTTGTAAATACCTCCACTGTTAAGGACAGTATTATGATACATCATAAGTTAAAATCCTTTGAGAATATGATGAGGGCAAAAAATGTTCGTTTGTTAAATTTTCCCTGTCACAGGTTGTTTTCAGTGGATGTATTATTACGTAAATACTTTAAGGAAATTCTGCTTTTGTCTAATAGCGATTCAATAATGGTTGCTAAATCTTATTACCTTACTGGAAAGAGTCTGTCAGTTGGGTCCTCAGATGATTATGATGTGTTACAATTGCAGCCTGATTTCAACTTAAGAGGTATGTTTACTAAACAGCGTTAGTGGCTTCCGTGCGATATCGGAGCCGCGGCCCCATTGATTTCACAGAAGCCGCTACCGTTGTTTAGTAAACATACCCCTAAGTTTATTGAGGACACAGGACAGAATCTCCACCAGGGCTATTTAGTGATCAGGATAAAACATTAATATTTAAAAGTTACTTTAAAAATAAAGACAAAATGTTTTTCCAGATGTCTCCAGAACCACACAACTGAGAAGGGCCTTCCTAGCTCTGAAACTCAGGACTGTGGCTCTAGGAGCTCCTTTTTTTCTGCATTATCCCTGTAAATGTTTAATTATGTTTCACAGTACTCAATATGTTTTTCTGGATTCTGGACAGTTGGAGACTTTCCTGCTGAGTAAGGAGAACAGGGTTTCTTCAGGGGATTAGTATATGGATAGTGGGATTAATGTATTAGAGAAGTAAGCTTGGAAATTGTTTTCCTTATTTCCTTTTTGCGGGGGTGTTCTATGTTTATTTATTCTCACTGTAATGTGGGTTAAATTTGATTTGTAGGTTTTCCTATTTTTGAACAATATGTCTTTGATGGGTTTTTTTTTGTATTTGCTTTTGCAAATATTCTTGTAAAATCCATAAATAAAAAGAAAAGGCAACTGCGAAAGCCAGAAAGATGCTTGGGTGTATAGGGCGAGGAATGACCAGTAGAAAAAAAGGAGGTAATAATGCCTCTGTACAAGTCTCTGGTGCGACCTCATTTGGAGTATTGTGTGTAATTCTGGAGACCGCACCTTCAAAAGGATATAAGCAAGTTGGAGTTGGTGCAGAGAGTGGCTATTAAAATTGTTTGTGGTCTTCGTTATGAAGCATATGAGGACAGACTTAAGGATCTTAATATGTACACCTTAGAGGAAAGGCGGGATAGAGGCAATATGATCGAGACGTTTAAATACCTCCGTGGCATAAATGCAAAGGAGAGTCTCTTTCAATTGACGGCAAGCCCTGCTACAAGGGGACATATGACAAGAATGAAAGGTGATAAACTCAGGAGTAATATGCGGAAATATTTCTTTATGGAAAGAGTGGTAGATGGGTGGAAGAATGAGTTCTGCAGCTTTCTCAGTCATGGGTTTGCCGAAGAGATTGTCTCCTCGGCACAGGACATCGACCAACTTGTCCTGAACCCAAGGCTCCAGGTCCGACGACATGAGTCAGGCCTGATGGCGTGCACCGATGCCGGCCACGGCTACTTGGGCCGAAGCCTCAAAACCGTCGTAAGCTGCTCGAGACATGAACTTCGAGCATTCTCTGATCCCCGTGGACAAGGCTTTGAAGCTCTGCAAGGGTTCCTCGGTTAGGCCAGCCGAGAACCCGGCAATCTCCTTTGCCAGGTCCCACAAAGCGTAGTTACTCACCTGTAACAGGTGTTCTCCAGGAGCAGCAGGAATCAGTCCTCACATATGGGTGACGTCGGCGCCGACGGAGCCCTCGCGGAGCAATTTTCCCCAGCTTTCAAAGAAAGCCTTTGGGAATTGCAGCGCGCATGCGCGGTCCCCTTCCCGCCCAAAGGTGCCATCTTGGCCAGTCTGATGACATAGCGAAAAGACAGCAAAAAAATTTGCAAAAAACTAAATCAGATGACTGCAACTCCACGGGGAGGAGGGAGGGTCGTGAGGACTGATTCCTGCTGCTCCTGGAGTACACCTGTTACAGGTGAGTAACTATGCTTTCTCCAGGACCAAGCAGGAAGTCAGTCCTCACATATGGGACTCCCAAGCTTAAGGCTACCGGAGACCCTAAGCACAAAATTGAGCTCCCTCTAGCTCAGCAGCACAGAAGGAAGGAATCTTCTCTGACTAATCTCCAACCGGTAGCCCAACATCCGGGATGGAGGGTAGGAGTTGCTTAAACCTCGAAGAGATTATGGAGGACTGCCTGTCCGAAAGCACTGTCCCTGCGGGACTCCCTCTCGAGGCAGTAATGGGTTGCAAACGTCTGGCTCGAAGACCAAGTAGCGGCCCGGCAGATGTCTGCCAATGGAACAGAGCGGAGGTAAGCCACTGACGCAGCCTTCGCCCTAACCCGATGAGCCGTGACTCGACTTTCCAACGCGAGGCCTGCCGCCCCATAAGTCCAAGCGATACAGTCGGCTACCCAGCTGGACAGAGTACGCTTGGATACAGGGAGCCCTAATTTATTAGGGTCGTAAGACAGGAAGAGCTGAACCGTCTTACGGTGCTCCCGCGTACGATCAAGGTAGAAGTTCAGCGCCCTTCTACAGTCCAGGGTATGCAAGACCATCTCAGCTCGGCTGGAGTGCGGCTGGGAAAGAAGGTCGGAAGCACCACCTCCTGATTGATGTGAAAAGGGGAGACCACTTTTGGAAGAAACTTAGGGTGAGTCCGCAGGACTACCCTGTTCTTGTAGAACCTAGTGTAAGGGGGATCAGACACTAGGGCCTGCAGTTCACTAACGCGTCTAGCGGAAGTGAGGGCTACCAGGAATAAGGTTTTCCAAGAAAGAAAACGGAGAGGACAGGTAGCCATGGGTTCAAAGGGCGGACAGGTGATCCGCTGTAAAACCACGTTAAGGTCCCAGTCTGGGGCTGGGGGGCGCAAAGGTGGTTTAAGGAGAAGGAGACCTCGGGAGAACCGTGCCACGAGAGGGTGGCCGGAAAGAGGCCTGCCTTCTACCGGCACATGATGTGCAGAAATAGCACTGAGGTGAACCTTGACCGAGTTGGACTTCAGTCCAAGATTGGAGAGGGAAAGCAAGTACTGCAAGACCACCGACACCGAGCAGGAGAAGGGGTCTTGAGACTGTTGAGTACACCATGTGGAGAAGCGCCGCCATTTAAGGGCGTAGGATTTCCGGGTAGAGGGTCGCCTGGAAGCCAGTACGACCTCTTCTACCTCTGGAGGCAGCAGGAGGGGAGCAAGGACTACCCTTTCAGCAGCCAGGCCATCAGATGAAGAGATCTGAGGTTGGGGTGTAGGAGAGACCCCTGATCCTGGGTCAGGAGATCGGGCTGAAACCCCAGAGGCAACGGAGTATCTACCGCCAGTTGCATCAGAAGCGGGAACCACGGTTGCCTGGGCCACCGGGGAGCTATCAGGATCAGCGAAGCCTTGTCCTGGAGAACCTTGAAGAGTGTTCGAGACACCAGCGGCATGGGAGGAAAGGCATAGAGAAGGCCCTTGGACCATGATAGCAGAAAAGCATCCGCTGCTACTCGGAGAGGATGCGGTTCCCGAGAGCAGAACCGAGGAAGTTGCCTGTTCAGAGGGCTGGCAAAGAGATCCAGTGTGGGGAGGCCCCATTGGAGAAAGATCCTTTGAACCACCAACGGGTCCAATCTCCACTCGTGTGGTTGGAGGATTCTGCTCAGCTTGTCTGCCAGGTAGTTTTCTTGACCAGGGAGATAGACAGCTTTGAGGAGGATTCCTCAGCTTACGGCCCAAGCGCAGAGCGTTTGTGCTTCCCGACAGAGAAGGAAGGAGCCCGCGCCCCCCTGTTTGTTCACGTAGAACATGGCCACTTGATTGTCCGTCTGGAAGAGGACGGACTGGCGAGCGGTAAGGTGGGAGAAGGCCCGGAGAGCCAGGCAGATCGCTCTGAGCTCCAGGAAGTTGATCTGCTGGGCAGATTCCCACGGGGTCCAGAGACCCTGAGTACATGTCCCTTGGCAATGTGCTCCCCAACCCAGGAGAGAAGCGTCGGTCGTCAGGACCTAAACAGGCGGAGGAGACTGAAAAGGCATTCCGAGCACTAGGTTGGGCAGATGAAGCCACCACCGTAGAGAAGAGACCAGCGGGCTGGAGATTCGTACGGAGTCCGCCAGTCTCCCCGAGGCCTGACGCCATTGGGAGCGAAGGCACCATTGAGCAGGCCGCATGTTCAGGCGGGCATTGGGGGTCACATGGACCGTGGAAGCCATATGGCCGAGCAGCTTCAGAAAGTGCTTGGCCGAGACCCGGGAATGGCTGCGGAAGCTGCTGGCCAGAGCCATGAGCCGTTGTGCCCTGTCGAGCGGCAGAAAGGCGCGCGCTTGAAGCGTGTTTAACCTGGCGCCGACGAACTCGAGATCCTGAGAGGGGAGCAAAGTGGACTTTGCGAAGTTTATGACAAAGCCCAGGTACTGGAGCAGAGTCACGGTACGTTGCGTGGCGTGAGTGGCCTCCGTGGAGGACGGAGCTCTGATGAGCCAGTCGTCTAGGTAAGGGAAGACAAAGAGGCCTTGAAGCCGGAGATAAGCCGCCACCACTGCGAGACATTTTGTGAAGACTCGTGGTGCGGAGGATAGGCCAAAGGGCAGTACTCTGTACTGGTAATGATTGCCCGCCACCACAAACCTTAGGTATTGTCGGTGGCTTGGGTGGATGAGGATGTGAGTATAGGCATCCTTTAGATCCAAGGAGCATAGCCAATCTCCCTGCTGGAGGTAGGGCAGCAGGATTCCAAGGGTAAGCATCTTGAACTTTTCCCTTTCCAGGAACTTGTTGAGGTTCCGCAAGTCCAGGATGGGTCTGAGGCCTCCAGTACGCTTCGGTATCAGGAAGTACCTGGAATAGAAGCCTTGACCTCTCAGGTGGTGGGGCACCGGCTCCACCGCCTGTTCCCGAAGAAGACTTGCCAACTCTTGAAGGAGTAAGTCCCGGTGAAGAGGGGGTCGCAGAGGCTCCCCTGGAAAGTAGGGGGGAGGTACCTGGTGGAAGTGTAGAAGATAGCCCTCTCGGACTATGTGGAGCACCCAGGTATCTGACGTGATGTTGGACCACCTGTGGGCAAAGTGGACCAGCCGGCCTCCCGTGCTGAGAGACTCCAGCGGAGGGGGAGAGGCTATGCTGAAAGAGTGAAAAACCCCCACCCTGCGGAGCAGGGGCCGGTGGCGCAGGCTTGGGGGCTTGCTGCCTACGGGACCCGTTACCCCGTCCCTTGGCCTGCTGACCCTGTTGGGGAGCTGCGACGGCCTGATAATGAGGGTAGTGTTTATAGGCAGCCGCCTTCCTCGGGTAAAAGGGCTTTTTCCCCGAGCCCTTCTTCTTCTGGGAAGGGGCAGAGGTTTTCCTGGAGAGCCGAGTCCTGGTGAGAGTCTCAGTCTCGAGTTGTGCAGCCTTCTCGTCCATAGGTTTGCCAAAGAGGTTTTCACCTCTGCAGGGGACATCGACCAACTTGTCCTGCACCCAGGGCTCGAGGTCGGATGACTGAAGCCAAGCCTGTCGGTGGGCCCCGATGCCGGCTGCGGCTACCCGAGCCGATGCCTCAGAGCCATCGTAGGCTGCTCGAGAGATAAACTTTGAGCACTCCCGAATACCGTGGACAGGGCCAGGAACCTCCGCAAAGGTTCCTCGGAGAGACCAGCAGAGAAACCGGCTATTTCTTTAGCCAGGTCCCTGAGATACATGCCCATGTAGAGCTTGTAAGTCTGGACCCGACAAGCAAGCATAGAGCCCTCGAAACACTTCTTACCGATGCCATCCAGGCTTCGGGCTTCCCTGCCGGGAGGCACCGAGGAGTGCATCTTCTGGCTTTTGAGCCTATGCATGGCCGATTCCACCACCATGGAATGGTGCGGCAGCTGTGCTTTTTGGAAGCCAGGGCTCTTGCGGACTCGATATATGGCATCGACCTGCTTGCTTAATACCGGCGACGACGCCGGGCTCTCCCACATGCGGAAGAGAAGTCGTTCCAGCATCGGAGGAACCGGTACAGTAAAATGTTCCTTTGCAGGAGCGTCATACTGGAGGGCATCGAGCTCTTCAGCTCGAGGCTCCTCCTCGGGATCCGCAGGGAAGGCCAAGGCCTTGGCCATATCCCTCACGAAGTCCGAGAACTGTGCATCCTCCGGGGGGGACTGTCTCCGAGGTTCGGACTCGGGGAAGTCCGAAGGGATACACCGAGTCCGAAAAGAATCAGGTGACTCTTCCACCTCGGATTCCCAGGCGGACTCCTCGTCGGAGGAGTCGAGCGGCTCAGGACGGGCGGGCACAGACGCCATCCGCCCCGACGCCGAGGGAGTCGGCGTCGACGACCGCGGCCCCGAACGGGAGGCCGAAGGGGACCTCGACCGAGGATCGACTCGAGCCTGCATGGACTCGAGGATCGGCTCGGTCTCCGGGGTCGACTTAGACATCGACGTCCCGGCGGTCAGGGCAGAAGCGCCAGCGAGGCCAGCGATCAATGCCCGCTGCTGGTCCATGAAGGCAGCCAGGCTGCTCTCCAAGGCCGTCAACCTGAGTCCGAACTCAGGAGACCCAGCAGCCCCCGACTCGGGCCCCGACGGCGTCGGGCCCGACGTCGGACCCCTCGGAGGCGAGTCCACGAGGACAACAGTACTTACGTGAGCAGACGAGTCCATCTCTAGACGAGGCTGTTTGGACGGCCGCTCCAGCTCCAAAGACCCGGGACGGCTATCGGGGCTATGCGACCTGGCCCTCGCGGAGCCAGGAGCGGCCACCGAGCCGCCCTCGCGGGTTTCTTCCTCCGATGATGCTCCCGGGAAGGAGACCCCCTCTCGGAGGAGCTCCGACGGTGTTCAGAGCTAGATTCCCTGGACACCGACGCCTCCGACGAGGTCCGGGTACGGCTGGGGTCAGAGAAGATTCTCTCCCTCTGATGCTTCCGACTCCGCAAGGATTTGGCGGACATCTTCCCACAGGCTCCACAGATCATTTCTTCATGATCCGGGCCCAGGCAACGGAGGCAGCAATCATGTGTGTCAGTAAGAAACATAAGTTTCTTACACTTAACACACTTTTTAAAACCACTGGCGGCCTACTGGTAAAGTGGTGATATTTTGGCACTGTGCTATGGTAGAGTTTTGGACTGTTGTCCATGCTGGTACTTTCCCTGGAGAACCTTGGGGGGTGGGAGTGGGAGGGGGGGCGTTAGGGATTGTCTCATTATTGGTGTGGCATTGTTTCGCTGCATGTTGTATTTTTCGATTGTATCTGTTATGTGTTCTACAGAGGGGCCTGAGTGGGCATACATATTATAAGTTGTAGTCTACTAATGGTCTTGTAATCAATCTTGTAACCTTTGATGTTTCTCTGATGTTCTGTGGGGTTAGTGGGGTGTGCCTTGCTTAGTTCCTTCATTGGCTGCATTGGGTGGATTTGCAATCCGGTCTCGCAGCGGTTGTATCTTGCCTTTATTGTGTTTCTTATTTTTTCCTTCTTTGTTTGTTACTTGGAAAATTTAAATAAAGGATTTAAAAAAAAAAAAAAAAACCACTGGCGGCCATCGGGGGAAAAAGGGCCCCTGCGAGGTCGAACGTTCGTGCCGCCAGGGAAAAGTGAAAAAGCGCGAATTTGTCACTAAGGACAGAAAAACCGAAAAGAAGGGGAGGCCTCGCAACCGGCGTCGCGAGGCCGGACGGAAAAGGGACCGGCGAAGAAAATAATAAAATAAAGAAAATCAACTTTTCAGCGGTGACTAGTAGACAACGTCTGTAGGGCTCCGCGGAAAAAAGAAGACTGGCCAAGATGGCACCTTTGGGCGGGAAGGGGACCGCGCATGCGCGCTGCAATTCCCAAAGGCTTTCTTTGAAAGCTGGGGAAAATTGCTCCGCGAGGGCTCCGTCGGCGCCGACGTCACCCATATGTGAGGACTGACTTCCTGCTTGGTCCTGGAGAAGTACATGCCCATGTACAGCTGGTAAGTTTGGACAAGGCATGATAGCATCGAGCCCTGGTAGCACTTTCTGCCGAGGGCATCCAGGTTCCGGGCCTCCTGGCCAGGAGGCACAGAGGAGTGCGTTTTTTGGCTTTTCAGCTGTTGTATGGCCGATTCCACAACCATGGAGTTGTGCAGCAGCTACGCTTTCTGGAACCCAGGACTCTTGCGGACTCGATAGATGGAATCGACCCTCTTGCTGAGCACTGGCATCGAGGCCGGGGACTCCCACATGTGGAGCATCAGCCATTCCAACATCGGAGGCACTGGTACAGTAAGGGCCTCCTTCGGGGGAGAGTCATACTGGAGGGCATCGAGCTCCTCGGCTTGAAGCTCCTCCTCGGCATCCGCAGGGAATGCCAAAGCCTTGGCCATGTCCCTAACGAAGTCCGAGAACCGAGTGTCCTCCGGAGGGGACCTATTCTGAGGCTCTGAACCCGGAGATGGGATACACTGGGTCCAGAAGGTGTCTGGGGAGTCTTCCTCCTCCGTCTCCCATGCCGAGTCCTCTGAGGAGGACTCGATGGGCTACGGCCTCGAGGGCTTCGAGCCCAACCGCCCTGACGCCGAGGGCACCGGTGTCGATGACCTCGGTCCCGAACAGGAGGTCGATGGGGACCTTGGCCGAGGATCGACGCGAGACCTGATCGACTAGGGATTGGCTCGGCCTCCGGCATCGAATTCGACGTCCCGGTTGTTGGGGTGGACGGACCGGTGAGACCGGTCATCAGTGCCCGCTGCTGCTCCATGAAGGCAGCCATGCTGTTCTCCAGGGCCGCCAACCTGAGACCGAGCTCAGAAGGCTCCGCAGCTCCCGGCTTGGGCCCAACGCCGGCTCTCCCGGAGGAGAGTCCACTAGGACAACAGACGTTACCTTGTCCGATGTCTCCCGCTCCCTGCAAGGTTGTTTAGCCAGCTGCTCCGACTCCAAGGACCCAGGGTGGCGGTCCGGGCTCCGCGGCCTGGAACCCGAGGGCTCGAGCCGATCAGAGGTGTCCAGCGACGCCGCCCTCATGAGCTTCTTCTTCCTCCGGTGTTCCCTGGAGGGAGACCCCTGTTCAGAAGACCCACGACGGTGCTCGGGCTCCAATTCCCGAGATGTCGAGGCTTCTGACAAGGTCCGGGCTTGGACGGTTGCAAACTCAGGAAAAGTCCTGTCAAGTTGATGCTGCCTGCTCTTCAAAGACTTCGAAGACATCTTACCACACGGCCCATAGACCACCGGGTCATGGTCAGGGCCAAGGCATCGGAGGCAGCAGTCGTGTGTGTCGGTGAGAGACATCAACTTCTTACACCGATCACACTTTTTAAACCCGCTGGCAGCCATCGGGGGAAAAAGGGCCCCTGCGAGGTCAAACAACCGGGCTGCCAGTGAAAAATAAAAAGAGCGCGAATGCTAGTCATGAAGGACAAAAACGAAAAACTGACCAGACTCGGTACTGGTGTACCAAGCCGAAGGCGGGAAGGGGAACCAGTGTCGAACCGGGAAGCTGAAAAAATAAAGCCACTTTTCTACTTTTTCCACGGTGAAAACAGGACCACGTCCATTGGGCTTTGCGGAAAAAAGAAGACTGAGCAAGATAGCACCCTTGGGCGGGAAAGGAACAGCGCATGCGTGATGCAATCCCAAAGGCTTTCTTAGAAAGCTGGGGAATTGCTCCGCACGAGGGCTCCGTCGGTGCCGACGTCACCCATATGTGAGGACTGACTTCCTGCTTGTTCCTGGAGAAGGCACTGTATGCATACCGGAGAAGGAAAAAATGAAAGAGCAAAATAGAAAAATCAACCTTTTTCGGGGTGCAGACGAACATCTGATGGGCTCCGTGGAAAGGCACCCTTGGGTGGGAAGGCAACCACGCATGTATGGTAGATCTCCTAAAGGTTTTCTTTGAAAGCTGGGAAGAGGTTACCGCGCAGTCTCCGTCAGTGCCGACGTCACTTATATGTGAGGGCCGACTTTCTGTTTGTTCCTGAAGAACATCAACAAAGACAGAATCTGGAGCTGACTGTGGTACAGATCATCAACTACTAATACGTAAACTAAAGTTGAAAATAAGCAAGTCAATCATGCACATAGCAAAATATGACCTTGAGAATATATTACTGGAATTTAAAGACTGTCTGTAAAATTGACTTGCTGCTTTAGATAGAAATGACAGAGCTCCAGAAGAGTTATGGGATGACATCAAGAAGGTTGTGTTGGAAGAAAGTGAGAAGTCTCTACAAAAGGTGAAAAAGAAAAAAACAGCCAAAATGGATGACTGATGAAAATCTGAAAATTGTGCAGAAACGCAGAGAAGCTAAAGCCAGAAGAGAAAGAGGTGCAATCACAGAACTCAGATTTCCAATGTGCAGGAAGACAGGACAAGGAGAAGTACCAACAATGATGCATACAAGGAAATAGAAGCAGAAACTATTGGAGGAAGAACCAGATCAGCTTTCTTAAAGCTATGAAAGTTAAAGAAAAAATTCCAGCCTCGAATTGGAATGCTACAAGCTGCTGAAGGATCCATGCTGAGAAGATCAAGAAAAGGTAGAAAGAATATACAGAGTTATTATACCATAAAGATCAAGTGGACCAACGGTCGTTTCAACGTGTACCTTATGATCAGGAATCAGTGGTATGACAGAAGTCGAAGCAGCATTGAAAGCCTTATCAAACAAGAAAGCACTGGATATTGATGGCATTACCACTGAAGTATTACAGCAATCAAATTCAACCGTTACCATACTTACAAAGCTCTGCCAGGAAATTTGGAAGACATCATCATGGCCAACTGACTAGAAAAGATCTGTGTTTATACCAATACTGAAGAAAGGTGACCCAACTGATTATGGAAATTATCGAACAATCGCTCTGATCCCACATGCCAGAAAGATTCTGCTCAAGATCATTCTGCAGAGATTACAACCATACCTGGAACGAGAACTGCCTGAAGTGCAAGCAGGGTTCTGGAAAGGGCGAGTAATGAGGGACATCATTGCAGATGTGAGATGGATCCTTAAAAAGACTAAAGAATACCAAAATGATATCTATATGTGTTTTATTGACTACAGTAAGGCTTTTGACTGAGCAAACCATGAGAAACTCTAAGCCACATTAAGAAGCACCGGTATACCAGAACACCTGTTAGTTCTCTTGCACAACTTTTACATTGATCAAGAAGCAATGGTTCGAACGAAACAAGGAGAAACAGAATGGTTTAAAATCAGCAAAGGTGTACAACAAGGCTGCATACTTTCCCCCTATCTGTTTAATTTAGATGCAGAACAAATCATCAGAGAAGCAGGACTGTATGAAGACAACCAAGGTGTGAAAATTGGTGGAAGACACATCAACAACCTTTGCTATGCTGATACCATCACATTACTGGCTGAAAGTGAAGACTATCTAAAACATTTGCTTCTCAAGATCAACAAACAGTCTTAAAATGGGCCTGCACCTTAACTTAAAGAAGACAAAGATCCTGAAAACTGGCAAAATGATAAGTTCATTGCCGATGAAGATAAAGTTCACAACTTTAACCTACCTTAGATCAACAATCAATAAAGAAACAACAAGCAGTCAAGAAATCAAACACCACATTGCTTTTGGCAGAATGGCTATGAAGGACCTAGACAAGATTCTCAAGAGCAGAGATGTTTCTCTCCATACAAGGATTTGATTTGTCCAAGCCATGGCATTTTTAATAGCATCATATGGATGCAAGAATTGGACAGTGAAAGAGACAGATAGGAAGAAAATCAATGCCTTTGAATTAATGTGCTGATGACAAATACTGTGTATACCATGGACTGCCTGAAGAAAAAAACAATCAGTTCTAGAGGAGATAAAACCAAAGCTTTCTTTAAAAACTCAGATGACAAGACTTCAATTTTCATACTTTGGACACATCATGCGAAGAGAGATCTCATTAGATTAAGACATGACTTGGTAAGGTAGAAGATCAACACAAAAGAGGAAGGCCAGAAATGGCATGGATTGATACAATAACAGCAGCTATGGGTGCCACTCTATGAACAATGAGCTGTCTGAGTGAAGACCGAACAGTTTAGGTCAACTATCCACAGAGTCGCCATAAGTCGACACAGACTCGATGGCACTTAACAACAACAACATGCAGAGGTTCCCAACTCCAGTCCTGGAGGGCCATACACCATTCAGGTTTTCAGGCTGTCCCTAATGAATATGCATGGAATACATTTGAATACAATGGGGGCAGTGCATGCAAATGCATCTCATGCATATTTATTAGGGACAGCCTGAAAACCTGAATGGTGTTTGACCCTCCAGGACTGGAGTTGGGAACCTCTGACAGATACACTGCAAGAGTAATTAACTGGACCCAAGCTGAACTGGATAACCTTGATCAGAAAACAAGCAAATTGATAAGAAATGCACCATGCACTGCATCCCAGGAATAACACTGATAGGCTGTATATGCAACATAAGAAAGGTGGCAGAGGCCTTTTGCAAATTAAGAAAATAAAATGTGGTCTAAATGATTATCTTACAAAAAGTAAAGGAGGACTGCTTGTGGAAATTTGCAAAGAATAGCTCCTTAAAACAACCTGACAGTGGTGACTGTGCCCCTCTCTGGCAAGGAAAGCCACCAACCCTGGGACAAAGAGCAACTTTAGAGGAAGGTTCCTTAATTACCAACTCTTCTGAATGCACATTTACAAAATGTGGCCGTTTATAAAACTGCAGCAGATGGAGTCTAACCACGGAAGCACTTTACTATCGTGTGCCTCCACTAGACCCTTTGGCGAATACAAAAGGGCAGGATGCCACATGATCAATTACAGATGTATTTATATTTGTGGGACCACTCAGAATTTGATTTAAAAAAAAGCAGATTGGTTTTAAGTTACCTAACTTGATAACATTTTAAAATCAGTTCTATTACTTGAAATTGTTCCAGTCAATATTTAACCACAATGGTCAGCCTTTTTTTTTTTTAAATGCCGGCTGCCTCAAATAAAAATTGGATATTCAGTGCCAGTATCTGGATAGTGGCCAGTGCTGAATATTCAGTCTTTGTGGTCAGCGGTGGCTGCTATCTATATATCAGCGATTTTTAGCACTGCTGCATGAATAGGTACCTATATAGCCATTTAGGACCATTTTTTGCTGCCCTAAAATATCTAGATAACTATTTGCATGGCAGTGCTGAAAATTGCCATTATATGGATAAATCAAGGAAGCACCACTGGACAGTATCCAGAAAGTGCAGAGATAGTCAGAGAATATTCAGCGGCACTATATAGATACAGCCACTGAATGTTGCTCTGGCCAGCATTTATCTAGATAGCAGAGTTTGCTATTTTGATAAGTGTCTTTGAAAACTGACCCAAGTATAAATAGCATTAGTTCTTCTGAAGATGCTAACACTGGAAATGGAAGACCATAATTTAGCCACAACCCAAATGAAGTAGAAGAAATCACAATGCTTCTTTACACTGTCTCTATAGAGGCTACATCAAGGATCAGTTGATCTGACGATGTCAGTCTTGGTCGCTACTGCTGAAATTTACCGAAATTCTCAAATAAAAATGGAAAAAGAAAAGGCTGCAGAAGAGTATCCCTACCAAGCTGATTAGTTTCAGAAATACTCAAGAAAAACCAAAGGAATTAAAACCTACCTGGCCTGAGCATAATGGCTGACTGGCCATAGTCATGAATGGTTCCATGGTTTCCAGTTCTCGCTGGTAAAAATTCTCCACCCTGTCCTCCATAAGAAAGCTTTCCACTTTTTCACTCAGTTGACAAACCAAGCTTGAAAATGTGAGAATATTCTGATTACTGTAATAAAATAAAACAAAAGTTAGTCGTATGAGGAGAACAAAAATACATTCTCTTTTTTCTATTTGCTGTATCTTTTTGGAGGTCAGCAGTCTTCAATACTGTGGTAACCTTGGACACGTTATCAAGGCTTCCAAACTTGGACCGAATTTGCCAAGTTGAGAATTATTGAAAAACTGGATATCAATTAAAAGCAATAGGATAAAATCAAAATGAACATAACTCTTTCTTATATCTCAACAAATAGGGTTGACCTATACGGAGCAGTGGGTATATCCCTAAACAAAGGCATGGGGAGGGGTGAACTGCACGGAGCGGCAGGTGCACCTACCCTTACTGCCTTGCCGGGCAGACTAGATGGACCATACTGGTCTTTATCTGCCGTCATATACTATGTTAATAAAATAAATAAAAGTTGGGTATAGGCAGCAGTTCAACCTGTTTGGTTTTATGGTTTTAGCCATATTCAATTTCAGAGAGTTGTGAGACATCCAGGCAACAATGTCAGATAAGCAGGTAGAGATATGAGTTTGGAGTGTAAGAGACATGTCAGTTGAAGACAGATAGATTTGAGAGTCATCAGAATAAAAATGAAGCCATGGGAAGAGATGAGGGCACCAAGAGACTGGGTGTAAAGAGAGAAAAGGAGAGGGCCTAGAACAGACCCTTCAGATACACCAACTGAAAGAGGTGGCAGTAGAGGAGCGATTGGAGAGATAAAAAAAAAAGAACCAAGACAGCACAGAGCCCCTAAAGCCAAGAGAGGATAATGCGCCGAGGAAGAGGAGGTGGTCAACTGTATCAAAAGAAGCAGAAAAGTCAAGAAGAATGAGAACTGAGTAAAGGCCTTTGGACTTAGCCAGAAACAAGTCACTGGAGACTTTGGCAAGAGCTGTTTCAGTAGAATAAAAGGGACGAAAACCAGACTGGAGTGGATCAAGTAGGGCATGAGAGGAGAGACATTCGAGGCAGCAGCGGAGAATTGCATGTTCAAGAAACATAGTTACTCACCTGTAATAGATGATCTCCAGGAACAGCACGAATCAGTCTTCACATATGGGTGACGTCTGCACAGACTGAGCCCAGCGCAGGAATACTCCTCAGCATTCAAAAAGAATGCTTTTGGGAGCATTTCTCCACACATGCGTGGCTACCTTCCCGCCTTCACTCCTGGTCTCCTCAGTCAGGTGAATAGCGGAGAAATAAAAATTATTGTAGAACAGAAATGAAAAAAGGACAACTTGAAGGGGAGGTGGGCGGGTTGTAAAGACTGATTCCTGCTGTTCCTGGAAATCACCTGTTACAGGTGAGTAACTATGCTATCTCCAGGAACAAGCAGGAAGTCAGTCTTCACATATGGGACTCCTTGGCCCAAGACAATCGAGCGAGAGAAAAATCCTGGCGCAGATATCTTTATTAAAACATTTGATTGACTGCCTATCGGGAGCCATCTGTGCCGTTTACAACAACAATAATATATACAAGAAAAGCCAGAAACAGAAAAGAAACTACAATGCCAGACAGGAAAGTGCACATCCATACAGGACTAAAGAGAAAAAGAGCCTAAGTGGAAGGAGAGGAGGAAACAGGGGGTCAGGGAAAGGGAGGTCATAGGCAGTACAGAAGAGGTGGATTTTCAGGAGAGACTTGAATTTGGAAAATGATTCTTCTTGATGGATTAGGGGAGGAAGGGAATTCCATAGTGTTGGGACTATAAAAAAGAAGGTGGAGTGACGGGTTTGCTCCAGGTGGGCACAGTTAGGAGAGGGGAGGTCAAGGCGGTTGGTGTGCAGGGACCAGAGGCTACGAGATAGACGTTGCAGCAGGGATCAGACATACTCAGGCCATTTGGAGCACTCCATGAGGTAGTCAGATGGGCGGTGGGCAAGTTGTCTAAATTTGAAAAAGGCTACGCAGAACAGGACTGTCCGAATTGAGCATCAGCACTGGAGTCTTTGTCCAGGCAATAGTGCGCTGCAGAGGTATGCAGCTAAGACCATGTCACCACTTGGCAGATCTCCGAGATAGGGACAAACCGGAGATTAGCTACTGTGGTAGCCATGGCTCTGACATTATGAGCTGCAACATGGTGTGGCAGTCCAGCCTGGGAAGAAGCAAATGATGTACAATCCGCTAGCCAATTTGAAAGTGTTCTCTTGAATATTGGTGCCCCTAGATGACTTTGGTCAAGAAAGACAAACAACCGAGAGGACTGGCGATAGGTCTTAGTAAGGTCTAGATAAAAAGCCAACGCTCTCTTAGAATTTAGGGTATGAAGTCTGGGCCTCAGTCGGAGAGGTATGTGGCATTGGAAAGAATGATGGTAGCAAGACAGATTGGTTGAGGTAGACGGAGGTGATGACCTTAGGTAGGAACTTAGGATGTGTGCGAATGACCACCTTATCATGGTGAAATGTGGTATAAGGAGCATAGCTCATGAAAGTCTGCAGTTCACTGACTCTTTGAGCTGAAGTGACTGCCATGAGAAAAAGAAATTTCCGTGTTACAAACTTTAAAAGAAGCTGAAACCACTGGTTCAAAAAGCGTGCGAATGAGCTGTGCAAGGACAACATTTAAATCCCACGGGCAGGTGGTGGGCGGAAAGGCAGTTTGGTCAGAAGGCAGCTCCGCATAAATCTGGCCACTAATGGGCGGTTCTCTAAAGTATGCTGGGAGGTCGCAATGGCAGATAAATGCACTCATATCAAGTTTTTCTTAAGGCCAGAGGAGTCAAACGGAGCAGGTATTGGAGTAAGTCCGGAGTGGGACATGTGAAAGAATCTAGTGTTTTATGTGAACACAAGATGGAGAACCTGCACCATTTAAAAGCGTAAGATCGTCTGGTTGAATCAATTCTGGAAGCTAGATCTCCAAGAGGACGTATTGCATGTGCTCCTAAGTGTGAAAGGACAAAGTGCTCAGCCTCCATGCTGTCAAATGGAGCATCTTGAGGCTGAAGTGCAGAAGGGTCCCCTGTTTCTGAGAGAGTAGGGTTGGTGAATAACCCAGTCTCAGGGGAGGTACTTGAACAAGTTGAAGAAGCAGAGGAAACCATGGTTGTCTGGATCAATAAGGGGCAATCAGAATCATTTCTCCTCGGTTGGCCTGGAGCTTGACGAGCGTTTTGTTACTATGAATTGAAGGGGATCCTGTCCTCAATGGATGAGAAATACATCCGAAGTCTCCCTGTGAGGGGAAAAAATCCTCGAGCAAAAACGAGGTATTTGGGCATTAATAGGAGAAGCAAAGAGGTCGAATAGGGGCATCCCCCAGAGGTGGAACAAATACTGCGCTACTTGAGGTTCCAGCTTAGCCTGTCGGCTAAGTGATTCTCTGCTCCTGGAAGGTATACTGCATGTAGTTGAATTCCTCAAGGAATTGCCCAATTCCAAAGGCGAATGGCCTCCGTACATAGGGGGCGAGAGCCTGTTCCCCCCTGCTTGTTTATATAAAACATAACCACCTGGTTGTCCATCTGTATGAGAAGAGACTGTCTGCTGAGTTGGGGAGAGAAGACTTTGATGGCACTGAAAATCGCCCTGAATTCAAGAAGATTGATCTGGAGGAGCGCCTTCTGAGTAGCCCAGAGGCCTTGTGTTGTAAAACCCATTGAGATGTGCTCCCCAGCCTAGTTTTGAAAAGGTGACCCTACGACCAGGTTCTGTGGTGTGCACCACCACTGAAGGGCCTTTCTCATCTGAGGAATGATGTTGATGAGGTCAGACAGGCGACCTGTGGACAGCTTCTATTGTTGTGAGATAGTCCATTGCCCGATCCTCATGTTGAGACGAGCTTGGGGCACGACATGGACTGCGGAAACCATGTGGCCTAAGAGGCGGAGAATGTTCTGGCCGTAACTGATGATTGTTGCTGGACCTGTGTTGCTAAGGCAATCAGACGGAGGTGTCTGTCCTCTGACAGAAAAGTCCAGCTTCTTACCGTGTCCAGTCAAGCTCCTATGTTCTCGAGGTCCTGGGTTGGAGTGAGATGTGATTTTTGATAATTTATGATGAACTCTAACTCCTGGAGGAGATGGATGGTTTGATTTAGGGCAGAGGTGACTGCTGAAATGGTATCTGCCCTTAGCAACCAGTCGTCTAAGTAGGGGGAACAGAGAGATCCCTAAAGCTCAAAGGTAGGCTGCTACGACAGCCAAACACTTTGTGAAGACTCTGGGTGCTGAGGTCAGACTTGGTACTAATAATGGTTGTTCTGAAATACAAACCCAAGAAACTTTCTGTATCTTGGGTGGATCAGGATGTGTGTATAAGCATCCTTTAGATCCAATCATTTTGTTGGAGGTATGGCAGAAGACTGCCTAGAGAAACCACCTTGAATTTCTCTTTGATGAGAAATTTGTTAAGATTTCTGAGATCTAATATAAGTCTGTGACCTTCCATCTTCTTTGGAATTAGGAAGTATCAGGAGTAGAATCACAGGCCCTGCTGAGAAGGCAGAACCTCTTCTATTACCCTTTGGTTTAGCAGTGAAAGAATCTCCTGCTGAAGCAAGGAGGAGTGATAGAGATCCAAGGAGGGTTGTCCCACAAAGAGAGTGGGAGAAAGATCCTTCAACAGCTGCAGACCCTGACTGACTAGATGTAAAGTCCAGGGCTCCGAAGTGATGTTGATCCAACAGTGCGCAAAATGCACCAATCTTCCTGAAATCATGGGAGGAAAGGGAAAGATTATGGGAGAATTGGCCATGCTCCTTTTGAAGCAGTCAAAAGCTCTGAGGAGGTTTAATTTAATTTAATTTAATTTAATTAACAGTATTTCTAAACCGCCTTATCTTAATAATCAAGGTGGTATCACAGCAAACAATCGAGTAAAGTGAGTGTGTTATACATGCAGTGAGGGTGAAGTTGAGTGTGTGTTGTATTGTGTGCTGGATTGGTATGAGCTATGTACAGAGTGGGCTATATACAGTGGTGCAAAAAACATATACATTCATTGTTTAGGCAGTATCATGCGCTGTTATACATTTTCTGAGGTTATGTGATGTGTCCATAGTGTTCTATGAACAGCATGGTTTTCAGTTGTTTTCTAAAGTCCTTGAGGTCTGTAGTAGCTCTTAGATCGTCCGGTAGATTGTTCCATATTGTTGGAGCGGCCATGGAGAGTGCTCTGTCTGTTGTGTCCTTGCGTGTGTGTTTGTATTCACTTGGGGTGCTGACTCGGTTGTGTGTATGTTTTCTTCTGGGACGTGAACTGGTGTCTGGTTGTATGAGGGTGTGCAGGCTGTTTGCTGATGTGTGCTGTTTTATCTTAAATAGGTTTATGATTGTTTTGTATCTGATTCGTGCATGGATGGGAAGCCAGTGTAAGTCCTTTAAGGTGGGTGTGATGTGCTCCTGTCGTGCGGTTCCTGATATGATTCGTGCTGCTGTGTTTTGTGCCAGTTGGAGTGGTTTGAGGGTTTGTTTCGGTAGTCCAAGGTATATCGGATTGCAGAAGTCCAGTAGTGGGGTTATCAGTGCTTGACAGACGGTACGGAAGTGTTCTGGGGCGAGGAGCGGTTTTAGTCTCCTGATGATTCGCATCTTGTAGTAGGCTTTTTGGATTGTTTTGTTTATGTGAGGCTTGAGATTGAGTTTGTTGTCCAGAGTAACTCCGAGGTATCTCACTTCTTATCTTATTGGTATGGTAGTGCTTTGTATCATTATATTTGGTGGGTGTATGAAGCTTTGGTTCCGAGTGATGATTAAAGCTTCGGTCTTGTTGTAGTTTATTGCGAGGTTGTTGTTTTGACACCAACCAATCCAGGTTGAGTAGTAGCTGCAGGCTGTGGCTTGGTAACCTTGGGTTTCCTGGCCTGTTTCTGGCCCTGCTGTCTCTGTTGCTGTTGTGGGGCAAAGTAGCCAGAATAGGAATGATATGGTGGCTAAAACAGTTTCTTCTTTGGGAAGAAAGATCTTTTAGTGGTAACCTTCTTCTTAGAAGAGTCTGCTGTCTTCCTTGAAAGGCTCTCATGGTGAGGTTGTCAGTTTCTATCTCTCTGGCTTTCTCCCTCCACCTCTGGTCAAAGAGTTTCTCCCCATTACAGGGAATGCTGTTCCAGATCAGATGTCTGGAGCCATGCTGTTCTCTGAGCCCCAATGCAGGCTGCAGCACAGCTACCATTGGCCTCAAAAGCATCAACACTGCTCTTATTAAAAACTTTAATGTGTTCTGGGCATGTGTTACTAAGACTTGATGAGCTACCTGCTTGTCAGGAGGCAGTAGGATGGTAAACTCTGAGAAGTCCGCTGCATCCTTGAGAAACATGCCCATATAGAGCATATAGGAGTCTATCCTAGAGGCTAGCATGGTAGCTTGGAATGCCTTCCTTCTCCAAAGGCCTCCACAGGGTCCTGGCTTCTCTTCCAGGAGGCACTGAGGAGTGATTTTTCTGGCTCTTTATCCTACCAAGGAGTGGTGAGGGAGCTGTGGATTCTGGAAACCTGGGGAGGGAAGGACCCTATAAAGGGTATCGAGCCTCTTACTTACCTGCAGGAGTTGATATGGGGGAGTCCCACATCCGAGCCATTAAAATCTTTAAGATGTTATGCACTGGGAGGATAATCATCTCCTTTGGTGCCGATGGAGAATATCAAGCTCCTCTGCTCTTGGCTCCATTTCAGTAGCCACTGAAACATCGAGAGCTGCCGCCATATCTTTAATACAATCCTGAAAGGACATGTCCTTGTATGCAAACATCGACATGCATAGGGCAGTGATGGATCTGACAGCACCTTCCTATGGGTATTGGAATCGATGCATTCCACATTGGAGGCTTCTGATTTGGAATCAGAGTCCAGAAGGAAGTCAATGCAATCCTTATCTGATGCTCAATACCTTCGATGCTGAGAGCTTCATTGCTTCGATCTTGAGGGCATTGGACATGGTGGTGCCGATGTCTTTGGCATCGGCTTCTCTGTGGAGCTATGAAATGCAGGAGATGCCTGCATAAGTGTACCAAGCTCTGTGGCAGTCGTCGGCATCGGAGGAACCGGTGCTTGCTGCAGAGCACTTGATGTCATTGGAGTTACTGCTGCTAAGAGCATAGCAATGCTGTGCTTGATGGCGATGACACGGTCATCCAATGACTGTCTGGGGAAGGAGTGGCTCCGGACACATAGAAACATAGAAATATGATGACAGAAAAAGACCACATGGCCTATCTAGGCTGTCTTTCCATAACAACAACTACAACAGTCCCCTTTTTACCTTTAGAGATCCTCTGTGTGTGTCCCATGCTTTTTTGAATTCAGTTACTGTCCTCATCTCTACCACCTCCACTGGGAGACTATTCCACGGATCCACTACTCTTTCCGTAAAGAAATATTTCCGCATATCACTCCTGAATCTATCTCCCTTCACAATCATCCCATGTCCCCTCGTAGCAGAACTTGCTTTCAATTGAAAGAGGCTTTCTCCCTGAACATTTATGCCACAGAGGTATTTAAACATCTCAATCATATCACCTCTATCCCGCCTGTCCTCTAAGGTGTACATATTATGATCCTTCAGTCTGTCCTCATATGCTTTATAATGAAGACCACTAATCATTTTAGTAGCCACCCTCTGCACCGACTCCATCCTGTTCACATCCTTTTGAAGGTGCGGTCTCCAGAATTGCACACTATACTCCAAATGAGGTCGCACCAAAGACTTATACAGAGGCATTATCACCTCCTTTTTTCTGCTAGCCATTCCCTTCCGTATGCACCCAAGCATCCCTCTAGCTTTTGCAGTTGCCTTTTCTACCTGTTTAGCTACTTTAAGATCATCAGACACAACCATGCCTAGGTCCCGCTCTTCTTTAGTGGACAAAAGTACTTCACCCCTTATACTATATTGCTCCCTTGGATTGCTGCAGCCCAAATGCATGACCTTACATTTTTTAACATTAAATCCAAGCTGCCAAATGCTAGACCATTCTTCAAGCTTAGCTAGATCCCTCCTCATGCTATCCACACCTTCCTGGGTGTCTACTCTATTGCAGATTTTGGTATCATCTGCAAAGAGGCAAACCTTACCCGACAGCCCTTCCGCTATATCACTAACAAAGATGTTAAAAAGAATCGGATCAAGGACAGATCCCTGGGGCACACCACTGGTAACATCCCTCTCCTCAGAGTGAGCTCCATTTACCTGTACTCTTTGTCGCCTCCCACCCAACCAATTTCTAACCCAAGCAGTAACTTTAGGGTCCATCCCTAAAGTGCTCAGTTTGTTTATAAGTCACCTGTGAGGAACAGTGTCAAAGGCTTTACTGAAATCTAAATACACCACATCTAGGGCTCTCCCTCGGTCCAACTCCCTGGTCACCCAGTCAAAGAAATCAATCAGATTTGTCTGACAAGACCTGCCTCTGGTGAATCCATGCTGCCTCAGATCCTGTAATCCGCTGGACTCCAGAAACCTCACTGTTTTCTCTTTCAGCAGCGTTTCCAATAATTTACTCACCACAACTGTATGGGCCACAACTCCCGACACTGGTATCGGGTGCTCCACAGAGGACTGAACCTTGGGGGCATCCCCAAACCCCTCTGTGACTTCGGAGGGTGAAACCTCCCGCCGGGGTAGCTTCTTTGGATAATCTGCATCGGAGTGTGATGAATGACTGCCCATGCAGATGCTCAGGGCCAAAGTTGATGCCAACCTGGAAGTCGAGGATCTCAATGCCGAGGCCAATGTCTTCTTTTTCTTAAAGATTGATGACTCCGAGCGATGCTTTTCCTTTGCTGGTGAGGACTTGCTCGCATGGGAAGACTTTGATGGAGTTGATGCCCCCGAGGAGTGCACAGAAGGAGCTGAGCCTGTAGGAAACAGCTTAGCCTTCTGTTTGTCCTGGTTCTTTCTATCTCTAGAAGTCATATGTCGACAGGACAGACAGGAATCGACATCATGGTCTGGACCTAAACATTTTAGGTACCAAGACTGCTTGTCAATGATAGAAACTGTACTGGAACATTTGGAGCATTTTTTGAAACCACTCTGGGGCTTCTCCATATTTGGAAACAGTATGGAGCAAAATCGAACTGGGCAATGGTGCCCGAGGAGGCCGTAGGCCTCAAACAAAGTTTTATGAGAAAAAACTGAAAAGAAGTTAAAAGAATATCTAAAATAAAAACAAAAACGGGAACCGGAATCGACGGGAAGGCAACCCAAGTATTTTGACGGTACCAGTGAAGAAAATTTGAAGTCTCTTGTTGTGGCTGACAGGGACAAGGTCCCGATGGCTCTGCAGAAAAAAAAATGAGACCACCAGGAGTGAAGGTAGCCACACACGCATAGAGGAACGTTCCCAAAAGCATTCCTATTGGATGTTGGGGAGTCTTCCTGCGCCGGGCTCCGTTGGTGCTGACATCACCCATATGTGAAGACTGACTTCCTACTTATTCTTGGAGATGAGAGGTTTCCTCTTCAGAGATTTTAGAAAAGGATGAAAGGTTAATAGAAGTTGAGAGGAAACATGGTATTGAAGAGAGGGAAGAGGGGGTGAAGAAGAATTAGTAGGGAACTGAAGAGTAATCTTATGGACACTGTCGTGGAAATAGTTGGCTAGGGATTGGGCAAAGAGAGGAGGAGGGATTGGAGGCGGTGGTGCCTTAAGAAGGAACTGAGAGTAGAGATGGCTGGGGTTAGATGGATAAAATAACTTTGCTTAGCAAGTGCAATGGCAGACTGGAAAGAAGTAAGCATGAATATGAAGTGAAGGAAATCTAAAAGGGAGCGGGATTTGAGCGAAGTGCATTCAGCTGAGCGGGCACAGGAGCGTAGGTAGTGGGTAGTTTTATTTATTTAGACAGTTTTGTATACCGCCTTATCCTTCAATCAAAGCAGTCACAGCACAATTGGGGGATACATTTAACACGCAGGGATATGAGATGCATACACTAATACTTACAGGGAACATGGGCAGTGGAGGGTTAAGTGGCTTGCCCAAGACCACAAGGAGCATCTGTGGGACTAGAAACCCCAGTCCTTCCAGCCCAAGGTTGCTGTCCTCTAGTGGGATTTGAACCCCCGACTTTCCGGCCTGAAGTACTTTGCCCTAACCACTAGGCTACTCCTCCCTCCTCTCTTGGCTGTAGTTGAAGACAGCCAAGGCTGAGGTGAGGTGCCTCACAGGATGTGCTATGGGTGGAGCAAGATTATCCAGAGTATAGGAGAGAGCAGTATTATAAGAAGCTATGGCCTCATTAACAGACTTAGAGGACAAAGTGGAAGAAAGAAGAGAAGAGATAGTAGTAAATAGAGTCAGGGGATCAATAGCATGAAGATTCCTAAAAAGATAGGAGGAGAGTGGGCGAGATTGAGGCAGGGAGTGATGAAGAGTGAAACTTAAGAGGTGGTGGTCAGATGAGGGAAGAACGGAGATGTGGTAATTAGAAGGTAAACAATTAGAATAGAAAACAAGGTCAAGGCAGTGACCAAGCTGATGAATGGAGACAGGAGAGCAAAGCTGGAGGTTGGAAGAGGTAAGGGAAAGGAGCACTGCACTCAGATTATGACAATGCACCTAGCAGACTGACAAATATTTGCTTACTTTATTTCTTGAAATTCATGTTTCAATCGGTCTGGTATTTGGAAAGGTTGATCGTAGATCTTGCTATAAATGTAGGGAAGTTCCAGCATCCTTGAAATCTGTATAGCACATACAGGATCATCCACTTTATCTACAAGGATATGAGAGAATAGGTTAGAATATTCCATAAATAGACAGTCATGTATTGTTCTCCAAACTGGATTCAGTCTTTCGGTCTACATTCGTCATTTTCTTGTTAATATGTGTATGTATGTGTATGGTTTTTTTTTTTTTTAAAGTAACATCAAGTCAATGCTGACTTCCTGGCAACCCAGCAGCCCCTGGGTTTTCTTGGCAAGGTATGGTCAGAGGTAGATTGCCAGGCCTTTTCTTCCGTGGCAATGGAGGGTTTTTGGAGCCTATTTTATTAAGGCTCCCACAACTATCTCTACAACTAACTCCGCTTTTTTAAACTGGATGGGGGATTTTATTAAATGTACATTTTTTTTTACTGATGTATTGGATAGTTGAGTTTGTCTTCTTCTTCTTGTATACCATAGCAACTTGATGTGTAACTAAAGCACAGGTGTTTATAAAATAGATATGTTTTTGGAAATTTGGATAGGTGTCCTTTTATAAAAAGTTACTCCCATAAAGGCAGTATTATTTAAGTGTTCTTACAATTATTTTTTAAAACTTCTTTCCCTCAAATTCTTCCTCTCCTACCCTGGTAGCATGGGCACATGCCTCAGTTCCACTCCTTCGGCAGGCTTAGGCTGCCATAATAGCAGCAGCTGTCTTCTCTCCACTCCTGGGCTGATAGCAATTCCTCTGTAGCAGCCTAACCCCCGGCACACCCGATATCACAGATAGGATATCTACATTAGTACACATACCATTCTCAAAGACCCTTACATCATTCTACCATATGATTAAAGCAATGGGCTGAGAAAAGGGGAAACCAGAGTTCAAATCCCACTCTTCCACTGATGCGTCTTGTGACCTTGGGAAAGTCACTGCATCTCCCATTACCTCAGGAACTCAGATTGTAAGCTCTTTGAAGCAGGGACATACAGTGGTGTGCAAAAGTCTTGCATAGACTGCATGATCAAGCTATTTTCAGCTTTATTTTGACAATCTTTCCTGGCTTATTACATACTGTTTTGTTGCAAATTTAATTCGGCAGCCATTTCTGCATGCAAAATTACTTGTCTGTGAACTTCTGCATGGCTGTCATGAGGAAACGATGTCCCAGTACGATCAACCAGATACTGTGTCAAAGCGGGATTGAAACGAACCGATAGAATACTGCGCTACCTCAGCCAATTGGCTATCAAATATGACTTCCTATCAGTGCATGGTATTTTGGCGGCACATGGGGTTTGAATTTAATGTGGATCAACTGGTGTACATCACATCTGATGCTAAATATCCTTGCACGGTGAAGAGGTTGCATTTTCTAATAACGAAGACCAGGTCCGGGTGGTAGTTTTGCACAAGGAAGAGTATTCCAGCCTGCAGAATGCAGCAAAGGTCGGCTGTAATCATAGCAATGTTGTCTGCATTCTGTTAAAGCATAAGGAGATAAGGAATACGCAGGACAGACATCGTAGCAGTCGGCCTAGAAAGTCAACCAAGAGGGACGACAGGGCCTTGATAAGGACATCTCTTGGCAACAACAAGCTAACCTCCCTTGAGCTTCTGCGGAAATGGAAGAAGTGTTCTGCTGCAGTTTGCACTTCTACTGTGAGAAGATGATGTTTTGGAGTATGGGTTGAGAAGCAGTAAGGCAGCGAGGAAGCCGTAACTAATGGTGGAACAGAGGAAGAGATGCATTGAGTGGACATCAAAGTATTCAAAATGGAGCAAGGTTGACTGGAAGAAAGCTCTGTTAAGTGACGAAAGCACGTTCTGCATTCTAGGTGACCAGGGCAAAACCTATGTGAGAGGGTTTCCTCATGAAGAGTACAAACCATAGTGCTTGAATATCTCCATGAAGCATCCAACCAAAGTCATGATTTGGGAATGCATGGCAGCCAGTGGTGTTGGAAGACTCCATATCGTTGACGGGATGGTGAATGCAGCGAAATGCATAGGAATTCTGCAGAAGTGCATACTTCCATCAGCTGAGCAGCTGTTTCCTGGCAGATTTCTTCCAGGATGACAATGCACTGTGCCACCGAGTGAAAACTGTCGCTGACTGGAAGAAAATAAATGGAGTTCCGACCATTGACTGGCCAGCTCAATCTCCTGATCTCAACCCGATAAAGAATCTCTGGTACAAACTATCAGTTGAGATCACCAAGAAGCAGCCGCGGACCAAGCGAGAGCTGATTGAGTCACAGATTGCAGCCTGGAATCGCATCATAATGCAAGAACACCTCAGACTGGTCCACTCCATGCCAGACAGATGTCGTCTGGTGAGAAAGAGCATGGGCTGGCCCATCAAGTATTAATAGCCATCAACAACAACAACAAAAAAAACCAGTCGTTTTCAGGGCTACCTAATGAAATTAAGAAGAAAACATGCATACTGCCAACATACACAGAACAGAAAAAACAACTTTTTGAGCACGAATTGCATCCTTGTACACAGGTTCACAATCAAACTAACATGGGTATTAAACAATCGTAAAAGAACACAAGTCATGGCAAATTTGTCAAAAGACAAAAGGGAAGAAAATGGCATGCAGAAAGGGTTGTAAATTTTAACACACTTTGTCCCTGTGATCCAAACAACTAAAGACTACCAATTCTTCACTACCTATGCCAGACTTTTACACACCACTGTACTTTATCTGAATACTTATCACCGCTGTACACCCAGTAGAGCCCTTTCGCACACAATACTTGATAGTGGATGTGGTGCTTAAGTTTCTTGTGTCTTGCCATTGCCCAAAGAATCTGTCTAAAGTGTGGGATATGAAGACAGGAAAGGAGGTGAAATCTTTGAGCTTAGCAGCTGTACCAAAGAGATCAGATGGTGCGACACAAAGTTCAGCTAATATTTTCTTTGATTTAAAAACATTTCTATGTCACAATTATGAAGCATCATTCAAAGCGGTTTACGTGTATAAAACAAAAATAATAAAATACAAAATCAATGCATTAGGAACAATGATCACCTCCCACCCCCCTGCATCACAAGTGACCATTTCCTACCTCTCCTCTTACCTTCCCCAATGATTAGTTTCTTACAGAACACCCTCAATATAACTCATGCCTCAACTCACAGGGGAGCTTAATCCACCAAACTAGCTCAACGGCCATAAAAGCTCTCCCTTGCCATTTCTGCTGCCTTCCCTGACAATCTCGAATAGCTAGCAAATGTACCCACTAGAACTTCCTTGCAAATACCAGCACCCTCCCCTTAGTAGGCCTGAAGCTGTGTTGTGGTTCTATGTGTGTGTACACAAATTACACAGCAAAACACACACACACAATGTTTTTCTTCTGAGCTACTGTGTCTTTCAGGTCATGGAATGCTGAAGACTAAAGTTAGCTATGCTGTGTGAAATAGGTTGCTCCGTGTAATGCAGTTTAAAGCTGACAACTCAATCTCTCTTAGGAGGGATGGTGTGGAAAATTAAATGCCCACATAGAAAGGGTAGGTGTGTACTGTTTGTGAAGAGATTGTTTCTCCAGAATCTACAGTGCAGCTGGAGGCGGCAATGAGGATATACTAAAATTTTGAAAGGAGAGGAGACATGTTATTAACCTTCTTTCTTCTGCACATATGAGCCTTCTCTAACTTGTGTACAGCATTATCTGTTTTTTTCTACCCAGAATGATAAAATTATTTTGTCCCCATGATTTCCTGTAAAATAGGTCATCTGAAAGGTTCGAGTATAATAAAATGAGGCAGTGCAGTGACTGAGCCTGGGCAAGTAGTGTGTCCAGCCTCTTGCTGATAGTTCAAACTGACATTACAAGAGTATGCTCAATGCACCCTCTCTGCCTAATTCCTGATTTTGGTAATGCCAGGAGAGCAATTCTGCATACTAAAGAAGGGAAAATAAAGTCTGTGCATAATGTAAGGAAGCAAATAATATATTACGCAATTCCAGGTTGGGGGGGGGGGGGAGATGGAAGGACAAAATAAATGAATAACTGACAGAAATTTGTCTAGGTCCCAAATTTGGAGGAATCAATGCTTGGGATAACTGTCTTGCAACATACAATTTACTCTGTCTGCTTGGAGGATGGAGTAAGCAGGAGACTCCTAAGAGTAATGTAAACAAATCCATAAATCCTGATCAATGATGCGCATCATGACTGTCACGTCATATGATAGTCTCTCTAAGTGGGATGGCTCGATTTTCTTTTTAATCCTACAGAAATGAAAAACAAACACTAGATACAGGAGGAATCTTGAACCTTTGAAGGCTTACTTTAAATTTCTAATCCATATTCTGCAGCCGGGTTAATTTTTGCATATTTCAGAAAAACTGTATCCATCTTATTCAATATGTTCTAATAGTGATTTTCTTTCTGCTATGGTCATGTATTATATACCATTTGATAGGAATATTTAGTCAGAATTTTGGATCCCGAGAGTTTTGGGACCGGCCTGGATAGGGTTAATATTGTGCATCTGTGGCATATTTCCTAAAGTTAAACACTTCCTTCCTTCATTGGATTATTCATTAAAATAAATGAAGGATGACAATATAAGAATGAAAAATAAATTATTGGCTGGATTACATCATCAGTGTTTGCAGGTTCTATCCCAAAACCGCTACTACAGTTCTTAAAAAACTGACATTTCCTTACAGTATGTCGATGCCACCACTTCACGCTGCTCTCTGAAGACTCGAATGTACCCTCGGACCCTAATGACATCACCAATGTCCATTCTCATGCTTTGGCATTCAAGTTCCTTGAGTTTCTTAAACTTTTCAATAAGATTCAGTCCGCCAACTGTATTCTGGTGAGATGCTGGTGCTGTTACAAGACATGAACATTAAAAAGGTCATAGAAAGTATTTAAGAAAGCAGAACTAAAGCAGAAGTCCTGAACAGTGTTTGCAAAACATAGACATTATGCAACTAGGCGCATCGGTTCCTACAAATCATGCAAATTAAGGAAGGTAAAAGGAGAAATTTAAAACTGAAATACAAAATAATTCATTTGGAGGACAAGTGTACAAAAAAGAAATGAAAGCTGCTGTTGCTGATCCTGAGTGTCAGAGCCAAGCTCTCTTAACTGGGGCTTGGAACTGAAGTTTTGCTTAAGGATGGGTTGCAAACTGGCAAGCATGCATTCACTATCCAGGGTCTTGCATGGATCTGGAGAAACACAGACCGCATTCACTAGAGGTTTTCTTCCATGTTGTACCGGGGTCCTAAGAAAAATGCTCTCCCTTGCATTACACTATGGAATAAGCACACTTAGTTGAACTCAGCATGGAAATACACGAGGGCTTCTCTCAACACATAACAATTTATTCAGGAATATGAAAAGCCAAGACAACAAGAGAATGCAGTGATGAATGTAGGAAACATTTGGGCAGGCTGTACCCAGGAATGAAGTTCAAAATTAAACACACACAGCATGCGTGCCAAGATTCCTGCAATGACAATATGCATGTGGTGCCAGCTGAAGATGCTTGTGCTTTCGACTGGACTTAGGCGGGAGGACACAGGTTAAAACTTGGGAAGAATCCCAGAGAATTCTGCATAGCAGCTCATGGCACTGTGGCAGGCCTGTAGGAGCTGGCTCCAATATGTTCAATGGAATGGGTTTTGATGTGTTGTCCTCTGTAAACCGCCCCTGATTTCTGTAAGGGGCGGTATAGAAACGTTTCCAAATAAATCAATCAATCAGCTGGAAACTAAATGGAGCAGAAGAAAACGGCTAGGCCAACTGGCCATCTAACCACCCACACAAGCACAAAACTGATACTGGGGTTGTGAAATATCAACCATCTGAAAGATTAAACAGTAACTGAAGTCTTATCCTTAATCCTTGAAGTGCTACTGCTTGTGCTGAGGCCAACTTCCAGGTTCTGCTCTGCAGCCAGAGAAACCTCTGGCGGTGATAGTATTTAGTGCCACCCAGTTTTCTATTCCAGCAGTGGAAGAATTAAGGTAGATCCGGGGGATCCAGGTCCAAATCCACTAGATATCTAACTTGAGTCTTTCAATCCTGGTACAGAAATATGATCGTCACTGTACACTAATGCCGGGGCGTGTTTAAATCCCTGCCATCAAATAGGTAGAAGCCAGAACTGCTGTGAATCCGATTTAAGGTGGAATTCCCTAGATCCGGGGTATCCAGAGGAAGCATTTTTTATCCAGACTCGAAAGCATAGTTACTCACCTGTAACAGGTGTTCTCCGGGAACAGCAGGAATTTAGTCCTCACATATGGGTATCGTTGGTATCGACGGAGCCTGCGCGGGAACGCTCCCCAGCGTCCAATTAGAAAGCTTTTGGGAGCATCCCACAGCGCCTGCGTGCTGTCTTCCCGCCTTACCCAACTGCCTCTCTCCAGTTCGAGTTTTAATACACTGAGAAATCCAGTTAGATAGTGTTCTCTTGGAGACTGGAAGTCCCAAATGAGAAGGATCAAAAGCAACAAAGAGTTGAGAAGACTTTCTATGTTGCTGTGTTCTTTGTAAGTAAAAGGCTAAAGCTCTTTTACAGTCCAAGGTATGAAGATTCCTCTCCGCATTTGATGCATGAGGCCTTGGAAAAAACACAGGTAGGTAGACCGCTTGGTTCAGATGAAAAGGCGAAACCACCTTTGGCATAAAGTGTGGATGAGTCCTAAGGACTACCTTGTCATGATGGAACCTTGTATAAGGTGGATTAGCTACTAGCGCTTGCAACTCACTAATGCGACGTGCTGATGGGATTGCAATAAGAAAGATAACCTTCCAAGAAAGGAATTTCAAGGAGGTAGAAGCTAAAGGTTAGAAAGGTGGCTTCATGAGCTGCCCAAGAACCAGGTTTAAGTCCCATGCCACCGGTGGTGGCCTAATGGGAGGCTTAGTTAGAAGAAGGCCTCTCATAAATCTTGCTATAAGAGGATGAGAGGAAATAGGCTGTCCATTTAGAGGCTTAAAGGAAGCTGTAATAGCACTCAAATGGACCCTTACTGAGTTAGTGTTAAGTCCTGCATTGGATAAATGAAGGAGATATTCCAGCAATGATTCCAGAGGTATCGCAAGGAGGTTAAGACCCTTTTGCGAACACCATATGGTAAACCTTTTCCACTTGAAAGCATAAAAGCGTCTTGTGGAAGGTTTCCTGAAAGCAAAAAGAATATCTTTTATTTGCTGAGGGAGATTAAGATCATGGAGATCTAGGCCTTCACCAACCAAGCCCTGAGATGCAGAGACTGGGGATTGGGAGGCCATAACATTCCGTCCTCCTGAGATAGGAGATCTGGAGCAGATCCTAACTCCAGGGAGGGAGCTTGAGAGAGATGTAGAAGCAGAGGGTACCACATTTGCCATGGCCAATGTGGAGCTATGAGAATCATATGGCCTCTGTCTCTCTGAAGCTTGAACAGGGTTTTGGGAATTAGGGGAATGGGTGGAAAGGCATACAGGAAGTCTTGACCCCAGTAAAGGAGGAAAGCATCCCTGGCCTGAGCCGGAATTCTGGAACAGAACCGGGGAAGTTTGGCATTCCACGGACTTGCAAAGAGGTCTATTTCCGGGGTTCCCCAAATTTGAAAAATCTTGGTCACCTAGTCTGCATGCAGAGACCACTCGTGTGGAAGCAGAACTCGACTAAGTCTGTCTGCCCAAGAGTTTTGTATGCCTGGAAGATACACTGCCAGGAGATGAATCTGATGCTCTCTGGCGAGGGTCCATAGTCGCAAAGCTTCGTTGCAAAGCGACAAAGAGCCTGTTCCCCCCTGCTTGTTCACATAGAACATGGCTACTTGAATGTCCGTATGAATGAGGACTGTCTTGTAGCTGAGCAGGGTATGGAACACTCGAAGAGCAAGGAAGATTGCTCTGTGTTCCAAGATATTGATATTTAGATGAGTCTCCTGTGGAGACCAGGTGCCTTGGGTAGAGAGGTCTTGCAGATGAGCTCCCCAACCCATCGGAGAAGCATCTGTTGTGAGAGTTGCTTGGGGTAAGGGTTGTTGAAAAGGGAACCCCAGCAACAGGTTTTGAGTGGACTTCCACCACTGGAGGGAAAAAATAAGGCGACTTGTGTTTGCTATTTTGTCTGACAAGCATCCTGATGCCTGGGTCCATTGGGTGGATAAAGTCCACTGGGCTGCCCTCATATGGAGGCGAGCATAGGGCACCACATGCACGGTGGATGCCATGTGGCCTAGTAGTTGTAACATTTCTCGAGCAGTGAGATGAGACTTTAGCACTGCTTGAGAAGCTAACTGCACCAGGCAAAGACAATGGGCCTGGGGAAGGTAGGCCCTTGCCTTTCTGGTATCCAGCAATGCTCCTATGAACTCCAAAGACTGAGTGGGAGTTAGACTGGATATTGGGATGTTTATTACCAGACCCAAATACTGAAGGATACGCATTGTGCAGTACACAGAAGTCCTGGCCTCTGACTCTGTTGGTGCTCGAATGAGCCAGTCATCTAAGTAGGGGAAGACGAATATCCCTAGAGTGCGGGGAAATGCTGCTACAACAGCCATGCATTTCGTGAACACCCTTGGTGCTGAGGCCAGGCCAAAAGGAAGCACTCTGTATTGGTAGTGCTTTCCCTGAAAAAGGAACTGAAGGAACTTTCTGTGAGTTGGATGGATGAGAACATGGGTGTACGCATCCTTGAGATCTAGAGAACAAAGCCAATCCTGACTCTGAAGGTATGGCAGCAGAGTTCCGAGAGAAATCATCTTGAATTTCTCTTTGACAAGGAATTTGTTCAATTCTCTGAGGTCCAAGATAGGTCTGTATCCCCCTGTTTTCTTTGGGATAAGAAAATAGTGGGAGTAAAACCCCGTACCCTGATGAGGAATGGGTACTTCTTCTATCGCCGCTTGGGCAAGAAGAATAGTGACCTCCTGACCTAACAGGTTGATGAGAGGTGACAGAGAATTGAACTGCCTTATTATTGTGGGAGGGGGCATGCTTGAAAAATGAAGCCTGTACCCCTCCTTTATGATGGAAAGTGTCCAATGCTCTGCTGTTATCTGCCCCCATCTGGGGGCAAAGTGACAACCTTCCTGGAATGGTGGAAGGCTCTGGTCCCACGACAGCCAGAAAGGCTAAGTTCTCTAGCTGAAAGTCAAAGGCTTTGTGGAGGCTGAGATTGCTGAGACGGTTGAGGCTTAGCAGTCTTTGCTTTCTTCTGCTTGGGTGGTTGCTGACCTTTCCTGACAAGCTGACCTGCAGAACGTCCCTGCTGAGCATAAGCAGGATAATATATTTTCTTCTTAGAAAAGAATGGTTTCTTGAACTATTTCTTTCTAGCAGGATCAGCTGTGGACTTGGATAATCTATCCAAGGTAGCGTTTTCAGCATCCAACTCATTGGCCTTTTCCTGCCAATCTCTACCAAACAGGTTCTCACCAGTACAAGGGATATTTCCCAATTTGTATTGTACCCAGAGCTCCAGATCAGATGCCTGGAGCCAAGCAATTCTAAGTGCGCCTATGGCAATGGCAGAGGTTCTGCTTATGCACTCAAAGCAGTCAAAGGCTGCACGGTTGACAAATTTAGAAACATCTTGGGCATTTTTGACCAATGTGAGAAAATCCTGTCTTGTATCCTCAGGAAGAATAGGACTCAAGGCCTCTAAATCATCTGTGACCTCCTTCAGGAACATTCCCATGTAAAGGCTATAGGAACTGATCCTGGCAAAAAGCATGGAAGCTTGGAAGACACGACGTCCAAAAGTATCCAGGGTTCTGCATTCACATCCTGGAGGATTAGAGGCATGCCTCTTTGCACTCTTGATCCTTCTCATAGCTGATTCCACTACAATAGAGTGGTGAGGAAGCTGAGTTTTCTGGAAACCAGGACAAGGAGGGACTCGATACAGAGTATCCAGTCTGCGAGAAAGAGGAGAAGTGGTAAGAGGTGTCTCCCACATCCTTAACATGAGATCATGCAAAATCTCATGAATGGGCAAGGTAGCTGCCTCCTTAGGAGTTTTGGGATATTGCTTCAGGGGCCACAGTAATGGACAGACCCCGAGCCACCTCCCTGATAAAATCCTGGAAGGAAATATCCTCGGGAGGAGACATCCTGTGCTTAGGGGAGAAGGGCTCCTCTGGGAGAAGCATTCCTGCATCGACAGAACTGTCAGAATCCTCAGATTCTTCTGAGGACTCGAAGTACCATCTGTCCAGATGCTCTTGAGGAGCCTGATATCTGTACCGACTGAAGTCGGTATTGGGAGTAATTGGTACCGGGGTATCGGTACCCGAGGGCATCGGTACCCAAGGGCATCGGATGACTGGGTACCGGCAAAGCAGACACCGATGCCGATGTCGATGCTATCGGTACCAGTACCGATACCGATGCCGGGGCCTGTACCGGCCGGATTGTGTGTCACGGTTCCGAGGGCGTTGATGCCGCAAGGAGAGCCGCCAGACTGCGCTCAATAGCCAGGAATCTCTGGTCTATCGACGCTGCCGATGCCTGGATGTCGGTACCGGAGAAGACCGCCGGTACCCCAGAGCATGACACCAGTAGTTCTGCCGAGGTTGAGGCCTCGAGAACATCCTGGAGCCCCGATAATGCTTTGGAAGATGAAGCCTCCCACCGGGGCAATTTTGCCGGTGCAGAATCCTCAAAGGCAACGCCAGAGGCATCTCGATGCTTAGAAGGAGATCTACCCTTTGAGGACCGGCTGGACTTATGTTTAGTTACCTGAGATCCATGGGAGGAAGAGGAAGCCCTGGAAGACGTCGATGCCACCAAAGCTGCATCAGAGGGAAACAGGGTACTGAGCTTAGCAGCTCGGTTCTGCCGACCTCTTTTAGACATCATGGCATAGGACATACAATCCGTGATGGAGTGGTCAGGACCTAAACATTTTAGACACCATTCATGGGTGTCGGTGACAGAAATGGTACCACCACACTTGGTGCACTTTTTGAAACCTGAGGCAGGTTTCTCCATTGTAGGAAAAAAAACATTTTGGGCCTCAGGCCCAAAAAGGCGCATGCACCTGGGAAAAATAGGAAACAGTCCTAGTGTATATTATATACATATATATATATATATATATACATATATATATATATATATATATATTTTTTTTTTTTTTTTAAGACAGAAAATAATAAGAAAAAACCGGCGGTACCGGTAAAGCGTCGAGGAAGGCAGATGCGACCACAAAAAAGAAAGAAAGAAAGAAGAATTCTTCTGTGGTAAGAGAAACAACGACCTGCTGGCTCCGCGGAAAAAGAAGAACTGGAGAGAGGCAGTTGGGAAAGGCAGGAAGGCAGCACGCAGGCGCTGTGGGATGCTCCCAAAAGCTTTCTAATTGGACGATGGGGAGCGTTCCTGCGCAGGCTCCGTCGGTACCGATACCCATATGTGATGACTACATTCCTGCTTGTTCCTGGAGATGATGAAACCCAGTTCTGGGCCATTCTTCTGGCTCAGGCTGTATTGTTCTGCTTTGTGGAGTAGGTGGCCCTGGTCTGGGCATGCTGCCACACGGTGGCCCCTGCCAGCCAAGTTTGGCATGGAAAATATATCTTGGAGGTGGAACTCCTTCAGTCCTTGGGTCATTGAGAATCCTTCAGAGCCACCCGACACAGTCTTGGGAGGGGATTTGAGCAAAGAATAAGAAAGAGAAGAGGAAAGGGACTTGATACGGTAACTGGAATGGGCATGGCTGCCTCCGATTCAGTTTCTGACATATGAAATCAAGCACAGGGTTGAAGGCCACACAATTCCAAAGGAACAGAACGAATGCCTGTCCTACCATGCTTTACAGAGGAGCTTATGAAACAGGTAATATGATGCTTTGCTTCTTCTATTTTAAGTTTGCATTTAGGCAATTCCACCTTTAAAAGCTGAGCTTTACTTTGTAATCAGGAAATGAAGCTTATATGCTGTCATTTATACAAGAAAGAATGAGATTAAGTTCTAAAAAGGTCTAGATGAGGAAAGCAGCAGGTCTACAATAGTAAAATAACTGGATAGCAAAAAACAGTTCATAGTAACACTACTAAGGTATTTTTGGCTTGATATTATAATCATCTCTTTTCTAAATTCTAAGTAACAAACAGTATTAGTCAATAAAATATTTGTTACCTTACCCAAGGGAGGTTTTTCGATCACTTCCATATCCTTCCAACAAATGCAGTTAATAACAGCTGTGCTGTCATCCACTGAAAAAGAACCGCCAAAAATATTAAAAGAAATCTTTCATAAAAACCTGATAAATCATATCATATCAGAAGAGGCGAGAATTCAGACATTTATGGAGCTAACAAAGCTGAGAATTATTAGATGATAATGCATCACTCATTCTTCTGTGCTTTTAGGTGTGGGGGCAGGAGGAAATAGTACATAAAAACAAAGAAAATGACAGCAGATAAAGACCAGTCTGCCCATCCATACTAACCACTAATCTCTACAATCCCATCTTCTCCCTTAGAGATCCTACATACTTATCCCATGCTTTCTTGAATTCAGACACAGTCCTACTAGTTTCCACAACCTCTGCTAGCAGGCCACTCAATGCCCATGCCGTTTACTTTACATTGGTAAAACCAAGCGCTCGTTTAAAATACGATTGGCGGAACATCGGAGTAGAATAAAGTGTCGCACCTTGACAGCTCCGCTAGTAGAACATTGCCTTACCCATAACCACGTTTTTGAAGATCTCCGATGTTTTTGTATAGATCGGGTGAATAAGGGTAGTAGAGGCAAATCTTTAGATCAAACTTTAATTTTTAAAGAACAACGCTGGATTTACACCTTGCAAACAGTGAGCCCGAGAGGCCTCAATATCCAAATAGATTGGAATCTTTGCATATAAAGGGCCGATTGAATGCAGGCAATTTTTAGCTTGGCCAGTTAGTTGTGGTGAAGCCCTATATATTCTAAACCGCATGCGCGGCGTTTTTTGACATCAAGGGGGAACAACCGGTTAAGAGTTGGTCGGGTAAGAAACATCGGGGCATTTACAACTGATATGTATTTTTCTGTTTAAGTAGTACTAATCTTTAAGAAACATGGATTGAAGAACGTCTTGTCTCTTTTCTTAGAACCTTTGAGAGAAACATGGTCGGCTTACGAGCTCCTGAAGAAACAAAACATCTGTGAAACGCAGCAGCGCTGAGTCTGGCGTTGGGCATTTTCTAAAATGAGATAAGCCTGACTTTTTTCATTTTTCAGTTTTATGATCACATTGTGTATGTGGTAGTAACAAAAGTTATAAAGTTTTACTGAACACAAAGGGTCGTTGATGCAAAGTAGAGCATTTGGTGTAAAACAATTAACGCCATAGCTCCCTATAAGTCTGAGACCCGTTCAAAAGTAAAATTTAAATTGAAAAAGAACTACATTGTATAATATCATTACATCATTGAAGCTAAAGACCAGGTTCAATCATTCTTGTTAGATAAGAGTAATAGTGATATTTACAGCTCAACAGTTTTTTACTCTAATAAATAAGGACCAAATTAGATTGTCTAGCAGGCCACTCTAGGCATCCACCACCTTTTCCATAAAGAAAATGTATTTATTTAGAAGTTTTTCTATACTGCCCCTTCCAAAGATCAAGGGTGGTTTACATTGAACATGAAACATAAAAGTTACATTATAACAATGAGTCAGACATTAACAGCTGGATAACAATTTACAGGTAAAGCAGAGTTACTTACCTGTAACAGGTGATCTCTGGGAACAGCAGGAATAGGTCTTCACATATGGGTATCGTCGGTACCGATGGAGCCTGCGCGGGAACGCTCCCCAGCGTCCAATAAGAAAGCTTTTGGGAGCATCCCACAGCGCCTGCGTGTTGCCTTCCCGTCTTTCCCAACCGCCTCTCTCCAGTTCGAGTTTTAAAGCTGAGACAAAGAGAGAGAGGGAAGGAAAGATAGATAGAGAGATACAACTCCTAGGGGAGGTGGGTGGGTTGTGAAGACTTATTCCTGCTGTTCCCAGAGATCACCTGTTACAGGTAAGTAACTGTGCTATCTCCAGGAACAAGCAGGAATGAGTCTTCACATATGGGGACTCCCTAGCTGTAGATGCCAGGGAGAGACCCCAGAGTTGTGTGTCCTTGAAAAGGGCTCCACCTCCCCCCATGGATCTCTGGCATCCAAACAGGGTAGGTGGGTAGGAGTTGATTAGGAATGGAACAGGTGTTTGAGAACAGCCTGACCAAACGAGGCATCCCGGCGGGAGTCCTTGTCCAAACAGTAATGGGCTGTGAAGGTATGAACTGAGGCCCAGGTGGCCGCTCGACAGATTTGGTCGACAGACACAGAGTTTAGGTAAGTCATTGAGGCTGCCATGGCCCTCACATTGTGAGCTGTGACATGGTCTTCCAGAGAAAGGTTCCTACTCTGGTAGGCGAAAGGTTCCTACTCTGGTAGACGAAAGAAACTGGAAGTCCTAAATGGGAAGGATCAAAAGCAACAAAGAGTTGAGAAGACTTTCTAGGTTGCTGTGTTCTTTGTAAGTAAAAGGCAAGAGCTCTTTTACAATCCAAAGTATGAAGATTCCTCTCTGCACTTGATGCATGAGGTCCTGGAAAAAAGACAGGTAAGTATACCTCTTGGTTCAGATGAAAAGGCGAGACCACTTTGGGCATAAAGTGTGGATTGGTCCTGAGGACTACCTTATCGTGATGGAACCTTGTATAAGGAGGATTAGCCACCAAGGCTTGCAACTCACTGATGCGACGTGCTGAGGTGACTGCAATGAGAAAGATAACCTTCCAAGAAAGAAATTTCAAGGAGATGGTGGCTAAAGGTTCAAAGGGTGGCTTCATAAGCTGGCCAAGAACCAGATTTAAGTCCCATGCCACTGGAGGTGGTCTAATGGGAGGTTTAGTTAAAAGAAGGCCTCTCATGAATCTTGCTATAAGAGGATGAGAGGAAACAGGCTGTCCATTGAGAGGCTTGAGGGATGCTGCAATAGCACTCAAATGGACTCTTACCGAATTCGTTTTGAGGCCTGCATGGGAAAGATGCAGAAGATACTCTAGCAAAGAATTCAAAGGTACTGCAAGAGGGTTAAGACCCTTCTCTGAACACCAAATGGTAAATATTTTCCATTTGAAAGCATAGGAACGTCTAGTGCAGCGATGGCGAACCTATGGCACGCGTGCCAGCTGTGGCACGCGAAGGCCTTGCAGCTGGCACGCGGGCCATAGGTCCGCAAAAAAAAGAAAAAAGCTGTCTCTGACTGCTGCCGCGGACGCGGCAAGGGCAGAATGCAGCGTCCCGCGGGGCCCCCTCCGCCCGCTAAGCCCCTCTGCAAGGGCTTTCAGATTCGCGAGGGAGAGCGTCTCCCTCGCGTCTCTGTTAAGCCCGCAGGGGCTAATGGGAAATTTCCCATCAGCCCCTCGAGGGACTGATGGGAAATTTCCCATTAGCCCCTGCGGGCTTAACAGAGACGCGAGGGAGACGCTCTCCCTCGCGAATCTGAAAGCCCTTGCAGAGGGGCTTAGCGGGCGGAGGGGGCCCCGCGGGACATTGTAATCTGCCGCGGCAGCAGCCAGAGCCTGCTTTTTTTTTTTCAAAATTTGCGCGCGCGGGGGGGGGGGGGGGGGGGGGTTAGGACTGCTAATGGGCAGGAGGAGGGGGGGTTAGGACTGCTAATGGGCAGGAGGAGGAGGGGGGGGGTTAGGACTGCTAATGGGCAGGAGGAGGGGGGGGGGGTTAGGACTGCTAATGGGCAGGAGGAGGGGGGGTTAGGACTGCTAATGGGCAGGAGGAGGGGGGGGTTAGGACTGCTAATGGGCAGGAGGTGGGGGGGTGTTAGGACTGCTAATCGGCAGGAGGGGGGGGGGTGTTAGGACTGCTAATGGGCAGGAGGGGGGGGGTTAGGACTGCTAAAGGGCAGGAGGGGGGTTAGGACTGCTAATGGGCAGGGGGGGAGGGTTAGGACTGCTAATGGGCAGGGGGGGGGGGAGGGTTAGGACTGCTAATGGGCAGGGGGGGGGGGGAGGGTTAGGACTGCTAATGGGCAGGAGGGGGGGTTAGGACTGCTAATGGGCAGGGGGGGGGAGGGTTAGGACTGCTAATGGGCAGGGGGGGGGAGGGTTAGGACTGCTAATGGGCAGGAGGGGGGGGTTAGGACTGCTAATGGGCAGGAGGGGGGGGTTAGGACTGCTAATGGGCAGGAGGAGGGGGGGTGTTAGGACTGCTAATGGGCAGGAGGGGGGGTGTTAGGACTGCTAATGGGCAGGGGGGGAGGGTTAGGACTGCTAATGGGCAGGGGGGGGAGGGTTAGGACTGCTAATTGGCAGGAGGGGGGGTTAGGACTGCTAATGGGCAGGAGGGGGGGTTAGGACTGCTAATGGGCAGGAGGAGGGGGGGTGTTAGGACTGCTAATGGGCAGGAGGGGGGGTGTTAGGACTGCTAATGGGCGGGGCGGGGGGGTTTAGGACTGCTAATGGGCTGGGGGGGTTAGGACTGCTAATGGGCAGGAGGGGGGGGGTTAGGACTGCTAATGGGCGGGCGGGCGGGGGGGGGTAGGACTGCTAATGGGCTGGGGGGGTAGGACTGCTAATGGGCTGTGGGCTGATGGGGGCTGTCTGGAAATGGGGTGATGGGGGTTTAGGGCTGGAAGTGAGTTGATGGGGGGGGGCTAGGACTGGTATTGGGTTGGGGGGTTGCTAGGACTGGAAATGGGCTGATGCAGGGACTAGAAGGGAATGGATGCTGGGTGAGGATGGAACTAGAAGGGAGCTGATGTTGGGGGAGGATTAGAATGGGATGGGGCTGGGAGAGTAAAATGGAGAGGGGAAAAATATTTTGTGTGGGAGGGATAAAAAATCTACAATTGGCCGGGTATTGGGAGAGTAAGTGGGGATTGAGGATGGAGGGGTAAAATTTGAGTGGATGAAATAGGAATGAGGAAAGAGCAAAAGGAGAAAGATTAGTATGTTAAAGCGGATGTAGAGAGAGAGAATGGAAAAAAAAACTAGAAGAGAGAAGAAAGGACAAATGGACAGCAGATGATGGAGAGTTAGCAGAAAACATGAAGAAACCAGAAGAAAGTGGCTGGAGCAATTGCAACTGAGCTGAGGTATTCTGTTTATGTAATTCCTTTTTGACATTGCCACTTGTTCTCTTTCCCCAGTAGGTCATGTATTGTTATTGTCTGAAATGTATTGGTTTAATATTTGCAGTGTTGCCTTTTGATAGGTATGGTGTGGTGCTTTGTGAGTCCTGGTAGTGCTGTTAGGATACGGCGGGTTTGCTATTGGTTCTAAATGGGCAGTGTTTGTAGTAGTTCCTAATGTGCCTGGCGGTTGGCACTGGATTATAGTAATGTAGAAATCTTTTAGTCTGTCTTTATCCATACACTCATTAAGAGACATGTTTACTAAAAGTTAGTGTATGTTAGCATTATGCAAATATTTATGCAAATTGACGTGCTGGCACTTTGAGGAAATTCTTTGGTTTTGTGCGGCAGTTTGGGCACTCGGGCTCAAAAAGGTTAGCCATCACTGGTCTAGTGGAAGACTTTCTAGAAGCATGAATAATATCTCTGACTTGCTGAGAGAGATGGAAAACATGAAGGTCTAGGCCTTCAGCAAGCAGGCCCTGCGATGGAGAGACTGGGGGTTTGGGTGCCACAATGTTCCGTCTTTCTGGGAGAGAAGATCTGGAGCAGAGCCCAACTCCAGGGATGGAGCTTGAGAGAGATGCAGAAGTAGAGGGTACCACACTTGGCGTGGCCAATGTGGTGCTATGAGGATCATAGAACCTCGGTCTCTCTGAAGCTTGAACAGTGTTTTGGGAATTAGGGGAATGGGTGGAAAGGCATAAAGGAAGTCTTGACCCCAGTGAAGGAGGAAGGCATCCCTGGCCTGAACTCCCTGACACGGAATCCTGGAACAGAACCGGGGAAGTTTGGCATTCCACGGACTTGCAAATACGTCTATGTCTGGGGTTCCCCAAATTCGAAAAATCCTGGATACCTGGTCCCTGTGGAGGGACCATTCGTGTGGAAGCAGAACTCGACTGAGTCTGTCTGCCCAAGAGTTTTGAACGCCTGGAAGATATACTGCCATAAGATGAATCTGATGCTCTCTGGGGAAGGCCCACAGTCGCAAAGCTTCGTTGAAAAGCGACAGAGAGCCAGTCCCTCCCTGCTTGTTTACATAGAATATGGCTACTTGATTGTCCGTGTGGATGAGGACTGTCCTGTAGCTGAGTAGGGAGTGGAACACTCTGAGAGCTAAGAAAATTGCTCTGAGTTCCAAGAGATTTATGTGTAGTGAAGTCTCCTGTGGAGACCAGATGCCCTGGGTGGAGAGATCTTGCAGATGAGCTCCCCAACCCATTGGAGAGGCATCTGTTGTAAGGGTTGCTTGGGGAAGTGACTGTAAAAGGGGATCCCAGCAACAGGTTTTGAGAGGACTTCCACCTCTGGAGAGACCAAAATAGGCGACTGGAGTTTGCTATTTTGTCTGACAGGCAACGTGATGCCTGAGTCCATTGGGTGGACAAAGTCCATTGAGCTGCCCTCATGTGAAGGCGAGCATATGGAACCACATGCACAGTGGATGCCATGTGGCCTAAGAGTTGTAACATTTCTCGAGCAGTTAAAAGGGGCTTTAACTGTATTTGGGAGGCTAACTGCACCAAGCGTAGGCAACGGGCCTGAGGAAGATAGGCCCTTGCAGTTGTGGTATCCAACAAAGCCCCTATAAACTCGAGGGACTGAGTAGGGGTGAGACTGGATTTTGGGATGTTTATTACTAGTCCCAAATACTGAAGGACACGCATTGTGCAGGTTAGACAAGTCTTGGCCTCTGCTTGAGATGGAGCTCGAATGAGCCAGTCGTCCAAATATGGGAAGACGAATATTCCTAGAGTGCGTAGAAATGCAGCTACTACTGCCATGCATTTCGTGAACACCCTTGGTGCAGAGGCCAGACCAAAAGGAAGCACCCTGTACTGGTAGTGCTTTCCTTGAAAAAGGAACCGAAGGAACCTTCTGTGAGTTGGATGTATGAGGACATGGGTGTACGTATCCTTGAGATCTAGAGAAAGCACAGTTACTTACCTGTAACAGGTGATCTCTGGGAACAGCAGGAATTAGTCCTCACATATGGGTACGTCGGAACCGACGGAGCCTGCGCGGGAAAGCTCCCCAGCTTCCTAGAATGGAAGCTTTTGGGACCTCCCACTGCACATGCGCGCTGCCTTCCCGCCTTCCTGAACAGCTCTCCTCAGTTTCGAGTTTATAGCTGAGACAATAGAGAGAGGACAGGAAGACAGATAGATAGAAGATACAACTCCTAGGGGAGGTGGGTGGGTTGTGAGGACTAATTCCTGCTGTTCCCAGAGATCACCTGTTACAGGTAAGTAACTGTGCTATCTCCAGGAACAAGCAGGAATAAGTCCTCACATATGGGGACTCCCTAGCTGAGATGCCTGGGAGATCCCCCTCCAAGGGTTCGCCATCTTCGTATGGATCTCAGGCATCCATCCTGGGAAGGTGGGCAGGAGTTGTCTAAGAATGGAACAGGTGTTTGAGGACAGCCTGGCCAAACAAGGCATCCCGGCGGGAGTCCTTGTCCAAACAGTAATGGGCTGTAAAGGTATGAACCGAGGCACAGGTAGCGGCTCGACAGATCTGATCAATAGAAACAGAGTGCAGATGAGCCATAGAAGTTGCCATGGCTCTCACATTGTGAGCTGTGACATGGCCTTCCAGAGAAATGTTTTTACTCTGGTAAGCAAAGGAAATACACTGAGCAATCCAATTGGAAAGTGTACGCTTGGAGACTGGAAGTCCCAAATGTGAAGGATCAAAAGCCACGAAAAGTTGAGAAGACTTTCGATGTGGCTGAGTCCTATTAAGGTAAAAGGCTAGAGCTCTTTTACAATCCAGAGTATGAAGGTTCCTCTCTGCACTGGATGCATGAGGAGCCGGAAAAAAGACAGGTAGATATACCTCTTGATTAAGATGAAAAGGCGAGACCACTTTGGGCATAAAGTGGGGATTCGTCCTAAGGACCACCTTGTCATGATGAAATCTTGTATAAGGTGGATTAGCCACTAGAGCCTGCAGTTCGCTGATGCGGCGAGCGGAAGTGACTGCAATTAGGAATAGTACCTTCCAGGAAAGAAATTTCAAGGAGGTAGAAAATAACGGCTCAAAAGGTGGCTTCATAAGCTGACCAAGCACTAGATTCAAATCCCATGCGACCGGGGGGGGTCTGATGGGAGGTTTAGTGAGAGTCAGGCCTCTCATGAATCTTGCAACAAGAGGATGAGAGGAGATAGGTTGTCCATTTATAGGTTTCAGGGATGCTGAAATAGCACTTAAATGGACTCTTACAGAATTCGTCTTAAGGCCTGCATTGGAAAGATGCAGGAGATAGTCTAAGAGGGAATTCAAAGGAAGTGCCAGAGGGTCAAGGCCCTGCTGAGCACACCAAATGGAAAAACGTTTCCATTTGAAAGCATAAGACCGCCTCGTGGAAGGTTTCCTAGAGGCATGAAGGATATCTTTCACAGGTTGAGAAAGATTAAAGTCTTGAAGACTTAAGCCTTCAGTAACCAAGCTCGGAGATGTAGGGATTTGGGGTTTGGGTGCCACAAAGTCCCCTCCCCTCCTGAGACAGAAGGTCTGGTGCAGCTCCTAAGTCCAGGGAGGATCCCTGGGAGAGCTGTAGAAGCAGAGGGAACCACACTTGGCGTGGCCAGCGTGGAGCTATGAGGATCATAGAGCCGTGATCTCTCTGGAGTTTGAATAGAGTCTTGGGAATCAGCGGAATGGGTGGAAAGGCATATAGGAACGCCTGACCCCAATGGAGGAGAAAGGCGTCCGTGGCCTGAGCTTCCTGACACGGAGTCCTGGAACAGAACCGGGGAAGTTTGGCATTCCACGGACTTGCAAAGAGGTCTATGTCCGGGGTCCCCCATTCCTGAAAGATTCTGCTTATCTGGTCCACGTGTAGGGACCACTCGTGTGGCAGCAGAACTCGACTGAGCCTGTCTGCTCGAGAGTTTTGAACTCCTGGAAGATACACTGCTAGCAGATGAATTTGGTGCTCTCTGGCGAAGGCCCATAATCTGAGAGCTTCGTTGCAAAGCGACAGAGAGCCCGTCCCTCCTTGTTTGTTTATGTAAAACATGGCCACCTGATTGTCTGTCTGAACCAGGACAGTCAGGTTGGCAAGGAGGGTATAGAAGACCTTGAGGGCAAGGTAAATTGCTCGCAGTTCCAGGAGGTTGATATGAAGGGTGGCCTCCTGTGGAGACCAAGTGCCCTGAGTGGAGAGAGTTTGCAGATGGGAGGCATCTGTTGTGAGGGTTGCTTGGGGTAGCAAGGGCTGAAAGGGAGCCCCCAACAACAGATTCTTGGTGGATATCCACCAATGGAGGGACCAAGACAGACGGTTTGAGGTTTGTATTTGGTCTGAGAGTGCTCCCGACGCCTGAGTCCACTGGGTGGCCAGGGTCCATTGAGCTGCTCTCATATGAAGACGAGCATAGGGCACCACATGTACTGTGGAGGCCATATGGCCCAGGAGGCGTAGCATTTCCCTGGCTGTCAAGTGAGTACTGGACTGGGCTTGGGAGGCCAAGCTCAGCAGACGCTGACCCCGAACCAGTGGAAGGTAGGCTCTTGCAGTGGTGGTGTCCAACTGGGCCCCTATGAATTCTAGAGACTGAGTAGGGCTGAGTTGAGACTTGGGAAGGTTTACCACCAGTCCCAGATACTGCAGAAGGCTCCTTGTGCGGTCTAGGGAAATCTGGGCCTGCGACTGAGTTGGAGCTCGAATGAGCCAGTCGTCCAGATATGGGAATACGAAAATCCCCATGCTTCTGAGAAATGCGGCTACGACTGCCATGCATTTGGTAAAGACTCTTGGGGCAGAGGCGAGACCGAAGGGAAGTACTCTGTATTGGTAATGACTTCCCCTGAACAGAAAGCGAAGATATTTTCTGTGGGATGGATGGATGAGTAGATGTGTATACGCATCCTGCAGGTCTAGAGAACAAAGCCAGTCCTGACTCTGAAGGTATGGAAGGAGAATGCCCAAAGAGAGCATTTTGAATTTCTCCTTGTACAGAAATTTGTTCAATTCTCTCAGATCTAGGATTGGTCTGAATCCCCCTGTCTTCTTTGGAATGAGAAAATAGGGGGAGTAGAAACCTGACCCTTGTTGATGAAGAGGAACCTCTTCTATGGCCCCTTGGGCAAGCAGAGAAGAGATCTCCCGATCCAACAGGGCTAGGAGAGGAGATGGAGAATTGAAGGGTCTCACCATGCGATGGGGAGGAAGGTTGGAGAAATGAAGTTTGTAACCCTCTCGGATGATAGAGAGGGTCCATTGCTCTGTTGTGATTTGTTCCCATCTGGGAGCAAAGTGAGCTAACCTTCCAGGTATGGTGAGAGGTTCTGGTTGGTCCAGAACCAGGAATGGCAAGTTCTCTAGGGGCAAGTCAAAACCCCTGAGGGGGTGGAGCCTGTTGAGCTGTAGTAGCTGCTGCAGGCTTTGCTCTTGCTGGTTTCGTTTGCTGACGTTTAGCCGCAAAACGAGGTTGAGAAGATTGCTGGCCAGTATTGGAAGCATATCTGGCCTTCTTATAATAAGGCCTCTTGAAAGACTTCTTCTTAGTGGGAGTAGAAGTGGACTTAGAAAAGTCTCTCTAAGGTGGCATTTTCAGCGTCCATTTGAGTGGCTTTAACTTGCCACTCTGCACCGAATAAGTTCTCACCTGTACAGGGCAGATTCCGTAAGCCATCTAGAACCCAGGGTTCCAGATCAGAAGCCTGGAGCCAAGCCAGACGTCTGGCTGCAATAGCAATGCCAGAAGCTCTGCTGGCTCCCTCGAAGGAATCAAAGGCAGCTCTGTTGGAGAACTTAGAAACATCTGAAAGTTGTTTCACTACAGAAAGGAAGTCCTCCTGTTTATCCTCAGGGATAAAGGGGGCAAAATGCCGCACTTTCTTGGCAAGTTCCCCTAGGAACATGCCCATATAGAGGCTGTAGGAATTAATCCTGGCTATAAGCATACTAGCCTGGAAGATTTTCCTACCAAAAGAGTCCAGTGTCTTACATTCCCTTCCTGGAGGTGTAGAAGAGTGCCTTTTAGTACTCTTGATCTTTTTCATTGCAGACTTTACCACAATGGAGTGGTGAGGCAATTGAGTCTTCTGAAAACCAGGAGAAGGAGGGACCCGATACATGGTGTCCAACCTACGGGAATAAGGAGACAGAGTTAAAGGGTTCTCCCAGAAATCCATCAATTGTTCCTGAAGGATTTCATGGATAGGCAGGGTAACTGCTTCTTTAGGAGACTTAGAGTATCCTAAAATATCCAACCTTTTTGACCTTGGTTCCCTTTCAGAGGAGGTAGTGATAGAAAGGCCTTTAGCCATTTCTAAAATAAAGTCCTGAAAGGACAAATCCTCTGGAGGAGACATTCTCCTTTTTGGAGAAGAAGGTTCCTCAGGAAGGTCAAGGGAGAGCTCTGCAGACTCATCAGAGGAGCCAAAATCCTCAGAGGAATCGGTGTATTCTCTAGTTTCCTCCAACGCACGATACGCATACCGATCGGTATCGACATCGGGCGTACCGGGTATGGAAGCGGTATGGAGCGAAAGCCCATACGGTACCAATTTGCGTTTAGAAGAGGAAGGCCTGGGTTCCGGCATGGCGGACGATACCGGAACCGGGCCCGGAACCGCTGGAAGCGGTACCGATGGCGTTGCAGCTTTAATGAAAGCCATGACGGCCTGCTGCATGGATTGGACAGTATTGCCCATAGACGCCACGGCTGCCTGGATGTCGGTACCGGTATGGGCCGGTACCCCAGAGCAGTCCAACAGGTGATCTGTCGAGGCCGTGCCATCGATGTCAACCTGTAGCCCCTGAATTGGCGTTTTGGAAGGCAGAGCTTCCCGCCGGGGCTGTTTGGCTGGGGCAGGGTCCTCAAAACTAAGAGCCTCTCGATGCTTTGAAGGAGATTTGCCCTTTGAGGACTTGCCCACAGAAGGTTTGGTTACCTGAGATCCATCCGGAGATGATGACCTGGATGACTGTGATGTTGGATTCTCTGAAGCAAACAGCACATGGAATTTGTTGGCCCGGTTCTGCAGCCCACGCTTAGACATTTGGGAGCAGGAAGGGCAGTCCGGAATGGAGTGGTCAGGCCCCAAACATTTAAGACACCATTCATGGGTGTCTGTGACTGATATTACAGCAGTACACTTGGTACACTTCTTAAATCCAGGGGCTGGCTTCTCCATGTGGAGAATTCAAGTAGGCCTGAAGGCCTAACTGAAGTGACCAAGTGCTGAAAAATAATAAAAGAAAAGAAATAATTTTTCAAGAAAGAAAAAGGAAGACCGGCGATACCGGTATCGGTATGGGAAGGCAGGTACGCGGTCTAAAGAAACAAAACAAAAAACTACAATTTCTTCAGCGGTGACAGGATACACGACCTGCTGGCTCCGCGGAAAAAGAGAAACTGAGGAGAGCTGTTCAGGAAGGCGGGAAGGCAGCGCGCATGTGCAGTGGGAGGTCCCAAAAGCTTCCATTCTAGGAAGCTGGGGAGCTTTCCCGCGCAGGCTCCGTCGGTTCCGACGTACCCATATGTGAGGACTTATTCCTGCTTGTTCCTGGAGATCAAAGCCAGTCCTGACTCTGAAGGTATGGAAGCAGAGCACCGAGAGAAATCATCTTGAATTTCTCCTTGAATAGAAATTTGTTCAATTCTCTGAGATCTAAGATGGGTCTGTAGCCCCCTGTTTTCTTTGGAATAAGAAAATAAGGGGAGTAGAACCCTGTGCCTTGTTGAAGAAGAGGTACTTCTTCTATTGCCCCTTGGGCAAGAAGGATGGCAATCTCCTGACCTAGAAGGTTGAGGAGAGATGTTGGAGAATTGAACTGTTTCACCATGGTGTGAGGGGGAAGGCTTAAGAAATGAAGCTTGTACCCTTCCCTTATGATGGAGAGTGTCCATTGCTCTGCTGTGATTTGCTCCCATCTGGGAGCAAAGTAAGTCAACCTTCCTGGGATGGTAAGGGGCTCTGGTCCTTCCAGAGCTAGAAAGGCTAAGTTCTCTAGTTGCAAGTCAAAGGCCCTGAGGAGGCTGAGGCTGCTGGGCCGTGGAAGGTCTAGCTGCCTTTGAATTGGCCTGTTTAGGTGGTTGCTGACGCTTTGCAGCAAAACGACCTGCAGAAGATGCCTGCTGACCATAAGCAGGATAGTATCTTACCTTTTTGGAAAAAGATGTCTTTTTAAACAATCTTTTCTTAACAGGAGCAGAGGTAGACTTTGAAAGTCGATCCAAAGCAGAGTTTTCAGCATCCATCTGAGTGGCCTATGCTTGCCAATCCTTACCAAAAAGGTTTTCACCTGTACAAGGGAGATTTCCCAATTGATCTTGAACCCAGAGCTCCAAATCAGAAGCTTGTAGCCAAGCAATTCTGCGTGCCCCTATGGCAATAGCCGAAGCTCTGCTTACACACTCAAAAGAGTCAAAGGCTGCACGGTTGGAAAATTTGGAGACATCTTGGGCATGTTTGAGCCAAGTGAGAAACTCCTGTCTTTTATCCTCTGAAATGAAAGGGGTTAATGTCTGCAGATGATCTGTGACTTCTTTTAGAAACATTCCTATATAGAGACTATAGGAATTGATCCTAGCAGCTAGCATAGCAGCTTGGAAAACCCTTCGGCAAAAAAGCATCCAGGGTCCTGCATTCACGCCCTGGAGGATTAGATGAGTGTCTTTTTGCACTCTTTATTTTCTTCATGGCAGACTCTACCACAATAGAGTGGTGAGGAAGCTGAATCTTGTGGAAGCCAGGACAAGGAGGGACACGATACATGGTGTCTAACCTGCGAGAATGAGGAGAGGTGGTGAGAGGTGTCTCCCACATCCTCAACATGAGATCATACAGAATCTCATGAACAGGTAAAGTAGCTGCCTCCTTAGGAGCTTTAGGATATTGTAAAATATCCAACTCCTTGGCTCTGGGTTCTGACTCAGGGGCCACAGTGATAGAGAGGCCCCTAACAAAGTCTTGAAAAGACAAGTCTTCTGGAGGAGACATTCTTCGTTTAGGTGAAGAAGACGCCTGAGGAAGAAGTATCGATGCTTCTACAGAACCCTCAGACTCATCAGAGTTCTCAGAGGAATCGAAGCATCGCCTGTCTGGATGCTCCTGTAAAGCCCGATAACCGTATCGAGTGGGATCGACATCGGGAGTAATCGGTACCGGTTCGGTACCGATGGGCATCATAGGACAGGGTACCATTGCAGTCGACACCAAAGCTGATGTCGATGCAATCGGTACCAGTACCGGGAGCGATGCCAGTACCGGAGCCGGTATCAGCAACAGGGATTGTTGTGGTACCGGAGGCGTCGCAGCCTGTATGAAAGCCGTTAAGGTGCGCTGCATGGTCAGAATCTTCTGATCCATCGACACCACCAGAGTCTGGATGTCGGTACCAGTGGGAGCCACCGGTACCCCAGAACACGTCAACAGGTGATCTGTCGAGGCCGAGCCATCAATGTCAACCTGTGACCCCCCATAGATAATGCTTTGGAAGCCGGAGCTTCCCGCCGGGGTAATTTTGCCGGTGCGGAATCCTCGAGGGCAAGCCCGGAGGCATCTCGATGTTTGGAGGGAGATCTGCCCTTCGAGGACTGGCCAGATTTATGCTTGGTTACCTGAGATCCATGGGAGGAAGAGGAGGCCCTGGAAGACGTCGATGCTACCGAAGCTGCATCAGAAGGAAACAGGGTACTGAGCTTGGCTGCTCGGTTCTGCCGACCTCTCTTAGACATCATGGTACAGGACATACAATCCGTGATGGAATGGTCAGGTCCCTAACACTTTAGACACCAGTCATGGGTGTCGGTGACAGAAATAGTACCGCCACATTTTGTGCATTTTTTAAACCCAGAAGCGGGCTTCTCCATTAGGAAAAAAATTTTTAAGGCCTAGGGCCCAAAAACTGAAAATGCACAGTAGAGATAAAGCGTTTTTTTGGGGGTTTTTTTGAAAGAAAGAAAAGAAAGGCCGGTGGTACCGGTCCGACGTCGAAGAAGGCAGACGCGACACAAAAGAATAAAGAACTTCTTCTGCGGTGACAGGAACATGACCTGCTGGCTCCGCGGAAAAGAACTGGAGAGAGGCGGTTGGGAAAGGCAGCACGCAGGCACTGTGGGATGCTCCCAAAAGCTTTCTTATTGGATGCTGGGGAACGTTCCCGCGCAGGCTCTGTCGGTACCGACGATACCCATATGTGAAGACTCATTCCTGCTTGTTCCTGGAGATATATTTATATTCAACACATGTACATGCTAGATATGGCAATTATCAGAGAAGACTCTTAGGTACTTATTGTCAAGGTAGTAATGGGAGATAGTGGTCCTAAGTTGAATAAGATTCAAAATTATATGATTTGGCTCTGACTGGAGGCAACTGGGGGTGGGAGAACTTGAATGGTGGGAGGGAGAGGAATGTGGAGTCCTAAGACATTTCCTCAGATTACTCTTGAGTCTATCCCCTTTCACCTTCATCTTATTTCCCCTTGCCCCGAGCTTCCTTCAACTGAAAGAGACCCACCTCTTGTACATTTATGCCATGGAGATATTTAAATGTTTCTATTGTATCGCCCCACTCCTGGCTTTCTTTCAGGGTATACACACTGAGATCTTCAAGTCTGTCCCCATATGTTTTATGATGAATATCACTGACCATTTTAATAGCCACCCTCTGGACTGACTCTATCCTGTAGTAGTAGCAGTAGTAGTAGTAACTACTAAATTTTACAGTCCCTTTTTTCTACTACTGAGCATTTGTATAGCGCTACAAGAGGTACGCAGCGCAGACATGTAAGAGACGGTCCCTGCTCATCAGAGCTTACCATCTAGTCAAGACAGACAACACAGTAGGTGTAGACAGGGATACATCTAGGGGGAATGGTAAGGAAACACAAAGGAGATCAGGTGAGTCAAGATCCGAAAGCGGCAGTGAAGAGGTGAGTTTTCAGCCCGGATTTGAAAAAGGCCAGAGAAGGCGCCTGATGTACAGATTCAGGTAGTTTGTTCCAAGCATAAAGAGCAGCAAGGTGAAAGGAGAGAAGTCTGGAGTTAGCGATAGAAGAGCACAGATCAAAGCAATTTGCCAGAAGAGCGGAGTTTCCGGGGAGGGGTGTAGGGAGGTATAAGAGAGGAAAGGAAGTGAGGTGCTGTAGAGTGAATGCACTTATAAGTGAGCAGGAGAAGTTTGAACTGGATGCGGAAACGGATAGGGAGCCAATGAAGTGACTTGAGAAGGGTAATATGAGCTTGACGAGGCTGGTGGAAGATTAGCCGCACAGCAGAGTATTGAACAGATTGAAGGGGAGAGAGATGATTCAGGGGAGACCAGCAAGGAGTAGGTTAAAATAGGCAAGACAGGAGGTGATTAAGAAGTGGATAAGTCTCTTAGTGGAGGAGTAGCCTAGTGGTTAGAGCAACTGCCTAGTACCCAGAAGATCAAGGGTTCAATTCCCACTGGCACTCTTTGTGACTTTAGGCAAGTCACTTTACCCTCCATTGCCTCGGAAGAAAAGGCTGGCAATCTACTTCCGGTGATACATTGCCAAGAAAACCCAGAGATAGCTGGGTCGCTATGAGTCAACAATGACTCTATGGCACTTAAAAAGTCTCTTAGTAGCATGTTCAGAAAGGAATGGGAGGATTTTGCTGATGTTATAGAGAAAGAAATGGCAGGTCTTAGCTATCAGACGGATGTGTGTGGAGGAGAGAGAGGAGTCAAAGATGCCCCCCTAGGTTGCAAGCCGAGGAAACAGGGAGGAGTTGAGAGTTATCCACAGAGGCTGAGAAAGGAGGAAGGGGAGAATAGGTTTTAGGGGGAAAAATAAGAAGATCTGTTTTGGCCATGTTCAATTTCAAGTGGTGGTGAGACATCCAAGCAGCAATGTCAGAAAAGCAGGCAGAGATCTTGGCTTGGATTGCCAGAGATTTCAGGTGTAGAAAGGTAGATCTGGGAGTCATCAGCATAAAGATGGTATTGAAAGTCATGGGGAGAGCTGAGTGCACTAAGAGGCTGGGCATATAGAGAGAAAAGGAATAGACCCAAGCAATGTTCCCTCTCATTTTCGGTAGGCTGTGTGCGCATAAAATATATCAGCTGTGCAGCTTTTGAAGGAAGGTTAAATTTTTGTGCGCCACATAACGACACTCGGAGTTATATACTTTAAAATTTGACTACACGTTAGAATACAGTATGTACACCACATTGATTGCACTAGAAAATATTGTAGAACTTGTGAAAAACGTAAATACACAACAACTTTTAAATTTTAAGACGTCTGTGTTGTTTTCTATCAGAATCAGAACCGTAATTTTTGTGCGCTCTGTTGTAAAGTATGTGCGCTCGCTCGGCGAGGTGTGCGCGCACGCACACGCGCACAGCTTAGAGGGAACAGTGGACCCAAGACAGATCCTTGGGGTACACCAACTGATAGCAGAATAGCAAAGGAGGAGGATCCACCAGAACAAACACTGAAAGAGTGATGTGGGAGAGAGGAGAACCAGGATTGTACAGAGCCCTTAAAACCAAGTGAGGACAGGGTATCAAAGAGAAGGTTGTGGTCAACAGTGTCAAAAGAAGCAGATAGGTCAAGAAGGATGAGGACTGAGTAAAGGTCCTACCAGAGACTTACAAAACCAGCCCAAGGGTATCAGACGCCATAGGAAAACCTTCAGTTATGCATTCCCCTGGGGAAACCAAAGGTCTAAAGCCACCCCACAAGGTGGGCTCAAGGCTCTAGACCCCTTTGTAGTCCAATGGTATGCCCTTCCTCAGATGACAGGGTTGCCGTCACTCCCACCACCGCAGGCCGGACCTCACCCTCAGCGTGAATGGAAGCCTGTGCTCAAACTCCTGAGCACTCAGGGAACATGGCATCAACAAGGACCGCTAGAGCGGACGAATGTGAGCATGTACCCATAGGACCATCTCTATGGTCGCCGCCATCAATCCAAGGAGCTGAAGATAATCCTAGACTTTGGGGGCCTGCTGTTCACAGAACATTGCCAGGCAATTCAACAGTCTTCCGACTTTCTCCTCTGGCAGGGAAACTCTGCCAACTTGCGTGTCAAAATGTGGTCCCAGAAACTCCAAGGATTAGGAAGGTAAAAGCTGGCTCTTTTCCTGATTGATCAACCAGCCAAGGCTTTCCAAAAAGGACACCACTCGGGACATCACCCGAGACGCTTCTGACAGGGAATGGGCTCGGATGAGCCAGTTGTCTAGATAGGAATGGACACAGATTCCTTGGTGCCACAGCCACCACCACCATGACCTTTAAGAATGTCCCTGGGGCAGTGGAGAGCCCGAAACGAAGGCTGTGAACAGATAGTGAGAGCCAAGCACGGCAACACACAGATACGTCTGCTGATCCGCCCAGATCAGGCTATGAAATACGCCTCGGCCAGATCCAGAGAAGCCAAGAATTCCCCTTGGTACACTTCTTTAAACACAAATTGTAAAATTTCCATCCAAAAGTGCAGGACACACAAGTGCTCGTTGACCGCTTTGAGGTCCAGAATGGGCTGGAAGGAACCATCCTTCTTTTGCAGCACAAAGTAAGTGAAGTATCTGCCTTTGCCCTGCTCATCTGGATGGGATGGCCCTGTAGGCAAAGCAACTTGTCCAAGGTGGTCCGTACTGTGGAACTTCTGATCACAGACCACAAGGGGAAACAATGAAGGCATCAGGAATTGGCTCCTTGCATTCCAGGACATAGCCAAATTGAATGGTGTCTAGCACCTGGTGATCCTTGGTAACCCGGGCCCATTCCTGTAAGAAGAGATGAAGCCTGCTGCCCACTGGAGGCACCAGGGAAAGGGCTCCAAACCTTCATTGCATGGCCCGGAGGGGTCTTCCTCGGGATGGGGCCAAGTCCCTGGGTCAGCGTGCTCCACAAAAGGACTGAGAAGGAGCCCAAGGCCCTGAAGCAGAGAGGAAGAAAGGTTTTCCAGGTTGGTAGTGACGATACTCCCAAGACTCATGGGAATCCAGCCAGCATACCCTTGGTGGTCAGGTAGAGGCTGACGAGAAAGGGGCATTAGCCCTCTTCACAGGCCCCCCTAGGCCTGTCTTCCAGAAGGTAGCAAGATTTTGTCTCACATAGGTCCTTCACCAGTTTCTTCAAATCTGTTCCAAACAGGAGCTTCCCCTTAAAGGCCAATTGAACCAAATGAGTTGTGGAGGATGTGTCCACAGCCCAGTGACTAAGCCAAATCCAACGTTGTGACACCATCATCAGGGCAACATCCCTAGCCACCAAGTGCACCAGGTCATACATGGCATCAGAAAGGAAGGCCGTAGCAGACTCCAAGAGAGAAGTAGTATCATCAGGTGGAAGAGTGAATCCAATGGAGCAGGGCTTCAGACATCAAGCTAGTATATACCCCCTGCTGTAGAATAGTCATCACCATGGCAAACTGGCTCTTTAGCAAGGAATCAACCTTGTATTCCAGAACATCTTTTAAGGATGATCCACCTTCCACAGGAATGGTGGTCCATTGGTAACCCCCGTGACCTGTGCATCCACCTTGGGAATGTCAAAACCACTTGCCATGCTCCTCCTCTGGAAGAGCGTAGATCTTCTTATAGATCCTTAACCCTTTAGGCAGGGAATCTGGCAAGTCCCACTTGGACCGGATCATATCTTTGATCACCTCTGTGAACAGAAAAACAGTAATGGGTGGGGAAGAAGCAGGTGTATTTTTTAGCTCCTGTCAAGTTCAAAGCAGATAAAACCCTGGATATCAATGCCACCAGCTCCTGCTTCCGGAAGAGGCAGATCGCACCGGCCTCTGCATAGTCTTTTGAAGGTGAGAGTAGGTTCTCATACACATCAAAGCCCAATACAGATTCATCTGGGTCTGAGGAATGGTCAGCATCTCTGATAGCTCCCAACTGTTCCTCATCTTCAGGGAGTGTCCCATGCCAGGGAATGCTAAGCCAAAAAGTAATTGAACAGAGCTTCTACTTTCGGCCTGCCCGGCATGAGACAGCATCCAGGTCCTGCCAGAAGGACCAAGCCTGTTGAAAAAGAAAAAGAATTCCAGGGAGAACAGTTCAGACTCCAGAAGCTCTCCTCTTGGAAAGGCTCCCCGACACCAGGAGGCATCGCCACCATTGACCCCCCCCCTAGAGGATTAAACACGGTTCACAATATGGTTGCTGGAGCCTCTGGCCAGCTGAGCCTCCTTACCCTTAGCGCCATCCTGCACCTCCTGCCCTGAGGCAGGTAAGGGCGGATGAACTGTATCCTCTTGCTGAGATAAGAAAAGCATGCCCTCCAGGGACAACTCAGAAGCTGCCATACAGGAAAGGCAGAGTCCAGAATCCAAGGATGAGGCTCTTCATCCGTCACAGGTCAAACAACATTTCCTGGAAGAAGATAGTTAAGGTATCACAAGAGCACATGCTAAGGCATTCGTTAACTACGCTTTTACGTAATGCGGTTTAAAGGTGCTAGGGAAGGAGTGTGCATAGAAGCCACTTAAGTAGAGTGTGCGTTAGGACTGTGTGACCCCCCAGGAGCACAATAGGCAAATATGTTACTAACGCATTCAAAAACATCTGGAAACTCCATACAGCCCCAGTGGTTGCTAGCAGTCCACCCCGAATTGTGTCCCCCAGAAGCAGAACAGTAAGCCCCCAACAAGGACAATTACAAGGTCAAGCCTTGGTACTTGCCTTCTGAGAGCCCCAGGTGTAGCATCTGTGCCAGGCTCAGCTCTACTCACCTGAAACTGCTTCACTGGCTGGGTTTATTTTAACAGCACTGTGTGAAGAGTGGTTGGCAGGCAGATCCCTCTGACAGCCTTCTGCAATCTTTGCGAGAGAGCAGGGGGGAAAGGAGGAGAAAGGAGTGGGTGCTGAGTTGTGTGAGACTGCTGTACTCTTCCAGATTCTTCCAAATCCTTTCAATTTGTGGCTGCTCAACAGGCCCTTATCATGAGCCTGTTGAGCAGCCATAAATTGGAGCTTAATCAATTTTCCCTCCTGCTATGGCTACCAAAAAGACCGCAGTCTAGTGGATCCTCCCCATGTTGCGCTCAAGTGAGAGAGTCGCCTTTTTAAGGCTTAAGGTGGTCATTCACAAGCATTCAATCAATCGCTTCTCCTCTCAATCTTCAGATTTTCTGCAGAGAAAGCACAGTTACTTACCTGTAACAGGTGATCTCTGGGAAGAGCAGGAAAGAGTAGTTACTCACCTGTAACAGGTGTTCTCCAGGAGCAGCAGGAATCAGTCCTCACATATGGGTGACGTCGGCGCCGATGGAGCCCTCGCGGAGCAATTTTCCCCAGCTTTCAAAGAAAGCCTTTGGGAATTGCAGCGCGCATGCGCGGTCCTCTTCCCGCCCAAGGGTGCCATCTTGCTCAGTCTGATGACATAGCTAAACGACAGCAAAAATTAGCAAAAACGAAATCATAGAACTGCAACTCCAAGGGGAGGAGGGAGGGATGTGAGGACTGATTCCTGCTGCTCCTGGAGAACACCTGTTACAGGTGAGTAACTACTCTTTCTCCAGGACCAAGCAGGAAGTCAGTCCTCACATATGGGACTCCCATGCTTAAGGCTACTGGAGACCCTAAGCACAAAAAAGGAGCTCCCTCAAGCTCAGTAGCACAGAAGGAAGGAATCTTCTCTGAGTACGCCCCCAACCGGTAGCCCAACATCCGGGACAGAGGGCAGGAGTTGCCTATACCTCAAAGAGATTACGGAGGACTGCCTGTCCGAAAGCACAGTCCCTGTGGGACTGCCTCTCCAGGCAGTAATGGGCTGCGAAAGTCTGGCTTGAAGACCAAGTAGCGGCCCGGCAGATGTCTGCCAATGGAACAGAGCGGAGGTAAGCCACTGACGCAGCCTTCGCCCTAACACGATGAGCCGTGACTCGACTTTCCAACGAGAGGCCGGCTGCCTCATAAGCCCAAGCGATACAGTCAGCAATCCAGATGGACAGAGTACGCTTGGAGACAGGGAGCCCCAACTTATTGGGGTCATAAGACACGAAGAGCTGAACAGCCCTTCGGTGCTCCCGCGTATGGTCAAGGTAGAAGGTTAACTCCCTTCTACAGTCCAGGGTATGCAGGACCATTTCAGCTCGGTTGGAGTGTGGCCTGGGAAAGAAGGTCGGAAGTACCACCTCCTGGTTGATGTGAAAAGGGGAAACCACTTTAGGAAGAAACTTAGGGTGAGTCCGTAGGACTACCCTATTCTTGTAGAACCGAGTGTAAGGAGGATCAGAGACTAGGGCCTGTAGCTCACTAACGCGTCTAGCAGAAGTGAGGGCTACCAAGAATAAGGTTTTCCAAGAAAGAAAACGAAGATGACAGGTAGCCATAGGTTCAAAAGGCAGACAGGTAATCCGCTGTAAAACCACATTCAGATCCCAGTCAGGGGCTGGTGGGCACAAAGGTGGTTTAAGGAGAAGGAGGCCTCTGAGGAAACGAGCCACTAGAGGGTGGCTGGAAAGAGGCCTGCCATCCACCGGCATGTGATGCGCAGAAAGAGCACTGAGGTGGACCCTGACCGAGTTGGACTTAAGTCCAAGTTCGGAGAGGCAAAGCAAGTATTGCAAGACCACTGATATCGAACAGGAGAAGGGATCATGAGACTGCTGAGCACACCAGACGGAGAACCGACGCCACTTCAGAGCGTAGGACTTTCGGGTGGAGGGCTGCCTGGAGGCCAAGACGACTTCCTCCACATCTGGAGGCAGAAGGAGGGGAGCCAGGACTACCCTTTCAGCAGCCAGGCCATCAGATGAAGGGACCGGAGGTTGGGGTGTAGGAGAGTCCCGTGATCCTGGGTCAGGAGATCGGGCTGAAACCCCAGAGGAAGAGGAGTGTCCACCGCCAGCTGCATTAGAAGCGGGAACCAAGGTTGCCTCGGCCACCGAGGAGCCACGAGAATCATTTTGTCCCGGAGAACCTTGAAGAGCGTCCGAGACACCAGTGGCATGGGAGGAAAGGCATACAGAAGGCCTGTGGACCAGGAGAGAAGAAAAGCATCCGCCGCTACTCTGTGAGGATGCGGTTGTCGAGAGCAGAATTGGGGAAGTTGCCGGTTGAGAGGACTGGCAAAGAGATCCATTGTGGGTAGGCCCCATTTGAGAAAGATCCGCTGAAGCACCAACGGATCCAATCTCCACTCGTGCGGCTGGAGGATTCTGCTCAGTTTGTCTGCCAGGCAATTTTCTTGACCCGGGAGATAAACAGCTTTGAGGAGGATGCCGCGGCTGACGGCCCAAGAGCACAGCTTTTGTGCTTCCCGACAGAGAGGGAAGGAGCCTGTGCCCCCTTGTTTGTTCACGTAGAACATCGTAACTTGATTGTCCGTCTGGACCAGCACAGACTGGTGAGAAGTGAGGTGGGAGAAGGCCCGCAGAGCTAGGCGGATAGCCCTGAGTTCCAGGAAGTTGATCTGCTGGGCAGACTCCCAAGGAGTCCAGAGGCCTTGAGTACATGTTCCTTGGCAATGTGCTCCCCAACCCAGGAGAGAAGCATCGGTCGTCAGGACCTGAGAAGGCGGAGGAGACTGGAAAGCCATTCCGAGCACTAGGTTTGGCAGATGAAGCCACCATTGAAGAGAAGAGACCAGCGGGTCGGAGATCTGTACGGAGTCCGCTAGGCTCCCAGTGGCCTGATGCCATTGCGTGCGAAGGCACCATTGAGCAGGCCGCATGTTCAGGCGGGCATTGGGGGTCACATGGACTGTGGAAGCCATATGGCCGAGCAGTCTCAGAAATTGCCTGGCAGAGACCAGGGAATTGCTGTGAAAGTGGCTGGCAAGATCCATGAGCCTGTGTGCCCTGTCGAGAGGCAGAAAGGCACGCGCCTGAAGCGTGTTTAATCTTGCGCCGATGAACTCGAGATCCTGAGAGGGGAGCAAAGTGGACTTTGCGAAGTTTATGACAAAGCCCAAGTGCTGGAGCAGAGCCACAGTGCGGTGCGTGGCGTGAGTGGCCTCTTGGGAAGACTGTGCTCTGATGAGCTAGTCGTCCAGGTATGGAAATACAAAGAGGCCTTGAAGTCTTAAATAAGCCGCCACCACTGCTAGACATTTGGTGAACACCCTTGGTGCGGAGGATAGGCCAAAGGGTAGTACTCTGTGTACTGGTAATGATTGCCCCCCACAACAAACCTGAGATATTGTCTGTGGCTGGGGTGGATGAGGATGTGAGTGTAGGCATCCTTTAGATCCAAGGAGCATAGCCAGTCTGCCTGCTGGAAGTAGGGCAGCAGGATTCCAAGGGTAAGCATCTTGAACTTTTCCTTTGCGAGGAACTTGTTGAGGTTCCGCAAGTCCAGGATGGGTCGGAGGCCTCCTGTTCTTTTTGGTGTCAGAAAGTACCTGGAGTAAAAGCCCTGACCTCTCAGGTGGTGGGGCACCGGTTCCACAGCCTGTTCCTGAAGAAGACTTGCTAACTCCTGAAGGAGTAAGTCCCTGTGCAGAGGGAGTCTGAGAGGCTCCCCCGGAAAGTAGGAGGGAGGTACCTGCTGGAAGTGCAGAAGATAGCCCTCTTGGACTATGTGAAGTACCCAGGTATCTGTAGTGATGTTGGTCCACCTGTGGGCAAAGTGGACCAGCCGGCCTCCCGTGCTGAGAGAAACCAGCTGAGGGGGAGAGGCTATGCTAATGAAGTCAAAAACCCCCACCCTGCTGAGCAGGGGCCGGTGGTGCAGGCTTGGGGGCTTGCTGCCTACGTGAGCCATTACCCCGTCCCTTGGCTTGCTTACCCTGCTGGGGAGCTGCCGAGGCCTGATAATGAGGGTAGTGGTGATAAGCAGCCGCCTTCCTCGGGTAAAAGGGCTTTTTCCCCGAGCCCTTCTTCTTCTGAGAAGGGGCAGAGGTCTTCCTTGAGAGACGAGTCCTGGTGAGAGTCTCGGTCTCGATCTGTGCAGCCTTCTCATCCATGGGCTTGCCAAAGAGGTTTTCACCTCTGCAGGGGACATCGACCAACTTGTCCTGCACCCATGGCTCGAGGTCGGATGACTGGAGCCAAGCCTGTCGGCGGCCACCGATGCCGGCTGCGGCTACTCGAGCCGATGCTTCAAAGCCATCGTAGGCTGCTCGAGAGATAAACTTTGAGCACTCCCGAATACCAGTTGAGAAGGTTTGGAACCTCTGCAAAGGTTCCTCGGAGAGACCAGCAGAGAACCCGGCTATTTCTTTAGCCAGGTCTCGGAGATACATGCCCATATAGAGCTGGTAGGTCTGGACTCGACAAGCAAGCATAGAGCCCTGGAAACACTTCCTACCGAGGGCATCCAGGCTTCGAGCCTCCCGACCGGGAGGCACCGAGGAGTGCATTTTCTGACTCTTAAGTCTATGCATGGCCGATTCCACCACCATGGAATGGTGCGGTAGTTGTGCCTTTTGGAACCCGGGGCTCTTGCGGACTCGATAAATGGAATCGACCCGCTTGCTTAACATCGGCGACTACGCTGGGCTCTCCCACATGCGGAAGAGAAGTCGTTCCAGCATCGGAGGAACCGGTACAATAAAGGCCTCCTTTGGGGGAGAGTCATATTGGAGGGCATCGAGCTCTTCGACTCGAGGCTCCTCCTCGGGATCCGCGGGGAAGGCCAAGGCTTTGGCCATATCCCGCACGAAATCCGAGAACCGGGTATCCTCCGGGGGGGACCGTCTCCGAGGTTCGGACTCGGGGGAGTCCGATGGGACACACCGAGTCCGAAAAGAACCAGGTGACTCTTCGTCCTCGGATTCCCAGGCTGACTCCTCGGAGGAGGAGTCGAGCGGCTCCGGTCGGGCGGGCATCGATGCCGTTCGCCCCGATGCCGAGGGAGTCAGTGTCGACGACCTCGGTCCCGAACGGGAGGCCGAAGGAGACCGCGACCGAGGATCGACTCGAGCCCTCATGGACTCGAGGATCGGCTCGGTCTCCGGGGTCGACTTGGAGGTCGATGTCCCGGTGGTCAGGGCAGAAGCACTGGCGAGGCCAGCGATCAATGCCCGCTGCTGGTCCATGAAGGCAGTCAGACTGCTCTCCAAGGCCGTCAACCTGAGTCCGAGCTCAGGAGACCCAGCAGCCCCCGACTCGGGCCCCGACGGCGTCGGGCCCGACATCGGCTCCTTCGGAGGCGAGTCTACGAGGACAACAGTACTCACGTGAGCGGGCGAGTCCATCTCGAGACGAGGATGTTTGGAAGGCCTCTCCATCTCCGAGGACCCGGGACGGGAATCGGGGCTATGCGACCTGGCCCTCGAGGAACCAGGAGCGTCCACCGACCCCGCCCTCGCGGGTTTCTTCTTCCGATGATGTTCCTGGGTAGGAGACCCCCGTTCAGAGGAACTTCGACGATGCTCAGGACCAGAGTCCCGAGACGTCGAAGCCTCTGACGAGGTCCGAGCCCGGCCGGAGTCAGAGAAGATACGTTCCCGCTGATGCTGCCGACTCCTCAACGCTTTTAAGGACATTTTGCCACACGGACCACAGATCATCGGGTCATGATCGGGTCCGAGGCAGCGGAGGCAGTAGTCATGTGTGTCGGTAAGAGACATGAGCTTCTTACACCGATCACACTTCTTAAACCCGCTGGCAGCCATCGGGGGAAAAAGGGCCCCTGCGAGGTCAAAAGACAGGGCTGCCAGTGAAAAAGAAAAAAGGCGCGAAATCTGTCACGAAGGACAAAAAACCGAAAAATAAAGAACGGACTTGCAACCGGCGTCGCGGGTCCGGGCGGGAAAAGAACCGGCGTCGAACCGAGAAAAAAGACAAATAAAATCAACTTTTCTAGCGGGGAATTACAAACAACGTCTGTAGGGCTCCGCGGAAAAAAGAAGACTGAGCAAGATGGCACCCTTGGGCGGGAAGAGGACCGCGCATGCGCGCTGCAATTCCCAAAGGCTTTCTTTGAAAGCTTGGGAAAATTGATCCGCGAGGGCTCCGTCGGCGCCAACGTCACCCATATGTGAGAACTGACTTCCTGCTTGGTCCTGGAGAATAAGTCTTCACATATGGGTACGTCGGTACCGACGGAGTCTGCGCGGGAACGCTTCCCAGCGTCCAATCAAAGAGCTTTTGGAAGCATCCCACCACGCCTGCGTGCTGCCTTCCCGCCTTTCCCAACTGTCTCTCCTCAGTTAAGTTTTAAAGCTGAGACAAAGAGAGAGAGAGAGAGAGAGAGAGAGGAAAGGAAAGATAGATAGAGATACAACTCCTGGGGAGGTGGGTGGGTTGTGAAGACTTATTCCTGCTGTTCCTAGAGATCACCTGTTACAGGTAAGTAACTGTGCTATCTCCAGGAACAAGCAGGAATGAGTCTTCACATATGGGGACTCCCAAGCTGAGATGCCTGGAGTCCGAGCATGGCATAGGTTGGAACATGCTATCCCTCACAACACCAGGCATCCTGAGGATGGAGGGTAGGAGTTGAAGAAAGAAAATGCTGTGGAACAGCTAACCTAACACAGGACTGCAGGAAAGGAGTCCATGTGTGGATAATGATTGTTGTCAATGATATTGCAAAGAATATTGCAATATGGACCTCCGCCAACAGGATTTCATAGAAGTATGGAGATTCATGGATCTACTGCAAAGCCAGTAGAGGAACCGTGAAGAGGACCTCACTGAAAAGTGGAGGTAATAACCTGTAGGAAAAACAGAGGAGGTCAGAATCCTGAAAGGTAACAGGCACCCCTGGTAGGAAAAACTGGGGTAGTACAAAAACGGTGGGCCTTCAGCGAAAGCTGTATGGTAAAAACCAAACTCTTTTGGCGGCAGAGTATCTCACTCTTGGGAGCAAAAAGAGAAAGGCTAACCGATTTGGACAAACAAGCACAGTCCTTGTGGGGAGAAAGGGTATGGGAACCCCTTATATCCCAGGGTGAAGACAAATGCCTGAGGCGTTAAGCCTGTGAGTAACTGAAGATCCATAATATCTCTCCTAACTGGGGTAAGCTAGGAGAGATATTAGATACGGAGAGCTTCAGAGGTACCTAAAACTGTTAGGTTATGGTATAAGAATTGTTGACTACCACAGGAGTGGTTGTGTGTGTAGAATCCCAAACCTGCTGAATAGCAGAGGTATGGGCAAAATCCCTCTGTCAGAAACAGATAGCTATATGAGCATAGACAGTGAGATAGATAAGTATGTGGAGACAGATCTATAATAAAATATCTCATCAGATACATATATATATATATGTATATATATATAAATATAGATATATGAGTAACATATAAGAATATATCTATAGTGAGATATGGAAGGGCATAAAATACACACAAAGATAAATATGAATATGTAGGCCTAAATATGGGTGTCTGTATTTAAACAGACAGATATAGGCCTACAGCATGGTATTCACATAGGACATGTGGAGAGGAAAGATTCATCTAATAACAAGGAGGTGCAACCTACTTGAGAAGATATATAGAGAATCTATTCCCCTTGGTTATGATCTGCAAGGATGCTAGCTAGTAAAATAACCAGGATGGTTATATGAAAACAGAGGATGATATCAATCTGTAGCCAGCAAGTCCTTAGTCGTCCAAGACTCTAGCATGGTAAGTAGACAGAAGACAGATAAGGATGAGGTATCATGCTGACCTGCTTAAGGGCAAAAAGTATCATACGTTCTTACCATGAGGACGAGATGCAAGGAGAAAGAGCATATCCCCGATTGGGAATGCTATGGAGGGAATGCTAAGCAGGGAATTGGCAACTCCTTAAGCCCTTAGGTAAGAGAAGGCCTATGTCCTTTATGGCAAAAGGAGATAGTAAAAGAAGGGAGAACCTTCTAGTCATGGGAAACATGACTGAAAAGCCTTTTCTAACCATCTAAGATAGCTGTTGGAGAAAAAAACACCATGCTCTCTAGCAAGGGCCCATAGTGGAAAAGCTTCTCTGTAGAATTGCAGAGAGCATGATGCAGGAGAATGAGGAGATAGAACTGGCTGCTAGAGAGCCAGTATCTCTGCCAACTATGCTGCCAAATCCAGGAGAATGGAGATGGCAGAAATAGAAGACCATCTAGAAAGCTTGTAGTGAGAATCTCCAAGACAGATGGAAGCACTGACTTGGAGCCACTACTAAGACTAGACAGAATGTTAGTGGAGGACAAATCTGGTTGTTTGTGGACAAGAACCAGTGGTCAAACATTAAGGCTCCTGCATAGGCAGCTGCTAGCAAGATAGCAGAAAGAATCTTACTGTTGAAAAACAGAAAGAACAGACAGAACAGGAGTAGAAACTCTGGACATGTCTGATAAGCTGCCCCAAAGTAAGATTGAAACAGAGGAGGTAACTCAGAGAGGAAAACTCCACACTGGAAAGTGAGAAAACTAGAGAGGCTGAAGAAAAAAGCCCTCTGTAATTAATTCCGCTCTTACAGAGGAAAAAGCTTGGTAAGAGAATGGAGCTGAAGAAGACTTACCAAGTAGTAAGTCTATAGAAAGGAAAAATACATGCTGGCACAGGAACTACCATTTAATAGTGGTCAGACCTCTTTCCTTAGCAGGAAAAGAGGAGAAACCTGTGACCTATAGGCATGAACATCCTGACAGCTCATAGAAATATAGAAAAAATGGATGTCTTTTGGAAAGAGATCCATGTGTAGGGGTTAGAATGAAGCAGTGGATTGCCTCTATTGAGAAGAAGCAACTGTAGATTCTAACCCCAAGAGTCACAAGCATTTGATGATGACTGATCAGAAACCCTGTAGGGGCCGGGTTTGCTGAGCCTGGTGAGAGGTTGGATTCTTCAGACCAGGACGATGGCTCCCCTGTAGGGGAACATCTGTATGATGGGCAAGTGAGGAATAAAACCTTCTCCTGTGGGAAGAAAGTTTGGTAGGACATTTCCTACTTACTGGGACAGAAGAAGGTGTAGAAGAACCCTTAGGAACAGGTAAATCAGTGGACAACTGAGTAACCTGACGTAAAGACTCCTTGTTGAAAAGATTGTCTCCAGTGCAAGGAGTACGTCCCAGTCGTTGTTGTTCCCACTTGGCCAAATCTGAAGCTTGGAGCCAGGCTCTACGTCGTGCCCCTATAGCTATAGCAGAAGTCCTGCTAACAGACTCAAAAGAGTCTAGGGAAGCACGAGAAAGAAACCAAGAGATATTCTGGATATGCTTAAGCAGTGAGGAATAGTCTGTACTCCTGGAAACTGGAAGGAAAGGAGTCAAAAGATGTAATTGCTTTGTAACCTCCTCAAGAGAAAGACTCATAAAAAATATATATGAGAGAATTCTTGCAGAAAGCATAGATGTCTGGAAGATTTGACGTCCAAAGGCATCTAGTGTCTTAGACTCACGACCTGGCGGATAAGAAGAGTGCTTTTTCTTACTCTTTATCCGCCTCATTGCTGATTCCACTACTATGGAATGATGAGGAAGTTGAGTCTTTTGGAACCCTGGAGAGGGGGGCACCTGATATAAGAGATCAGTTGCTCTGGGAGGTGGGGGTACCCTTAAAGGTGTTTCCGACATTCCTAGAAGGAGATCCTGCAAGGAATGATGCAAAGGAAGCATTATGTTTCCTTTGCTTTGGTGGAAACAGAGTCTTGTGCAGGATCATGTCCTGGAATAGGAATGGCAAGGGATCTTGCTATATCCAGGAGGAAACTCTGAAAAGAGGGATCCCCAACAGGAATCTCCCTTGGACAGGTTAGATCTAAAGAACTAGCCTGAGCACCCACAGAGTTATCCAAAGATATAGAAATAGAAGATCCTGCAGGGTGCAGTGTGGAATGTTTAAGGGATGGTTGCTTGGACTGGTTGTCAGGAACAGCAACCGTCCTTACCACATTGTCCATGCCAGGTATCGACTCCAAAACAACAAAAACCCAGTGGAAAAAACCAAGTTAACCAAATAATTTTTTGTGTCGGAATGGCCAGCCCAGTAGAAAGGGAAACACACCTCCTACCACCGTGGCCCGTCCTTTTTAATCATTTAAAGATTTAAAACAGCTCTCATTCAAAAAATAGCTGATACTTAGCTTTAAACAAAGAGTAGGCTCTAAAAGACGCTGTAGTCAACAGTGTGTCAAATATACGATGTGACACGTTTCGGGGGTGTATCCATAAGCCCCCTGCTTCAGGTCAGACCACTGTGTAGTAACGTCAGCCTTGAAAGCATAGCTAAATGAAATGGTTTTATAACCCAGACACCCGAGTTAGTTCATGAATCCTAAATGGGACACTCCCATCAGGTGTAGCAAATACAGAGGAGCCAATCAGAAAAAGGAAGAGGAGCCACCAATCAGGCGCCCCCTCCCAATCCGAAAGGTTAGGAAATTGTGTGCCAATCCAGCTGCTGATTCAAACCGTCAGGATGTACAGAATTCAGTTTAAAGATCCATTTTTGTTCCAAATTCTGTAAAGTCTGGATCCTGTCTCCACCTCTAGGATTAGGGGGTACATTTATTTATTTATTTATTTAGTGTACATTTGTAACCCGCTGCTTCCAGTGATCAGCAGCGGTGTCTATACATAGGAGGTTTGGCTGTACTGGCCAGGATTAATTTATATACAATGTGATTTGGGGGGGGGGGGATAGAGCACAGCAAGCATAGGGTTACAAGATTTACAGTAGATTGAATATTGTAGTTACATACAGGTACTTAATACATATTTACAGTTGCTGCCTGTTAGGACTTTACAAATGATGACCCTTATATACAAATTTACACATTGCTGAGTTTACTTCAGGAGGTTAGTATATTTCATGTGGTTAAGTTGTAATGTGCTTGGAAAAGATGTGTCTTGAGTAGTTTTCTAAAGTCTTTCAAATCACTGATCTCACGTAGTTCGGTTGGCAATCGGTTCCAGAGTGCTGGAGCTGTAAAGGAGAAAGCTCGGTTGCTGGTGCAAGCATTAACCTTTGCGAAGCACTTCGGGATACAGAGGGTGTTGAGGTTCTGTGTTCTTCTACTTCTATTGCTAGGTAGTTTTGCTATTAGGCTGTTGAGGTGTGATGGCGCTATATCATGTATGAGTTTGAACGTAGTGACTAGGACTTTGTATTGAATGCGGGCTGTGATGGGGAGCCAGTGGAGCTCCATTAGTGCGGGTGTGATGTGGTCGGAGAGGCCCTTCTGCATGATGATTCGGGCTGACACATTTTGTGCCATTTTCAAAATATTGATAGTTTTTCTTGGCAGGCCTTGCAGTATGGCATTGCAATAGTCCAGGTGTGGAATGATGAGGGCTTGTGCGACTGATCTGAAGTCAGTATGATCGAGGATGTTACGCAGGGGCTGTATGACTCTTAATTTGTGAAAAATAGCCCGATTGGTAATACGAAGGTGCTTGTCCATATTCAGGTTTTAATTTGTGAAAAATAGCCCGATTGGTAATACGAAGGTGCTTGTCCATATTCAGGTTGCTGTCAAGCATCACTCCCAAATATTTTATCTCTGCTTTGATGTTGTAGATATTATTGTTCATGGTGACTGTTGTCGGGGGCTCGAATCCTGGTTTCCTGGAGATACACATTGCTTCTGTTTTCTTGTGGTTAATGGACATATTATTGCATTGTAGCCAGACTTGAAGCTCGTGTAGGCATTTCTCTAGGTTGCAGAGGTTCGGGTTGTTTACGTCTAGTTGCGTATATAGCATTAGGTCATCTGCGTAGATATGGTAGTTGATGGTATAGTCCTGGAAAATCTTGCATACTGGTTGAAGGTATAAGTTGAATAGGAGGGAGGAGAGGGCAGAGCCCTGTGGAATGCCTTGGGTTTGTGGGAAGGGGGTGGCTTTGACATTGTTGAAATTGACCTGCTGCATTCGGTTTGTGATGTACGAGGAGAACCATTTTAGAGGGGTACCTGTGATGCCTATGGACTCGAGTCGCTTTAGCAGTGTGGGGTGATGCACAGAGTCGAAAGCTGCTGAGATGTCTATGAAAATAAGCATATACATTTTACTCTTATCTTCCAGACCCTTAAGTAGGTTGTCCATTAGGACTAACAGGAGGGTTTCCACGCCGTGGTGCTGTCGAAACCCGTATTGATGCACATCCAGGGCGGTTATGTCATCAATGTGGTTTTGTAGCTGCTGCTGCTGCACTGCCTTCTCAATGATCTTGGCGAGGAAGGATATGCTTGAGATGGGTCGGTAAGAGGTGGGGTCGTCCTTGTTGAGCGTTTTGTTTTTCAGGATTGGACGTATAAGCGATCTCTTGAGGGGTGATGGCATGATGCCTTGTTGAAGTGAGAGGTTCACTATGTGGGAGATGTGTTGCGCTACTTCCTCTTTGGTTGCCTTAATCCAGGAGGCTGGACATGGGTCAAGAGGGGAGGTAGTGGATCTCAGGCAGTTGATGATGTCTTTTACCTGCTGGTCATTCACTCCCAGGAATGTTGACCATTTACCACTCTGGTCTGGACTTCTCCGGGTGTAGGTTTCTTGCAGGGGGTTGGTTGTATCCAGTTTTGGATCGAGGTGTTCATGTGTTGTGGGACTAAGTTTGTTGGCATAGTGGTCCGCTAGCCGTTGGGCTGTCATGGCGCCTCCGGGATTGTTGTCTTGTGGAGGCTTGGTGAGTGATTTTACGAGGGCGAATAGTTCCCTAGGTCTGTTGAGGGCCTTGTTGAGTGTGGTTGTGTGGTGAGCTTTCTTAGCTTGGTTGACTTCCTTCTTATAAGTTGCCAGAAGGTTGAAGTAGGTCTTTTTACTTTCTGCGGTCTTATGTTTTCTCCATTTTCTTTCTTGCTTTCTCAGATCTTTCTTGAGGTCCCTTAAGGTTGCGGAATACCAAGGTTCTGACTTGGATTTGGTTGTGCGCCTCGGATGGCTCCAGGTGGGTTTAGAGGCGGCCTCAATCCCCATGTTCCAGAGGTTTGCCAACGCCTCAAGATCCGTGTGATCTGTGTGTATGTGGTTTGCTATGGATTCTAGGAGAGCCTCTTTGTTGAACTTTTGGAAACATCTTTGCTGCTGCGTTGTTTGGTTAGGTTGTGCTTGGTCAGGGGTTGCGGGGAGCGTTAAGAGTAGCTCTATTTGATAGTGGTCGGACCATGGAACTTGGGTTATTTGTGGTTCGGATTTCAGCAGTTTGGGATGCTTGGTGGGTAGGAATACCATGTCCAGGGTATTACCCTTGATGTGGGTTGCGCTTTGGATGATCTGTTCATAGCCCAGTTGTTCCATAGCCTCATGGAACGTGTTGGATTGCGCCGTGGAGGTCGAGGCTAGGTTGAGGTCTCCTAGGATGATCTGGTTCTTTTTGGGCGCTGTAGTTGAGATGATTTCTAGAGCTGCTGCCAGGGATTCCTGCGGGGAGGCTGGGGGCCTGTAGATAAGACATATAGACAAGGTTCTGCTTTCTATCTTGAGTATGTCAATGCCATCGAGCACGCTTATTGGTGTGTTGGTTAGGGCTAGGTCCGATTTGGCCATGATTAGCACTCCTCCTCCCCTTTTCTTAGAGCGGGGGCAGTTGTAGGTTGTGTAACCAGGCTTGCTTATCTGGTTGACAATTACTGGATCAGCTTCGGTTATCCATGTCTCAGTGATGCATAGTACATCAGGCTTCAAATCCGTGATGAGGTCATGTAGTATGTGAGTCTTATTTCTTATTGACCTGGCATTTATTAGCATGATGGAGATGGTGGACTGCTTTTGGGTTCCGATCTGTGAGGTCCTGGCCGCATTTGTGCCTTGCTTGGTGTTTCTTATTTCCTCCAGCCGTCGTTGGTTCTTTGATTTGTGGTTGTGGTGGGGATGCTTTCTCCTGGTGGTATCATTAGTGGGCCCCTGAGAGTGTTGTATGCTTATTTGCGTGCGTGGATTCAGATATGAGTTGTGGCATACATGGACAGGCAGTGGGCTGCATATGAATATTGGTTTCCAGGCATATGGGGTGTAGAAGTGAGGGATGGGGTTTCCCATGCAGGTGGTTAATGTTGTGCAAAGGAACCAAAGAATGGATATGGTAAGGGGTTCCATTTTCTTTTCCTTATAGGGACGTAGGAGACACACTTCAGTTATTTGAGGGGTGAGGCGTAAATTTCCTCGGGAATGAGGCTTAGCTTATGTACCTTATATTAACTTAGTTACATTTACCTTCAATGACCTGGGTACATTTGCATTAATGGCAGTCAAGACAACATCTATATTTACGTTCGAGGTAACAATATATAAACATTTAGTCATTTAGGCAACAATTAGTTATTTGAGGCATCAATACGTTTGAGGCAACAATATATAAACATTTAGCCATTTAGGTTATAACAGGTATTTCGTTTATATAGATTACCACTTTTGCATTAAGGCAAACAGAGCATTCAGTTAGGCAAAAAGGTTGGCCCAGTTTAAACCCTTACTTTCAGGCTATGTAGATAATGACTTTCAAGGACACCTTTCTCAGAGGCACACGAATGAGAAGATATCTTGGTGCTGGTAATGCACTTGTGCACCGAGATGGGGTAGGATGCTGGCAGATTTATAAGCCGTAATGCTAAGGGCTCGACAGTAATGTTACCTGAGTTCACTGTAGTCAGCAGGGCAGGAGGTCTCGGCGAGCTCGACCGTGCCGGGAGCTCTAGCCCAGTGTGTTCCAGCCGTCAGTTCATTCCGCAGGTTGTGGGTTTTGTCCGTTGACTAGGAGAGCTGCGGTTTGAGTGGGGTGGTGAAGAGACCTGGTTGTGTCGATCCAGGTTGCGCCACGAGGACCACCGCCTAAGGGCCACGCCAAAGGGCCCTCTGGCGAGGCCCTCAGGCGCGCGCCGGACGGCGCTGCTCTTTATATCTCCGGCTGCCTGCCGGAGATGATCAAGAATCCTCCAACGAAGATCATCAAACTTATGTGAATACTGTACATCCTGACGGTTTGAATCAGCAGCTGGATTGGCACACAATTTCCTAACCTTTCGGATTGGGAGGGGGCGCCTGATTGGTGGCTCCTCTGTATTTGCTACACCTGATGGGAGTGTCCCATTTAGGATTCATGAACTAACTCAGGTGCCTGGGTTATAAAACCATTTCATTTAGCTATGCTTTCAAGGCTGACGTTACTACACAGTGGTCTGACCTGAAGCAGGGGGCTTATGGATACACCCCCGAAATGTGTCACGTCGTATATTTGACACACTGTTGACTACAGCGTCTTTTAGAGCCTACTCTTTGTTTAAAGCTAAGTATCAGCTATTTTTTGAATGAGAGCTGTTTTAAATCTTTAAATGATTAAAAAGGACGGGTCACTGTGGTAGGAGGTGTGTTTCCCTTTCTACTGGGCTGGCCATTCTGACAAAAAAAAAATTATTTGGTTAACTTGGTTTTTTCCACTGGGGTTTTGTTGTTTTGCTATTTATTAGAGCTCAGAGGGAAGGTTTTTTGTGATACTTTAGGTATCGACTCCAAGCTTGGTATAGAATGGAGCGATGCTATTGTAAAAAGCATGGTAAGAGTTTGCCACGATGCTACTGTGGATACCGGTACTGAAGTCAATACCGGTACCGATGTCGGAGTCGGGCTCGACAAAGACATCGGAGTAGTCATCGATGATACTTCAATCGGTACCGAGGGAACCAAAAACCTCTGGCTGCTATCCTCGGTACCGAGCCATCGGTATCGATCGGTGTCGGTACCAAAATCTATTGGTACCCAGTCTTCCAGACTAGAAATGGATTGCAAACTCGGCATCGAGGGTAAGGAGCCTGAGAAGCGAAGCATGGAAGGCACCGACTGTGAGGGTAATGAAGACATCGGTACCGACTTCGGTACCGTGTCCGATACCGGTGAATGAAGGTCTACCAATGGCAACTCAAGAGACCTCAGGTGAACCGAGAGTTGCGGATCCGAGTCATCGGAACCGAGCCTTCGGTACCGCTGCGAGACGGTACCAAGGCGAGTCGGTACCCAGTCCTCCAAACTGGAGATCGATTCCAGACTTGGCATAGAAGGAAGCGAGGCTGTCGATGCACATCTGGAAGGTACCGACGTCGGTGGCAGTATCGGTTTTGGAACCGATAAGGGAAAGACAATCTGGGACGTATCCATCAGTCCCAAAGGCACCGAGGAGGCCAGATGACGATCCCTGGTGAGGAGTGTTTCATCCAACACCAGTGCTGATGCAGGGGTATCGGTACCGCTCGAAGCGGATGCCACCACCGTGCACGGCTCAGGTATGTTCTGTGGGGGGTGAACCCCAGGAACAACCTGAAACCCCTTATCCGCTTTGGAGACCGAAGACTCCCGCCGGGGTTTTGAAGCCAGGAGGCCATCGAGGGCAAAGCCGGAGCTGTCTACATGCTGTGCATGAGACGTACCACTCGAGGACTGGCTAGTCTTAACAGACTGTTTGTGGGTTACCTGAATCAAAGTGGAAGAAGAAGGGGACGGTGCCCCGAAGTTGGAGGGCAACCGTGTATCGAGGGATTCTCGATGTTGAAGATGTCTTCTCACCAAACTGTTGTCAGGACCCAAACAGGTTAGACACCGACTTGAGGGTCTAAACATAAAGTTGTACCGACACAAACTGAACATTTCGTGGCCATGAAGGAAAAATAGGGGAGGCCTGAAAGGCCTAAGACCCCGTGACACTATGAAGAAAAAATATTCCATTGAAAAGGAAAATCTTACAAGAAAGAAAAGAAAAAACACCGGCGGTACCGGTGGCGTCGAGAAGACAGCCGCGACCACAAGAAAACTAAAAATAAAAAATAAGAATTTTCTGCGGTGACAGGAGGACGTCCTGCCGGCTCCGCGGAAAAACGAAAACTGAGGAGAGGCAGTTGGGAAAGGCGGGAAGGCAGCACGCAGGCGTGGTGGGATGCTTCCAAAAGCTCTTTGATTGGACGCTGGGAAGCGTTCCCGCGCAGACTCCGTCGGTACCGACATACCCATATGTGAAGACTTATTCCTGCTTGTTCCTGGAGATGAGAAAATACACCCTCCATCTGCTGGAGACAAAGAAATACTGAAGGGACCTCTGGTGGCTGAGGCAGGTACAGGCACAGGAATGATGTAATTTAAACATGGGCTTTTCATTGGTTCTTTGCCTCCACCAATCTGCTGGTAGGTGAACACAACACACTTGTCTCGACTGGTCTAGCAGGACGATATGGAAATATTACTTAAATATATTTAAAACAAAATAGAAGCTCATGGGATTACTAGATTTATGACTCTAGTCCATTAGGAAAACACAAAGTAATTCTCGATTTTTTCTCACTGTATGTAGGGACTTGTAGTCTTGCAGTTTTATGGAATGAAGAACTGCAAGTCCTTAATGCTGTAGACTTAAAACAAGGATAGACAGCTCCTCCTTCATCTGAGCAGCTCAGAAGCACAATTCCAAGGAGGAAATGATCTAACTAGAGCAGTCAGTCTAAGGGCGTCAGAAGGACGGATACAGAGGAAAGGACAGGGTGGGGCAGTCTGGCAAGTTCATAAGTCATAAACAGAAAACCTGAAACTGTCTGGAAATAAACACAGGAGAACAGTGCTGACAAGAAGCAGTGGAAGGGCGATAAGGAATCAGACTATACTGCTACTGCACTCATATCAGAATGCAAAGCTTAAAAGCCGTGCATATTCTTCACTTCCATTTCCAAGATTATCTACTTTCTTAAAAGAATGTTTGGCTACCATTTGTGCATAAGCTACAATTGAAGCTCAGGATCTAATTTGCAGATCTTCTACAAACCTGCCATGATGCTGAAGGAAAAAAAGCATACCGGACAGAAATATACTTTGGTGCTAGAAATACTTCAATAATACACCTCAAAACACAGAGGATTTTTAAATCCCAACAAAAGCATCTATCTGTGCTGAAGGAGCACAGGTGTGACCCAGATCATGAGGTCAGATCCTTAACCTCTACCTAACTTTAACTTCTATCTATGCTAAATGACATTTACTATCTATTTAAAAAAGCATACTGTTTTGGGAAGATGGTTTATAAAACTTTAATTAAATATATTTAAGAGGGAAAAAGGGTCTATGTCTTTAAGACTAAACAACGTTAGCAGTAACATTTTGGGGCTTATTTTATAAAGAATCCCCTATTTTCTGGTACAAACAATGTGCTTAAGTATCAGCATTTAGTCATTTATGCATATAAATGCTATCTTATAAAATACCGACTAACGTGTGTACTTTCATTGTGTTTGTGCACATTGGCAAAGTTTGGGTGGAGCATGTAAGGATGTGCGTTGATTAAAGAATAATAGTGTAAGTCATTGCGTTTTAGGGTGCGTTTTCTGCTAATTCTGCTAGTATTTTATAAATGAAGTACATGTGTACCTGACTTTATAAGATAGGTGTAAAGTGGGTGTGTGAAAACATGCGTTGAGGCACGACTTTATAAAATTACCCTCCAGGTGAATATAAAAGGGGACACTTGCAGTGAGCGTGTGGCTTGTGTCCTGTTAGTGCAGTTACCACTGGAAGGAACCTTTGCATGGAGGAAGTCAATCCAAAGCTCTACTACTAGACCTCCAGCCTTTTTGTTTTCTGAAGAGCTCCTAGGAAGAATTCTGGATAAAACAGTGAAGGAGAGCTTTCCCTTTGAAAATTTCAGCCTTTATCCGATCTTGTGATTTAAGGAAGTGAATGAACTGTATTGGATAGTTTCAGACATGAATTTTTCTTTACCATTTATGTGTGTAAATGACTAAAATGCCAACATTAAGACGCATTGCTGGGCCTGAAAAAAGGAGACTCCTTAAAAAAAATTACCCCCAAATGTCACTAACTTCTTTCAGTCTTAAAGTTATGTTTGTCATTTGTCAGTATCTGTAGTTATTTGTATTTTATAATTTGCTCAGTGTTTTGGATTTTGGATTGTTGTCCTACCTACTAATTGCTTTCATTCTATTTTTTGTGCAGTCTGCTAATCTCTCTCACCTTTTTAATTCACTGTATCACTAAACTTGATATCTTCTTTCTGATCTGATGACTTTACTTCCCTCCTCCCCTTCTCTATGGTCTCATGATCAAAACTTCTTATATAATCTTCCTGGGGGTCATTAGCACTATTATTCCTAGGGGCACTCCAACCCACTGGGACTTCCTTTCCTGCTACCTTAGGCTCCAATCAGCTATCCTCAACAACCAACTACCTACGTTCCTGTGCCCGCTCTGCGAGCGCCTTTGGTTTAAATTATGTACCCTTGCTGATTACCTACATTTCAAATTCATGCTAACCTCCTTCCAGTTGGCCATAGCATTTGCCAAGTAAGAGTACTATATCCATCTAACTAATTCTCTTGCCTCTGACCCTTGCCGTCTCTTTGCTAAGCTCAACTCTCTCAAGGTCTCTCCTCCCTAAATCCCTCCTTCACTGTCTGCCCAGACCTCGGCTGACTACTTCCATGACAAAACCAGAAGATTAAGTCTTGAATTCTCTGCAAGGTCACCTCCATCTCATCTTCTCGCTCCCTCTTCAATCCCAAATCCTTCCCTCACCTTCGGGCACCCTTTCTTCCTTTTCTGAAATCACTGAGGAGGAAACAGCATATCTTCTCTCCTCCTCCAAACTGACTACCTGCTCCTCTGAACCCTTCCCCTACCAAGCTCTACCTCTTCTGCCGTCATCCCTTCTATCCAACATATCCTTAACCTTTTGCTTTCCACTGTAACTGTTCCTCTAGCCTTCAAACATACTGTGGTTACACCTCTCCTCAAAAAGCCTTCACTAAATCCTATTTCTCTCCTCCTCTTTGTTTCAAAATTACTTGAGCAAGTGGTTCACTGCTGCTGTCTTAACTTTCTTTCCTCTCAAGATCTTCTGGACCCACTGCAATCTGCTTTTTGTTTTCTACATGCCACAGCAACGGCTCTTTCCAAAGTCTCCAGCGACTTGTTTTTTACCAAACCCAAAGGTTTCCATTTGATTCTCATCCTTCACGACTTTTATGCTGCTTTTGTCACTGTTGATCACCACCTTCTCGATACCCTGTCCTTGCTTGGATTTAGGGGCTCCGGTCTGTCCGGGTTTTCTTATTTCTCCCATCGTACTTTTAGGGTATATTCTGATGGTTCCTCCTCTATTGCTATCCCGCTTTCAGTTGGTGTACCTCAGGGCTCTGTCTTGAGACCTCTCCTTTTCGTACCTCTCCTGAGCCACTGGGAGGGAGGAGTGGCCCAATGGTTGGGACAGGTTATCTCAGGCTGGAGGGCCAGGGGTTCAATTCCCACGTAGGGACAAGTAACCTCAGGCCGGATGGATTGGGGTCTCTGGTCCAATGGCCATTCCTTATGGCCTTCGGCAAGCCACTTACCCTCCATTGCCTCAGGTACGCTTAGATTGTGAGCCCTTCAGGGACAAGGGAATAAAAAAAAGTGCCTGTTAGCATATATCTGTAAACTGCTTTGACCCGGTAAAAAGCGGTATATAAGCACAGCTAAATAAATAAAATAAATAAATATACTTGGTCCCCCTTGGTGCACTTATTTCCTCTCATGGCTTTCAGTATCACCTTTATGCTGATGACTCTCAGATCTACCTTTCTGTGCCTGAAATCTCTCCAGGAATCCAGGCCCGGATCTCTGCCTGCTTATCTGACATTGCTGCCTGGATGTCTCACTGCTGTCAAACTTAACATGGCCAAAACTGAGCTCCCACCTACCCACTTCCTCCCTTCTCTACTTCTGTGGATAATAATACATTCCTCCTTGTTTCCTCAGCTCACAACCTTGACTTTGCTCTCTCTTTCTCTGTACACATCCAATAGATAGTAAAACCCCGCCACTTCTTTCTCTATATTCATTGGCAAAATTCGTCCCTTCCTTTCCACACTACTAAGACACTTATCCACTTTTTAGTCACTTCCTATCTAGACCAGTGGTTCCCAACCCAGTCCTCAGATACCCCCAGGATAGTCAGGTTTTCAGGGTATCCACAATGAATATGCATGAGACAGATCTGCATGCAGATCTATCTCCGCTGGTCTCCCTCTGAATCACTCTCTCCCCTTCAATGTGTTCAAAACTCAGCTGCATGGCTAATCTTCCGACAGCCTCTACATGCTCATATAACCCCCTTCTCAAGTTGCTTCACTGGCTCCCTATCCATTTCTGTATCCAGTTTAAACTTCTCCTACTGACCTATAAGTGCACTCATTCTGCTGCTCCTCACTGCCTTTCCTCTCTATCCTCTCCCCTTCTCAGATGCTCTGCTCTTCTGGCAGATCCCTTCTATCTGTGCCCTTCTCTTCTACTGCCAACTCCAGACTTTGATCCTTCCACTTTGCTGCTCCTTACGCCTGGAACGAACTACCTGAGTCTGTGTGTCAGGCTTTATCTCTGACACTTTTCAAATCCAGGCTGAAAACTCACCTCTTCGAGTCTGCTTTTGGATCCTGATCCACTTGGTCTCCTAGGTGTTTCCTTGACACTCCCCTAGAAGTGTCTTTCTCCTCAGCTGTTGTGTTGTCTGTCTTGACTAGATTGTAAGCTCTGATGAGCAGGGATTGTCTTTTACATGTGTCTATACAGCACTGCGTATGCCTTGTAGCACTATACAAATGACAAGTAGTAGTACTTGCCAGAAGGCACCTTATCATATCACCTCAGATTTGTAGATTATCTTCCCCATCTATTCCTATGGATCCACTTCACTTTCTCTTCTTCATTCTAACTCTCCCCAAATTTTCCCTTCATTAAAACAACTTCATACCCCAAGTCCATATCTTCATTCTTGTTCATGCCTCTTCTCTTCCCCATGATCTTCTGCTCCTTCTCCTTTGCTCAGCTGGGGGTATCAATCCCATTCCTGGCCTTCCAAGACCTCTCACCCCACCTGGGCAGATCAAACTGCAACTCCTCCAATCTTATTTGCATCCCTCTCGCCTATCCCTTTTTCATGTGCCCTGTGGAATGTCTGTTCCGTCTCCAACAAACTTGTCTACATTCACAATATCTCTGATTCTCTGCATCTTCTTGCTCTAACAGAGACTTGACTTCTTCCTGAAGATTTTGCTTTAGTTGCTGTCTTCTGTCATGAAGGCTACCTGGATTGACCACTGTTGGAAACAGGATACTGGATTTGATAGACCTTGGTCTGATGCAGTATGGCATTTCTTATATTCTTACCTTTTCTCATGTACACCTCACCCAAATGGCTGTAGCAGTGGTGTCTACCTGCTCCTCTCCTTCCTGAATGTTTCAACCACTTCTTCCAGTTTCTCATTCCTTTTCTTCTTTTGAAATCCACTGCATCCATCTATATACTTCACTACCTTGCCAACTAGCTGTTACTTATCAACTCCTTGACAAATCCATCTCTTCCTTTATCAATGACTTACTCCTGGCTTTCCTTCTTTCTTAATCCATCTTCCTCTTCCCTCATTTTTCGGACTTTTAACATTCATGCTGATGACCCCACCAATTCTTATGCCTCAAAGCTCTAACTCCCCCATCCCACTAAAATGTATCCTTATAAATGTAAGATCCATAAGAAACAAAAAATACCAATAATTATAGACCTAGGTAAGGATGAAAAATTAGCCATTCTCTGCGTCACTGAGACATGGCTCTCGCCCTCGGACAGTATACTAGTAAACCAACTACAAATACATGGATTTGACCTATTCAATTGCCATCGAGACTCCAAGAGAGGAGGGGGTGTGCTCATCCTAAGCAAAACTGAACTCAAAATCACTCCCTTACTCTCCAGAAACCTCGAGGGAATGGATGTGCTCAAAATACAGAACAAGAGCCTCTCGCTTTATCTCATTTACAGACCCCCATTACCTGACCACAACAACCTAACCCCCACCCTTGAATCAGCATGCTTGGCCCCCCTTAGGAAACCCCATATCATCCTAGGAGACCTTCATCTCCCATTTTTCAACACTACTCAGGGAACCACCTTCCTGGAATCAATGGCTTATATGGACTTCTAACAAATTATACACTCACCAGCACACATACAGGGAAACTCTCTTGACCTTGTCTTTCTGCCCACCTCCAGTATTAACCACCACATGTTCACTCCCCCTTCAATAACTGAGGTCCCCTGGTCTGATCACATAGAAACATAGAAACATGATGACAGAAAAAGACCACATGGCCTATCTAGTCTGTCTTTCCATAACAACAACTACAACAGTCCCCTTTTTACCTTTAGAGATCCTCTGTGTTTGTCCCATGCTTTTTTGAATTCAGTTACTGTCCTTATCTCTACCACCTCCACTGGGAGACTATTCCATGGATCCACTACTCTTTCCATAAAGAAATATTTCCGCATATCACTCCTGAATCTATCTCCCTTCACCCTCATCCCATGTCCCCTCGTAGCAGAACTTGCTTTCAATTGAAAGAGGCTCTCTCCCTGAACATTTATGCCACGGAGGTATTTAAGCATCTCAATCATATCACCTCTATCCCGCATTTCCTCTAAGGTGCACATATTAAGATCCTTAAGTCTGTCCTCATATGCTTATGCTTTATAATGAAGACTCTGTCCTCATATGCTTTATAATGAAGACACCACCTAGTAACCTTATATATCTTCCTCCATCCCACCCTCACTCCCACTTCATCCATAAAACCCCAAACCAGGCGATTTGCCTACTTCAACAAGGATACCTTCCTAGACAACATACTGCCCCAACTCACAACAGACTCTCCTGACCCCAACACCTCTTTAAATTTATGGAACAGCTCTATACAAAAAGCTGCCTCACCCCCCCCAACAAACACCCTAGGCAACCACCTAAAAGTTCTGAAAAATGGTTCACTCAGGAACTCACTAAACTTAAAAAGAGAATTAAGAACGCAAGAAAAAAATGGAGACAAACCAAAACGCAAGAAAACAAACACCACTATCTCAAACTTCTCAGTAACTACAAGGACACAATTAACAAAACAAAAAGGGATTATCAACCTAAAATCATAAACTATTCCCTTAACTGACCAAGAGAGCTCTTTGCTATTGTCAGATCATTAACCGAAACCAACCAAACAAAATCAGAAATGTGCAATATAAATCCTCAGACGCTGGCTATTTACTCTGCAAACAAGCTAAAAAATAAGAACTCTAACTATACACCCCTCACTGGGACCCTCGCCAAACTGCAATACATGTGATTGATTCTATCTAATAGCTCAGAAATGCTTATTAAATATAATAACAAACATCAACACCACAAACTCCCCCCTTGATCCATGTCCTATATCCACAAAAGCAGAACTGGCTCCATACCTCCTACACATAGTCAACCAATCACTTTCCCAGGGCATCATGCCCGCTGACCTTAAACTCTCATCCATACTTCCTGTACTTAAGAATAAGACATCTGATGAAAATGATCCACGCTCATACAGACCAACAGCAAATATACCACTCGTCGCCAAAATAATAGATAAAGTCATCCAAATACAAAGGCAGCTTCAGGACCATATTGACAAGAATGCCCCATTGGACATCCATCAGCATGGCTTTAAACCCCAGCATGGTGCAGAAACACTACTCACTTCCCTCTTTGACAACCTCCTAAGAGGCATAGAGAATCCATAAAGAATGGATTCCTATTAGTTTTCATGGACATCTCAGCAGCTTTCGATACAGTGTCCCACCCCAGATTACTGCAATGCCTACAACGGATAGGATTACGCAAGAATATCATGAAATGGTTCACCTCCTACTTGAAAGATCGAACGCAACAAGTCAAATGTGCCCAAAAGAAATCAGCACAATTCCCCGTCACGCAGGGCATACCGCAAGGCTCCACCCTGTCATCAATGCTCTTTAATATCTACATCCAACCCATATGCAATACCATCAAAAAACACAAACTACATTATCACATCTATGCTGACGACATCATGGTGTATGCTCCCATCAACCTGCTAACATTGAACACCATAACAATAATTAAATGCCTGGAAGACATGAATACTTGGCTCACAGCCAATAACCTAACGGTCAACTATGAAAAAAATGAAGCAATGTTCGTTACCAGGAACCCTACCTTCATTCCACCACAGACACTCAGCATTCTAAACAAACTCATAGTAGTCAAAGATGAAGTTAAATACCTGGGCATCACAATGGACAGAGCTCTGAACCTGAAATCTCATATCACTAAAACTGCAAATATGGCCTATCAACGTTTGAAAACCATAAGAAAGATCAAACCATTACTCCGCCAGGATCACTTCCGTACAGTGTGCCAAGCACTCATCACACCTCTACTTGATTACAGTAACTCATTATATCAAGGCCTCCCCAACCAGACCTTACACCCAACTCCAAATGGTGCATCATTACAGACACCCCAAGAACTGAGCACATCACCTCCATCTTACAGCAACTCCACTGGCTCCCAATGGTGGCCAGAGCAAAATATAAAACAACCCTGATCATCTTCAAAATCATCCACAACCTCTCGGCTGATGTACTCCAAGATATTATAACAAGGGATATCATTAATAGGCCAAGAAGGAACATTAATGACAACATGATCGGCATACCAGTAGGATACCACAAAACTAAGCAGAATACCTCAAGAAGAGCTCCATCACTACTGGCAGCCACAATATGTTAGACATAATTGCCAGCCACGGCCTTGATATACTCATGGTCACTGAGACGTGGTTATCTGCTGAAGACAACGTTATACTCAACCAGCTCCTCCCTCAGAATTTCACCATACATTCAAGTCATAGGCAAGAAAAAAGAGGAGGTGGCGTGCTCATCCTCACCAGGACAGACCTCCATTTTCGAACAGTAGACTCCACCAGTACAAACCAATTTGAGACCATCACCATCTCCAACAAACACTGCATAATCAACCTGCTTTACAGAGCACCTTCAGCTTCCCCAGAAGATCTCGCAGCTATCATTGATCTGGCTTCCAACACTCATAACCCAGGCCTCCCAAATTGGATCCTAGGAGACTTTAACTTGCCTACATTACAAGATCATCAAGCAACAGCCTTCCTTGATGCCATGGAAAATCTTGGCTTCAAGCAACTAGTTAATGATCCTACCCATATTAAGGGAAATATCCTGGACCTTGTATTTGCCCCGCAATCCTCTCTTAACCCAGCCCAGGATCTCATAACCTCCATAACTTCGGTTCCTTGGTCTGATCACAAACTGATCATCTTCCAGATTCCCTCTTACAAAGCCTACAAAAAAACCAACACAATCCAATGCAACACTGCAAGACCGCCCTCTCGATCTTTCAAGCCTTACAACAGAGATCTTATCCTTGCTGAAACGCAGCAACTCATCTCTGAATCCACCCAGAACCTTGACGACCTAATTTCTCACTGGAACAATTGCCTCAGCTCAATTGCCCTACGTACAACATCCAATAGGCCTCCAGGTAAAAGAGTAAGTGCCCCATGGTACTCAGCTGATCTTAAAGCATCACTTAGCCAATTACGGAAACTCGAGAAACGCTGGCGCCGTTCTCATTCTTTAAATGACCTGACAGCATACAACTGTCATCTGGCTGCGCATCGCAACGCAATTACCAATACGATGAAGCAGTACTACTCTGACATCTTAAAGAGATCACTTAATAAACCACATGACCTCTTCGACCTGGTCAAGACTTTATCAAAGGAACCATCCTCTGGACCTCCATTTGAGTTACACCCACAAGATTTTGCAACTTATTTACAATCCAAGATATGCCAGACCAACAAAACCTCTACTACAACCTCTACCACAGAGCAAAACTGCCAAACAACCCTTACCATGTTTTCTACTCCCTCCAAGAGAGGAATTGAAGACACTATTGCAGCTCTTAACACCACCACTGCTCAGACCGACCCATGCCCAGCCTTTTGGATCAAGGAGCTCCGCAGTCACTTCAGCTCAGTACTGTCCAAAATAATGAACCTCTCCTTCTCAACTGGCTCCTTCCCTTCTGCCCTTAAACACACCTCTATCAGACCTCTACTAAAAAACTGCAAGCTTGACTCCCAACAAGTGGAATCCTACAGACCCATATCTAGCATTCCACTACTCGCGAAGATCATTGAAAAGGAGGCCCAAAGGCAATTGCAGGATCACATTGACTACGCTACACCGTTAGACCCCTGCCAACATGGTTTTAGGGAATTCCATGGAGTGGAATCCCTCCTTACCACTCTCTTCTGCAAAATAATCACTGGCATTGACGACATCCGTCAAGGATTTGCACTCATCTTTCTGGACATCGCTGCAGCTTTTGATTCAGTAAATCATGAGCTTCTACTAGGACGTCTGATTGACAAAGGCATTAATGGAAGAGCACTTGAATGGTGCAGATCCTACCTGTCCGAAAGATGGCAGCATGTTCGTTCTGGAGGGATAAATTCTGAACCTTTCCACCAAAGCCAAGGAGTCCCTCAAGGATCCTCCCTTTCTGCTCTCCTGTTCAATATTTACATGCAGCCAATCTGTAATATCATCCGGTCTTTCAATGTTGATTGCATGTTATATGCAGACGATGTCCTGCTTTACATTCCCTTCTCTACCGAGCATCTGGACCTCTCCCCACTGATGAGTTGCTTCAATGCAATATCTGACTGGCTCCTGTCCCAAAACCTCAGAATACAACATAAGAAAACAGAAGTACTCTTCATTACAAGGAATCCCAATTTTACACCCCCACAATATCTTAAAGTAAAAGAAGCGGAGTTACAATCTAAATCCTCAATACGATATTTGGGGGTCACCATAGACCAACGCCTTGACATGAAGGCCCACGTAGGAAACATAGTAAGATCAGTTTACTACAAGATCCGCTCACTTAGACATTTACGTTCCATTCTTGATCCAACTGATTTCCGCACAATCTTCCAGGCGCTGGTTATACCTCATTTCGACTATGCCAACGTCATATTACAAGGTCTTCCCCAATCTACATTAAACCCGCTTCAGCTAGCCATGAACGCGGCAGCAAGAGTCATCCACGGAGCCTCCAGGAACGACCACGTGACGCCTCTGCTGATACAGTTACATTGGCTACCCATTCAAGCTAGAATAGTTTTCAAGACCCTGATAATTACTTTTAAAGCTGTTAATAATCTCACATCTGCATCCTTATCCTCCCTCATCCATATCACATCTCCAAATAGAGCAAGAAGATCTATGGCTATAAACTCCCTAAAAATCCCGAAGGAACTTACTGTTTGCACTAAATCGACTGCCAACAGAGCTTTCAGTCTCAGTGCCCCAAAATGCTGGAACGCACTACCCCCTGATATCCGGGCTATTAAGAGCATAACACAGTTTAGGAAAGCCCTCAAATGCCACCTCTTCAACAAGTACCTTATAGAACCCAATGGCATCACCTAGAGCTCAATAGCACCCACTGATACTAGTCCCAGATAAATTTATGGTATTTCAACAACACACCAAGTTTGATATTCAATCCTATAGTGGGCTGGTGTGTTCCTATGAAACCTCTGTGCATATGATTCCATGTAGTATGTTTTGTAAATAGTTACCCCGGTTATCGAAGTTATTTATGCCCTGTTACCTGTAAACTCATACGTGTTAAATGTACTGAGCATTTTGTTCCATGTGAACCGCGCTGATGATGAATAGTGCGGTATATAAGAGATTGTAAATAAATAAATAAATAAATAAATATGGAACTCCCTCCCAACGAACCTGAGGGCAATACAAGACATTACAGAATTCCGTAAGGACCTTCAAACTCTGCTCTTTACAGAAACCTGTAAGCAAACAACAGTCTCAACCTGAACGGTGTAATTACCCCCGCCAACTCAATACCTAACTAGACCTACAAATTCATTGTATAACGTTCTTATATACCTTTTATGCTAAATGTTCAAATACCTGTTAAATGTAGCACGTAACATGTTCTTCTGTTAAATATGCTAAATTTATTATGTAAAGAGTTCAATTTACCTGTTAAAATGTAACATGTTTGGTTATCATGTTTGGTTTGGAGTGGAAGAGTTGGCCTAGTGGTTGGGGCAAGGTACCTCAGGCCAGAAGGTCAGGGGTTCAAATCCCACTAGAGGACAGCAACCTTGGGCCAGAAGGATTGGGTTTCTAGTCCCACAGGTGCTCCTTGTGGTCTTGGGCAAGCCACTTAACCCTCCATTGCCCATGTTCCCTGTAAAATAGTTATCTTCAAGTTATAATGCCCTGTTCAATGTAATTTCAGTTTGTTCAATGTAAACCGCCTTGATATCATGAAAGGCGGTATATAAGAAATGTTAAATAAAATAAATAAATATCTGTAAATTGCCCCTGATCTCTGCAAGGGGTGGTATAAAGAATCTAATAAATAAAATAAATAAAAATAAAAAAAGCTCCTTGCTATCACTCTGTCTCATCCACTATGTTATCAGTGTGTTTTGATGAGGCAGAATCTTCCTATACTCTCCTCTGCTTTGGATGCTGTCACGCCTCACATTCCATGCCTTGATTGACCCCCAGAATCCACTACCTATGTTCCTATACCTGCTCTACTGAACACTTTTGGCTAAAATCCTGTGCCGAAGATGGACTTCATACATTTCAAATTAATGCTAACCTTCTGCCATTCTGCTATTGCACTTGCCAAACAAGAGTATTATGCCCATCTGACAAATTCTCTTGCCTCTGATCCTCTCCGTCTCTTTGCCATCTTAACTCTCTCCTCAAAGTGCCTCTACCTCCAACCACCCCTTTTCCTTCTGCCTAAATCATGGCTGACTACTTCCATGACCAGTTTCACAAGGTAAGTCTTGCATTTTCCACCTGTTCACCTTGTTCACCCCTTCCCCCACTTCATTCTCACATCTTTTCTTCCTTTTGTAAAATCAGAGAAGGAAACTGCACATCTCATCTCCTCCTTCAAACTCACTATCTGTTCCTCTGAGCCCATTCCCATCTGGCAATTTAGTTTTCTCTCTCCTGCTATTGTCCCTTCCATTTGTCATATTCTCAGCTTGTTTTCCACTGCAGCTGTTTCTGCTGCTTTCACACATACTGTGGTTACACCATTCCCCACCTGCCCTTCCAATTATTGTCCCATCTCCCCCTTCCTTTTGAATCCAAACTTCTCAAACGTGCTGTTCATCACTGTCATCTTGACTTTCTTTCATCTCACGCCATCCTGGATCCACTACTATCTGGCTTTCTACCTCTATATTCTATAAAAAACAGCCCTTGCCAGAGTTTCCAGTGATCTGTTCCTGACCAAATTCAAGGGCCTCTACTCAATTCTTATCTTTCCTGACCCATCTGCTGCTTTTGACACTTAAATCCCCACCTTCTTGATTCACTGTTGTTGCTTGGATTTTAGAGCTCTGTCCTGTCTTGCTTTTCTTCTCTCCCATCACATTTCTCTTGTATGCTCTGGCGGATCTTCCTCCGCCGCTATCTCATTATTGGTTGGTGTACCTCAGGGATCTGTCTTAGGACCTCTCCTCTTCTCTGTGATTGCCCCTCCCATGGTTTTCAGTACTATCTTTATGCTGATGAAACCTAACTATACCTCTCTGCACCAGAAATTTTGCCAGCAATCCAGGCTCCCATCTCAGCCTGCTTGTCTAATATTGCTGCCTGGATATCCCACTAACATCTGAAATTAAACATGGCTAAGATGAAGAGTCTTATCTTTCCTCCTAAACCCACTTTCCTCCTTCCTCCTTTCTCTATTTCTGTGCATAACAATGTCATCTTCCCTTTTTTTCTTGGCTTGTAACCTTGGGATCATTGACTCCTCTCACCCTTTCTCTGCACATATACAATAGATAGCTAAATCCTGTCACTTTTTCTGTAAGATCAGCAAATATTTGTCTTTTCCTTTCTGAACATGCTACCAAAATCTTTATTCACTTTCTCATCACATTCTTCTTAGACTACTATAACCTGCTCCTCACTGGTCTCCCACTGAACCATCTCTCTTTACTTTTATTATTTATTTATTTATATTCTCTTATATACCGCGCTATTCTGCATCAGTGCGGTTTACATTGAACAAACTGAAATTACATTGAACAGGGCATTATAACTTGGAGATAACTATTTTACAGGTAACATGGGCTATGGAGGGTTAAGTGGCTTGCCCAAGACCACAAGGAGCACCTGTGGGACTAGAAACCCCAGTCCTTCCGGCCCAAGGTTGCTGTCCTCTAGTGGGATTTGAACCCCCGACCTTCTGGCCTGAAGTACCTTGCCCCAACCACTAGGCCACTCCTCCACTCCTTCAATCTACTTCAATCTATTCTACTTCAATCTCCTTCAATCTATTTAAAATTCGGGTGCCCGACTAGTCTTCAGCAAGCATCACTATGCCCTCATAACTCCTCTTCTCAAGTCACTTCAATGACTCTATCCATTTTTGCATACAATTCAAACATCTTACGGACCTACAAGTGCATTCATTCTGCAGCTCCTTATTACCTCTCCTCTCTTATCAATCCCTACATACCTCCTCAGGAATTCCACTCATCAAGTAAATCGCTTTTATCCGAGTCCTCCTCCACTACTAAATCCATACTCTGTTCCTTCTACCTTGCTGCACTGTATGCCTGGAATAGACTGAGTCAATGTCAGGCTTCATCTCTATTCCTGTTCAAATCCAGGTTAAAACCCCACCTTTTTAAGGTTGTTTTTGGATCCTGACCCCTTTTTGTCCTACTTAGTATCCTTGTATTTTCTAATTGTTTCCTTATAATTAAACTCCCTAGGTATTGTTTGACTGCCTTAATAAGTTGTAAGCTCCATTTAACAGGGACTCTCTCTTTTGCGTACATATGTAAAACCCTGTGTAAGCCTAGTAGTGTTATAGAAATGATAAATAGTAGCTGTTGTAAGTAGTAAGATTTAGTTTGCTGCTAAATGTTTATGCTACTGTCTGTCTCAACTTTTGTAAACCCGTAGTGGTTGCATTTGTTGGAGAAAACCTATGTTTTCTGCTAAATACATTTGGCATTTTGGAACCACCAATCCCGCACAGCTGAACTAGAGTTTAGGACTGGGAAAGGTGGCGGCTACCAACCAAGTGACCTATGTATGTAACATAGCAACATAGTAAATGACGGCAGATAAAGACCAGTATGGTCCATCTAGTCTGCCCAGTAAGATGGCAAGAGTACATGCACCTGCCGCTCCGTGCAGGCCACCCCTCCCTATGTCTTTGTTTAAGGGGTGAACCAACCGCTCAGTGTAGGACACTCCTGTATGTTGAGAAAGCATAGTTACTCACCTGTAACAGGTGATCTCCGGGAACAGCAGGAATTTAGTCCTCACATATGGGTATCATCGGTACTGACGGAACCTGTGCGGGAACGCTACCCAGCGTCCAATCAGAAAGCTTTTGGGAGCACCCCACAGCACCTGCGTGCTGCCTTCCCGCCTTTCCCAACTGCCTCTCTCCAGTTGAGTTTTAAAGCTGAGACAAAGAGAGAGAGAGGGAAAGGAAAGAGATAGAGAGATACAACTCCTAGGGGAGGTGGGTGGGTTGTGAGGACTAAATTCCTGCTGTTCCCGGAGATCACCTGTTACAGGTGAGTAACTATGCTATCTCCAGGAACAAGCAGGAATGTAGTCATCACATTTGGGGACTCCCTAGCTTTAGGTGCCAGGGAGAAACCCCAGAGGTGGTGTGTCAAAATTGCATAAAATTTAAATAAAAAAAAAAAAAAAAAAAAAAAAAGAAGTTGTGTGTCCCTGAACAGGGCTCCACTTCCCCCGATGGATCTCTGGCATACTACCAGGGATGGTGGGTAGGAGATGATTAGGTATGGAACTGGTGTTGGAGAACAGACTGACCAAACAAGGCATCCCGGCGGGAGTCCTTGTCCAAGCAGTAATGGGCTGTAAAGGTATGAACCGAGGCCCAAGTGGCTGCTCGACAGATGTCGTCGATAGACACAGAGTGCAGATGAGCCATTGAGGCTGCCAAGGCTCTCACATTGTGAGCTGTGACATGGCCCTCCAGAGAAAGGTTCTTACTCTGATAGGCGAAGGAAATACACTGAGCAATCCAGTTAGACAGTGTTCTCTTGGAGACTGGAAGTCCCAAATGAGAAGGATCAAAAGCAACAAAGAGTTGAGAGGACTTTCTATGTTGCTGTGTTCTTTGTAAGTAAAAGGCTAAAGCTCTTTTACAGTCCAAGGTATGAAGATTCCTCTCTGCATTTGATGCATGAGGCCTTAGAAAAAACACAGGTAGGAAGACCGCTTGGTTAAGATGAAAAGGCGAGATCACCTTTGGCATAAAGTGTGGATGAGTCCTAAGGACTACCTTGTCATGATGGAACCTTGTATAAGGTGGATTAGCTACTAGCTCTTGCAACTCACTAATGCAGCAGCACGATGTGATTGCAATGAGAAAGATAACCTTCCAAGAAAGGAATTTCAAGGAGGTAGTAGCTAAAGGTTCGAAAGGTGGCTTCATGAGCTGCCCAAGAACCAGGTTTAAGTCCCATGCCACCGGTGGTGGCCTAATGGGAGGCTTAGTTAGAAGAAGGCCTCTCATAAATCTTGCTATAAAGAGGATGAGAGGAAATAGGCTGTCCATTTAGAGGTTAAGGGAAGCTGCAATAGCACTCAAATGGACTCTTACTGAATTAGTTTTAAGACCTGCATTGGATAAATGAAGGAGATACTCCAGCAAAGATTCCAGAGGTATCGCAAGGGGGTTAAGAGCCTTTTGCGAACACCATATGGTAAACCTTTTCCACTTGAAAGCATAAGAGCGTCTTGTGGAAGGTTTCCTGGAAGCAAGAAGAATATCTTTAACTTGCTGAGGGATATTAAGATCATGGAGATCTAGGCCTTCAGCAACCAAGCCCTGAGATGCAGAGACTGGGGATTGGGATTCCATAACATTCCGTCCTCCTGGGATAGGAGATCTGGAGCAGACCCTAACTCCAGGGAGGGAGCATGAGAGAGATGTAGAAGCAGAGGGTACCACACTTGCCGTGGCCAATGTGGAGCTATGAGAATCATATGGCCTCTGTCTCTCTGAAGCTTGAACAGGGTTTTGGGAATTAGGGGAATGGGTGGAAAGGCATACAGGAAGTCTTGACCCCAGTAAAGGAGGAAAGCATCCCTGGCCTGAGCTCCCCTGAGCCGGAATTCTGGAACAGAACCGGGGAATTTTGGCATTCCACGGACTTGCAAAGAGGTCTATGTCCGGGGTTCCCCAAATTTGAAATATCCTGGTCACCTGGTCTGCATGCAGAGACCACTTGTGTGGAAGCAGAACTCAACTGAGTGTCTGCCCAAGAGTTTTGAATGCCTGGAAGATACACTGCCAGAAGATGAATCTGATGCTCTCTGGCGAGGGCCCATAGTCGCAAAGCTTCGTTGTAAAGCGACAGAGAGCCTGTTCCCCCCTGCTTGTTCACAAAGAACATGGCTACTTGATTGTCCGTATGAATGAGGACTGTCTTGTAGCTGAGCAGGGTGTGGAACACTCGCAGAGCAAGAAAGATTGCTCTAAGCTCCAAGAGATTGATATGTAGATAACTCTCCTGTGGAGAACAGGTGCCCTGGGTGAAGAGGTCTTGCAGATGAGCTCCCCAACCCATTGGAGAAGCATCTGTTGTGAGAGTTGCTTGGGGTAAGGGTTGCTGAAAAGGGAACCCTAGCAACAGGTTTTGAGTGAACTTCCACCACTGGAGGGAACTTGTGTTTCCTATTTTGTCTGACAGGCATCCTGATGCCTGGGTCCATTGGGTGGATAAAGTCCACTGAGCTTCCCTCATGTGGAGGCGAGCATAGAGAACCACATGCACAGTGGATGCCATGTGGCCTAGTAGTTTTAACATTTCTCGAGCAGTTAGATGAGGCTTTTGCACTGCTTGAGAAGCTAACTGCACCAAGCGAAGGCAACGGGCCTGGGGGAGATAGGCCCTTGCCTTTGTGGTATCCAGGAAAGCTCCTATGAACTCTAAAGACTGAGTGGGAGTCAGACTGGATTTTGGGATGTTTATTACCAGCCCTAAATACTGAAGGATACGCATTGTGCAGGATAGAGAAGTCCTGGCCTCTGACTCTGTTGGGGCTTGAATGAGCCAGTCATCTAAGTAGGGGAAGACGAATATCCCTAGAGTGCAGAGAAATGCTGCTACAACAGCCATGCATTTCGTGAACACCCTTGGTGCTGAGGCCAGGCCAAATGGAAGCACCCTGTATTGGTAGTGCTTTCCCTGAAAAAGGAACCGAAGGAACCTTCTGTGAGTTTGATGGATGAGAACATGGGTGTACGCATCCTTGAGATCTAGAGAACAAAGCCAATCCTGACTCTGAAGGTATGGCAGCAGAGATCCGAGAGAAATCATTTTGAATTTCTCCTTGACAAGGAATTTGTTCAATTCTCTGAGGTCTAAGATAGGTCTGTAACCCCCTGTTTTCTTTGGAATAAGAAAATAAGGGGAATAGAACCCTGTACCCTGTTGATGGAGGGGTACTTCTTCTATTGCCCCTTGGGCAAGAAGGATAGCGACCTCCTGACCTAACAGGTTGATGAGAGAGGTCGGAGAATTGAACTGCTTTACTATTGTGTGAGGGGGCATGCTTGAAAAATGAAGCTTGTACCCCTCCTTTATGATGGAGAGTGTCCAATGCTCTGCTGTTATTTGCCCCCATCTGGGGGCAAAATGACATAACCTTCCTGGAATGGTGGAAGGTTCTGGTCCCCCCAGAACCAGGAAGACTACGTTCTCTAGATGAGAGTCAAAGGCCCTGTGGAGGCTGAGCCTGCTGGGCCGGTTGAGGCCTAGCAGTCTTTACTTTCTTTTGTTTGGGTGGTTGCTGACCTTTCCTGGCAAGCTGACCTGCAGAATGCCCCTGTTGAACATAAGCAGGATAAAATTTTCTCTTTTTAGAAAAGAATGGTTTCTTGAACAATTTTCTTCTAGCAGGATCAGCAGTGGACTTGGATTATCTGTCCAAGGTGGAATTTTCAGCATCCATTTCATTGGCTTTTTCCTGCCAATCTTTACCAAACAGGTTCTCACCAGTGCAAGGGATATTTCCCAATTTGTCTTGTACCCAGAGCTCTAAATCAGATGCCTGGAGCCAAGCAATTCTACGTGCACCTATGGCCATAGCCGAGGTTCTGCTTATGCACTCAAAGCAGTCAAAGGCTGCACGGTTGGAAAATTTTAAAATATCTTGGGCATGTTTGACCAAAGTGAGAAAAGCCTCTCTTTTATCCTCAGGAAGAAAAGGACTTAAAGCCTCTAAATCATCTGTGACCTCCTTCAGGAACATTCCCATATACAGACTATAGGAACTGATCCTGGCAGAAAGCATGGAAGCTTGGAAGACCCAACGTCCAAAAGCATCCAGGGGGTTCTGCACTCACGTCCTGGAGGATTAGAGGCATGTCTTTTTGCACTCTTGATCCTTCTCATAGCTGACTCCACTACAATAGATTGGTGAGGAAGCTGAGTCTTATGGAATCCAGGACAAGGAGGGACTCGCTACATAGTATCCAGTCTACGAGAATGAGGAGAGGTGGTAAGAGGTGTTTCCCACATCCTTAACATGAGATCATATAGAATCTCATGAATGGGTAAGGTAGCTGCCTCCCTTAGGAGTTTTAGGATATTGTAGAATTTCCAACACCTTGGCCCTTGGCTCTGTTTCAAGGGCCACAGTAATGGACAGGCCCCGAGCCACCTCCCTGATAAAATCTTGGAAAGAAATATCCTCTGGAGGAGACATCCTGCGTTTAGGGGAGGAAGGCTCCTCTGGGAGAAGCATCGCTGCATCGACAGAACTGTCAGAATCCTCAGATTCTTCTGAGGACTAGAAGTATCGTCTGTCCGGATGCTCTTGAAGAGCCCGATACCCGTACCGACCAAAGTCGGTACCAGGAGTAACCGGTACCAGGGTATCGGTACTGGAGGTCATCGGATGACTGAGTACCGGCAAAGCAGATACCGATGACGATGTCGATGCTATCGGTACTGGTACCGATACCGGTGAAATTGTCACGGTTCCGAGGGCTTCGATGCCGCAAGGAAAGCCGCCAGACTGCGTTCCATAGCCAGAACTCTCTGGTCTATCGATGCTGCCAATGCCTGGATGTCGGTACCGGAGGAGACCGCCGGTACCCCAGAGCATGGAACCAGTAGTTCTGCCAAGGTCGAGGCCTCGAGAACATCCTGGAACCCCGATAATGCTTTGGAAGCCAAAGCCTCCCGCCGTGGTAATTTTGCCGGTGCAGTATCGTCGAGGGCAACGCCAGAGGCATCTCGATGCTTAGAAGGAGATCTACCCTTCGAGGACCGGCTGAATTTATGTTTAGTTACCCGAGATCCACGGGAGGAAGAAGCAGCCCTGGAAGACGTCGATGCCATCGAAGCTGCATCAGAGGGAAACAGGGTACTGAGCTTAGCAGCTCGGTTCTGCCGACCTCTTTTAGACATCATGGCACAGGACATACAATCCGTGATGGAGTGGTCAGGACCTAAACATTTTAGACACCATTCATGGGTGTCTTTGACGGAAATGGTACCGCCACACTTGGTGCACTTTTTGAAACCTGAGGCAGGTTTCTCCATGGTAAGGAAAAGATTTTGGGCCTAAGGCCCAAAAATGCGCGTGCACCTGAAGAAAAAGAAAAAAGAGAATATATATTTTTTACAGAAATAAGAAAAGAAAAAAATGGCTGTACTGGTAGAGCGTCGAGGAAGGCAGACGCGACCACAAAAAAGAAAGAAATAGAAAAGAATTCTTCTGCGGTGACAGGAACACGACCTGCTGGCTCCGCGGAAAAAGAAGAACTGGAGAGAGGCAGTTGGGAAAGGCGGGAAGGCAGCACGCAGGCGCTGTGGGATGCTCCCAAAAGCTTTCTGATTGAACGCTGGGGAGCGTTCCCGCGCAGGCTCCGTCGGTACCGACGATACCCATATGTGATGACTACATTCCTGCTTGTTCCTGGAGATATTAGTTAGTTAAGTTTATTTTGATTTTATCCTGTTGCTGTAAAGGGATCCACTATGTCTGTCTCATGCCATTTTGAATTCTGTCACTGTATTTGCCCCCAACACTTCCATCGGGAGGGCATTCCAAGCAACCACCACCCTTTCAGTGAAAAATTATTTCCTGACAGTGCCTTTTATTATGTGGAAAGCTTTCACTTAAGGGGAAAGGAGAAGTTACTTTCAGCTACAGAGATCCCTGTCTAGTAAAAGAAATGAATCCAAAATTACTTGGCTCCGGTCCACTAGACCATCTGCTTGACCACATTAAAGAAACCTAAAATCAGGAATAGGTGTTGAACCCCACCATTGTAACTGGTTATAGTTTGTGTGCCTCAAGTTGTGATTACATAGGTAAAAATAAAGCTAGTGACATAAATGTGCTTAATCAATATGTAAAATGGATAAATAAGAACACAGTATTCATTATTCAGTAGGAAGAAGCCAACGTTTTAAAACTAAAATATAGGAAGGAGGCAGAGGAAGTAAAGGCTGAAATTAGACTGGAAATGGAGGGGGTTTAGATTACAGAAAGCACAAGCTAGTACCATTTCAGAACCATTTTTTTCCCTAAATAAATGTCTGAACATGCTACGGAATCTATAAACAGCTCTAAAAACCATATTCCATTTACATAATAAGAAAAGTGCAACATGAAGCCTCATTCTCCAAAACCATAACTGACACATGTTGACAGCACCAGAGATTAAAAGTAAGAAATCCAGATGCTGAGATGCAAATTATCATCTTCAGTCACATGGTAGTTTGCTCTTTGACAGTGAGAAAAGTGTAACTAGCTGGTGGTGCCAGAATTTACTGGGGTGTGTGAAATCCCAGTACCAAGGATGGAAAACAGCCATAGTAGCCATTCAGTACTCTGTTCCAAAAACCAAATATTAGAGTGAAAAATGACTGCATACCCTTTAGAGTCTGGCTTACTCATATGAAGCTGTACCAGTGTACCATTATAATCTGCAGGGAAGGATCCCTTCTCTCCCTGTGTAGTTAGAAATAAGTTCCTGTAACAAGTGTCAAGCTTGCTGGAAACATAAAGAAAACAAAACAAAACACAAAAATCAATTTTTCTTACCTCCATAATTTAAAAAATTCTCTCGCTCTTTTTTATAAACTACTGTTCCCAAAATATCCACCTGCTTTATCGGATGTCCTCTGTACATAAACATACCTATGAAACACAAATATGTCAGTTCAGTACTTGGAAGCCCTAACTTAGTCCCACCAAGGAGTCAAAACAGTTTAAATGGTGCGACCTCATTTGGAGTATATAGTGTGCAATTCTGGAGACCGCACCCTTCAAAAGGATGTGAACAGGATGGAGTTAGTACAGAGGGTGGCTACTAAAATGATTAGTTGTCTTCATTATAAAACATATGAGGACAGACTTAAGGATCTTAATATGTACACCTTAGAGGAAAGGTGGGATAGAGGTGATATGATTGAGATGTTTAAATACCTCCGTGGCATAAATGTTCAGGGAGAGAGCCTCTTCAATTGAAAGCAACCTCTGCTACAAGGGGACATGGAATGAGGGTGAAGGGGGATAGATTCAGGAGTGATATGCGGAAATATTTCTTTACAGAAAGAGTGGTGGATCTGTGGAATAGTCTCCCAGTGGAGGTGGTAGAGATGAGGACAGTAACTGAATTCAAAAAAGCATGGGACAAACACAGAGGATCTCTAAAGGTAAAAAGGGGACTGTTGTAGTTGATATGGAAGGACAGACTAGATAGACCATGTGGTCTTTTTCTGTCATCATGTTTCTATTTATTTATTTAGACAGTTTTGTATACCGCCTTATCCTTCAACCAAAGCGGTCACAACACAATTGGGAGATACATTTAACACGCGGGGATATGAGACACATACACTAATACTTACAGGGAACATGGGCAATGGAGGGTTAAGTTGCTTGCCCAAGACCACAAGGAGCATCTGTGGGACTAGAAACTCCAGTCCTTCCGGCCCAAGGTTGCTGTCCTCTAGTGGGATTTGAACCCCCGACCTTCCGGCCTGAAGTACCTTGCCCCAACCACTAGGCTACTCCTCCCTGGAGTTAGAAAAATAACGAAAGATGACTGCCAACTTAGCTGATAGAAGTCTTGCTTGCAGAATAGTTAGAATGACAGGCTGCAATTGCTTCTCAAGAGCAGAAGCACTTCCCTTCAGAAGAGCTCTACTGGTTCTCTTGACCAGGGCAGCTCTAGAAAGTGAAGAAAGGAAAACTCTCGGCAAAGAAGGGACACAACAGTGTGCGCAATGCCCAATGGTCAGCTACACTGACATCAAATTCACTTCTCAGAGAATGCCAGGAGTTAGGAGAAGACCATCATCTGCTGAGACCGAGAAAATACTGATGCTCCCCTTTGGGGATGGGTTTCTATACCAAGGGTGATTGTCACAAAGCCTCGGGAACCCCCCTCTATCTCACCATCTGCTGGTCCAGCAGGATGTATCTGGAAACTGTATATGTTTGGGTCCAGAAGGAGTGCTGTGTCTTTTGGCAGCTTTGACAAATGTACTACTTTTGTCTTTAATTGATGTCTCTCACTTTCATTTATCCACACATCGGGAAGGATGTCCTCTGGTGTCCAGTGAAGCAGAATTTTTATCTTCCCAGATTCCTCTTTTCTCTTTGCCATTACGGTGCTATGGAATACAACACTGTGACCATTTCCTAAACTTTCTATCTGTGCTGAGAGGTTGAAGCAGATGGCTCGATGTCGTATAGCATCCAGAGTTTGTGCATCAAAAAAATCATGCGGTCTCGCTTTGAGTTGCACTGTAGCAGAAGAATAAGGAGATGTTCCTACTGCTGCCGGCAAAGAACGTTTTCTTTTATTCTTTAACTTCCGTCTTTTATTCAGTCCAGCTTTAGAAGGAGATTCTTCTTTGGCCTTAGGTTGGCTAGAAACCTTTGAAGAATTTTGCTGGCTGAAATGTGTGGGTACATGACGAGCCAATCCTCCTTGAGAAGCAAAACTGGCATTGCAGCCACCGACAACACACTTGAAAGGTTTGTCTCCACTGTGGGTTAGCATGTGCCTTTGTAACCAGCTTTGACTGGTTGATGGTGTATTATACACTTTGCACCCTTTCCACAAGCAAACAAATACCCCTCCTCGCTGACCATCTACATGTATGGAGCGAATGTGATCTGCCAGATCAGGGCTGGAGTTGAAGCAGATCTGGCACTGGTCCCAACAATAACTGTAAGAGATACTTTTTGTTGATGAAGTTGTGATTCCTTGGCCATTCATCATAGCTGGTGTTGAACGACCACTGGAAATAGTACTGTCCACATCCATCAGAGTGCTGCTTATGCTATCCTCGGAGTCCATACGGCTCAGGGGTTCCCCGTCGCACATCTCCAGGCTGTCCCTCCTCCTGGGCTTAGCGCCGCCACCGCCGCCGCCGCCGAGCCCGCCGCCTGGCCCTCCTGCGCTCCGCCGCTGCTCCCGGCCTTGGGCTCCATGCTGCCGGCTGCCGGGCTCTCGGAGCGCTCGCTGCTGCTGCTTGCTAGGCTCTCGGCGCTCTCACCCACGCCGCTGCTGTTGCTCTCCTCGCTCGCCTTGCTGCCCGCCTCCTCCTCATCCTCCTCGTCCACCACCACCTCCTCCTCCTCCTCATCATCGTCCTTGTTCTTGCTGGCCTGGCTCTCAGCGCTCTCCTCCTCCCCGACGCCGCTGCTGCTGCTGCTCCGGCTCTCGCTCTCCTCTTCCTCGTCCTCCTCCTTGTCCGTCTCCATCGCCCCCGCGCCGCCCTCCTTGGCGGCCTCTTCCCCCTCCCCTTCGGGCGGCACCGGCGGCTCTCCCGGGTCCTGCTAAATGATGTGTGCCAGAAAAGGTTCAAGAAAAACAAGAGCCTCTCTTATGCAACGAAAAATGCAACTACAAAATTTTAAAAAAGCACAGTTTACTGCAGAGCAAAGCCAAGCATACAACCTGGGTGGCAGTATGTATAATTAAAATGTGTGTGAGCTACTTAGCTACAAGTGTCAGGGACAGTATCTCCTAAGGCTGCTGGCAGTCTCCTACCGAATATGATGATTCACAAGAGAAAGTCTCAGCACTAGCTAAAATTACAGTTTGCAAGCACAAGCAGCAGCTCTGCAATTGATCTTCTCTTAAAGATAATGGCCGTGTCTAATATAAAATTTATGAGGACAAAGACATTTAAAAATGCTTCCTGAACTCTTACAGTTCTGTACTACTCTGAAATGGAGCTGTTTTTAGCTAGAGACATAGAGATGCCAAGGGTGAACTATCCCAAAGAGTGAGATTTTTTTTCAGATGGTGCATTCATGGTATAAATCTAGAAAGATTTAAATGTTTTATTGCTCTGAACATGAAAAAGCAGCATAAAATGATATTGTTTTTTCTTTGGAGCTTCTGTAAGGATACAGACATAGTGGAGGCAATATGGGCAAATTCTCTGGGCTGAAAATTGCTGTTCATTCAGTGGCTAAGGTATGTACAAAGGTTTCATATCACCTGCATTTGTAGATATAGGGAAAAGGGTCGGTGCAGGAGAAGGGAGCATACAGGAAGATGAACTTGAATTTCTTCCTACTGGCTGGGCCACTTGTCTTTACTTCTCTTAGGCTTGTCTCTCATGAAAGCAATGATCAGGATCAGCGCACTGGCACTGAGGCTCTAATGCTTGAGATAAGAAACTCAGAGTGTGAGAGTGAGAAAAGCTTCAAAAGAGTGTGACATATTCCTAAAGAGTAAGACTTGGTATCTCTGGACTTAAAGTATTTTAGAACACCTCAATGTTAAAAGACAACTTTGGGCATTATCCTTGCACATTTCAGTTTCAGTGACACTAGTGGGAAAACAACAATAGATTCAAATTTAGTGGTCTTTTCAATAAGGATACCAACAGCATAGAACACTGCAGCAGTCACTAATCCAACTGGTAACCTAATTCATGAACTAATCAGACTCCAAGGTCAATGATGAAACTCCTGTATTGATATGTCATAGAAATATAACGGCAAAAAAGAACCACCTGTCTTTCTAGTCTGCCCTTCCATATCAACTACAATAGTCCCCTTTTTTCCCTTTCGAGATTCTCTTGTGTTTATCCCTTTCTTTCTTGAATTCAGATACTGTCCTCGTCTCTACTACCTCCACTGGGAGACTATCCCATATATCTACCACTCTTTCCGTAAAGAAATATTTCCGCATATTACTCCAGAATCTATCCTCTTTCACCTTCATCCTATGTCCCCTTGTAGCAGAGCTTGCCTTCAATTGAAATATTCTCCTGTGCAATTATGCCAAGGAGGTATTTAAATATCTTTATCATATCTCTCCTATTCCGTCTTTCCTCTAAAATATACATATAAAGGGAGGGAGGAGTGGTCTAGTGGTTAGGACAAGGTACTTCAGGCCGGAGGGCCGGGGGTTCAAGTCCCACCTGGGGACAGCAATCTCAGGCCGGAGGGACTGGGATTTCTAGTCCTATAGGCACTCCTTGTGGTCTTGGGCAAGCCACTTAACCCTCCATTGCCCATGTTCCCTGTAAGTATTAGCGTATGTGTCTCATATCCCCTCGTGTTAAATGTATCCCCCAATTGACCGCTTTGACCCGGTGAAAAGCGGGATATAAATACAGCTAAATAAATAAAAATAAATAAATAAATAAAGATCTTTAAGTCTGTCCTATGCTTCATAACGAAGACCACTAACCATTTTAGTAGCCATCCTCTGCACCAACTTCAACCTGCTTATATCCTTTTGAAGGCGCGGTCTCCAGAATTGCACACAATACTCACTCCAAATGAGGTCACACCAGAGACTTATACAGAGACATTATCACCTCCTTTTTTCTGCTGGCCATTCCTCTCCCTATACACTCAAGCATCTTTCTGGCTTTTGCAGCTGCCTTTTCTACCAGTTCAGCTACTAAGATCATCAGACACAATTATGCCCAAGTCCCGCTCTTCTTTCGTGGACAGGACCCGCTACACTGTACCACTCCTTTGGATTTTTGTAGCCCAAATGCACGACCCTGCATTTTTTAGCATTAAATTTCAGCTGCCAAATTGTAGACCATTCTTCAAGCTTAGCTAGATCCTTCCTCATGTTATCTACTCCTTCCTGGGTGTCTATTCTAGTGCAGATTTTGGTATCATCTGCAAACAAGCAAACCTTACCTGACAGCACTTCTGCAAAATGACTAACAAAGATGTTAAAAAGAATCAGACCAAGGACAGATCCCTGTGGCACACCACTGGCAACCTTCTTCTCTGAGCTCCATTTACCTGTACCCTTTGTTACCTCCCACGCAACCAATTTCTAACCCAATCAGTAACTGGAACTAATGGCATTTCTCCTGTGCTTAGCTCTCCAGGAGGAGGATATCTAAGCACCATAACCACTGTTCCCTCTAAGCTGTGTGCGTGTGCGCGCACACACCTCGCCGAGAGAGCGCACATACTTTACAACAGAGCGCACAAAAATTACAGCTCTGATTCTGATAGAAAACAACACAGACGTCTTAAAATTTAAAAGTTATGATTGTAATTACTAGAAATTTCCCGCTTCATTTAGTAATCATCTATTTTCATTTAATTTGATTAAAATCAGTGTGGTGTAACATACTGTATTCTGACGTGTAGTCAAATTTTAAAGTATAAAACTCCGAGTGTCATTATGTGGCGCACAAAAATTTTACCTTCCTTCAAAAGCTGCACACAGCTGATATTTTATGCGCACACAGCCTACAGAAAATTAGAGGGAACATAGACCATAACCCCCTTTTTTTCGCCAACACCCTCATTTCACCCTCTTCCCTATCTTTCAAGTTTTGGCCAATAAAAGCATGGTGCCATAAGATAAAATGAAATACATTAACAAGCAGGAAAGTCAGTCCCAACCCACCCCAAAAAATGACAATGCAGTGCGAGAGACTCCAAAACAAACATTTGTAAACAAATTAATCGACATGGGAATAAGATAAAAAAGGTAACTTTATAAAAGGCACCTGTAATATATGTCCATAAAGTTGCTTCTTTAATGCAGGCAACACAATCTCCCATGTGCCTTTATAAAACAGGCTCCCAGAACTATCCCCACTAGCATACAAACACCCTCACATAACTTTACATCTGCTCGGAGGCAGGTGCAAATATGTACGTATACATGCATATTTAATAAAGTATGTGTGTTCATGACTCCTCCCAGATTATATTCTAGGAATGTTAATGCCTATATCATATAGGCATTCTCTCTCTCTCTATGCGTACCCCTATGCAATTATATAAGGTGACAATTCACTTACCAGATAATGTCTTTTCCTTGAGTCCTGCTAGACCAGTCCAGACAAGTGGGTTATTTTCCTCTACCAGCAGATTGGTGCAGACAAAGAACCACTGAAAAATCCAAGTTTCAATGACATCACTCCCATGCCTCTATCTTCCTCAGCCACCAGAGGTCTCTTCAATATCCATCCCAAAGCATATGGAAGAACATGGCAAGCCTCACATAATCTCAATGTGGGCAACAGTGAGTAATCAACAGTAAAGAACTATGTTCAGGAAAGCAGAAACAGAAGGCTGTCAGTAGAAGGTGAACCTGCAGAGCAAAGTACAGAAATCATAGCGGACCCAAGGGTACTGCAGCAGAAGAACAGAGTAAATACAGTTCCAGGGGCAGGCCCTGGATTGGTCTAGCAGGACTCAAGGAAAGGACATTAACTGGTAAGTAAAATGTCACCTTCCATATCGTCCTGCTAGACCAGTCTAGACACGTGGGACAAACCAAAGCTAAGACTCCACTAGGCGGGAAGAAGACACAGCAGCTCACAAAATCTTAGAGCCAAAGGCCAAGTCCACCTACACGTGGCCATCCAAGTGCTAGTGCTTGACAAAAGTGGAAAGTGATGCCCACATTGCTGCCTGACATATGTCAGCAGGGGCTACCAAGCTCTGCTACACCCATGAGGATACTTACACCCGGGTAGAATGGGCACACAAACCCTCCAGAACCAGCTGGATCCGCAGCAGATATGCCAAGGCAATGGCCTCCTTAATCTAGTGCCCCAAGATAGCTGTTGCATCACCTTTGTGTGGGTCAGCAAATGGCACAAATAGATGGTCTGACTTATGAAAACAATTCATAACCTTCCAGTACCAGAGAAGCACCCTCCGGACATCCACAAAGTGAAGATACTTATCCTTCCCTTGACACTGCTCCTTAAGAAGGAAGGAGGGCAGGCAAACTACCTGGTTCACATGAAAGGGAGAATTCACTTTAGGCAATAAGGCAAGCACAGGCCGAAAGGAAATGGCCCCTCAGAATAAGGATAGGTAAGGATCTCTGAAAGACAGAGCCTATAACTCAGAAATCCGCCTTGCGGAACAAATCACTACCAAGACGACTGTCTTAAGTGTCAAATCCTTAAGAGTAGCGTGCTTCAACAGCTCAAAGGGTTCTGATATCAGGGTCCTGAGCACCAGACACAGATCCCAGGAAAGGACCACAAACCAGAGGGACACAGACACCAAACCCCCTGAAGAAAGAGGGAAACATCTGGGAATAAGGCTAGAGAATTATCAGCCACTGGACCTCTAAAGCAGGCCAAAGCTGCCACCTGTACCTTTAGAAAGCTAAGAGAAAGGCTCTTCTCCAGACCATCCTGCAGAAAGGTCAACAGGGAAGGCATCTTGGCCGCCTCAGAAGCCTGCTGCCATGCACCACACCATTCCCCAAAGAGGCACCAGTCCTGCACAAATGCCAAATTGGTAGACCTCCTCTGGGTTCCAAGCAGAGTGAACACCACTGCCAGAAAGTAGCCCTTACGCACTAGCCAAGCCTTAAGCAAGTGGGAAACTGGGTCCTCCAGGAAAATTAGTCCCTGACGCAACAGACCCTGAGACAGAGGCAAACAAAGAGGTGGTGTTTCAGGAGTCATATCAGATCTCTGAACTATGCTCTCCTCAGCCAATACGGCGCCACCAGAATAATCCTTTTCAGGTGGTGCTCCGTATGCTGAATCACATGCCCCATAAGGGCCATGGAGGAAATGCATACAGCAGATATCGACTTGATCACAGCATCAACACACTTGGACTCCATCTCTGTTAGTGACTGAAGATACAGCACACTGTGGCAAAGGCGCAGGATGCCATTAGATCCATCTCGTGGCAACTGCAGTGGCACAGAATTATCTGAAATGCCTCCTGACTGAACTCCCACTCTCCTGGATCCAGTGCTGGATGAGAAAGCGTACTTACTCACCTGTAACAGGTGTTCTCCAGAGACAGCAGAAATCAGTCCTCGTAATATGGGTGACGTCGTCGCCGACTGAGCCCATGCAGTAATCTCTCCACAACTTTCAAAGAAAGCCTTTGGGAGATACACCACACATGCATGGTCTCCTTCCCACCTAAGAGTGCCATCTTACCTCAGTATGACATCATAAGAACATAAGATATGCCATACTGGGTCAGACCAAGGTCCATCAAGCCCAGTATCCTGTTTCCAACAGTGGCCAATCTTGGTCATAAGTACCTAGCAGTTCCCCCAAAAGACACAGCTTCCTCAGAGCTTGTATTGGGTCAAGCAGTGATATCCCGGGCCCCTTTTAATAATGGTTTATGGACATTTCCTCCAGGAACTTGGCCAAACCTTCTTTAAACCCAGCTATACTAATAGCTCTTACTACATCCTCCGGTAACAAATTCCAGAGTTTGATTACACGTTGAGTGAAAAAATATTTTCTCTTATTAGTCTTAAATAGGTTACCCTGTAGCTTCATTGCATGTCCCCTAGTCTTTTATATTCTGATGACAAACAATCGATCTAGTTTACCCGTTCCACTCCATTCATTAATTTATAGACCTCTATCATAATCTCCCCTCAGCCATCTCTTTTCCAGGTTGAAGAGCCCTAACCTTTTTAGCCTCTGCTCAAAGGAGTATCCTTCCATCCCCTTTACCATTTTGGTGGCTCTTCTCTGTACCTTTTCTAATAACGCTATATCCTTTTTAAGATACGGTGACCAGAATTGCACACAACCATGGAACGATACAGAGGCATTATAATAGCCTTTGTTTTATTTTCCATTACTTTCCTTATGATACCTAGCATTTATTTATTTATTTATTTATTTAACAGTATTTCTAAACCGTCTTATCATAAAAATCAAGGCGGTGTCACAACAATACAATCAGAAGATGTGAAGGGGAGGTTCATGCAGTGTTTGGGGTAATAAAGTGCGGGGGGGAGGTTCATGCAGTGAATGCAGTGATGTGATGTGCGTGTGCGTGAGGTGTTCTAGATTAGGGTGGGCTATGTAGCATTCTATTTGCTCTCTTGGCCGCCGATGCACACTGGGCAGAGGGTTTTAACATGTTATGCACAATGATGCCTAAATCTTTTTCCTGGGTGGTGGTTCCTAATGTGGAACCTTGCATCATGTAACCATAGTGTGGGTTGTTCTTTCCTAGGTGCATAACTTTGCACTTGTCCACATTAAATTTCATCTGCCACTTGGATGCCCAGTCTTCCAATTTATCAAGATCCTCTTGCACTTTTCCACAATCCTCTTGGGTTTTAACAACTTTAAATAGTTTTGCATCATCTGCAAATGTGATAACCTCACTTGTTTTTTCAGGTCATTTATGAATATGTCAAAAAGCAGCAGACCCTGAACAGATCCCTGGGGTACTCCACTATTTACCTTTTTCCATTGGGAAAATTGGCCATTTAGCCCTACCCTCTGCTTTCTTTTAACCAGCTCCTGATCCACAATAGTACATCACCTCCTATCCCATGACTTTTTAGCTTTGCCAAAATTCTCTGATGAGGGATCTTGTCAAAGACTTTCTGAAAGCCCAGATACACTATAATCAACCAACTCACCTTTGTCTACCTGTTTATTCACACCTTCAAAAAAACAGAACAGATTAGTAAGACAAGTTCTTCCTTGTCTAAAGCCATGTTAGCTGCCTCCCATTAAGCCATGACTATCTACACGCTGAGTAATTTTGTTCTTTACGATGGTTTCTACCATTTTTCCTGGTACTGATGTCAGGGCTCACCGGTCTGTAGTTTCCCGGATCACACCTGGAACCCTTTTTAAAAATTGGCATTACATTGGCGATCCTTCAATCTTCAGGTATTACAGATGATTTTAATTATAGTTCACAGATTACTAATAACAGGTCTGCAATCTCATATTTCAGTTCTTTCAACACCCTTGGATGTATACCATCTGGTCCAGGTGATTTGCTACTCTTCAGTTTATCAAATAGTTGTAATACATCTTCCCGGTGTAGCACTATTTCTTTCAATTCTTCCACAGTATCACCTTTAAATACCACTTCAGTCATGGGTAACATCCCTACATCTTCCTCAGTAAAGACCGAAGCAAAGAATTCATTCAGTCTCTCCACTATAGCCTTGTCCCCTCTTACTGCCCCTTTTATCCCTCTATCATCTAATGGTTCAACTGACTCTCTCTCAGGGTTTTTGCTACGAATGTACTTGAAAAAGTCTTTATTATGGCGTTTTTGCTTCCACAGCAAGTTTCTTCTCAAATTCTCTCTTTACCTGCCTTATCAATGCCTTGCATTTAACTTGCCAGTGCTTTTGCTGTTTCCAGTTTGTCATTTGGCTCTTTTTTCCATTTCCTGAAAGATACTTTTTTGGCAACAGCCTCTCTGACCTCACCTTTAAACCATGCTGGCAGTTTTTTGGACTTCCTTCCACTTTTCTTAAAGCGTGAAATACAACTGTTCTAGGCTTGCAAGATAATATTTTTAAACACCCAATCTTGATGTAAGTCTTTAACCTTTGCAACTGCTTCTTTTAGTTTTTCTTAACTATTTTCCTCATTTTATCAGTCTCCCTTAAAAGGTAGTAATGTGGATTTCCTTACCATCCCTCCTCCATTAATTAAATCAAACACAATCATGCTATGATCACTATTGCCAAGTGGCCCCATCACCCTTATCTCTTGCACCAGATCTGGTGTTCCATTAAGAAACATAGAAACATGATGACAGAAAAAGACCACATGGCCTATCTAGTCTGTCCTTCCATATCAACAACTACAATAGTCCACTTTTTACCTATGTTGTTCCCATGCTTTTTTGAATTCAGTTACTGTCCTCATCTCTACCACCTCCACTAGGAGACTATTCCATGGATCCACTACTCTTTCCGTAAAGAAATATTTCAGCATATCACTCCTGAATCTATCTCCCTTCACCCTCATCCCATGTCCCCTCGTAGCAGAACTTGCTTTCAATTGAAAGAGGCTCTCTCCCTGAACATTTATGCCACGGAGCTATTTAAACATCTCAATCATATCACCTCTATCCCGCCTTTCCTCTAAGGTGTACATATTAAGATCCTTAAGTCTGTCCTCATATGCTTTATAATGAAGACCACTAATCATTTTAGTAGCCACCCTCTGTACCGACTCCATCCTGTTCACATCCTTTTGAAGGTGCGGTCTCCAGAATTGCACACTATACTCCAAATGAGGTCGTACCAAAGACTTATACAGAGGCATTATCACCTCCTTTTTTCTGCTAGCCATTCCTCTCCGTATGCACCCAAGCATCCTTCTAGCTTTTGCTGTCGCCTTTTCTACCTGTTTAGCTACTTTAAGATCATCAGACACAACCGCGCCTAGGTCTCGCTCTTTAGTGGACAAAAGTACTTCACCTCCTATACTGTATTGCTCCCTTGGATTGCTGCAGCCCAAATGTATGACCTTACATTTTTTAACATTAAATCCCAGCTGCCAAATTCTAGACCATTCTTCAAGCTTAGCTAGATCCCTCCTCATGTTATCTACACCTTCTTGGGTGTCTACTCTATTGCAGATTTTGGTATCATCCACAAAGAGGCAAACCTTACCCGACAGCCCTTTCGCTATATCACTAACAAAGATTTTGAAAAGAATCGGACCAAGGACAGATCCCTGGGGCACACCACTGGTAACATCCTTCTCCTCAGAGTGAGCTCCATTTACTTGTACTCTTTGTCGCCTCCCACCCAACCAATTTCTAACCCAAGCAGTAACTTTAGGGTCCATCCCTAGGGTGCTCAGTTTGTTTATAAGTGGCCTGTGAGGAACAGTGTCAAAGGCTTTACTGAAATCTAAATACACCACATCTAGAGCTCTCCCTCAGTCCAACTCCCTGGTCACCCAGTCAAAGAAATCAATCAGATTTGTCTGACAAGACCTGCCTCTGGTGAATCCATGCTGCCTCGGATCCTGTAATCTGATGGACTCCAGAAACCTCACTATTTTCTCTTTCAGCAGCGTTTCCAATAATTTACTCACCACCGAAGTTATACTAACCGGCCTGTAGTTTTCAACCACATCCTTACTTCCGCTTTTGTGTAAAGGCACCACATGAGCCTCTCTCCAGTCCTTTGGCACCACTCCCGACTCCAACGAGGCATTGAAAAGGTCAGTCAGTGGAGTTGCCAGAACGTCCCCAAGTTCCCTCAGTATTCTAGGGTGTATCCCATCCAGTCCCATCGCTTTGTCTACTTTAAGTTGAGCTAGTTTCTGACGAACACAGTCTTCTGAAAATTGTTCAAGATGTCCCTCGCTTCTGTTCCTATTTGTGGGTGTTTTCTGAGGTCCTGCTCCTGGTTCTTCATCTGTGAACACAGAACAAAAGTATTTGTTAAGCAATTCCGCTTTACCCTTATCAGCTTATAAGAACATAAGAACATAAGATATGCCATACTGGGTCAGACCAAGGTCCATCAAGCCCAGTATTCTGTTTACAACAGTGGCTAATCTAGGTCATAAGTACCTAGCAGTTTCCCCAAGGGACACAGGTTCCACAATGCTTGTATTGGTTCAAGCATTGATATCCTGGGTCCCTTCTTAATAATGGTTTATGGACCTTTCCTCCAGGAACTTGTCCAAACCTTTTTTAAACCCAGCTACACTAACAGCCTTTACTACATCCTCCGGTAACAAATTCCAGAGTTTGATTACACGTTGAGTGAAAAAATATTTTCTTTTATTAGTCTTAAATAGTTTACCCTGTAGCTTCATTGCATGTCACCTAGTCTTTCTATATTCTGATAAGGTAAACAATCGATCTACGTTTACCCGTTCCACTCCGTTCATTAATTTATAGACTTCTATCATATCTCCCCTCAGCCGTCTCTTTTCCAGGTTAAAGAGCCCTTACCTTTTTAGCCTTTCTTCATAGGAGTATCCTTCCATCCCCTTTACCATTTTGGTGGCTCTTCTCTGAACCTTTTCTAAAATCGCTATATCCTTTTTAAGATACGGCGACCAGAATTGCACACAATATTCAAGGTGCGGTCTCACCATGGAACGATATAGAGGCATTATAATATCTTTTGTTTTATTTTCCATTCCTTTCCTTATCATACCTAGCATTCTATTTGCTCTCTTGGCCACCGCTGCACACTGGGCCGAGGGTTTTAACATGGTATCCATGTTCTACATATTCCCCCCCTGCACCCTTGAGTCTGACAATACCACTTTTGCCCTTCGTCTTCTCACTAATACATCTGAAAAATGTCTTATCCCCCCATTTTATTGCATTGGCTATTTCCTCCTCCTTTTGAATCTTTGCCTTCTTGACTACTTTGCTAGCTTCTCTAAGTTTTTCCAAATACAGATGCCTGTCTTCCTCTCTCTGTGATCTCTTGTATTTCATGAAGGCCTCCCTCTTTTTCTTCACTTTTTCTGCTACTTCCTTTGAAAACCATAGCGGTCTCCTTTTCCTTTTGCCTTTATTTACCATTTTAACAAAAAGGTTGGTTGCCCTTAAATATCCCCTTTCAGTTTTGCCCACTGTTTTTCTACATCCCCCAGCTGTTCCCATCCCACTAACGACTCCCTGAGGTATTGGCCCATCTTCGCAAAGTTATTCCAACATTTCCTGTTCAATGTAATGACCAGACATTTGTTTAGTGTCGGATTTTGCTTGTTCTATGTAAACCGCGCTGATCGCAAATAGTGCGGTATATAAGAAACATAAATAAATAAATAAAATAAATAAATAGTCTTCCTAAAGTCTAAGATCCTCACCTTGGAATGGAATCTAACAGCCCTAGTCCTAATACTGAACCACACCATCTGGTGATCACTGGATTTCTTAAGGACAAGACCAAAATGGCTTCCCCTCTGGTCAGGTCATGAACCAGCTGCTCCAAGATGCAGCCATTTATTTCATCTATAAACTTTATCTCCCTAGCATGTTCTGCCGTGACACTGATCCAGTCAATACTGCGGTAATTTAAATCACCCATTGTTACCACCATTCTGTAACTTTTGTTAGCTTCCCTGATTTCTTTGAGCATTTCATCATCCATTTGTTCATTGCCATCGCCTTCCCCTTTTTACATGCAATTTCAATCCATAGAGTTTCTACAGCAAATTTTGTTTCCTGTAGAACCTTAATCCTTTGTGACTCAATGCGCTCTCTAACATAGAGTGTAACCCCTCCACCAATTCGATCACCTCTATCATTACGATATAGTTTGTACCCAGGTATCAGTGTGTCCTCCTTCCACCATGCCTGAGATATCAATCATGTCTAACGTCTCATTTAGTGCTATATATTCTAACTCTCCCATCTTATTTTTTAGACTTCTAGCATTTGCATACAAGCATTTTAGAGAGGGTATTTTATTCATATTAATCTGGTTATCGGTAGGCAGGGGTACTTTGGAGTCTTTAAGCTCTGTCTGCTCTGTACTCAAGGGCATTTGGGCTACCTTTGTCTAAGGAGAAATTTCACTTACCGTTAATTTCCTTTCCTAGAATACTGCTAGACCAGTCCAGACAAACGGGTTGTGTCCCCCTGCCAGCAGATCTTGGAGACAGAGAATTCTACCAGAGCTCTGATAGGCTGGACTCTGGTGATATGGTCCTACCCTTAGGGGTCTCCCTCAGTATTGACTGTAAAGCGAACCCAAAACATGTAACACAACTTAACCATAAGACCACACTTAGTGGACATTGAATTCAACTATGTACAAGGGAGCTGAAAGTATCCCCAGAACTATAGGCTGCTAAGACCGATAACGCAGCCATCGGCACCCCATGGTGAGGCATACTGACAAGGAAGGAACAGAGGCCGGCGGCTTCACTGCACTAGCAGCACCGTAACTGACAGCAGGGTGGGTCCTGGACTGGTCTAGCAGTATTCTAGGAAAGGAAATTAACGGTAAGTGAAATTTCTCCTTCCAAGTCATACTGCTAGATCAGTCCAGACAAACGGGCAGTACCCAAGCTACCTGCTTTCAAGGAGGGGTCAATGCCGATGACAGCACTGCAGCTCCAAACTGGTCCTCTTGCCGAGCATGAACGTCCAATCTATAGTGACGGACAAACGTGGACAATGACAATCAAGTCGCCGCCCGGCCAATGTCGAGAGGAGCTACTTGAGACCGCTCGGCCCAAGACGAAGCCTGAGCCCGAGTGGAGTGAGCTCAGAGCCCTGCTGGAACCTGCTTGCCTTGCAGTATAGAAGCTGCCTCAATAGCTCCTCGCAACCATCTAGAAATGGTGGATGTCGAGGGCCCGCAAACAGGACAAAAAGATGATCGGTCTTACGGAAGGCGTTTGTGATCTTAAGATACCGATAAAGCACTCTCTTCAGGTCCACAGCACACAATTGACAAAGGCGACCGTAACACTGCTCTTTTTCAAAGGTAGGCAAGAAAAGAGGCTTGTTGACATGAAACGGGGTAAGCACCTTAGGTAAAAAGGATGGAACAGTTCGAAGAGAAACTCCCGCCGAAGAAAACGAGAGAAAGGGGTCTCGACAAGCGAGATCCTGAAGTTCGGAAATCCGACGTGCCGAAGTTATGGCCACTAGGAAAACTGTCTTTAGCGTTAAATCCTTAAGGGAACATGCCTTCAGGGGCTCAAAGGGAGGAGCAACAAGAACGAGATCCCAAGAAGGAACTAAAGGACGTATCGGGGGCCGTAATGTCTGAACCCCTTTAAGAAAATGCGAAACGGCCACATGCGAGGCGAGAACACGCCCCGCTTTCGGCCCTCGAAAACAAGTTAGCGCGGCAACCTGCATGCGCAAGGTCCCGAACGCCAGACCCTTATCTAGACCGGCCTGCAGGAGGAGAGAATATCCGGGATGTTGCAACGCCAGGGCGAGATGTGACGTAGCGAATTCCAAGTGTCAAAGAGACACTACACACAAGCGTAAGCCAGCGACGTCGAAGACCACCGTGCCTTAAGCATTGTCGCCACCACACTCGACGAATATCCCTTCTGAACTAACCTGCGGCGTTCAAGAGCCAGGCCATAAGCGAGTAAGGAGCCGGGTTTCCCATTTCCACCGGACCTTGGAGCAGGAGCCCTGGGAACGCCACCAGGCGTAGAGGAGACGCCAGAGATAGCCAGACGAGATCCGCATACCACGGTCTGCGAGGCCAATCCGGTGCCACCAGGACCACCGGGCTGTGATGCTCTCTGACTCTTTGGAGAATCTTGCCAATCATGGACCAGGGAGGAAAGACATACATAAGGAGATGGGTTGGCCACGCTTGAGCAGTGCATCTATCCCGTGCGACCCGTTGTCCCTCCAACGGCTGAAATAGATCGGTGCCTTGGTATTCTGCACCGTAGCCATGAGATCCATTGCCGGTAGACCCCATCGTCGAACAATGGACTGAAAGGACTCTGGCGCCAGAGCCCACTCCCCCGGATCCAGAGCATGTCGGCTGAGGAAATCGGCTTTTACATTGTCTACCCTTGCGATATGTTGCGCCGAGATCGCCTGCAGATGCCTCTCCGCACACGGAAGGAGAAGACTCATTTCCTTCGATACACCTGGACATTTCGTGCCCCCTTGGCGGTTGAGATATGCCACTGTCGTAGCATTGTTGGACAGAATTCGAACTGCCTGACGCCGCAGAAGAGGCTGAAACTTTCGCAAGGCTAACCGCACTGCTCGCGTCTCAAGGCAATTGATGGACCACCGGGCCTCCCGAGGAGACCAAATCTCCTGCGCTGAGTGTGAGCCGCAATGCGCTCCCCAATCGGAGAGACTAGCGTCTGTCGTTAAAAACACCCAGCGCGGAGTCTCCAAGGGAACCCCTCAAAGGAGATTGCGGGGCAGGAGCCACCAACGGAGGCAAAGTCTCACCACCGGTAGTAGAGGCAACCGAACTTGATAATCCTCTGATACCATGTTCGAGGCGAGGCCTGTGCTAGGAGACTGCGAACTTGAGAAGTTAACTTGAGGAATCGAGGCATTGACAAAAAGACCCGACCTAAGGCTGTATCGAATCGAGCCCCCAAAAATTTGATCTCCTGGGACGGCTGAAGACAACACTTGTCGCGGATGATTACCCAGCCGAGGCTTTCGAGAAAGGCAACAACCACCGAGACTGTGCTGCAAGCCTCGGGGAGAGAGTCTGCGCGAATGAGCCAGTTGTCCAGATAAGGATGAACTCTGATGCCGCGGCTGCGTAAGGCCGCAGCTACTACCACCATTACCTTGGAGAAGGTTCAAGGCGCCGAAGCTAGACCAAAGGGCATCGCACGAAATTGGAAATGTTGACCGAGTACCGCGAATCGAACGAATCGCTGATGCCCCTCTCGAATGGGAATGTGAAAGAATGCTCCCGCAAGATGGAGGGAAGCTAGAATTCCCCCTTGCGTACCACTTGAATAACGGATCGCAGAGTCTCCATTCGAAAGTGTGGTACCCGCAGACTGCGACTGACGTCTTTGAGATGCAAGATAGGATGAAAGGAGCCGTCCTCTTTTTTTTTTTTTTGGCACCACGAAATAGACAGAGTAACAGCCTAGTCCTCTTTCCAACGGTGGAACTGGACGAATGGCATCTAAACGCTGGAGTCTTTGAACGAAGCAACATCCGCTGCCCATTGATGCAGCCAGAGCCATCTCCGAGCTACTGTCACCAGTGCTACGGAGCGAGCTGACAGCCACAAGAGATCAGAGAAGGCCTCTGCCAGGAATGCAGCGACGGATTCTAAACGAGCCAACTCGGGATCACCTGGAAGCTGCTGAATCCATCGAAGGACAGCCCGTGCTGCTAGACCTCTGCACACCCCTCCTTGAAGGGAAAGAGCGGATGACGAAAAACCCGTCTTTAGCAGACTCCCAACTTTTTAGGTCTTGCTAGTCATGGAGTGCTGCTCCGCCCTCAACAGGAATTTTGGTATGCTTGGTGACCCCGGTCACTAACGCATCAACTTTCAGGTATGTCAGCCAACGGGTCCAAGCCCGAGGGAGACCAAGGGTATAACTGACCAATACCGCGTGCCGTACATAGAGAGGACTCTGGAGAGTCCCACTCTCGAGATACCATATGCTGTAACTCGGCTGGAAAGGAAAAAGCTTTGGAAGGCTTACGAATGTCCTGTAAAATAGGATCCGGCTGCAACAGGGTTTGAGAACTCTGAGGATCAGGCGTGTCAGTTAGGCGTAGCGACTCCATCACCTATGTGATTAGGGCCGGCAACTCCTCTTTCCGAAAAAGTCTGATATCTTGAGAGCCCTCGTGAACTCTCAGCGAAGAATCAGACGGAGAATATTCCCCATTTTCTTTCTCCAACGAGTCGGGGCTCACCTCCGACGATTTAAAGTCTTCTTAAACATCCGTAGTGTCCCGCAAGCCACATGCAACGTTCCTGGAAGGACGTACTGCTTTAAGGTCTGAGGACTTTCGGGACCGCTTGCGAGACCCCACCATATCCTTGTCTGCTACCAGGCGGGCGCTGGAGGTATACCAAAAGACTCCTAACGCCACAGGTGCCATGCCTGGCGGAAGAGCGTCAGGAACTCACTGTCAACCAAGGCTGCCGTGGCTTCCAGCGGCTGTGGAAGCAAAATGGGAGCTGACTGAGTCCTTTCTGCAGGAAGATCCTGCCCCAGGGGCTTTAAGGAGGGAGGAGTTAAGGCGCTGATGTCCCCAGCTGGCAGCGCAGTGGGAATGGAGGAAGAAGATTCTCCTGGATGCAGCATGCAAGTGGAACACAAGCAATCTATAAACTCCTTTTTCTTATTATTACATATAATACAGCTGTGCAGAGAAACAGGCATTGCAGAGGCTTAAACCCTTTTTTTTTGTTTTTTTTTGTAAACAAAAACCAAGATAGGCTTAGAGAAACAGAAGACTCTTCAAAGAAAAAGGGATTTTGAAACTCCCTGTGCCTTCACAGCATGTTTAAATGTTTTGAAATGGCTGCCCAGAGCTTCTCCCTCAAAAAAAAAAAACACTGAAGAGAAATCCCTCCTGATCTTCAAAATGGCCGCTGGCACAGAAAAACTGCAAAATAAAAGTTTCCTAAGCTCTAAAAACCTTAAAAATGCAGCAAAATCGCTGGGGAAGAGGCAAGGAGCGCTGCTAGCAACTTAAAAATTCAAATCCTGTATCACCAGAAACAGAGGGGAGAAGGAAACTGTCAGTTTGATCCCTCTGCAGCCACTTAGACCCTCATGGCAGGGGCTGGAAGGTGTTTCTGGAGAAAAGGGGAGCTGCACAGACAGTGAAATCAGAAGCTCAAACCCTGCTGTATTGCTCATTACAGAAAAGACAGCTATTAAGGAGGGAAGCCTGGGAAACCCAGAGAAACAGCTCTTGTGTGCTCTGGGTGCATCCAGGAAATAAAAATGAAGAAAGGAAACTAGGAACTTCAAACCCCAGTTGAACAGACCATGATGAAACCGGAAGTGAAGGAATCAGGTCAGAGACAGCCGGTCCCGAGCAGTTGAAATAAACCCAGGGCAGCTGAGGCAAGTAAGAAAACAGTTTACTTACAGTTTCTCTCAGAAATTGATACCTGATCCTCCTGCTGTCTAAGCTCTCGTGGCAAAGACTCAGCGCTGCTTAAAGAAAATCAGGAGCTCTACTGAAGGCAGGCCCAGGAGCTCCACAAGTTGATCTGGGGAATCAAGTTGCTGGGAAACCCAGAGTAACACCTATTGTGAAATCTGGGTGCATCCAGGAGCCTCAAGATACAGAGAAACCTGATTTTAGGGAGGCCTTCGTCCAGCTAACAAGCCCTCATGGCCAGATGCTGGGGATTCTTCCTGTCAGCAAGCTCTACTGTGTCAGAAACAGGAGCTCAGCTGCAAACACCCTGGTGCACAGTGAAACTATACTGGCAGCAACAGGCAAGTGGAAATATCAGTCCCCAAAGGGATTCTAAATAATTTTAATGATTTTAAAGGAAAAACAACAAAAGCAACCAGATCTGCTGGAGACAGAGAAATACTGAGGGAGACCCCTAGGGGTAGGACCATATCACCAGAGTCCAGCCTATCAGAGCTCTGGTAGAATTCGCTGTCTCCAAGATCTGCTGGCAGGGGGACACAACCCGTTTGTCTGGACTGGTCTAGCAGTATGACTTGGAATGGAACCTATCTGCTGATGTGCTCTAACTTCATTTTTATGGTAGTATCCTTCAAAGATGCATGGTTTGGAACAATGTACTCTTGGGCGACTGTCGGCTCTCCCCCATTATCTAGTTTAAAGGCTGCTCTCTCCCCTTTTTAAAGGTTAATGCCAGCAGCCTGATTCCATCCTGGTTAAGGTGAAGCCCATCCCTTCGGAAGAGCCCCTCCTTTTCCCCAGAATGCTCCCCAGTTCCTAATAAATCCAAAACCCTCATCCTTGCACCACTGTCTCATCCACGCATTGAGACTCCGGAAGTTCTGCATGCCTTTTGGGTCCTGTGCGTGAAACGGGAAGCATTTCAGAGAAAGCTACCCTGGAAGTTCTGGATTACAACTTCCTAACTAAAAGCCTAAATTTAGCCTCCAGAACCTCCCTACCACATTTTCCTATGTCATTGGTACAGACATGTACCAAGACAGCAGACTCCTCCCCAGCACTATCTAAGACCTTGTATCATAGCACAAGATGGCAAAAAAACAGTAAAAAGCAACTCCACGGGGAGAAGGGAGGTTCATGAGGGCTGATTTCTGCTGTCCTTGGAGAACACCCATTACCGGTGAGCAACTATGCTTTCTCTGGAACAAGCAGGAAGTCAGTCCTTACATATGGGACTCCCCAGCTACAGGCCTTCAAACCTGTAACCAAAAAACGTCTCCGCGAGGTCGTGAGCAGACGTCAATGCCCGAAGGAGCCCGAGTCCTTGGGTCCCCGGGGCGAAGTTCTCGGTAGCCGTCGAGAAGGGTCAGAGGGCAGGAGTTGCTTATACCCTGAAGAGACTATGGAGTACAGCCTGGCTGAAGGCGCTGTCCTGGCAGGACTCCCTCTCCAGGCAGTAGTGCGAAGCCATGGGTGACCAGAAAAAGGTGAGCTGTGAGCAGCAGCAACTGAGAAGACAACAGACCACGAGCGACCCAAGTGTCCTGCGATGAACCAGTTCACTGGTAGCCCAAACATAACAGGGGACGGAGGGCAGGAGTTACCTACACCCCGAACAAATGACTGAGTACTGCCTGGTTGAAGGCACTATCTCGACGAGACTCCCTCTCCAGTCAGTAATGAACTGCAGAGGTATGGACCAAGGACCAGGTCGCGACCTGGTAGATTTCCGACGAGGGAACGAAATGCAGATTTCCGACAAGGGAACGGAAAGCAGATTTGTGACAGAGGCCACCATGGCCTAGATGCAGTGCGCCATGACACGGCGCTCCAGTGAGAGATTAGCTTGCACATAGACAAAGGCGATACAGTCCGCTACCCAGGTGGACAGGATGCGCTTACAGACTGCCGTCCCCAACCGACTTGGGTCAAAGGAGATAAAGAGTTGAGAAGCTCAGCAGTGGCCCTGGGTGCGCTGCAAGTAGAAGGAAAGTGCCTGCTTACAGTCCAGTGTATGAAGGATGGCTCTGTCCTGCTGGCGTGGGACTGCAGAAAGAAAGTGGGTAGCACCACCTGCTGGTTAAGGTGGAACGGGGACACTACCTTGGTCAGGAACTTGGGGTGCGTGCAGAGCATGACCCTGTTCCTATAGAATATAGTGTACAGTGGGTCCGCCACCAACGCTTGGAGTTTGCTGAGACAGCCAGCAGATGTGAGCACCACAAGTGAGATTTAAGGTGGCAGGAGCCAGGAGGCTCAAATGGTGGCACGGTAAGCTTTGAGAATACCATGTTCAAGTCCAACTCTGCTGCAGGGAGGCGGATGGGAGGTTTCGAGAGAAGAAGATCTTTCAGGAAGTGAGCCACTAATGGCTGAGCAGAGAGGGGTTTGCCCTTGATTAGATGGTGGTGTGCCGTCCGACTTGGAGCAAGGTCTTGCGCAGGATTGTGGGGCTGAGTCAACTTTGTGGAAGATGGACTCACGCTGCTGCTGATGACTCTTAAGGGCCTTGGGATTCATCTGCTTACTGAGACTGCAGACCAAAGGATCATGATCCGGCCCAAGGCATCAAAGGCAGCAGTCGTGCAGGTCTGTGCACGACATGTATGTGCAGCGGTCGCACGACTTGAAGCCACTGACCAAGGCCATGGCTGGGAAGACGGCCCCTTCGAGGTCAAACTCACTTGGCCTGGCCAGGAAAAAGGCGTGAACCCAAGCTGAATGAAAAGTAGAAAAAAAATAAAGAAAAGAACCCAAGAAAACACGACACCAAGGCAAGTGGAGTCAGGGGCGAGAAGAGACCAGTATGCAACTGGAGAAAAGCAAATTTTTAAGACAAAAACCCATCAACTTTTTCCAAGGGAAAAAGACACACGTCCAGTGGGTTTCGCGGAACAAAGGAGACTGAGGCAAGATGGCACTCTTAGGCGGGAAGGGAACCACACATGCGTGGTGTATCTCCCAAAGGCTTTCTTTGAAAGCTGGGGAGAGATTACCATGTGAGCTCCATCGGCACCGACATCACCCATATGGGAGGACTGACTTCCTGCTTGTTCCCAGAGAAAGTCTGCTGCGACATTGTCCACTCTGGCAATGTACTCAGCCGACAAAGCTAGGAAGTTCTTCTCCACCCAGGAAAACAGGAGAGCCATCTTCAGAGCTACCCTAGTACTCATGGTGCTACATTGCTGATTGACATAAGCCACCACTGTGGCATTGTCTGAAAATACATGAAACCGTCTGGCCCTCGATTAGGGGACAGAAACGTAGAAGATCCAACCTAATGGCTCTTGCTCAAGACTGTGGATGGACCACACCGCTTCTCCGAGGTTCCAAATGGCTCTGGGCCATCCAGTCATGGAAATGGGCTCTCCAGGCCGAGAGACTGGCATCTGTTGTCAGAAGGGCTAGTTTGAATCAACACAGCTGAGAGACTCCGCCCCCACTGCTGATGTCACCCGCGGTGTCATCGGAACTGCTATTGTATTTGGAGTGACCCAGGTGGGCCCTGCCTGGTGGACCCTGGCCAAGGGACGTGTCACTTAGCACGCCACTTGGAATGCGCTTGGGAAATGCAGTTTATTAATACAATACCCTTGCTGATGGCGTTTCATTTCAGATATGATTACTACTATAATTCTGTCATTTTGGACTCACTTTAATATCATCATTTTGACTGTTATCTTCACTGTTGTGGTCTTACTGTTAGGAACTGTGGGTACGGTACCATGAATATAAAAGACAGAAAGCGTAATGCACCATTCTGGACTACTGAGCTCAAGGAGGTCAATAGTCATTTCTGCTGCCACCATGATGACACCCCTAATGCATGTTTCCAGTTCCAGCTCCTCCCTGCCTCGTACTCTTATCCTCCATCTCCTTTTTTCTTCTGGTGACATTCATCCTAACTCTGGCCCCGTAAACTAGTCTCTCACTCTCATTCCTCTCTCAACTGTTCTAATCTCATCTATATTCCTCTCCTCTCTCCCTTTCTCTTGTGCATTATGGAATGCACATTCCATTTCTAATAAACTCCCTTTACTCACAATCTTTTCATTTTTAACTCCTTCAATCTTCTAATCCATTTGAAACCTGGCTCCTCCCTGATGACACTGCTTCTATTGCTGCCCTCTGTCATGTTGGATACCAATTTTCCCACACTCCTCGTACCACTGGCCATGGTGGTAGTGTTGAGTTTCTGCTTTCTCCTTCCTACCAATTTCAACCACTCCCTCTTCCTCAGTCTCACTCCTCTTCTTCCTTTTGAAGTCCATTCTATCCGCCTTTTTAATCCCTTACCTCTCCAGATAGCTACTACTTATAGACCTCCTGGTAAGTCCCATCCCTACCTTTCTTACTGACTTTGACTCTTGATTTTCCCTATTTCTTGATTCTTCCTCTCCCTCGCTCATTTTTGGTGATTTCAATATTCATGTTGATAACCTCTCTGACACCTATGCTTCTAAATTCCCTTCCCTTACTGCCTCTTTCAATCTTCAACTTTGCTGCTCCGCTCCTACTCATTAGCGTGGCCACTGCCTTGATTTGGTTTTCTTCTCTGTTTACTCTCCAACTTCCATACCTCAGTTCTTCCCTTATCTGAGCATCACCTCTTAAGTTTCTTCCTTCATCACTCCTCACTTCAGTCATGTTCTATCTCCTCACACCTTTTTAGGAATCTTCATACTATCGATCCATTGGCTCTTTCCACTATGGTCTCATCACCTCTTTCTTCCACTTTGTCTTCAAAATCGGTTGATGAGGCTATAGTTTCCTATAATAAATGCCCTCTCCTCTGCTCTTGAACATTTTCAGCCTGGCTTTTGTCCCTTATATTCATATTCATACTCATATTCATTAATTCACAACTTACTTTTTCCTTTTTCTTACTCTATCTTACAATACCCAATTCTCCACATTATCACATTTACTCTTTAATAATTCTAGTGAACTACAATACATTTTTCCTTGCTCAGATAAGATAAGATTTTTGAAATTTGTAAATATTTAAATCTGTATATATGTTTAAACTATCTATATACCTAATCAGCATTTACTCAGCATTGTAATCCTCAAATTACCATTTTTATTATATACAATTTAATGTTCACTGTAATTTCAATTGTTTGAATAAGTTTCAATGTAATGTTCAAGTTTTGTTCTTTGTAAACCGCTTTGATTTTTCTGAAAGGCGGTATATAAAACCGTTCAATAAATAATAAATAAATAAATACTTCTTGACCTTTCAGCTGCTTTTGATACCGTTGATCACCATCTTTTCCTTGACACACTGTCATGGTTTTACAGGCTTTTTCCTGTCTTGGTTTTGTTTTTCTCTCTCTCATTGCTCTTTCAGTCTTTGTTCTAGTGGTTCCTCCTCTTCTCCTATACCACTCTTAGCTGGTATTCCCCAAGGGTCTGTTCTGAGCCCTCTACTTTTCTCTCTCTACACCCAGTCCCTTGGTGTTCTCATCTTCTCCTATGGATTTCAGTACCATTTCTATGCAGATTAAGACAAGTGCAATAGCAGCATGTGCTAAGGCTATGGCAGCTATAAGGCAGCGTTAATGCACAAAATGGGCGCTTGGGTAAGAACACGTATTGGAGCCGCTCAAGCGGAATGCACGCTAGGACCGCACGACCTCCAGGCGCACAATAGTAAAAAGTGCTAGTAATGCATGTAGTAAATGGCAGGAAACTCCCAAATCATTTATTTATTTGTTTTCATTTTTATACCGCTACTTCCAGCGATCAGCAGCGGTTTACTGCCAACGGTCAACAACTCCGAATTGCACCCGAGAGTGAATCAGGACCCTCCACAAGGACAATGATAAGGTCAAGCCTTGGTACTTACTCCCTGAGAGCCCCAGGCAGAAATATTGGCCAGGCTCAACTCTACTCTCCTGAAGCCATTTCTTTACTTTGCAGGCACTGCCTTTAAGGTGTCTGGCAGGCAGATTCTTCTGACAGCCTTCTGAAATCTTTGGGAAAGAGAGGGGAAACAGAAGAAGGGAGAGAGGACGTTGAAGCTGTGTAAGGTTACTGAATTCTCCCAGATTCTTCCAAACTTTCCATTTTTCTGGCTGCTGAACAGGCTCTTATCAGGGTGAGAGTATGGAGCGGAACCAATTTTCCCTCCTCCTATGGCTACCAAAAAGGATGCAGTCTAGTGGAACCTCTCACTTCGCACTCAAGTGAGTCACTCTCAAGGTGGTTGTTCACGAGTGTTTAAATCAATATTTTTCTCTTGGTTCTTCAGAGTTTCTTTAGAGAGGGGAAATTCCATCCACCACCTGCTGGAGTCAAAGAAATAATGAAGAGACCTCTGGTGGTTGAGGCGAACAGAGGCATAGAAGTGATGTTATTGAAACCTGGGCTTTTCATTGGTTCTGTGACTTCACCAATCTGCTGGTAGGGGAACACAACCCACTTGTCTAGACTGGTCTAGCAGGACGATAGTCATTTTTCACGTGTAAAATGTATTTTATATGCAGAAAATGTTTCATAAAATTATTCCCAAAACTTAACTAGGCAAGGGGCAACACACCCCAGACAAGTGATGATCAACTGAACCCACTCTGTGGAAAGTAAAGTGAGTAGACCCTTTCCTCTTCTGTTTAATCATCTAGACCAGTGGTCCCCAACCCAGTCCTATGGGGCCCACCGGCCAGTCAGGTTTTCGGGATATCCCTAATGACTATGCATGAGATATATATGCATTAGAGATATCCTGCCAACCTGACTGGTTTGTGGCCCTCCAGGGCTGGATTTGGAGACCCCTGCCTTACACCTCTGTCATTTAAGATTGTGAGTGGGCAAGGTACAGATGTCCTAGACATCGAAAGGGTATATAGAATGTGTCACATTCCTCCTCAATTCTCACCACCACCAAAAAGTTGTCTAATAGACAATTTTTTTGGTGGTGGTGAGAAGTGAGGAGGACTGTGACAAATTCTATCTAACCTTTTTGATGTCTTGGACATCTGCACCTTGCCCACTCACAATCTTAAATGACAGAGGTGTAAGGTAGGGGTCTCCAAATTCAGCCCTGGAGGGCCACAAACCAGTCAGGTTGGCAGGATATCTCTAATGCATATATATCTCATGCATAGTCATTAGGGATATCCCGAAAACCTGACTGGCCAGTGGGCCCCATAGGACTGGGTTGGGGACCACTGATCTAGACCATCTCTAGTCCTCTCTCTGTGTTTCCATCTTGCACAGAATGCAAACTCTATTGAGCAGGGACCATCTCCCATGTGTACATGTACAATGCTGTGTCTGCCTTGTAGTGCTATACAAATAAGGAGTAGTAGGAGCAGCAGCAGGGTGCTGCAGGATTTGGTTCTGGAGCCAGTTCTTGACAAAGTCTTTATCAGTGACCTTGAAGGAGAAATATACCATACTGTAGATGACAGAAAATTCTGCAATATAAAAGCCTCCATGGGTTGGGCTGGAAAAAATAGCTAAATGAAGAAACTAAAAAAATTATTAAGAGCTTGGAAGCTACATTTCAGTGCTATAGTAATGCCATTATATTAGGGATGCAAAAGCACATTAGCCACTTATCAAATTAGAAAACCAAAACCTGGAAACAACTCAAGAAGAATTTAGAAAATGGCACAAGTTCAGCAATGTTCATTAAACTCAGCTACAGTGTAAACTGCAACTGTACTGGATAAACTAAAGCATGCTTTGCCAGTAAGCCAGCACAGTAGGGTTAGGTGTAAACTGCTGCTTGTACCTGCAGCAGAATTTAGTAAACTCAGCTGAAATGGGTCCATTTATGAAATGGCTATCAAAGAAGGCAGAGTGGAGGAGAGGCATGTAATGGGAAATGTGCTGGTGAGGTACTCAGAGGGGTATTTGGGATTTAATGGGTGGGAGGCTAGAACGGGGAGGGACTTAATAGATGGGAGGTTGATTGGGGTGGGTTACAGGGAGCTAGAGTTGTGGATGGTTTAGTGATTAGGAGGGTAGTGTGGGATTTAAGAGCTTAGTGAGCGGAGGGACTGAGGATGGGGGGGGGGGGGGGGAGGAGACCAGAATAGGCATACTACTACTACTATCAGACTTTCCGTAATCCCAATTCTCCCATATATGTTGAATATAAATATGCTATTTGTAAATAGTTAACCAGCTGTTAATATGTTACGTAGCATTTATGATGTTATAGTGTAACTGTACTGTGTTTCGTTCAATGTAAACTGCCCTTGATCTTTGGAAGGGGCGGTATAGAAAAAGCTATTAAATAAATAATCAATCATTTGTATAGCACTTGTGATGCAGTGGATAAAATAGAGCATATGGAAATTCAGGAAAGTGAAGAGCTTACCTCTGATTCAGCTGTAGGAAAAGATACAAGGCATAGGAAAACAGCTGAGCAGAAAACGCTGTTAGTACAAGAAAAGCCAAAAGCTCATCAAGAGCACCTGTCTCCTAGTTCTCACGTTACTTGCAGGGCTGGGAACCATATAAGGGAGAGTTTTAGTCAGAGCAAGCAGAACTGCCAGGAGAACTGCCAGGGAAACTGCCAGGAGAACTGCAAAGGAAGTTGCAGAGGAGTGCTGGGAAAGGAAGCTGCAATCCAGGAACCAGGAAGTGGCAGCAGACACAGTGCTCGAGAGAGAAGGGTTGGAAGGAGCAGTGCTGGGGGACGCTTTGATACAGGAAGCAGACCTGGAGAGAAACCAGGAGGGGCCAGCAGCTCAGGAGGACGGTATCTGCAGTTACGGAGCACAGGTCAGCCCAGAGGAAGTTTACCTAGGGAAGGGAGCTTCAAACGTAGCTGTAATCTAAAGAACAGCTGGGAGGCTGACACGGAGTTTCTTAACTCACAGCCTGACTGGGAAGCCGGGGAGAGAAGCCACTACAACCCCAGAGCTAAGACTAGCACCGAGGTAAAGAGAAGGGAACCTTCTTCTTTTAAAGAAAGGTTTAAATACCATGACTGTTGCAAAGGGCGTAGCCCTGAATATAATGCTGTGAGGGAAAGATATCCTAAACTCTCACTTCGTGAGGAGGACCAGTGGAGAGCTTTCCACAGACCAGGAAAATATAACCTTGGGATTAAAGAAGCTTTTGCAGGAAGCGATAGTGAACTCTCACAAGAGGTTGTGCCAGAGTCCTACACATGGGAGGAATCTGATTCAGACGGTTTGGGAAGTGAGCCTGAAGGGATGGTATGGGAGAATAACAGCCACCTTTCAGATCTCATACCAATGGATTGTAATATATGCTGTAAGAATAACCACACTTCTTTATGTTGACCTTTTTAAAGGAAACTGCTTTGTGAAGATAACAAAGGAGAGAAGTTTTTGTTACCATTTTTGTGCACTGCTGTGTTTAAGTTTTTGTCCTTAAAGAATGTCCGTTCGGGAAGGGGAATAAAACCCATACTTATTTTTCCTTACCACTTGACCACAAGACTCTGTTTTTCATAGCAAGAACAGGGTAAATTTCTACAACCCTAGGCGACCGCCTAATTAGGGTTTTAAAAGGGCTCCACCATACAGGCCCCATCACACACTACAAGGCTTATCCATCGCTGCACAGAGACATGTAAGAGACAGTCCATGCTCAAAAGAGCTTACTGTCTAGTTAAGAGACAACACAACAACTGGGGACAAGGAAATATCTAGGGGAATGATAAGGAAACACATAGTAGGTGACCAGGAGTCTGAGGGTATCAGGATCCAAAAGCAGTCTCAAAGAAGTGAGCTTTTAGCCTAGATTTGAACAAGGTCACAGATGGAGCCTCACGTACTGACTCAGATAGTTTATTCCAGTCATAAGGAGCAGCAAGGTGTAAATATCAAAGTCTGGAATTCACAGTGGAAGAGAAAGGCACAGAAGAGCAAACGTACCGAGAAGGGGTCTAGGTAGAGATAAGACAGGAAAGGTAGTGAGCAGACGAATGAGGGAAGTCACTTGAGAAGATGGGTGGCAGACTAGATGGACCATGCTGGTCTTTATCTGCTGTCTTATACTATGTTAATATGATGGCAGAAAAAGCATAGTTACTCACCTGTAACAGGTGCTCTCTGGAGAGAGCAGGAATCAGTCCTCACATATGGGTGATGTTGGCACCGACTGAGCCCGTACGGTAATCATTCCCAGATTTTGAAGAAAACCTTTGGGAGTTACACCTTGCATGCATGGTCACCTTCCCATCCCACCCAAGGGTGCCATCTTACTTCAGTATGACAACATAGCTTAATCAAGCATAAAAAAAGAAAACAACTCCACTAGGAGGAGGGAGAGGTGTGAGGACCAACTCCTGCTGTCCCCAGAAAACACCTGTTACAGGTGAGCAACTATGCTTTCTCCGGGAACAAGCAGGAATTCAGTCCTCACAAATGGGACTCCCCAGCTACAGGCTGCCGAAAAAAAAACCTGTAAAAAGCCACAGGTGACCAAAATGGCGAGCTATGAATAACAGGGTGTGATGAATGATCTCAAGTTTTGAGATGAAACCCTTGTATCGAGGATGGAATCACTTCTCTGGTAGCCTAAATGTAAGGGCCGGAGGGAAGAAGTGGCACTAATTCCCAAAGAGATGATGGAGTACTACCTGGCCGAAGGTGCTGTCAGCTGTGAGTTCTCCTCCAGGCTGTAATGAGCTGTGAAGGTATGGACTGAGGATCAGGTGGCGGCCCGCAATATGAGGTGTGACACAAAATTAACAAGACTGTCCCATAAATGTTTTATTACAAAATCTACAGAGAAATTACGCATTGTTCCCCCCCCCCCCCCCCGAGTTAATGCACTTCTGCATTCGCTTCTGCCACATACGGAAGCACTCGGTAACATCTTCCTCCTTGATGTCCCTCAGCTCCCTTGTCACACTGGCCTTGATCTCTTCTACAGAGGCGAAATGAGTTCCTTTGAGTACAGTCTTCAGCCTGAGGAAGAGCCAGAAGTCGCACGGTGCAAGATCTGGGGAATAAGGAGGGTGATCGAGAGCTGTGATCTGTTTGTTTGCCAAGAACTGCCTCACACTGAGCGCGTTGTGTGCGGGCACGTTGTCGTGGTGGAGCAGTCACAACTTGTCTTTCCACAGAGCCTGCCTGCTGCGCTATACCCGGTCATGGAGGCGATTGAGGACCTGCTGATAGAAGTACTGGTTGACTGTCTGATCCTCAGGCACAAACTCATGATGGACCACCCCCTTCTGGTCAAAGAATGCGATCAGCATGACCTTGATTCTTGATTTGGACATGTACGCCTTCTTGGGTCTGGGTGACAGTCGAGTCTTCCACTGCAGGCTCTGTCTCTTGCTTTCAGGGTTGTACTGGAAGACCCAAGTCTAGTCTCCTGTGACTACTCGGCCAACGAACTCTGGATCTTCTCCAATCTTCTCTAGCAAGTCTCGACAAACATTCACCCGGTGCTCCTTCTGGTCATCCGATAAAAGCTTGGGCACCATCTTGGCGCACCCTTTCCGCATCCTCAGCTCCTGCACCAAGATGGTCTGCACTGACTCCCTGTTCAGGCTGAACTCCTCAGCTATCATCTGCACCATCAATCTGCGATCACTCCGCACCAGCTAGTTCACTCTGTCAATGTTCTCAGCCGTGTTTGTCATGGAAGGCCGTCCTGACTTGGGGTCATCCTCTACCTCCTCGCGACCAGTCTTGAAACGTTTGTGCCACTCGAAGACTCGTGGCCTTGACATTGCATCTTCTCCATAAGCCTTTTGGAGAAGTTGGAGACACTCAGTTTGGCCCTTCTCCAACTTAACCAGAAATTTCAAGTTGATTTTTTGCTCCATATTTCTGCCACCTCCAGTTGCATGACAAAGCAATGGAGCAGTGTGCTACAAAAAAAACCTGGAAAAGAAAAACAGAGTGAGAGAGATGAAAAATATTACAGCAGAATAGTGGCGAGATGTTGCACAACACAGTGACATAAGCGGTTAGCCAACTGGCATTGAGTCATGGGCGTGGCTACACAGTCTCATTTCTTTTTTGTCACACCTCGTATGTCTTGCAGAGGAACCAAGCGCAGATGTGACACAGAGGCCACCATGGCACACACATTGTGGGTGGTGACATGACACTCCAGGGAGAGTCCAGCCTGCTTGTAGGCAAAGAAGATGCAGTCCACCACCAAGGTGGACAGGATGCGCTTAGAGACGGCAACACAAAGCCTGTTTAGGTCATAGGAAATTAACAATTGCGATGAACGACGATGGGCCTTTGTCCATTCGAAGTTAGGCCAGCACCCTCTTTCAGTTGAGGGTATGGAGGGAGGCCTCCGCCCGAGATACATGAGGTCTAGGAAAAAGGTGGGAAGAACCACCTTCTGGATGAGATGAAACAAACAGATACCACCCTTTGGTAGAAACTTGGGATGGGTGCGTAGGACCACTCTATTCCTGTGAAATTTGGTATATGGAGCATGAATCACCAATGCCTAAAGCTCACTGACTCGCCAAGCAGAAGTGAGCGCAATGAGAAAAACAACCTTCCAGGAAAGGAACTTGAGGTGAGCTGAAGCAAGCGGTTCAAAGGGAGGAGCCACGAGTTTCCCAAGAACCACATTTAGGTCCCATGCCACCAGAGGCAGCTGGACTGGAGATCATGAGAGAAGGAGACCTCTCATGAAATGATCCATGATAGGGTGGACCAGAGATGGCTTGCCTGTCCAACGGATGGTGATGTGCAGCCAGGGCACTGAGATGCACCCTGATGGAGTTGGACTTTAAGCCAGTATGAAAAAGGTGCAACAGGTACTGGAGTATCAACTGCATTGGGTAGGAAAAATGTCTAAGACCCTTGTTGGTGCACAATAGTGAAAACCGAAGCCATTTAGGAGGCATATGCCAGTTTGGTGGAATCCTTGCAGAAGGCCAACAAAACATTCTCAATCTCCATGGAAAGATGGAAAGGGACCAGAGCTACCCTTTCAGCAGCCAGGCCATCAATTTATTTATTTTATTTATTTATTTAGACAGATTTGTACGCCACCTTTCCTTCAATCAAGGTGGTCATGTCACATCACAATTGGAAGGTCACATTTAACATTAGGGTACGTGTAAACGTTTAGACAGTACAGTTACTTAACAGTATTTAGACAGTACTATTGAGGTAACATTTAACATAAAGGTATTTATTAACGTAGTATGATAGATTTGTGTGTGTGGATGGGATGGGTGTGTGGTTAGTTGGTGGAGGTAGTAGTGTTACTGTTTGGATAGGGGATGTTGCCTGAATGCTCATAGGTTTCTATAAATAAAAATGTTTTGAGGTCTTTGCGGAGGTCTGTGAGGTCATCTAATGCCCTCAGGCTCGTTGGGAGGGAGTTCCATAGTGTGAATGCCAGCAGTGATGGTGCTCTTTTTGAAGTTGTTTGTTTGGTTTTGTGGTAGCCTGCAGGTGTGCCTATCATGTTATTGGTTCTTCTTGGTCTATTGCTGATGTCCCTTGTTATAACGTTTTGGAGTATGTCTTCTGAGCGATGGTGAATGATTTTGAAGATGATCATGATTGTTTTGTATTTAGCTCTTGCCACCATTGGGAGCCTGTGTAGTTGTTTTAGAACGGGAGTGATGTGCTCGGTCCTTGGAGTGTCTGTAATGATGCGTGCTGTGGTGTTTTGTACCATCTGTAGTGGGTGGAGTGTCTGTTGAGGAAAGCCTTGATATAGTGAGTCTCCATAATCAATCAGTGGTGTAATGAGTGCTTGACACACTGTGCAGAAGTGGTCTTGACAGAGCATTGGTCTGATTTGTCCGATTGTTTTTAATCGATGATATGCCTTGTTTGTGGTTTTGGTGATGTGGGATTTTAGGTTCAGAGCTCTGTCTAGTGTGATGCCCAGATACTTAACTTCTTCTTTGACTACTATGTGTTTGTCTAGGATGCTGATAATTTGGGAGGTATGAAGGTGTGGGTTCCTGGTGATGAATATTGCCTCAGTTTTGTCGTAGTTGACTGTTCAGTTGTTGGTTATGAGCCAGTCATTCATGTCTTCGAGGCATTTTGTTATTGTTGTAGTGTTTAGTGCTAGTAAGTTGATTGGAGCGTACACCATGATGTCGTCAGCATAAATGTGGTAGTGTAGTTTGTGGTGCCTGATGATGTTGCATATGGGCTGTATGTAGATGTTGAAGAGCATTGAAGATAGGGCTGAGCCTTGAGGTATTCCCTGCGTGACGGGGAATTGTAATGATTTCTTTTGGTTGCATTTGACTTGTTGCGTTCGCCCTTCCAGGTATGAGGTAAACCACTTCAGGGTATTCTTGCATAGTCCTATCTGTTGTAAGCGTAGCAATAGCTTAGCGTGTGACACAGTGTCAAAGGCCGTCGAGATATCCATGAACACTAGCAGGAAGCCGTTTTTTATGTTGTCCATTCCTATTAGGAGATTGTCAAAGAGGGAGGTGAGTAGTGTTTCCACGCCGTGTTGGGGCTTAAATCCATGATGATCTATGTCCAGTGGGGCATTGATATCTATATGGTCCTGAAGTTGCCTTTGCACTGCTTTTTCCATGATTTTAGCAAGGAATGGCAAGCTGGAGATGGGACGGTATGATTTTGGTTCGGATGGGCTCAGATTGCTACTTTTAAGTATTGGTCGTATCACTGTGTGCTTTAGGGGTTGTGGCATATATCCTTGTTGGAGTGAATCTTTGACGATTTTTTGAATGTGATGAGAGAACTGGCTTTGATCCATGACACTGGGCATGGGTCTGACGGTGAAGCCGTTGTGTTTAGTTCAGATATAATGTCTTCTACTTGCTGTTTTGTTGGTATGTTGAAGCTCTCCCATGCTTGATGTTGCTTTTTTATCGTGTGATCGTTTGTTTTTGGTGAAGCAGAGTATGTTTGGTTGGTGTTTTTTGACTTCATGTAGTCTGCATATTTTTGTAGGTCAAGATGGTGGGTGCTTTGTTGTGTGTCGTCCTTGGTGAGCTTTTGGACAATGCTAAAGAGTTCTCTCGATCTGTTAGTAGATTTCAGGATTAGGTTGGTATGGTGTTGCTGTTTACGCTCATTTATTAGACTGTTATATTCCAATTGTTTGTCTCTGTATTGTGTTAGGAGGTTGTGTGATTTGCCCCGTCTCCATTTTCTTTCCAGTCTTCTGAGTGTGCGCTTTGCAACTCTGATTTCGTGTGAGTACCATGGGCGTTGGATCTCTTGTGTGTTCGTGGTTCTTTGATGGCTGGGGCAGATGCTGCGTTGGATATTATTGTGTTCCATTCTTCTATGTTAAGGTCCAGGGTGTCATGTTCCTGTTGAAGTTGTGGGGTGATTTCGTTTATGAACGAGTCTCTGTTAAATGTTTTGAACCGTCTAGTTATTCTTTCATCTTCTTTGCGTTGGGCGGGGTTATTCAGAGTCATGGTGAATTCAATTACACGGTGGTCTGACCAAGGAACTGGGGTGATTGTTGGTTTTGTTCTGTTCCACTAATTGTGTTGGCATGAAGACCATGTCTGGAGTTGTACGATGTTGGTGTGTTGGGGCATTGATTGTCTGGCAGTATTTTAGTGACTCCATGGCTTTTAAGAACGTTTCGGTTTCTCTGGTGGGTGCGGATGTTAACTTGTAGTCTCCTAGTGCAACGAGGGGTTTGTGTCTTCTGTTATGTGCGCATATCATTTCATTTACTGTGGATAGGTGTTCAGTTGTGGTTCCAGGTGGTCTATATGTGAGGGAGATGGTTAGGTACTTGTTGGCTATAGTGAGCATGTTGGATTCGATTGTGTTAGTGGTGGCGATTGTTTTGAATCTGTATTCCTTTCTGGTAAGTATTAGTACTCCTCCTCCTCTCTTTTGTGCTCTAATGCAGTTAAATGCCGAGTATCCTGTTGGGGTTACTTGATTTAATATGACCTGGTCCGAGTCGTCTAGCCAGGTCTCGGTGATGCATATTATATCAAGCTTCTTATCGTGGATTAGGTCAATGATAGTATTTGGTTTGTTCCTGATAGATCTGGTGTTTAGTAGAGCACACCTGATGTTTGCTGATATGACTGGGTTTGTGTGTTCATTATTTGGGTGGTGAGAGGGTGTATTACATGTGGCCTTGTATGGTTTGTGGGCTATATTCTTTGATTGTTGGCGTTCTTTGTATATGTATGATGCTGGTGTGCATCTGGGTTGGGTGGTATGTGGGTTGGTCAAGGGGATTTGTTTGTTGGGTCTGATGCTATGTGTGCAATGGGTAAACATGTGGAGGAGTGTGAGGCAGGCCATGAAGTAGTGGGTAATGGAGTGCATTTTATAACTTGTATTTACTGATCTTGGATAGGGTGTTTGTGGTTTACTGACCCGGGCTCGTGAGTTGTTTTACAAAGCAAACAATGCAACAATGGGTAGCAAGTTCTATGTAATTAATCTACAAGCAATGGATTGTCCAGGCAAGGTAACAGCATTAATCTATGCAAGCGGTGGATTGCCCAGGCAAGGTAGCAGCATTAATTTGTATAAGCAGTAGATTGTCCAGGCAAGGTAGCAGCATTAACCTATGCAAGCGGTGGATTGTCCAGGCAAGGTAGCAGCATTAATTTATATAAGCAGTGGATTGTCCAGGCAGGGCAGGGCAGGGCAAGGCAGCAGATTTAACTTACAAGCAGTGGATTGTCCAGTCAGGCAAGGCAGCAGACTTGAATTGGATGAGGGCTTGAAGCGCAGATCTTTGGCTGCTACTTGGTCCGCGCCTCAGGGCCACACCAAAGGGCCCTCTGGCGAGGCCCTCAGGCGTGGGCCCACCTGGCAGTGGTGTCTTTTTGATGTGGTTTCCCCACCTCCCACAGCCTCGATTGGGCTGGAGTCTCCAAGTGGGAGGGCTTTGCCGCCCCGCTGAGGTGCTCGACCCCGATCAGGGGAGCCTAGTGATGGCTGCGTGTGTGGTCCGTTCCTGCCGGCAGCGGCGTCTTTTTGATGTGGTTTCCCCACCTCCCACAGCCCCGATTGGGATGGAGTCTCCAAGCAGGAGGGCTTTCTGGCCCTGCTGAGGTGCTCGATCCCGATCGCTAGGGACCGGAGGTTGGGGTGCAGGAGAGAGCCGTTCTCCTGCAATATCAGGTCTGCAGCGCAACTCAGGGGGAATTGGGGCTGCTTGAGAAAGCTGCAGCAGCAGCAGGAACCACAGTTGCCGGGCCAGTGAGGCGCAATGAGGATCACCATGACCCAGTCTGACTAAATCTTGTGCAAGGTTCGTGGAACCAGTGGAGTGGGAGGATATGCATACAGCAGGCTTCCAGTCCATGGGAAGAGGAATGCATTGTCTGCCGCTTGGTCCCGGGTTGGTATCTGGGAGCAAAAGCAAGGCAACTGAGTATTGCTGGGGCTGGCAAAGAGGTCCATTGTCAGAGTCCTCCAACGCCGGAAGAGAGAGTGGACCACGGCCAGGTTCAGACGCCACAGTTGAAGGACCCTGTTAAGTCTGTCTGCCAGGATATTCCTGTGTCCCAGGAGGTAGGCCGCCAGAAGAGACATGCCCCTCACCGCAGCAAAGGTCCAGATGCGGACTGCCTCCCAGCATAAGAGGTACGAGACTGTGTCGCCCTGTTTGATGAAGTAGAACATCGCAAACTGGTTGTCCGTTTGGGTGAGGAGCACCTGGGTCAGGAGTTGGTTCTGGAATACTCAAAGGGCGATCGCCACTGTCCAGAGCTTGAGGAGGCTGATCTGATGCAGGCTTTCCTCCTGCATCCAGATGCCCTTGGTTTGGAGACCGTTGCAGTGGGCTCCCCATCCAAGCTTGGAGGCATCCCTGGTGGGGGATGCGCTGGATTGGTAGGGTCTGGAATGGCAAGTCTACCAAGAGGTTTGGTGGGTGCTGCCACCAGACAAGGGAGTTTGCAAGGGGCCTAATGATCCACACGCGATAATCTAGGCAACCTGTGGCTTGTGACCACTGAGCCTGCCACATCAGCAGGCGGACATCTGGGGTCACGTGAACTGTTGAGGCCATGTGCCCAAAAAGGTGCAGCATGAGAAGGGGTGATGCAGTCACGCGACCCTGCACTTCTGTCACCAGGGATGCCAGCCGCTCAGCTCTATCTAGAGGGAAAGCCTTGGTCTAGGAAGTGTCGAGGAGGGCCCTTTTGAACTCCAAGCATTGCATGTGCTGCAGATGGGACTTGGGATAGTTGATGACAATTCTCAGACCTTGCAGCAGCAAAAGGGTGCGGCGGCCCGCCTGATGAACCTCCTCTGGCAAGTCTCTCCTTATTAGCCAATTGTCCAGATATGGGAACACAAAGACATCTTGTAGTCAGATAGGTGGCTACTACCGCTAGGCACTTGGTGAACACCCTTGGGTGACCAAAAAGGCCGAACTCTGTACTGGTAGTGGCACCCGCCCACAATGAAGCAGAGGAATTGACGGTGCTGGGGGTGGATCACGATGTGGATATAGGCATTTTTCAGATCCAAGGAGCATAGTCAATCTCCCTACTGGAGGTAGAGCAGCAATTCCAAGGGATACCATTTTGAACTTCTCTCTGACCAGAAAGCGGTTAAGCTCCTGCAGATCTAGGGACAAAACTCTCCCTGCCTTTTTGGGGACAAGAAAGAAGCAGGAGTAGAACCCTTTGCACCAGAGATGTTGGGCGACAGGCTCCACCACACAGTCCACGAGGAGGGTCCCGAGCTCCTTCTGCAGGTCTTGGAGAAGAGAAGTCATGAGGGGTTACCTTAGAAAGAAAAAAGGGGGCGTCTGCTTGAAGTAGAGGAGGTAACCCTCCCGCACCACCTGTGGAACACAGGCATCTGTGGTGATGCCTGGCCAGAGATGGGAGAAGTGAACTAGACATCCCCCTGTGTGCCCTGGGTCTGGAGCCTCAGAAGGGAGAGGAGCTATTCCCAGGGAGTCAAAAACCCCTCTCCCCAGGTTGCAGCAGGGGTGCTGCCTGGGGCTTGGAGGCCTTAGACTTATGAGAGCAGTGGACCATGGCCTTGGCCTGCTGACCCTCTTGGGGAGTCTGGTATGCCGGAAACTGTGGGCAAGTTCCATTAAGTCTTTTTCTTCCACGGGTAGGACGACTTTTTCCCCCAAAGCATTCCGCCGGGAAGGGTCAGTGGTCTTCCGAGATAGCCTGGTTCTGGTCATATATTCAGATTCCAACTCTGTGGCCTTGTCAGTCATGGGCTTGCCAAAGACATTGTTCCCTCGGCACGGGACATTGACCAACTTGTTCTGAACCCACTGTTCTAGGTCCGAGGACTGTAACCAGGCCAAGTGGCAGGCACCAATGCCCACAGCAGCTACCTGAGCCACGGACTCAAAGCCGTCATAGGCCGCCCAAGTCATAAACTTGGAGCAGTCCTTAATCTAGGAGTCCAGGGTCTGGAACCATGCCAGAGGTTCATCGGTCAGGCCAGCTGAGAACCCGGCAAGCTCCTTTGCCAGGTCTCTCAGGTACATGCCCATATACAATTGGTAGGCCTGGATGCGGGCCACAAGTATCGAGCCCTGGTAGCACTTCCTACCAAACCCATCTATAGTGCGGGCCTCCCTGCCCGGGGACACCAAAGAGTGTATCTTCTGGCTTTTGATCTGACACATGGCGACTCCACCACCATGGAGTTGTATGGCAGCTGTGGCTTTTCAAATCTGGGGCCCTTGTGGACTCGATACTGGGAATAAAGTCGCTTGCTCACAAGAGGCACCATCACCGGGGCTTCCCACATTCTGAACAGCAAGCACCTTAATATAGGCAGGACAGGTACCATCAGTGCCTCTCTGAGGGGTGCAATCCTGGAGAATTTCAAGGTCGTCGGCACCAGGCTTATCCTCCGGCTCAGCCACAAAGTACAGGGCCTCGGACATCTCCTGCACAAAGTCAAGGAACGCAAGGTCCTTGGGTGGGGATTGCCTCTGCTCTTGTGGCGGGGAGGAATCCGACGGATCATCCTTATGCAGCCAGGTACCAGACGACTTGCCCTCAGTCTCCCAATCCAAGTCAGAGAGCTGGAGACTGAGGAGCCCGATGTGCCGATGCAGAGGCACTCAGGGTGCGTGACCCGAGGCCTCACAGGTGAAGAGGAGCACCATGGCTCTGCTTAGAGAGCATGCTTCCCGAGCACCGGCTGGACATCTTCTGTTGAAGTCCTTGAAGCGGAGGGTCCTGATGTAGGCACAGATGATCCGGAAACACAGGGTATCGGTCAGTGCTGTGACTCCAGGAAGGCAGTCAAGCTACGCTCCAGGGCCATCATTTTGAACTCAAGGCCAGGTGGCATTGCAGCCACCGACTCGGACACTGAAGGAATTGGGCCCAAAGTCTGTTCCCCTGACGGGGAATCACCAATGGTGATGAGTTTGCCTCTTGCCGGGGCAGCTTCGGAGCCACTCCAGGCCATCACCCTCGGCATTGCACAGAGGACTTTGGTGCCAATGGCCATAGGTCTTACCCCTGGCTCCGACTTCAAAGCTTGATGCTAACTAGGGCAGAGTCCATACCTTAAGGGGGAGGTCCTCTGAGGATGATCCCCAATCCAAGGCTCAGCAACCCCAGGGCTTGGAATGAGCTTGGCCACATGACAAGCCATCTGACACGGCCCCCTGAGGGCAGCGATTCCACATTCGATACCAGGGCTGAAACCAAAGACTTCTGGCTGAAGATCGATTCCTGCTGCTTTTCATGACTTTTCAAACTCTTGCTCGACATCTACAGTACAGAGCAGGCAGGTGGAGTCATCACGATCAGCACAAAGGCATCAAAGGTAGCAACTATGGGTGCAGGTGCACTTACCACACTGCTTAAAGCCACAGACTGTAGACACAGTGGGGAAGTTGGCTCCGCAAAGTCAAACTTGAATGTCCCAGTCAGTGTGGGCATGAGGAAAAAGTGTAGTTACTCACCTGTAACAGGTGTTCTCCAGGGACAGCAGAAATCAGTCCTCACTTATGGGTGATGTCGGCACTGACGGAGCTCGCGCGGAGCAATTCCCCAGCTTTCAAAGAAAGCTTTTGGGATTGCTACCACGCATGAGTGGTCCTCTTCCCGCCCAAGGGTGCCATCTTGCTCAGTCAGGTCCCTTAGCTCGAGCCCTACCAATCAGATGGCAAGGGAAGGACAAAAATACAGCAACTCATCAGGGGAGGCGGAAGGGTAGTGAGCAATGTTCCCTCTAATTTTCTGTAGGCTGTGTGCGCATAAAATATCAGCTGTGCAGCTTTTGAAGGAAGGTTAAATTTTTGTGCGCCACATAACAACCCTCGAAGTTATATACTTTAAAATTTGACTACACGTCAGAATACAGTATGTACACCACATTGATTGCACTAGAAAATATTGTAGAACTTGTGAAAACCATAAATACACAACAACTTTTCAATTTTAAGAATGTCTGTGTTGTTTTCTATCAGAATCAGAACCGTAATTTTTGTGCGCTCTGTTGTAAAGTATGTGCGCTCACTCGGCACAGCTTAGAGGGAACAGTGGTAGTGAGGACCGATTCCTGCTGTCCCCGGAGAAAACCTGTTACAGGTAACTACGCTTTCTCCAGGAACAAGAAGGAAGTCAGTCCTCACATATAGGACTCCCCAGCTATAGGCTATCGAGAACCCACAGCTGAAAAATAGGCTCCCTCTACGAGAGCTGCAAGCAGCCACAATAGGAATCTAACTGAGACAGTAGCACTCTGGTAGCCAGACAAAGAAGGGTCAGAGGGCAGGAGTTGCCTAGACCTCGAAAAGGTTACGGAGTACAGCCTGATCGAAAGCACTGTCCCGACAGGACTCTCTATCCAGGCAGTAATGGGTTGCGAAAGCCTGACCCGAAGACCAGGTGGCGGCCCAGCAGATAACTGCCAGCGGAACAGAGCGGAAATGAGCCACTGATGCCACTATGGCCCTGACCCGATGGGCCATTACACGACCCTCCACCGTAAGCTCGGCTGCCCTGTATGCCCAGGAGATACAGTCCGCCACCCAGATGGACAGCGTACGCTTGGAAACAGCCATCCCCAGCTTACTGGGGTCGGAGGATACGAAGAGCTGAGAAGCCCTTCTATGGCCCTGCATACGCTGAATATAGAAGGCCAACGCCCTCTTACAGTCCAGGGTATGCAGTACTGTCTCTGCCCGACTGGCATGCGGCCTGGGAAAAAAGGTAGGCAGCACCACCTCTTGGTTGAGGTGGAACGAGGAGACCACCTTCGGAAGGAACTTGGGGTGCGTGCGAAGCACCACCCGGTTCCTACAGAACCTAATATAAGGCCGTCTGACACAAGGGCCTGCAGCTCACTCACCTGCCGAGCTGACGTGAGTACTACCAAGAAAACCACCTTCCAAGAAAGGTAGCGTAGATGGCAGGTCGCCATCGGCTCAAAGGGCAACCGAGTAAGCTGCCCTAAAACCACATTCAAGTCCCATTCGGTCGCTGGAGGGCGAACCGGAGGCTTTAACAGAAGCAGGCCTCTCAAGAACTGAGAGACCAAGGGATGGGCAGAGAGAGGTTTTCCCTCCACCGAGAAGTGGTTTGCTGTAAGGGCACTGAGGTGAACTCTGACGGAGTTGGACTTGAGGCCCATATTCGAGAGGTGGAGAAGATACTGCAAAACCACCCCAACTTGGCAGGAGAAAGGATCCACACTCTGCTCCTCGCACCAAGTCACAAACCTACGCAATTTCAAGGCATAGGTCTGTCTAGTCAACGGCCTCCTTGAGGCCAACAAGACCTCTTCAATATTCTTTGGAAGGAGGAGTGGTGCGAGTATTACTCTTTCAGCAGCCATGCCATAGGGTTGAGGGAGCTGAGGTTGGGGTGCAGGAGAGTGCCCCTCTCCTGGGACAGGCGGCTTAGAGAATAGGGGAATAGGGGCCTCCACCGCTAGCTGAAGTAGAAACAGAAACCAAGGCTGCCTCGGCCACCTCGGGGCTTTCAGGATGACTGAGGCCTTGTCCTGGAGGATCTTGAATAGAGTCTTGGCCACTAGGGGCGTCGGAGAAAACGCATACAGGAGGCTTACAGACCATGTTATCAGAAATGCATCGGCAGCCACCCTGTGCGGGTGTGGCTGCCTGGGACTCGGGCAACTGGTGATTGACCAGACTTGCAAACAAGTACATAACTGGCCTGTCCCTAGGTCTGAAAAAGCCAATGGACTACTCCCCTGTCCAGCTGCCACTCATGGGGCTGGAGAATCCTGATTAATCTGTCAGCTAAGCAGTTGTCTTGGCCCGGCAGGCAGACGGCCCGCAGATGAATGCCATGCCGAGCTGCAAAGGAGCACAGATCCAGGGTTTCCTGACACAGTGGACAGGACCCCGTGCCACCCTGTTTGTTCACATAGAACATGGCTACCTGGTTGTCTGTCTGTACCAAGACAGGTTCGTGAGCCAGGATGCGCCAGAATACTCTTAGGGCTAGGCGAATGGCACGGAGCTTCAAGAAATTGATTTGTTGTGCTCTTTCGTTGGGGGACCACACTCCTTGAGTACAAAGCCCTTGGCAGTGGGCTCCCCAGCTCAGCAGGGACGCATCCGTGGTCAGGATCTTCGTGTGCAGGGGAGCCTGGAAAGGCATTCCCACCTCCAAGTGGAGTGGCTGAAGCCACCAGTCCAGGGACCGCACTAGTCACCTGGATATTGTGACTCTGTCTCTGAGGCAGCCTGTGACCACTGGTCTCTGAGGCACCATTGAGCAGTTCACATATGGAGGTGGGCATCTGGTGTCACATGGACCGTAGTCGCCATGTGCCCAAGAAGGCATAGAAACTGTCTTGCTGACACTATGGATCTCTGACTCATCTGACGTGTCAGGGCCAGAAGCCTGTTCACCCTGTCTGTTGGCAGGTAGGCCTTTGCCTGAAGGGGATTGAGTCTGGCCCCAATGAACTCTAGTTTTTGAGTGGGAACAAGGCTGGACTTGGGGTAATAGATCACAAACCCCGGTTGCTGGAGCACCTGGATGGTGCGAGATGTGGCCTAATGGACCTCTGTGGCTGAAGTGCCTCTGATGAGCCAGTCGTCTAGACAGGGGAAGACAAAGACCCCTTGAAGTCTGAGAACAGCAGCTACCACCGCCAGACACTTTGTGAATATCCTGGGGGCCAAGGCAAGGCCAAAGGGAAGCACCATATACTGGTAGTGATCGCCTCCCACCACAAAGCGTAGATATTGCCTATGGTCTGGGTGTATCAGGATGCGAGTATACACATCCTTTAGGTCTAAGGAGCATAGCCAGTCTCCCTGGCAGAGGTAAGGCAGCGATATTCCAAGGGAGAGCATCTTGAACTTCTCCCTCACCAGGAATTTGTTTAAGTTGCGCAAGCTGAGGATAGGCCTGAGGCCTCCTGTTCTATTTGGTACCAGAAAGTACCTGGAATAGAAGCCTTTGCCCTGTAGGTGGTGGGGCACCGGTTCTACCGCCTGATCCTCGAGAAGACCCGCCAACTCCTTCAGCAGAAGGTCCCGGTGAAGGGGAGACCTGAGGGGCTCTCCCAGGAAGTAAGGAGGGGCACCTGGCCAGATGAAGAAGATAGCCCTGTTGGAGTATCTGCAGGACCCAGGAATCAGTGGTAATGGCTGTCCACCTGTGGGCATACAGGGTCAACCTGTAAGGACCCCCCCCCCCCGAGGGGGAGTGTCATACTGCAGGATCTCGAGCTCTTCGGCTCGAGGATCCTCATCGGACTCCGTGGGGAATGCCAAAGCCTTGGACATATTGCTCATGAAGTCCAAGAACCTCGTGTCCTCCAGAGGGGACCTTCTCCGAAGTTCAGACACCGGGGAATCGGATGGGACGTCCCTGTAACGACAGGTGCCCGGGGACTCCTCCTCCTCTGTTTCCCAGCCTGATGCCTCAGAGGAGGAATCGATGGGCTCCGGCATTGAGGGCCCCAGCACCAACCGCTCCGACGCCGGGAGGTCTGGCGACGACAACTTCGGTCCCGAAAAGGAGGCTGAGAGGGACCTCGGCCGAGGATCGACTCAAGTCCGAATGGCCTCGAGGATCAGCTCGGCCTCCGGAGTCGACGTCTGTGGCCCGGTGGTCGGAGCGGAAGAACTGGACAGACCGGCAATCAGTGCCCGCTGCTGCTCCATGAAGGCGGACATACTGCGCTCCAAGGCCACCATTCTGAACTCAAGTCCAGAAGGCTCCACAGCCACCGTGTTGGGTCCCGATGCCATCGGGCCTGACGCCGGTTGCCCTAGAGGGGAGACCTCGACGAGGACAGTTGTTACCTGCTTCGGCTGATCCGTCTCCCTGCGAGTAATCTTTGCCGGGCGCTCCTTCTCCAAGGATCCTGCCGGCGCTCGGGGCTCTGCGACAGTCCCCGGAGGGGCTGGGTCGCTCGGTGCCATCCAATGACGCTGCCTTCGAGGATTTCTTCTTCCTTCGGTATTCCCGCGAGGGAGACCTCCTCTCCGAGGAACCCCTACGACGCTTGGGCTCGGAGTGTTCCCCCCGAGACGTAGAGGCCTCAGATGAGGCCCGGGCTTGTGAAGGCACAGACTTGGGGAAAATCCTATCATGCTGCTTCTGGTGGCTCCTCAAGGCCTTAGAGGACATCTTCCTACATGGACTGCAGACCACCGGGTCGTGGTCGGGCCCGAGGCACCGGAGACAGCAGTCATGCGTATCGGTGAGGGACATTAACTTTGTACACCGATTGCATTTTTTAAACCCGCTGACAGCCATCAGGGGAAAAAGGGCCCCTGTGAGGTAGAAGATGCGTGCCCATGGGGGAAAAACAGAGATGTCCCTCCGCGAACTACCTTTGCACTAGGGCATCCCGGCTCTCCGACATTCTCTCTTTTCCTGCTGAAACAACAGCTCACCATGGCTATCTCGAATGTCGCCATAAGGTCCATGATCGGTGTGCCCCACCTGCAAGAACACTTCCTTGTTGGGATCCACGTGCACGTGGCTTAGGTGGTCTGCTTCTTACTGCCACTATGATGGATCACAATGTCTCCATGCAAAAATGCAGTATCCACAGACAACGGTTTAAGCGCTTGAGATCGAGAACTGGGTGAAAGGAGCCTTCCTTTTTGGGCACCACGAATGGAGTACCGACCACAGCAAAGGAACAGGCACATGGCCCTTAGCTGCAGAAGCCATGTCAAGGTGCCTCTTACTGCTGCCGCTTTCGAGAGATTGAACAATGGAGTGGCTCAACGGACGAACCAACTCGAGGGCATAGCCCTCCTGGATGACCTCCAGGACCCATTGGTCGGAAGTGATCTGGACCCAGGCAGGGTAGAACGCCTGCAGCAGACCTTCCCATGGATGGCACTGCCACCTGGGCCCCCCTTGCTTCATTGGGATTTCTTGAATCCCGAGGACGAGGCAGCGCTAAATCCCCTTCCCGTTCCTTGCAAGCCTCGAAACCCCTATCCTCTGGAGGGGAATTTTCCCTTCTGGTAAGGGATAAAGCATGTTGTATGAAAATGCCAGAAGTCCCGCGGCTGACCTCGAGTCGAAGGCAGGTTGCTGCTCTGCTTATCCTCGGGCAGATGTCTTTCTTTGGATTCTTCCAAGTCCTTGACCTACTTGTCTAACTCCTCTCTGAAAAGAAGTTTCCCTTAAAAGGGGAGCATGTTGAGATGGGACTTGGAGGAACTGTCTGCTGCCCAGTTTCAGAGCCAAAGGTAGCGGCAAGCCACTACTAACGAGGCCATGCTTTTAGAGTCCTCTAATGAGATCTCAGTGGGTAGTCACGAAATAGGCAGCTTCCAATTCCAATATGGCTGCCTCACCTGATGGGTCCACTGCTGGCTCTCCCAGCTGTTGAACCCATTGCGACCAGCGGAGGCAGGCCCTAGCAACCCAGGCTCCGTAAATGGAAGCCTGCAGTGATAGAACGATGATATCAAAAGCCTGTTTAATGAGGTGTCTAAACTTCCTATCCTGCACATCCTTGAGTGCCGTACTACCTTCCACCGGGATCATCATCTTTTTGGTAACTGCCGAAACCGCTGTCTCCTCCTTAGGGGACTGAAGCAGCTCATGGTCCTGATCTAGCAGCGGGTACAGGCGCGTCATGGTCCGCACCTCGCTGAGGCCAGCCTCTGGCAGATCCCACTCATCCTGGATCATCTGCCTGACCACTCTATGCACTGGGAAAACTTTCTGCGTCTTCGGCACTGCCTGGAGCAGTGGGTCCTCTAGCGTCTCGTCTTCAGCCGGTAGGCTAGTGGGCATATTAAGGGCCTTCAAAGACGCCACGCTGAGTGCGAGCAACTCTTCCCATAGAAACCACGACTGACCCTTCTGTCCCCGGATCTCTCCGTCTTCCAGCAATTCGCCTTCCAAATCTAACTCCGTGTCTAGGTCCTCACCGTCCAGTCCTTCAGACAAGAGAGACTGACCTCGTCACTCCTCAGGAGGGCCTAGCCCTTTTTGAAGTTGCTGTTCCCGGCTCGCTCTCTTTTGTATCTGTTCTCCTTTTTGTACTGTGCTCCGGCGCCACGGAACAGCCTGCTGACCTCTGCTGGTGCATGCACAATGCCTTATGTAGAAGCAAGACAAACTCCAGTGAAAAATTACCTGGAACTCCTACATCTCCCAGGCTCTGTAGAAGGGTCCGGGAATGGCCGGGGAGCAGGAAGCAGTCTCTAGTGGAGGCAGCAGTGTACCCACTGAGTCCTGGGCCTCCTGAGATGGAGATGGAATCCTCTCCTGTCTTGCCTTGTCCAGCAGGTCCTGTTCCATCGAGGTAGCCTCTTATGCGCATCCACGACAAATGCCTGTGTCCGAGACCGCCCCTACCAGGCACTGCGGTCTGGCTGGCATGGTAGAAATGTCCATGGACTGGCCCCTGGTTTGCCTCCGATCCCCATCTCCACCAAACCCAATCAGCTCAAATTAAAAGAATTTAAAACAATGTAAAAAACTTAAAAACAGGGCCTCTATTCTTTTTACTTCACCCTTTTTTTAAACTAGGGGAGTCTAGACTGTGTTTCTTTTATCCCAGACCAGTTCCTGGCAAAAAAAAAAAACTGCGGACATGCCAACTTACAGTGCAAGGCCATGGGAGAGAGTGGCACATCTCTTTCCCACGTAGCTGAAAGGAAACCCCCACCATGCGGTTCAAAGCAGGTCATAAGCAAGCCGGGCCTCTGGTGAAACTTATCGAACCTCCACTGCCCAGCGCCTACAAACGTCCCAAACAACAGTGTTTACCTTGTGCTACACTTTCCTCCTCTCCTCATGCCTCAGGCTGCCTGTATGCTCTGTCTCCCTCCCCACCCCTCGCGCTCAGCTGCTAATCACTGGCTTTGGCGTTGAGGGGTTGACTGGGAAACTGCTTGCTGGCTCTGCTCTGTATATGTGTGGCGGCTCCTCACCCGATGATGGGTTCAGGAGCTGCCAGAGACCCAGGATGTAGGGTAGTCCCCGAACATCTGGGGGGCGGTGTCCTCCTCTGCCACACTTACCTTCAGTTTTGTTTTGTTTTTCCAACTTTAGCACACCATGGCCATGAAAAGAAATTAAAGAAAAAAAGACAAAACTAAACTATGCTCCTTAGTTGTCCCTTCAGAGAGTCCAGCACCCTGGTTCACTGCCTCTTCCAGATGCTTGGAGACTGAGTATACCGGAGCTGATAGGTGGTGCCAGCTGCATAAGTACACTGGTGTCATCAAAAGATAACATTCTCAGTCTTCAAGCTGCTGGAAGAGGTACACTACCCAGAAGTGCGGGACTGGACTGGAGGGATGATAAGGAAAAGAACAATTCACTTTAAATTTAAAACAAGGTAAAAAAATATATATATATTTTAAACAAGACAAAATGTTGTACAACAATTTCATGAAACAAAACTATAAAGCCTATATCGAAGCCTATAAATGATACCTCATAAATTTAAATAAAAGACTTCAGCAAATCTAAACACCTTGCAAACATTTTAAACACAGCCAGCGAGTGAGAGCCTCAGAATCAACTCACTGATAAAACCAAATCAGGAGTTGTAATAACATCAACGGTTCTCACTCGCTATACACCCCCATCCAAATTCACGATATTATTTATTGAGGGAGATTAGTTGTTCTGTTTGGTTAAGTACTATTTCAGTTGATTGTGATAGCTGTGTGGGAGTTCCGGGTATATATCATGTGTCCGGAAGTATACGTTGTCTTGAAACCAGCGTTGATGTATGGTGGTGAACAGCGGTCTTGAAGCTCAGCTCTGATGAGAGACGATGAACAGTCTTGAGTTGTCTGGCTGGTATTTGAAGTGATTTTTGGTAAGCATTTAGGATCTTGTTGCAGTGTATATAAGGAGCTTCTAATAGGTTGCGGCATTATATTAAGCTACTTTTATTTTATTTATTTTTTTAGAGTTGGATCCCCTTGAAACAGCTGTAGTGAAACGCTAACATAAGATGTCTTGAAAAGGCGTCGGGGGCACTCAATTCCATCTTGACTCACGATTTGTGAATTTGGTGATATCTTAAAAGTTTGGAGATATGATGATGTTAAGGGGTGTTTAATGGAAAATTGTTTATGAATGTTTTATGAATATAATATCATGAATTTGGATGGGGGTGTATAGCGAGTGAGAACCGTTGATGTTATTACAACTCCTGATTTGGTTTTATCAGTGAGTTGATTCTGAGGCTCTCACTCGCTGGCTGTGTTTAAAATGTTTGCAAGGTGTTTAGATTTGCTGAAGTCTTTTATTTAAATTTATGAGGCAACAATTTAATGAGACAAAGAGAAGAAAAAAAAGAATTGAAAAACTGTACAGAACAATAAGCAGCAAGAAAAGGGGAGGAAAATGGTGGAGGGGAAGGGTAAAAGTGGAAGAGAAGGTGGGAGATGGAATGGCAGAATAAGGGGAGTTACTGTTATGCAAATGCTCACCAAAAGCCACCATGAAAAGGAAAGCCTTCAGATGAGTTTTAAAGTTTTTGCCGTGAGTTTCTGAACGGAGCCATGGGGGTAGTAAGTTCCAGATGAAAGAGGCTGTATAGTAAAAGGTAAAGCAGCAAGCTGCATCATGCTGAAAGTTGCAGATGGAGTATGTTTGTATGTGGAGTGTGAGTGGGCTGGAAGGAGGACAGCGTAAGATGAGAAAAAAGGTACAGAGGATGACCAGTATAGAAGGCTCTATACAAATGCAGTACTGTGTTTGGAAAGCTCTATTAAATATTAAAGCAAGAACATTTTAATGAGTCACTTATAATCATGAAAATACACACTTGGAACCTGTTTGGACGCCTTCATCTCTAGGATGTCTTTAATGTACATTTTGGCAAATGCCAAAAAACTGAGATCCCAGCCCCATAAGAGTGAAGGCGTTTCCTCCTCAGACTTCGCTGGCTCAGACTGCATCCGGCAGTTCAACTGGTTTGTCTGTATGTATAAAACAAAAACAAGTACAGTTTTTATTTGCATCCACAATGTGAAACTAAACCTTATGCTAGAACTGGATCAGAAGGACTCGGGATTTAATTCACTGTCAAACTTTGACAGTCAATTAATTAAGCCAAGTAACTACAGAATCATCTCAATAATAAAAATGCCCATTTCTTTTTTGATTATGTTTAAGTTGTGACAGTTGCCTTCATAATTTTCAGATTAAAAATGCATTTTATTGATGGCTAGCCAGAACAGAAATTATACACACCCTAGACTGTACAGGAAAACAAATTCTCCTTTGCACATAAACCACTACATAGAAGAGGTTTTTATCACTATTTTTTTTGTTTGAAAACATCAAAACAAGAGAAGACCTAACAGCCCAAATGCGAGAAGATGGAATAAATGATTTTAAAAATAGGAAAGTTTAGTTAAGTTATAACCAAACAAAAAAAATAACAATGAAAACCCGAATAAAAGAAAATCATATATAGCTCCTGAGCACGTGACCAGTTCTACAATTGTTTAGTCTATTTGAGTGAATAACTCATTAAGCATCTGGAAAACAAAGTACTACTACTTGTAGTATACACTTCAACTAGCTATATATTCACAGCACTAATTTAGCACAGATCTCAAAGCGGTATCAGAGAGCTACTATACATTATTTTACTATTACTACAAGAAATGAACACTTAACTGGCTGTATTTTAAAAACAGCTCCCCCTTTTCCCTTTTTTTTAAGGGAATTGTAGTAGAAACTTAGCTTTTTTTTTCAGTACACTTGTGGAACTCATCCTCACTGATTCATGAGAATCTGCATAGCTAAGATATTGTAATTTTTTTACTTTTTGACTGGTTTTTGATGTAGGTTTTCTATTGCCTACCTTTTATTATACTATTTAGCCACTGTGGTGGGTTAGAGTAGCTGCACACAGAAAAAAAAAAGAAAAAGAAAAAAACTACTTTACTTTTCCTCTTTGTTCTTTCTGCAAAGGAGAAGGTTTTTCGTGCAAATTTCTACCTGTCCACAGCCCTCTAGACCTACAGCTCAGCGGCAAACAAATAGAAATTACACTTACCTGGTAATTGTAGTTCCTGGAGGGTCCAGTTTAGTCCACCACATCCGGGTAGTGCACCTCCTCCTGCAGCATGGAGACTGGACCAGTCAGAATCTTTCCCTCTCAGGATGTATGCTGCTGGAGCTCCCATCAGCCCCCAGTGAACTAGTAACAAAGCAGACTCAAAGAAGCAACACATGAATCAAGTATAAATAGCTAACCAAAATACAATCTATACCCCCTTTTTTTTTTTTTTTTTAGTAAGTTTCATTTGACCCCCTTCCCAAACGAGGAAGCCAGAACCCTGCACATCGCTTCTGCTTCCACACTGGAAGCCAAAAACCGTCACCACCATCGAAAAAATGAACGTAATCGCTGGCAAACCAGAGAGAGAAGAAGGACCCTACTACAGGGACCCGACGAAAATACCTGAAACTTCTCGCTCCCTTGCCAACAGCGCGCCGCACCAACGAACCTGATACTTGGGCGGGGCGGAGGACTAAACTGGACCCTCCAGGAACTACAATTACCAGGTAAGTGTAATTTCTATTTCCTGAGCGGTCCTCCAGTTTAGTCCTCCACATCCGGGATGTAACAAAGCAGTCAAAAATGGGCGGGACCTTTCCAACCGGCACGCAATACAGCCGACCCAAAAAAAGAATCCCGCGCGGCCAGCACGTCTAAGCGGTAATGCTTACTGAAGGCATGCAAAGAGGACCAGGTAGCCGCTCTGCAAATTTCCACTGGCGGAACAAGACTATGCTCAGCCCAAGACGTCGCCTGTGCTCTAGTAGAGTGGGCTCGTAAGCCCAGCGGAGCCAGCCAACCCTGCAAAACATACGCCGAAGTAATTGCCTCCTTAATCCACCGAGCAATGGACGCCTTTGCCGCCGCCTCCCCTTTGCGGCTCCAGCCAAAAAGAACGAACAACCGGTCTGTCTTACGAAAGGACTCTGACACTCGCAAGTAGCGACGAAGAAAACGCCGCACATCCAAGCGATGTAAACCACTGTCCGACGAATCTGCCGCATCGGAAGGAAAAACCGGTAGAAAAACAGGCTGATTCAGATGAAAGGGAGAAACAACCTTAGGCAGAAAGGAAGGAACCGGCCGTAGAACAACTCTATCTCTAGAAAAAGACAAGAATGGTTCTCTACACGAAAGCGCCTGCAACTCAGAAATGCACCTCGCCGAACAGATGGCCACCAGAAAAACGGTCTTCAGAGTCAAATCCTTAAGGGATGCCCGGCGAAGAGGTTCAAAAGGCGGACGAGCCAGAGCTTGTAACACCAGATTCAAATCCCAGGAGGGAACTAACACCCTGCGCGAAGGACACAGCTTGAACACCGCCTTCAGGAAACGCTGCACGTCCGCGTGAGCTCCTAGGGGCATGCCCAGAACCCTGCCACTGTAGCACGCGATCGCCGCCAACTGCACTTTCAGGGAACTGGCCGCCAAACCTTTATCAAAGCCGTCCTGGAGAAAACTGAAAATCAAGGATACTGGGGCCGTCGCTGCCCGAACACTATGGCACGAACACCAGTCCTCAAAGATCCTCCACACCCGCACATACGTTAGCGACGTGGAGCTTTTCCGAGCCCGAAGGAGAGTGGCAATAAACGCCGACGAATAACCCTTTCTTCCTCAACAGAGCCCTTTCAATGGCCAAACCTTAAGCGAGAATCGACCCACCTGAGGCATCCGCAACGGTCCCTGCAGCAGCAGGTCCGGCAAAGGAGGGAGAGACCATGCCACTCCGTCAAGCAACCTCACCAGGTCCGCATACCAGGGCCTCCTGGGCCAATCTGGGGCAACTAACACCACCTGTCCCTGGTGCGCTTCGATGCGCTGCACGACACGGCCGATCAACGCCCAGGGCGGGAAGACAAAGAAGGCCGGACTCCGGCCACGGCTGGATGAGGGCGTCGATACCTTCGGACATGCATTCTCTCCTTCTGCTGAAGAATCGACCTGTCTTGGCCGACTGAAATGTTGCCATCAGGTCCAAGATTGGCGGTCCCCATCTGCGAACAATTTGTGCGTAAATCTGCGGGTGCAGCTCCCACTCCCCGGGATCCACCTGCACTCTGCTGAGAAAATCTGCCATCACATTGTCTTTTCCCGCGATATGCGCTGCTGAAATGGCCGGCAGACGAATCTCCACCCATTCGAACAATGCTTCTGCCTCTTTTTCCATGGCCACGCTCCCTGTGCCTCCCTGCCGATTGATGTACGCCACCGTCGCCGAGTTGTCCGACAGTATTCGTACTGCTCTCCCCCTTACCAACGTCTCGAGGGCCTGCAGCACCTGCCTCACCGCTCGCAACTCGAGCCGGTTGATCGACCAAGAGGCCTCCAGGGGAGACCACATCCCCTGTGCGTACTGACCCTCGCAGTGGGCACCCCAGCCCACCAGACTCGCATCTGTTATGACCGGGATCCAACTGGGCTGCTCCAAAGGCAGACCCGCTCGCAGGGATTTCGAGCACAACCATCACCGGAGAGACAGCCTCACACTCCCTGGGCAGCGCAGCCTTTTGTTGAGGGAATGCAACTGGTTCGACCAGCGCCGTAACAGGGCTCTCTGAAGAGGACGCATATGAAATCTGGCCCACGGCACCACTTCCAACGTCGCCGCCATCATTCCTAAAAGCCGCAGGTATCACCAAGCGGACGGAGCGGGCATCCTCAAAAAGGTGCGAACTAAATGCTGCAAGGCCTGCACGCGGCGCTCCGGCAAGCACACCAAACCGCTCGCCATATCGAAACGAACCCCAAGGTATTCGAGGACTGAGTTGGCACCAAATGGCTTTTCTTTGCGTTGACCACCCAACCGAGGGACTGCAACAAGGCTACCACTCTGCCCGTGGCCTGCACACTCTCCTCCTTGGACTTTGCCAGAATCAACCAGTCGTCGAGATACGGGTGGACCAAAATGCCTTCCTTTCGCAAGGCCGCCGCTGCCACCACCACCATGACTTTGGTGAAAGTACGCGGAGCCGTGGCTAGTCCGTAAGGCAATGCCTGAAACTGAAAGTGACCCCACGGAAACGCAAACCTCAGAAACGTTTGATGGACCGTTCTGATTGGGATGTGGAGGTAGGCCTCCGAAAGATCTAGAGAAGTGAGAAACTCCCCCTGGCGCACCGCCACGATGACGGACCTCAAAGTCTCCATTCGAAAATGCGGGACCCTGAGACAATGATTCACGCCCTTGAGATCCAGGACAGGACGGAGCGACCTGTCTTTCTTTGGCACCACAAAATAAATGAAGTAGCGACCTACGCCGTACTCGGACGCCGGGACGGGAATCACCGCCCCCAAGGCTATGAGTCGGTCCAATGTTACCTGAATTGCTAGCGCCTTCTGCTTTCCTTTGCTGGGGGAAAGGATGAAGGAATCCCGAAGCGGACAAGCAAACTCCAGGGCGTAACCCTCTCTGACTACCTCCAGCACCCACTGATCTGAGGTAATTTGGGCCCAAGAAGGAAGAAAGTCCCGCAGCCGACCTCCGATGACTGGACTTCCCCCCGGGGCCCGCCTCGCTTCATTGTGGTTTGCGACCAAAGGAAGAGGAAGAAGAAGAGGACATTGCTGCAAATCCTCTGCCCGCTCCCCGAAAACCTCGAAATCCTTGGGACCGGGCCCCAAAACGTCTGCGCTGTGAGCCCCACAGACGAGAAGATCGAAACCTTCGAAAGTCCCGAAACTGTCCCCACGCGGCAGGCAAATTTCTAGTCAGCTTAGGCTTATCCTCGGGTAGCCTACCGCCCTTGGACTCACCGAGGTCTTTCACCAACTTATCCAGATCGTCCCCAAACAACAATTTGCCCTTAAATGGTAGCTTGCTGAGACGAGACTTCGAAGATCCGTCAGCCGCCCAATTTCGCAACCAAATAGATCTCCGCGCCGCCACCAAGGAAGCCATACTATTTGCCAACGTTCTGATCAAGTCATAATGTACGTCCGACAAATAAGCAGAGCCGGACTCCAACCAGGTCGCCTCCAGCAAGCCCTGCTGATCCAAGCCAGAAGCTTGCCGCAACCGCTGAGCCCACCTTAAGCAGGCTCTAGCCACCCATGCCCCACAAATAGAGGCTTGCAACGATAGGGCATTGGTTTCAAAGGCCTGTTTCAACAATCCGTCTACCTTTCTGTCTTGTGTATCGTTCAAGGCCGCACTGCCTTCAACGGGAATGGTGGTTTTCTTGGTCACTGCCGACACCGCTGCGTCCACCCGCGGCGACTTAAACTTATCCTTGTCCCTGTCTGCCAACGGATACAGGCGGTTCATAGTCTGAATGCCTTTCAGCCCTGATTCAGGTTGATCCCACTCAGACTGAATCATCTGCTCAACCACCCTGTGGAGTGGGAAGACCACCTGAGACTCCCGTACCGCTTGAATGAGGGGGTCCTCCAACCCATCCTCTTCAGTTGGACGAGCTGCCGCAAGGTTGAGCGTCTGAAGAGACTCCGTAATCAAGGGCACCAGCTCCTCCCTACGGAACACTCGAATGATCCGGGCTTGGTCCTCCGGCTCTGGGATTTCACCCTCTTCCAGCTCTTCACAGTCATCCTGAGGATCCACTTCTGCCTCAGGTTCCTGCCAATCCATATCCTCCTGCTCTAATTCCGCACACCTAAACCGCTTAGCTGGCTGCCGGACAGTCCGCCTGAGCTCTTCTCCTTTAAGGGACGGCAGAGGCGACATTACTGCCTCTGGCAACTTGCCCAAACGCCCCAAGCGAAAAGCCTGATGCATAAGAAGGACAAAATCTGGGGAAAAATCCATCAAGGAAGACTCTGCTGCTTCAACCGGAAGTGGGTTCCTCTCGGGGTAACAGCCGAAGAAGAAGCATGCGGACCCAGAGAAGGCTCACGCTCTGTCTACCCAACCGGGCTACCAGGGTTGGATAGCGCCTTACCCTCCATTTGTTGCTCTAACTCAGAGGAGACCGAGGCGCAACCCCTGCAAATGCCAGACTCAGATACTGCCCCTCTGCGAGAACCACAGATAATGCACTGCGGCCGCGCAGCCATTCAAATACAGGGAGCCACTAATGTGGAAAGAAAAGGCTAAACTAAAATAAAGTAAGAGAAATTTAAAGCAAAAGAAACTCCCCTCGTTTTTTTTTTTTTTTACAAACCAGATATCTGATCTTCAAGTCCCAGAAAGCAAAAATGCCAGCCCGAAACGGAGCTAAACGCAGTGGGAAAAAAGAAACCCCGCTGCAGAGCTCTTTACATCAGGCGGGAAAGCAAGGGCTGGAAAATGGCTGCCGCAACAAGCAGCCGTCGGAGGGAAAAGAAAAAGGCACGAAAACAAAACCTCGAAGAGAAAGACAGCCCAAGAAAGAGAGATCTTCAGGAGCCCACCGGAGCTAAGGCAGTAACTCACCCCGCTTGCACAGACTCGCCTTAAGCCGGGAGACCGCTCGACAACAACCCGCCAGTATTGATTGCACTCCGGTCCAAAGACCGGGGGCCGGCTGCCAACGCCGGGGCCCCCTGAGTCCAAACGGGCAAATGGCAATAGCAGAACTCTCCCCCGAACCATCCAGGAGGAGAGATCTAACAGTACTGACTCTGACACTTCTGCAGGCAATAAAAGCAGAAGGGCAGTGCAGAAACGGCTCCTCGAGTGTTAGCTCTTATTTAAAGGCACAGCTACCTATTAGAAAAGAAATTTAAAGTGAGTATAGGAGAACCAAACAAACCCCCAACAAACAATCTAACTAGTGTTGCCTCCAAAGTCCCTTAGTGAGCCTAGAGGCAGGCTCACACGTCCTCCAGCTGCAAGGAGACTGGACACACTGGGGGCTGATGGGAGCTCCAGCAGCATACATCCTGAGAGGGAAAGATTCTGATTGGTCCAGTCTCCATGCTGCAGGAGGATCTTAGACTTTAGGAAGACTAACTTTGCGAAGATGGGCCAATACCTCAGGGAGTCATTAGTGGGATGGGAACAGCTGGGGGATGTAGAACAACAGTGGGCAAAACTGAAAGGGGGTATTTTAAAGGCAACCAACCTTTTGTTAAAATGGTAAATAAAGGCAAAAGGAACAGGAGACCGCTATGGTTTTCGAAGGAAGTAGCTGAAAAAGTGAAGAAAAAGAGGGAGGCCTTCATGAAATACAAGAGATCACAGAGAAAGGAAGACAGGCATCTGTATTTGGAAAAACTTAGAGAAGCTAGCAAAGTAGTCAAGAAGGCAAAGATTCAAAAGGAGGAGGAAATAGCCAATGCAATAAAATGGGGAGATAAGACATTTTTCAGATATATTAGTGAGAAGAGGAAGGGCAAAAGTGGTATTGTCAGACTCAAGGGTACAGGGGGGGAATATGTAGAAGCTGATAAGGATAAAGCGGAATTGCTTAACAAATATTTTTGTTCTGTGTTCACAGATGAAGAACCAGGAGCAGGACCTCAGAAAACATCCACAAATAAGAACAGAAGCGAGGGACATCTTGAACAATTTTCAGAAGACTGTGTTCGTGAGAAACTAGCTCAACTTAAAGTAGACAAAGCGATGGGACCGGATGGGATACACCCTAGAATACTGAGGGAACTTGGGGACGTTCTAGCAACTCCACTGACTGACCTTTTCAATGCCTCGTTGGAGTCGGGAGTGGTGCCAAAGGACTGGAGAGAGGCTCATGTGGTGCCTTTACACAAAAGCGGAAGTAAGGATGTGGTTGAAAACTACAGGCCGGTTAGTTTAACTTCAGTGGTGAGTAAATTAATGGAAACGCTGTTGAAAGAGAAAATAGTGAGGTTTCTGGAGTCCAGCGGATTACAGGATCCGAGGCAGCATGGATTCACCAGAGGCAGGTCTTGTCAGACAAATCTGATTGATTTCTTTGACTGGGTGACCAGGGAGTTGGACCGAGGGAGAGCTCTAGATGTGGTGTATTTAGATTTCAGTAAAGCCTTTGACACTGTTCCTCACAGGCGACTTATAAACAAACTAAGCACCCTAGGGATGGACCCTAAAGTTACTGCTTGGGTTAGAAATTGGTTGGGTGGGAGACGATAAAGAGTACAAGTAAATGGAGCTCACTCTGAGGAGAAGGATGTTACCAGTGGTGTGCCCCAGGGATCTGTCCTTGGTCCGATTCTTTTTAACATCTTTGTTAGTGATATAGCGGAAGGGCTGTCGGGTAAGGTTTGCCTCTTTGCGGATGATACCAAAATCTGCAATAAAGTAGACACCCAGGAAGGTGTAGATAACATGAGGAGGGATCTAGCTAAGCTTGAAGAATGGTCTAGAATTTGGCAGCTGGGATTTAATGTTAAAAAATGTAAGGTCATGCATTGGGGCTGCAGCAATCCAAGGGAGCAATACAGCATAGGAGCTGAAGTACTTTTGTCCACTAAAGAAGAGCGGGACCTAGGCGTAGTTGTGTCCGATGATCTTAAAGTAGCTAAACAGGTAGAAAAGGCGACGGCAAAAGCTAGAAGGATGCTTGGGTGCATACGGAGAGGAATGGCTAGCAGAAAAAAGGAGGTGATAATGCCTCTGTATAAGTCTTTGGTGCGACCTCTTTGGAGTATGGTGTGCAATTCTGGAGACCGCACCTTCAAAAGGATGTGAACAGGATGGAGTCGGTGCAGAGGGTTGCTACTAAGATGATTAGTAGTCTTCATTATAAAGCATATGAGGACAGACTTAAGGATCTTAATATGTACACCTTAGAGGAAAGGCGGGATAGAGGTGATATGATTGAGATGTTTAAATACCTCCGTGGCATAAATGTTCAGGGAGAGAGCCTCTTTCAATTGAAAGCAAGTTCTGCGACGAGGGGACATGGGATGAGGGTGAAGGGAGATAGATTCAGGAGTGATATGCGGAAATATTTCTTTACGGAAAGAGTAGTGGATCCGTGGAATAGTCTCCCAGTGGAGGTGGTAGAGATGAGGACAGTAACTGAATTCAAAAAAGCATGGGACCAACACAGAGGATCTCTAAAGCTAAAAAGTGGACTGTTGTAGTTGTTGTTATGGAAGGACAGACTAGATGGGCCTTGTGGTCTTTTTCTGTCATCATGTTTCTATGTTTCTATGTTTCTAGGTGGTGCACTACCCGGATGTGGAGGACTAAACTGGAGGACCGCTCAGGAACATACATTTTGCTAAAAAGCTTAGTAAAATCTAGCTAGTCTGTAATCCTTGCCTAGCCTTTTAAAATCAGAAATTTGTGTGTACTCTCAAAACACCTTGTTACAATGTAATGAAGTGATGAAGTTTTATGTAAACAATCTTGTTTCACAAGATGAAGATTGAGTGTAATGTAAACAACCTCGATTTAAGGAAAAGGTGGTATATAAACACGGTTAAATAAATAAATAATAATAATAATAATAAAGCGTAGATCAGCAGTTCTCAACCTGTGGGTCGTGACCCCCACGAGGGTTGACACAGGATTTAGTGGGGGTCGCCTCGTCTCGCCTCACCTCACTCCACCGTTAAAAAAAAAAAAAAAAAAAAAAGCACCCAAGTTGCTGCCGCTGCAGAGTCCGCTTCTCGGTAGCGGCAAACTCACCGCCTCCCAGTCCCTTCTAATGCAGCCGTGGCTCCCTGCCTCTTAGGGAACCGCGGCTATGCCAGTAAAACCGTTGCGGAGCCTTCCTGTCTCTTGACGGGCTCCGTCCGTGCAGCATTGTCCCACTCCAAAGGAAGTTGTTTACCACTTCCTTCGGAGGCGGGACAATTCTGCACGGAGTCCGTCGAGAGACAGGAAGGCTCCACAACGGTTTTACTGGCATAGCCGCGGTTCCCTAAGAGATAGGGAGCCGCGGCTGTAGAAGAACAGAAGGGCAGCAGCAGGCAGACAAGGAGAGGGGAGGAGGGGGTAGGGAACCTACAACGGGGCTGACATGGAGAGATGGATGGATGGAGGGAGGGGTCTGACATGGACAGGGGGGCTGACATGGAGGGAGGGGGGGCTGACATGGAGAGAGGGAAGGAGGGGGGGAGCTGACATGGAGAGAGGGAGGGGTGGCTGACATTGATGGATAGATGGATGGAGGGAGGGAGGGGGGCTGACATGGACAGAGGGGGCGCTGACATGGATGGATGGATGGATGGATGGATGGAGGGAGGGGGGCTGACATGGACAAAGGGAAGAGACAGGTGGACATACTGTACAGATGGGAGAGACAGTGCGGGTTAGGATTATAATGGGCAGGTGGGGGGGCTAGGACTGGTAATGGACTGATCAAGGGGGGTTTGGACTGGTAATGTGCTGATAGGGGGTAGGACTGGTAATGGACTGATGGGCTAGCACTGGAAATGAGCTGATCGGGGAGGTTAGGACTGGAAATGGGCTGATGGGGGGGGGGGGAGGGTAGGACTGGTAATGGGCTGATTAGGGGAGCCTAGCACTGGTAATGGGGTTGAGGAGGGACTAGCACTGGAAATTAGCTGATTAGGGGAGGCTAGCACTGGTAATGGGGTTGAGGAGGGACTAGAACTGGAAATGAGCTGATTAGGGGAGGCTAGGACTGGTAATGAGCTGATGGGGGGTAGGACTGGTATTGGGCTGATTAGGGGAGGCTAGCACTGGTAATGGGGTTGAGGGGGGACTAGCACTGGAAGCGAGCTGATTGTGGGGCTTCGACTGGGAATGGGCTGATTGTGGGAAGGGGAGGACAGAGCTCCTGGCCCTGGAAGAAAACTGGGGGCTAAGGCTACAAATGGGCTGATACGAGAGGATGGGAGAATGGAACTGGAAGAGAGAGGATCTGAGAGGGGCTGCCATGGTATTTGTACTAGAAGGGACTGCTCAGTGGGGAAGGAGAGGGACTGGAAGGGAATGGACACCAGTGGCAGTCATGGGAATGCAAGTTGACATTGGAAGGTACTGAAAGTGAGGACTGGAAATGGGCTGATACTGGGGATGGTTACTGGGACTGGAAATAGGCTGATGGAAAGACGTGAAGAAAACGAAAGAAGAGATAAGAAATGGCAGATGGACCATAGACCACAGAAAGAGAGCTAAGAGAAGACAGGAAAGCAGAAGCCTCAGATTGGGACCAGCATGACCAGAGAATACATTGGTCAGACAACAAAGGTAGAAAAAATTATTTTATTTCATATTAGTGATTTGACTACAAAATCATCATAATTTTGAAATCAAATATTGTTACTTGTTATTGTGATTAATTATTGTGGTTTAAATAAGTAAATTTTATAAATAAAAACATATTGCAAAGGCCTATAATATATTAATAATTCAAGAAATGATTACAGCGACAATGCGTTAACGGTAAAGGAAGAGAGCCGCATTTGATTTTATCACTGGGGGTCACCACAAGTTGACCAATGGTAAAAAGGGTCACGGTACAAAAAAAGTTGAGAACCACTGGCGTAGATACTCACCTGTAACAGGTGATCTCCGGGAACAGCAGGAATTTAGTCTTCACATATGGGTATCATCGGTACCGATGGAGCCCGCATGGGAACGCTCCCCAGCGTCTAATAGGAAAGCTTTTGGGAGCATCACACAGCGCATGCGTGCTGCCTTCCCACCTCTGTACAACTCTCACTTCAGTTGAGTTGAGTTTATAGCTGAGACCAAAGGAGAGAAATAGAGAAAGACAGAGATAGAGAGAAACTCCTAGGGGAGGTGGGTGGGTTGCAAAGACTAAATTCCTGCTGTTCCCAGAGATCACCTGTCACAGGTGAGTAACAACGCTATCTCCAGGAACAAGCAGGAATGTAGTCTTCACATATGGGGACTTCCCAGCTGAAAGATGCCAAAGGGTGACCCCAGCTGGCTGCGAACCCAGGTGAGATGGGTCATGCTTCCTCCCATGGACCTTAGGCATCCAAACTGTGGATGGTGGGTAGGAGTTGTATTAAGTTTGGAAGAGATGTTGTAGAACAGCCTGGCCAAACGAGGCATCCCGACGGGAGTCCTTGTCTAAGCAATAGTGGGCTGTGAAGGTATATACCGAAGTCCAAGTGACTGCTTTGCAGATGTCATCAGAGACAGAACGAAGGTTAGCCGTTGAGGCTGCCATTGCTCTCACATTGTGAGCCGTGACATGGCCTTCGAGAGAAAGCACAGTTACTTACCTGTAACAGGTGATCTCTGGGAACAGCAGGAATAAGTCTTCACATATGGGTACGTCGGTACCGACGGAGTCTGCGCGGGAACGCTTCCCAGCATCCAATCAAAGAGCTTTTGGAAGCATCCCACCACGCCTGCGTGCTGCCTTCCCGCCTTTCCCAACTGCCTCTCCTCAGTTAAGTTTTAAAGCTGAGACAAAGAGAGAGAGAGAGGAAAGGAAAGATAGATAGAGATACAACTCCTGGGGAGGTGGGTGGGTTGTGAAGACTTATTCCTGCTGTTCCCAGAGATCACCTGTTACAGGTAAGTAACTGTGCTATCTCCAGGAACAAGCAGGAATGAGTCTTCACATATGGGGGGACTCCCAAGCTAAGATGCCTGGAGTCCCAGCATGTTATAGGTTGGAACATGCTATCCCGCACAACACCAGGCATCCTGAGGATGGAGGGTAGGAGTTGAAGAAAGAAAGGTGCTGTGGAACAGCTAACCTAGCATAGGACTGCAGACAAGGAGTCCATATGCGGATGATAATTATCATCAATGATACTGAAAGAAATATTGCAATATGGACCTCCCCTAAAAGGATTACACAGCGGTAAGGAGGTTCATGGGATCTACTGGGGAACCCAGTAGAGGAACCTCAAGGAGGACCTCACTGTGAAGAGGAGGTAAAAAACCTGTTAGGAAAAAACAGTGGAGGTCAGAATCCTGAAAGGTAAGAGGGGACCCCGGTAATAACTGGGGTAGTACCAAAAATGGTGGGCCTTCAGCGGAAGGCTTTATGGTAAAAGCCAAACTCTTTTGGCGACAGAGTGGCTCACCCTTGAAAGCAAAAAGAGAAGGCCGACCGAATTGGACAAACAGGTACAGTCCTTGTGGGAGGAAAAGGTATGGAAACCCCTTGTATCCCAAAAGAAAGGACAAACGCCTGAGGCGTTAGAGCCTGTGATTAGCTGAAGATCCGCAATGTCTCTCCTAACTGGAGTCAGCTAGGAGAGATACTGGAACATGGAGAGCTTCAGAGGTACCTAAACATTAAGGTTATGGTGGAAGTTGTTAACTACCACAGAAGTGGTTGGGAGTGTAGAAGCCCAAACATGCTGGATAGCATAGGTATGGGTAAAGCCCATCTGTCAGAATCATATAGCTATATGAGCCTCGACAGTCAGGTAGATAATGCAGAATTCATACCTACCCATGATAAATATCTCGACAGATACATATATATATATATATATATATATATATATATATATAGATATATAGATATAGATATACGTATAAGAATATATCTATAGTGAGATATGAAAGGGCATAAAATACACACAAATGATAGACAAAGACATCTGTAAGATGTATACTATAGATGAATATATATATATATGCCTTTATATGGGTGTCTGCAAGAAGCAGACAGAGATATGCCTACAGAACGGTATTCACATAGGAAATGTGGAGAGGAAAGATTCATCTAACAACAAGAAGGTGAAACCTACTTGAGAAGATATATAGAGAATCTATTCCCACTGGTTATGGCTACAGGGATGCTAGCTAGTGAAATAACCAGGACGGTTACGTGAAAAGCAGAGGATGAAATCAGTCTGCAGCCAGCAAGTCCCGAGTATTCCAGAACTCTAGCATGGTAAGTGAACAGAAGACGCATAAAAATGAGATACCATGCTGACCTGCTTAAGGGCAAAGAGGTATCATGCGTTCTTACCATGAGGACGAGCTGCAAGGAGAAAAGCATATTCCCGATTGGAAATAGTATGGACCAAAGCAGGGAATTGGCAACTCCTTAAGCTTTCACGTAAGAGAAGGCCTATGTCCTTTATATTAAAAAGGAGATAGTGAAAAAAGGGAGAACCTTTCTAGTCATGGGAGACATGACTGAAAAAGCCTTTTCCAATCATCTAGGATAGCTGTTGGAGAAAAAAAACCCATGCTCTCTAGCAAGGGCCATAGTGGAGAGCTTCTCTGTAGAATTGCAGAGAGCATGATGCAGGAGAATGAGGAGATAGAACTGGCTGCTGGAGAGCCAGTACCTATGTCAACTATGCTGCCAAACCCAGGGGAATGGAGATGGCAGAAAGAGAAGACAATCCAACAAGCTTGTAGTGAAAAAATTTCCAAGACAGATGACAGCACTGACTTGGAGCCACTACTAAGACCAGACAGAATGTTAGTGGAAGACAAATCTGGTTGCTGGTGGACAAGAACCAGTGGTCCAAACATTAAGGCTCCTGCATTGGCAGCTGCTTGCCAGATAGCAGAAAGAATCTTACTGTTTAAAAACAGAAAGAACAGACAGAACAGGAGTAGAAACTCTGGACATGTCTGATGAACTGCCTCAAAGCAAGATTGAAAAAGAGGAGTCAGCTCAGGGAGGAGAACTCCGCACTGGAAAAGTAACAAAACTAGAGAGGCTGAAGAAAAGCCCTCCAGTGAAGCAATACCGCTCTTACAGAGGAAAAGCTTGGTAAGAGGGTAAAGAGAATGGAGCTGAAGAAGACTTACAAGTAGTAAGTCTATAGAAAGGAAAAAAGACATGCTGGCACAGGAAACTATCGTTTGATAGTGGTTAGACCTCTTTCCCTAGCAGGAAGAAGAGGAGAACCCTGTGACCTATAAGCATGAACATCCTGACAGCTCATAGAACATAGAAAAAATGGATGTCTTTTGGGAAGAGATCCATGTCTAGGATTTAGAATGACAGCAGTAGATTGCCTCTATTGAGAAGAAGCAACTGCAGATTCTAACCACAAGAGTCACAAGCATCTGATGGAGATTGATCAGAAACCCTGTGGTTGCTGGGTTTGCTGAGCCTGGTGAGAGGTTGAATTCTACAGACCAGGACGATGCTTCCCTTGTTTGGGAACATCTGTATGATGGGCAGATGATGCATAAAACCTTCTCCTACGGGAAGAAAGTTTGGCAGGACATTTCCTACCTACTGGGACAGAAGAAGGTGCAGAACAGCCCCTAGGAACAGGTAAGTCAGTGGACAACTGAGTAACCTGACGTAAAGACTCCTTGTTGAAAAGATTGTCTCCAGTGCAAGGAGTATGTCCCAATCTTTGCTGTGCCCATTTGTCCAAGTCTGAAGCTTGGAGCCAGGCTCTACGTCGTGCCCCTATAGTTATAGCAGAAGTCCTGCTAACAGACTCAAAAGAGTCTAGGGAAGCACGAGTAAGAAACCAAGAGATATTCTGAAGATGCTTGAGCAGTGAAGAATAGCCTGCACTCTTGGACTCTGGAAGGGAAGGAGTCAAAAAATGTAATTGCTTTGTGACCTCCTCAAGAGATAGACTCATATAAAAAATATATGAGAGAATTCTTGCAGAAAGCATAGATGTCTGGAAGGTTTGACGTCCAAAGGCATCTAGTGTCTTAGACTCACGACCTGGCGGATAAGAAGAGTGCTTTTTCTTACTCTTTACCCGCCTCATTGCTGATTCCACTACTATGGAATGATGAGGAAGTTGAGTCTTTTGAAACCCTGGAGAGGGGGGCACCTGATATAAAAGAGATCAGTTGCTCTGGAAGGTGGGGGTACCCTCAAAGTTGTTTCCCACATTCCTAGAAGGAGATCCTGCAAGGAATGATGCAAAGGAAGCATTATGTTCTCCTTTGCTTTGGTAGAAACAGAGCCTTGTGCAGGATCATGTCCTGGGATAGGAATGGCAAGAGATCTTGCTATATCCAGGAGGAAACTCTGAAAAGAGGGATCCCCAACAGGAATCTCCCTTGGACAGGTTAGATCTGAAGAACTAGCCTGAGCACCGACAGAGCTATCCAAATATATAGGAATAGAAGATCCTGCACGGTGCAGTGTGGAATGCTTAAGGGATGGTCGCCGGTACTGGCTGTCAGGAGCAGCGACCGTCATTACCACATTGTCCATGCTAGGTATCGACTCCAAGCTTGGTATAGAAGGGAGCGATCCTGTTGAAAAAAGCATGGCAGGAGTTGGCCACGATGCTACTATGGATACCGGTACGGATGCCAATACCGGTACCGATGTCGGAGTCGAGCCTGACAGAGACATTGGAGCAGTCATCGGTGACAGTTCAATCGGTACCGAGGTAACCGAAAACCTCCGGGTGGTATCCTCGGTACCGAGCCACTGGTATCGATCGGTGTCGGTACCAAAGCGTATTGGCACCCAGTCTTCCAGACTAGAGATCGATTCCAAACTCTGCATCGAGGGCAGAGCGCCTGATAAGCGAAGCATGGAAGGCACCGACCGTAAGGGTAAAGAGGACATCGGTACCGACTTCGGTACCGTGTCTGATACTGGTGGATGAAGGTCAACCAGTGGCAACTCAATCGGCCTCGGGGGAACCGAGAGTTGCGGATCCGAATCATCGGAACCGAGCCTTCGGTACCGCCGAGAGCCGGTAACAAGGTGAGTCGGTACCCAGTCCTCCAGACTGGAGATCGATTCCAGACTCGGCATCGAAGGAAGCGAGGCTATCGATGCACGTCTGGAGGGTACAGACGTCGGTGGTAGTATTGGGGCTGGTACCGATAATGGAAAATCAGTCTGGAGAGTATCCACCGGTCCCGAAGGCACTGAGGACGCCAGATGACCATCCCTGGTGAGGAGTGTTTCATCCAACACCAGTGCCGATGCCAGGGTATCGGTACCGCTCGAAGCGGATGCCACCACCGGACACGGCTCAGGTATGTTCTGTGAGGGGTGAACCCCAGGAACAACCTGAAACCCCTGAAAGGCTTTGGAGACCGAAGACTCCCGCTGGGGTTTTGAAGCCAGTGGGCCCTCGAGGGCAAGGCCGGAGCCGTCTACATGCTGTGCATGAGACCTACCACTCGAGGGCTGGCTAGTCTTAACAGACTGTTTGTGGGTTACCTGATCCTGTGTAGAAGAAGAAGGGGACGGTGCCCCGAAGTTGGAGGGAAACCATGTATCGAGGGAACCTCGATGTTGAAGACCTCTTCTCACCAAACTGTTGTCAGGACCCAAGCAGGTTAGACATCGACTTTGAGGGTCTAAAAACAAAGTTGTACAGCCACAGTTTGAACATTTCTTGGGAGAAAATGGCTGGCGGTTCCATGAAGGAAAAAGAAGAGGCCTAAAAGGCCTAAGAAACCGTGGGACACTATGAAGAAAAAATATCCCTTGAAAAAGGAAGATTTTACAAGAAAAGAAAAGAAAACACCGGCGGTACCGGTGGCGTCGGGAAAGACAGCCGCGACCACAAGAAAACTAAAGAAATAAAACAAGAATTTTCTGCGGTGACAGGACGTCGTCCTGCCGGCTCCGCAGAAAATGAAAACTGAGGAGAGGCAGTTGGGAAAGGCGGGAAGGGAGCACGCAGGTGTGGTGGGATGCTTCCAAAAGCTCTTTGATTGGACGCTGGAAAGAGTTCCCGCGCAGACTCCGTCGGTACCGACGTACCCATATGTGAAGACTCATTCCTGCTTGTTCCTGGAGATAGTCCCTTATTCTGATATGTATAGGATATGCAATCTGCAATCCAATTTAACAGAGTTCTTTTAGAAACTGGAAGTCCCAAATGACTAGAGTCAAGCGCCACAAAAAGCTGAGAAGATTTTCTATGTGGCTTAGTTCTTTGGAGATAAAAAGCTAAGGCTCTTTTACAATTCAATGTGTGAAGATTCCTTTCCGCACTGGAGGCATGAGGCCTAGGGAAGAATATAGGAAGATAAACCGATTGGTTTAAATGAAAAGGCGAAACCACCTTTGGCAGAAAGTGAGGATGAGTTTGGAGGACTACTTTATCATGGTGAAACTTGTATAAGGAGGGTCAGCCACTAACGCCTACATTTCACTAATGCATCTTGCAGAAGTGATGGCAATTAGGAAAATAACGTTCCATGAAAGAAACTTTAGATCTGAAGTGGCTAAAGGTTCAAAGGGCGGTTTCATAAGCTGACCAAGAACAAGATTTAGATCTCATGTCACCGGTGGTGGTTTAATGGGAGGTTTTGTTAAAAGTAGGCCTCTCATAAATCTTGATATAAGTGGATGGGAGGAAATAGGTTGTCCATCGAAAGGTTTATGAAAAGCAGCAATAGCACTACGATGGACCCTAACTGAATTGGTCTTCAGACCAGAAGTTGATAGAAGATACTCTAGTAGCAACTCTACAGGTACTAAAAGGGGGTTAAGTCCCTTTTGTGAACACCAGATAGAGAACCTTTTCCACTTGAAAGTGTAGGAACGTCTTGTGGAGGGTTTTCTGGAAGCCAGGAGGATTATCCTTTACTTGCTGAGAAAGGTTAACATCCTGGAATTCTAGGCTTTCAGTAACCAGGCCCTGAGGTGTAGGGACTGGGGATTGGGATGCAGTATAGATCTGTTCTCCTGTGATAGGAGATCTGGAGCATTCCCCAACTCCAGAGGAGTAGTTTGAGAGTGACGCAGAAGAAAAGGATACCATGTTTGCCGTGGCCAACGTGGAGCTATGAGTATCATATGACCTCTGTCTCTCTGAAGTTTGAATAAAGTCTTGGGAATGAGGGGAATGGGTGGGAAGGTATAGAGGAAGTCCTGTCCCCAGTGGCGTAAGAATGCATCTCTTGCCTGACAGTTTTGAGCCGGAATTCTGGAACAGAATTGAGGAAGTTTGGCATTCTGTGGACTTGCAAAGAGGTCTATATCTGGTGTTCCCCAGATTTGAAACACTAGAGCAAGCTGGTATGAGTGCAGGGACCACTCGTGTGGCAGCAGTATTCGACTCAGTTTCTTTGCCCACAAGTTTTGAATGCCCGGAAGGTATACTGCAAACAGGTGAATTTGTAACTCTCTGGCGAGGGCCCATATTCGTAAAGCTTCGTTGCATAGTGACAGAGAGCCTGTTCCGCCTTCCCTGTTCACAGAGAACATAGCTACCTGATTGTCGGTTTGGACCAGTACTGTTTTGTTGCTGAGATGGCCCTGAAAGACTTGAATAGCATTGAAAATGGCTCTCAGCTCTAGGTGGTTTATGTGAAGGGAAACCTCCTGTGAGGTGCAAAGGCCCTGAATGGAGAGATCGTGAAAGTGGGCCCCTCAACCTATCTTGGACGCATCTGTCGTCAGAGTGGTTTGGCATAGAGGCTGCTGGAAAGGAGAGCCTACAAGGCGGTTTTCCAGGGATTGCCACCATTGCAGCGACAAAAATCAGACGTGTGGTAGTTCTGTCTGTTAGTCGACTCGAGGCTTGTGACCACTGACAGGAAAGGGTCCACTGTGCTGCTCGCATGTCCAGGCGAGCATAGGGAACCACATGGACAGTGGGATGCCATGTGTCCCAACAGTTGAAGCATCTCCCGAGCAGTAAGGAATACCTTCATAGATGGTTGAGATGCCAGTTGTATTTTACGTAGACAGCGTGGATGGGGCAGGAAAGCCTTTGACTGCTGTGTGTCTAGACGAGCCCCTATGAATTCTAGAGATTGAGAGGGGGTGAGATGAGATTTTGGGAGATTTATGACCAATCCCAAGTATTGAAGAATTGTCATTGCTTGAGAGAGAGCGAAGCTGGCCTCTGGAGCTGTCGATGCTCGAATGAGCCAATCGTCTAAGTAAGGGAAGACAAATATTCCCAGAGTCCTCATAAATGCTGCTACCACTGCCATGCATTTTGTGAAGACTCTCGGAGCAGAGGCAAGTCCGAAAGGAAGAACTCCGTACTGGAAGTGTCTTCCTCGGATTAGGAATCTAAGGAACTTCCTGTGATCTGAGTGGATGAGAATATGCATGTACGCATCTCTTAGATCTAGAGAACATAGCCAATCTTGACTTTGAAGGTATGGTAAAAGTATTCCGAGGGAGATCATCTTGAACTTTCTCGGAACAAATACTTGTTTAATTCTCTGAGGTCTAGTATAGGCCTGTGTCCCCCTGTCTTCTTTGGAATAAGAAAATAGGGGGAGTAGAACCCTGTCCCCTGTTGGGATATGGGCACTTCTTCGATTGCTCCTTGAGCCAGAAGTGACATGACCTCCTGCCACAAGAGGTTGGTGGCAGGGCCCTGAGAATTGAACTGTCTCAGAAATGTAGGTGGGGGCAAGTTGAGGAAATGAAGCTTGTATCCCAATCTTACAATGGACAGAGTCCAATTTTCTGATGTTATTTGTTGCCATCTTTTGACAAAATGTCATAGTCTGCCTTGAATGGTCAAGGATTCTGAACCTTTTAGGGGCAGAATGACTAAGTTCTCTAGGTGGAAGTCAAAGACCCTGAGGGGGCTGGGTCTGTTAAGCCGGTTGAGCTTTTTGAGCTTGTGGCTTTCTCTGCTGTCTGTTCTGTTGTCCCTTTTGGGAAACATGAAGTGGACAGCGAGTTTGATGGGTGTAAGATAGGTAAGACTTCTTTTTCTTACTGAAAAAAGGTTTCTTGAATGTTTTCTTTTTTGCTGGGTTGGCTGTAGCCTTTGACAATCTGTTCAAAGTAGTATTGTCAGATTCAAGCTGATTAGCCTTGTCTTGCCAGTCCTTACCAAAGAGATTTTCTCCTGTGCAAGGAATGTTTCCCAGTTTTTCTTGCACCCATTGTTCCAAGTCTGATGCTTGAAGCCAAACAATACGACATGCTCCTATGGATATAGCAGAGGTTCTGCTAAGACATTCAAAACAGTCAAAGGTAGCACGGTTCACAAATTTAGAGACATTCTGGGCATGTTTGACCAGAATAAGGTAGTCTGCTCTTTTTTCCTCTGAGACAGAAGGACTAATGAGCTCCAAGTCTTTTGTGACTTCTTCCAGGAACATTCCCATATACAGAATGTAGGAACTGATTCTGGCTCCCAGCATGGAGGATTGAAAACATCGACGGCCAAAGGCATCGAGTGTCCTGGATTCACGGCCTGGAGGATTAGAAGAGTGTGTTTTTGCACTCTTGATTCTTCGCATGGCCGATTCCACTACCATTGAATGGTGTGGTAACTGAGTTTTTTGAAAACCAGGACAACTTGGCACTCGGTACATAGTGTCCAGGAGTCAGGAATGTGAAGGTATCATTAAAGGAGTCTCCCACATTCTCAACATCAGATCATGTAAGATCTTGTGAATGGGAAGCATAGCTGCTTCCTTGGGAGCCATAGGGTATGGTATAATTCTTAATTCCTCTGCCCTAGTGCTTGCAAGGCCTTTTGCTAAATCACGTATGAAGTCCTGGAAGGACATATCTTCTGGAGGAAACATCCTGTGTTGAGGAGAGGGAGTTGAATCTTCTAATAGATTCACTCTGGTACCGGTAGAATCATCAGAGTAATCGGAATTGGGAGACTCAAGCACTGGGTGCTCCTCTGACGCATGGTATCAGTACCGCTCGAAGTCGGTACCAAAGTGTCTCGGTCCCTGATCCCCGATACCGGACATTGGCATGGGGGGAAGCAGTCCTGTCGAAGCAGGTGTTGTCGGTACTGGTACCGATGTCGGTACTGATACCTGTGGAACCGTCTGTTGCGGTCTTAGCGGTACCAAGGCTGCTATGAGGGCCGAGAGACTGCGTTCGATAATGAGGATTCTGTGATCCATCGCTCCTGCCGATGCCTGGGTGCCGGTACCGGTGGATGCGGCCACGACCCCAGAGCATGGCACCAGTAGTTCCGCAGAGGTCGAGGCCTCTGGAACATCTTGGAGCCCCGTTAATGTTTTGGAACTCGAAGACTCCCGCTGGGGCTGTTTTGCCGGTGAAGTATCCTCGAGGGAAATGCCCGAGGCATCTCAATACTTTGAAGGAGATTTTTCCTTCGAGGACCGGCTACTTTTACTTTTGGTTACCTGAGATCCATGGGAGGAAGATGAAGCCCTGGAAGACGACGATGCAACTGACATTGTGTCGGAGGCAAAAAGGGTACTGAGTTTTGCAGCTCTATTCTGCTGGCCCCTCTTGGTCATCCTCATGCAGGAGAAACACTCCGTTGGACAATGTTCAGGACCCAAACATTTTAGACACCAATCATGGGTGTCGGTGACGGAGATGGTACCGCCACATTTTAAGCATTTTTTGAAACCACTGGCTGGTTTCTCCATGCTTGAAGAAATAAATTGGGCCTAGTGCCCAAAATGGTGCCTAGCACCCAAAATAGGGAAAAACCCTGAAGAAAAATATATGTTGTTGTTTTTTTTAAAATAAAGAGGAAGAAGAGAACCGGCGGTACCAGTAGGCGATGAGTGAAGGCAGACGCGACCACAAAAAAAACAAGAAATAAAGGTAGATTTTTTGCGGTGACAGAGTACCGTGTCCTGTCGGCTCCGCGGAAAACGAAGAACTGAAGTGAGAGAGGTACAGAGGCGGGAAGGCAGCATGCATGCACTATGGGATGCTCCCAAAAGCTTTCCTATTGGACGCTGGGAAGCGCTCCTGCGCGGGCTCCGTTGGTACCGACGATACCCATATGTGAAGACTACATTCCTGCTTGTTCCTGGAGATTAAATTCATATAAGGTCTACTGACCTGGTACACCTAAATTCCTACCCACCACTCTCCACCTCACCCCACCCACACCAGTGTTGCACTTGCCTATATTTATTTATTTAACCAGTTTTCAAAGCAGTTTACATTATGTAATTACTACAAGCAGGTAGCAATCCCCAAAATGCTCACAATCTATGTGTACCTGAGGCAACGGAGGGTTAAGTGGTTTGTCCCAAGGCCACAAGGAGTGCCTATAGGACTAGAAACCTGTCAGACGGCTGCCTGGGTGAGAATCTTCACACTCTTGGCAAGTGCATATTTCTATATGATTTGCAAGGTATTGTGGGCAATGTAGTTCATTCACACCAGACACAGCTGCTGACAATAATTTAGTTGTGCTCTTGGGTAAAGCCAATAAGATATTTATTTATGGGGTTATTTCTCCCAACACAGATATGCTTGGTAGCACATAAATTAGGTAACTTGCTTTCAGTGTTAACTTGGAAAAACAAAGTTAAAATCAGGAAAACAACAAATGAAAAGCCACAAAGCAAGAAACAAACTGTTCTTTTCAGGTTAACTTCTGATTACTTCCCACATAGATACAGAAGTGATTCTCTCCTAGCTCACAAGCAATTAGGTAAGGCTTAATTGCTAGCAGTTACCAGCTGAAACCCCTTAGCTGGCTTGCCTTCCACTGTGTGGGTCAAATCCTGCTTCAGGAGCTTTTCTGAGTAGATTAAAGAACAAATTTGTATTTCTTTGTGATGGTTGCTGTACTTTATAACAGAAAGTTACCAACGGAGTTTAGATAGAGAGCAGTCCATATAAACAGGATCCTCATCTGCTATTATTCCCCCTTGTTCAACAAGCATGGGTTCAATATCATGGATTGGCACAGATGAATCTCTCAATGGAGCATTTTCAGGAGAATACTTGTTTCCCTGCTGTCTTTCAAGGTTATAGCTAGGGCATAGATCAGTGTTCATACCTGAGCTTCCATTGCTGCTAGAGTTCCTCTCTATATAGCCTGGCCAGTATGTAGTCCAGTTCTTATGTCCAGCCTTCCAATCCAGATCCCTGGACACTGGATCTCTCTTCACATACCTTCTGGCACAGGTCTTAGGGTCCCTTCCACGTGCAGCCGTCTCCCTCACAGGTAGCCTCTGGTGATTCCTAGCTCTGCAGCACCATTCCTCTGGCTTTCCCCAGTCCAATGGTGTATGCTGGCCCTTGGAATACCTCCCAGTATACGTACTGCTTTGGACTCTCCTAGACCTCTCAAAGGCTTTTCTCTTCCTTCTTCCAAAGGGTCTCTTTCCCTCTCTGTCCGTCCGGTTTGGCTTCTGCTTCTGATGATCCTTCAGATGAAACTGATGATCAAACAAGCTGATTCTCAGGATACTGAGGACAATTCTCTGGATATCCAAGGTGATCATGAAGATGGTCATCTGTAGAATAAACTCTACTCTTATTCTGCTTAGATGAGTGCTCTCCCCTAATACAGCGCAGCTGTGCTGAATCAGGCCCTGCCCTTTGAGATGAGTGCTTAGGGATTACCTCATAGCCCTCCTGATTGAACACACGTTTCCCCACTTCAGCTCCTCTAATGGCTGTTGGAAACCTGGTGCATTCTGGGACTGGTAGTCTTTTATGGGAAAATTCTGTTTTCTTATTTCTACCAGAACCGACAGGTTGCTTGTTCAGAGTCACTTCACCTTTTCTATAGCTCCTTCCTGAGCTATGATAAGCTTCCTTATCACAAACCCCAGTCCCTCCGGCCTGAGATTGCTGTCCCCAGGTGGGAATTGAACCCCTGGCCCTCCAGCCTGAGGTACTGTGTCATAACCAGTAGGCCACTCCTCCCTCATATCATAGTCAGTCATCTGTCCTCCAATTATGTAGAATACCCACCTTTCTCCTTTTGCTACAACTGTTTTATAACTCTCTCAATCAACATGTCATGTATTCAATGCAATAACTGTGGTGCCTTCATTCTAAGAACCATTTGGAGCCTTATGTGTCGCAAGCTATTTGCTATGAATAAAGAATAGACTCTATTAAGGGAAGAATTAACTACATGAAATGCACCTCTCTTAGGGTACAAATTAAAAACACCCCACCACTTCCACAAAGAATCAAACATCCCAAGAACAAATGGATCACAGTGGGCTCTGGTAGGTTGCGACCTGTAACATGGAGGCACCCTCTCCATCAAGAGATATCCTGCATAATGCCTTCTCTGCCTTGGAAAATGAGAGTGCCCAATTAGTGGAAACGAGAAGGTTAACATCAAATCTACTGGTAATGCCCCAAATGTGAACAAATAAATTAACAAAAAAGGGAATGATTATTACTTGGAGACTTTATCATTAGACGGATTAACTTGGGAACACAGTCCAAGGGAAAGAACATGGTCAAATGCCTCCCAGGTTCTTCAGCCAGCAGGAACGCAAACCAAATTGTTAGCACAGTCATTGCGAAAAGTGAGCTTTCCAAAATTGACGATGCTATCCACTTGGGCACAAATAACCTGGCTAGAAACAGTATCTCTGCAGTACAAAGGGACTTTCAGTTTTTGTGAGGGAAACTTAAACCCACTGTCAACACTACAGCATTCTCAGAGGTTCTACCTGTTCATGATAAGAGGGTATAGACGATGTATCACATAACCAACTTTAATATGTGGCTCCAAACCTGGTGTAAATGAGAAGGATTTAGTTATATAGGCAAATGAGGCAATAAATGGAACAAGAGGCTGTATTGTATTGATGGACTGCATCTCTCTGAGACAAGAAAAAAGGATCCTAAATGAAAAATTTAGGCAATATGTTGTTGTTGTTAAGTGCCGTCGAGTCGGAGTCGACTCATGGCGACCCTCTGGATAGCTATCCTAAATTGTGTTCGGTCTTGAGTCACTGTTGACAGACTGGTACCCGTAGCTGCTGTTATTGTATTGATCCATCTCATTGCTGGCCTTCCTCTTTTGCGCTGACCTTCTATCTTGCCAAGCATGATGTCTTTCTCTAATGATCTCTCTCTTCGCATGATGTGTCCAAAGTATGAAAGTTGAAGTCTTGTCATCTGAGCTTCTAAAGAAAGCTTAGGTTTGATCTCCTCTAGTATCGACTGGTTTGTTCTTCGGGCAGTCCATGGTATACACAGATTTCTCCGCCAGCACCATAATTCAAAGGCATCAATTTTCTTCATGTCTATCTTTTTCACTGTCCATCTTTCACATCCATATGATGTTATTGAAAATACCATGGCTTGAACAAGTCGAATCTTTGTATGGAGAGAGACATCTCTGCTCTTGAGAATCTTATCTAGGTCTTTCATAGCCATTCTGCCAAGAGCAATGCGTCGTCTGATTTCTTAACTGCTTGCTGCTTCTTTATTGATAGTTGATCCAAGTAGGTTAAAGTTGTTCACGATTTCAATTTCTTCTCCTTCAACGATGAACCTGTTGATTATGCCAGTTGTCATGATATTTGTCTTCTTTACATTAAGGTGCAGGCCCATTTTGAGACTATGTTCTTTGATTGTGAGAAGCAAATGTTTCAGATCATCTTCACTTTCAGCTAGTAATGTGGTATCATCAGCATAGCGAAGGTTGTTGATGAGTCTTCCACCAATCTTCACACCTCTGTTGTCTTCATACAATCCTGCTTCTCTGATGATTTGTTCTGCATATAAATAAAACAGGTAGGGGGAAAGTATGCAGCCTTGTCTTACACCTTTGCTTATTTTAAACCATTCTGTTTCTCCTTGTTCTGTTCGAACTGTTGCTTCTTGATCAATGTACAGATTGTGCAAGAGTACGATCAGGTGTTCTGGTATACCCATGCTTCTTAATGTGGCCCAGAGTTTCTCATGGTTTACACAGTCAAAAGCTTTGCTATAGTCGATAAAGCACAATAGATATCCTTTTGGTATTCTTTTCAAGGATCCATCTCACATCCGCAATGATGTCTCTCGTTCCTTGCCCTTTCCTGAACCCTGCTTGCACTTCAGGTAGTACTTGTTCCAGGTATGGTTGTAGTCTCTTTTGAATAATCTTTAGTAGAATCTTGCTGGCATGTGGAATCAGAGCGATTGTGCGATAATTTCCACAGTCAGTTGGATCACCTTTCTTTAGTATTGGTATAAACACAGATCTTTTCCAGTCAGTTGGCCATGATGTTGTCTTCCATATTTCTTGGCAGAGCCTTGTAAGTACGGTAACAGCTGCATCAGATTGCTGTAATACTTCTATGGGAATGCTATCAATGCCTGGTGCTTGGTTCTTTGATAAGGCTTTCAATGCTGCTTCAACTTCTTCTTTCATCACCAATGTTGGTTCCCAATCATAAGGTACAGGTTGAAATGGCTGTTGGTCCACTTGATCTTTATCATATAAAAACTCTGTATATTCTTTCCATCTTTTCTTGATCTTCTCAGCATCATTCTACATAGAACCTTGAGCATCCTGTAACAATCCAATTCGAGGTTGGAACTTTTTCTTTAACTCTTGTAGCTTTAGGAAAGCCGATCTTGTTCTTCCTCTAATAGTTTCTGCTTCTATTTCCTTGCATGCGTCATTGTAGTACTTTTCCTTGTCCTGTCTTGCTGCACGTTGGAAATCAGCCTCCTCACTCACTCATCTTATCCACTTTGTCCCTCCCAACAGATCCAGAAGATCAACAGCTGTAAACTTGCTTGCAATACCAAAGGCTTCGACAAAGTACAACTTGTCAACCACAAACAGGACTTTCAGCTGTTACGTACCCAAATGCTGGAATGCTCTACCCCCTGACATTAGGGCCATAGCCAGCCTATATCAGTTCAGGAAGGCCCTCAAAACCCACTTGTTCCTCCAACACTTACCTGACAGCAATTGATCCTAGACATACCCTCCAGGAATTGACCCAATTTAGTTAGAAAAGACCTACATGCATTATCTGACTTTTATCTATCCTTCCAATGTAAATAGATTATGTATATAGTTAACCCTGTTTTCCAAGTTTATACTCCTGTTCGATGTAAACCTGACAGCTTGTTGTTATGGTCGTTAAGTTATAATGTAAACCGCACTGATGCTAAATAGCGTGGTATATAAGAAATTGTAATAAATAAAATAAATAAATAAAATCTCTGTTGAGTTCTGTGATTGTCTTTTTCTCCTCTGGCTTTAGCTTCTCTGCGTTTCTGGGCAATTTTCAGAGTTTCTTCCGTCATCCATTTTGGCCGTTTTTGCTTTTTCACCTTTTGTAGAGACTTCTCGTTTTCTTCCAACACAACCTTCTTGATGTCATTCCATAACTCTTCTGGAGCTCTGTCATTTGTATCTAAAGCAGCAAATCGATTTTGCAGGCAGTCTTTAAATTCCAGTGGTATATTCTCAAGATCATATTTTGCAGCATTCATGAGTGGTTTGCTCTTTTTCAACTTTAGCTTGAGTTTGCATACTAGTAGTTGATGATCTGTACCACAGTCAGCTCCAGGTTTTGTCTTTGTTGATGTTACAGAGCTTTTCCATCTTTGACTTCCACAGATGTAGTCAATTTAATTTTTATACAATCCATTGAGTGAAGTCCATGTGTACAGTTGCCGCTTCTGTTGCTGGAAGAAGGTGTTTGAGATGAATAGATCGTTGGTCTTGCAGAATTCTATCAGTCTTTCTCCAGCTTCATTTCTGTTGCCAAGTCCATATTTTCCAACTACTTTGCCTTCTTCTTTGTTGCCAACGTTTGCGTTCCAGTCACCCATGACTATTGTGATGGGGCCCGTGGTTAGAGCCCTTATTGCCCTGTATAGGCGGTTGCCTAGGGCCTATGAACAAGTAATTGCTCTGGCTTGTTAAATAAAAGAGTCTTTCAGAGCAAATTTTGAATGAAACTTAAAGTGGGTTTTATTCCCCGTCCCGCTCGGACTTGTCAAGAAAACAGAAACTTAAAGATGAACAGAGCAACAAATTAATGGCAAACAAATAATCCTTATTTCCTGTACAAAGTTCTCTTTGCATTCATTCACATAGCAAGGCTGCGTTTGTAACACATGCTGCATTCCATGGGAATGGGCTCCGGAAGATTGCTAGCGTCTTCCCATATCATATTCTCCTCAGCAGTGCCCAAACTCCCTGTGTCAGACTCCTCATACAAATGGCGCTCAGACACAGTGTCCTGTGATAAATCACTGTAATAATCAAAAGAGGCTCTTCTTCCTTCAGGGCTATACCTCTCTGGCCTGTGGTATCTTCTGCCTGGGCTCTCCTCCCAGAATAACAGTTCTGAACCACCTTGCTGCTTGTAGTTATATTCAGGACCACGCCCTTGGCACTTAGGGGTTTTAAACTTCTCCCTATAATCATATGGAGGATTCCTTCTCTCTGCAGGGACTGCTTTAATACTTGGCTCCCTATACCTTATGGCTTTTGCCTTCCAGGCTGGTTGTGCAGGAGTATAATGAGACTTAGTTTTACACCTACTTCTTAGGCTGCAGACGTGCTTGGAGTTCCCATCCCCCAACACTTTCCTCTCACAGTGACCTCTGCCCTGAACTGGCACATACCGGTCTCTAGTGTAGTGGGATCTTCCTAGCTTCTCTTTCAGGTTATTTCTGGTAGCAGGTTTACTCTTGGAACAGCTTGCCTTGAACCTCTCTTCTCGAGAGCTGGAGTCAGACTCACTTCCTGGTTCTCCGTGAGAAGAGTTTCCTCCCAGCAATCCCCTGGGGTTTCTGCTCAGCTGATGAGAGCCACACCTCCTGCTATTCTCTGCAACCCGACCTGCCGTCCTACTCTCTGCAGTTCCCTTTGGTGTTCGTGTTCTTGCTCCTCCTCTTGCCACTCCCCATCTACTCCACTGACTGGAACCTTGCCTTAAGTAATCCCTAGCTCTGCACGTGACCTGGGGATTTTCACTCAGGTGTTCCTGATGGGATTTTTGTTTGCTACGTAGCAAGAATTTCCCTTGCTCCGGTGACTCAGAGTGCCTAGTGCTGCTTTCTAAAGCTGACTCTGCGGTAAGTCTTTCTTTTACCTGAATTTGCATAGGCTGTGTACCCCTTGCTGCATCACACTATCAGGATATCCTGTTTGCATGTTCTGTCAATTTCAGCTTGTACTTGTTCATAGAACTCTTCAATTTCATTCTCTTCTGCAGCTGTTGTTGGGGCATATACTTGAATTATAGTTGTGTTGACAGGCAATCCTCGTAGACGAATAGAGATTAAGCGTTCGCTGACTGCATTGTATTTCATTACAGTTCTTGCAAGTTTCTTCTTTATTATAAATGCAACACTATTTCTTCTTTGTCTTTCATTTCCAGCATAGTAGACCATGTGATCATCTGCCGCCAACACTCCAACTCCCCCCACGGTGCTCCTGCCCAATCCGGGCAGTGGGAGAGCAGGGGAAAAGCGGCCCGCCAGCATAAAAGCGGCGTCCCTCGCCTCCGGAGGGAGCCGCTGCTGCCGCCAACACTCCAACTCCCCCCACGGTGCTCCTGCCCAATCCGGGCAGTGGGAGAGCAGGGGAAAAGCGGCCCGCCAGCATAAAAGCGGCGTCCCTCGCCTCCGGAGGGAGCCGCTGCTGCCGCCAACACTCCAACTCCCCCCACGGTGCTCCTGCCCAATCCGGGCAGTGGGAGAGCAGGGGAAAAGCGGCCCGCCAGCATAAAAGCGGCGTCCCTCGTGGGCGGGCCCGCGCCTGAGGGCCTCGCCAGAGGGCCCTTTGGCGTGGCCCTTAGGCGCGGCACAGAGGCGCACAAAAGCAACCAACCAACTTTCCTTCCTCCCCGAAAAGCCACGCTATGTCCAACAGACCCCTCCGCCACCGAATGAATATCAACGACCACAACGACTCTGCAAGGAAAAAACCCCACCACTACGGAACCCCAGGCGAGGCACGAAGCCAAGCAGCAGGAAACAACAGCGCCGACCGCATCACAGGAGAACCCAGCAAGGAAGCAGACCGAGGCGAAGGACGTCAGAACCGCAAGTAGAACTCTCACAGTACATCACACATTCCCCACCACCAAGCTCGCACCTCCACTACACACACCCCAACAGATCCGGCCCTCCTCCACGGGACAGGCTCTCTCCACGGGACAGGCTCCCGCACCAAGACACCCTACGCAGAACCGGCTCGCCCTCCACGGGACAGGCTCCCTCCACGGGACAGGCTCCCGCACCGAGACGCTCTACGCAGAGCCGGCTCGCCCTCCACGGGACAGGCTCCCTCCACGGGACAGGCTCCCGCACCAAGAAGCTCTACGCAGAGCCAGCTCGCCCTCCACGGGACAGGCTCCCCCCACGGGACAGGCTCCCGCACCGAGACGCTCTACGCAGATCCGGCTCCCCCTCCACGGGACAGGCTCCCTCCACGGGACAGGCTCCCGCACCAAGGCATCCTACACAGAACCGGCTCTCCCTCCACGAGAAAGGCTATTGCACAATATACAGCTCTCTCCAAACAGCCAACAAGAAGAAGACTTAAGACAACAGGCATCTCCTTAAAAGAACATCACAAAAAACCAACATGCACGCCACATACTTCCTCCCACTCTGCTTACTCATTACACAACTCCTCCCACCAACCACACACCTCCACCACCCACAAGCAAACACAACATGGCACCCTCCAACTGTATTGCCATATTTAGAACCACAGCACACATACAAAGAGACACTCGGAACCTCCCAGGCAAAGCGAGCAAACAGACACAAATCAAACTCCCACACCTGCACAAAGGAAGCACATGTAACAGCAAACTCATCAACAAAGACAACAACGATAGAGCTCATAAATGCCAGATCCGTCTGCAACAAGATACACACGCTTGTAGACCACATTGAAGAGCGACAGCCCGACATAATATGCATCACAGAGACGTGGCTCAACCCGACTGACAATGTTCTACTCAACCAACTTGTACCAAACAACTATTCAGCGTACAACTGCCCACGCACCCACAGGCGTGGAGGAGGAGTCCTGATCATGGCAAAAACAAAACTGAAGTTCAAGACACAGAGCCTCACCGATACACAGCAATGTAACACAATTAGCATCAAGAACAAGAACATTGCAATCTGCCTAACATACAGAGCACCCAGAGCTCCACCCGACGAACTGGCCTTCACACTCGAAGAAGCCTGTGCCATAACAACAAACAACAAACCAGCGCTGCTGATTGGAGACTTCAACCTAAAGTCCACCAATGTCAAAGACGCAGAGGCCTTCCTGCAAGCAATGTCCTCACTGCAATTCACGCAAATAATCAATGCTCCAACACACAGACATGGATCATCTCCAGACCTCATATTCGCATCCAATTACCTAACATCAAGAGACCTGATCTCTCCACCAACCATTACCCCAGTGCCATGGTCTGACCACTACTTAATCGAGATAAGGCTGCGGTCACAAGAGGACCAGACAAACGAAAGAGCAAACACCTCACACACACAAAGACGATTCAAGGGTTTCGACAAGGACGAATTCATACAGGACACAATACAACACCTGAACATCACTACGGACGACCTGGAGGAACAAGTTTCCAGCTGGAACAGCATTTTAGCCAACGCCGCAAAACCACCAGATGGCGGGACCGAGAAACAACACCACAACAAGAGACAAAACAAACCATGGTACTCAGCAAAACTATGACAGGAAAAGAGGGAACTCAGGAAGATTGAACGGAGATGGAGAAAGAACAAAACAACTGCCGACCAGCATCTCTATCTAACAAAGCAAAAGCAATACAATGAACACATCAACCAATCAAAGAGGGAATTCCACACAAACATGATAAACACCTCCATCAACAAACCCAGAGAGCTTTTCGAAATAGTAAAATTCCTCACAAAAGAGCAAACAACAGAAGAGGAAGCACAAATTGATCCACAGAAATTCGCCGACCACATCAAGGACAAATTTCACTCAACAGAACAAACAACGCCTAGTAGAACCTCAAGGACAGATGTACACTCCAAAACCTGGGGCACATTCTCCTCACCCTCAACAGAACAGATATCCCACATCATCTCTACAATCAACACAAGCACCGCTCCTACAGACCCATGCCCAGTGTCGTGGGTCAAAGCCACCAAATCAAGCCTCATCACCACCATACATAAAATGGTACACAACTCACTCACTCAAGGTCTCATGCCAAAGCAACTAAAACTTGCCTCAGTGAGACCAATCACAAAGAAAACAACTCTCGACAGAAAAGATCCAGCAGCATACCGACCAATATCCAGCATACCCTTCCTCGCAAAAGTCAACGAAAAAACAGTTCAACTACAACTTCAGGATCACATCGACAAACACGAAACACTCGACGACAACCAACACGGATTTCGTCCTAACCACGGTGTCGAAACGCTACTGATCTATCTCTTCGACAGCATCCTAAGAATAATTGACAACACCAGGAATGGAATAATAATGATATTCATCGACATCTCCTCAGCCTTCGACACAGTGGACCACAACACGCTCCTAGAAAGACTACAGAACACTGGTATACACGGTATCACACTGAAATGGTTCCACTCGTACCTAACCGAAAGACAGCTACAGGTCAAGGTGGGACACATCACCTCCCGACCCATCAAAGTCCGTCAAGGTGTACCTCAAGGTTCTGCGCTCTCAGCACTCCTATTTAACATCTACATCCAACCAATCTGCAACATCATGAAAGAGAACAACATTCAATACACGATCTATGCGGACGACATCATGATATACACCCCGATATCAATCGACAACCCGGACTTCTCTAAGATAACAGACTGCCTTACACAAATGACCAGTTGGTGTCAAAACAACAACCTCGCCATAAACTACAACAAGACTGAAGCTTTAATTATCACTCGGAACCAAAGCTTCATACACCCACCAAATATAAAGATACAAAACATTACTATACCAATAAGGTCAGAAGTAAGATACCTCGGGGTTACGCTGGACAATAAGCTCAATCTCAAGCCACACATAGACAAAACAATACAAAAAGCCTACTACAAGATGCGAATCATCAGGAGACTGAAACCACTCCTCGCCCCAGAACACTTCCGTACCGTCTGTCAAGCACTGATAACCCCCCTACTGGACTTCTGCAATCCGATATACCTTGGACTACCGAAACAAGCCATCAAACCACTCCAACTGGCACAAAACACCGCAGCACGAATCATATCCGGAACTGCAAGACAGGAGCACATCACACCCACCTTAAAGGACTTACACTGGCTACCAATCGATGCACGCATCAGATACAAAACTATCATAAACCTATTTAAGATAAAACAGCAAACATCAGCCAACAGCCTGCACACCCTCATACAACCAGACACCAGCACACGTCCTAGAAGAAAACAAACACACAACCGAGTCAGCACCCCAAGTGAATACAAACACACACGCAAGGACACAACAGACAGAGCACTCTCCATGGCTGCTCCAACAATATGGAACAAACTACCGGACGATTTGAGGGCAACTACAGAGCTCAAGGACTTCAGAAAACAGCTGAAAACCATGCTGTTCATAGAACACTTTGGACACATCACATAAACTAAGGAACTGTATAGCAGCACACGTTACCGCCTAACACTAGATGTATATAAAATGATTTTAGCAACACTGTAAATAGCCCACATTGTACATAGCTCACACCAATCTAGCACACAAGACAACACACACCCAACGAACTTTCCACCCTCACTGCATGTATCAACACTCACACTACCAGATTGTTTGCTGTGATACCACCTTGATTATTATGATAAGGCGGTTTAGAAATACTGTTAAATAAAAATAAATAAATAAATAAAAATCTGATGCAAAGTGCCCGATGCCAGTCCATTTCAGTTCGTTGACACCCAACAGATCAAGTTGTACACGTTCCATTTCATTCTTGACCACCTCCAACTTCCCTTGGTTCATGCTTCGTACGTTCCATGTTCCAATGCGTAAGACATCTTTACAGCTTCTGACTCTCATTTCATGCACAGCTACATCAGCAGTCAGACTTCCCGAGGGCTTTGATCCAACCACATCATAAATGCTGGCTTTACTCTGAAAAGTCTTCAGCTCTTCCCCAGTAGCTAGTTGAGTGCCTTCCGACCTGGGGGTCTCATCTTTCAGCACCATAGCACAATTTGTTTTGTTGTAACTATCCATTGGGTTTTCATGGCAAGATACAGAAGTAGATTGCCAGGCCTTTCTTCCACGCAGTTTAAGTTTGGTGTTGTTGCCATTGTCACAGAAATGTGATCCTCCGCCGTCAACACTATCCCATTCTGCTGCTGCCCAGATGGGTGGTTTGTCTTGGTCTGGAACCTCAGCCGAGACCTGTCCATCTTGGGGACCCTGCCAGTAGTTAAACTACCAATAGTTTAGCTCTCAGCATCACTGATGTACACAAGCCGTCACAGCACGACAAGCTGCAAACCAAGTGAGGCAATATGTGGACAAGCATTTAAACTAGGAAAAGGAGGTGACGGATGGGAAATAAGTTGAGGACGTCACTCTCAGCAAGAACATAACATTGGTAATAGCGATCATATTAATCCACACGTCAATGACAAGAAAGAAAAAGGAGCCTGGAATAAAATCCATCCAAAATACAAGTAAGCCAAGCAATAATTGCTGGAAGGCCATATTTAGCAGAATGGGACAGAATGTTTTTGCTTCTCCTAATTCTGCTGATCAATATATGTCTGTGCTTACTTTGACCTATAACATGACTTGTAACTCATAGCTAAGCAAAAAATTAATGCTGAAGTTTGACGTAGAGCTGAATTTGTAACACATAGCTGTTTTCTCTCAAGAAATGAGGTGCTCTGGCCTAGCAAGGATGAGGGGATTTACAGGAACTACACTAGTTTGCAAGACTGTGGGTCCCCCCCCCCCCCTTAAGGCCTGAAGAAGTACTGTGTTTAACATAATTTTCTGTGTTTTATTTTTAATAGATTCCTCCTTATTTGCATTTGAATTTAGAAACTGAAGCCAAAGAACTGAGGTCCGTTATTTGGTAGCCCAGTGAGAAGTAGGCCACAGGTAAAGAGGTCTTTCCTTCAGCAATAAGCAGAAATGCTCAAAGTCTAGCCAACAAAGTTCCTGACCTGAAAGCCCTGATGGTGGAAATGGACTTGGACATTGAGCCCATTACATAAGCATGGTTTAACAAGTCACATGAATGGAATATATATCCATATCTGGCTATAATTTATTTAGAAGAGATAGAGAAGGCAGTAAAGAAGGAAAAGTAGCCCTATGTGTCAAAAGTAATATTTATTTATTTATTTATTTATATTTCTTATATACCACACTATTTGCAATCAGCGCGGTTCACATGGAACAGAAACATCTGACAACTTAAATATGTCTGGTCATTACATTAAACAGGAAATGCAACTTGGAAAAAGGGTACACTATATACATATGAGGTGTACTGAGAAAGAATAATGTTTGGTGTTTACATTGTAGGGGACGCCTGTTGTGAGGGCTTGCCTAGTTGACTACTATTATTGTTGAGGTGCTCGTTATTCGAGTGGGACTGAGGATCGGAGATGTCAGTGAGATATTTGGTGAAGAGGAAATGTTTAAGGGCCTTTCTAAATTGGCTCAAGCTGGGGATTGCTCTGATATGTGCTGGTAAGGTATTCCATAGACTTGGGGCACAGAGTTGGAAGGCTCTGTTAGCTGTTGTTTTGGTGCATTTAGTTGCTTCTTTTGGAATTACTAGCATGATGGACTCTGCAGATCTTCTTGGTCTGTTAGGTGCAAGTAGTTGGATGAGGTCAGATAGAGAGGAGGAGGAGAGCTCATTGCCAGCTTTGAAAGTCATGAGCAAGATCTTAAAACAAATCCTGGCTTGAATGGGGAGCCAGTGTAACTGTTTCAGGAGTGGTGTCACATGGTTTCTCCTGGATGCGCCAAAGAGTACTCGCGCTGCACTGTTCATAGCAAGTTGAAGGGGATGCAGGGTGGACCGGGGAGCCCTTGTGGTATGGAGTTTGAATAATCGAAATGGGGAATAATCAGGGCTTGGTAAATGGTGCGGAAATCATCTGGTTCGAGTAACGGGCGTAGGTGTCTGAGGGATCTTATTTTAAAGTAGATCGCCCTTACGGTATTGGCTACATGTTTCTTCATGTCGAGATTTTGGTCTAGCGTCACTCCGAGGTAACGTATAGCAGGTTTAACTTGTAGTTCGGCATCATTTACCTTAACGCAGCTGGGTGGTATGAAATGTGGGTTCCTTGAGATGAAAAGAACCTCCGTCTTTTTGTGTTGGATTCGCAGGTTTTGTGATAGGAGCCACTCAGATATAGTGTTGAAGCAATTAGTTAGAGGGGCGAGGTCTAGTTTATCTAATGATATTGGCATGTATAAAAGCACATCGTCAGCATATAACATGCAACTAACATTGAAGGATCTAATGATTTTGCAGATGGGTTGGATGTATATATTAAACATCAAGGATGATAGGGATGATCCTTGAGGCACTCCTTGACTTTGTTGAAATGGTTCCGAAGTAGTCCCGTTTGCTCGAACATGCTGCCATCTTCCAGAAAGGTAGGATCTGCACCATTCGAGCGCTGATCCGCTGATACCTTTTTCTCTTAGGCGGTAGAGGAGAATCTCATGGCATACAGAGTCGAAGGCTGCTGCTATATCTAAAAAGATGAGTGCGAAACCATGTCGTATGTTGTCAACGCCTGAAATTATATTGTTGAACAGGGCTGTAAGTAGTGTTTCCACTCCATGTGACTCTCTAAATCCATGTTGGGATGGATCTAGTGGGGCAGTAGTGTCAATATGATCCTGTAATTGTCTATGTACTACTTTTTCAATGATTTTTGCGAGCATAGGTATACTAGATATGGGCCTGTAAGACTCTACCTTTTGGGGGTCTAACTTGGTGTTTTTTAAAAGAGGTCTGACAGAGGTCTGCTTGAGAGTAGGGGGGAAAGACCCAGTATTAAAAGACTGGTTTATGATGTTGGCTATAATAGGAGAGAGGTCACATCGCAGATCCTTTATCCAGAATGCCGGACAAGGATCTGTGTGTGCAGTGGTGGTGTTTAGGGCTAAGATGGTATCTTCGATAATTTTCTTTGAAGGTATAGAGAAGGATGTTAGTGATGCTGAGTGCTCTTGCACGTCAAGGGGGTCAGGTATTATTATTTTGTCGGTCTTGCACATTTTGGATTGCATGTAGACTGCATAGTCTTGCGGGTGAATATCGCCATGGTGCTCAGGGGTTGGTTCTTTAGCAAGAGTTTTGACCAAGTTAAACAGATCATGTGGCTTATTCAATGACCGTCTCAGGGTGTCTGTATGGTATTGCCTCATCCTGTCTGAGATTTCTTTGCGATGTGAAGTCAGGTGTTGAATGTATGCTGACTTGTCACTACTGGTGCGTGACTTCCTCCAGCGCTTTTCCAGTCTCCATAGAATGTTTAGTGAAGCCCTTAAGTCGGCTGTAAACCATGGGGCTGATGATATTTTCTTCGGGGCCTTGTTTGTTGGAGAACGGATTGCGATTGAGCTGAGTCTACTGTTCCAAGCGGTGATCAACTCATCTAGGTTTAAGGAAGTCTCATTAATGAGTGTGCATGTTTCAGCGAGGATGCGTTCTCTATTAAACGGGTGGAAACTTCTGGCAGCTGGGTTAGTGGTCTTGCTTGTATCTATTTTGGGCCTTGGTGACATGTTGAGGGTAGGCATCTGAAAAGTGATGAGTTTATGATCAGACCAGGGGACTGCCGTTACTGATAGCATAATGTTTTGTGGTTTATCAAGAATTACCTGTGGGGCAAATATGAGGTCTAGAGTGTTACCTTTCTCGTGAGTAGGTTCTTGCACCAGTTGCGTGTATCCGAGGATCTCTAGGGCTTCTATGAATGCAGTTGCTTGATTATCTTGTAATGATGGCAGGTTGATATCCCCTAAGATCCAATTAGGTTTATTTGGACCCTGGATATTGGATGCTAGGTTTATTATGGATGAAAGGTCATCTGGATCCGCTGATGGAGCTCTATAAATCAGGTTTATGGAGCATATGTTGTTGGAGATTGATACAGTTTCTAGGTTGTTGTTACTGTTGAAGTCATCCATTTTGAACTGGAGATCCGTTCTAGTGATGATGAGTACTCCTCCTCCTCTTTATTTTATTTTTATATTAAAGCTGCTGAAATGCAGGGGATGTGAGGAAAAGAAGCACTGTGGATTGTGTTAGAAAGAGGAGATGGCACCATCATCCACTACAGGCTTCCAAATCAAACTGAGGAAATGGATACAGACTTGATCATCAATAATGCAAAGGTAGCTATGAAGGGAGAAGTGATCATATTGGGTGATTTTAATCTACCAGATGTGGATTGGAATATTCCTTCTGCAAATCTGGAAAGTAAAAAATAATTGTGGATGCCTTCCAAGATGCATTACTTAGACAAATGGCGATGGAACTGACCAGGGAAAGTTTGATGCTGGATTTAGTACTCACCAAAGGAGATAGCTGTATCGAATGTCTGAGTGGGTGCTCATTTGAGCAGCAGTGATCATCATAAAGTGTGGTTTGAGGTAAAAGCCACGGCAGAGTCCAATCACAACAAACTCAAAGTCCTAGACTTCAAATACACTGACTTCAGTAAAATGGCAAAGTGCCTGAAGGAAGAGTTGGCAGGGTGGGAGGAAATAAGAGAAACAGAATTGCAGTGGGATAAAGTAAAAGAGGCAATAAAAGGGGCAACAGATATATATATATACACATAAGGAAAGTAAATAAAAACAAGAGATAAAGGAAATCTTTAAGGTTCACCAAAGAAGATGCTGCAGAAATAAAGGCAAAAAATACAGCTTTCACAAAATTCAGATCACAAAAAGAGGAACAGAGAAAAGAATACAGGATAAAGCTAAAATGGACAGAGAGAAATAAGGATAGCAAAAGCAAAGGTGGAAGATGGCTAAAGATGTGAAGCATGGAGAAAAACACATTTTTCAGGGATATTTGGGAGAAGAGGATGATCAGAGGTAGAATTGCAAGACTCAACAAGTACAGAGGACGGATTTGTGGAAGGCATCATCGAAAAAGTGAAAATGCTAAACAAATACTTCTATATTCACGAAAGAAAGTCACGTATGATTGACTAATAAATAAATGGGAATGGAGTAGATACCACACCATTCACAAAAGATAATGTTTTTGAATAACTTGCAAAACTGAAAGTGGACAAAGCTAGGGAACTGGATGGGATACATCCCAGGATACTGAAAGAGCTCAGAGAAGTTCTGGCAGAGCCTTTAAAAGATATTTTAATAGATCCTTGGAGACAGGAGAAGTTCCGCAGGACTAGAGAAGGATTGATATGGTACCTTTTCACAAAAGTGATAATAGGAAGAGGTGACAAACTATGGGCCAGTAAGCCTTACCTCTGTGGTGGGAAAAGTAATGGAGGTACTTAGAAATAAAGAATGGCATTCTTTCTGGAAATTCAATGGATTGCATGATCTGAGGCAACATGGTTTTACCTGGGGAAGATCATGCCAAACTAATTTGATTACAGCTATTTGACTGAGTGACCACAGAGTCATATCAAGGGCATGTGATGGATGCAAAATACCTAGATTTCAGCAAAGCCTTTGATACTACTCTTTATAGGATGCTTATCAATAAATTGAGCAGCCTGGGGATAGGTCCCAAGGTGGTGAACTGGTTTAGAAATTGGTTGACTGACAGACAGAAGGTGGTGGTAAATGGAACACACTTAGAAGAAAGGAAGGTGTGCAGTGGCGTGCCTCAGGGATCGATCCTGGGACTGATACTGTTCAATGTATTTGTGAGTGATATTGTGGAAGGACTGAATGGAAAAGAAACTTTTTGCAGATGACACGAAAATTCGCAACAGAGTGGACACTTCTGAGCGCGTGAACAACATGAGGAAAGATCTACAAACACTGGAAAAATGGTCTAATACTTTACAGTTAAGATTTAATGCAAAGAAGTGCAGAGTCATGCACTTAGGATGCAGAAATCCAAAGGAATTGTATGTGATAGGGGGAGAGAGGTTGGTGTGCATAAACCAGGCGAGGGGCCTTGGAGTGATAGTGTCTGAGGATCTCAAGATGGCAAAACAATGCAACAAGACGGTAGCCAAAGCCAGAAGGATACTGGGCTGCATACAGAGAGAAAACCAGCAGAGAAATAACTCACAAAGGATATAAAAAGACTTGAAACAGTTCAGAGAAAGGTGACAAAAATGATTTGGAGCCTGTGTCAGAAGACATATGAGAAGAAACTTGAAGATCTAAATATGTATACCCTAGAGGAGAGGAGGGACAAACAAACAAACCTTTTTCAGAGAAGGGAAAGCTGTAAAACTAGAGGGCATATGATGAAGCTGCAAGGCGGTAAACTTAAAAGCAACATCTGGAAATACGTTTTCACTGAAAGGGTGGTGAATGTTTGGAATTTATTTATTTAAAATGATTTATTGCCCACACAATAAACCAAGGTGGATAACAAAAGATATACACAGTCCATTATGACAAACCAAATACTCATACAAAGCAAATTAAAAACAGTTAAAATAAATATTATAACCTACACAAAAAGTAAAGACAGCCATTTGAGACACCATAAATAATATTGCACCAAAAAGATAACCTGCCTGAAGAACTTCACCCATCCATCAAACACAACCAAAAAAGGCTTGCTGGAATAAGTAAGATTTCAACGTCCGCTGAAAAAGACCATCAGCTCTGCTTCAGCACGTAACTCGTTAGGAAGAGAATTCCAGATCGATGGAGCACTCAAAGAAAATTCTCTTATGTAAAGACTGAAAATGAATCTGTTTAAAAAAAGAGGGAAACACTAATAACTATGCATCCTGAGACAGTAAAATACAAGAAGGGCAATAAGGTTTAAGTAAAGTTGATAGATTAATAGGAGGTGTGGGGGGGGGGCAAATACAGTGATAGAATTCAAAATGTCATGGGACAGACACAGTGGATCTCTTTTATAGCAAGAGGATAAAATCAAAGCAAACAAATATCTTTTTTACTTTAATAAATAGAGGGGGCTGACCTGCATGGAGTGGCAGGTACAAACCCAAACAAAGGCATAGAGGGGGGGGGGGGGGTGCAGACCTGCACAGAGTGGCAGAATAGATGGCCCATACTGTTCTTTATCTGCCACCATATACTGTGTTACTATGTAGGAGCGAGGTTAGTCCTAAGTAAAGAAAGTAAAGTAATAAGTACAAAAGGTCTTCGGAGGTCTAGGAAGGCATAGCCTAAAGCTAGTTATCAAAGCTGCTTATGTTTAATAGGTAAGCAACTTGAAGACCTAAATATGTACAGTACACTTTAGAGGAGAGGAGGGACAGGGGAGATATGATACAGACTTTCAAATACTTAAAGGATATTAATGAACAAATAAACCTTTTTCAAAGAAGGGGAAGCTGCAAAACTACAGGGCATACGATGAAGCTGCAAGGCAGTAAACTTAAAAGCAACATTAGACTTCCGGTGGCATGGTGGACTAGGGCTGACATGTGCTCCCTAGCTCCGGAGTCTCAATACCTTCCCAGGGCACATTTTTCTACCCACCTGAGCGGATTCAAGGACATCGTAGCCAGTGTGATCTGGGCAGAACTGTTTTGGCGTTGGAGCCCCGGTGGGACTGTCTATGGCCACTAAAACTACCCAGCGCGAGAAGCCACGCGGCACTGAGGCCAAGATGGCGGAGGTGGAGGTGGTGAGCCCGGGTGTCGGCCCGACGGGCGGAATGGTGGCCGAAGTGTCCCGAGCAGTGGTGCAGGCGCTGGAGGACAGGCTGTGTGGGCTGGCTTCACAGATGTCGGAGGTGGCCCAAGCGGTTTCGGACTTCACGGGCCGGGTTGAGCAGGCCGAGCAGCGCATCGGCTCCTTAGAGAACAGGCAGGCCCAGGCCTCCACCAGGTTGCAAGCTTTAGAGCTGACGGTGAAACAGCAGGCTGAGAAATTGGAAGATCTGGAGAATCGCAGCCAGCGTAAAAATCGGAGATTCATTGGCGTTAAGGAGTCCGTGAAGGACCGAGTACTGAAGGGTTATATCGAGCAATGGATCCGGGATAATCTACACTTGGAGGACGGAGTGGGCGACGTGGTCTTGGAGAGAATACACCGTATTGGCCCGCTCCGCGTGGCGGACAACAGGCCTCGAGCAGTTATAACTCGCTTCCTGAATTCCTACCAGAAAGAGTGCGTGCTACGGGCGGCACGGAAACAGCGGCGTAGCAGTGGAGAGGGTGAGGCCGGGTCCCTCCTGATTTTTCAGGACTATTCAGCCGGGGTTTCTATGAAACAGAGAGCGTATAAGGAGGTGTGTGGTGCTTTGGTGGCACACGGAGTGCGATTTACCCTGGCCTATCCTGCTAAGCTGCGTTTGGAGTGGGACGGTGTGCAGCATGTATTTGAGACCCCGGTGGAGGCGATGGCATTCTGCCGGCAGCGCTGGTGAAGGGTCCGTTTTGGGGACATGCCTGAGACTCACCCTTACTATTTCTAACTGCTTTTGCACCCTGCCACTCCTATGAACAATTTTTGTGATGGGGTAGCATATGAGGAATGCTGACTTTGGTAGTGGGTGCTGGACATAGAAGCGGAGAATGTGCTCCGGGCGGGGCACGGAGAGGCGGCCCGCAAGTGACAACTGCAACTGCTGCTGGCTTTGCTTTGGCCGCATGGTGGGACGCTACTGGCGCTGGCTTCCACTGGCGCTGGCTTCCACGTGGCGTGGAGGCCTTGAGTTTGCACATGTGCATGTTCATGATGTTTGGTTCCTTTTCTGGTTTATGTTATTACTGTTGGGTGTTGGGTGTTACCAATTCAGAAATCGAAAGTATTATGTGGGCTGGCGGGGTGGATATTCTTGAGGGCTTTCCGGTGCTGCGGTTCTCTATTAGGGCTTGGAGGGGGGGGGACAGCAGCACCGAGAGGGGGCCCTTTTACAGGGGGGGGGGGGTTTCTAAACAGTGGCCTTACCTTCAGAGGTTACGATCTAGCCCTAGTGAGACTGGTGGGAGGAGGGGGTGATACGTAGGGATCACTATGCCTGAGGGGAGTTTGGGTGACTCTATGATCAACGAATACCTGTTGCAGAGAATCCTCTGGTGGCTGTTCAGGTGGTATTCTGGAGGCCCCATTGCCTGTTCCATGCAGCGGGGCGCCACGTGGGAGGCTGACTTGAATATGGGGGAGGCCTTGGAGATTAGAGGGGGGGTCTACTCGGAGGGGGTAGAGAGGGCAACAGCAGAGTTTAGGAATTATGAGGGGAGGGTTGAGCTCCTCATGACATGGAGGTGATGGAGGGGCCTTATTGGCGAAAGAAGTGGGTGGAGCAGGGGGGGGAGAGGGGTGGTGGGTGGGGATGGGAAGGGTTGGGGGAGGCAGCTTAGTTTTGGGGCACAGTGGTTCTTGGGGGGGATAGGGGGACGGGGAGGGAGGAGGGCGGGGTTTGGATTACGCAATAAGGCATATAGACTGGGGTTTGCGTCAGTGGCGGTAGTTGCTGTTGGAATGGCGGGTGCCCGGGAGGACAGGGAGGTGTGGGCCTTAGGCTGGGGGGGGCACACACCGCAGGGCTGAGAGTTTCTTTTTCATGTATTCATTGTTTGAATGGAGACCAAATGGTTAGGAATATAAACATTGGGTCCTGGAATGTCTGCGGCTTGGGATCCCCTATAAAGAGATACAAGGTGTTGCAGCAGTTAAAACGGAAACACATAGAAATCGCGATGCTGCAAGAAACGCACCAATCCTCTGTAGAACATGGTAAACTTGGGAAAGGGTGGTTTGGCACAGTCTACGGGGCGCCGGCGGTGGGAAAGAAAAGGGGGGTGGCTATTTTGATTGCAAAACAGGCTGTATGGGTGGAGGAAAGAGTGGTGATAGATGCGGAAGGTCGATATGTGTTTGTGTGGGATGTGCTGAATGGGATGCGAGTTGTTTTGGGGTCGGTTTATGCACCTAATACCTACGAAGCTTCTTTCTATCAGCGCCTTACCGCTCTTATTTCTGGTGTAGACGGCTATCACTTGATTTTGGGAGGCGATTTTAACTCAGTGATGGACGAAGACCTGGACCGGTCGGGAAGCGTGGGACCTAGAGATAAGAGGGGGGGGCGCGGCGGATATTGGGAATCTGTGATGGGCACAATCTGTTGGATGTTTGGAGGACTTTGCAACCAGGCGAACGGGAATATACTCATTTGTCGCGGGGGCATGGGACCTGGTCTCGTTTGGACTACTTTTTGGTATCGGAGGAGCTGTTTAGCTGGATTCCGAGGGTGGAGATCGGTCCGTCGGTCATTTCTGACCACACGATGGTGCTTTTGGAGCTGCGGTCTAAAGTCCTGAGGCACAGTCGGATTTGGCGATATCCGCTGGACTTAGAAGGAGACGGTCTATTCGAGGCCCACCTTCGGGCTAAGTGGGGGGACTATGTCGCTGCAAATGCTCAACACCGAGACAACCCTGTGCTGTTTTGGGAAGCCGGCAAAGCAGTTCTTAGGGGGGAGATCATTAGCTACCATAGTTCAAAGCGGCGGAGGATGAACCTCAGAATTCTCCATCTAGAAAAAGAATTAGCCAAGGCGCGTCGCGTGTACGCACAACATAAGAGGGGTGATCATAAACTATATTTTCAGGAGGTGCAGGCGGAACTGGATGCTCTGTTACATCAGCGAGCGAAGAAGTCGCTGATGTATTACCGGCATCGACTCTATCAGCATGGCAATCGAGCCGGGAAATTGCTGTCATCCTTAGTGCGGGCAGAGGGAGGATCTCGGCTTATAGGGGCAATCAGGCATAGTGATGGGACGCTCAAACGAAAAACGGAGGAAATCGAACAGGTATTCTGCGACTACTACCAACATCTCTATGGTCTGGAAAGGGGGGGGCGGGGGTTGATGCGGGGCGTGCCTTCCTCCAGACCTGTAAGCTACCTACGGTGTCTGAAGAACAGCTGGGGGTCCTGAATCAACCTATCTCCCCACAGGAAGTACTGCATGTGATTAAACACTTGCGGAAAGGTAGGGCCCCGGGAGTGGATGGGTTGCGCGGGGAGTTTTATAAGATACTGGGGGATGGGGTGGTGGCCCCACTGGGCGACTACTTTGCGGGCCTCATACAGGCGGGGTGGTTCCTGTATGCACAGATTAAAGCCTTGGTTACTATATTGCTCAAGCCTGGGAGGGACCCCCTTGCCCCGGGCTCTTACCGGCCAATTTCCTTGTTGAATGTTGATATCAAAATAGTGGTGAAAATCATGGCAGATCGTCTCGTGGCATTTCTGCCATGCTTGGTGCATGGCGACCAGGTGGGATTTGTGAAGGGGAGGCATGCCGTATATGGGGTACACCGTCTTCTGGCTTCCATGTGCGCGAGCCATAGGGACCACCGATCCTCTATGCTTATCAGTTTCGACGCCGAGAAAGCGTTTGATCGGGTGGATTGGGGGTTTATGTACCAAGTATTGGAGGTTATGGGGATGCGGGGCTTCTTTGTCGATGTGGTAAGAGTACTTTACGCGGATCCTATAGGAGCCATCATGGTGAATGGCAACCTGTCATCTGAGTTTACGATTCAGAAGGGTACGCAACAGGGGTGCCCTCTGTCGCCACTGCTGTTTGTGTTGACATTGGAGCCCCTCTTGTCTAAAATTCATTCCTCAGTGGCTTTTCAGGGGATTTCTATGGGGAACTCTGAGTTTCGCGTAGCCGCCTTCGCGGATGACTTGTTGATTCATCTGGACGCACCGCGGGTAGGGTTGCCTGCCCTGTTGGCGTTAATGCGGGAGTACGGGGTTTGTCGGGTTTTCGGCTAAATCTAGACAAATCCGAGGCGCTCCCGCTGGATTCCGAGTTGGTCGCTGGGTGGGGTGGGGAGTTTCCCTTGAAGTGGGCGACTGGGAAGTTTAAGTATTTGGGGGTCTATATACCGGCTGATCTGACAAAACTCTATCATGTTAATGTACGGAAAGTGCTCAGTGACATGACGGACAAGGCACAGAAATGGAGGGACCTTCCTTTGTCGTTGGGGGGGTCGGATTGCTTTGTTTAAGATGACGTTATTCCCGAAGTTGTTGTATCTGTTACAAACCCTTCCAATATTATTGAAGCGACAGGATCTTCGCCAGATTGATAAGCTGCTGAATACGCTGCTTTGGAGGGGGCGTCGATCCCGAATCCGTATTGCTAGGCTGCAGAGGGCTTGGGGGCGGGGGGGTATGGGACTGCCGGATATCCAGCAATACAATATAGCTTGCCTGCTTCGTCATGTCCGAGATTGGGTGTGGGGGATGGAGGATTACACACCACTGGTTATGGTGGAGGCGCTGGTGCACCCCTTGAGCCTTGGGTATATTCTGCATGCCTCATCGGTGGCTGACGTTGACTTGGTGACCAAAGAGGTGTTACTCGAACCTGTACAGAAAGGGTGGCGATATTTGTGTGGGAAAGTGGGTTTGTCGGCTTTGTGTTCGCCCTTCCTCCCACTTCAAGGGAATAAGGACTTTATGCCGGGGATTCTAGGGAAGGATTTTCTGAGATGGAAGCGGAAGGGGATTACGATGTTAGAGCATGTGCTTCGGGAGGATGGCACTCTTGAATCTTTTCCACGGCTGCGGGATCGATATGCGTTGACTGGAATAGATGTGTTCCCCTATGCCCAAATCCGTAGTTATATCGGTAGTCTCCCAAAAGTGTCGTTGCAAGGGGCGGTAAGTTCGAAGATGGAAGAGGTATTAATGGGGGGGGGGGGGGATCTGGGAGCCAGAGTGGCGTCCTTGCGTAAAGCCTTGGAGGAATTGGGGGTGGGGGAGGATGAGGCTGGGTTGGCGGCAACGTGGGCTAGCGAGTTGGGGGAGGCGATCTCGAGTGAGGGGATTACGGAGTATTGCTACTATTCCAGAGCTCAGTGTGGTGGTGGCCCATCGGGATATGCAGTATAAGTTGATTAGGAGATTGTACTACGCCCCTAATCGTGCCTGGAAAGCGGGCTTAGGTACGTCTAATCGGTGTCCGCACTGTGGGGCAGAAGCGGCCACCTTGGGCCATATGTTTTGGTCTTGCCCCCACATGGCGGGATTCTGGGGGGGAGTTCAGAGGCATCTACGGAGATGTATGGGAGACGGGTTAACTTTCACTGCAGCTAATCTGGTGCTGGATATCTGGGATGGTGGATGGGAGGAGTGTCTGCGTCGTGTTGAATGGAAGTGGATACGATTGGTCTTGGTAGCTGCGCGTATGACTGTTTTGCAGACATGGCTGGAGAAGGGGGGCCCCAAGTGTGGACAGTGGAGGATTAGATTGCATCACATTCTACTGTTTGAACGGGCTAGGGCCCACGGTCATCCTGCACAATGGGCTGGCTTTCTACGCAGCTGGGGCCCGCATCTTCAGTTGATGCTGGCTCGGGCACGCCATCGGATCCTGGGGGGGAACTAGTGGGTAACTCATTGTGCTAGTGGTCTATCTGCCTATTTACATGGACAGTGGGGGTAGCAGTAGGGGGGGATGGTTGGGAGGGTGGGGGTCTAAGGTTGGGAGGATAGGAAGGGGGGGTGTTTAGGTGGGTGGGAGTACTTAGGGGGGGGGAGAGCTAAGGGCATTGGTACAGGGTCAGGCCTAGCCCACTGCTCGCAATGGAAGGACGGGTGGGGTAGGTGGCCATGGGGGGGGGGGGGTGTGGGGAGGGGGACTGGGACTTGGGGAAGGGGGGGGGGAAGGAGGGAGAAAATGGTAAAAAATTAACTGCCAGGAGGAAAAATTAGCAATTGCAGGACTTCCCTGGTAGTATCCTTCTTATGCGGTGTGGACAGGCCCGGGCTGAGTTGCTTCACTTTCCCGTTGGGCGCAGTGGCATAAGTTGTGGTTTGGTATAGACTGGGGCTGCAGTTTGAAGAGGGATGCTATGTTGGTGTTTGTACTTGGCTCTGTCTGTACTTTGCTGTTTTATGTTATTTGATGTTTGGTGTTGTGTGCATTTGAATAAACAAATTTAAACATAAAAGCAACATTAGGAAATCTTTTCACACTGAAAGGTGATGGATGCTTGGAATGCCCTCCCGATGCAGGTGGTAGGAGCAAATACAGTGTCAGAATTCAAAATGGCATGGGACAGACACAGTGGACTCTTTATAGCAAGAAAATGAAATCAAAGAAATATACTTCAATAAACAGAGGGGGGCTGACCTGCACGGAGCAGCAGGTACAAGCCGAAACATAGGCATAGAGGGGGGGTGACCTGCACAGAGTTGCAGTTACAACCACTCTAGCCACCTTATTGGGACTAGGATGGATCATTTTGGTCTTTATCTGCCGTCATATGCTATGTTACTATGATGTTGCTGCAGGCATGACATTCCTCCAGTGGTACTGCCATATTACCTTGCAGGAAGCCACCTTCCTGCAGCAGTTTCGAAAGTCAAGTTTGCATTATCACATTAAAAAACATCATTTTAAAACAGAGTTGGATTTTTAAAGCAGACACTTTTCAAAACGATACTGCCCCCATAGTAATTATAGCACACTTCACTAGCTTTAACAAAGAAAGAACAAATGAACAGGGGGTCATCCTTTAAGCATTGCTTCTCTGTTTGTATTGGGATACAGAATGATGCAAAATCCAGCTCCTGTACCATAACTACAGGAGTGATTGTAAACCGCTCTGATGCGTTTCAGCCTGGGCGGTATATCAAGAAATTGCATAAACAAGTTGATCTCCCTGTTCATTGTAAATACAACTCAGAGTGCCTGCGTTGTATAGTTGATGTTGAATGTAAACCGCACTGATCTAAAATAGCGCGGTATAGAAGAAATGTAAAATAAATAAATAAATAAATAAAATAAACAAACTATAGGAAGTACTACCAACATTTCAGATATGTTTCATTGTCTTTTTTCTTTCCTCCTAAGCTGATCTGACTAGTCTTGTTACAATATTCCCCAGTGGAGGAAAGGGCTTTTTCTAGAGCCTTACAGAGTAAGTTTCTCAGCCCTTTATTTGGGCCCTCTACTGCTGCATTGAGCAGTACAGTTTCCATCCCTAACACTACTCTTGTATTTCAAAGTTCTGAATTCAGTCTGAAAACATCACCCCTTTTCCCTGCAGAATCAGCTCAAGATGTCTTTCCAGGCTGGTAAGCCTGAGCTAAGAGTTATGCAACAGACTGTTTTTTCAGCATCATGCCAAGGAACACAAGGTGTGGTGGAGCAAGATCATTATCTATGCACTCCAAATTATCTTCCGGATTTAAGTTCTCAGCTTTTTGATAAGAAAGCGTTGAGCGCCCATCTTGAATAAGCAAATAAACCCTTGCCTTGCAGAATGAGAAGTTACTGTATGAGTTGGCCTGCTGTATAGGGCTAGAGAAACACATTTGCCATTTTCCAACAGCTGGAAGACTTGTTCTTTTGTTATTGTTTTTTTATAAGCTGTCCTTTAGCCAAGGGCAGATTACCAGTTTCCATTATAGACATATTTAAGAAGCACAATACTCGTTGCATATATTTGCTTTTTGCTAATTAAACTAGCAAATATAGTAACACAGTATATGATGGCAGATGCAAGGTGGCAAGAGTAGGTACGCCCACAGTTCTGCGAAGGTCACCCCTCCCCAAGCCTTTGTTTAGGTGTGTAACCACCGCTCTGTGCAGGCACCCCTACTTGTTGAGATATCAGAGACAGTTAAGTTTATTTTGATTTTATCCTGTTTCTATAAAGGGATCCACTTTATATGGAAATTACACTAACCTGGTAATTGTAGTTCCTGGAGGGTCCAGTTTAGTCCTCCACAATCGGGTAGTGCCCCTCCTCCTGCAGCCTGGAGACTGGACCAATCAAGTCTTCTGTAGTATATATGCAGACGGAGCTCCCAGAAGCCCCCAGTGTACTAGTAACAAAGCATACTTAACGAAGCAACACATTAGATTAATTATGTCATTTTGTATATTAAAGAACAATTTGTACCCCCCAAGAAATATCCAACCCCCTCACCAAACGAGGAAGTCAGAACACTGCATTGCGCCGGTACCGACGCCCCGGTAATCAAAACACATCTCACCATCAGAAATCTCAGGAGCTGACTGAACACCTGAGAAAAGGAAGAGCCATAGCAAAAAACGCGGCTGTACAGAAAAAAGGTCCGAACGGAAAAGAGGAACCGTCTTATGATCAACCGTTCGGAAAAGCGCGCCGCATTATTATAGCAGATAGTCGGGAGGGAAGGAGGACTAAACTGGACCCTCCAGGAACTACAATTACCAGGTTAGTGTAATTTCAATTTCCTGTTCGGTAATCCAGTTTAGTCCTCCACAATCGGGATGTAACAGAGCAGTCAAGACCGGGCGGGACCTTGCCATCCGGCGCGCAGAACCGCCGAACCAAAACAGGAATCCCGAGCCGCTGACACATCTAAGCGATAGTGTTTACTGAAAGCATGCAGAGACGACCAAGTGGCCGCCTTACAGATATCTGCTGGCGGAACTAGGCTATACTCCGCCCAAGAGGTCGCCTGAGCCCTAGTGGAATGAGCCCGTAGCCCCTCCGGAACAGACCGCTGCTGCAACAGATACGCAGACGCGATCGCTTCCTTGAGCCATCTTGCAATGGAAGCTTTAGCCGCCGCTTCCCCTTTACGCGCACCCCCGAAGAGCACGAAAAGACGGTCAGTTTTCCGAAAAGTCTCGGTAGCCTTCAGATAACGACGAAGCGTACGACCCACATCGAGCTGGTGAAGACCTTTGTCCGCCGAACCGACAGAGTGCGAAGAAAGCACCGGAAGGAACACTGCCTGATTCATGTGAAAAGGAGACACTACCTTTGGCAAAAAGGAAGGGACCGGACGGAGGACGATCCGATCCGCGGAAAAAGACAAAAAAGGTTCTCGGCAGGACAATGCATGCAGATCAGAAATGCGCTGTGCCGAACAGATGGCTACAAGAAAAACCGTCTTCAGCGTGAGATCTTTCAGGGACGCCCTACTCAGGGGCTCAAAAGGTTCACGAACCAGGGCCCGCAGCACTAAATTCAAGTCCCACGGAGGAACGAAAATCCTGCGGGAGGGCCGCAAATGAAAAACAGCCGTAAGGAAATGACGTACATCCGGATGAGCCCCGAGAAGATGGCCCAAAACCTTGCCTCGATAACACGAGATAGCCGCCAACTGGACTTTCAGGGAACTAGCCGCAAGGCCCTTATCGAAACCATCCTGAAGAAAACTTAAAACGACGGGCACGGAAACCGTCGCCGCCCGGACTCCCCGCCGGGAGCACCAGTCCTCAAAGATCCTCCAAATCCGAACGTAAGTAAGAGAAGTGGACGTTTTCCTCGCCCGCAGAAGGGTAGAAATCACCGCGGGGAAGTAGCCCTTCTTTTTCAGCCGAGCCCTCTCAATGGCCAAACCGTAAGCGAGAATCGATCCACTTGGGGCATCCGCAAGGGACCCTGAAGAAGAAGATCCGGCAGCGCGGGCAGGAGCCATGGAACGCTGTCGCGCAGCCGGACCAGATCGGCATACCAGGGCCTCCGGGGCCACCAATAACACTCGACCCCGATGGCTCTCGATGCGTTGCACGACCCGGCCGATCAGAGCCCACGGAGGAAAGACATAAAGAAGACCGGACGTTGGCCACGGCTGAATGAGAGCGTCGATCCCCTCGGATATGCGCTCCCTTCGTCTGCTGAAGAAGCGCCCTGTCTTGGCCGATTGAAATGTCGCCATGAGATCCATGATGGGCGGACCCCAGCGCCGGACTATTTGCGCGTAAACCTGTGGGTTGAGCTCCCACTCTCCGGGGTCTACCCGCACTCTGCTGAGAAAATCGGCTTGGACATTGTCTGCGCCTGCAATGTGTGCTGCCGAGATTGCCGGAAGACGAGTCTGCACCCAATTGAACAAGGCCGTCGCTTCTGTTTCCAAGGACACGCTGCCGGTGCCCCCTTGGCGATTGATGTAAGCTACTGTGGTCGCATTGTCCGACAGGACTCGCACCGGTCGGCCGAGGACTAGAGCCTCCAGGGCTAACAGGGCTAGCCGTACTGCCCGTAATTCGAGACGGTTGATCGACCAAGAAGCCTTCCGGAAGACCATTCCCCCTGAGCGAAGCGGGTCTCGCAGTGAGCCCCCCAGCCGGTTAAGCTTGCATCCGTTGTGAACGGAACCCAAAGCGGAGGCTCCAAGGGAATCCCCCGCATCAGGTTCTCGGAGGAGAGCCACCACCGTAGTGATCGGCGAACCGCCCTTGGGCAAGGCAATCTCTTGTTCAATGAGTCGAACTGGTTGGACCAACGGCGCAGAAGAGCACTCTGCAGCGGACGCATGTAGAAGCGCGCCCAAGGCACCACCTCCAAGGTTGCTGCCATCGTTCCGAGGAGCCGCAGGTACCACCACGCCGATGGAGCGGGCATCCCTCGGAAGAGTCGGACAAGAGCCCGCAACGCCAGAAAGCGGCGCTCCGGAAGGCACACCAAGCCCCGTGCTGTGTCGAAGCGAACCCCCAGGTACTCGAGATCCTGCGTCGGACACAGACAACTCTTGCATTCGTTCACCACCCAGCCGAGGGACCGCAACAGAGCCACCACCCTGCTCGTGACTTGCCCACACTCCCGACTGGACTTTGCTCGAATCAACCAGTCGTCGAGATACGGATGGACCAGGATGCCCTCCTTGCGCAAGGCCGCCGCGACGACAACCATTACCTTTGTAAAGGTGCGGGGAGCCGTGGCGAGTCCGAACGGCATGGCCCGGAATTGGAAGTGGCCCCACGGAAGCGCGAAGCGGAGAAACCGTTGATGAGAGGGCCGGATGGGAATGTGTAAATAGGCCTCGGTGAGATCGAGGGACGTCAAAAACTCCCCCAGACGCACTGCTATGATGACTGACCGCAGGGTCTCCATACAGAAGTGCGGCACTCTGAGAGCGCGATTCACGCCTTTGAGATCCAAGATCGGACGAAGAGAGCCGCCCTTTTTGGGAACCACAAAATAGATGGAGTAGCGACCTGCGCCTCTTTCCAAAGGAGGAAACGGAACCACTGCCCCCAGTGAAAGCAGGCGATCCAGGGTCACGCGGATGTCCCGCGTCCTTTGAGCTCCCTTGCTGGGTGACAGAACAAAGGAATCTGGAAGTGGGTACGCAAACTCCAGGGCATAACCTTCTTCTATAATCTGCAGCACCCACCGATCTGACGTAATTTGGGCCCAAGAAGGAAGAAAGTCGCGCAAACGACCCCCGATAACGGGACCTCCCTCTAGAGCCCGCCTCGTTTCATTGTGGCTTGCGATTAAAGGAAGAGGCCGAGGAAGAGGCGGCTCCGGAGAAGCCTCTTCCCGCTCCCCTGAAACCACGAAATCCTTGATGACGTGTTCCAAAACGACCGCGCTGTGATGTCCACAGTCGGGAGGAACGAAACCTGCGCAAATCCCGAAACTGACCGCGCGCCGAGGTGGACGATCTATTGAGCTTAGGCTTATCTTCCGGAAGCCTTCCACCCTTAGACTCACCGAGATCCTTCACCAACTTATCGAGAGCCTCACCAAATAACAATTCTGCCTTTAAAGGGCAGCTTACTGAGGCGAGACTTGGAAGAACCGTCAGCCGCCCAGTTGCGCAACCAGATGGACCGGCGCGCCGCTACCACGGAGACCATACTATTCGCTAAGGAGCGGATTAAATTATAAAACAGATCTGCCAAGCAGGCCGATCCCGACTCCATGCGGGTAACGTCCAGCAGACCCTGTTGGTCTAGGCCGGAACCCGAGCGCAGATGCTGTGACCACCGCAAACAAGCCCGAGCTACCCACGCCCCACAAATAGAGGCTTGCAAAGACAAGGCATTGGTGTCGAAGGCTTGCTTCAACAAATTATCAACCTTCTTGTCCTGAACATCCTTCAGGGCCGCAGCCCCTTCAACCGGGATGGTGGTTTTCTTGGTCACTGCCGAAACTGCAGCATCCACTCGTGGAGACTTAAACAAGTCCCTGTCCTTGTCGGCAAGGAGGTAAAGACGATTCATGGTCCGAATCCCTTTCAAACCGGATTCCGGCTGCTCCCACTCCGCATGGATCATCTGCTCAACCACGCGGTGCACGGGGAAAACTACCTGGGCATCCCTGACCGCCTGAATGAGAGGATCCTCAAGACCCTCCTCCTCCAGGGGCCGCACCGCAGATAGGTTAAGCGTTTGCAGAGACTCCGTGACCAAAGGGATCAGCTCGTCCCTTCGAAACACCCGAATGATCCGAGCCTGATCTTCCGGCTCAGGGATCTCCCCGTCCTCTAACTCCTCAGCCTCAGTCTCAGGATCACCCTCTGCCTCGGAATCCGGAGACAAAGGGTGACCTGATCCTGGTCCACCAACTTGAGCCGCTTGACCGCGGGCTGAGAAGACCGCTGAACCTCCCCTGCGGGTCCTGAGGGGAGAGAGGCGGGCCAAGCCCCCGGCAACTGACCGGACCGGCTCAAGCTGAAAGCCTGATGCATGAGGAGAACGAAATCAGGGCAAAAGTCCATAGGCGGCGCTACTATAGCCGCATGTTGGAGCTCAGGTACCGAATCATTGGACGGTGGGACCGATCCAGAAGGGGGGACGCTCGTTGAAGGGACACTGTCCCCCAAAGGAGAAGTGTCCCCGGGGATAAGCTGTTCCTTAACTTCAATAGGACGCTCCAGGTCTGAAGAAACTGAAGCACAGCCCCTGCAGATGCCAGAGTCAGTCACTGCCCCTCTGCGGGACCCACAAATCATGCATTGGGGTTTGGCAGCCATGCTAAGGCAACCTCCGCCCAGCGGGAAAAGAGGGAACAGAAACAGGGAAGCCCACACCAAAGGGACCAACCCTATGCAAATCAGTACAGACTGAAATTTAAAACTTTTTTTTTTTTTTTTTTTTTTACAGAAAATAAAATACTCCCCAGAATCCCAGGGGTGCCCTGAGCAAAATCGCCAGCATAAGAAACCCCAAAAATGCCAGGGGAACCCGTGCACAAGTGTTAAAAAATGCCCCTAAAAAGCACTCTTTAGAAATTCAAAATGGCCGCCGCACTTTTTCACCCGCGGTAAAAAACGGCGCGAAAATACAAAGGCAACCAAATAACATGGAAAAGAAAGAAAACGACCCTCAAATACAGGGCAAGCGAAAAAATTCAGGAAAAAATGCAAATCGTGAGGCAGGGGAGCTGACAGACCCTCTGACAAATCAAACAGGAGCAGCAGTGCCCGAGAAAGGTAAGGAAATGAAAACTCCTACCAGCTCAGGAAACAGCCAGGAATTCAGCCAGCTTCTCCAGGTAACAGACAATGCTGTAGCAGGTATGGCTCTTCCCCGTACAGCCAAGGGGAGAGCTCAACCCAGGCTTCAGAAATCCCCAGGCAGGAAGGCAGGAGCCCAATGCAGGTCTGGCTTCCCCCAGGATGTCCCCTGTGGTAATGGATTTTTTTTTTTTTTTTTTTTTTAAAGATACAGCTACCTAGCAAAGAAATGGAAATAAAGGACCAAAAACAAAACCCCAGAAGAACTAACTAACTAGTGTTGCTCCTTCAAGAGTCACTTAGTGTGCCCAGCAAGGGCACAGTAGTCCTCAAGCTGCAAGGAGACTGGACACACTGGGGGCTTCTGGGAGCTCCGTCTGCATATATACTACAGAAGACTTGATTGGTCCAGTCTCCAGGCTGCAGGAGAAGGGGCACTACCCGATTGTGGAGGACTAAACTGGATTACCGAACAGGAACTGCCCCATGCCATTTTGAATTTGAAATCACTCTATACAGACTAGGGACATGAAATGCTTTTTTTGCCTTAGATGAATGAGATCAACACTGCTGATGTCCAATTCTCTACCATTTGTTCAAAGACCTTAAATTGAGTAGTTCAGTTTTCTCATCCTTTCCTACTCAAATTTTTTTTTAATTGCTGCTGCAATTTTCAAATACAAATTACAATAATAGGAATAAGAACAGAAATGACTGATACAGCAATGGTTTAGAAAATATAAATAAAAATGAATTCTCAGTGAGTGGTGGAGGATTGTGGTACCAACTAGGATCTGGGAGGAAGGCCGGGAGACCAGCTGCTTGCCCCAGACATGCAAATTCTGGTCCCGCTGATGTCATCAATGCAGAACCAGCTGGCAAATAAAAGCAGGGTTTGTCTGTGGGCCGCAATCACTGGGCTACGGCTGTTGGGGGTTGCAGCCCAAAGGGGCATGACCTAAGGGGAAGGTCACGCCCCTTAGGAACCACCCGGAGTTGTATGGATTACCTGCTGTTTAGGCGGTTTATTCCCTTGTTTGACTGGGTGAGATTTTTCCTTTTTACTCTTCATAGTAGCTAAGCAGCAGAAAAGGAAAAATGGCAAGATGTCTTCCTCAGCTAAAGGGCCAATGGATAAACATATTGGGGACTTCCAACCTCTGTTATTCGCAGGGTGCGTATTCTGCATGCCCGCCTCCCAGCATGCACAGAGCTGCTGTACAGGGAGTGCTGGACGGGGGCGGGAGGGGGAGTTGCAGAGGCAGAGAGTAGAAAGGGCAGAGGTGGGCCCATAACCCCGGACATACAGGGATGATTCAGGTAAGGGTCCTGTACATCCGGTGGGCCGAAGATGGATGTCAGACCTATTCCACCTCAGAGGTGGAATAAGTCTGATGAAGTGCCGAGATTGTGCTGTGGGTTGGGGGGGGGGGGCCCAGGCCCAATGTCAGGTAGACGCCCGCTGCCTGACCCCAGCCATGGCATTTCCCGCCAAAGCTCGGTGGCAGGGGAGAGGGCTTATCATTTACTGGGGCCGTCAGCGCTCCTGCATGGCATCCCCCCCACACCAGGCCAGATTGACATCAGGGAGGCGAATGGGAAGTCAAACCGCTCCCCGATCACTGCCACAAGGCCGATCAGCCCAGCGCATCCAAGCTTCATTTAGAAAGCGTGCTGGCAGGCGCAAGGACACTCGCTGCCCCCACACCAGGCCATATCAACATCGGGGAGGCAAGCAGGAAGGCAAGCCCCTCCCTGATCGCCGCCACAAGGCCGATATGGCCCAACGCACTCAAGCTTCATTTAAAAAGCATGTCGGCAGGTCTCGCCAGAGGGCCCTTAGGCGGGGACCTACTACTAAGCAAAAGAAAAAGAGGGTATAATCTTAATACTTTAAAAGAAAAGGCACAGGAAACTTTGTCGCCATCAATAACATAAGCAAGATGAACCACACAGCTCAGCAGAATCATCTAGACAAGCCCTACTCCACCAATGAACACTCAAGGTAACCCCATAACTACCTCAATCGCTTTCAAAATGAATAAAATTACTGGCTACTACCTTATGCCTCTCCATCTTACTCACGATTACAATCTACCAGCTCCCTCTCCCTCTCCATAGACAGACCATCACTCATACTAATCATCCACACATACCCACTACATATACCCTCCCCTCACCACTAAAACAAGGGCACAGACACAACCAGCACCTTATCCAAATCAACCCCAAATCACTAACGACCAAGCTCCTCTCCCCCTAATTCTGTAGCACAAACCCATCAAATCAAATGTGCCCTCCTAAATGCACGCTCTGCAAGAAACAAAACACAAATCTTATCTGATCTTCTAACCGACAATCAACCCGACATCCTAAGCATAACTGAGACCTGGTTCACAGAAACAGATACAGGCCTACTAAATCAACGCATACCTCAAGACTAAATATATTCAGCTCTCCAAGGTCAAACTAAAGAAATGGCGGTGTCTGCATCCTAGCTAGAACGTGCTTTAACTTCCACACCCTCTCTAAAACTTCTGCTAATGGTCTAGAGACTTTAACAATTACAAACAAAATCACTATACTCCTTGCTTACAGATCCCCAAATGTCGATACTGACAGCCTTGAGTCTATCCTGGAAACCATTTGTAACAGCACAAACAAGAAATACAGCACAGTTACTTACCTTGTAACAGGTGATCTCTGGGAACAGCAGGAATAAGTCTTCACATATGGGTACGTCGGTACCGACGGAGTCTGCGCGGGAATGCTTCCCAGCGTCCAATCAAAACGCTTTTGAAAGCATCCCACCACGCCTGCGTGCTGCCTTCACGCCTTCCCAACTGCCTCTCCTCAGTTAAGTTTTAAAGCTGAGACAAAGAGAGAGAGAGGAAAGGAAAGATAGATAGAGAGATACAACTCCTAGGGGAGGTGGGTGGGTTGTGAAGACTTATTCCTGCTGTTCCCAGAGATCACCTGTTACAGGTAAGTAACTGTGCTATCTCCAGGAACAAGCAGGAATGAGTCTTCACATATGGGGACTCCCAAGCTGAGATGCCCAGAGGAAGTCCTAGCATGTTGCGGATGTAGAAGAGCCATGCTACTCCCCAGAACCTCAGGCATCCTGGGGATGGAGGGTAGGAGTTGAATACAGAAAAGGTGCTGTGGAACAGCTGAACTAGAACAGGACCTCTACAGAGAAGAACCCTGTAGAGAGGAGATCTAGTGGTAAAAATTGAGATATGGGCCTCCCTTGTTGGCTTTGCAAGTCTACTGAGGTTGATATGGATCTGTTAGAAGAACCATTGGAAAACCTCAAGGAGTACCTCACTGAGAAGAAGAGGTAAGAAAAGTAGAAAAACAAGTGGAGGTCAGAACCCCTCAGGGTGAGAAATAGCCCCAGGGAGAAACTGGGGTAGGGAAAGAGAGGTAGGACTTCAGCGGAAGACGCAGAAGGTACCATTAAGAAAGCTTAAGCTGTGTTGGTCCAAGAAAAATCCAATCCTAGGACCAAAATAAAAAAAAAAAAAAAAAAAAAAAAAAAAGAGTCTGACCCAGCTGGACTGGCAGTAGAAACAGTCCATGTAGGAGAGAAAGGGTGTGGAAACCCCTGTATCTGATAAGAAGTTAAGGACAGACTTAGGAAGCACTAAGCTTTAGATAAACTGAAGTTCCTCAATGTCTTTCCTGAATGGGTTAAGGAAAGAAAAAGGTACATGGAGAACTTCAGGGGTACCTAACCCTGAAAGGTTATGGTAAGAAAAAGTTTGTTGATCACCACAGGAAGTGGTTATGTGTGTAGAACCCTAAGTATGCTGGTACAGCATTGATAGGGGTGGTGCCCATCTGTCAGGATCATATAGGAATGTATGAATATCTGAAAGTAAACAGACAGATAGATAAGTATATGGATACATATCTACCTAAAAGATATATCTCTCTCTATATATACACCACACATACATATACACCACACATACATTCCTAAAGTTATACACATATAGAGTATATATGCATATATATACGGAGAGACCTGCATAGGCAGAAGAAACACAGATATAAATATATATATGTATATATGAATATGTAGGCATGTAGACAGATGTTTCCAGGTATGTGGATGAAGAAATGTCTATAGAAATTCATCCCCATAGGAGTATGGGGAGAGAAAAGATTCATCTAACAGCAAGGAGGGTGATACCCGCTTGAATAGATGCATTAAGAATCTTCCTTCCCTGGTTATGATTGAAAAAGTCAGGGGAATAGTGTCCCTGACAAAAGAGAGTCTAAATCCGTTTCAGAATTTGAGCTCTTAAATAACCAGGATGGCCTACGTGGAAAAAGGCAGAGGATAACTTCAGTCTGCAGGCAGCAAGTCCAGATTTCTCCAGAACCGCAGTATGGAGAATGGATAGAGGACGTCACTGGAGGAAGATACCATAGTGACCTGTCTACAAGGGCAGATGGGTATCAGGCGTCCTTTAACTGCCACTGAAACAAAAAAGATCTCTGTCAAGAAGACCAAGGGGATATGGACCAAGCCAGGGAATTTGCCATTCTTTAGGTTGTCACGTGAAGAAAAGGTCTGAGCCTCAGGTCTCAAAAGAGATTTTAAATGAGATGGTAGGGTAGGGAACACCTACCAGACATGAAAAATATGACTGGGGAAAACCCTCCTAACCCTCTGGTGTTATCTGCTAGACAAGGTATGATGCTCTCTAGCAAGGGCCCATAGTGCAAAGCTACTCTGTAGAGTTGCAGAGAGCATGCTGCAGGTTAGTTAGAAGAAAAAACTGGCTGCTAAAAGTCAGTGGGTAAGAACTATTCTGCCAAGGACAAGGGGCAAAGAATAGAAGTTAACCAAGCAGTCTGTGATAATAGGGTTTCCCAAACGAGGTTGATAACCTGTTTGGGGTTTAGCACTGAGGCTAGAAGAATAGCTAGTGGAGGAGAAGCCCTGGTTGTGTGGTGAACAGAACCAATGGCTAAACCACTAGGAATTAGTGTATCTGCAGCAACTACCAGGGTAGCGGGCGAAAAATTTCTTTTCCCATCTTTTTTAGATTAGAAAAAAGAGACAACAGACATAGTAGGACTATCTAGTGTCTGATGAGCTGCCCTAAGGAAATAAAGGGGGAGACAACTCTTAAATGGAGAATCCCCCTGTGGAACAGGTAGAGGACCATAGGGGCTTACCAGTGTAAAAGAGCCACTCTTACAAACCAGATGCTGTAGCAAGAGGGAGGTAAGACAGAGGTGAAGGAGACTGACTATAAAGGAAGTCTCTGAAAGGTAAGATGATACATGCCAGTACAGGGAAACAGCTGTCTTATTAATAGTTGTCATTTCTCTTTCCCCGAAAAGGAAGAGAAACCTGTCAAGTGAAGGCATGATCATCATGAAGACTCTTAGAGTAAAGGAAAAAACGTCTCAAGAAGAGACATCTTGAAAAAGTTAGGATAAATTTAGAGCAGATACTTCAGCAAAAAGAAGTAGACTGCCCCTGTAACCAGCAACACAAGGGGGAAAATGACTTATTTAAAACCCTGCGACTGCTGGGTTTGTGGACCCTGTTGAGGTTGTGGCTTCTTCAGACTAGGGCGATGTTTCCCCTGTTTGGGAACATCTGAATGATGGGCAGAAGAAGAATAAAAAACGTTTTCCCCCTAGGGGAAGAAAGTTGGGTAGGACATTTCCTACCAACTGGGAAAGAGGAAGGCGTAGAACAGCCTCTGGAAACAGGAATGTCAGTGGTTAACTGAGCAACCTGGGAGTAAAGACTCCTTGTTAAAGAGATTTTCTCCAGTGCAAGGAGTATTTCCCAGTCTTTCTTGAGCCCATTTGTCTAAGCTTGAAGCCTGGAGCCAGGCTTTATGTCGTGCCCCTATAGCTATAGCAGACGTTCTGCTAACAGACTCAAAGGAGTCCAGGGAAGCACGAATAAGGAACCTAGATATATTCTGAGCATGACTAATCAGAGAGGAATAGTCTGCACTTATAGTCTCTTGAAGAAAAGGAGTCAAAGATAGTAATTTCTTTGTAACCTCATCAACAGATAATCCCATCTAGAACATATATGAGAAAATTCTTGCTGAAAGCATGGATGCCTGGAAGGTTTGGCATCCAAAGGCATCTAAAGTCTTAGACTCACGACCTGGCGGATAAGAAGAGTGCTTTTTAGTACTCTTCACCCGCCTCATTGCTGATTCAACAACAATGGAATGATGAGGAAGTTGAGTCTTCTGAAAACCTGGAGAGGAAGGCACCTGATATAGAAGATCAGTTGTCCTAGAAGGTGGGGGCACCGTTAAAGGAGCTTGCCACATTCGTAGAAGGAGATCCTGCAAGGAATGATGCAAAGGAAGCATGATGGTATCCTTTGCTGTCCCAGGAATATACAGGGATTCTGCATTGCCGTGTGTAGGATCCTGTCCAGGCATAGGCAAGTGATTTCATCATATCCATGAGAAAAGCTTGAAAAGAAAAATCCCCAGAGGGAAATTCTTTTGGACAGGCTAGATCTGCTGAAGAACTAGCATTGACACCAGAGGATCTATCTAACCTTATAGGAATATAAGATCCTGAATGGTGGAGATCCCTAGAGAATGGTCGCCGGTACCGCAGGGGGTCGGGACCAGCAACAGTTGGTAACATATCGTTCATGTTAGGGATCGATTCCAAACTCGGTATCGAGGGAAGCGAGCCTGAAGAGGGAAGCATGGAAGGCACTGACAGCCATGGTAATGTGGATACCGGTACCGACTCCGGCACTGTATCCGGTACCAGTGGATGAAGGCCAGCCGGTGACAACTCTATCGGTATGGAAGAAACCGAGAGTGCCGGACATGGATCATCGGAACCGTGCCTTCAGTACCGTTTGGTGTCGGTACCAAGGCGAGTCGGTACCCAGTCCTCCAGACTGGAGATCGATTCCAGACTCGGCATCGAAGGAAGCGAGTCTATCGAAGCACATCTGGAGGGTACCGACGTTGGTACTAGTATCGGTACCGGGATCGATACCGATACTGGAGGGTCGGCCTGGAGCGTATCCAATAGTCCCGTAGGTACCGAGGATGCCAGACAACGATCCTTGGTGAGGAATGTTTCATCCAACACCATTGCCGATGCCGGGGTATCGGTACCGCTTGAAGCGGATGCCACCACTGAGCATGGCACAGGTATGTTCTGTGAGGGGTGAACCTCAGGAACAACCTGAAACCCCACACAGGCTTTGGAGGCCGAAGACTCCCACCGGGGTTTTAAAACCAGTATGTTCTCGAGGGCAAGGCCAGAGGCATCTCTATGCTGTGCATGAGATCTACCACTCGAGGACTGGCTAGTCTTAACAGACTGTTTTTGGGTTACCTGATGCCGTGCAGAAGAAGTGGTCAGTGCCCTGAAGCTGGATGGGGACCACGTATCGAGGGAAACCAGATGCTGAAGACTTCTTCCGACAATACTATTGCAGGAGGGACACTCCGGAGGAAAATGGTCAGGACCCAAACCGGCCAGACACCAATTAGGGGTGTCTAAGGTTAATTTTGTACCGCTGCAGTTTGAACATTTCTTGAGAATAGTGACTGGCGGTTCCATGAAGGAAAGTGAGTAGGCCTAGCAGGCCTAAGAAAACCGTGAGGCACTAAGAAGAAAAAATATTCCTTAAAGAGGAAATTTACAAGAAAAAAGGAGAAAAAAACACCGGCGGTACCGGTGGCGTCGGGGACCACAAGAAAACTAAAAAATAAAAACAAAAATTTTCTGCGGTGACAGGAGGACGTCCTGCCGGCTCCGCGGAAAAACAAAAACTGAGGAGAGGCAGTTGGGAAGGCGGGAAGGCAGCACGCAGGTGTGGTGGGATGCTTCCAAAAGTGTTTTGATTGGACGCTGGGAAGCGTTCCCGCGCAGACTCCGTCGGTACCGACGTACCCATATGTGAAGACTCACTCCTGCTTGTTCCTGGAGATCACATGATGCTAGGTGATTTCAACCTCGCCTCTGCACCTCCAATCAAAGCAAACAACTTTCTTGAAGCAATGGAACCCCTAGACTATATCCAAACTGTCAACCAAGCCACCCATATCAAAGGCAACACCCTTGATATGATTTTCCTACCACTCAACATCCTCAACCAGCATCAAATCCCACCACCCACTACCACAGATATCCCATGGTCAGACCACAAAATAATATCAATAACCATACCTCCAGAAATAAAGGAACACAAACAATGCAATACAGAACACTGCACACGCATATTCCACAACTGGGACAAGGAAAAATTCCTAGCAAACATACTCCCCAAGCTGAAAAACTGCCCCAATTACATGACATAGATACTCTAATATACAGTATAAGAACATAAGAACATAAGATATGCCATACTGGGTCAGACCAAGGTCCATCAAGCCCAGTATTCTGTTTCCAACAGTGGCCAATCTAGGTCATATGTACCTAGCAGTTTCCCCAAGGGACACAGGTTCCACAATGCTTGTATTGGTTCAAGCATTGATATCCTGGGTCCCTTCTTAATAATGGTTTATGGACCTTTCCTCCAGAAACTTGTCCAAACCTTTTTTAAACCCAGCTACACTAACAGCCTTTACTACATCCTCCGGTAACAAATTCCAGAGTTTGACTACACGTTGAGTGAAAAAATAATTTCTTTTATTAGTTTTAAATAGTTTACCCTTTAGCTTCATTGCATGTCCCCTAGTCTTTCTATATTCTGATAAGGTAAACAATCGATCTACATCTACCCGTTCCACTCCGTTCATTAATTTATAGACTTCTATCATATCTCCCCTCAGACGTCTCTTTTCCAGGTTAAAGAGCCCTAACCTTTTAAGCCCTTTCTTCATAGGAGTATCCTTCCATCCCCTTTACCATTTTGGTGGCTCTTCTCTGAACCTTTTCTAAAATCGCTATATCCTTTTTAAGATACGGCGACCAGAATTGCACACAATAGTAATTGCAAATCGCTCAGATGCAAATCGCTCAAATCCTGACTACTCTCCACTAATCAACTGTTTCAACACAATAACCGACTGGCTTCTCAATCAGAACATGAGAATAAATTTCAAGAAAACCGAAGTACTCATAGCCACAAGAAACAAGCAATTTGCTCCGTCAACCACCCTCACAGTAAGAGATGCAGAACTCCCAATCAAGACCTCCATAAAGTACCTCGGTGTGATACTCGATCAACAACTCAATCTTAAAGAACACATAAAGAAAACAGTAAGGTCAATTTACTACAAACTAAAAACACTGCGCCACCTGAAACCAATGATGGAGACCAAGGATTTCCGTACAGTCTTCCAAGCAATAGTCACACCAAATTTTGACTATGCGAATATCATCCTTCATGGCCTCCCCAAGAATACTCTAAATCCACTTCAACTGGCGATGAACGCGGCAGCCCGCATCTTATCTGGAGCTTCTATAAGGGATCATATAACACCAATTCTGATCGATCTGCACTGGCTCCCGATAAACTGCAGAATAACATACAAAACCCTCCTCATCACATTCAAAGCTATTAATAAATTATCTCCTGCATCGATCTCAAACCTCATCACCCTCACACCAAACAACAGACCCAGGAGACTAGTAGCAGAAAACACACTAGTTACTCCTAGCATCTCCACAAAATGGACACAACAAACTACTAACAGAGCTTTTGTGTCCTATGCTCCCAAATGCTGGAACAAACTACCTCCAAACATCAGATCAATCAGGGATATCACCCAATTTAGAAAGTCCATCAAGCACTACTTATTCACTCTGCACTTCAGGCTACCATACACCCAATAGAACTGGCCCCCACCTCACTCAGATAACTCCTACACATAACAACAACCCAGAACAAAAAATCAAAACGTAATAACACTGTATTCTTGTCAAACTCAAATTTTGATGTAACCTATCTAATGTATATATAATTATGTATAATTATGTTGATAGTTATCCCCAGTTTACACCCAGTTTATCCTCCCTGTTATCTGTAAACCTAGATCAGTCATGTATTGACAGGTATGTTGTTGTTCAATGTAAACCGCACTGATGATGAATAGTGCGGTATATAAAAAATGTTAAATAAATAAAAATAAAAATAAAATAAAAGACAGAGTTTGCCCTGCATGCTGAACAATCCCACTAAAACCCCTGTAGTTACCCTGCTATAGCAACATCGGCAGGACTATGGGATAGACTTCAGATTGTCCTCACTGAAGGCTTGCCTCGCTCCAAAGAGAGCTATATGTATTTAAAGGTTATTCTATCATAATGAAATTACCTCATTCATGGTTTAACTTTTAATCTTGATGCAGTCGGCAACCTTGCACTAACCTAAAAAAAAAACACAAAAAAAACCTTTAGCTGATGATTACTCCTCTGTGGACTCAATAGTGACAACTGAGAAACCCTTAGAACAAACACATGCAATAAAAACACCAGAGTTGAGTACATCTAACCTACTGTCATATATTATAAAACACATCAATTCTCACAAGGCATAAAGTGGATCTCTTCTGTTTCACAGTGGAACATTAGGAAGAGGCTAATCTATTCCTGAAAAAGGGTGCCTCGGACAAATGATCCCCAGGGTCAATCAGACTGTGGAGAAAGTGAAAACGGACTCCTGGGGTAGGGGTGGGGGTGTAGCTGATGCAAGTTTCAGTTTCTAATTAGCCTCAGTGGTGAAGACATAAGAAAGATATTACCAGAATGTGACAGTATATTGTTCAATAAAGGAATTCAGCTTTCAGAAGGAATTTAAGTAAAGTAGTATATTCCTGTAGAAAATCTTAGGCCATTAAGAGACTACCATGACTTTAAAAACCAATATGTTTAATACTGAACAACTAAAAAATAGTTTTCTTTTGTAAAAGATGTCTGTTGGGGGATTCATGAAAAAATGTTCCATAATGAACAAATCCAAATTCTGTAAAATATTAGAATAGCTCACGCAAAAGATCCTAGCAAAGTGAATAGGATGCAGAAGTGTGCACCTTAGTTCTATCTCAGGAAGTCCAGTACACTGGGGTGAGGGACCAGTCTCCACGGGGCATACTGAGCACACTAAAAGGCAAATTTTGAGGTTTTTCATTCTTTCCAGCCCAACATAAGTTGGAAAGTATAGTCACTCACCTGTGGTAGGTGTTCTCCAGGAACAGCAGGAATCAGTCCTCACCAATGTTCCCTCTAATTTTCTGTAGGCTGTGTGCGCATAAAATATCAGCTGTGCAGCATTTATTTATTTATTAACATCTTTTATATACCGCACTATTCATTATCAGCGCGGTTTACAGAGAACAAGAAAACTTCAGACAAGTTACATTTATCTGGTTTTACATATAATAGGAACAGCAGCTTGGATAACCGGGGCAATTATTTACAACAAAAGGAAGGTTAAATTTTTGTGCGCCACATAACGACACTCAGAGTTATATACTTTAAAATTTGACTACACGTCAGAATACAGTATGTACACCACATTGATTTTAAAGAAATTAAATGAAAAAGCGTAGTTACTCACCTGTAACAGGTGTTCTCCAGGAGCAGCAGGAATCAGTCCTCACAAATGGGTGACGTCGGCGCCGACGGAGCCCTCGCGGAGCAATTTTCCCCAGCTTTCAAAGAAAGCCTTTGGGAATTGCAGCGCGCATGCGCGGTCCTCATCCCGCCCAAGGGTGCCATCTTGCTCAGTCAGATGACATAGCTAAAAGACAGCAAAAAGTAGCAAAAACGAAAGCATATAACTGCAACTCCAAGGGGAGGAGGGAGGGTTGTGAGGACTGATTCCTGCTGCTCCTGGAGAACACCTGTTACAGGTGAGTAACTACGCTTTCTCCAGGACCAAGCAGGAAGTCAGTCCTCACATATGGGACTCCCAAGCTTAAGGCTACCGGAGACCCTAAGCACAAAAAATGAGCTCCCTCAAGGTCATTAGCACAGAAGGAAGGAATCTTCTCTGAATATGTCTCCAACCGGTAGCCCAACATCCGGGACGGAGGGTAGGAGTTGCCTATACCTCGAAGAGGTTACGGAGGACTGCCTGTCCGAAAGCACTGTCCCTGCGGGACTCCCTCTCCAGGCAGTAATGGGCTGCAAAAGTCTGGCTTGAAGACCAAGTAGCGGCCCGGCAGATGTCTGCCAATGGAACAGAGCAGAGGTAAGCCACTGACGTAGCCTTCGCCCCGAACACGATGAGCGGTGACTCTACCTTCCAGCACGAGGCCCGCAGCCTCGTAAGCCCAAGCGATGCAGTCCGCAATCCAGATGGACAGAGTACGCTTGGAGACAGGGAGCCCCAACTTGTTGGGGTCATAAGACACGAAGAGCTGAACAGCCCTTCGGTGCTCCCGCGTACGGTCAAGGTAGAAGTTCAGTGCCCTCCTACAGTCCAGGGTATGCAGGACCATTTCAGCTCGGCTGGAGTGTGGCCTGGGAAAGTAAGTCGGAAGTACCACCTCCTGGTTGATGTGAAAAGGGGAAACCACTTTAGGAAGAAACTTAGGGGAGTCCGTAGGACTACTACCCGGTTTCTTGTAGAACCTAGTGTAAGGAGGATCAGATACTAGGGCCTGCAGCTCACTAACGCGTCTAGCAGAAGTGAGGGCCACCAAGAACAAGGTTTTCCAGGAAAGAAAACGAAGAGGACAGGTAGCCATAGGCTCAAAAGCCGGACAGGTAATCCGCTGTAAAACCACATTGAAATCCCAGTTCGGGGCTGGCGGGCGCAAAGGTGGTTTAAGGAGAAGGAGGCCTCTGAGGAAACGAGCCACCAGAGGGTGGCTGGAAAGAGGTCTACCATCCACCGGCAGGTGATGCGCAGAAAGAGCACTGAGGTGGACCTTGACCGAGTTGGACTTAAGTCCAAGATTGGAAAGGGAAAGCAAGTACTGCAAGACCACTGATGTTGAACAAGAGAAGGGGTCTTGAGATTGCTGAGTACACCAGACGGAGAACCGACGCCACTTAAGAGCGTAGGACTTCCGGGTGGAAGGCCTCCTGGAGGCCAAGACGACCTCTTCCACATCTGGAGGTAGCTGGAGAGGAGCAAGGACTACCCTTTCAGCAGCCAGGCCATCAGATGAAGGTACCGAAGGTTGGGGTGCAGGAGCGTCCCCTGATCCTGCGAGAGGAGGTTGGGCTGAAACCCCAGAGGAAGAGGGGTGTCCACCGCCAGCTGCATCAGAAGCGGGAACCAAGGTTGCCACGGCCACCGGGGAGCCACTAGGATCATCGATGCCTCGTCTCTGAGAACTTTGAAGAGCGTCCGAGACACCAGAGGCAGGGGTGGAAAGGCATACAAGAGGCCTGTGGACCATGGAATCAGAAAAGCATCCGCCGCAACCCGGAGAGGATGCGGCTGTCGAGAGCAGAATCTGGGAAGCTGCCGGTTCAGAGGACTGGCGAACAGATCCATGGTGGGGAGGCCCCACCGGAGAAAGATCCGCTGAACCACAAGCGGATCCAATCTCCACTCGTGCGGTTGGAGGACCCTGCTCAGTTTGTCTGCCAGATAGTTTTCTTGACCTGGGAGATAGACAGCTTTGAGGACGATGTTGCGATGGACGGCCCAAGAGCAGAGCTTCTGTGCTTCCTGACAGAGAAGGAAGGAGCCGGTTCCGCCTTGTTTGTTCACGTAGAACATGGCAACCTGATTGTCTGTCTGGACAAGTACTGACTGGTGAGAAATCAGGTGAGAGAAGGCTTTGAGCGCTAGGCGGATGGCTCTGAGCTCCAGGAAGTTGATCTGCTGAGCGGACTCCCAAGGAGTCCAGAGACCCTGAGTACAAGTCCCTTGGCAATGTGCTCCCCAACCCTGGAGAGAAGCATCGGTCGTCAGGACCTGAGAATGTGTAGGGGGCTGAAAAGTCACCCCTAGCACTAGGTTTGGCAGATGAAGCCACCATCGCAGAGAGGAGACAGCTGGTCGGAGATCTGTACGGAGTCCGCTAGGCTCCCCGTGGCCTGATGCCATTGAGTGCGAAGACACCACTGAGCAGGACGCATCTTCAGGCGGGCATTGGGGGTCACATGGACCGTGGAAGCCATATGGCCGAGCAGTCTCAGAAAGTGCCTGGCGGAGACCAGGGAATTGCTGTGAAAGCGGCTGGCGAGATCCATGAGCCGTTTGGCCCGGTCCAGAGGGAGGAAGGCCCTCGCCTGAAGCATGTCCAATCTGGCGCCTATGAACTCGAGATTTTGAGAGGGGAGCAAAGTGGACTTTGCAAAGTTTATGACAAAACCCAAGTGCCGGAGCAGAGTCACAGTGCGATGAGTAGCCTGAGTGGCTTCTTGGGCAGACTGGGCCCTGATGAGCCAGTCGTCCAGGTATGGGAACACAAAGAGACCTTGAAGTCTCAGATAGGCCGCCACCACTGCTAGGCATTTGGTGAACACCCTGGGGGCGAAGGATAGGCCAAAGGGCAGTACTCTGTACTGGTAATGGTTTCCTCCCACAACAAACCTGAGATATTGTCTGTGGTCTGGATGAATAAGGATATGAGTATACGCATCCTTTAGATCTAAGGAGCATAGCCAGTCTCCCTGCTGGAGGTAGGGCAGCAGGATTCCAAGAGTAAGCATTTTGAACTTTTCCTTTGCAAGGAACTTGTTGAGGTTGCGCAAGTCTAGGATGGGTCTGAGGCCTCCTGTTCTCTTTGGAATCAGGAAGTACCTGGAATAAAACCCTTGACCCTTCAGGTGGTGGGGCACCGGTTCCATGGTTTGTTCCTGAACGAGACTTGCTAACTCCTGAAGGAGTAAGTCCCTGTGCAGAGGGAGTCTGGAAGGCTCCCCTGGAAAGTAGGAGGGAGGTACCTGGTGAAAATGAAGAAGATAGCCCTTTTGAACTATCTGAAGCACCCAGGTATCTGTGGTGATGTTGGACCACCTGTGGGCAAAGTGGACCAACCGTCCTCCTGTGCTGAGGGAAACCAGCGGAGGGGGAGAGGCTATGCTGAGAAAGTCAAAAACCCCCACCCTGCTGAGCAAGGGCTGGTGGTGCAGGCTTGGGGGCTTGCTGCCTACGGGACCCATTACCCCGTCCCTTGGCCTGCTTTCCCTGTGGGGGAGCTGGTGAGGCCTGATACTGAGGGTAGTATTTATAGGCAGCACCTTTCCTCGGGTAAAAGGGCTTTTTCCCCGAGGCCCTCTTCTTTTGAGAAGGGGCAGAGGTCTTCCTTGAGAGATGAGTCCTGGTGAGAGTCTCCGTCTCGATTTGTGCAGCCTTCTCATTGATGGGCTTGCCAAAGAGGTTATCACCTCGGCAGGGGACATCGACCAACTTGTCCTGTACCCAGGGCTCGAGGTCGGACGTCTGAAGCCAAGCCTGGCGGCGTTCACCGATGCCGGCCGCGGCTACTCGAGCCGAAGCCTCAAAACCATCATAGGCTGCTCGAGATATAAACTTGGAGCACTCCCGAATACCAGTAGACAAGGATTGGAACCTCTGCAAAGGTTCGTCGGAGAGACCAGCAGAGAACCCGGCTATTTCCTTAGCCAGGTCTCGGAGATACATGCCCATGTAGAGCTGGTATGTCTGGACTCGACAAGCAAGCATAGAGCCCTGGAAGCACTTCCTACCGAGGGCATCCAGGCTTCGGGCTTCCCTACCAGGGGGCACCGAGGAGTGCATTTTTTGACTCTTTAGTCTATGCATGGCCGATTCCACCACCATGGAATGGTGCGGTAGTTGTGCCTTTTGGAAGCCGGGGCTCTTGCGGACTCGATAAATGGAATCGACCCGCTTGCTTAACACCAGCGACGACGCCGGGCTCTCCCACATGCGGAAGAGAAGTCGTTCCAGCACGGGAGGAACCGGTACAATAAAGGCCTCCTTCGGGGGAGAGTCATATTTGAGGGCATCGAGTTCTTCGACTCGAGGCTCCTCCTCGGGATCCGCAGGGAAGGCCAAGGCTTTGGCCATATCCCTCACGAAGTCCGAGAACTGGGTATCCTCCGGGGGGGACCGTCTCCGAGGTTCGGACTCGGGGGAGTCCGAAGGGACACACCGAGTCCGAAAGGAACCAGGTGACTCTTCGTCCTCAGATTCCCAGGCCGACTCCTCGGAGGAGGAGTCGATCGGCTCCGGTCGGGCGGGCACTGATGCCATTCGCCCCGACGCCGAAGGAGTCGGCGTCGATGACCTCGGTCCCGAACGGGAGGCCGAAGGAGACCTCGACCGAGGATCGACTCGAGCCCTCATGGACTCTAGGATCGGCTCGGTCTCCGGGGTCGATTTGGAGGTCGACGTCCCGGCAGTCAGGGCAGAAGCACCGGCGAGGCCAGCGATCAATGCCCGCTGCTGGTCCAAGAAGGCAGACAGACTGCACTCCAAGGCCGTCAACCTGAGTCCGAGCTCAGGAGACCCAGCAGCCCCCGACTCGGGCCCCGACGGCGTCGGGCCCGACGTCGGGTCCTTCGGAGGCGAGTCCACGAGGACAACAGTACTTACGTGAGCAGGCAAGTCCACCTCGAGTCGAGGATGTTTTGACGGCCTCTCCGTCTCCAAGGACCCGGGACGGGAATCGGGGCTATGCGACCTGGCCCTCGAGGAACCAGGAGCGTCCACCGATCCCGCCCTCGCGGGTTTCTTCTTCCGATGATGTTCCCGGGTAGGAGACCCCCTTTCAGAGGAACTCCGACGATGCTCAGGACCAGAGTCCCGAGACGTCGAAGCCTCTGACGAGGTCCGAGCCCGGCCGGAGTCAGAGAAGATATGCTCCCGCTGTTGCTGCAGACTCCTCAATGCTTTTGAGGACATTTTGCCGCATGGCCCGCAGATCATGGGGTCATGATCTGGGCCGAGGCAGCGGAGGCAGAAGTCATGAGTGTCTGTAAAAGACATAAGTTTCTTACAGAGGTCACACTTTTTAAAACCACTGGCAGCCATCGGGGGAAAAAGGGCCCCTGTGAGGTCGAACGACCGGGCTGCCAGGGAAGAAGGAAAAAAAAGCGCGAAATCTGTCACGAAGGACAAAAAAAACGAAAAATAAAGGACGGACTCGCAACCGGCGTCGCGAGTCCGGGAGGGAAAAGAACCGGCGTCGAACCGAAGAAAAAAATAGAGAAAAATGAACTTTTCTGCGGGGATTCACAGGCAACGTCTGTAGGGCTCCACGGAAAAAAGAAGACTGAGCAAGATGGCACCCTTGGGCGGGAAGAGGACCGCGCATGCGCGCTGCAATTCCCAAAGGCTTTCTTTGAAAGCTGGGGAAAATTGCTCCGCGAGGGCTCCGTCGGCACCGACGTCACCCATATGGGAGGACTGACTTCCTGCTTGGTCCTGGTCCAGGAGAATAGGCGATTACTAAATGAAGCAGAAAAATTCTAGTAATTAGAATCACAACTTTTAAATTTTAAGACGTCTATGTTGTTTTCTATCAGAATCAGAACCGTAATTTTTGTGCGCTCTGTTGTAAAGTATGTGCGCTCGCTCAGCGAGGTGTGTGCGCGCACACGCGCACAGCTTAGAGGGAACAGTGGTCCTCACATATGGGTGACTTTGAAAGCTAGGGAGAGGTTAACGTGTGAGCTTCGTTGATGCCAAAGAACCTTTGGGAGATCCATCACACATGCATGGCTGCCGTCTTGCCCAAGAGTGCCATCTTGCCTCGGTCTTCTTTTTCCCCATGGAGCCCATCGGACATTTGTCTGCACCCTGTAAAAAGTTGATTGAAGGGAAAAAAAGAACATTCTTAATTTTCCTTCGTTCTTATTTTTCCTTTTCCGGAATGTGTACTGGTGACTTCTCTCCTTCTCAGGACTGCTACTGCCTTGGCACCACATTTTTCTCGGGTCTTTTTCCCTTCAGTGCACAGGAAACCTTGCGCCCCTCCCCCCCCAGGTCAGGACTTGAGTTTAATCTCACATGCACCATCTTCCCCGCTATGTCCTCAGCCAGTGGGTTTAAGCAGTATGACTGCTGTGGGCACACCATGTCACACAATGATCTGCATGACTGCTGCCTCTGGTGCCTCAGTGCAAACCATGACTCCTCCTCCTGTGAGCTCTGTCAGCAGATGACAAGCAAGGGACAGAGAGTACATATTTGTCAAGACCTCAGTTTTGGCCCCAGCATCGTTCGTGAAGCCGGTAGCTTCGGCCTCGTGTGACAACCTTGCCAATTTGAGCCCTGAGGTTGTTGCGCATCGGACCAGGAATTGCCTTTTGAAGGCCGCCCCTCGAAGAGCTAGACGTCGTTAGTGGCATCATTAGGCAATGATGCAGGAAATGTCGGTAGTCCCTTGGTCACCAGCATCGGAGCCCCTGGTGCGATGCTGAGGGCAATGGCCGGGGGCAGCCCTCCAAGCTGCCCCAGCAAGAGAAAATGCTTCAGGAGATTGACCCCGGTCTCCCAAAACCATCCTCATTGAAGACATCCCCTCAATGTTGCTGGCATCGGGCCTGAAGCCTTTGGTGCACACACTGGTGGCTGCAGAGTTCTCTAGCTTTGAGGTCAAAATGGTGGTCCTTGAGCACAACCTCGCTGCTTTCTTGGCCCAACAACATGGATCAATGCCTGTTCCTCTGGGGTCATCGGTCCCAACTACCAGCCCCCTCCACCATGAGGGTGTTGCCGGAGGTACTGGAACCAGTTCTCGAGAGCACTCCTGGCACCGATCTCGGTCCTGTTCAGGATGGAGGACTTCCCCTGCCAGCGTCTCTGGGTTGGGGCTCCGAAGCCCTTGTGGCGCCAGTGATACAGTGTGGTCCCGATATCTAAAGGGTCCTTGAGGTCGCCTCCAACTCAGAGTCAGAATGGGAGACAGATGATGAGTCCCCTTGATACCTGCCTCCATCGGAATATCCCTTCAGACTCCTTCCCTCTGAAGGACCATCATAGGTCCCCCTCCTGAGGACTTCTTGGAGTCTGTCAGAGACATGGCGAAGGCCTTGGCCTTCACCACGGAATCCAAGGAGCCGCCTCAGGCAGAGGACCTCGAGGTCATCCAGTACGAGGCCCCTCTGAAGGAGGCACTTATGGTGCCTGTTCCCCCATCTTGGAATGGCTTCTCTTCCACATGTGGGACTCCTTGGCCTCTGTGCAGGTTGTGAGCAAGCAGCTCAATTCCATGTATCGAATCTGCAAGAGCTCTGGGTTCCAGAAAGCACAGCTGCCTCATCACTCCATGGTGGTGGAGTCGGCCATGTGCAGGATCAAGAGCCAGAAGACGCACTCCTCAGTGCCCCCTGGCAGGAAGCCCTGCACCATGGATGCTTTAGGCAGAAAGTGCTAGTAAGGCTCTATGTTTTTTGGCCGAATCCAGGTCTACCAGCTGTACATGGGCATATATCTGCGGGATCTGGTGAGGGAGTTTGCCGGGTACTCGGCTGGGCTGTCAGAGGAACCTCCTCAGTGTAACTAGCAACAGAAGCTGTGGCTATGGTCCAGCCAATGGGACGACTATGGAGCACTGGAAGGCAGCTCATAAGAACATAAGTTCTTGTATCATACAAGTTAAGTTTCTGCACGTTGTTGTTGTGGTGGTGGGAGTGGAAGTGGGGAGGCGGTGAATAGCAATGAACTCTCCCCACCAAAATATCCCAAGACATTTCTACAGGAAAAGCAAGTCCAACAGCTGTGGCATACATACACTGATTCACTTTAACATAGTGATTAAAGAATTCCACCTTTCAAACTGACTTCCCTTCTAATCTCCTCTCCTGATCATAGACACACAGGAAGCCAACACAGATATAGATATACATAAACATACAAATATACTCCCACACACAGAAACAGGCCTCCTCCCCCAAAAGAAAGAGATGCACAAGCACACAAATTACAGACAGAACAGACATACACACACACGCACAGGCAACACAGGAAAACACAAAACATGTGACCACCCACATACATTTATTTATTTAATGAGTTTTTTATATTGGAGAGAATGTGGTGATGTGTAGAGCCTTTGATTTTTTTAAGTTTATGGGAGGTCTTGCTTATTAAACCCTTTTATCATGCCTCAAGGCATGATGTGATGTGTGTGTATTCAGGTTGGCCAGTATTGAAAGGAACTTGCATGCACATCTGCAGAGAAGTTTGAAAGAATGCCATCAGCCATGCTCTGCATGCTTTCCCCCTAGATTTTACTTATTTTACAATGCTATTCACGATTAGGAGAGGCTCAGTATTCTGAACTGTGAAATGTATCCAGTTAGTAGCAACTGGATAAACACTTCCATCAACAAACCCAGAGAGCTTTTCGAAATAGTGAAAATCCTCACAAAAGAGCAAACAACAGAAGGGGAAGTACAAGTTGATCCACAGGAATTCGCCGACCACAACAAAGAAAAATTTCACTCCACAGAACGAACAACGCCTAGTAGGACCACCAGGACGGACGTACACTCCAAACCCTGGGGCACATTCTCCTCACCCTCAACAGAACAGTTATCCCACATCATCTCAACAATCAACACAAGCACTGCTCCTACAGACCCATGCCCGGTGTCATGGGTCAAAGCCACCAAATCAAGCCTCATCCCTACCATACATAAAATGGTACACAACTCACTCACTCAAGGACTCATGCCAAAGCAACTAAAACTTGCCTCAGTAAGACCCATCACAAAGAAAACAACTCTCGACAAAAAGATCCAGCAGCATACCGACCAATCTCCAGCATACCCTTCCTCGCAAAAATCATCGAAAAAACAGTTCAACTACAACTTCAGGATCACATCGACAAACACAAAATTCTCGACGACAACCAACACGGATTTCGTCCCAACCATGGAGTCGAAACGCTACTGATCCATCTCTTCGACAGCATCCTAAGAATAATTGACAACACCAGGAATGGAATCATAATGATCTTCATCGACATCTCCTCAGCCTTCGACACAGTGGACCACAACACGCTCCTGGAAAGACTAAAGAACACTGGTATACACGGTATCACATTGAAATGGTTCCACTCGTACCTAACCGAAAGACAGCTACAGGTCAAGGTGGAACACATCACCTCCCGACCCATAAACGTCTGACAAGGAGTGCCTCAAGGATCTGCGCTCTCAGCACTCCTGTTTAACATCTACATCCAACCAATATGCAACATCATGAAAGAGAACAACATTCAATACACAATCTATGCGGATGACATCATGATATACACCCCGATGTCAATCGACAACCCGGATTTCTCTAAGATAACAAACTGCCTTACCCAAATGACCAGTTGGTGTCAAAACAACAACCTTGCAATAAACTACAAGACTGAAGCTTTAATCATCACTCGGAACCAAGGCTTCATACACCCACCAAATATAAAGATTCAAAGCACTACCATACCAATAAGGTCAGAAGTGAGATACCTCGGGGTTACTCTGGACAATAAACTCAATCTCAAGCCACACATAGACAAGACCATCCAAAAAGCCTACTACAAGATGCGAATCATCAGGAGACTGAAACCACTCCTCGCCCCAGAACACTTCCGTACCGTCTGTCAAGCACTGATAACCCCACTACTGGACTTCTGCAATCCGATATACCTCGGACTACCAAAACAAGCCATCAAACCACTCCAACTGGCACAAAACACAGCAGCAAGAATCATATCCGGAACTGCAAGACAGGAGCACATCACACCCACCTTAAAGGACCTACACTGGCTTCCAATCGGTGCACGCATCAGATACAAAACTATCATAAACCTATTCAAGATAAAACAGCACACATCAGCCAACAGCCTGCACTCCCTCATACAACCAGACACCAGCACACGTCCTAGAAGAAAGCAAACACACAACCGCGTCAGCACCCCAAGTGAATACAAACACACACGCAAGGACACAACAGACAGAGCACTATCCATGGCTGCTCCAACAATATGGAACAAACTACCGGACGACTTGAGAGCAACCACAGACCTCAAAGACTTTAGAAAACAGCTGAAAACCATGCTGTTCATAGAACACTATGGACACATCACATAACCTAATTGACTGTATAGCAGCACATGTTAACCGCCTAACACTGTATGTATATAAATGTCTTTAGCACCACTGTATATAGCCCACATTGTACATAGCTCAAACCAATCCAGCACACAATACAACACACACTAAACAAAATCCTCACCCTCACTGCATGTATAACACACTCACACTACCAGATTGCTTGCTGTGATACCACCTTGATTATTATGATAAGGCGGTTTAGAAATACTGTTAAATAAAAATAAATAAATAAATAAATAATTGAATAAGGGCCGATGAGAGGGATATTTCAGCAGCACTATTCAAGTATATGCCCCAACAACAGCTGCAGAAGAGAATGAAATTGAAGAGTTCTATGAACAAGTACAAGCTGAAATTGACAGAACATGCAAACAGGATATCCTGATAGTCATGGGTGACTGGAACGCAAAAGTTGGCAACAAAGAAGAAGGCAAAGTAGTTGGAAAATATGGACTTGGCAACAGAAATGAAGCTGGAGAAAGACTGATAGAATTCTGCAAGACCAATGATCTATTCATCTCAAACACCTTCTTCCAGCAACACAAGCGGCGACTGTACACATGGACTTCACCGAATGGATTATATAAAAATCAAATTGACTACATATGTGGAAGTCAACGATGGAAAAGCTCTGTAACATCAACAAAGACAAAACCTGGAGCTGACTGTGGTACAGATCATCAACTACTAGTATGCAAACTCAAGCTAAAGTTGAAAAAGAGCAAACCACTCATGAATGCAGCAAAATATGACCTTGAGAATATACCACTGGAATTTAAAGACTGCCTGCAAAATAGATTTGCTGCTTTAGATACAAATGACAGAGCTCCAGAAGAGTTATGGAATGACATCAAGAAGGTTGTGTTGGAAGAAAGCGAGAAGTCTCTACAAAAGGTGAAAAAGCAAAAACGGCCAAAATGGATGACGGAAGAAACTCTGAAAATTGCCCAGAAACGCAGAGAAGCTAAAGCCAGAGGAGAAAGAAAGACAATCACAGAACTCAACAGAGATTTCCAACGTGCAGCAAGACAGAACAAGGAAAAGTACTACAATGACACTTGCAAGGAAATAGAAGCAGAAACTATTAGAGGAAGAACAAGATCAGCTTTCCTAAAGCTACGAGAGTTAAAGAAAAAGTTCCAGCCTCGAATTGGAATGTTACAAGATGCTCAAGGTTCTATGTTGAATGATGCTGAGAAGATCAAGAAAAGGTGGAAGGAATATATAGAGTTTTTATATGATAAAGATCAAGTGGACCAACAGCCGTTTCAACCTGTACCTTATGATCGGGAACCATTGGTGATGAAAGAAGAAGTTGAAGCAGCATTGAAAGCCTTATCAAAGAACAAAGCACCAGGCATTGATAGCATTCCCATAGAGGTATTGCAGCAATCTGATGCAGCTGTTACCGTACTCACAAGACTCTGCCAAGAATTATGGAAGACAACATCATGGCCAACTGACTGGAAAAGATCTGTGTTTATACCAATACTAAAGAAAGGTGATCCAACTGACTGTGGAAATTATCGCACAATCGCTCTGATCCCACATGCCAGCAAGATTCTTCTGAAGATTATTCAAAAGAGATTACAACCATACCTGGAACAAAAACTACCTGAAGTGCAAGCAGGGTTCAGGAAAGGGCGAGGAACGAGAGACATCATTGCGGATGTGAGATGGATCCTTGAAAAGACTAAAGAATACCAAAAGGATATCTATTTGTGCTTTATCGACTATAGCAAGGCTTTTGACTGTGTAAACCATGAGAAACTCTGGGCCACATTAAGAAGCATGGGTATACCAGAACACCTGATCGTTCTCTTGCGCAATCTGTACATTGATCAAGAAGCAACAGTTCGAACGGAACAAGGAGAAACAGAATGGTTTAAAATAAGCAAAGGTGTAAGACAAGGCTGCATACTTTCCCCCTACCTGTTTAATTTGTATGCAGAACAAATCTTCAGAGAAGCAGGATTGTATGAAGACAACAGAGGTGTGAAGATTGGTGGAAGACTCATCAACAACCTTCGCTATGCTGAGGATACCACATTACTGGCTGAAAGTGAAGATGATCTGAAACATTTGCTTCTCACAATCAAAGAACATAGTCTCAAAATGGGCCTGCACCTTAATGTAAAGAAGACAAAGATCATGACAACTGGCATAATCAACAGGTTCATCGTTGAAGGAGAAGAAATTGAAATTGTGAACAACTTTAACCTACTTGGATCAACTATCAATAAAGAAGCAACAAGCAGTCAAGAAATCAGACGACGCATTGCTCTTGGCAGAATGGCTATGAAAGACCTAGATAAGATTCTCAAGAGCAGAGATGTCTCTCTCCATACAAAGATTCGACTTGTTCAAGCCATGGTTTTTTCAATAACATCATATGGATGTGAAAGCTGGACAGTGAAAAAGACAGACAGGAAGAAAATTGATGCCTTTGAATTATGGTGCTGGCGGCGAATACTGTGTATACCATGGACTGCTCGAAGAACAAACCAGTCGGTACTAGAGGAGATCAAACCTAAGCTTTCTTTAGAAGCTCAGATGACAAGACTTCGACTTTCATACTTTGGACACATCATGCGAAGAGAGAGATCATTAGAGAAAGACATTATGCTTGGCAAGATAGAAGGTCAACGCAAAAGAGGAAGGCCAGCAATGAGATGGATCGATACAAAAACAGCAGCTACGGGTACCAGTCTGTCAACAATGAGCTGCCTGACTGGAGACCGAACACAATTTAGGATAGCTATCCAGAGGGTCGCCATGAGTCGACTCCGACTCGACGGCACTTAACAACAACAACAACATATGGAGAGTACCTTGGCGAGTCCAGAAAGAATATGGGCAGAACTGCGAGTTATCCAGATTTTGGCAATTTTCAGTGCTGCTCTCTGGATAAGCATTTGCATAAATTTGGACAGCAAAAAGCTTTACTAAGTGCTATCTAAATAGCAGCCAAGTACTGCCACTTAACGAATAGATGCCACACTGACTGCAAAATCCACATATTCAGAACCTGCCACTATCTGGATACCAGCTCCAAATATCCAGATTTTATTTAACCACAGCAACCATCATTTAAAAAGCTGCAGTTACATAGCAGCCTGAACACTGATAAATAAAGCATAACACACGGTTTTCAGGATGAGAGTAAATGCAACAAGAAACACAATTTATTACAAACTGCCAGAAAGTATTACCCGTGGAAACTAAGAACATGACAACATACATTCAGCTGTCACAAAGTCCTAACCATTTCAGGTTTTTCCGCCTTCAAAGAGATCATTAATTTTTAAATGCAGAAAAAAAAATCTATCCCAGTTGCTAATTGTCTGCAGTGTGTACATATAATCATGAACCAGGCAATGAAAGTACATCCACTGGACTAGGAAAACCCGGTCTGCGACTACTGCAATGACTACAAGAGACAGCTACAGGAACCCAAGCACAATAACCCTTCCCAAGAGAGTCTGGAAGAAGGGAGCTAGCGTTCTACATTCTGCCTGGGTGAGTGGTGTACTTCCACCAAATGGCTTCAGCATTTTTCTTTGCACATGTGGCTTTTGCCTCTGGTGAAATGTTCCATCCCTGAGGCTGCACTGGCTCTGGGTGGAGCTCCTCAAAAGCAGGCTTATACAATCGGCACAAGAGGTGGAGTACTTTAATAAGCGTTGCTAGCTAACAAGCTATAATATACAAATTTACATGGGGTGAATTCTGAAGACACATGTCCAAGCGAAAACTAAGGATGTTGTGATTAACTGTGGTCCCTTCATTATGGGGTCAATATTCAACAGAGCAGTCAGCATATTTAAACACAGCCATGGTGTTCAAGTATGTATGTTCAGCAGCGCAGAGTATATGTATTTGCTGCTGTCCATCACTGCCACTATCCATTTAGTTCAGGCCTACCTTTCATCAGATCTAAGCTAAACGAACTATTGGCTTTTTATTTATTAGTATTTAACTCATGCCTTTCCTGTAGCAGTTCAAGAAGAGTTACATTCAGGTACAATACGCATGTCCCTGTCCCTGGAGGGCTTACAGTCTAACAGGCCAATGCAGAAAGCTGGCGCTGAAGTCAAACATTATTAGCTCTGTACGCATTTTTGTAGCACGCAATATGTTACATACAGGTGCTGAAGTCTCGTGCAAAGGGTGTGTATGCAAATGAGCTGCATGCAAAACTTCGGCATAAAGGTGAAAGGAGGGGAGCCAACGCATGCACAAACAGATGCGCTACAAATGCCAAACGCTCATGTTATGCGCACAGGACGTGCACATTCCTTTGGCACTCTCCTAATACTGTTGCCTAAAAACATTTTTTACGAAAATCAAAAAGAGATCTAAAATAAAAGATAAATAATATAAATGAGTCCAAAAAACACATACAAATTTTCATGTTGAAGGTGTTCACCGGCACATACTCTGAAACAGTCTTTCCCTAAATGTCCAAGATGTTTTAGATATTGATGCTCCTGTTGATTATGTAATCCTCTATGCCTTTCTTTGCATTAGGCGCAGACCTTAGTAACATTCCATTTTAATTCATGCAGCTCATTTGGTGTTGCTGTGTGCGCATACTTTTCTGTTGCTGTTTACATGTACATTAATCTCTTCTGTATTTGGCATGGTGGAACTTGCGTGTATAAAGTTGTGTTATCTGTGTGCAAAGGGCACGCTAGCCTTTTTGCATTGGCCCATAAACTTGTATCTGAGGTTATGGAGGGTATTGTGATTTGCCCAAGGTTTAGCGGCTGAATATCGCTGTTAAACAGATAATTTTAGAAGACTAACCTTGTTCTGTCCTAATGCCACCTCTCTCCTATACAGATAGCAGTGAAGAAGTTAAAAAGATTTTCAGCCCCCACTATCTGTATAGCAGCTGAAACTCTAAGGATAGTGCACTTATATGTTTACCAGCAGCTAATAAATGTGGAAGTCCTTTTGAAAATTGACCTATATGTTTTTGGGGCCTATGTCTTTGGGCTTCCAGCTCAACTGGAATCAGCCTCTACTAAGTTATGGGTACGGTCCTGCCAGAGCCTTCAAGAAGAGGTGGACAGAGAGTTAATTGAAGACATACGCAGCATTGCTAGGAAAGGGGAAGTGCTACTGCTAGGAGATTTCAATATGCCAGATGTTGATTGGCACTTTCCTGCTGCAGTATCATCTAGGAGTAAGGAGATCCTGGATTCTCTACAGGGAGAACTATTCAGGCAATTGGTAACAGACCCCACACGTGAAGGGGCCATACTGGACTTGGTGCTTACCAATGGTGAAAGTGTTTCTGATGTTGTAGTGGGAGATCATTTTGCATCCAGTGATCACCAGATGGTGTGGTTCAGTATTAGGACTAGGGCTGTTAGAATCCATTCCAAGGTGAAGATCTTAGACTTTAGGAAGACTAACTTTGCGAAGATGGGCCAATACCTCAGGGAGTCGTTAGTGGGATGGGAACAGCTGGGGGATGTAGAACAACAGTGGGCAAAACTGAAAGGGGGTATTTTAAAGGCAACCAACCTTTTTGTTAAAATGGTAAATAAAGGCAAAAGGAACAGGAGACCGCTATGGTTTTCGAAGGAAGTAGCTGAAAAAGTGAAGAAAAAGAGGGAGGCCTTCATGAAATACAAGAGATCACAGAGAAAGGAAGACAGGCATCTGTATTTGGAAAAACTTAGAGAAGCTAGCAAAGTAGTCAAGAAGGCAAAGATTCAAAAGGAGGAGGAAATAGCCAATGCAATAAAATGGGGAGATAAGACATTTTTCAGATATATTAGTGAGAAGAGGAAGGGCAAAAGTGGTATTGTCAGACTCAAGGGTACAGGGGGGGAATATGTAGAAGCTGATAAGGATAAAGCGGAATTGCTTAACAAATATTTTTGTTCTGTGTTCACAGATGAAGAACCAGGAGCAGGACCTCAGAAAACACCCACAAATAAGAACAGAAGCGAGGGACATCTTGAACAATTTTCAGAAGACTGTGTTCGTGAGAAACTAGCTCAACTTAAAGTAGACAAAGCGATGGGACCGGATGGGATACACCCTAGAATACTGAGGGAACTTGGGGACGTTCTAGCAACTCCACTGACTGACCTTTTCAATGCCTCGTTGGAGTCGGGAGTGGTGCCAAAGGACTGGAGAGAGGCTCATGTGGTGCCTTTACACAAAAGCGGAAGTAAGGATGTGGTTGAAAACTACAGGCCGGTTAGTTTAACTTCGGTGGTGAGTAAATTAATGGAAACGCTGTTGAAAGAGAAAATAGTGAGGTTTCTGGAGTCCAGCGGATTACAGGATCCGAGGCAGCATGGATTCACCAGAGGCAGGTCTTGTCAGACAAATCTGATTGATTTCTTTGACTGGGTGACCAGGGAGTTGGACAGAGGGAGAGCTCTAGATGTGGTGTATTTAGATTTCAGTAAAGCCTTTGACACTGTTCCTCACAGGCGACTTATAAACAAACTGAGCACCCTAGGGATGGACCCTAAAGTTACTGCTTGGGTTAGAAATTGGTTGGGTGGGAGGCGACAAAGAGTACAAGTAAATGGAGCTCACTCTGAGGAGAAGGATGTTACCAGTGGTGTGCCCCAGGGATCTGTCCTTGGTCCGATTCTTTTTAACATCTTTGTTAGTGATATAGCGGAAGGGCTGTCTGGTAAGGTTTGCCTCTTTGCGGATGATACCAAAATCTGCAATAAAGTAGACACCCAGGAAGGTGTAGATAACATGAGGAGGGATCTAGCTAAGCTTGAAGAATGGTCTAGAATTTGGCAGCTGGGATTTAATGTTAAAAAATGTAAGGTCATGCATTTGGGCTGCAGCAATCCAAGGGAGCAATACAGCATAGGAGGTGAAGTACTTTTGTCCACTAAAGAAGAGCGGGACCTAGGCGTAGTTGTGTCCGATGATCTTAAAGTAGCTAAACAGGTAGAAAAGGCGACGGCAAAAGCTAGAAGGATGCTTGGGTGCATAGGGAGAGGAATGGCTAGCAGAAAAAAGGAGGTGATAATGCCTCTGTATAAGTCTTTGGTGCGACCTCATTTGGAGTATGGTGTGCAATTCTGGAGACCGCACCTTCAAAAGGATGTGAACAGGATGGAGTCGGTGCAGAGGGTTGCTACTAAGATGATTAGTAGTCTTCATTATAAAGCATATGAGGACAGACTTAAGGATCTTAATATGTACACCTTAGAGGAAAGGCGGGATAGAGGTGATATGATTGAGATGTTTAAATACCTCCGTGGCATAAATGTTCAGGGAGAGAGCCTCTTTCAATTGAAAGCAAGTTCTGCGACGAGGGGACATGGGATGAGGGTGAAGGGAGATAGATTCAGGAGTGATATGCGGAAATATTTCTTTACGGAAAGAGTAGTGGATCCGTGGAATAGTCTCCCAGTGGAGGTGGTAGAGATGAGGACAGTAACTGAATTCAAAAAAGCATGGGACCAACACAGAGGATCTCTAAAGGTAAAAAGTGGACTGTTGTAGTTGTTGTTATGGAAGGACAGACTAGATGGGCCTTGTGGTCTTTTTCTGTCATCATGTTTCTATGTTTCTAAGTACAATTAACCTGCAATTTTTTATTCATTTTTAAATTTTCTTCTCTCTCTAGTTTAGCCTAGTCATCTCAGTGATGATCTTCTTTAAGAAGCCACAAAAAAATAGCATGCTACCAAACCCAATCCTCTGCACCACAGTGCTAAATAAAGTCTGCCATGCGACTGGCCAGCAGGACATCATATTTTTTTTCCATGAAAAAAATAAGGCTTGTAGATTTTTAAAAGCTGCCTAAAAGATTTCCTTTTAATAGCATATCCCAGGAATGCACTACAAGTATCTTACCACAAACTTACAGAAGAAAGTTTGAAGGTAATGGTTCACTCTGACAAAAAAAAAAAGGTGAGGTCAGAGAGGCTGTTGTTGCCAAAAAAACATCTTTCAGGAAATGGGAAAAAAGAGCCAAACGATGAAACGTGGAAACAGCACAAGCACTGGCAAGTTAAATGCAAGGCATTGATAAGGCAGGCAAAGGGAGAATTCGAGAAGAAGCTTGCTGCAAAAACGCGAAATAAAGACTTTTTCAAGTACATTCATAGCAAAAAACCTGTGAGAGAGTCAGTTGGTCCATTAGATGACAGAGGGATTAAAGGGGCACAAAGAGACGACAAGGTGATAGCGGAGAGACTGAATGAATTCTTTGCATCGGTCTTTACTGAGGAAGATGTAGGGATGCTACCCATGACACAGTAGTTACTCACCTGTAACAGGTGTTCTCCAGGAGCAGCAGGAATCAGTCCTCACATATGGGTGACTTCGGTGCCGACGGAGCCCCCGTGCGGAGCATTTCCCCAGATTTCATAGAAAGCCTTTGGGAATGCAGCGCGCATGCGCGGTCCCCTTCCCGCCCAAGGGTGCCATCTTGCTCAGTCTGATGACATAGCTAAAAGACAGCAAAAACAGCAAAAATAAATCATATGACTGCAACTTCAAGGGGAGGAGGGAGGGTCGTAAGGACTGATTCCTGCTGCTCCTGGAGAACACCTGTTACAGGTGAGTAACTACTCTTTCTCCAGGACCAAGCAGAAAGTCAGTCCTCACATATGGGACTCCCTAGCTTAGGGCTACCAGAGGCCCCAAACTGAAAAATGAGCTCCCTCTAGAGCCTCAGCATGCAAGAACAGAATCTTCTCTGATAACGCCCCCGACAGGTAGCCCAACACCAGGGCCGGAGGGTAGGTGTTGCCTAGACCCCAAAGAGATTATGGAGTACCGCTTGCCCGAAAGCACTGTCCCTGCGGGACTCCCTCTCAAGGCAGTAGTGGGCAGCAAAAGTCTGGCTTGAAGACCAAGTAGCAGCCCGGCAGATGACTGCCAATGGAAGAGCGGAGATGAGCCACTGACGCAGCCTTCGCCCTGACACGGTGAGCCGTAACTCAACCCTGCAACGAGAGGCTGGCTGCCCTGTAAGCCCAGGCGATGCAGTCAGCTACCCATATGGACAAAGTACACTTGGAGACAGCCAACCCCAACTTATTGGGGTCATAAGAGACAAAGAGCTGAACCGCCCCCTCTGGTGCTCCTGCGTACGGTCAAGGTAGAAGGACAACACCCTCCCCTACAGTCCAGGGTATGCAAGACCATCTCAGCCCGGCTAGCATGAGGCCTGGGAAAGAAAATCAGAAGAACCACCTCCTGATTGAGGTGGAAAGAGGAGACAACCTTTGGAAGGAACTTAGGGTGAGTCCATAAGACTACCCTGTTCTTATAGAACCTAGTATAAGGTGCTTCTAAGACTAGGGCCTGAAGCTCACTTACTCGCCTAGCTGAGGTACGGGCTACCAGAAATAGCGTTTTCCAGGACAGAAAACGCAGCGGGCAAGTAGCCATAGGTTCAAATGGTGGGCAAGTAAGCCGTTGCAAGACCACATTTAAATCCCATTCAGGGGCAGGTGGACGCACGGGAGGCTTAAGCAAAAGCAGGTCTCTGAGGAAGCGGGCCACCAAAGGATGACTGGAGAGAGACTGACCCTCCACCTGTGAGTGGTGTGCTGAAAGAGCACTAAGATGAACTCTAACAGAATTGGAATTAAGGCCTAGGTTGGACAGATGAAGCAAATACTGCAGCACCACTGGTACCAGGCATGAGAAGGGATTCTCGTTGCGTTGAGTACACCAGGTAGAAAATCTATGCCACTTAAGGGCGTAAGACTTTCTGGTGGACTGCCTCCTAGAGGCCAAGACTACGTCCTCCACTTCCCTAGGCAGTAGTAAAGGCGCTAGGACTACCCTTTCAGCAGCCAGGCCATCAAATTGAGGGACTGGAAATTGGGGTGCAAGAGAGATCCCTGCTCCTGAGACAGGAGATCGGGTTGCATCCCTAGAGGGAGAGAAGTGTCCACCGCTAGTTGCAACAGTAGTGGGAACCAGGGTTGCCTTGGCCACCTGGGGGCCACCAGAATCAATGAGGTCTTGTCCCGGATCACCTTGAATAGTGTCTTGGACACTAGAGGAGTGGGAGGAAACGCATATAGGAGGCCTGTAGACCATGGAATGAGAAACGCATCCGCTGCTATTCTGAGAGGATGTGGTTGTCTGGAACAAAACCTGGGAAGTTGACGGTTCAGAGGACTGGCAAAGAGATCTATGGTTGGAAGACCCCATCTCAGGAAGATCTGTTGAACCACTAAAGAGTGCAACCTCCATTCGTGTGGCTGCAGAATCCTGCTCAATCTGTCCGCCAGGTAATTTTCCTGACAAGGGAGATAGACTGCTTTGAAAAGAATGCCATGATCGACTGCCCAGGAGCACAGTTTGTGCGCTTCCTGACAAAGAGGGCGGGACCCTGTGCCCCCTTGTTTGTTCACATAGAACATAGCCACCTGATTGTCCGTCTGAACCAAGACGGACTGGTGAGAGATAAGATGAGAGAAAGTCCTCAGGGCTAAGCGGATAGCTCTCAGTTCTAAGAGACTGATTTGCTTTGCGGCCTCCCAGGGAGTCCACAGGCCTTGAGTACATGCCCCTTGGCAATGTGCACACCAAACTTGAAGAGAAGTATCGGTTGTCAGCACCTGAGAGTGTGGAGGTGCCTGAAAAGGCACCCCTTGCACTAGATTTGGAAGATGAAGCCACCACTGCAGAGAAGACTGTAGTAGGCTGGACACCCTCACTGTGTCCGCGAGGCTTCCTGTGGCCTGGTGCCACCGAGACCCGAGGCCCCACTGAGCTCGTCTCATGTGTAGACGGGCATTTGGAGTCACATGGACCGTGGATGCCATGTGGCCTAAGAGCCTCAGGAATCGTCTGGCGGAGACCAGAGAATTGCTGTGGAATAGCCTGGCTAGAGCCATTAATCTGTGGGCCCTGTCCACTGGTAGAAAGGCCTTTGCCTGAAGAGTGTCCAGTCGAGCTCCTATGAACTCCATGTTCTGGGAGGGATGCAAACTGGACTTTGCGAAGTTTATGACAAACCCCAGGTGCTGAAGCAAAGCGACCATGCAAAGGGTGGCTTGATCGGCCTCTTGCGGGGATTGACCCCTGATGAACCAATCGTCCAGATATGGAAAGACAAAGAGGCCTTGAACTCTGAGGTAGGCCACTACCACCGCCAGGCACTTGGTGAATACCCTGGGGGCGCGATTTAAGGCCAAAAGGCAGTATTCTGTACTGATAATGGTTTCCTCCCACTACAAATCTGAGATATTGTCTGTGGTCGGGATGAATAAGGATGTGAGTATAAACATCCTTTAGATCTAAGGAGCATAGCCAATCTCCCTGCTGGAGGTAGGGCAGCAGGATTCCAAGGGTAAGCATCTTGAACTTTTCCCTCTCCAGGAACTTGTTCAGCTTTCGCAAGTCTAGGATGGGTCCAAGGCCTCCTGTTCTCTTTGGTACCAGGAAGTACCTGGAATAGAAGCCATGACCTCTCAGGTGGTGGGGCACTGGTTCCACTGCCTGTTCCTTCAGAAGACCTGCCAACTCCTGCAGGAGTAAGTCCCTGTGCAGAGGGAGTCTGGGAAGCTCCCCTGGAAAATAGGAGGGGAGCACCTGGTGGAAGTAGAGGAGATAGCCCTTCTGGACTATACTGAGAACCCAGGTATCCCTTGTGACGGCTGACCACCTGTGGGCGAACAGGGCCAGCCTGCCTCCAGTGCTTATGGGGGCCAGCTGAGGAGGAGAGGCTATGCTAATGCAGTCAAAATCCCCCTCCCTGCTGAGCAGGAGCCGGAGTAGGAGGCTTGGGGGCCTTCTGCCTACGGGGCTCATGACCCTGCCCCTTGGCTTGCTGACCCTGTTGGGGAGCTACAGAGGCCTGATAATGAGGGTACTGTTTATCCTGGAGATGAATGCATGGCTGCGTGGATGGTGTCATCGAGAGCGTTTTGGTTTCCTAGACCATGGGATGCTGTTCCAAGGGTTGCAGAGCAGAGATGGCATCCATCTGTCCAAGAAAGGTCAACGCGTCTTCAGTAGTAGACTGACTAATCTACTGAAAAGGGCTTTGAACTAGATTTGTTGGGGATGGGTGAAGAAAGCCCCCAGGTAAGTGAAAGACCCCAGGTAGGTGATACATTAAATAACTTTATGGAAATGGGTAACAGGGGTAACATATGGAAAGCAGTGTGTATAAATGCCCGTAGCATGGGAAATAAGATCCCTGATGTTGAAGCTATGGTGGGAGTGGCTGACTTGGATTTAGTGGCAGTTACAGAAACATGCTTCACAGAAAACCATGATTGGGATGTAACTATACCTGGCTATACTTTATTCAGAAAGGACAGGGTAGGAAGTAGGGGAGGAGGAGTGGCACTATATGTAAAAACTACTATTAAAGCTTTGGAATTACAGAGCTTAAAAGGGAGAGGGGAGGCATTGTGGGTTAAACTAGAAAGAGGGAAAGAGAAATCTATTTACATTGGTGTGATATACAAACCTCCCTCACAAGAGGAAGAGGTGGACAGAGAGTTAATTGAAGACATGTGCAGCATTGCTAGGAAAGGGGAAGAGCTACTGATAGGAGATTTCAATATGCCAGATGCTGAATGGCATATTCCTGCTGCAGTATCATCTAGAAGTAAGGAGATCCTAGATTCTCTACACGGAGAACTATTCAGGCAATTGGTAACAGACCCCACAAGTGAAGGGGCCATACTGGACTTGGTGCTTACCAGTGGTGAAAGTGTTTCTGATGTTGTAGTGGGAGATCATTTTGCATCCAGTGATCACCAGATGGTGTGGTTCAGTATTAGGACTAGGGCTGTTAGAATCCATTCAAAGGCGAGGATCTTAGACTTTAGGAAGACTAACCTTGCGAAGATAGGCCAATACCTCAGGGAGTCGTTAGTTGGATGGGAACAGCTGAGGGATGTAGAAAAACAGTGGGAAAAACTGAAAGGGGATATTTTAAGGGCAACCAACCTTTTTGTTAAAATGGTAAATAAAGGTAAAAGGAAAAGGAGACCGCTATGGTTTTTGAAAGAAGTAGCTGACAAAGTGAGGAAAAAGAGGGAGGCCTTCATGAAATAGAAGAGATCACAGAGAGAGGAAGACAGACATCTGTATTTGGAAAAACTTAGAGAAGCTAGCAAAGTAGTCAAGAAGGCAAAGATTCAAAAGGAGGAGGAAATAGCCAATGCAATAAAATGGGGGGATAAGACATTTTTCAGATATATTAGTGAGAAGAGGAAGGGCAAGAGGGGTATTGTCAGACTCAAGGGTGCAGGGGAGGAATATGTAGAAGCTGATAAGGATAAAGCGGAATTGCTTAACAAATATTTTTGTTCTGTGTTCACAGATGAAGAACCAGGAGCAGGACCTCAGAAAACAACCACAAATAGGAACAGAAGCAAAGGACATCTTGAACAATTTTCAAAAGACTGTGTTCATGAGAAACTATCCCAACTTAAAGTAGACAAAGCGATGGGACCGGATGGGATACACCCGAGAATACTGAGGGAACTTGGGGACGTTCTAGCAGCTCCGCTGACTGACCTTTTCAATGATTCGTTGGAGTCGGGAGTGGTGCCAAAGGACTGGAGAGAGGCTCATGTGGTGCCTTTACACAAAAGCGGAAGTAAGGATGTGGATGAAAACTACAGGCCGGTTAGTTTAACTTCGGTGGTGAGTAAATTATTGGAAACGCTGTTGAAAGAGAAAATAGTGAGGTTTCTGGAATCCAGCGGATTACAGGATCCGAGGCAGCATGGATTCACCAGAGGCAGGTCTTGTCAGACAAATCTGATTGATTTCTTTGACTGGGTGACCAGGGAGTTGGACCGAGGGAGAGCCCTAGATGTGGTGTATTTAGATTTCAGTAAAGCCTTTGACCCTGTTCCTCACAGGCGACTTATAAACAAACTGAGCACCCTAGGGATGGACCCTAAAGTTACTGCTTGGGTGGGAGGCGACAAAGAGTACAGGTAAATGGAACTCACTCTGAGGAGAAGGATGTTATCAGTGGTGTGCCCCAGGGATCTGTCCTGGGTCCGATTCTTTTTAACATCTTTGTTAGTGATATAGCGGAAGGACTTTCAGGTAAGGTTTGCCGCTTTGCGGATGATACCAAAATCTGCAATAGAGTAGACACCCAGGAAGGGGTAGATAACATGAGGAGGGATCTAGCTAAGCTTGAAGAATGGTCTAGAATTTGGCAGCTGGGATTTAATGTTAAAAAATGTAAGGTCATGCATTTGGGCTGCGTAATCCAAGGGAGCAATATAGTATAGGGGGTGAAGTACTTTTGTCCACTAAAGAAGAGCGGGACCTAGGCTTGGTTGTGTCTGATGATCTTAAAGTAGCTAAACAGGTAGAAAAGGCGACGGCAAAAGCTAGAAGGATGCTTGGGTGCATATGGAGAGGAATAACTAGCAGAAAAAAGGAGGTGATAATGCCTCTGTATAAGTCTTTGGTGCGACCTCATTTGGAGTACAGAGTGCAATTCTGGAGACCGCAGCTTCAAAAGGATGTGAACAGGATGGAGTCGGTGCAGAGGGTGGCTACTAAAATGATTAGTGGTCTTCATTATAAAGCATATGAGGACAGACTGAAGGATCTTAATATGTACATCTTAGAGGAAAGGCGGGATAGAGGTGATATGATTGAGATGTTTAAATACCTCCGTGGCATAAATGTTCAGGGAGAGAGCCTCTTTCAATTGAAAGCAAGTTCTGCTACAAGGGGACATGGGATGAGGGTGAAGGGAGATAGATTCAGGAGTGATATGCGGAAATATTTCTTTACGGAAAGAGTAGTGGATCCATGGAATAGTCTCCCAGTGGAGGTGGTAGAGATGAGGACAGTATCGGAATTCAAAACAGCATGGGACAAATACAGAGGATCTCTAAAGGTAAAAAGGGGACTGTTGTAGTTGTTACGGAAGGACAGACTAGATAGGCCATGTGGTCTTTTTCTGTCGTCATATTTCTATGTTTCTATGTTTATAGGCAGATGACTTCCTCAGGTAAAAGGTCTTTTTTCCCCCCCGAGTCCTTCTTCTTCTGAGAAGGGGCAGAGGTTTTTCTGGACAGCCTTGTCCGGGTAAGAGTCTTGGTCTCGAGTTCGGCAGCCTTGTCAGCCATGGGCTTGCCAAAGAGGTTTTCACCTCGGCAGGGGACATCGACCAACTTGTCCTGCACCCATGGCTCGAGGTCCGATGACTGTAGCCAAGACTGACAGCGTGCACCGATGCCGTCCGGGGCTACTCGGGCTGAAGCCTTGAAGCCATCATAGGCTGCTTGAGATATAAACTTCGAGCACTCACGAATACCCGAGGACAGAGCAGTGAACCGCTGCAAAGGTTCCTCGGAGAGACCAGCAGAGAACCCGGCAATCTCCTTTGCCAGATCTCGAAGGTACATGCCCATGTACAGCTGGTAGGTCTGGACATGGCAAGCAAGCATGGAGCCCTGGAAGCACTTCTTACCGATGGCATCCAGGTTCCGGGCCTCCCGGCCGGGAGGCACCAAGGAGTGCATCTTCTGACTCTTCAGACAATGCATGGCCAATTCCACAACCATGGAGTGGTGCGGTAATTGCGCCTTTTGGAAACCGGGACTCTTGCGGACTCGATAGATGGAATCAACCCACTTGCTCAGAACCGGCGTCTGCTTGAATGATGGTATCCGCGCCATCCTCGTCCTCGGTCGGCTGCTCACTAGAAAGCCGAAGCGTTTGAAGAGCCTCCGCAATCAGGGCCGGCAGTTCTTCTCGGCGAAATACTCTTATGATCTTCGCCTGATCCTCAGGCTCAGGAAGCTCTTCTTCCTCTAACTCCTCCAGCTCAGCATCCGCCTCCAAGTCAACTTCTTCCCCTTCTTGCCAGTCCGCCTCGGAGAGAACCGTCTCAACCGCTCGCGGCCGTTTGGCTGGTTTGAGACCCACAGAGTCACGCTCCGCAATAGTAGACCGCACGCTAGGTGGAGGAAGGGGCAGGGACCCAGTCACGACCCCCTGCCGCCTGCGACAAAACGCCTGATGCATCAGCAAGACAAAGTCCGGAGAAAAATCGTCCATCTGCAGCGGGCTACCAAGCCCAGACTGCGAACCCGAGGCGCCTAAAGAGGTCTCAGCTACCATAGCCGAAGGCCCCGCTACCGGCCCAGTACTCTCCAGCCCTGCGAGATCTGTTTGATCAACAGGGGTAACACCAGCCTCTAACTGCTGCTCCATGCTAAGGGACACGGACGCACAGCACTGACAGATACCTGTCTCTGTGCCAGCGCCCCTGCGAGAGCCGCAGATGACGCACTGGGAGCCTGAAGACATGGATGCTCCAAAACTGAAAGGCTCCTGGGGACCCTTGAAACCAGGAAGCAGCAGGCCCTGGAGACAGCGAAGGCCTGTCACACAAGCACAACGGTGGCCTTCTTTCCCCTCTTCTCGTTTTGCTTTTCTCTCTTATTTATTTATTTTTTTTGATACCGTTTAGGCCCTTAGTGAAATAGATATAAGCTGAAAATAGCAGTATGTAATCCCTGCGGGATGTAACCGGAGGGAACCTACAACTAAAGGAAAGCTCCGCAGAACAGCTGACAGGCAACCTCGGGGCCGCCCAATGTCCCACCAAAACTGTGAAGGAAAATAAACCCCCAAAACAAAAAAGAAAGAACAAAATGAAAGAAAGCAAAATACCTGCTAGGACTGGCTCGATCGCGGACCGGAGGAAAGCACAGCTCCGGGGAGCCGTGCTGAGGCCGCTGGTGTCAGGAAAGCAACTTTGGAAACAAAGTTTGGAAGCCGTGTGTTCAAAATGGCCGCGGCTTCTCAAAGCATTTTGGCACGCTGCTCCTGCCCGCTCTCCCGAGCCGAACCGCCAGACAAAGGTGAAGACAGGATGCGCCGGACTCAAGAAGCAGAGAGCGAAACTAGCTGCGACGCGGAGAACAGGCAGCCGGCCAAGAGCCCGGGAAATGAAGAGCAGCAAGGCGCTGTTCTGTCTACCGAGGACTCACCTCCCGGAGAAATCTCGCTGCCGGTAAACGGCTCAAGGAGCTCTGCCCCGAACAGCCCAGGGGCCAGAGATCCCACAGAAGCAGCAGTCCATGCGATAGCTGTGGCCAGGCAGGAGAGAGAAACCTCCACCAGAGCCCTCAGAGCCAGGGGGGGGGGGGGGGGGAATGTGCCTGTTCCAATCAATGCTTTTTTTTTTTTTTTTTTTAAAGAAACAGATCCAACACCTAGGATAGAGGGAAATGAAATAAAGTATGACAGTTAAATGAAATAAAAGGTTAGCTAACTATCTTGCTCCGTAACTGGTTCCCTAGTGAGCCCAGACCTAGGCTCACTACGTCCTCTAGCTGCATGAAGACTGGACACACAGGGGCTATAGAGGAATGCCAGTACGCTATCTCAAGTGATGCTGAAATTTGATTGGTCCAGTCTTCAAGCTGCAGGTGGTGCACTACCCATAGGTGGAGGACTAAGCTGGAGGAACGCTAAGGAACAACCCATACTATGGTTACACAATGCAAGGTTTCACATTAGGAACCACCACCCAGGAAAAAAGATTTAGGCGTCATTGTGGATAACATGTTAAAACCGTCGGCCCAGTGTGCAGCGGCGGCCAAGAGAGCAAATAGAATGCTAGGTATCATAAGGAAAGGAATGGAAAATTTAAAAAAGGATATTATAATGCCTCTATTATCGTTCCATGGTGAGACCGCACCTTGAATATTGTGTGCAATTCTGGTCGCCGTATCTTAAAAAGGATATAGCGTTATTAGAAAAGGTTCAGAGAAGAGCCACCAAAATGGTAGAGGTGATGGAAGGATACCCCTATGAAGAAAGGCTAAAAATGTTAGGGCTCTTTAACCTGGAAAAGAGATGGCTGAGGGGAGATATAATAGAAGTCCATAAATTAATGAACGGCGTGGAACAGGTAGACGTAGATCGATTGTTTATGTTATCAGAATATAGAAAGACTAGGGGACATGCAATGAAGCTACAGGGTAAACTAAGACTAATAAAAGAAAACATTTTTTCACTCAAAGTGTAATCAAACTCTGGAATTTGTTACCGGAGGATGTACTAAAGGCTGTTAGTGTAGCTGGGTTTAAAAAAAGGTTTGGACAAGTTCCTGGAGGAAAGGTCCATAAACAATTATTAAAAAGAGACCCAGGATATCTATGCTTGACCCAATACAAGCATTGTGGAACCTGTGTCTTTTGGGGAAACTGCTAGGTACCTATGACCTAGATTGGCCACTGTTGGAAGCAGGATACTGGGCTTGATGGATCTTGGTCTGACCCAGTATGGCATTATCTTATGTTCTTATGACTATTCTGAAATGTTTCTGAGCAGAAAACTTAACATGGGGACTAGAAAATGGGACCGAAGCATCCCAGGTTCTATATCCTTCATTTTTAATTTAGATTTAGCTTACACCTTTCCATTGCATTATCAGAACACCAAAAACTTCCTCTAATTTTTCTTTTCACAAAGAGGAATATTTTGGAGCAAAGGTGCAGTCATGGGTGGGCCTGGAACAGAACCGGCCCCAGAGTTGTTTCAAGATGTTATCGTCCTAGGTACATTTGAAGCTTTACATCCCCCACCCCCAAGGCTGTCAAAATCTATTATTTAGCTTTGAATGCTCTGCTTTTTGCTGCCCCTAGAAGTTGCCACCCTAGGCGACCGCCTAGTTTTCATGGTGGTTGTGGTCCTCCACTTTGGTCTCAAGAGCCTCCCACAGTTTTCCATCGTTTGCAACTGCACATACGAATGTTCTATTCATGATCTCACAGGATGTGCTTCCTCTGAGGCTGTATGCTGTGGCTGCAGACTGGGGAAGGATGGTCTGACAGTTCTTGCCATGCCGGCCACAGAATGGGTGAGTGAAAAGGGGGGAGTAAATGCCTGTATGCCTATTGCCCCCCTCCCCCTAAGCTAATCCTAGCCCCCACAAAAATTGCCTTCTGGCTAAGCCCCTATTCTGGAGTTTCTTCCCCGAGTTTAATCATTTCTGCAAAGTGAAGTAACAGACTGGACTTATCTGTCCATCAGTAGGGGGATGCACCAAGTATAACCGGTCTTGTCTAGTTGTCAAGGGTCTTTTCTCTATGGGAATCCATATGAAAGGAGAGAGGCTGCAAAGTTAAGCTGCAAACAGTCTTAACTCCCTCCGGAACATGAGTGAAATGCAGAGGGTACATCTCAGCTCTCAGTATAGTGGTGTAAGACTGGTCTCTCTGGTGCATCCTCAGCAATTTTGCATTTTACATTTTTTTAATAATACTTTTTTAAACATCAACCAGAAAATCCTCTTAGCCAATTCTCCTATGGAAAACACTACTATTCCCTATCTAAATTCCTTCCACCCATGCTTCTCTGAGCACACAGAGGACATTATAAGGGCTGCTCAACACCACCACCTTCCCAACCGATCCATGCCCCGCACACTGCATCAAGTCAGCCCGATCTGATCTAAGTGCTTTCATTATGAGAGTCATACACCTTTCCTTTAGCAAGGGTCTGATACCTTCACCTCTAAAGACCGCTACTGTCAGACCTCTATTAAAAAATGCCAAGCTGAACCCACTTGACATAAAATTCCTATAGGCCCATATCTAGCCTCCCCTTCTTGACTAAGATAACTGAGAAGATAGTCCAGCAGCAAATCCAAGATCAAATTGACGCCTACGCTCCCCTAGATCAACAACAGCATGGGTTCCGTCAACACTGTGTCAAAACCCTCCTGACATTCTCCTAGACAATCTCATCATGGGCATGAACAAAACGAGACAGGGATTCATCCTTAATATTCCTGGATATCGCATCAGCCTTTGATACAGTCTGCCACAATCTCCTTCTTGCTCGCCTACAACAGAAAGGTATACAGAATTCAGCCCTGGACTGATACTGATCCTACTTAACAGACCACCAACAAATGGTATGCATAGGCGCTCGGACATCATCCGCTTACCAGCAAACACAAGGAGTACCGCAGGGTTCATCCTTATCTGCCTTGATCTTCAACATCTACATCCAGCCAATCTGTGCAATATCCAATCATACAGCATAAAGTAGTACATCTATGCCGTTGATGTACTACTTTACACCCCATTCTCCATGGACAGTCCCAATTACACCCAAATTACAGAATGCTTTAATGCAGACTCAGACTGGCTCTGCACGCACAACCTCAGAGTGAACTGCAAGAAGACCGAAGTGTTGTTTATCAAATATCACAAAGGCTGTTTACCACAAAATAAGGACCCTCCATCATCTACGTCCAATGCTGGAGGCTGCTGACTTCCGTACCGTATTCCAGGCTCTTATCTTTCCACACTTTGACTATGCAAATATTCTCCATGGGCCTGTCAGGCTACGCACTTCATCCTCTGCAAATGGCCCTGAACACTGCAGCCCATACCCTGTATGACACCTCCAGATTTGAACATGCGACGCCCATCCTGAAACAATTGCATTGGCTCCCAATAGCTAGCCGCCTAAATTACAAAGTCCTCCTGATTACATTTTAAATACTGCATAACCTCTTCGCAATCTCCCTTGCAGTAATCATACAATGGACACCAAACAAGAGAATGAGAACAACATGACCAACACACTTACCACCCCATCAGCAATTAGAAAAAGCTCCCAAGGTGCCAAGAATTGAGCCTTCTCATTATACGCATCAACTCTGTGGAACACCCTCCCTAACCCACTCTGTTCCATCTTGGAACGTTCAGGAAAGCAATAAAGATGTATCTTTTCCATCTGTACTATGATCATATACCGTAGCTATTCTATAGACCTTGCCTGCTGCTTACGGGACACATGCCAGCTTGTTATTAGTTTTCCCTATTCCTATTCAAGTTGACGATCCTGTTTAATGTAAAATGGTTAAGAACATATAAGAAAATAAGATATGCCATAATGGTTCAGACCAAGGTCCATCAAGCCCAGTGTCCTGTTTCCAACAGTGGCCAATCAAGGTCATACGTACCTAGCAGTTTCCCCAAAAGACACAGATTCGACAATGCTTGTATTGGGTCAAGTACTGATATCCTGGGTCCCTTCTTAATAATGGTTTATGGACCTTTCCTCCAGGAACTTGTCCAAACCTTTTTTAAAACCAGCTACACTAACAGCCTTTAATACATCCTCCGGTAACAAATTCCAGAGTTTGATTACACGTTGAGTGAAAAAATATTCTCTTTTATTGGTCTTAAATAGTTTACCCTGTAGCTTCATTGCATGTCCTCTAGTCTTTCTATATTCTGATAATGTAAACAATTGATCTACGTTTACATTTGACTCTTTTTCCATTTCCTGAAAGATGCTTTTTTGGCAACAGCCTCTCTGACCTCACCTTTAAACCATGCTGGCAGTTTTTTGGACTTCCTTCCACTTTTCTTAAAGTGTGGAATACAGCTGGTCTGGGCTTCCAAGATAGTATTTTTCAACAACACCCAAGCTTGATGTAAGTCTTTAACCTTTGCAACTGCTCCTTTTAGTTTTTTCTTAACTATTTTCCTCATTTTATCATAGTCTCCATTTCGAAAGTTAAAAGGTAGTACTGTGGATTTCCTTACCATCCCTCCTTCATTAATTAGATCAAACGCGATTATGCTATGATCACTATTGCCAAGTGGCCCCAACAACCTTATCTCTTGCACCAGATCTGGTGTTCCACTAAGGACTAGGTCCAATATGGCTTTCCCTCTGGTCGGTTCATGAACCAGCTGCTCCAAGCAGTAGTCATTTATTTCATCTAGGAACTTTATCTCCTTAGCATGTCCTGCCGTGACACTGATCTAGTCGATACCGGGGTAATTGAAGTCACCCATTATTATTACTGTGCTGTAACTTTTGTTAGCTTCCTTGATTTCTTTGAGCATTTCATCATCCATTTGTTCATTCTGGCCAGGCGGTCGATAGTACACTTCCACTGCCATCGCCTTCCCCTTTTTACATGGAATTTCAATCCATAGAGATTCTACAGCAAATTTTGTTTCCTGCAAAACTTTAATCCTTTCTGACTCAATGCCCTCTCTAACAGAGCGCAACCCCTCCACCAATTTGATCAGCTCTATCATTACGATATAGTTTGTACCCAGGTATTGCAGTGTCCCACTGGTTGTCCTCCTTCCACCATGACTCAGATTCCAATCATATCTAACCTCTCATTTAGTGCTATATATTCTAACTCTGCAATCTTATTTTTTAGACTTCTAGCATTTGCATACAAGCATTTTAGAGACTTTATTTTATTCATATTAATTTGGGTATTGGTAGGCATGGGTAATTTGGGATCTTTAAGCTGTGTCTGCTCCATACTCAAGGGCATTTGGGCTACTTTACTCTTTTTTGGAACCTCTAGCTGCTTTTGGTAGTATCCTTCAAGGATACATTCTTCCGAACCATGCGCTCTTGTGCGACTGTCGGCTTTCCCCTATTATCTAGTTTAAAAGCTGCTCTATCTCCTTTTTAAAGGTTAATGCCAGCAGCCTGGTTCCATCCCAGTTAAGGTGAAAGCCCATCCCTTCAAAAGAGCCCCTCCTTTCCCCAGAATGTTCCCCAGTTCATAACAAATCCAAAACCCTCATCCTTGCACCATCGTCTCATCCATGCATTGAGACTCCGGAGCTCTGCCTGCCCTTTGGGTCCTGCACGTGGAACGGGAAGTATTTTGGAGAACGCTACCCTGGAAGTTCTGGATTTCGACTTCCTACCTAAAAGCCTAAATTTAGCCTCCAGAACTTCCCTACCACATCTTCCTATGTCATTGGTACTGACATGTACCAAGACAGCAGACTTCTCCCTAGCACTATCTAAGACCTTATCTAGGTGGCACGTGAGGTCCACTACTTTTGCACCAGGCAGGCATGTTACCAGGCGATCCTCACGTCCGCCAGCCACCCAGCTATCTACATGCCTAATGATCGAATCACCAACTATATCGGCTGCCCTAATCCTTCCCTCATGGGCACATGGCCCTGGAGAAACTTCCTCGGTGCGAGAGGGTTTTACATCACCTGGAGGACAGGTCCTAGTTACAGGATCACTTACTCCCACTCCAGGGTGATTCTCTCTTGTCACGTGACCTCTCTCCTCCATGGCAACAGTGATGCTGCCAGACTGGAGGTGGGACTTCAGGACTATATCCCTGTAGGTGTCGTCTATGTACTTCTCTGTCTTTCTTATGTTTTCCAAGTCTGCTACTCTAGCCTCTAGAGAACGGACTCGTTCCCTGAGACCAAAAAGCTCCTTGCACCTAGTGCACACGTAAGACCTCTCACCAACTGGGAGAAAATCATACATGTGACACTCAATGCAAAAGACTGTAAAGCCCCCATCTTGCTGCTGGACTGCTGTCTGCATCTTGCTTGTGTTGAGATCTTTAAGTTCTTTACTTACTAAGGGTTACTATGGATACTTACACTAATAAATTGTATCTAATACGTTTAATATATCTTGTTCACCTGAAGCTTAATTAATCTCAGGCCCTTAGTGTACGACTGATTTGGATAACAAGCTGCACCTGAGAGCACCTCCTTTCAAGATGTGTAAGTCCCTATAAAGCTACGATTATCCCAGGGGTGGGTGGGTGTTGGGGAGGGAAGGAGGGAAATAACACTTATTAGAAGAGGGCTGCTACACAGTACCCTGTCCTGTGCTGTGCTTCTGGGGTAAGCTGTGACCAACTTCCTGTGTGATTAACCGTCCTTGCTTGGATAGAAGGAGTCTTTCAAAATGGCCTTTTGACCTGACACCTGGCGGTAACACCTATTGAAAAGGTTTCACAGGTCTCTTGTCCCCTAGGTAGAAGGCCTCTTTGTAAAGGCTCTAGAAGACTTTATTTGTTGCTCAAAGAATACTGACCCTGTTTTTCCTTTTATGCTAAGTTATATTCTGATTTGATTTAAATTAAAGCTCTTTGCTGCTGTTAGGGTCTGACTTATTATGAAATTTAAGCTAGAAGGTTTCAGCTGGGTTCTAAATTTAACCAGAAAGCTCTCTTCTGTGTTTTATTCTGCAAACACTTGATGTTTATTGTACTGTTCTTTGATGCCTGTTATATATATAGCATTTATTCTTGTTCTGTGTAAACTGCGTTGATTTCAAAATAGTGCGGTATATAAAAATCAAATAAATAAATAAAATAAGGGGCAGAAGCGATACTCATTGCTCCTGCCCCTGTCATCATGGCTTGTCAAAATGGACACAATCACATTTGACTAGCAGTGATGACTGGGCAGGAGCAGGGAGGACCGCTTCTGTCTCTTGTGATCAGTAGACCACCAGGGCCTTAAAGGTAAGGACTTGGGGGGCCCCTTCTAGGCAGAGTGACTAGCCAGGTCTTTTGTTTTTGAAGGGGATGTGGCAGGGCACGTCAGATGCCAGACCGAACAGCTAGGATTTTGTACCAGTAGTTCTGGAGGGGGGATGGGAGGAAAGTAGGGGGTCAACTAACTAGCTGGTATTTTTACAATTAGATCAGGATGAATTGATCTCCCCCAGACAGTTTCCTATGGGGATCAGGAGTTGCCTGGGGAGAGATCAGTGCTGGGGTGTGAGGGCCCATGGATCAGTACATTTATAGTACAGGCAATCTTTATTTATTTAGTTAGACAGACTTGTATTCCACTTTATCCTACAATCAATGTGGTTACATCACATCACAATTGGGGTTACATTTAACATGTGGGTGCTTTACAACATTTAACATGAGGGTATTTAACAACATTAAGACAGCACAATTTGAGGGTTACATTTATCATGAGGGTGTCGTGAGTCTAGTTGTGCTGAATGGGTATTGAGCTTGTGGGGGTATTTACATTGCAATACCACTCGGGTGGGGACCTTTGTCTATCTGCTCTTGAGTTGGCAGGGGTAGTTGCAATACCGCTTGGGTGGACTGTTGTCTATCTGCTCGTAGGTTTCTGTAAAGAGCAGGGTTTTAAGGGCCTTGCGGAAATCTGTGATGTCCTCTAATGCCCTTAGGCTCGTTGGGAGGGAGTTCCATAGTGTGGATGCCAGTAGCGATGGAGCTCTTCTTGACGTATTTTGTTTAGTCTTGTGATATCCTGAAGGTGTGCTGATCATGTTGTCATTATTGTTCCTCCTTGGTCTATTACTGATGTTCCTTGTTATGATTTCTTGTAGTGCATCTGCCGAAAGATGGTGGATGATTTTGAAGATGATCAAGATTTTAAATTTTGCTCTGGCCACCATTGGGAGCCAGTGTAGTTGCTGTAAGATGGGGGTGATGTGTTCAGATCTTGGAGTGTCGGTGATGATGCGTGCTGTAGTGTTTTGCACCATTTGGAGTGGGTGTAAGGTCTGCTGGGGGAGGCCTTGATATAACGAATTTCCGTAATCAAGCAGAGGTGTGATGAGTGCTTAGTACACTGTGCGGAAGTGGTCCTGGCAGAGTAGTGGTTTGATCTTTCTTATGGTCCTCAGACGTTGATAGGCCTTGTTTGTGGTTTTGGCGATATGAGATTTCAGGTTCAGAGCTCTGTCCATTGTGATGCCCAAGTACCTAACTTCATCTTTGACTACTATGAGTTTGTTTAGAATGCTGATATTCTGTGGTGGAATGAAGGTGGGGCTCCTGGTGACGAACATTGCCTCAGTTTTATCGTAGTTGACCGTCAGGTTATTGTGTGTGAGCCAGACATTCATGTCTTCAAGGCATTTGGTTATTGTTGTGGTGTCAGGTGCTAGTAGGTTGATTGGAGTTGTCATGTCGGGGAGATAATGAGCTCCTGACATTATGACCACTACCAATTGACAGCGGCTACGATGTAGCCAGGCTGCAGCTAACACCACCAGGTACAAAGCTGACATATTCTGGTTATCAGAATTACATGACCCAACTAGCTCTCTGGATCTCACCAGTGCCAACCCAAGGATTTCTGCCCCCCACCGCCATGCCGCATCCCTCTTCTTCTTGTGCTGAAGCAGTGGCTGAACTGCCACTTCAGTGCTGCGTCAGGCCTTAAAGTGTCTGCACGCATGCACGCTCACAATATGCTGCTCCTGCCCCCCCTCCAATGCAACTTCCTGTTGGAGAGGGCAGGAGTGGCAAGCGTTTTAAAACCCACCGCAGTGCTGAAGTGACAGTTCAGCTGCGATTTCACAGGGGTGGGGGGCGATGCAATACCACCCACCAGTGTCTGCTGTTCTAGGCGACTGCCTAGTTCACCAGGTGGACATGCCAGCTCTGGATCTCACATAATCTCAATCAATCTGTCTTTCCATCCATCAAGAAACTGAAACAGATACTGTGAAAAAAGACACAAATGATAAGAATGTATTGGGTCAATTTTGAGCTGCGGTAGTCATTGCTTTTCTTAAAAGAGGACCGCTGCAGCTAAAATCATTCTGGATTTCCAGTGCCGATATCTGGATAATGACCAGTGCCGAGTAGCTGATAGAGCAGCGAGTGCTGCTGGGATAACAGCGATAGTCTGTCCACTATCGAACAGCCCATTAGGGTGTTTTTTTCCTGTCCTAAGTTACTTGGATAGTTATCCATATAGTGATGCTTAATATCACTGCTATATGAATAATTACTAGTGCCACTCTTGCTCCGTCCAACTACCACCCCAGCACTATCTGGTTAGTGCTGAGGCAGGCAGGCAGTCTGTCAGGATATTCAGCAGCACTATCTGGTAGTGCCACTGAAGATCCTCTTCAACGGCACTGTGCTGCTAACCAGGTAAGTGCCACTGAATATGAATCTATAAGATGTTTCACATCTTTGGCCTTTTCCTTCTCCATCTTCAGTCTTTTTCTATCTCCATTTGTTTACATTCCCCTACTTCCTGTTTTCTTTTTCCCTCATTCACTTTTCTTCCATCCATCTCTCTCTTTCAGCCCTTTTTCTTCTTCCCCTGATTATTACAACAGGCTGCTACATAGCTTCAGAAACCAGGACTTGTTTTTCTGGTTTCATATGTGCCAACAAATACCACCAATTATATAACAAAATTGCTATGGCATGCATGTGTAGTTTTACTATAATCTAAACAGAAAACTTTTACAGATATATGTAGATTAACAAAAAATATTTCAAAAACAAAGGGATAGTTAAGCTTTTTTTTATGATGGGTGCTATGTTAGATATTCATAGCTGGGTTGAATACAGTTTTTACTTTTAAGTATTCTAATAATTAAAGCAGTATTAAGAAGTTCTAGGTAGAAACAGAAGTGCCACATCTTATTATTTGTTTGTTTTTATATCTTGTTTTACATCTTGTGTTTCAAATCTGCTGGGCACAGGAAAGAGAGAGGAACAGCATAGCAGCAGTGTCAACCTGCTCCTGCCATTGCGTCCACAATTATTAGAGGGGCTGGGGTAGGTAGAAGGGGTTGGGAGCAGAGAGCTGGCAACCGATATTGGAAGCTGGGAAAAGGGGGCTGAGACTAGGGACTGGGAGATGTGGGACTACAGGCTGATCATTGGGGCCGGGGGGGGGGTGGAGCTAGAAGAAAGGGATCCTGATACTGATACAAGGGGGAGGGGGCTGGAGGCTGATGCTGGGAGAAGGGAGAGGAAAATGACAGATGCTGTGAGGGAGGAGAAGTAACGCCATATGCAGGGAAAGATACTAGAGAGGGAGGGAAAGGGGTATGGGAAAATGCAGGGGTAATGGACGCTTAGGAAAGGGGAGAAAGAGGCATGAGAGCAGATACTGTGAAGTAATGGGTACAGAAGAACAGGGACTCTGGCTTATGTGGAGACCCTAGGATCAGGTGGGAAACTAGAAGACAGAATTTAAGACTGACCGGGGAGTGTAAGCGGGGACTCAGGGCTTGAGTGGTATGGAAGAGTGGGGACTAAAATTGACCAGGGGTTAGGGAGGACAATGGGGACTAGGTGAGCATATGAGTAGGCCTATGATACCAAGCATAAAAAAATGGGGAGAAGAGATGGTTGTAAAGGCCTGGAAGGTTTGGGAGGCAGGTGAAAGGGACAGAGGGATACAAAAAGGATGAGAAAGGAAAGGGAAAAATCTTTGAAAGAGGTGAGAGAGTATACATGGGGGAGGTAAAAGGGGGAATTCGATAAGGGGGAGGAGGGTGTAAGACATAAGGAAGGAACTGGAGGTGTAAAGGAGATGAGTGATGGGGATGAGAGCCAGAGGAATAACTGTGCGACTGGGGAAGGGATGAGTAAAGAGGATGGAATGGGGGGGAGGGATCAGAAAGTGGATGAAAGACAAGGGGAATAGGAGGCTGAGGAAGGAATGAGGCAGAGGTGGGTAATGTGAGGACTAAGGAATTAAAGGTAGGAAATGGAAAGCTGGTAAATAGCTGAAGAGTGAAGAGGGGGTGAAGGAGGAATGACATCTAAAAACAACAGGCAGACAAAAAGGCAGATATGAAAAAGTGAGAGAAAAAGATGAGGTAGAAGGATCACTGTCAAAGACAGATGTAGGGGAGAAAGGGACAAAGACAAGGAAAGTGTAATGAACATGGAAATGAGATTCTGGAAAAGGACTTAGGAGAATATCAACAAGAAGATGTGATAAAGAGAGACCAGGAACAACTTAACTGGAAAAATAAAATGATTTAATAACAAAACGTCTCTCATGCTATGAGCCCTGACAGCTGCACAGTTCACACAACACTGGCCCAAAAGCAGACGTTGGCTCAGAGTGACACAACCCATAGATCCAGCCCTGATACAATATAGGGTATGAAGTACTTCTATGCACAGAAGAAAAGCAGAACCTGGGGACGATCCTACTGGATTATCTTAAAAGGTACCCATCAGGTAAACAAGGTGACGACAAAAGCCAGAAGGATGCTTAGGTTCATAGAAAGAAGAATGGCCTGCAGAAAAAAAAGAAGATATCGCATCGTATAAGTCTCTGGTGAAATCTCATTTGGAATACTGTATGTAGTTCTAGAGACAGCATGCTCAAAAAGAATTGGATAGAGCTGGTCCAGAGGTCATCTACTAAAATGGTTGGTAGTCTTAGTCATAAAGCACATGGGAACAGAATTAAAGATCTCAATATATATACTTTGGAAAAAGATGGAAGAAGGGAGATACAAGACAGACATTTAAATACTTTTGTGGCATAAAATACATAGGAAGAGGGTCTCTTTCAATTGAAAAGCAGCTCTGGAATGAGAGAATACAGTAAAGAAAAGGTGAGAGAGGACAGACTTAGGAGAAACCCGAGGGAATATTTCTTTACAGAAAGGGCGGTAGATGCATGGAACGGCCTCCCAGTGGAGGTGGACAACAGAACTGTATCTGAATTCAAGAAAACATGCGAGAAGAATAGAGTATGTCTAAGGGAGTGGAAGGTATTGTAGAGCTTAGCAGTTGGTATGGATTAGCAAACCTGATAATGATGGCAGATAAAGACCACACAGCCTATCTATGTTGCTAGCTTAGGCAGCACTGCCAATTTCTCTATCCTAATATGTATAGTGGAGGAATAGCCTAGTGGTTAGAACACTGGCTTGGTAACCAAGCAACCAGGGTTCAATTGCCACTAGCACTCCTTGTGGCCTTGGGCAAGTCACTTAACCCTCCACTGCCTCAGAAGAAAGGCCTGGCAATCTACTTCCGGTGACACTGCCAAGAAAACCCAGGAGCTTCTAGGTCGCCAGGAGTCAGGACTGACTCAAAGGCACACATTGCATTTTTTTGCAATATGTATAGCCTAAAATGCTTTCAAATAATAAATACACAATCATATCAGACCTTGACAAATATTTTTGGAATCTAGGAGCCAGCTTAAAAAATTAAGAGCTGGCTGCTGAGACCTTTCGTCATTGCTACATACCCCAAAAGACGTACTGCAGCTCCTTTTTAAAAGACATGATTTACTATTTTCCCATTTTCTCAGGGAAAATCAAATCAAATCAGGCCCTTCATGTGCCACTACAAAGTGCCAACAAAAAGCAGCAATCCTTCTCCTCCTCCTCCTTCCTCTCCTACCAACCTCAATGAGTAGGCTATCAGCAGCATATTGATGAACCTTTATAGCGGCATCTCAGGCAACGTCCTTTTTGCTTCACGTATCACCATGGCTTGATAATGCGTGAAGGGGGAAAAAGAAAACCATACCAAAAACTCATAGCCCCTACATTCTGCCAGTTTCTCTCTCTCTCATAGCTCCCCCCCAACCATCAACCACTCTCTCTCTTTCATAGCCCCCTCACAGCCATCACCCAGTCTCTCGCTCTTTCTTTTATAGCCTCCCACAGCCACCACCCTAGCTTTCTTTTTCTCATAGCCCAAACCAACCATCTAGTGTCTCCCTCTCTTGCAGGCACTCCCCAAATGGCAACCTATTGTCTCTCTCTCATGATCTCTCAGGCCCCCTAAACATCACCCACTCTCTCTCTCAAATGCCCCCCCCAATACTTCATCCAGTGTCTCTCTCTCACACAGACCACCATAGTCTTCATTCAGTGTTGCTCTCTCTCACAAGCACCCCCCCCCCCCATATAGCCCTCATCCGGCATCTCTCACCGGACATTTCATTTGCACCAAAAAGGCCAAGTTTCTTTCTCTATTTTGATTGGCAAGTAGCTTTCTCTGCAAGGAGCTTGAGTGCACACTGAAGGAAGTTTGGGCTGATCTTGTGGTTTTAAGTTTCTCAAAAGCCTTGAAATCACAAGATCAGTTGAACCTCCTACACTGCATCATTCAGGCTCCTTGCAGAGAGACAGAGTTGATCACCAATCTTTTTTTTTATCATTTATTTATGCAATTTTCAATATACAGCAAAAGAACAAATATTCCTTACACAGATTACAGAATATGATAGTAATGATACCAATAAGTAAACAAGAAAAAAACAAATATAATCATAGACTGTTGTAGTTCGATACAATGGGGGGAGGAAAAGAAAAAGAAATATTCAGCCAAATCAGAGCCTTTGGCTAAAATCAAAAGAGATACTAGCAAAAAGAAACCTGGTGACTGCGGAGGGCCCCGGCACTATATCTAGGAGGATTTAAGATGTTATAACAGCCAGTGTCACTCAGGTAAAACAACAGCATTAATAAAGGCATTTAAATCATTAGGGTCAGCAAAAACATATTTCAAATCATTATAAAACACTGAACATCTACAAGGATATCTAAGAAAAAAAGTTCCCCCAATTTGTAACACACCAGATTTATATAATAAGAACTGCTTCCTCCTCTTTTGAGTTTCTTTAACTAAATCGGGAAACATTGATAATCTAAACCCTAGGAAGGTTTCCAATCGTTTCTTAAAAAACATTTTTTTTTTTTTTAAACATTTTTAAGAGCCAATCTTTATCTGATATTAGGGCACATTGAACTAACAATGTTGAAGATGTAATAGTTGAACCCCTTCCCCCAGTGTCCTCAAGAAGACCGGTAACATCCAAAACGTTAAAGTTCACTTTAGACACCAACTCTACAGTCTCAGCTTTCTTTTTCTGTCGTGGTAAATAATATACCTTGGTGAGAGGTGGAATCAAATCAGCAGGAATTTTCAAAACCTCCTTCATATATCGTTTAAACATATCTAGGGCGGTAACCCCAGAAAGACATGGAAAGTTCAAAACACGTAAATTCGCTGCTCTGGAAGCATTTTCCAACACTTCCAATTTATACCTCAAGGAACCGTTCTCCTTAGACAAAGCCGACTACACGTCTGAAACTGTTGCAAGCTGAGAGCTGATAGCAATATTTTGTACCTTGAGCTGCTCACATGTAGACAAAGCCAAATCAATATTAGCAACATTCTTCTGGATGCTAACCGCGTTTTCCCTGACACAGGTCATCATCATTACGGATTGTGCATTTATAGAAGTTCAGAGAGAGGAAATAGCTTCCCAGATAGACTCCAAAAGTAAAGACCGGAGGACGAACAAAGGATGGTAATGCCAGCAACGGCGTCGAAGCAAACTGCGGGACAGGAATTTCCTCCGAGCTACACGGCTCCAAACATCCGCCCGATGCCTCCCCGAGACTATCGGGGGTCAAGGAACCCAACCGCTCAGGCTGTACCCCCTCCACAGTCGGCGCCCCCGCCTCGGGAGACATCGACGTCACAGAATCTGAGAAGAGTTCCAACGCAGCAGGGCGTGGTGGTGGACTCCTCACTGCAGGAGAGAGAGAAGTTTCTGATTTCAATGGCAGCGTCGTAGCCTCTTCACTCGGCGCAGCCAAGCCGGCTCGTATCTCCTGCTTCTACCAATCTTTTAAAAATCAATCAAATACAATTTTCAGGGGTATGAGAACATAAGAAATTCCATACTGGATCAGACCAAGGTCCATCAAGCCCAGTATCCTGTTTCCAACAGTGGCCAATCCAGGTCACAAGTACCCATCAGTTTCCCAAAAAGACACATAGGTTCCATAACTCTTGTATTGGGGCAAACAGTGGATTACTGGGTCCTCTTTAATAATGGTTTATGGACCTTTCCTCCAGGAACTTGTCCAAGCCTTTTTTTAAACCCAGCTACACTAACAGCTTTTACTACATCCTTCGGCAACGAATTCCAGAGTTTGAGCACGCATTGAGTGAAAAAATATTTTATTATTTATTTATTTATTTAAAAGGATTTCTATACCGCCTTTTCCTTGAATCAAGGCGGTTTTCACAGCAAACAACCACAATAGTGTTTTAGGGGTGGTCATGCCGTGGTCCAGAATGTGTGTGTGTGTGTGAGTTAGGGTGTATTAGATTCATGTTGAGCTATTTACATTGTGCACTATTATACATTCCGATGACTATGTGGGGGGGGAGGGGGTTTGTTTCCGGTGATCTGGTTACAATGTGTACTATTATACTTTCCTGTATACAAGTGGTGGGGGAGGGGGCTTGGTCTTCGGTTTTGGTCTGATTGATGGGTAGGTCATATGACATCCCCATAGTGTTCAATGAATAGTGTTGTCTTTAGTAGCTTCCGGAAGTCTTTGCTGTCTGTAGTTAGTCCAAGTTCATCTGGTAGGTTGTTACAAATTGTTGGTGCAGCCAGGGAAAGGGCTTGCTCAGAGGTGTCCTTTTGGACCTTGGTGATCTCGTTTGGTGTGTTGACGCGGTTGGACGTGCCCCTTCTCCTCGGTCGTGTACTGTTGTCAGGTTGTATCAGTGTCTGTAAGCTGAGGAAAGATGATTGTTGGTTGATTTTGAATATGTTTATGATTGTCTTATATTTGATGTGTGAGGTGATTGGAAGCCAGTGTAGGTCTTTCAGTATTGGTGTGATGTGGTCCTGTCTTGATGTGCCAGCTATTATGTGTGCTGCCGTGTTTTGTGCCAATTGTAGTGGTCTGAGGGTTTGTTTTGGGAGGCCAAGATAGATTGGGTTGCAGAAGTCTAGAAGTGGGGTTATTAGAGCCTGGCAGACAGTGTGGAAGTGTTCCGGGGTGAGGAGGGGCTTGAGACATCTGATTAGGCTCATCCTGTGGTAAGCATTCTTGGTGGTTTTGCTTATGTGAGATGGTAGATTCAATTCGTTGTCCAGAGTTATTAGTCTTAACTTCCAGCCTCGAAATGGAATGTTACAAGATGCTCAAGAATCTATTTTGAATGATGCTGAGAATATCAAGAAAAGGTGGAAAGAGTTTTTATATGATAAAGATCAAGTAGACCAACAGACGTTTCAACCTGTACGTTATGATCTGGAACCATTGGTGATGAAAGAAGAAGTCAAAGCAGCATTGAAAGCCTTATCAAAGACCAAAGTGCCAGGCATTGATGGCATTCCCATAGAAGTATTATAGCAATCTGATGCAGCTGTTACCATACTTACAAGGCTCTGCCAGGAAATTTGGAAGACATCATCATGGCCAACTGACTGGAAAAGATCTGTGTTTATACCAATACTGAAGAAAGGTGATCCAACTGAAATGTGGAAATTATCACACAATTGCTCTGATCCCACATGCCAGCAAGATTCTACTGAAGATTATTCAACAGACTACAACCATACCTAGAACGAGAACTACCTGAATTTCAAGTAGGGTTCAGGAAAGGGCGAGAAACGAGAGACATCATTGTAGATGTGAGATGGATCCTTGAAAAGACTAAAGAATACCAAAAGGCTATCTATTTGTGCTTTATTGACTACAGCAAGGCTTTTTACTGTGTAAACCATGAAAAACTCTGGGCTACATTAAGAAGCATGGGTATATTAGAACACCTGATCGTTCTCTTGCATAACCTTTACATTGATCAAGCAGCAACAGTTCAAATGGAACAAGGAGAAACAGAATGGTTTAAAATCAGCAAAGGTGTACAACAAGGCTGCATACTTTCCCCCTTCCTCTTTAATTTATATGCAGAACAAAATCATCAGAGAAGCAGGATTGTAAGAAGACAACAGAGGTGTGAAGATTGGTGGAAGACTCATCAATAACCTTCGATATGCTGATACCACCACATTACTGACTAAAAGTGAAGACGATCTGACACATTTGCTTCTCAAGATCAAGGAACAGTCTTAAAAAGGGCCTGTGCCTTAATGTAAAGAAGACAAAGATCATGACAACTGGCAAAATCAATAATAGACTTGAATACACATGACAAAGCTTTTTCAGCTGGTTAGCACTTTAACTATGGAACTGTCCCCAGTCAGGCCAGGATGGGGAAGAGGCAAATGGGGAAGATAACTCAGGTATCATGTAGTAAGAGGCAGACAACATTCTATTTCCCTTACTCTCTCCTTCTGTCCTTTCTTCCATTGATTCTTCACCCTCCCCATCCTCTCAGGCTGAATGGGCCACAACAGGTTACACGCACTTTCCTCTCCCATTACACACAGAGCTGGTCCAAGGCTATCTGTTGCCCTAGGCAAACCTTATTTATTTATTTAACCTGTTTGTTTGCTATACTGCGTTATCCTGGCATCAAAGCACCTTACATTGAACTTCAAAGTTGAACAGGATACAATTAACTTAGTTTGGGGTACTTAACAGGGTGATAAACTATTTACAAGTTGCTTAACATATTTACATAGATTCTGTCCATTTACATCTGAGCATGGTTAAATGAGGTTGTTCTACTGTTTCGGAGAAGTCATTTGTTAGGGCCAGTGTGGCAGTCAGACTACGTGATATGTCCATAATGCTCTATGAACAGAAAGGTCTTGAGTTTTTTTCAGAAGTCTTTAACGTCTTCGGGGGAGCGGATTTCTTCAGGGAGGGTGTTCAATAGTTGTGGTGCGGCTAGCGAGAGTGCTCTCTTGGAGGTTGATTGCTTGCTTTTCCATAGTCCGTTGGCACATTGATCATGTATCAGCACCTACCCCGTTGATCATTCTGGGTTAGTGCTGATTTCTCTTGTGGCTAGCGTTTCTAGGATGTCCACTGAGGTGGATGATTTTAAAGATGTTTAGTATTGTTTTGAACATGGCACATGCTTGAATTGGGAGCCAGTGTTTGGTTTTTTTTTGTTTATTTAAATTTTCTCAAATGCAAGAAATATACAATAAACACAAATAACATTCAAAACAGTACACTCAAGAGCATGATACCACATCAATATACAAAACACATCAAGGGAGAGAGAGCCACTTTACTCCCACAAAGGAGACAAACCATATAATAGGAGAAAAAAGAAGTAATTAAAACTCCAATCAGGGAGCCAAACAATTAAGCCATCCCACCTATACACCCTCCTGCCCACCAACGCCCTCCTTATCCACTAAAAACTGACGTAGAGAAGCCACATCGGTATACACAAAATCATGACCTTCAAAAGTGACTAAACAGCGACAGGGAAACTTCAAGAAAAAGGAAGCCCCCAACGCACTCACTCTAGCTCTAAGCTCAAGAAACTGCTTCCGACGGGCTTGAGTGACCGTACCCACATCTGGAAAAACCTGAAGTTTATATCCACAAAACAACTGATCTTTGCATTTAAAGTAAGCACGAATAATCTTCAATTTAAGTAATTCGGACCCGAAAGTCACCAAAGTACATCGCTTTGGGATGACATCGAGTGAATCCTGTAGAAACTCTGTAAGATTAGGACCAACCGAGTCAGCCAGGGGGAAATCATCCTTAGCCTGCTCGGAGGCCCTAACCTTAGGGAAAAAAAAAAAGAGTACATTTGCACAATATCTACATAGTTCTCCATATGCAAAATTTCAGATAGATACTTTTTCAGCAAAATCTCAGGTGATAATAAGTGTGTAGATGGAAAATTAAGAAAACGAAGGTTCCGAGCACGCTGGTGATTTTCAAGCAACTCCAATCTATAGGAAACAGAAGAAATATCTTTAAGATAACCAAGATGGGAATCTTGATATGATTGGAGTTGAGAATCCACCAGAGACAGGGATCCAGCGAACTTGGTCATTTGATCATCAATAACTTTAACTTTAGAAACAACATCATGTGAGAAATTACATAAAGAAGTAACAGTAGAAGACAAGCGTGTTTCAATTTTCTGAAGCATTAACCAAATATCTACGAGAGTCACCTCACTTTTAAGTGATAAAGAATCATTATCAGATGTAGCAGGGTCCACTGGAACTAACTCCGGGAGTATAGTAGGTGAAAATAACTTCAAAGGTGTAGACGAGAGAGTAGGCTGAGGGAAAGGAGGTGGTGTCCGGATATCAGGGCTCAAAGAGGCCCCATCCAGAGACTGGCTAGCAAGCGGATGGGCAGCGACATGTTTGTCCAAAGGACCGGACACCTTACCTCCCTCTCCTGACGGTGTCTTGGCTGGTGGCTTTGCCTTCCGTTTCCCCATGGGCAAACCGAAACTGCTAGTGCTCTTATATCACCAAAAGAGCACCAAAGGAGAACATAAGGAGCAGTACATGCCCCTTGCAACACGCCCCTTAGAACACGTCCCCGCGGGCCGCGCACACGCGGGCGCGTGTAAGCCGGCTGTGTTTTGTAGGGCTCGTGGGGGGGGTCCTCCACTCCAGGGGCGGCCTCTCAGTGCCTGCAACTGACCCAAACAGGCACTGGGCTCCTACCAGCTGCTTGCTCCGGAGCCAGTGTAATTGGTATAATACTGGTGTAATGTGGTCTGTCTTATTGGCTTCGCAGATGACTCGTGCTATTGTGTTCAGAATCATCTGTAGTGGCGTGTGACTTGCTTTGGGAGTCCTTGGTAGAGTGAGTTGCCATAATCCAGTATCGGTGTGACAACGGCTTGACATAAGATCCGGAAGTGGTCCTGGTGTAGAAGTGGTTTTAGTCTTCTTATGAGGTTTAGTTTGCGGTATGCCTTCGCTGCTATTTTGTTTATGTATGATTGGAGGTTGATGTTTTTGTCCAGAGTGATGCCTAAGTAGCACACTTCATCTTTTACAGGTATGGCTTGGTTCTGCAGTTGGATTTGTTGTGGGGGGTTGAAGATGGTGTTTCTGCTGATGTAGAGTGCTTCTGTTTTCTTGTAGTTTAATGTTAGGTTGTTTTTGTTGAGTCAGGTGGCTATATCTTCCAGGCAATGAGAGATGGCCGTTAGGTTTGGTGCTTCCAAGTCAATCGGGGTGTATACCATGAGGTCAGCAGTGGAATAGAATTTTGTGTTTTTTGATCATATCACAGACGGGGCGCATGGATAGACTGAAAAGTATTGATGAGTCGAACCTTGTAGGATGCCTTGTGATATAGAGAAGGGTGCCGAGTAATTTTCTCCACATTTAACCTGCTGTAGCATGCCCTTTAGTGTGGTATTGCTGATGCCGATGTCTTGGAGGCATTGGATTAAGATGTGGTGTGAATCTGAATCAAAGGCGAATGAGATATCAATGAAAACGAGGAAAAATCCTTTGTGTTGTCAATTCCTTTCAGGATGTTACTGAAGAGTGATGTTAGTAGTGTTTCCACATTGTGACGTGGCTTAAAGTCATGCTATTGTGGGTCTAATAGTGTATTGTGGTCTTTAAGGTCCTGCAGCTGTATCTGAACAGTATAAATCTTTGCACAAAATGGTAGGCTGGAGATCAGGCAATATGTTGCAGGGTCCTTCTTGCAAAGTGAAGTGTTTTTTTAAGATTGATCGTATGGATGCTTGTTTAAGGGAGGCTGGCATATATCCTTGTAGTAAGGATAACTTAACTTTCTTTTGTATATATGGAGTGAGTTGTTCCTTAGTGGTTTTTATCCATTGTACGGGGCATGGGTCATTTGGAGAAGTGTTGGTGTTGAGTGGGGAGATTATTTGCTCTATTTGTTTATGAGATGGTATGATGAATTCTCCCCATGGTTGTGTGGATGCCTGTGTTTCCATGCTACATTTTGTGGGTGTAGCTAGTGGGTGCTTATTGAGTTCATTGTGTTTTTTAGCTAGGTAGTCTGCCATGTCTTGGGGGTGACACAAAATAGAAAGAGTCACTTCCAGAGTGAAAACTAGACTCAAAAATACCCCCCCCACACACTCTACTATAATTATAAACTTGGCTAAACATCAGATGCCAGTAACATCCCTTGCACAGGTATTAAATGAGAGGAGAAAAAGGCCTCAGAATACACAGATTCAGGCTAGAGCATCAGAGAAAACATATGCCTTCATCCATAACATCAACGGCCAGAAAAAACTCCTTTCTGAAAAGTATTTACAGTATTTTCATTTTTCAATAACATTTTCAAATAGTTCTCAAATAGTCATTGTTCATTTAGTAGTGGAAAGTATGGTTATATACTTTGAGGTTCTGGGTTACTCTATAGGAGATTGGGGTCTGTCAGTAATTGTTTGAAAATTTTCCTTTAACAGGTTTTCTCTGCTCTCTTCTACAGCATTTTATATTTTTGTGGGACCCCTTGAAAAAGTGCTATGCGAAACGCTTAGTCGAAAGGATTGTTGGCGTCGGGGTGGTGTTTGAAATCCTGTATGTTTAAATGTGATCGTGAGACTGCTTCAATTAAGTTTCTGAATAACATGCTTTATAAGAGAGCTTGACTAACCTAATATGTTGAACTGAAAATGTGGATCCAGGACAGACAACGTGGACCCCTTTACAGCAACAGGATAAAAGCAAAATAAACGTAACTCTCTCTTATATCTCAACAAATAGGGGTGACCTACACAGAGCATTGGGTACATCCCTAAAGAAAGGCAAGGGGAGGGGTGACCTGCACAGAGCCGCAGGTGCATCTACTCTTGCTGCCTTGCTGGGCAGACTAGATGGACCACACTGGTCTTTATCTGCCATCATATACTATGTTACTATGCTTATATCTTTAAAACAGGTATAAAATTATTTTTCTTTGTAAAGTATCCTGAGGAAGCCTCTTACTGGAGGTGAAACAAATGAATGGCAAGGCTGAACTAAAAGGAAGAACTAAAAAAGAAATGTGAGGGTATTTGTGTTGAAATTCTTTGGAACTGTAAAAGGATACTGGTGCTAAGATGATTTATGAAGAAAATAAAGAGGAACTGTTAGGGGAAACTGGTGTTATGAAGATTTCTGAAATAAAATGGGGAAGTTGAAAAGCAGTGGATCAGTCACTGGCAAAAGATAAGTGACAATTTAATAGCGCTTCAGTGTTTATTTTAGTATTCGGAAACCATGCTCAGCACTGTGGATAACGCAATTCACGAACTGCATTTTCTCAGAAAAGTGAGTTTTTAATTGCAACAAAAGTATAATTTAAAAATACAGGAATTAAAGGGCAAAGATGATACACATTTGATAATGGCATTAACCTTTGCACATTTAATATGAGTTGATAATGAGTCTAAGTAGAAGATTTTGAGCCTTGATCCTATTGAATGAGGTAATGGATATTGAAAAGTTGGTGAAGTATCTGTGTCTCGAACAGATGTTGTTGTTGTTAAATGCCGTCGAGTCGGAGTCAACTCATGGCGACCCTCTGGATAGCTATCCTAAATTGTGTTCGGTCTTCAGTCAGGCGGCTCATTGTTGACAGACTGGTACCCGTAGCTGCTGTTATTGTATCGATCCATCTCATTGCTGGCCTTCTTTTGCGTTGACCTTCTATCTTGCCAAGCATGATGTCTTTCTCTAATGATCTCTCTCTTCGCATGATGTGTCCAAAGTATGAAAGTCGAAGTCTTGTCATCTGAGCTTCTAAAGAAAGCTTAGGTTTGATCTCCTCTAGTACCGACTGGTTTGTTCTTCGGGCAGTCCATGGTATACACAGTATTTGCCGCCAGCACCATAATTCAAAGGCATCAATTTTCTTCCTGTCTGTCTTTTTCACTGTCCAGCTTTCACATCCATATGATGTTATTGAAAATACCATGGCCTGAACAAGTCGAATCTTTGTATGGAGAGAGACATCTCTGCTCTTGAGAATCTTATCTAGGTCTTTCATAGCCATTCTGCCAAGAGCAATGCGTCGTCTGATTTCTTGACTGCTTGTTGCTTCTTTACTGATAGTTGATCCAAGTAGGTTAAAGTTGTTCACAATTTCAATTTCTTCTCCTTCAACGATGAACCTGTTGATTATGTCAGTTGTCATGATCTTTGTCTTCTTTACATTAAGGTGCAGGCCCATTTTGAGACTATGTTCTTTGATTGTGAGAAGCAAATGTTTCAGATCATCTTCGCTTTCAGCCAGTAATGTAGTATCATCAGCATAGCGAAGGTTGTTGATGAGTCTTCCACCAATCTTCACACCTCTGTTGTCTTCATACAATCCTGCTTCTCTGATGATTTGTTCTGCATATAAATTAAACAGGTAGGGGGAAAGTATGCAGCCTTGTCTTACACCTTTGCTTATTTTAAACCATTCTGTTTCTCCTTGTTCCGTTCGAACTGTTGCTTCTTGATCAATGTACAGATTGCGCAAGAGAACAATCAGGTGTTCTGGTATACCCATGCTTCTTAATGTAGCCCAGAGTTTCTCATGGTTTACACAGTCAAAAGCCTTGCTATAGTCGATAAAGCACAAATAGCTATCCTTTTGGTATTCTTTAGTCTTTTCAAGGATCCATCTCACGTCCGCAATGATGTCTCTCGTTCCTTGCTCTTTCCTGAACCCTGCTTGCACTTCAGGTAGTTCTTGTTCCAGGTATGGTTGTAGACTCTTTTGAATAATCTTCAGTAGAATCTTGCTGGCATGTGGGATCAGAGCGACTGTGCGATAATTTCCACAGTCAGTTGGATCACCTTTCTTTAGTATTGGTATATATACAGATCTTTTCCAGTCAGTTGGCCATGATGTTGTCTTCCATATTTCTTGGCAGAGCCTTGTAAGTATGGTAACAGCTGCATCAGATTGCTGCAATACTTCTATGGGAATGCTATCAATGCCTGGTGCTTTGTTCTTTGATAAATATACACAATATGAAAAAAATTCACTCAAAAAATCTCTCAAATATCCATAATTATATTACAAACCTCTTGCCACTGGTCTCAGATAAACGGTTTTTACGACACGTTAATAGGGGTATATTTGCTTGCCCACTTTTGTGTCCGTTCACATCAATGACCTGTCGTGCAAGTGGTTTTTTTAAATATATAAATATTGCCTTTAATCTCTCAATTTTTATAAACTTTTTCAGCAGCTTTATATAAAAAGATAGCCAGTCTACTTATCTTGAACATCGTAGAGTGGCAACTGTTGATACGTCCTCCTGATATTGCTCATGAATACTAACAAAGGAAAATACCCCAACGCCTCAGTCTTGTAAGCGCTTCAGAGCGTTTCTCCAGATGGGTTTCTCAAGGGGAAATTAAACTTGTTTTGTATCACAAACCAGATGGTATTCACTTGTGTTCAAAATACAGGAACCAGGTACTAAAATCAGTAACGGCAATAATATGGTTAGAATAAACCGTGCACAATGTTGTTTTCAAAAATACACAACACTTCTCAAACAATCTACCTCTTCAGGCTTCGCCGGTTTTTTCAGACATTTCGATCAGCAGCTAACAGCACTAGTGATCCTGTAGGATTGTGAAAGCCAACGCATGCACTCCAGGTCGGGGTTTAAATATCCTTCAAAACCCTCCTTTAATTGGAGCAGCTTAAACACATGCTTGCCAATCTACACAGATATTCAGACCCTCAGGCTGTACTGTATGAAGTTGGTGAATCCACCACTGCTCTTGGTATATAAGCCGCTGTTCTTGCGATCTACCTTGTGACCCGTGCAGGACTTGTTCTATGCACCAGCAGCGCAACATTTCAAAATCATGAGCTAATTCCAAACAGTGTTGAACCATCGGCGCAGTCAGCAGTTTATTACGTAATCTGCTACGATGTTCCTGTAGGCGGACTTCAGGGACCGAATAGTTTTCCCGACATAAAGTAGCGAGCAAGGGCATTGAACGACATATATAACTGATCTGGATTCACAATTGGTCATATGTTTCAACCGATATCGCTTCCCCTTATGCATAAAGTCAGAAAGTTCACATGTAACTTCGCAGATGTTGCAATGGCCACACTTAGTATGTTTTCCCAAAGTTGGAGCAGCAGAACCTCAATCTAAGGGCCGCAATACCGTAGGAGACAAAAACTCTAAGATTTTTATTTCGCTTCCATACACAGCGTATTGATGTTTCATGCAGTTCGGGCACCACTGCAAGAACCACTTTATGTTTTTTAATTATTTTCTGAATCTTAGAACTCAAAGGCGAAAAAGCTGTAATTAAATTCACCTGATGTTCTTCGAATTGTCTCCCAGATTGTCCTATGTTGGTCAGCAACAGATCTCTATTATTATAGAGGGCCCGACGATAGGCTTGATGGACGATCTTGTCAGGATATCCTCTATCAAAAAAACTACGTTTTAAATATTTAGATGAACTTTTATAATCTTGTACTGATGAATAATTTCTCCGATATCTCAAAAACTGTGATACTGGAAGACCATCTTTTAAGCGCTGTGGGTGGGCACTAGAGTAATGTAAAAAAGTGTTCTTATGGGTGGTCTTCCGGAACACCGTAGTTCGCCAACCCTCCTGCTGTTTAGTTATTTGTACATCTAAATACGTGATGCACACTGCATCACTCTCCGAGGTAAACTTCAAATGATTATCACAGGCATTCAGCCATTCGACGAAACTATTTAACTCCATACTGGATCCCTGCCATAGCATGAAAATGTCGTCGATATAGCGGTACCATGATTTTATGTGGACCGCAAACGGAGACTGTGATAAATGCTGTTTTTCAAAAATATGCATATAAAAATTTGCTATAGAGGGGGCACAAGTGGCCCCCATAGCCCCACCCCTGCAATCTGATGATAAATTTGTTTATCAAAAACAAAAAAAATTTCAAACAGGGTAAAGGCTGCAACTTTATGCAAAAATGAACAATGTTCTATTGTCAAGTCTCCTCTATCTTGAAGAACTTTTTGAATGATCTGATAAGCTGACTGTTGTGGGATACTAGTATATAAGGATTGAACATCCAGTGTGACTAATAGAATTTCCTGCTGTGTTGCCCAAAAAGTTAAATTTTGTAAAATATTAAGAAAATGAGTGGTGTCACGTATAAAAGACGGTATGGTCTTTAATAGTGGTCGTAAAAAGGAGTCTAAGTAGATAGATAGAGGTTCTAACAGAGAACCCCTGGTGGACACAATGGGCCTGCCAGGGGGACGCTCAATGTTTTTATGCAACTTCGGAACTGTGTAAAATTTCGCAAGTTGAGGATTTGTCACCATCAAAAACTTTGATTCCTTGATCGAGAGGATTCTACGTTCTACAGCATTTTTAACTAGGTCATTAATTTGATCCTGCAGACGAGACGTCGGATCCTCTGACAACAGTTCGTAAGTATGGGAATCCTGTAGTTGGGACAACGCTTCTTCCATATAATATTGGCGATCAAGTACAACCAGGGCTCCTCCCTTATCCGCTTGTTTTATCACCAGATCCGTTCTAGTTTGCAATCTTTTCAGCGTCCTCATTTGTTCAGCTGATAAAATCGTTCTATGTTTAGGACTAGTTGCAAAAATATCACCTACATCTTTCAATACTAAGTCTTTAAAGACCTGAATACCTGAGGGAAGAGGTGTGGGTGGCACCCAACGTGATTTTAGTGGCAATGACACACGATTTGTGTCAACTGATTGAATAAGACCTTTAGAAGACTGAAGATCAGAAGAAACAGCAGAATCAAAAAAAGATCTTAAATGTAATTTTCTGATTAATACGAGTTCTTTCTGAAGCTGAAATTGAGCTATTGAACAAGGGTTTCTCTTTCGTCCCTCGGATCACTTTTGATTTCTTCCAGTTTCAAATAGACTTTAATGAATTAATCAGAAAATTACATTTAAGATCTTTTTTTGATTCTGCTGTTTCTTCTGATCTTCAGTCTTCTAAAGGTCTTATTCAATCAGTTGACACAAATCATGTGTCATTGCCACTAAAATCACGTTGGGTGCCACCCACACCTCTTCCCTCAGGTATTCAGGTCTTTAAAGACTTAGTATTGAAAGATGTAGGTGATATTTTTGCAACTAGTCCTAAACATAGAACGATTTTATCAGCTGAACAAATGAGGACGCTGAAAAGATTGCAAACTAGAACGGATCTGGTGATAAAACAAGCGGATAAGGGAGGAGCCCTGGTTGTACTTGATCGCCAATATTATATGGAAGAAGCGTTGTCCCAACTACAGGATTCCCATACTTACGAACTGTTGTCAGAGGATCCGACGTCTCGTCTGCAGGATCAAATTAATGACCTAGTTAAAAATGCTGTACAACGTAGAATCCTCTCGATCAAGGAATCAAAGTTTTTGATGGTGACAAATCCTCAACTTGCGAAATTTTACACAGTTCCGAAGTTGCATAAAAACATTGAGCGTCCCCCTGGCAGGCCCATTGTGTCCACCAGGGGTTCTCTGTTAGAACCTCTATCTATCTACTTAGACTCCTTTTTACGACCACTATTAAAGACCATACCGTCTTTTATACGTGACACCACTCATTTTCTTAATATTTTACAAAATTTAACTTTTTGGGCGACACAGCAGGAAATTCTATTAGTCAAACTGGATGTTCAATCCTTATATACTAGTATCCCACAACAGTCAGCTTATCAGATCATTCAAAAAGTTCTTCAAGATAGAGGAGACTTGACAATAGAACATTGTTCATTTTTGCATAAAGTTGCAGCCTTTACCCTGTTTGAAAATTTTTTTGTTTTTGATAAACAAATTTATCATCAGATTGCAGGGGTGGCTATGGGGGCCACTTGTGCCCCCTCTATAGCAAATTTTTATATGCATATTTTTGAAAAACAGCATTTATCACAGTCTCCGTTTGCGGTCCACATAAAATCATGGCACCGCTATATCGACGACATTTTCATGCTATGGCAGGGATCCAGTATGGAGTTAAATAGTTTCGTCGAATGGCTGAATGCCTGTGATAATCATTTGAAGTTTACCTCGGAGAGTGATGCAGTGTGCATCACGTATTTAGATGTACAAATAACTAAACAGCAGGAGGGTTGGCGAACTACGGTGTTCCGGAAGACCACCCATAAGAACACTTTTTTACATTACTCTAGTGCCCACCCACAGCGCTTAAAAGATGGTCTTCCAGTATCACAGTTTTTGAGATATCGGAGAAATTGTTCATCAGTACAAGATTATAAAAGTTCATCTAAATATTTAAAACGTAGTTTTTTTGATAGAGGATATCCTGACAAGATCGTCCATCAAGCCTATCGTCGGGCCCTCTATAATAATAGAGATCTGTTGCTGACCAACATAGGACAATCTGGGAGACAATTCGAAGAACATCAGGTGAATTTAATTACAGCTTTTTCGCCTTTGAGTTCTAAGATTCAGAAAATAATTAAAAAACATAAAGTGGTTCTTGCAGTGGTGCCCGAATTGCATGAAACATCAATACGCTGTGTATGGAAGCGAAATAAAAATCTTAAAGAGTTTTTGTCTCCTACGGTATTGCGGCCCTTAGATTGGGGTTCTGCTGCTCCAATTTTGGGAAAACATACTAAGTGTGGCCATTGCAACATCTGCGAAGTTACATGTGAACTTTCTGACTTTATGCATAAGGGGAAGCGATATCGGTTGAAACATATGACCAATTGTGAATCCAGATCAGTTATATATGTCGTTCAATGCCCTTGCTCGCTACTTTATGTCGGGAAAACTATTCGGTCCCTGAAGGTCCGCCTACAGGAACATCGTAGCAGATTACGTAATAAACTGCTGACTGCGCCGATGGTTCAACACTGTTTGGAATTAGCTCATGATTTTGAAATGTTGCGCTGCTGGTGCATAGAACAAGTCCTGCACGGGTCACAAGGTAGATCGCAAGAACAGCGGCTTATATACCAAGAGCAGTGGTGGATTCACCAACTTCATACAGTACAGCCTGAGGGTCTGAATATCTGTGTAGATTGGCAAGCATGTGTTTAAGCTGCTCCAATTAAAGGAGGGTTTTGAAGGATATTTAAACCCCGACCTGGAGCGCATGCGTTGGCTTTCACAATCCTACAGGATCACTAGTGCTGTTAGCTGCTGATCGCAATGTCTGAAAAAACCGGCGAAGCCTGAAGAGGTAGATTGTTTGAGAAGTGTTGTGTATTTTTGAAAACAACATTGTGCACGGTTTATTCTAACCATATTATTGCCATTACTGATTTTAGTACCTGGTTCCTGTATTTTGAACACAAGTGAATACCGTCTGGTTTGTGATACAAAACAAGTTTAATTTCCCCTTGAGAAACCCATCTGGAGAAACGCTCTGAAGCGCTTACAAGACTGAGGCGTTGGGGTATTTTCCTTTGTTAGTATTCATGAGCAATATCAGGAGGACGTATCAACGGTTGCCACTCTACGATGTTCAAGATAAGTAGACTGGCTATCTTTTTATATAAAGCTGCTGAAAAAGTTTATAAAATTGAGAGATTAAAGGCAATATTTATATATTTAAAAAAACCACTTGCACGACAGGTCATTGATGTGAACGGACACAAAAGTGGGCAAGCAAATATAACCCTATTAACGTGTCGTAAAAACCGTTTATCTGAGACCAGTGGCAAGAGGTTTGTAATATAATTATGGTTATTTGAGAGATTTTTTGAGTGAATTTTTTTCATATTGTGTATATTTGTCATTCACTCGGATGAGGCCTTAAAACTGAGTTGTTCTTTGATAAGGCTTTCAATGCTGCTTCAACTTCTTCTTTCATCACCAATGGTTCCCGATTACAAGGTACAGGTTGAAATGGCTGTTGGTCCACTTGATCTTTATCATATAAAAACTCTGTATATTCCTTCCATGTTTTCTTGATCTTCTCAGCGTCATTCAACATAGAACCTTGAGCATCTTGTAACATTCCAATTCGAGGTTGGAACTTTTTCTTTAACTCTCGTAGCTTTAGGAAAGCCGATCTTGTTCTTCCTCTAATAGTTTCTGCTTCTATTTCCTTGCAAGTATCATTGTAGTACTTTTCCATGTCCTGTCTTGCTGCACGTTGGAAATCTCTGTTGAGTTCTGCGAATGTCTTTCTTTCTCCTCTGGCTTTAGCTTCTCTGCGTTTCTGGGCAATTTTCAGAGTTTCTTCCGTCATCCATTTTGGCCGTTTTTGCTTTTTCACCTTTTGTAGAGACTTCTCGCTTTCTTCCAACACAACCTTCTTGATGTCATTCCATAACTCTTCTGGAGCTCTGTCATTTGTATCTAAAGCAGCAAATCGATTTTGCAGGCAGTCTTTAAATTCCAGTGGTATATTCTCAAGGTCATATTTTGCTGCATTCATGAGTGGTTTGCTCTTTTTCAACTTTAGCTTGAGTTTGCATACTAGTAGTTGATGATCTGTACCACAGTCAGCTCCAGGTTTTGTCTTTGTTGATGTTACAGAGCTTTTCCATCGTTGACTTCCACAGATGTAGTCAATTTAATTTTTATACAATCCATTGAGTGAAGTCCATGTGTACACTCGCCGCTTCTGTTGCTGGAAGAAGGTGTTTGAGATGAATAGATCATTGGTCTTGTAGAATTCTATCAGTCTTTCTCCAGCTTCATTTCTGTTGCCAAGTCCATATTTTCCAACTACTTTGCCTTCTTCTTTGTTGACAACTTTTGCGTTCCAGTCACCCATGACTATCAGGATATCCTGTTTGCATGTTCTGTCAATTTCAGCTTGTACTTGTTCATAGAACTCTTCAATTTCATTCTCTTCTGCAGCTGTTGTTGGGGCATATACTTGAATTATAGTTGTGTTGATAGGCAATCCTCGTAGACAAATAGAGATTAAGCGTTCGCTGACTGCATTGTATTTCATTACAGTTCTTGCAAGTTTCTTCTTTATTATAAATGCAACACCATTTCTTCTTTGTCTTTCATTTCCAGCATAGTAGACCATGTGATCATCTGATGCAAAGTGCCCGATGCCAGTCCATTTCAGTTCGTTGACACCCAACAGATCAAGTTGTACACGTTCCATTTCATTCTTGACCACCTCCAACTTCCCTTGGTTCATGCTTCGTACGTTCCATGTTCCAATACGTAAGACATCTTTACAGCTTCTGACTCTCATTTTATGCACAGCTACATCAGCAGTCAGACTTCCCGAGGGCTTTGATCCAACCACATCATAAATGCTGGCTTTACTCTGAAAAGTCTTCAGCTCTTCCCCAGTAGTTAGTTGAGTGCCTTCCGACCTGGGGGTCTCATCTTCCAGCACCATAGCACAATTTGTTTTGTTGTAACTATCCACTGGGTTTTCATGGCAAGATACAGAAGTAGATTGCCGGGCCTTTCTTCCGCGCAGTTTAAGTTTGGTGTTGTTGCCGTTGTCACAAAAATGTGATCCTCCGCCGTCAACACTATCCCATTCTGCTGCTGCCCAGATGGGTGGTTTGTTTTGGTCTGGCACCTCAGCTGAGCCCTGTCCATCTTGGGAGACCCTGCCAGTAGTTAAACTACCGATAGTTTAGCTCTCAGCATCACTGATGAACGCAAGCCCTCACAGCACGACAAACTGCAAACCAAGTGAGAGTCGAACAGATGACAAGTATAAATTAAATCATTGAAGATATTGCTTCCCCACCCAAAGAATTTCTATGGTATTTATGTGTGACACTGGTGTCCATGCTTTATGGGGTAAAGTATGTTTTACTGCGATAGAATACTTTTACTCTGAGTTAATTATATCCCAAGGGTAGTCAGATTCTATGATACTTATCCCCGGGGATCAGCAGCAGTCTTCTCCTAGTCCACCTTAATAAAAGTTTATGGAATTTTCCTCTAGAAACTGACCAAAACATTTGTAAAACTCAATTACACTAGCTGTTTCTACCACATCCTCTGGCAAAGAGTGCCAAAGCTTAAATTATACGTTGAAAGAAATATTAATTTTCTCCTATCTGTTTAACTGTTCTACTCTAACTTCTGTAATGAGGAAGATCTGTCCCTTGCCTTGAAAACACAGGAATCTGTTAGATTCAGATCAGATTCTGACAGGCAGGCAAGCCACATGATCCCTAGTTGCCAGGAGCAACGTAAACAGACCCAGACACGAGGTCTACAGCCCCGCCCAACTAGTAAACATTTCCCAGCTATTGATTCAAATAGCTTTCACTTGAGCAAGGGAACGCCTTATCAGCATTATAAGAAGTATTCAGAACAGTTAGAGAAGGCAGAACGGCAAGGAGGTTCAGCAGAACTGCAGGCAGAACTGCAAGGAGGTTCCAGAACTGCAGCAAGACTCACAGGGAGGACGTCATAGAGCTGTTAGGAAAGCCCATGATAGAGTCCACGAGAGAGCCTGTGAGAATTCCACTTCAAGTTGGAGGAACAGGAAAGAACCAAGGGAGAGATTCAGAGGAGAAATCAGCTGTGAGAATCAGTTACCTGTGACGCAGTTTGATTCTCAGAAGCTACATGCTGTGCAGAGTGAATGGCAGAAAGAGAGAGAGAAACCGTATGTATCTGAAGAGTGTGACCTTTGGGAACAGTTGCAAGTCCTAGAGAGGGAGAAATACTGTGTGGAAGATATCTGTATGTCTGAAGGGGAAGAATTTAAAGAAGCCAAACCCCGAAGGAAAATTCCCAGAGAAAAATCCTTCCATAGCAGAGCAGAGCAGTTCCACTGTCCACAACCAAGTACAAAAGGTAGGACACAAAGAGGCTTTAGAGGGAAAAGCTATTCTAAGAAGTGTGTCTCTCCTCTCTTCTACTCTGAGCTAGACGGTAGCAGTTTGCCTTACTTTGGAGAGGGTGTGTCAGATAAGCCTGGTGAGGACACGGCACTGAAAACTCTACAAACATATTGTTATAAGGAAGATGTTTGTCCTGATAAAGCACAACCTGAACCAATGCTAACAGATACTGCTAGTGAATTCTCTATTGATGAGGCAATGGATTGTACATTAATAATTTCTGATAAAATCACTTCTTTGTGATGAAGCCAGAGTTAAAGCACTGTTTAAAAGAAGCTGTGAAAAGCACAGAAGTAATGTATAAGACAAGGAACTGTATGCTGAATAACATAGTTACCTGTGATTCTAAAGAAGCAAGAAGCTGTATTTAATTTCTTCTATTTACCTGCCAGAGTGTATGGCTTTTGTCCTTATGTTTGTATTATTATACTTTTAAAAATCCAACCCCGGGAGGGGAATAAATCCTCATTTGAATACCTGACCCATTCCTGTCACAACTACTCCTTTCTACGAAGAGGGTCATCCGGCATTCTAGCTGCTCGCCTAGGCCACAGTCTAGTCTAAGCCGTGACACTTCATAATGCGTCCCCTAGTCTTCTATACTTTTTGAAAGAGTAAAACAAATCAGTTTGCGTTTATCCATGTGCTGTCATTCAGAAATTATGACACCCATTCCCGATCATACCTCTTGTTCATGCTCACTTTAAACATTCTAACTTGCTCCAAACATCATTCGTGAAATGCTCTAAAATCACAAAAAGTAAAAAATTACTCACCTTCAACCAAACCACTTATAAATAGAACCTCTCCCTCAGTTGACTGGAGTCATATAAAATGAAAAGCTGCGAGGCTTTGCAGTGGCCTTGAGTACATTGCAGGTAGAAGGACAGGGCCCTCTTGTAGTTGAGAGTATGGAGAACAGCCACCGACTCGTCGGTGTGGGGCCGTGGAGGTAGGAAACACCACCTCCTGGTTGATGTGTAAGGCGGATACCACCTTTAGGAGGAATTCTCGGTGGGTGCGAAGCACAACCCTGTTCTTGTAGAACCTGGTTATGGTGACTCAGCCAGAAAGGCCTGAAACCCGCTGACTCTGCAGGCAGAGGTGAGCACCACCAGGAAGACAACCTTCCAAAATTGGCTACCTGCCATTTGCGTTACCTAAGGTTTGAAAGGCGGCTTGGTAAGCTGCATCAGAACCAAGTTGAGATCCCATTCCGCTGGAGGTGGCCATATGAGAGGCTTAGAAAGCAGCAAGTCCTGCATGAATCGGGTAATGAGGGGCTGCACAGGAAGAGATTTGCCCTCTATGGAATGATGGTATGTGGAGTGCGTGCTTAGGTGCACTCGGACTGAGTTGGACTTGAGTCTGGCCTGCGAGAGGTGGAGCAAATACTGCAGCACTGTGTGCACCTGGCAGAATGAGTGAACCCATTGCTCCGCAGACCATACAAAGAATCTGTGCCACTTGAAGGCGTAGGCTCTTCTCATGGAGTTCTTACAAGAGGCCAGGATGACTTCTTCAACCTCTCTGGGGAGGCTGAAGGGCACTACAGCGACCCATTCATCAGCCATGCTGTTAGTTACAGGGGTCCCTGGTTGGGATGGAGAAGTGAGCCCTCCTCCTGAGTCAGTAGTCCTGGGGCACTCCCCAGAGGGACTGGGAGCTCCGTTGAGAGGCAGAGCAACAGGGCAGTCTAAGCCACTATGGGGCCACTAGGATCAAGGAAACCTTGTCCCGCAGCACCTTGAAAAGAGTTCGGGCGATTTAGTGGCAAGGGAGAGAAAGCATACAGAAGGCCCTCCAACCCTGGGATGAGAAAGGCATCTGCCACTATCCAGGAGAGGTGCAGTTTGGGACAGCAGAAGTGGGGCAGCTGAGCATTTGCTGGGCTGGCAAAGAGATCCAACTTGGGGTTCCCCATAGTCTGAATAGCCGCTGCATCACTCGTGCAACTGGTGGACCCTGCTCAGTCTGTCTGCTAGGGCATTGTCTTGTCCTGGAAGGTATACCATCCTAAGGAGCATTCCCTGACTGATTGTGTACGAGCAGAGGGATACTGCCTCATGGCAGAGGCGGTAAGACCCTGTGCTCCCATGTTTGTTCAGGTATAACATTGCGACCTGGTTGTCCATTTGGACCAGCACCGACTGGTGCTGCAGGTAGTGTTGAAAGCCCTGATCGTCAGAAAAATGGCTCAGAGCTCCAGCAGGTTGATCTGCTGCTGGCTCTCCTCAGGAGACCAATTACCCTGCATGCGCAGTTCCTCTCAGTGGGCACCCCAGCCCAGTAGGGAGGTGTCCGTGGCGAGGACCTTCTGGGGGTTTGGGTGTTGAAGGGGCATGCCCTTCTGCAGGTGCTGTGCATCCTGCCACCAACTGAGTGGCTCTGCTAGTTGATAGGACGCAGAGACCCTGTCCTGGAGCCTGCCCATGGCAGAGACGCTGTCCTGGAGCCTGCCCGTGGCTTGAGTCCACTGTGAACGGAGGCAACACTGAGCTGCCCACATGTGGAGGCGGGCGCTGGGAACCACATAGACTGTAGAAGCCATGTGGCCTAACAGGCGGAGCATGGACTGTGCCGACACAGCGTGCTGGTGCTGCACATTTGTCACCAGGGTCTAAAGTGATCCGCCCTGTCCAAAGGGAGGAAGGCCCTGGCTTGGAGGGTGTTCAGGCGAGCCCCTATGAACTCCAGGTCCTATACTGGAGTGAGGTGGGGTTTGGGGAGGTTTATTACGAACCTCAGGTGTTGTAGGACCTTGATGATGCGGGCCGTGGCCTGTTGCATCTCTGAGGCCATGTCCCCTTTTACTAGCCAGTCATCCAGGTAAGGGAAGACTAAGACCCCTTGAAGATGGAGGTAGGCGGCCACCACTGCAAGGCATTTGGTGAAGAATCTTGGTGCTGAGGCTGGGCCGAAGGGTAGTACCCTGTGCTGGCAGTGGTCGCCCCCGACCATGAACCTTAGGTACTGCATGTGGTTGGGATGGATAAGGATGTGGGTATAAGCATCCTTTAGGTCCAAGAAGCAAAGCCAGTCTCCCTGCTGGAGGTAGGGCAGCAATATTCCAAGGGAGAGCATTTTGAACTTCTCCCACACCAGGCATTTGTAAATGTTTCTCAAGACCAGGACTGAGTAAGATGGCACCCTTGGGTGGGAACGGGACCACGCATGTGTGGTGGCATCTCCCAAAGGCTTTCTTTGAAAGCTGGGGAGAAGCTTTGCGGGGCCTCCATCAGTGTCGCAGTCACCCAGATGTGAGGACAGATTTCCTACTTATTTCTGGAGAACAGAAAAGTCATGCTCCTGTTTATGAGTAAAACATGACTAAAAAGCGACCTAAAAATGATATACCACCAATCAATATGACAAAAAAAACCCCATACCGTATAAAGAAAGATGGCAGCCAATAAGTCATACATGCTCCACAGTATGATCAATAAGAACAGGGACAAATGATATATAATGACATAAGGCTACAGATGGTAATGTGGCAAGATATAATCACAGACCAAAGGTTACAAGTGATAAAAGGATGATGTATAACCACCACTGGACTACCCCTTATGCAGGGCATTGATTATAAAGTTAGTATGTGCTTTTAAGCCTATACAAAAACAATTTTTCAAGCATAAAAGATATCTTAATATCTGTGAAAACATTTAGGCAATGCAAAAGATGTGTATAAAGTCTGATGCACGTGTGGCATGCTGTCTGCGGGTACTCTTTTGAAAACATAATAAATATGACAAAATACAAACAATATGTGTGCATCTAATACAAGGCAACAGAAAATCTGTTTAAATGGCCAAATCTGTGTGAAATATGAAAGTATGCACGTGCTTACAAGTTGATGAAAATCCACTTATCTGAATATGGCCGACTTGCAGTGGCTAGCTCAACTTTTAGTCCATAGAATAAGTGGCAAATTTTTGAACATTTACTCCTAAATATAATGAAGCCTTATGGCTTTAGTTCACCTTTTTTCATTTATATCTCAAGGCAGGTTACATCTTAGGAACAGCAGGTAAGGCTTACAACCTAATTATGTACCCAAGACACGCCGAATCCAGAGCCTGAAAAACTTTGATAGAAACCTGAAATAGAGGCAAGACGGAAGATCTATACAAGGCAACACAATGTTCTCTCTGAATATCATTTCATAGGTAACTGTGGAAAGAACAAAATACTTACTCAATATACCTTTATCAATGTAAAAAAGAATTACATTGTCTGGCATGTGAAGAAACATTTACAGACCACTCAACACATACATGCAGATCTAAAAGTGGGAAGCAGACCTCAGAGGGACTACATGATAGACTGAAGATAAACCAAATTGTCTCAATAGCAGGAAGCAAGAGACTGGATCTAACACACAAAATTTGAAACTACAGTGGTACCTCGGTATACATCATTAATCCGTTCCAGATCCTTGGATTTATACCAAACTGGACGCATACCAAACAAACTTTTCCAATAAGAAATAAAGGGAAAATAATTAATCCGTTCTTATACAAAAATCCTATTGTTATTATTATAACACTGTTTAATACTAAAATACAAATACAGTAGGTGAAATATATACTGTACATAAATGAAAATTTACCAAATTTATTTCTCTCTTTTCTGTCTCTTTTCTTCTGTCAGGTCCCTACTTGGACCTGGTTGAGAATCACCAGTCTGACCTTTACTAAAAATCTGTCCAAAGAACTTTGCTTCTTCCTTCTCCTCAGGATGTTTCGGAAATGTGACATTGTTTGGTCATTCCAGACAATGCTATTACGGCTTGTTTGAGCTTTGTTGGTATGGTACTTCTCTTCAAAGTTTTAGACATCCATCCATTTGGCAAAGATTTCCTTGATTAATGTAGGGGTTTCCTCAACCTCCTCCTCATCTGAGCCTGAAGAGAGTGTAGCCATCTTAGTCTTGTGCTCCTCCTTCTCAAGTTCCTGCAGATCCTCAGTGGTCAGCTCTTCTTTGTGTCCCTCTACTAACTCCTCCACATCATTATCATTCACATCCAGACCCATGGACTTACCCAGACAGACAATATCTTCAAGTACAGGCACAGCCTCAAAGTACATTTCAGTCACTGCTTCTGGCCATAAATTCCTCCAAGCAGAGTTCATTGTTTTGTAGGAAACTTACTGCCATGCTTTGTTAATAAGAGTTATGCAATGGAAAATGCCAGTTGAAGGACCAGTTCCATGTGCAGGGTGCCTGCATGCTGAAGCTCTGAGGAAACAAGTGGAGGAACTCAGAGAGGAGGTGGCGAGGCTGAGGAGCATTCAAGACAGTGAGAAGTACATTGATGAGATGCTTCTTGCAGCAACCAAGCTCTCCAGCAGAGAAGATGGGTGCCAACAGAATGTCGATGGTTGGACACAAGTCAGCAGGGCCTGCAAAATCACCAATCCAACCTCTCCAGCCCTTGAATTGAAGAACCATTATGCAGCCCTGGAAGTGGAGAAGGTGAAAGCATCCTTGGAGAGGGATGAACCAGAGCTCAAATGCCCCAAAGTTGAAGAATCAGTGACCACAAGGAAACGAAGGGTAGTGGTGGTTGGAGACTCTCTTCTGAGGGGTACTGAGGCGTCCATCTGCCGACCAGACTTGATGTCCAGAGAGGTATGCTGTCTGCCTGGTTACAAAATCGAAGTTGTTACAGAGAGTTTGCCGAGACTCATCAAGCCCACTGACTATTACCCAATGTTGCTAATCCATGTTGGAACAAATGATACTGCCAGGTATACCTCGGAACGTATCAAAAGTGACTTCATGGCTCTGGGACAGAGGGTGAAGCAGTTAGGTGCACAGGTGGTGTTCTCTTCAATCCTCCCTGTTGAGGGTAAAGGCCAAGGCAGAGAGGCTCGCATCCTGGAGATGAATGCATGGCTGCGTGGATGGTGTCATCGAGAGCGTTTTGGTTTCCTAGACCATGGGATGCTGTTCCAAGTGTTGCAGAGCAGAGATGGCATCCATCTGTCCAAGAAAGGTCAACGCGTCTTCGGTAGTAGACTGGCTAATCTACTGAAGAGGGCTTTAAACTAAATTCGTTGGGGATGGGTGAAGAAAGCCCCCAGGTAGGTGATACATTAAATAACTTTATGGAAATGGGTAACGGGGGTAACATATGGAAAGCAGTGTGTATAAATGCCGGTAGCATGAGAAATAAGATCCCTGATGTTGAAACTTTGGTGGGAGTGGCTGATTTGGATTTAGTAGCAGTTACAGAAACATGGTTCACAGAAAACCATGATTGGGATGTAACTATACCTGGCTATACTTTATTCAGAAAGGACAGGTTAGGAAGTAGGGGAGGAGGAGTGGCACTATATGTAAAAACTACTATTAAAGCTTTGGAATTACAGAGCTTAAAAGGGAGAGGGGAGGCATTGTGGGTTAAACTAGAAAGAGGGAAAGAAAAATCTATTTACATTGGTGTGATATACAGACCTCCCTCACAAGAGGAAGAGGTGGACAGAGAGTTAATTGAAGACATGCGCAGCATTGCTAGGAAAGGGGAAGTGCTACTGATAGGAGATTTCAATATGCCAGATGTTGATTGGCACATTCCTGCTGCAGTATCATCTAGAAGTAAGGAGATCTGGATTCTCTACAGGAAGAACTATTCAGGCAATTGGAAACAGACCCCACACGTGAAGGTGCCATACTGGACTTGGTGCTTACCAATGGTGAAAGTATTTCTGATGTTGTAGTGGGAGATCATTTTGCATCCAGTGATCACCAGATGGTGTGGTTCAGTATTAGGACTAGGGCTGTTAGAATCCATTCAAAGGCGAGGATCTTAGACTTTAGGAAGACTAACTTTGTGAAGGTGGGCCAATACCTCAAGGAGTTGTTAGCTGCAACGTAAATAAGATGTTCGATAGATCCGGTCTGAAAGTAGTTACCAGTGTAAATATGTTGTAGATAAGTTTCCCCCAGTTACTTCCAAGTTGTTCTCCCCGTTCATTGTAAATACAACGCAGGGTGCCTGCGTTGTATAGTTGACGTTGAATGTGAACCGCACTGATCTAAATAGCGCGGTATAGAAGAAATGGTAAATAAATAAATAAAATAAATAAATAAAACAGCTGTGGGATGTAGAAAAACAGTGGGAAAAACTGAAAGGGGATATTTTAAGGGCAACCAACCTTTTTGTTAAAATGGTAAATAAAGGTAAAAGGAAAAGGAGACCGCTATGGTTTTCGAAAGAAGTAGCTGAAAAAGTGAAGAAAAAGAGGGAGGCCTTCATGAAATACAAGAGACCACAGAGAGAGGAAGACAGGCATCTGTATTTGGAAAAACTTAGAGAAGCTAGCAAAGTAGTCAAGAAGGCAAAGATTCAAAAGGAGGAGGAAATAGCCAATGCAATAAAATGGGGCGATAAGACATTTTTCAGATATATTAGTGAGAAGAGGAAGGGCAAGAGTGGTATTATCAGACTCAAGGGTGCAGGGGAGGAATATGTAGAAGCTGATAAGGGTAAAGTGGAATTGCTTAACAAATATTTTTATTCTGTGTTCACAGATGAAGAACCAGGAGCAGGACCTCAGAAAACACCCACAAATAGGAACAGAAGCAAAGGACATCTTGAACAATTTTCAAAAGACTGTGTTCGTGAGAAACTCTCTCAACTTAAAGTAGACAAAGCGATGGGACCGGATAGGATACACCCGAGAATACTGAGGGAACTTGGGGATGTTCTAGCAGCTCCACTGACTGACCTTTTCAATGCCTCGTTGGAGTCAGGACTGCCAAAGGACTGGAGAGAGGCTCATGTGGTGCCTTTACACAAAAGCGGAAGTAAGGATGTGGTTGAAAACTACAGGCCGGTTAGTTTAACTTCGGTGGTGAGTAAATTATTGGAAATGCTGCTGAAAGAGAAAATAGTGAGGTTTCTGTAGTCCAGCGGATTACAGGATCCGAGGCAGCATGGATTCACCAGAGGCAGGTCTTGTCAGACAAATCTGATTTATTTCTTTGACTAGGTGACCAGGGAGTTGGACCGAGGGAGAGCTCTAGATGTGGTGTATTTAGATTTCAGTAAAGCCTTTGACACTGTTCCTCACAGACAACTTATAAACAAACTGAGCACCCTAGGGATGGACCCTAAAGTTACTGCTTGGGTTAGAAATTGGTTGGGTGGGAGGCGACAAGGAGTACAAGTAAATGGAGCTCACTCTGAGGAGAAGGATGTTATCAGTGGTGTGCCCCAGGGATCTGTCCTTGGTCCGATTCTTTTTAACATCTTTATTAGTGATATAGCGGAAGGGCTTTCAGGTAAGGTTTGCCTCTTTGCGGATGATACCAAAATCTGCAATAGAGTAGACACCCAGGAAGGGGTTGATAACATGAGGAGGGATCTAGCTAAGCTTGAAGAATGGTCTAGAATTTGTTAGCTGGGATTTAATGTTAAAAAATGTAAGGTCATGCATTTGGGCTGCAGCAATCCAAGGGAGCAATATAGTATAGGGGATGAAGTACTTTTGTCCACTAAAGAAGAGCGGGACCTAGGCGTGGTTGTGTCTGATGATCTTAAAGTAGCTAAACAGGTAGAAAAGGCGATGGCAAAAGCTAGGATGAAGCTTGGGTGCATATGGAGAGGAATGGCTAGCAGAAAAAAGGAGGTGATAATGCCTCTGTACAAGTCTTTGGTGCGACCTCATTTGGAGCATAGTGTGCAATTCTGGAGACCGCACAGAGGGTGGCTACTAAAATGATTAGTAGCCTTCATTATAAAGCATATGAGGACAGACTGAAGGATCTTAATATGTACACCTTAGAGGAAAGGATGGATAGAGGTGATATGATTGAGATGTTTAAATACCTCCGTGGCATAAATGTTCAGGGAGAGAGCCTCTTTCAATTGAAAGCAAGTTCTGCTATGAGGGGACATGGGATGAGGGTGAAGGGAGATAGATTCAGGAGTGATATGCGGAAATATTTCTTTACGGAAAGAGTAGTGGATCCATGGAATAGTCTCCCAGTGGAGGTGGTAGAAATGAGGACAGTAACTGAATTCAAAAAAGCATGGGACAAACACAGAGGATCTCTAAAGGTAAAAAGGGGACTGTTGTAGTTGTTATGGAAGGACAGACTAAATAGGCCATGTGGTCTTTTTCTGTCATCATATTTCTATGTTTCTATGAAAGGATGATGGATTTATTTATTTATTTACAGTCTCTTATATACCGCACTATTCATCATCAGCGCGGTTTACATGGAACAAAATGCTCAGTACAGTTAACACGTATGAGTTTACAGGTAACAGGGCACAAAAACTTGGATAACAGGGGTAAATTATTTACAAAACTTACTACATGGAATCATAAGCGCAGAGGTTTCATAGACACATAATCCTACCGTGGGTTTGAGTATCAAACTTGTTGTGTTGTTGAGATACCATAAATTTGTCTGGAAATGGTATCGCTGGGTGTCTTTGGGCTCTAGGGGATGTCGTTGGGTTCTATACTTGTTGAAGAGGTGGCATTTGAGGGCTTTCCTAAACTGTGGTAGGCTCTTAATAGCCCAGATATCAGGGGGTAATGCATTCCAGCATCTTGGGGCACTGAGGCTAAAGGCTCTGTTGGCTGTCGATTTAGTGCAGACAGTTAGTGCCTTCGGGACTTTTAGGGAGTTTATAGACGTGGATCTTCGTGCTCTATTTGGGGATGTGATATGGATGAGGGAGATTAAGGATGCAGATGAGAGGTTGTTAACAGCTTTAAAAGTGATTATCAAGGTCTTGAAAATTATTCTAGCCTGAATAGGTAGCCAATGCAACTGTATCAGCAGAGGCGTCACGTGGTCGCTCCTGGAGGCTCCATGGAGGACTCTTGCTGCCACGTTCATGGCTAGCTGCAGCGGGTTTACTGTAGATTAAGAACTACTTAACTTGCTATCTCAAAATTTTAACCTTTTCACTATAGTTTAGGCCCATTTTTTGCAGAACAGTCTTGCTTTGCCTTTTTAATTGTATTTTACTTTCCTCCCTCATATACATGACTCATTAAGGGGCATGTTTACTGAAGTATGCTGACAGTGTGAAGTTCATTGATGAGATGCTTCTTAAGAAATTCAACCTCTTTGACAGGAGCTGAAGATGGGAGGCGACAGAATGAAGAAAGTTGGACACGAGTCACTAGAGCGTGCAGAATCAAACACTTCAATTCCTCCCAACCTTGAACTGAAGAACAATATGCAGCTCTGAAAGTGGAGTAAGTGAAAGCATCCCAGTAAAGGGAAGAACCACAGCTCAAGCAAGAATGATCACAAGGAAGCGAAGGGTAGTGGTGGTTGGTAACTCTTTTCTGAGGGGTACTGAGGCATCCATCTGCTGACCAGACTTGATGTCCAGAGAGGTGTGCTGTTGCCAGGTGCCAAAATCCAGAATGTTATGGAGAATTTGCCAAGACTCATCAAGCCTACTGACTATTATCCAATGTTGCTCATCCATATCGGTAGAAATTATATTACTAGATATCCCTATGAGCATATCAAAAGTGACTTAATGGCTCTGGGACAGAGGGTGAAGCACATAGGTGAGCAGGAAGTGGACTCTTCAATCCTTCCTGTTAAGGGTAAAGGTTGAGGCAAAGAAGCTTGCACCCTGGAGACTAATGCATGGTTGCATGGATGGTGTCAGAGAGCGTTTTGGTTTCCTAGACCATAGGATGATGTTCTAAGGGCTGCAGAGCAGAGATGGCGTCCATCTGTCCAAGAAGGGACAAAGTGTCTTCAGCAGCAGACTGGATAACCTACTGAAGAGGGCTTTAAACTAGATTTGTTGAGGATGGGTGAAGAAATCCCCCAGATAAGTGTAACATGAAATACCTCTATAAAAACGGGTAAAAGGGGCAACATCTGGAAAGCCATGTGTATGAATGCCGTGGCATGGGAAATAAGATCCCAGATGTTGAGGCTTTAATGGAAGAGTCCAACGTGGTGGTTACGGAGACATGGCTCATGGACAATCATGACTAGGATGCAATTATACTGGGCTATACTTTATTCAGAAAGGAAAGGGTAGAAAGAAGGGGAGGAGTGGCACTATATGTAAAAAATAATATTAAAGCTATAGAATTACAGGGCTTACAAGGAAAAGAGGAGGCACTGTGGGTTAAACTAGAAAAAGGGAAAGGGAAATCCATTTGCATTGGAGTGATATACAGATTCCCCCTCAGAGGGAGAAGAAGTGGATAAAGATTTAATAGAAAACCTATGCAGCATTGCCATGAAAGGAGAAGTGCTATTGATAGGCATTTTCAATATGCCAAATGTTGATTGGCACATCCCAGCTGCGGTGTCATCTAGAAGTAAGGAGATCCTGGATTCTCTACAGGAGAACTATTCAGGCAATTGATAACAGAACCCATATGTGAAGGGGCCATACTAGATGGTGCTTACCAATGGGGAAAGTGTTTCTGATGTTACAGTGGGAGAAGCTAGCAAAGTAGTCAGGAAAGCAAAGAAACAAAAAGAAGAAAAAATAGCCAATGCAATAAAATGGTGTATAAGACATTTTTCAAATAGGCTGTAGAAAGGAGGAAGGGCAAAAGTGGTATTGTTAGACTTGAGGGTGAAGGAGAGTAATACGTAGAAGCTGATGAGGATGAAGCAGAATTGCTTAATAAATATTTTTGTTGTGTGTTCACAGATGACGGGCTAAGAGCAGGAACTCAGAAAACTCCCCACAAGTAGGAACAGAAGTAATGTGGAGTTCAAACAATTTTCAGAAGACTGAGTTTGTGAGGAACTAACTAAACTAAAAGTACATAAAGCGTTTGGACCAGATGGGATAGATCCAAGAATACTGAAGTAACTTGGGACATTCTAGCGGCTCCACTGACTGACCTTTTCACTGCGTCTCTGGAGTCGATAGTGGTCCCAGAGAACTGGAGAAAGGCACATATGGTCACTTTACACAAAAGCAGATGCAAGGACGAGGTTGAAAACTACAGACCGGTTATTCTAATCTCTGTGTTGAGCAAATAGGACATACTGCTAAAAGAGAGAACAGTGAGGTTTCTGGAGTCCAATGGATTGCAGGATCTGAGGCAGTATGGGTTTACCAGAGGCAGGTCTTGTCAGACAAATCTGACTGATTTCCTTGCCTGGGTGACTAGGGAGATGGACAGAGGGAGAGCCCTAGATATGGTGTACTTGGATATCAGTAAAGCTTTTGACACCATTCTGCACATGCGACTTATAAACAAACTGAGCACCCTAGGGATGGACCCTAAAGTTACCGATTGGGTTAGGAATTGGTCAAATGGGAGGCAGCAAAGAGTACAGGTAAATGGAGCTCACTCTGAGAAGATGGGAGGTTACCAACGGTGTCCTGCAGGGATATGTCCTTGGTCTGATTCTTTTTAACATCTTTGTTAGTGATATTGCGGAAGGACTGTTGGGTAAGGTTAAGAACATAAGATATACCATAGTAGGTCAGACCAAGGTCCATCAAGCCCAGTATCCTGTTTCCAACAGTGGCCAATCTAGGTCACAAGTACCTAGCAGTTTCCCCAAAGGACACAGGTTCCACAGTGCTTACATTGTGGCAAGCAGTGGATTTCCCGGGTCCCCTTTAATAATGGTTTATGGCACTTTCCTCCAGGAACTTGCCCAAACCTTTTTTAAACCCAGCTACACTAACAGCTTTTACTACATCCTCTGGTAACAAATTCAAGAGTTTGATTATGCATGGAGTGAAAAAATTTTTTCTCTTAATAGTCTTAAATAGGTTACCCTGTAGTTTCATTGCATGTCTCCTAGTCTTTCTATATTTTGATGGCAGAAAACAATCAATCTACATTTACCTATTCCACTCCATTCATTAAATTATAGACCTCTATCATATCTCCCCTCAGCCATCTCTTTTCCAGATTGAAGAGCCCTAACCTTTTTAACCTCTCCTCATGGAGGTATCCTTCCATCCCCTTTACCATTTTGGTGGCTCTTCTCTGTACCTTTTCTAATAACGCTATATCCTTTTTAAGATACAGTGACCAGAATGTCACAGAATATTCAAGGTGCGATTGCACCATGAAATAATACAGAGGCATTATAATATCCGTTGTTTTATTTCCCATTCCTTTCCTTATGATACCTAGCATTCTATTTGCTTTTTTGGCTGCCCTGCACACTGGGCGGAAGGTTTCAACATGCTATCCACGATGATGCCCAAATTCTTTTCTTGGGTAGTGGTTCCTAATATGGAACCTTGCATCAAGTAACCATAGTTTGAGTTATTTGATAGTTGCATAACTTTGCACTTGTCCACATTAAATTTCATCTGCCATTTGAACATCCAGTCTTCCAATTTATCAAGGTCCTCTTGCAATTTTTCAAAATCCTTTTGGGCTTTAACAACTTTTAATAATTGTGTGCCATCTGCAAATTTGATTACCTCACTCATTATTCCCATTTCCAGGTCATTTACAAATATGCTAAAAAGCAGTGGACCCAGCAAAATCTCTGGGGTACTCCACTATCCACCTTTCTCCATTTGAAAAATTGCCCATTTAGCCCTACCCTCTGTTTTCTATCTTTTAACCAGTTCCTGATCCACAATAGCATACTGCCTCCCATCCCATGACTTTTAAATTTTGATAAGGGACCTTGTCAAAGGCTTTCTGAAAATCTAGATATATTATATCAATCGACTCACCTTTTGTCTACCTGTTTATTCATACCTTCAAAAAAAACATAACAGATTAGTAAGACAAGACCTTCCTTGGCTAAAGCCATGTGGGCTGTCTCCCAATAAGCCATGACTATCTACATGTTCAGTAATTTTGTTCTTTATAATGGTTTCTACCATTTTTCCAAGGTACTGACATCAGGTTCACCAGTCTGTAGTTTCCAGGATCACCCCTGGAACCCTTTTTAAAAATCGGCGTTACACTGGCCATCCTTCAATCTTCAGGCATTACAAATGATTTTAATGATAGTTCAAAGATTAGAAATAGTAGGTCTGCAACCTCATATTTCAGTTCTTCCAACAACCTTGGATGTATACCATCCGGTCCAGGTGAATTGCTTCTCTTCAGTTTATCTAATAGTTGTAATACATATTCTGGTATATCGATATTTCTTTCAAATCTTCTGCGGCATCACCTTTAAATACCATTTCATTTGGCTCCTTTATCAGTTTTCTGAAAAATGATTTTCTGGCAACAGCTTCTCTGACCTCATCTTTAAACCAAGATGACAGTTTTTTGGACTTATTTATTTATTTATTTACATTCTCTTATATACCGCGCTATTCTGCATCAGTGCGGTTTACATTGAACAAACTGAAATTACATTGAACAGGGCATTACAACTTGGAGATAACTATTTTACAGGGAACATGGTCTATGGAGGGTTAAGTGGCTTGCCCAAGACCACAAGGAGCACCTGTGGGACTAGAACCCCAGTCCTTCCGGCCCAAGGTTTCTGTCCTCTAGTGGGATTTGAACCCCCGACCTTCCGGCCTGAAGTACCTTGCCCCAACCACTAGGCCACTCCTCCACTCCTTCCTTCCACTTTTCTGAAAGCATGGAATATAGATGGGTCTGGGCTTCCAAGATAGTATTTTTAAACACCCGTGCTTGATGTAAATTTTTTCCTTTCCAACTGCTCCTTTTAGTTTTTTCATAACTATTTTTCTTATTTTATCATAGTCTCCCTTTTGAAAGATAAAAGGTAGTACTTGCTGTTTCCCTTTAGGAAGTTAAAAGGATTTCCTTGCCGTCCTTCCTCCATTTATTAAATCAAACGCGATCATGCAATGATCACTATTGCCAAGTGGCCCCCTCTTGCACCAAATTTTGTGTTCCACTAAGGACTAGGTCCAAAATGGCTTCCCCTCTTGTTGGTTCATGAACCAGCTGCTCCAAGAAGCAGTCATTCATTTCATCTAAAAGCTTTATCTTACTAGCATGCCCTGCGGTGACACTGACCCAGTCGATACCGGGGTAATTGAAATCACACATTATTATTACTGTGCCTTTTGTTAGCTTCCCTGATTTCTTTCAGCATTTCATCATCCATTTGTTGATTCTGGCCACACGGTCGACAGTACACCTCCACTGCCATTGCTTTCTCCTTGCCCTTTTTACATGGAATTTCAATCCATAGAAATTCTACAATGTATTTTGTTTCTTGCAAGACTTTATGTTAGAGAGGGCATTAAGTCACAAAGAATTAGAGTGCAACCCCTCCACCAATTTAATCTGCTCTATCATTACGATATAGCTTGTACCCAGGTATCCTAGTGTCCTCTTTCCACCATGTCTCTGAGAAACCAATCATATCTAACCTTTCATTTAGTGCTATATATTCTAACTCTCCTATCTTATTTTTGGGACATCTAGCATTTGCATACAAACATTTTAGAGACTGTAATTTATTCATATTAATCTGGTTACTGGTAGGCAGGAATTATTTGGAATCTTTAAGCTCTGTCTGCTCTGTACTTAAGGGCATTTGGGTTACTTTTGTCTTTAATGGAACCTCTGTGTTGAGATGCCCTAACTTCAGTCTTTTGCTGGTATCCTTCAAGGATACATTGTTCCAAACCATGTGCTCTTGGGTGACTGCTGGCTTTCCCTATTATCTACTTTAAAAGCTGCTCTATCTATATGGAGGAGTGGCCTAGTGGATGGGGCAAGGTACTTCAGGCCAGAAGGTCGAGGTTTCAAATCCCACTAGAGGACAGCAACCTTGGGCCGGAAGGACTGGGGTTTCTAGTCCCACAGGTGCTCCTTGTGGTCTTGGGCAAGCCACTTAACCCTCCATTGCCCATGTTCCCTGTAAGTAATAGTGTATGTGTCTCATATCCCCTCATGTTAAATGTATCCCCCAATTGTGTTGTGACCACTTTGATTGAATGATAAGATGGTATACAAAACTGTCTAAATAAATAAATCTCCTTTTTATAGGTTAATGCCAGCAGCCTGGTTCCATCCCGGTTAAGGTGGAGCCCATCCCTTCGGGAAAGCCCCTCCTTTCCCCAGAATGTTGCCCAGTTCCTAACAAATCCAAAACTCTTCCTTGTACCATTGTCTCATCCACACATTGAGATTCCAGAGCTCTGCCTGCCTTTGGGGTCTGGCTCATGGAACGGGAATCATTTTGGAGAATGCTACCCTGAAAGTTCTGGATTTCAACTTCCTCCTAAAAGCCTAAATTTGGTCTCCAGAACCTCCCTACCACACTTTACTATGTCACTGGTACCAACATGTACCAAGACAGCAGACTCTTCCCCAGCACTATCCAAGACCTTGTTTAGGTGGCGCATGATGTCTGCTACCTTCGCACCAGGAAGGCATGTTACCAGGTGATCCTCATGTCCACCAGCCACCCATGCCTAATGATCGAATCACCAACTATAATGGCTATCCTAACCCTTCCCTCGTGGGCACATGACCCTGGAGAAAACTCCTTGATGCGAGAGGGTTTTGCATCACCTGGAGGGACAGGTCCTAATTACAGGATCACTTCCTGGCACACCAGGGTGATGCTCTCCTGTCACATGACCTCTCTCCTCCATGGCAATAGGGAAGCTGCCAGACTGGAGGCGGGACTTCAGTACAACATCCCTGTAGGTCTCATCTATGTACCTCTGTGTCTTCCTTATGTCCTCCAAGTCTGCTACTTGAGCCTCCAGAGATCAGATTCGTTCCCTGAGAGCAAAGAGCTCCTTGCACCTAGTGCACATGTAAGACCCCTCACCAACTGGGAGAAAATCATACATGTGATGCTCAATGCAAAAGACTGGATAGCCCCCATCTCGCTGCTGGACTGCTGTACGCATCTTAGTTTTAAGGTTGTGTTTAGGTATTTAAGCTGTTTACTTACTTAGGTATAGTTTATTAGTATAAGTATCCCCAGCAAAACCTGATAAGTTTAATGGACTTTGCTCAGGCCTTCATTTAGACTTCCATTCCTTTGCAATTTCCATTCTAATCCCAATTGCAAGCATTTTCATTATGTATATTGTGTCCCACTCCATCTCCTCCTCCCATTCATTAAGCAAAGCTGCATTAGAGGTCAGCTCCCCTGCCAACCTAACATCTTATGGATTATTTCCCCCAACTACTTCCATGTACCCTACCAATCTACCACCCTACCTACCTACCCCCCCTGCCCCTCCAACATAAGGTAGCAACCCTTTCTACCCATTCTATTAATGCATACCAGGTTTAGGTGCATTCTATAAAGCAGTTTGTAACAGTGCTCTTGGATTGCTGCTGAGATCGATGGGATTTTTATTGCTCTATATATCCTCTCCCATATTCATGCCCCCCCCCTTCCAAATTCTCCTCCTATGTGTGTTTGGTTTTACTGGGCTGCTTAGAGCATTGTACAGTCTTGTCACCAATCCTCGAGAAGCGTCCAATCTATAGAGGCATTTTTGTTCTCTAATCAAATTATCCAGTAATTTTAAAGAAAGAGGTTATCCTAAGGGGGTGGTGAAACGAGCGTATTCTAGGGCCCTTTATAACAGGAGTTTATTGTTGGAGGTTAAAAATTCTAATAAAAAGGAAAATATCAATTGTAATAACATCAATTTGATAACTCCGTATTCTCCTTTGAGTTCAGGTATTCAAAAGATTTTGAAGAAACATGGGAATATTATAGAGGCTATTCCTGGGTTAGCAGGCAAACAAATACGCTGTGTATGGCAGCACAACCGTAATCTAAAGGAGCAACTAAGTCCAGCAGTATTGAAATCTTCCACTGGATTAATGAGTACTTCTGATATTGAGAAAGGACATAGAAAATATGGGGGGTGCAACATTTGTGACATCACTATGAAGTTGGATGTCTTTATACATCAGGGATCCACTTATCCATTGAAGACTTATACAACATGTAATTCTACTAGTGTAGTATATGTCATTCAATGCCCTTGTGAGTTAATCTACGTGGGCAAGACAATCCATTCACTTAAAACAAGAATGGGTGAACACAGGAGTCGGCTGAAATGCAAAGTTAGAGATGCACCACTGGTTCAGCATTGTATAACTAAGGGGCATGTTTTTGAACTACTAAGATGCTTCTGCATAGATAAAGTAGAGTCAGGTACAGCTGGGAAGTCACAAGAACAAAGCCTGTTGATTAGAAAACAAAAATGGATTTTTACCCTGAAATCGATAATACCCACAGGTCTTGATGCCTCTATAGATTGGTCATTTTGTATATAGAAATTGTAGACATTTAGGGTATAAGATAGTGTAGTGTTAATTTATTTCCTCTGCACATCTAATAATATCCTAAGTAGGTAATTTGACATGTGCAGTTATGATGGTTTTTTTAAATTAATAATATTTTATTTTGGGTCAGGGAAATAGATGTTAGAGAAGAAGTTTCACGGTCAAATGTAGTGAGAAAGTAAAACGCATTAGAAGCACTGTTCCCTCTAAGCTGTGCACATGTGGGCGCGCGCACACACCTCGCTGAGGGAGCGCACATACTTTACAACAGAGCGCACAAAAATTACGGCTCGGATTCTGATAGAAAACAACACAGACGTCCTAAAATGTAAAAGTTATGATTGTAATTACTAGAAATTTCCCGCTTCATTTAGTAATCATCTATTTTCATTTAATTTGATTAAAATCAATGTGGTGTACATACTGTATTCTGACGTGTAGTCAACTTTCAAAGTATATATCTCCAAATGTCGTTATGTGGCGCACAAAAATTTAACCTTCCTTCAAAAGCTGCACACAGCTGATATTTTATGCGCACACAGCCTACAGAAAATTAGAGGGAACATTGATTAGAAGTCATTTTTAGAAATATTATGCATGGCGTTTTTTAAGAGCGGGATGAAGGAAGTTTGAAGAGTATTTCCACCGCTCCTATGAAATTAATACGAGACGTGTGCAGCATCATTTATACATTTCTGGTAAGCGATTTACATCTAAATAGTTAGTGAGACCAATAAGTAACAAGGAGGAGGAACTTAGAATATGATAACAGTAAATTGAAGTGGTTATAAAATTGGGTTTTATTTTATAGAAATAACAGTGTCCACAGATCCCCTGAAGAAACGATAGTGAAACGCAATGGAGGCGCCTGAGGAAGGCATTGGGATCAGAGAGCGCGATGGGAGCTTATTGAAGAGCATTTAAATATAAGATAAGTGTTAGACGATAATTGAAGATAACATTAGTAGAGTTATGATTAGATCTCAATAGCAGCCTATACGGCACAATAGTATGGAATGAGAAAACAGCCCCATCCGTTTCCTTAATCACTTGAACAAGTTCGCTGAAGGTCGTCGATGCTAAAAGGCACTAGAGTTGGACATGTTATAAGTCTGAAAAAGAGTGCCAGAAATAGTCTGAGACCTTCAACGAAAGTAAGAATAAAAACAAACGGTTCTGAATAACCACAAGGGATAATAGAAGACTTTGGTTCCGTATTGATACAATTGAGCACTCAAGTTAATTTTTGCATTATTAAGTGCTCAGAGAAAGACCAAGATTTCAGTGTTTCATCACAATCATGAATGTATAAACAGCATATGGTACCCTATCTTATTTCTGCAGTGTTTGGTCTGTCTTTGTAGTAGCTATTGTTTTAGTCTTTATTTCTGTTCTGCAACATTAAGATTATATTTTATTATAAAATTTGGAAACTACAACACACGTAGGAATAAAGATGGAGTACAAAGGAGCTGATGATACCAAAGTAGACATACAGTGTAACTAAATATGACAGTTAGATGAGAGTACACGAACTTGGGTTGGCAAAATATGCAATATGTGTAATGTATCATGAAACCTATGGTGTAAGTAACAGGTGTGTTGAATAAAATACAAATAAAAAAAAGTAAAAAAAAGTAAATGTTAGGGCTCTTCAGCTTGGAAGAGAGATGGCTGACAGGAGATATGATAGGTCTATAAAACCGAATAGAATGAGTAACGCAGATTGGTTATTTACTCCTCCAAAAAGTTGAAAGATTAGGGGATACACAATGAAGCTACAATATAGCACATTTAAGACTAATCAGAGAAAAGGTTTCCTCAATCGATATGTAATCAAACTTTGGAATTGGTTGCCAGAGGATGTATTAAAAGCTGTAGCTGGGTTTAGCAGAGGTTTTGGCAAGTTCCTGAAGGAAAAGTCCATAAACCATAATTGAAGTGGACTAGTGAAATCCACTGCTTACCCCCCTGGGATAAGCAACATGGAATCTGTCTACCTTTTGGAACCTGAAAGGTACTCGCGACTTGAATTGGCCACTGTTGGAAAAAAAAATACTGGGCTTCAGAGACCTTTAGTCTGACCCAACATGGGATATTTTATGTTCCTCTGGAATCTAAGGGATTAAAGGATCTGAGACAGAATGACTTTACTAGAGATAGATCTTTTCAGACTAATTGGATTAATTTCTTTGACTGGGTGATGAGAAAATTCAATCAGGGGATAGCACTAGATGTGGTATCCTTAGATTTCAGCAAAGTCTTGGACACTGTTCCGCATTGGCAACATATAAAGTCCTTGAGATGGACCCTGAAGCGACTGACTGGGTAAGGCACTGGTTCAGTGGAAGGCAACAGATGATAGTAGTAAATGGAATTCACACTGTAGACAGGGGCATTACAAATAGTGTGCTGCAAAGTCCTTTTCTTTTTAAGATTTTCATAAGCGACATTGCAGAAGGTCTGTTGGGAAAGGTATGCCTCTTTGCGAATACCACCAAAATCTGCAACAGAGTAGACAACCTAGAAAGTGTGGATAACATAAGAAGGGATCTAGCAAAGCTTGAAGAATTGTCAATAATTTGGCAGCTAAGATTTAATACCAAAAAAACCCAAGGGAGCAGTACAGTGTAAGGGATGAAGTACTTCAGTAGACAAAAGAAGAGCAGGACCTGGGGTGATCGTATCAAATGATCTTAAGGTGGTCAAACAAGTAGAAAAGGTGACAGTGAAAGCCAGATGGATACTTGTGTGCACAGAGAAAGGAATGGCTAGCAGGAAAAAGAAGACGATAGTGCCTATGTATACATCTGTAGTGAGACCTCATTTGAAGTACTTTGTACAATTCTGGAAACCACAACTTTAAAGTGATATAGAACAGAGTCTGTCTAGAGGGTGGCTACTGTCGGTAGTCTTTGTCATAAGGCATATGGGAATAGATTTAAAGATCTCAACATGTCTACTTTGGAAAAAGGCAGGAGAGGAGAGATATGATAGAGACATTTAAATATCTCTACGATATAAATGCAAAGGAGATGATCCTCTTCCAGTTAAAAGGAAGCTATGGATCGAGGGGGGGGGGGGGGGACATAGGTGGAAGGCGAAAGGGGACTGATTCAGGAGTAATCAGAGGAAAAGAGTAGTTACTCACATGTAACAGGTGTTCTAAAGGAGCAGCAGGAATCAGTCCTCACATATGGGTGTCATCGGTGCCGATGAAGCCCCAGCGGAGCATTTCCCCAGCTTTCTATGAAAGCCTTTGGGAATGCAGGCACACATGCGCGGTTCCCTTCCCGCCTAAAGGTGCCATCTACCCTCAGTCAAATGACATAGCTAAGAACAGCACACAAAAATGAAAAATAAACTATGTACAACTGCAACTCCCAGGGGAGGAGGGAGGGTTGTGAGGATTGATTCCTGCTGCTCCTGGAGAACACCTGTTACAGGTGAGTAACTACTCTTTCTCCAGGACCAAGCAGGAGGTCAGTCCTCACATATGGGTGACTCCCTAGCTCTGGGCTTCCAGGAACCCAGGCTGAACAAGAGAACTCCCTCTAGTCTCAACAGCAAAGAAAGGCTTTTCACTGACACAACCTCCACCGGTAGCCCAACAGAGGGCAGGAGTTGCCTAAACCTCAAAGAGATTCCGGAGTACTGCTTGGCCAAAAGCACTGTCCCTACGGGACTCCCTCTCCAGACAGTAATGGGCCGCAAAGGTCTGGCTTGAAGACCAAATTGCAGCCCTGCAGATGTCGACCAAGGGCACAGAGCGGAGATGAGCCACTGAGGCAACCATTGCCCTGACACGGTGGGCCGTAACCCGACCCTGCAAAGGAAGGTCAGCCGCCCTGTAAGCCCAGGTGATACAGTCAGCCACCCAGATGGACAAGGTACGCTTGGACACAGCCAACCCCAACTTATTAGGGTCAAAGGATACGAAGAGCTGAGTAGCCCTTCTATGTACTTGCGTACGGTCAAGGTAGAAGGATAAGGCCCTCCTACAGTCCAGGGTATGCAAAACTGCTTCAGCCTGGCTTGCATGAGGCCTACGGAAGAATGTTGGAAGAACCACCTCCTGGGTAAGGTGGAAGGAGGAGACAACCTTTGGGAGGAACTTTGGATGAGTCCTAAGGACTACCCTGTTCCTATAGAATCTGGTGTAAGGCCTGTCACAGACCAGGGCCTGAAGCTCACTCACTCGCCTGGCTGAGGTGAGGGCTATCAAGAAGAGTGTCTTCCATGACAGGAAGCGTAGAGGGCAAGTAGCCATCGGCTCAAAAGGTGGGCGAGTCAGTTGCTGCAAGACCACATTCAACTCCCACTCAGGAGCAGGAGGACGAATAGGAGGCTTGAGCAAAAGCAAGCCTCTGAGAAACCGGGACACCAAGGGGTGAACCGACAGAGAATGTCCCTCCACCAGTGAGTGGTGAGTTGCAAGAGCGGAGAGGTGGACCCAAACAGAATTGGACTTAAGTCCCTGATTGGATAAGTGCAACAGATACTGAAGCACTACAGGTACAGTACAGGAGAAGGGATCCTCTGTACGTAGCTGACACCACACAGAAAACCTCTTACATTTGAGAGCATAGGTTTTCCTGGTGGACTGTTTCCTAGAGGCTAGGACAACCTCCTCAACTTCCTGAGGTAGGCCCCAGGGAGCCAAAACTACCCTTGCAGCCTCCATGCCATCAAATTGAGAGCTTTGAGGTTGGGGTGCAGAAGAGAACCCTGATCCTGAGACAGAAGGTTGGGTTGCAACCCTAGAGACAGTGGGGGATCCACGGCCAGCTGAAGCAAAAGTGGAAACCAAAGCTGTCTCGGCCACCTGGGAGCCACCAGCAGGACCGAGGCCTTGTCCTTGAGAATCTTGAACAGAGTTCGGGCCACCAGAGGCGTGGGAGGAAACGCATACAGGAGGCCCTGAGACCATGGAATCAGAAAAGCATCTGCTGCTATCCGCAGAGGATGCGGTTGCCTGGAGCAGAACTTTGGTAGTTGCTTGTTCAGTGGACTGGCAAACAGGTCTATCGAAGGGAGACCCCATTTCAGGAAGATTTTCTGAACTATCAAGGGATGCAGCTGCCACTCGTGGGGCTGCAAAATTCTGCTCAACCTGTCGGCCAGGTAGTTTTCCTGGCCTGGAAGGTACACAGCCCTGAGGAGCATGTTGTGCTTGAGGGCAAATGAACAAAGGTCCTGAGCCTCCCGACAAAGGAGCCTGGACCCAGTTCCACCCTGTTTGTTCACATAAAACATGGCTACCTGGTTGTCTGTCTGAACCAGGACAGATTGATGAGCCAGGGCAGGAGAGAAAGCTTTGAGAGCCAAGCGAATAGCCCTGAGTTCCAGGAGATTGATCTGCTGTGCAGCCTCCCAAGGAGACCACAGGCCCTGGGTGCACTTGTTTAGACAATGAGTACCCCAACTCTGCAGGGAGGCGTCTGTGGTCAGTACCACTGTGTACCCTGGAATCTGAAAGGGCACCCCTTTTAGCAGATTGGGTGGGTGCAGCCACCAGTTGACGGAGTCCAGAAATGGTCTGGACACCCTTATTCTGTCTCTGAGGCTGCCTGTGGCTTGTGACCACTGATTCCGAAGGCACCACTGTGCAGGCTGCATATGGAGCCTTGCATTGGGGGTCACATGAACTGTCGAAGCCATGTGGCCAAGCAGCCTCAGGCAGAGTCTGGCAGAGACCAGTGACCTGCTGAGAAACTGGTTTGCCAAGTTTATCAGTCTTTGGGCTCTGTCTTCTGGCAAGAAAGCCTTTGCCAGCAGAGAGTCCAGCCTTGCTCCTATGAACTCCAAGTTCTGGGAGAGGAGCAAAGTGGACTTTGCGAAGTTTATTACAAACCCCAGGCTTTGAAGCAGAGCAATATTTCTGAGGGTGGCTTGTGTAGCCTCCTGGCACGTCTGGCCCCTGATGAGCCAGTCGTCCAGGTAGGGGAAGACAAAGATTCCCTGATTTCTCAGGTAGGCCGCCACCACTGCCAGGCATTTGGTAAAGACCCTGGGAGTGGAGGTGAGGCCAAAAGGCAGTACTCTGTACTGACAATGGTTTCCTCCCACCATGAACCTGAGGTACTATCTGTGGTCTGGATGAATGAGGATGTGAGTGTACGCATCCTTCAGATCTAAGGAGCATAGCCAATCTCCCTCCTGGAGGTAGGGCAGAAGTGTTCCAAGAGTAAGCATCTTGAACTTTTCTCTCTCTAGGAACTTGTTGAGGTTCCTGAGGTCCAGAATAGGTTGAAGGCCACCGGTTCTTTTGGGCACCAGGAAATACCTGGAGTAGAAGCCGTGACCTTGCAAGTGGGGAGGCACAGGCTCCACCGCCCTGTCCACCAACAGACCTTGAAGCTCCTGAAGGAGAAGATCTGTGTGCAGGGGAGGCCTTGGAGGCTCCCCTGGAAAGTATGGGGGAGGCAGGTGGTGAAAATGTAGAGCATAGCCCCTGTGGACTATGTTCAACACCCAACTGTCCCCAGTATTGTGGGGCCACTGGTGGGCAAAGAGGGCGAAGTGACCTCCTGTGCAGGGTTGGGAGAGCAGGGACTGAGAGGGTACGCTCAAGGAGTCAAAAACCCCCACCCTGCTGAGTGGGAGCAGGGGCCGGAGGCTTGGGGGTCCTCTGCCTACGGGGCCCATTACCCTGCCCCTTGGCCTGCTGACCCTGGGGTGCAGCTTGGGCAGCCTGATACTGAGGGTACTGTTTGGAGGCAGTGCCCTTCCTCGGGTAAAAGGGCTTCTTACCCGAGGCCTTCTTCTTGTGAGAAGGGGCAGAGGTCTTTCTACACAGACTTGTCCTTGTAAGGTGCTCAGTCTCGAGCTGTGCGGCCTTCTCGGCCATGGGCTTGCCAAAAAGGTTCTCACCTCGTTAAGGGACATCGACCAACTTGTCCTGAACCCATGGCTCGAGGTCCGATGACTGCAGCCATGCCTGGCGTTGAGCCGTGATGCCGGCTGCTGCGACTCGGACCGAAGCCTCGAAGCCATCGTAGGCGGCGCGGGACATAAACTTCGAGCAGTCCCGAATCCCCGAGGACAAGGACTTGAATCTCTCCAAGGGCTCCCCGGAGAGACCAGCGGAGAACCCGGCCAACTCCTTGGCCAGATCACGCAAGTACATGCCCATGTACAGCTGGTAAGACTGGAAACGGCAAGCAAGCATCGAGCCCTGGAAGCACTTTCTGCCGACACCATCGAGGTTCCGGGCCTCCCTTCCGGGGGGCACCGCAGAGTGCATCTTCTGACTTTTCAGGCGATGCATGGCCGATTCCACCACCATGGAATGGTGTCGTAGCTGCGCCTTTTGAAAGCCAGGGCTCTTCAGGAGTCGATAAATCGAATCGATCCGCTTGCTTAGAACCGGCGCCGAGGCCGGTGCCTCTCACATCCGGAAGAGGAGCCGTTCCAGCATTGGAGGAACCGGGACAGTAAAGGCCTCCTTTGGAGGAGAGTCGTACTGCAGGGCCTCGAGCTCCTCGGCTCGAGGCTCTTCCTCGGGGTCTGCCGCAATAGCCAACACGGTGGCCATATCCCGAACAAACTCCGAGAACCGGGTATCCTCCGGAGGGGATCTACTCCGGGGCTCAGACTGCGGTGAGTCCGACGGGACGCACCGAGTCTTGAACGTGTCGGGGGACTCCTCATCCGCCGTCTCCCAGGCGGACACGTCCGACGAGGAGTCAGGGTCCGACCCCGCGGGGCCCTGGAGCACCCGCCCTGACGCTGGAGGCACCGGCGTCGACGCCCTCGGTCCCGAACGGGAGGTCGAGGGAGACCGCGACCGAGGTTGACCTCGAGCTATGATGGACTCGAGTATCGGCTCAGTCTCCGGAGTCGACTTCGATGTCGATGTCCCGGTGGTCGGGGCAGATGCGTCAGACAGGCTGGCCATCAGTGCCCGTTGCTGCTCCATGAAGGCAGACAGTCTGCACTCCAAGGTTGTCATCCTGAGACTCATCTCGGGAGACGCAGCAGCCACCGACTCGGGCCCCGGTGGCGCCGGGCCCGACGTCGGCTCTCTGGGAGGAGAGTCCTCAAGGACTACGGGGCTTACGTGTCCAGCAAACTCCGGCTCCACACGAGGAACTTTGGCAGGCTTCTCTTGTTCCAAGGGCCCGGGGCGATGGTCGGGGGTCTTAGACCTGGTCCTCGAGGAGCCAGGGACCTCCTCAGACGCCGCCCTCACGAGCCGCTTCTTCCTCTTGCATTCCCGGTCGGGGGACCCCCTGTCTGAGGAGCCTCCACGGCGCTCGGGATCCGAATCCCGAGATGTCGAGGCCTCAGACGAGGTCCGGGCCCGGCCGGAGGCTGAGTCGGAGAAAGGCCTTTCTTTCTGCTGCTGGCGATTTCGTAGTGCCTTGGAAGACATCTTCCCACATGGTCCGCACGTCTTAGGGTCGTGATCAGGACCGAGGCACCGAAGGCAGCAGTCGTGTGTGTCGGTGAGAGACATCAACTTCTTACACCGATCACACTTTTTAAAACCACTGGAAGCCATCGGGGGGAAAAAAAAAAAAAAAAAGAGTCCCCGCGAGGTCAAAGGACCGGCCTTCCAGGGAAAAAGCAAAAAAGGGCGCGAACGCCAGCCACGAAGGGCAAAAACCGAAAAAGAATAATTGGGCTAGATACCGTTGTACCGAACCCGGCGGGAGGGGAACCGGCGTCGAACCGGGAAGAGAAAAAAAAACCGAGAATCGCCGAAAAAAATCTAACTTTTATCCGGGATGACAGGACAGACGTCTGGTGGGCTTCTCGGAAAAAGAGAGACTGAGGTAAGATGGCACCTTTAGGCGGGAAGGGAACCGCGCATGCGTGCCTCCATTCCCAGAGGCTTTCATAGAAAGCTGGGGAAATGCTCCGCTGGGGCATCATCAGCGCCGATGACACCCATATGTGAGGACTGATTTCCTGCTTGGTCCTGGAGAATATTTCTTTACAGAAAGGGCGGTGGATGTGTTAACAACCTCCCAGTGGAGATGAGAATTGTATCTGAATTTAAGAAAGCATGGGACAAGAATAGAGGGAGAAGGAATCATAGAACGTAATGGTTCTTATGGATGGAAATACTGGACAGGCCATGCAGTATGGCCTTTACGTGCTATCATTTTCCAAGTTATTATGACCATGCATATGTTCAGGAAGGCGTTCCTGAATATTTGAGAGCCACAAGTGGTCTCATTGCTGAGCAGTGCTGATAAGAGAACTCAGGTGCTGGTCTGGACCGAGCCCCAGGCAGTGGTGACTTTTCTATGGTATACCTGATTAAGTCTTGTGACACATTTGCTGAGAAGCCCTGTAGTGTATTAAGACAATCTGGAAAGAGACCTGGGCATTGGATTTAGTAGTGCTCTTGTAAGAATGAAAGAGGAATTGTCACTTTCAGTACGACTATGGCCTGGAATGCAACGAAGGACTAGCACTCAGTAATCCTCGGTGACCCAGGCCCATTCCTGAAGAAGAGGCAAAGTCTGCCCCCAACCAGAGGAACCAGGGAATGGGCCCCCAAATCTTCATTGCGCAGCTCGGGAGTATCTGCCCTTGTCATCCAGGGGGACAGGCACCACCGTTTTTAGGCAAGTAACTTGTCCAAGGTGGTCTGTACAGAGGCACCTTTAATCACAGACCCACACAGGGAGATGATAAATGCATTGGGAACTGGCTCTTTGCATTCCAGGATATAGCTGAATTGAATGGTGTCTAGCATCCAGCGATCCTTGATAACTCAGTCTCATTCCTGAAAGGAGAGATGAAACCTGTCACCCACCAGAGAAACCAGGGTATGATCCCCCACACCATCACTGTGCAGCCCAGGAGGGTCCTCCTCTGGAGGGGACCAAGTCCCTGGGACCACGTATTCTACGAAAATATTGAGAATGAGCCTCAGGCCCTGATGCAGAGGGGGGGAAAACGGTTTGCCAGGTTGCTAATGATGATAGTCCGGAGACCCCTGGGAATTCGGCCAGCACACCCTTGGTGTTCTGGTGGAGGCTGACAAGAAAGGGGCACCAGCCCACTTCAGATACTTTGAACCTGTCTTACAGAAGGTGGTAAGATTTTGTCTCGCCTAGGTCCTTCACCAGCTTCTCCAAATCAGTTCCAAACAGAAGCTGCCCTCTTAAAGGTCAATTGAGCCAACAGGGCCTTGGAAGAGGTGCCCACCGACCAGTGTCGGAGCCAAATCCAATGCCATGACACTGTTGTCACTGCACCATCCCTGGCCACCAAACATATCAGGTCATACATGGCATTAGAAAGGAAAGCCATAGTAGACTTCAAAAGAGGGGTAGCATCATCAGGCTTAAGAGACTGAATCCAGTGGAACAGGGCTCAAGACATCAGGCTGGTACATACTGTCAGCTGTAGAATAGCCACTGCGAACTGGCTCCTCGGTAAGGAATCCATCTTGTGGTCCAAGACATCCTTTAAGGCTGATCCGTCCTCCACAGTAGGAGTGGTCTGTCTGGTATCTGCCATGACCTGCACATCCACCTTGTGATGTCAAGCCACTCGACACGCTCCTCCTCTAGAAGAGCATAGCTCTTCTTATACATCCTTAATCTTTTTAGGTAGGGAGTCGGGGAAGTCCCACTCCGACCATTTCATATCCATGATCACCTCTAGGAACAGGAAGACAGCAGTGGATTTCCACACCCCTGAAGAAGTGGGTGTACCTTTACAGCTCCTGCTCCGTGCTGGAAGCATCTGTCAAGTTCAAGGTTGATGAGACCCTGGTAATCATCTCCAACAGTTTCTCCTTCCAGAATAGGGAGATCAAGCCGGCCTTTGCAGAATCTTCTGAAGGCGAGAGCACTTCCTCATCCACATCAGAGTCCACTACCGAGCCATGTGAATCCGAGGCATAGTCAATATCTCAGATAGCTCCTAGCTGTTCTCCATCTCCAGGGAGTGTCCCTCACCAGGAATGCTTAGCCAATGTAAATTTCATTGCTATGTTATATGTAAACCGCTTGTGATCTCTGGAGGAGGTGGTATATAAAAGCTTTTTAAATAAATAAATAAATGGTAATTGAACAGGGCTTCAACTTTCAGCCTGCCTGGCACGAGACTCCATACAGAGGCACCCAGAAGGACCAGGCCTGTTGCAAAAAGGAAAGGAATTCCGTGGAGGACAATCTGGAGTTCAGCAGCTCTCCAACACCAGAGGTCATAGCCACCACAGACCCCCTAGGGCAGAGGTACTCAAATCCAGTCCTGGAGGGTCGCAAACTAGTCAGGATTTCAGGATATCCCTAATGAATATGCATGAGATAGATTCAAATACAATGGAGGCAGTGCATGCAAATATATCTCATGCATATTCATTAGGGATATCCCGAAAACCTGACTGGTTTGCGGCCCTCCAGGACTGGATTTGAGTACCTCTGCCCTAGGGGATGAAGGGCGGCTCACAGCATGGTCGCTAGAGCCTCCGGCCGGCTGAATATCCTTACCCATAGCACCATCCATCACCTCCTGCCCTGAGGCAGGTTAGGGCGGAGTAACCGTAGCCCCTGGCTGAGGGGGGGAAAATCAGGCTCCTCGCCTGTCACAGTTCAAACAACATTTCCTGGAAGAAGACAGTTAAGGTAAATATCATAAGAGCATGCACTAAGGCTGCATTGGCCTGCAAGCGTGCATTAACTGTGCTTTTACATTATGTGCATTAAAGGCTCTAGGAAAGGAGCATGCGTTAGAGTCGCCTGGACAGAAAGCGTGTTAGGATTATGCGACCACCAGGCGTACAATAAGCAAAAATATTGCGAACACGTGCAGAAAAACAGCAGGAAATCCACACACAGTGCCAATGGTTGCAGTCCACCTCGAATTGCGCCCCTTCAAAACAGAACCAGGAGCCCTCAAGGACAATGATGAAGTCAAGCCTTTGTACTCATCCCTTGAGAGTCCACACTGAGGATCCGTGCTGGGCTCAGCTCTATTCGCCTGAAACTGTTTCATTGGCTTTGCAGCACTTTGTGTAAAGTGGCTGGGGCAGGCGGATCCCTCCGAGAGCCTTCTGAAACCTTTGGGAGAGAGCAGAGGGGAACAGAGGTGAAGGAAGGGGGCGCCGAGGTCATGTTCAATATTGTAAAGTCCCTAACAGGTGATCCAGCACTAGCCCAACCACCCATGCCCCAGCTGCGAGACTATTCCATCTACCTACAATCGAAGATGATCCAGACCAATATGAACTCAACCATCATATCCTTCCCCACCCTGCCTTTGTCCTCCCAACCAACCTCTCTGCTGAAATTCTCCGAGGTATCCAACAAAGAGATCGTAGATAGAGGAAATAATATTAACCTCACCACTGCTCCTAACGATCCTTGTCCTGCAAGCTGGATTAAAGAGTTGCGCCATGACCTCACTCCAACCATATGCAGAATCTTGAACCAATTCCTCTTAACAGGTTCCTTCCCTCAAAGCTTAAAATACACATCAATCCGCCCTCTGTTAAAAAATAGCAAACTCGATCCGTCCAAAGTTGAGTCCTTCAGACCAATTTCGAGCATACCACTGCTTGCCAAAATCATAGAGAAGGTAGTCCTGCGACAAATCCAACACCACGTCGACACTAAGGCACCACTGGACCCATCCCAACACGGCTTCAGAGAAGCACACGGTGTTGACACCATCCTCACAACCCTCTTCAACAACCTAGTCACAGGACTTGACAACATCCACCATGGATATGTCCTCATCTTCTTGGACATAGCAGCCGCATTTGACTCGGTGAAGCACGACACACTTTTACTTCGCCTCAAAGAAAAAGGGATACAAGGCTCAGCACTAGCCTGGTGTAAATCTGATTTGTCCAACAGATGGCAACAAGTCAGAGCAGGTTCTACGACATCAGAGCCATTTCCACTGAAGCAAGGTGTACCTCAGGGCTCACCCCTATCTGCATTGATGTTTAACATCTACATGAAGCCTATCTGTGATTTAATCCGCTCCTTCAATGTCCAATGCCTTGCCTATGCAGATGACATCCTCATTTACGCTCCTTTCAAGATTGATCAACCTGACTTCTCTCCAATATTAAGATGCTTTGAAGCGGTAGCAGATTGGCTCCTCTCTCAAAATCTATGAATTAACCACAGTAAAAGAGACGTTCTTTTTGTCACGAGGAACCAGAAATTCACACCACCTCCCTCACTACTAGTCAACAATACTGAACTGAAGGCCAAACCCACAATCCCCTATCTAGGCATTACCCTCGACCAGCGGCTAGACATGTCAGCACATGTCAAAAACACCACAAAAGCAATTTATCATAAGATCCGTATACTACGTCATCTCCGCCCACTACTTGACTTCTCTGACTACCGATCAATCTTCCAAGCCTTAGTTATCCCACATCTAGACTTTGCTAACATCATCCTACTTGGACTTCCACAGTCGACTCTAAGCCCACTCCGACTTGCCATGAACTCAGCTGCGAGGGTACTGGTAGGACTTTCAAGGTCAGACCACATAACGCCAGTCCTGAAGAACCTACACTGGCTACCACTGCAGGCTATAATTCATTACAAGACTCTAGTCCTGACATTCAAAGCCCTCAAGAACCAGCCCCCCACGCCCATCAGTAAACTTCTCCATAACACACCAGTCAACAGAGTCAGGAGATCTACATTGATGAATACACTTGAAGTCCCTAAGTTGTTGACAAAATGTACAAAGACAACAGCTAGTAGAGCCTTCTCCATTTTCGCACCTATGGCTTGGAATGACCTCTGTGACGCAGCGGACCCTCTTCTAGAGAGAAAAAAAGTTTTAAATTCTGAGAAAAAAAGAAATGACCTGCAATTTCCAAAGGATCCATCTAGGGGGAGCAGGAGAGGCAGGACAGAGACTCCAGAACCACGCCTCAGGGGGCAGGAGTCATACTCCAACTCCACACATTTAAGGAGAGGCAGGCAAGAGTCAGCAGTCTCGCAAGGGAGCTCAGAAGGTTCGCCAGGAAGTGTGCCACCTGGAAGAGAACAAGTTAGAAGCAGTTCCAGAGAAGGACCAAGAACAGGCTATGCAGAGGAGAGACCAAAGCCAAGGTCTAGGCCCAAGCCAAGCCTGAGCAGAAAGACAGGCTGGGGAAGGAGAACCAGTCCTATAGCCCAGAGGATAGGCCGAGAAGGCCGAAGCCTGACTAGATTAGGCTCTGAAGCCGGAAAGAAAACCAGCCATAAAAGCCAAAGGAGAGAAGAGTGGGAGAGCCGAAGGTACACACCAGAGAGCACTGACACGGAGGGCAATAGCCAAGGTAGGCTTCCAGCGTTGTCCCAAAGAACCAGGAGAAAAGCAAGAGGTAAAGCTTTTAAAATTTGTTATAGTTTGCCTAGAGAAGAATCCTGGGAAGGTGACTCTCCTTATCATAAACAAGGACAGAAGTATAAGTTAAAAGACAGCTGTTATAAGCAAAGAACTGGCAGAGGAAAACCTTACCAAGAAAATGTTTTTAAACATTTAGAAAAAGAGCTGCCACTGTGGTATTCCACCTTGCAGAAGCCTAGGCCCAAACATTTGGCTAAGCCCTGGGAAACACCAGAACATACTCCAGGGAAGGACACTTATTCGGTTTCCCCAGAGCAGTCAGAGGAGGAGGCCATGCAAGTGGAATCTATATCCGAGGACTTGGATAGCCCAATGGAATGTACCTACTGTGTTGTGGATGAGATTGAATCATTCCATAGATCTGGCAGTGAATGAAGCATTACTGTTTGAACATTTTTGATACTGTGAAGTTAACAGCCCTTTTTGGTTAATTTATGCCCTGTTTGGAAAATCCGTTGCAAAGACTTTTTCTGTTACGTTTACCAGTGTGTTGTGCGTATGATTTGAACCCTTAGTGCAAAAAGGGGAATAAAAGCCTTTTTCATTTTCCTCCACTTTGTGCAAGAGTATAATTTTTCTCTTTGGGAGTTTTGGTAACGAGGCTGGCACAAGGCTGATACCCTTGACCCTCGCTCCTGGCCAACCCCAATCCAACCTTCTTGGTGACAGCGGACCAGCGAGCGGCGGCGCCCAGCGGAACCCACCCTTTGGTGGAACTACTACGCCGCCACCAGGGGGTGCTGGCACACGCGCGCACACTCCGCCCGGCCCCCGCGTCACAAGTGGCGTAGTTGGCAGGATAGACGCCAACCCCAAGGACGTACAAAAGCCTGCAACGGTAAAAGTTGAAAGGACAAGAATTTTTTTTCTTTTGAAAAAAAAAAAAAAAAGTAAAAACCCGAACTGGCCCACAGAAAAAAAAACTGGACCGGAAGGAAAAACCCGGAACGGAACAGACAACTCGACTGGATTGGAGTTCCAAAACCTGGAACGGAGTTCCCGAAATCTGGACCGGATTCGAAAAGAAGAGCCTGTAAGCTGACAATCCTGAGGCAGTCCAAGGAGCACGACAAAGCCGTGGATAGCAGCATACCTTCCTCTAAGGCTGACGCAACACTTGAACAAGGTAACAAGTAATAAAACCTGTTTGGTGTTGGATATCGGGGGAAGTGAGCTTAACGGAGGTTAAGTGAAAAAAAAAAAAAAAAGGAAAAAAAAAAAAAAACCGAGGGAGAGTTTTTTTATTATTTTTCCTTTGAAAGTGCCGCACTTGGGTTTCCTTTTCTTCTGTTTATTATCATTTCAGGATCATGGAGCCCAAGGAACTTTGCGCTTGGATGGCGCAGCAGTTCAATAAGCAGGCTGAGATGGCACAGCTAAGCCAAACACAGGCGCTGAAAGCAATGCAACAGCAGCAACTACCAGTCATCCAGACAATGAATACATGGCTTTCCCAGCAGCAAGAGGAACTAGCGAAGAGCAAGACAGAGGCCCAGTTACGCGCTGGATCTGCGAATCCCGACCATGGACAATGGCACTGTAATGACTTGGTGGTAGGGAAACTATGTGCAGATGATGACATAGATAATTTTCTAGACACATTTACCAGAATAGCTACTTCGGCTAAATGGCCAAATGAGCAGTGGGCAATGAGACTAGCGGCATCGCTCACGGGCGAGGCACTAGCGGCCTATAGGTCAATGCCCCCAATCTTAGCGGATTCCTATGAGGAAGTAGTGCTAGCGATTAGGGATCGCTTAGGCCTCACACCTTTCACATATAAAAAAATGTTTAGGGCTACCTGCTTAAAGGCCGGCGAAACACCTAAGGCCCTAGGCCATCGTGTACGCAGCCTGGCTCATAAATGGCTAAAGCCTGAAAAAAGAACAATAGACACCCTCATGGATGTTATCATCCTAGAACAATATATGAATGCTCTTCCCAGTAAAATGCAGAACTTCCTAGTGCTACAAAATTGCTGCACTACAGCTGAAGCAATAAATCTCACAGAGAGATACTTGGAAGCTGAAGAGGTTGCCCACTCTAGGATAAGTCCCAGGATAGCAATAGGGGCTGAAGCACAAAAGATAGAGAGTCTTTCACATCCTCCGTTTACCAAAGGGAAGAATGTTAGACCTATGGTAAAGGAGAATACAAAGAAGTGTTTTGCATGTGGCAAAAGAGGACACCTCCAGTACGAGTGTTATTCTCGCACTGCCCTAGTGGGAGAATCCCCTAGTGCAGTACGGGAAGGTTTTGTCCTTGATGTGAAAATACAGGGCATAGCTGTAAAAGCATTATTGGATTCTGGAGCCGACCAGACCATGGTCTCTAAGCGGTTATGGTCAATAATTCAGGCTCAGGGCCTATCAGTTCCAGAAGCTCCAGTAGGTCAAGTGAAAATTAAGTGCGTGCATGGTGCAGCTACCCGATATCCAGTATATAAGTTATGGGTAAAGGGCCTAGGCATTATGAGGGAGATGCTGATCGCTGTGGTACCTAGGTTACCACAAGAATTGGTCCTAGGCCGTGATTGGCCACAGTTTAGGAAGACCTTAAAAAGAGGTTTATCGCCAGTAGGGAAATCAGATTCCACTTGCATGCAGCCAAAAGCTAATATAAATTCCATGCGCCAACAGAGTCAGACAGGCAAAGATGTGGCCCAGGTGAAAGCTCTAGTGTCTACAAGGGCACACACCCAAGATGGAGAACAACCCTCTTGCTCCAAAGACACTTCCCTCGGAGAGCTCCCGTCGCACGATGGTTTAATAGGGGACCCCCCGAGGAGGGAAAGAAAACCAAAGGCGGATCGAAGGAAAGAAAGACAATGCCATTCTAAGGCAAGAGCGGAGCTGGAAGAGGGAAAACCTATGCCATGGATTCCAGCCGAGGTAATGGAAAAGTTCCCCTCGTTCAAAATGGAGCAAAGGGCGGACCCAGCACTCACTCGTGCCTTTGAGCAAACTAAAGAAGAGAGGGAAACGTACCCAAGATTCCTCCTAGAGGAGGAGATACTCTATCGGGAGAGTAAGGACCTGCGGACCGGTCTGGTACGGAAACAACTGGTGGTCCCAAGTAACTTCAAAGCTTCGGTGCTACGTCTGGCCCATGACCACCCCGTTGGGGGGCATAAAGGTGCGCAAGGCACCCTCGATCAGATCCTGGCTAGATTCTACTGGCCAGGGGTGTTTCGAGAGACAACACGCTTTTGTGAGTCCTGTGCGGCCTGCCAAAGGGTTACGCCACATAAACCAACGGGTGTGCCACTGGTACCGATGCCCATAATTACAGATCCCATCCGAAGACTTGCTATGGACTTAGTAGGACCCCTCATTAGAACGCCACGGGGATTTCAGTATATACTGGTGGTTGTTGATCAAGCCACTAGGTTCCCCTGGGCAGTTCCCTTGAGGAATATTTCCGCCAAGTCAATCGCAATCGAATTGATAAAACTATTTTGTGAAGTAGGATTCCCGCAAGAGGTCTTGACAGATCAAGGAAGTAATTTTCTGTCGAAGTACCTTAACCAAGTTTGGGACGCTTTTGGTATCCGCCACTTGAAAACAGCCGCTTACCATCCACAATGCAATGGCCTGGTAGAGCGACTAAATCAGACCATAAAACAGATGCTCCGACGCGCTCTAGATGGAGAGACGGCTGAATGGGACACTATGTTACCTTTTATCCTCTACGCCTGCAGAGAAAGAAAGCAGAGTTCGTTAGGCACGTCCCCATATGAACTGATGTATGGTCGGACACCTAGAGGCATCCTCGATATACTAAGGGAACAGTGGGCTGAGCCAAAAGAAGAAGAAATAGGGATACCCTTATTCCTTCGGAAGTTGAGAATACGTCTCGAACGAACTTCCAGGTTTGCCACTGAAGAACTTGAAGAAGAGCCAGAGAAGACAAAAACAGTACTACGACAGACGGGTAAAACCTAGATGTTTAAAAATCGGAGACAGGGTGATGGTTTTAGTCCCCGGAGCCACACCTAAATTTGAGTCCTGGTGGAGGGGTCCCCATACGGTCGTCCACCCGGTAGGGGCCACTTCATACGTCGTAAGAGAGACAGGTGGTCGAGAACAGGTGTATCACGCCAACCTTCTTCGACCTTGGCATGAGCGCGTGGCGCTATTAACGTCCACAAAGGCTGTGTCCCAACCCGGTAAAATACGACTGAACAGTTGCCCAGACACCCAACGTCCTGAACAGCTACAGAACAGTGCAGAATCTGGGATTACGTGCTTCGGAGAAGGGTTTTCCCCAGCCCGTAATATTTTAAGAAGGGGGATGTGTGACGCAGCGGACCCTCTTCTAGAGAGAAAAAAAGTTTTAAATTCTGAGAAAAAAAGAAATGACCTGCAATTTCCAAAGGATCCATCTAGGGGGAGCAGGAGAGGCAGGACAGAGACTCCAGAACCACGCCTCAGGGGGCAGGAGTCATACTCCAACTCCACACATTTAAGGAGAGGCAGGCAAGAGTCAGCAGTCTCGCAAGGGAGCTCAGAAGGTTTGCCAGGAAGTGTGCCACCTGGAAGAGAACAAGTTAGAAGCAGCTCCAGAGAAGGACCAAGAACAGGCTATGTAGAGGAGAGACCAAAGCCAAGGTCTAGGCCCAAGCCAAGCCTGAGCAGAAAGACAGGCTGGGGAAGGAGAACCAGTCCTATAGCCCAGAGGATAGGCCGAGAAGGCCGAAGCCTGACTAGATTAGGCTCTGAAGCCGGAAAGAAAACCAGCCATAAAAGCCAAAGGAGAGAAGAGTGGGAGAGCCGAAGGTACACACCAGAGAGCACTGACACGGAGGGCAGTAGCCAAGGTAGGCCTCCAGCGTTGTCCCAAAGAACCAGGAGAAAAGCAAGAGGTAAAGCTTTTAAAATTTGTTATAGTTTGCCTAGAGAAGAATCCTGGGAAGGTGACTCTCCTTATCATAAACAAGGACAGAAGTATAAGTTAAAAGACAGCTGTTATAAGCAAAGAACTGGCAGAGGAAAACCTTACCAAGAAAATGTTTTTAAACATTTAGAAAAAGAGCTGCCACTGTGGTATTCCACCTTGCAGAAGCCTAGGCCCAAACATTTGGCTAAGCCCTGGGAAACACCAGAACATACTCCAGGGAAGGACACTTATTCGGTTTCCCCAGAGCAGTCAGAGGAGGAGGCCATGCAAGTGGAATCTATATCAGAGGACTTGGATAGCCCAATGGAATGTACCTACTGTGTTGTGGATGAGATTGAATCATTCCATAGATCTGGCAGTGAATGAAGCATTACTGTTTGAACATTTTTGATACTGTGAAGTTAACAGCCCTTTTTGGTTAATTTATGCCCTGTTTGGAAAATCCGTTGCAAAAACTTTTTCTGTTACGTTTACCAGTGTGTTGTGCGTATGATTTGAACCCTTAGTGCAAAAAGGGGAATAAAAGCCTTTTTCATTTTCCTCCACTTTGTGCAAGAGTATAATTTTTCTCTTTGGGAGTTTTGGTAACGAGGCCGGCACAAGGCTGATACCCTTGACCCTCGCTCCTGGCCAACCCCAATCCAACCTTCTTGGTGACAGCGGACCAGCGAGCGGCGGCGCCCAGCGGAACCCACCCTTTGGTGGAACTACTACGCCGCCACCAGGGGGTGCTGGCACACGCGCGCGCACACTCCGCCCGGCCCCCGCGTCACACCTCCCATCTGAAATCCGAGCCATCTCGAACCTAGCGCTATTCAGAAAGGCTCTCAAGCACCACTTGTTCCTACAACATTACCCCGATACCAATTCTGGAAAGCACACAGACATCACCTTGCCCTCCTACCCAGCCCGCCCCATAGATCAGCCTCCCATAGAGAATGGTTAATCTTCTTTCCCCTACCTTCTCTCCCTGACCCAGGAGCGTATGCCTCTGTTTAGAGATCCTATATGTCCTCGTAAGATTATTCATAGTTTGTATATAGTTCCCCTGGTTTCTTTCATGTTTTATTACCCCTGTTCAATGTAAACTCAATGTGGCCTGTTACATTGTAGTATGTTCTGTTTTAAATGTAAACCGCACTGATTATAATAGCACGGTATATAAGAAATATAAATAAATAAAAATAAATGTGAGGCTGCTGCACTCTTCCAGAACCTTCCAATTTGTGGCTGCTCAACAGGCCCTTATAAGGGCATGGCGCTGAAACAATTTCTCTCCTCCTATGGTACCAAAAAGACCGCAGTCTAGTGGAGTTTCCTACATCACACTCGTGAGATAGTCACCCTCAAGGTTCAAAAGCATTTAATAAATCTTTTCCTCTCAAATCTTTTTTCAGAGAGGGGGAAAATCTACCCATTTGCTGGAGACAAAGAAATACCAAAGACGCCTCTGGTGGTTGAGGCGTAAAGAGGCATGGGAGTGATGTCATTGAAACCTGGGCTTTTCATTGGTTTTTGTCTCCTCCAATCTGCTGGTAGGGAAACACAATCCACTTGCCTGGACTGGTCTAGCATGATGATACGGAAGTGATAGTTAAATATTGCACATAAAGTTTTTCTCTCTAACAAAAAGCTAAAGAAATTCACTTTCAAGCAAGTCAACCTCAGTTATGTACAATTCTTTAATTGGTTACAATTCTGTAAACAAGAACAGAGGCGTATGGTGGTGGGTGCGGCCTGCCCAGAGTGCCAGCCTGGAGAGGGTGCACCCCTGCCGAAGGTAGCATGGCAAACTTATGAATAAGCTGATTTGCAATGGTGCCCCACGCTCCAGGGGCCGGGAGAGAAGAGCGCCCAGCATCTGGAACATGAGGCAGCACACCAGTTTAATCATAAGTTTGCTGCGCTGTCTATGTGGGTCGGGGGGGATTGCCAGCAGTGTGGGGGGGGGGGCACCCATCGCGGGTGACAGGACGCTGGGAATGCCACTAAAGAAGAATTAAACATCTTCCCAATTTCTCTTTTATAGGTATTTTTCATCAAAATCAATAAAAATACTTGGGTAAGTATGTCTCCAAACATTCAGTTTTCTTATGTTTCAAAACTATCTATGTAAATCTTAATACTTTACTTAAATTGTCTTCTTCACTGTTTTGTTTATTTTTAGTTCAGTTCTCCATATAAAACCCTGCCACAGGCAAGTATCTGTTTTAAAATAGACAAGTTTTTGATCTCAAATTAAAAGTAATATGTAATGACTTCTTAATCTTTTGCTTCTCTTTACAGGATTAACAAGACCTCCAAACAAAATAGTTAAATAAAAGCTTTGTCTTTTTTAAAAACAAGAAAATTTCTCTTTTCCTGGTAGTTTCAATATTTGAGCTCAAATATGTAAAAAAGGTAAGTGTATCTAAAATAAGATATAAAAGATGGATGATACTTATCGAGGTCCTGTAACATTTCTCTTCAGGACCCTTGCTGCAGTTCTCCTAAGTTCAGTTGTCAGATCACTTTCTGCACTTTTCTTGGGCTGGTCTGGTCACTCTTTCTTCAGGGTTCCTCAATTTCAGCTGATCCAGCCATGCCTCTTCAGTTTTACTACTCCCTAACTATACCAGTTTAAAGAGGGAAAACCCTATCTGACTAACTTTAATTCTTTTCTGACTCTAGAATTTCAATTTCATTGACTAACAAAGAGTCAAATCACATTTTGTAGTCGCTAAATACTAATCCCTAAACCCTAACTAAAGAAAATAAAGATAATTTAAAAAGAGGTAATTAGATCTTACCTGCTAATTAGTGTTCCTGAAGGAACGACAGTCCAGTCCCTTTACTTCTGGGTTGCGCAACCCTTCCAGCAGCTTGGAGGCTGAGCCCAACCTTTTTGGAGGTGGGGCGGTATAAATACCACCAGGACCACCCCCCAACTCCAGTAATCGAATGAAAAAGCAGACCTAAAGCAATTCCATTAACAACCTATATAACATAAAGAACCTACAGAACATAACATAGACTATGTATGCATAAACCCTTTTTTTTTTTTTTTTTTTTATTCTATAAGAAAGAGAGCATGAGGGGAGAATGATGATGGGGGGAGGAGGTATGCCTGAGGCTGCCGAATCTGACTTTCCCCCACGTCCCTTCACCCCGAACTGGCCCCACGCTCGGTCCAAAGTTCCCTTCTGGCTGATAGGTCCTAACCGGGTGGGATCAGGGACTGGACTGTCGTTCCTTCAGGAACACTAATTAGCAGGTAAGATCTAATTACCTCTTCCTTATCGTCACTCCAGTCCAGTCCCTTTACTTCTGGGATGTAAAAGAGCAGTTCAATCCTGGGTGGGATCCGGCATTCCGGACTGAAGGACCGCCAGCCCAAACCGAGCGTCCGCCGCACTCTGGATGTCCAGTCTGTAGTGCTTGGTGAAGGTATGCAGCGAAGACCAAGTCGCTGCCCTACAGATATCTAGCGGAGGAACTAGACTGAACTCTGCCCAAGAGGTAGCCTGTGCCCGGGTGGAGTGCGCTTGAAGACCCGCTGGCACCTGCTTCCCTCTCAAAATGTAGGCGGAAGCAATCGCTTCCCTGATCCATCTGGAGATGGAGGCCTTGGCCGCCGCCTCCCCTTTGTGTGGTCCCCCAAACTGGACGAATAGTCGTTCGGACTTCCGGAAGGGGGCTGTGCGGGAGAGGTAGCGTTTCAAGGTCCTCCGGACATCCAAATGGCGAAGATTGCTATCCCTGCCTTCAAGCCCCTCGGCGGAGAGGACCGGTAGGATAACCGCCTGGTTCACATGAAAGGAGAGATAACCTTAGGTAAGAAGGAAGGGACCGTTCGCAGAACTACCTTATCCTTGAGGAATACTAGGAAGGGGGGCTGAAAGGACAACGCTTGTAATTCGGAAACGCGCCTTGCCGAGCAGATAGCGACCAGGAAGACTGTCTTCAGGGTTAAGTCCTTCAAGGAGGCCCTCTTCATTGGTTCAAAGGGTTCCCTGCTCAGGGCGTTAAGCACTAGGTTGAGGTCCCAAGGGGGAACGACTGACCTCCGTTGAGGACGCAGGCATCTCACTGCTGTTAGGAACCTGGAGATGTCCGCGTGTGCCCCTAGTGACTTGCCGCGGACTTTACCTCTATAGCATGCGATTGCCGCCAGCTGAACCCGCAAGGAGCTGTGCGCTAGCCCCTTGTCAAATCCTGCCTGTAAGAATTCGAGGACCTCAGGGACCGAGGCGGCAAGGGGTTTCCGCCGGCGCTCCGCACACCACGCTTCGAAGATGCGCCAAGTCCTAACATAGGAGAGACAGGTCGAGCGCTTTTTTGCGTTCAATAGGGTGGAGATGACAGCTCCTGAATAACCTCTCTTCAGGAGCCTCGCCCTTTCAATAGCCAGGCCGTAAGCGAGAATTGATCCACGTGAGGCATACGAACCGGGCCTTGCCTCAGAAGGTCCCTCTTGCAAGGTAGCCGCCAAGGTTGGTCGGCGGTCAACCTCATCAGATCCGCATACCAGGGGCGGCGAGGCCAATCCGGTGCTATGAGGATTATGAATCCCTGGTGCGACTCCACGCGCTGTAGAACCTTTCCGATGAGAACCCAGGGAGGGAATACATAGAGCAGGCCCTCCGAGGGCCACTTCTGGGACAAGGCATCCAGGCCTTCGGACATTCTTTCCTTTCGCCGGCTGAAGAATCGGTCCACCTTGGCGGACGAGAACCTCGCCATGAGATCCATGACCGGAAGACCCCAACGGGCCACTATCTGGTCGAAAGTCTCCTGCTCCAGTTCCCACTCTCCGTGGTCTATCTTGCACCTGCTGAGGTAATCTGCCGTGATGTTGTCCGTACCCTGCCACGTGCTGGGCTGAAAGGGCCTCCAACCGAACGTCCGCCCACTGGAACAGAGCGCCCGCCTCCTTTTCTAAGGTGGGGCTGCTGGTGCCGCCCTGGTGGTTGATGTACGCCACCGCGGTGACATTGTCGGAAAGAACGCGAATTGCTCTCTTTTGCACTAAGGCCTCGAGAGCCCTGAGCGCTAGCCCGACGGCTCGCAATTCCAGTCTGTTGATGGGCCATCGTGTTTCCATCGGAGTCCAGCTGCCCTGGACGAACTGGTCCTTGCAGTGAGCTCCCCAGCCTACCAGGCTGGCATCCGTCGTCAATAATAACCACTGATGAGGCTCGAGGGGCATCCCGCAATCCAGATTCCTTGGGCACTGCCACCAGCGTAGAGTCTGTTTGGTCCGCGGAGCGCAAGGTAACTGCATTGACATGGAATGAAGTTGGGGCGACCACCGACGCAATAGAGCCCTCTGCAATGGCCGCATATGGGCCCGGGTCCATGGCACCACTTCTATCGCCGCTGCCATTGTCCCCAGGACCTGAAGATAATGCCACGCCATGGGGTTTCGTCTGGCCAGAAACTGCGTGACTAGAAGTCTCAGTTCTCTTGATCTTGATCGAGACGGGAACACCCTGCCTCTGTTGGTATCGAAACTTGCCCCGAGGTACTCGAGTTCCTGGGAGGGAGTCATCCTGCTCTTTGCTCGATTGATGACCCAGCCCAATTCTTCTAGGACTTGGATCACTCTTGCCGTCACGGAGTGGCTTTCCTCCTCCGACTTTGCCCGGATTAACCAATCGTCCAGGTAGGGGTGTACTAATATGCCCTCTTTCCGTAAGGAGGCCGCTACTACCACCATTACTTTGGTGAATGTTCTTGGCGCCGTAGCTAGGCCGAAGGGAAGGGCCTGGAATTGAAAGTGGCCCCTTGGCACTGCGAATCTCAGGAATTGTTGATGGGATGCCCTGACCGGGATGTGCAGGTAGGCTTCTGTCAGATCTAGGGACGTTAAGAACTCCCCGCCTCTTACGGCTGCTATTACTGAACGTAGGGTTTCCATCCAAAAATGCGGAACCCTGAGGCAGCGATTGACCTGTTTTAGATCTAGGATCGGGCGGAAGGAGCCTTCCTTCTTTGGTACAACGAAGTAAATCGAGTACCGACCTGTACCGCACTGGTCTGGTGGTACCGGGACCACGGCCCCGAGCGTTATTAGACGGGTAAGAGTTGCCTCTACCGCCGCCCTCTTTGCAGGAGAACCGCAGGGAGACTGGACAAAGGCTGGGTGTATTTGTTTTGCAAATTCGAGAGCATAGCCCTCTCTGATGACTTCTAGGACCCATTGGTCGGACGTGACTCGGGACCAGGCTGGAAGAAATCGCCTCAGGCGTCCGCCTACCGACGGTTTTTCCCCCTGGACCCCCGTCACCTCATTGGTTTTCTATTACCCTGAGAGGAAAAGGAGGAGGCAGTCCCGAAACCTCGGCCTGCTCCTCGAAACCCTCTAAAACCTTGTCCCTTCGAGGGAAATCGGCCCCTGGGAAAGGGGTTTGACCTGGCTGGACGAAACCTTCGAGCGTCCCTGGGCTGGTTCCGCGCAGAGGCTAGAGGTCGTCCTTGCTTCGGTCTATTTTCAGGCAGCCTGCCCCCCTTAGATTCGCCAAGGTCCTTAACCAACTTCTCCAAGTCTTCTCCGAATAATAATTTCCCCTTAAAGGGAAGACGACTCAGGCGTGCCTTCGAGGAGGCGTCCGCTGCCCAGTTCCGTAGCCACAGATAACGCCTAGCCGCCACCACCGAGGCCATGTTCTTGGCTAGGCTTCTGATGAGGTCATACTGACTATCCGCCAGGTAGGCTGCTCCGGATTCCAGTCTAGCAGAGTTGGTCTGAACCTCGCCTGTTGGCCCCTCTGCTGCCTGGAGCTGTTGTGACCATCTTAAACAGGCTCTTGCTACCCAGGCTCCTGACACCGAGGCCTGCAAGGCCAGGGCACTCACATCAAAGGCTTGTTTGAGTAGGGTATCTAGCTTTCTGTCTTGAGCGTCTCTGAGGGCCGTGCTACCCTCCACAGGGATAGTAATCTTCTTAGTGACTGCTGATACCGCTGCATCCACCCTGGGAGACTTCAACAGCTCTTTGTCCGCCTCCGGAAGTGGGTATAGGCGAGACATGGATCGGACTCCCCTTAGACCAGACTCAGGTTGATCCCATTCTTCCTGGATCATCTGACGCACTACCCTGTGGACAGGGAAAACTTTCTGAGATCTCCTGATGGCCTGAATTAAAGGGTCCTCCAGCGCCTCCTCCTCTACTGGAGTGTCTGAGACCACATTGAGGGCTTTTAGGGACTCGTGAATTAGTGCCGGGAGCTCCTCCCGACGAAAGACTCTAATGATTCGGGAGTGATCTTCTTCAGGGATCTCTCCTTCTTCCAGCTCCTCCTCTTCCTCGTCCCAGTCCTTGTCAGAGCCATCCTCCTCCGGGGAGCCCTGGGAAAGGGGCGGGAGAGGCTCTTCCCCGCCCAGACGAGGACGTTTAGGCGGCATGTCTGAGTATGGATTGCTTGCCCTTTTGGGCTTGGCTTCGGCCGTTGAGACAGCCTCTCCTGTCCCTGAGCCCTGTTTACGCAGGCAATAGGCCTTATGGAGTAAAAGGATGAAGTCTGGAGAGAAAAATTCCCCTGCGCCCCCTGCCCCTGAGGAGAGGGGCGAAGAGAGAAGAGGGGGGATAGGTAGATCCGAGGACGTCGAGGGTGGGAACTGGGATCCCCCTTCCCCTTCGAAGGGGTCCCCAGACCCCTGAGAGGGCTGGACTATGGCCAAGTTCATTTCTTGTTCAACGGAGGCGGCCACTGCAGCACAAGCCCTGCAGACTCCTGCCTCTGAGGAAGTGCCCCTGCGCGTGCCACAGGACGGGCATTTAGATTTGGCCGCCATGCTTGAATTCAGTTATCGGAGCCCTTCCTGCTAGCAGGCCTATGCAGCGGGCCTAAATCGCAGCAAGCTGTACGGCTAAGCTCCGTGTATGAGCTCTCCCCTTCAGCTGGAACCAATATCCCCGAAGAGAAGGCAGCTAACAGGCCCTTTTTTATTTTATAATACAGTCCCCCTAACCGGAACCGGGGCGAACTAGACTAGAGTGAAATTCAATTAAATTAAATTCAGTAAAATAAATTAAGCTAAAACAAACTAAAATAAATTTTAAAATTAGCTTAAAATGACCCCTAAGGAGTCTGGAAATAATTTTGTTTGTAATGTACTTGCGGTTTGCAGCATCCGTGCTGACTAGGCCCGGCTCAGCGATCTCTGCCCGTTGGCTCTACACGTGGTAGGCCTCACCACGTGGAGCCTGAACGGGGGACTGCGAGTTTGTCCTCTGGGCCGTTTCTTCTCCCCCCCCCGGATACAGCAGGAGGCTGGGAGTCGACCCCTAAGGCAGAATCGCCGAAATCAGCTTCCCCGCCGAGATCGGGAGGCCCGGGGTTTGCCGCCGCGTCCTTTGCCTGCGGGACGGGTCCGGCGTTGACAATTAGCTTCCGGCGTTGCCTCAAGCGCTCAGCCTCCGGAGGGCTTCGGCACGAGGCAGGGCCAACTCGTAATGAAAACCTCGGGGGACCGTCGGATGGCAGCAGCAGAGCTCAGCGAGATCCTCCTCGGGACTGCCTGCACAGAGCACCTCCAAAGCCCGGCCCGACCAGGAGGGGGGGGGGGAGGGGGGAGAGAGGAGATAGCCTGCAGGAGTAATTAAAGGAGCAGAGACTGCTCAAACTTAAACGAAAGAAATTAAGAGAGATAAAGTAATAAATAAAGTAATCAAATAAAAGAATAGGAAAGGCTCCAGTAAGCCCTAGGCTTACGGAACCCTCCAGCTGCTTGGAGGCTGAGAATACTGGAGTTGGGGGGTGGTCCTGGTGGTATTTATACCGCCCCACCTCCAAAAAGGTTGGGCTCAGCCTCCAAGCTGCTGGAAGGGTTGCGCAACCCAGAAGTAAAGGGAGTGGACTGGAGTGACGATAAGGAACACCCTAACTAAACCCACTCTATTCCTTTTATTAATCACACCATTCCTACCACATTAATTTTCTGAAACAAAAACTTTCAAGCATAACTGCTATTAGGGGTATCAATTTCCTTTCAGAAAACTGTCTAGCTTTAAATAGGAATATTGATAAGCTGAATATGAAAGAGAGTTTTCCTTTTTCTTTTCAGTCCAACGAGGAAAGAGGTTTTTTTGTCTTCTGAAAAACTAGATTTAGATCAGTCTTCCACTTTATCTAATCAATGCTAAAAAAAACCCAAAGTGCATCACTAGCAGCACAGGACACAGCTCAGCAGCCACAGCACAGATCTAATACAAGATCTCTGTTTTCCCTTTTTTTAAAAAGTCAGACTGTTTCAAGCTTTGAAGCACAAGTTTTAGTCTCACTTCTCAAACTCTCAATTCAGCTTGAAAATCCAAATTTACTTTCTTTTAAAAGGCAGATTTCTATTTTAAAAGCTAATCAGCTTTTCCTTTAAGGTAAGCTGAAAGAGGTTTTTAAATTTACTCAGAAAAAGAACAGTTCTTGCCAAAATAGTTTCAGAGAAAACCACTTTTAAAGCACGACAAGCTTTTATATTTTTCCCCTCAATCTCTCTGTCTTTAGAAATTAAGGGGCTTGTTTACAAAGCCGCGGTAGCGGTTCGCAGTCGTTATCGGAGCCACGGCCCCATTGAAATCAATGGGGTCGCGGCTCCGATAACGATCGCGAACCGCTACCGCAGCTTTGTAAACAAGCCCCTAAATGTCAGTTCAGATATATGAAGTCTCTTCTTTTCAAACTTGAAGCCAAAGATATTGCCACAAAAACTCAAAATAAACCCCCATACTTTTACTACTACTACAATTAATCATTTATATAGCATTACAAGGAGTATGCAGCGCTGTACAGACAAATGCACTTAAAACAATTAATTAATTAAAAAGACCATCTCTGCTCATAAAAGCTTACAATCTAATCAAGACAGACAATACAGCAGCTGAGAACAAAGGTACAAATAGGGAAGGAAAAGGAGACACATAAGAGAATAAGGGTTCAGGTTCCAGAGGTGAGCTTTTAGCGTGGATTTGAGAAGGAGCAGAGATGAAGCCTGGCACACAGAGTCAAGTAGTTTGTTCCAGGCATAGAAAGCAAGATGGTGAAAGGATCAAAGTCTGGAGTTGGCAGTGGAAGAAAAGGGTATAGAGAGAAGTAAGCCAGTAGAGGAGCGGAGTTCACGAGGAGGGGGCGTAGGGAGAGAGAAAAGGTACTAAGGAGCAGTAGAATGAATGCACTTATAAGTCAGAAGAAGTTTAAATTGGATACGGAAACTTCCTTTATAAAACTTTTCTCCACGATAATTCCTAACAAAATTGGCCACTATCCTTCAATTTTAAACTAAATTTCCCCTTATCTCTCATACCCTCAGCACCTTCTCTGTCTCACTAAATTTCCCAGTTGTCACACAGTCAAAACACTATCACCAGTGGTCTGAAGATTCCCTCACAGGGAGAAAAAGTGGACAGAGATTTAATAGAAGATATACCCAGTATTGCAATGAAAGGAGAAGTGCTTTTGAGCACATCCCTGTTGCGGTGTCTAGAAGTAAGAAGATCCTGGATTCTCTACAAGGAGAGTTATTATGGCAACTGGTAACAGAGCCTACATATGAGGCACCATACTAGATTTGGTGCTTACCAACGTGTAAAATGTTTCCGATATTATAGTGGGAGATCATATCGCATCCAGTGATCACCAGATGGTGTGGTTCAGTATTAGGACTAGGACTGATAAAGACCATTCAAAAAATGTGAGGGTCTTAGACTTTGGGAAAACTAACTATGCTTAGATGGGGACAATACCTCAAGGAGTCGTCAGCGGGATGGGAACAGCTGGGGGATGCAAAAAAGCAATGGGCAAAAATGAAAGGGGATATTTTAAGGACAAACCTTTTTGTAAGAAAGGTAAATTAATGTAAAAAGTAAAAGGAGGCCACTATGATTCTCAAAAGAAGTAGTTGAAAAGATGAAGAAACAAAAAAAAAGAGAGTGGCCTTAATAAAATACAAGAGATCACAGAAAGAGGAAGATAAATTGATATTTGGGGAAAAAAACAAAGAAAGCTGGGAAAGTAGTCAGAAAAGCAAAGATACAAAAAGAAGAAGAAATAGCCAATGCAATATGTGATAAGGAAGCTCATCATAGTTCAGGAAGAAATAATACAAGAGGTGAATTGGCTCTGAATAAGCAACCTGTGCTGGCTGGTAAAAGCACTAAAACAGCTTATTTACTTAAAAGACTACCAGACCCAGAATGCACTGGTTTACAGAAAGCCTCTAGGAGAGCTGAAGTAGGGAAACGTGTGCCTAATCAGAGAAGCAATGATGTAATCCCTAATCACACATCTCCTAGGGCAGGGCTTAATTCAGAACACCTGCAGTGTGCTAGGATGGAGCGGCCATCTAGGCACTTTAAAGCTAGAAGAAAGTCAGACAGACAGCAATGGTGGCAAAGGAAGCAACGAGGACAGCAAGAGAAGGTGGATGAGAAAGAAGGAGAAACGGAGCGTGCACAGAAGGAAGAACAGCAAGACGTCCAGAAGGTCTAAGAAAGGAGCCCAAGGCAGTACATATGCTGGGAGAGATTCCTGGGGCAAGCATTCTTCATTGGACAGGAGGAAGCCAGAGGCTTGGAGATATACAGCCAGGAACCCCCAGACAGCACCTGTAAAGGAGACGGCTGCATCTACAGAAAGAAGGAGCTCTAATACCTATTTAAGGAGGTATGGGAAAAGGGACCTGAAGTCCAGAGATTCTGACTGGAGAGCTGGGCACAGAAGCTTTGCTATCTACTGGCCAAAATACCCAGAGAGGAAACCTAATGACAACGTGATCTCAGGTATGAACTCTGATCTGTTCCCTAGCTTTGCACAAGGAAGACAGCAGGGAAACAGTTTCTATCCTGATAGAGATCAGTTAGAGAAATCCTCTGAGCCAGTGTATGAAAGTGATCCTATGATATTTCAAGAACAAGGGGAAATATCAGATGAGAAAGTTGAATGTATGGATTGTTCTCTTTCTAAGCTGCTGTTCTAAAGTAATCCTCAGATAAGGATCAAACACCAAAAGGAACTGTACTGATTTTTAGCTTCCCAGAAAAGTTTCTTTGAGAGAAAGCTTTGGGGAAAGTTGGAGCCACGTGGAGAGTGGGCCAGTAATGGTTTGCAGCTGGTTAAGCACCTGTGATTAGAGCAAGGCACAAGTGCACGTGGGACTTTGAAAAAAAACTTCTTCTCTGTGTGAAAGGAAGAAAGATGTTTTTTTTGATAAAGAGAATTTTCCTTTTGGGTTTATTTTTCATTCCAGCACTGCTAAGAAAGTTTATTAGCAGGGGCTAGAAGAAAGACCTTTTCTGTTCCATCAAGGTCTTTACTAAGTTGTTGCATAAGTAATTCAGTTGCCTTATTTGTTTTGTTTCCTGAATAAAACTCCTGGAGAAAATAATCCTGTTGATGTTACCAAGCATATCTGTGCGAGGGAATAACACCCCATAAATAAAATCTGTTTTCTGCTTTACACTCGAGCAACTACAATTCTTTATTCTTGTTAAACGGCTAGTTTTGGGTAAATGAACTACAACACCCACAATCCTTTGCAAGTCAAGTAAATTCATAGCCATGCCAAGATTGTGGAACTTTCACAACAAGCACCCCCGTTTACAAATATAATAGGGGAACAAAACAGTTTTCAGACATGCTAGCGAGAGGAGGAAGTGGAAAAGTAGCATTGTCAGACTCAAGGGGGAAGAGAGGAAATATGTAGAAGCCAATGAGGATAAAGCAAAATTGCTTAACAAATATTTTTGTTCTGTGTTCACAGATAAAGGGTCAGGAGCAGCACCTCAGAAAACACCCACAATAGGATCAGAAGTGAAGGGGATCATGAATGATTGATTCAGAAGACTGTGTTCGTGAGGAATTAACTAAACTAAAAAGACAAAATGAGGGGGCCGGATGGGATACAGACGAGAATTCTGAAGGAATTTGGGGATGTTCTAGAGGCTCCACCAACTGACCTTTTCAATGCTTCTTTAGAGTCAGGCGAAGTCCCACAGGACTGAAGAAAGGCACGTGGTCCCTTTACACAATATCGTAAGTAAAGATGAAGTTGAGAACTATAGGTCGGTTAGTCTCTGTGGCGAGTAAATTAAATGGCAATGCTGCTAAAACAGAGGATAGTGAGGTTTCTAGAGTTCAATGAATTGCAGGGACCAGAGGCAGCATGGGTTTACCAAAGGCAGGTTTTGTTAGACAAATCTGATTGATTTCTTTGACTGGGCGATCAGACAGATGGACCGAGGGAGAGCCCTAGATGCGGTGTTCTTAGATTTCTGTAAAGCCTTTGACATTGTTCTGCACAGGCGACTTATAAACAAGCTGAGCACCCTAGGGATGGACCCTAAAGTTACTGCTTGGGTTAGAAATTGGTTGAGTGAGAGGCGACAAAGTGTACAGGTAAACTAAGCTCACTCTGAGGAGAAGGATGTTACCAGTGGTGTGCTGCAGGGATATATCCTTGGTCCGATTCTTTTTAACATCTTTGTTAGTGATATTGCAGAAGGGCTGTTGGGTAAGCTTTGCCTCTTTGCGGATGATACCAACATCTGCAATAGACACCCAGGAAGGAGTAGATAAAATGAGGAGGGATCTAGCTAAGCTTGAAGAATGGTCTAGAATTTGGCAGCTTGGACTATAGTAGTCGATATGGAAGGGCAGCCTAGATAGGCCATACAGTATGGTCTTTTTCTGCTGTCATGTCTGTACCTTTTCTAATTCTGCTATAACCTTCCTAAGATTATGGTGACCAGAACTGCACACAATATTCAAGTTGCGATTGCACCATGGAATGATACAGAGCCTTTATAAAACATCCTTGGTTTTATACTCCATTCCTTTCCTTATAGTAACATAGTGTTTAGGGTGGTATATCAAGTGAAGATAAAGATGGACTATACTGGTCCTTATCTGCCATCATATACTATCTAGTCTGCCCAGCAAGGCAGCAAGAGCAGGTGCACCTGCCGCTCCGTGCAGGTCACCCCTATTTGTTGAGATATAAGAGATAGTTATGTTTATTTTGATTTTATCCTGTTGCTATAAAAAGGGATCCACTGTATCTGTCCCATGCCATTTTGAATTCTGTCATTGTATTTGCTCCCCACCACTTCCATCAGGAGGGCGTTCCAAGCATCCACCACCCTTTCAGTGAAAAGGGATTTCCTGACATTGCCTTTCAGTTTACCCCCTTGCAGCTTCATATTATGCCCTCTAATTTTACAGCTTCACTGTCTTTGGAAGAGGTTTGTTTGTTCATTAATACACTTTTAGTATTGAAAGGTCTGAATTATATCTCCCCTGTCCCTCCTCTCCTCCAGAGTGTACATATTTAGGTCTTCAAGTCTCTTCTCATAAGCCTTCTGATGCAGGCACCAAATCATTTTGGTGGCCTTCCTCTGAACCATTTCCAGTCTTTTTATATCCTTTGCGAGATATGGTCTCCAAAACTAAACACAATAATCCAAGTGAGGCCTCATCAGCAATTTATACAGTGCCATTAGTATCTCTTCCTTTCTGCTGGTAATTCCTCTTTGCATGCAATCCAGCATCCTCCTAGCTTTTGCCACTGCCTTGTCACACTGTTTCGCCACTTTGAAATCCTCAGAAACAAATCACTCAGAGGTCCTTCTTCTGGTCCGTCCACACCAACCTCTCGCCCCCTATCACATACAATTCCCTTGGATTTCTGCTGCCCAAGTGCATGACACAGCACATCTTCACATTAAATCTTAACTGCCAAGTATTAGACCGTTCTTCCAGTTTTTATAGATCTTTTCTCATGTTATCCACTCCCTCAGGGGAGTCTACTCTATTGCAAGTTTTCATGTCATCTGCAAAAAGACAGACTTTTCCATTCAGACCTTCAGCAATATCACTCACAAATACATTGAACAGCATCGGTCCCAGGACTGAATCCTGGGGCACACTGCTAATCACCTTCCTTTCATCCGAGTGAGTTCCGTTTACCATCACCTTCTATGGTCTGTCAGTCAACCAATTTCTGATCCAGTTCATCACCTTGGGACACATCCCTAAGCTGTTGAGTTTAATGATAAGCTTCCTATGAGGAACAGTATCAAAGGCTTTGCTGAAATCTAGGTAGATCATATCCATTGCATGCCCTTGATCTAGTTCTCTGGTTGCCCAGTCAAAGAACTCAATCAATCAGATTTGTTTGGCAAGATCATCTTTTGGTAAAACCATGTTGCTTCAGATCATGCAACCTATTGGTTTCAAAAAAGTCCTCTATTCACTCTTTCAGGAGCGTCTCCATTACTTTTCCCGCACAGAGGTAAGGCTTACTGGGTTGTAGTTTGTCACTTCTTCCCTATTACCACTTTTTGTGAAGAGGTACCACATCAGCCCTTCTCCAGTCCTGTGGAACTTCTCCTGTCTCCAAGGATCTATTAAAAACATCCTTTAAAACAAGCCTGAGCTCTTTCAGTATCCTGGGATGTATCCCATCCGGTCCCATGGCCTTGTCCACTTTCAGTTTTGCAAGCTGTTCTAACACATCATCTTCTGTGAATGGTGCGATATCTACTCCATTCCCATTGGTATATTTGTCAATCACAGGTGGTCCTTCTCCAGGCTTTTCTCTAGTAAATACAGAGGTATTTATTTAGCATTTTCGCTTTTTCAATGTCGATGTCTTTCCACAAATCTGTTTCTGGCACTTTTGAATCCTGCAATTCCACCTCTGATTTTCCTCCTCTCCCAAATATACTGGAAAAATGTTTTGGTCACCACACTTCACATATTTATTTATTTATACATTTTTTCTATACCGCCTCTTCCAGAGATCAGAGGCAGTTTACAAATAACAAAAAAAAACTTAATAATAGCAAGCTATTATTATTTTTACAAAGAACAGCTGAAGGGCATGTTAACTATTTAACTCTTAGCATGGAACAGATTGGACTAGTGGCAAGCAATGTCGCATCCTATAACTAATTACATTCAATTACATCAGATAACTATTTACAGATGTGGCATCAAATATATCCATAAGCTGGGTGATCTAGATGGCAAAATAGCTGTGTAAGAGGTGTGGGTGTGTGCTTTGTCTAGGTAGGATCAGAATATGGTTGTTGGTCAGTGCTGGCCTGTGAATTCTGATCATCATCATGTTGAAGGTTGTAATAGTGCTGAGTAAATAGATAGGTTTTTAGTTCCTTTCTAAATGATTGAAGGTCTTTAATTTCTCTTAGTTCAACTGGGAGGCTGTTCCACAATGTGGGTGCGTAGAACGAGAAAGCAGTGTTGCTTGTCTTCTGCCTCGCCTTTCGAATGGTATCCGGAACTAGAAACATGTGTAGGTTCACTCTTCTTCTTGACCTGCTTTCCTGTGGGGTATTGACAAGCGTAGCCAGGAAAGACGGTGCTATATTATTAAAGATCTTGAATGTAGTAACTAGTGATTTATAGGTAATTCTACATGAGACCGGAAGCCAGTGCAGGGTGTAGAGAATAGGAGATATGTGGTCTGTTACTTTTGCTTTGTAAATGATCCTTGCTGTAACATTTTGGGCTAATTGTAGAGTGTGTAGGTTTTTCTTAGAAGTTCCTTGAAGAATGCCATTGCATTAATCTAGATGAGGTGTTATTAGTGTTTGGGCCACAGTTCTGAAGTCGGTGCTATCTATTATCGGTCGTAGCTGTTGGATTGTCCTTATTTTAAAGTATATCGTTTTAACAGTTTGTTTTATGTGTTGAGTAAGGCTGAACGTCCTGCCAAGCGTGACTCCAAGATATTTGACCTCTGCCTTAACTGGGAGGGGGATGTTTCCAATGTTAATTTCTGTCGGAGGGGTGAAGTTCGTATTTCTTGATACAAATAGTACTTCCGTCTTTTTGAAATTAATAGTCATGTTCATTGCTTTAAGCCACAATTCCGCTTCGGTTAGGCAGCGTGATATATTGTCATATTCAGGGTTGGATACATCGAACGATGAGTACAACATAATGTCATCTGCATAGATGTGATAATTTATCTTGTGGCGTTGAAAAATGGTACAGATAGGTTGGAGGTACAGATTAAACAGTAGTGCTGAGAGGGCGGAGCCTTGCCAGATGCCCTGTTCTTGTGGAAAAGGCAACGATGTGACTTGGTATTTTTGTACATATTGGATCTGGTTAGTGAAATAGGATTTAAACCAATCAAGGGTTTTATCCTTAATGCCTAGTTGGGAGAGTCTGGAGATGAGCATGACATGGTTTACATGTCGAATGCCGAAGAAATATCAAGGAAAATGAGAATGAAGGCTCTCTTGGTATTATCGATACCCCTGATGTGCTAATAGGAGGGTTTCCACACCGTGATGTGGGCAGAATCCGTATTGTTGCTTGTGGTGCTGATGAGTCTATATAGTCCTGCAGTTGTATCTGTACAACCTTCTCAATAATCTTGGCAAGGAACGGAATGCTTGCAATGGGGCGGTATGAAGAGGGGTCATTGCTGTCTAGAGTTTTATTCTTTAGCAAAGGTCGTATTGCTGACCTTTTGAGGTCTTCTATTATGAATCCTTGATGTAACGATTGGTTCACTATGTTCAGCAAATCCGGTGCAAGTTCTGCTTTTGTCGTCTTTATCCATGCCACTGGGCAGGGATCTATCAGTGAGGTTGTGCTGTTAAGTTTGGTGATTGTCTGGAGCAGTTGTTTGTTTGTGATAGGGTTGAAGGCACGCCATTCAAGGTGGTTGTTATCTGGATGAGATAGGATGGTTGGTGTGAAATGGCAGTTTTGTTTGAGTTTGTTTGCAAAATGGTCAGGTAGTGCTTGGGGGTTAATAGGGATCCTGCATGTATTGTTAGTTGGGAATTTGGTCAGAGATTTAACAATCTCAAATAATTCCCTAGGACGGTTTATAGCCTTTGACAATACTTTTGAATGGTACTGTTTTTTGGCAGTATTGATTGTTTCTTTGTAGGCTTTAAGCAGAGAAAAATATTGCAGTCTGAGTTCCTGAGTTTTCTTCCTTCTCCAAGTGGCTTCCATTTTCCTGAGCCCTTTCCTTAATGTTACTAGTTCGGCAGTATACCATTTTTCATTTCTTCTATGCTTGTGGCACATCTGTGATGGTAATGGATCTGAAGCTGACCTTATTGAGTTCCAGTTTGATACTGCTTCATAAAGGTTAGCGGTACAAAGGTCTAACCTAGTAAGGACTGTTTCAAGAAACGCTTCCTTGTTGAATGTACGAAACCTCTGTCCTTGGTGTGAAATTGTCAGTATAAACTCTGGTAGGATGCGGGTAGTGGAGGGAGAACCGTATCATGAAGTGGTCAGACCAGGGCACCTAAATTAAGGAGGGTGGGCAAAATTGAGATGATGTTGTGTAATGAGTTGGAAGGAATATTAAGTCGAGGATGTTGCCTTTGGTGTGGGTTGGTTGATTGATTGATTGTCTGCTTAAAGCCCATTTCTTCCATCGCATCAATGAAGGATGTTTCTTGGTTATTGGACAAGGAAGGTAGGTTAAAATCACCTAACATAATGAGGGGTTTCCTAACTGTCGAGCTGCAGGCAGTTTCTAGGATGGTGGCTAGATTTTGATTATTTGCAGTTGGAGGTCTATATATCAGGCAAATTGCTATATCCTTGTTTTCGACTTTGAGTATGTTCGTGTCATCATGGTTTTCACAGATAGTGGATGATAAGTTGAGATTGGATTTTACTAATATGAGAACTCCCCCTCCTCTTGTGCGGTCCCCTATTGCAGGTGAAGGTAGAGTATCCCTGTACTTTTATCTGGTTTAGAAGTACTGAATCAGATTCTGTTAGCCATGTCTCAGTGACACATAGGAGGTCTGGGTTTTCCGTCTTGACTAGGTCAGTTAGAAGTGGGGTTTTATTTCTAACTGACCTGGCATTGATGAGGATGAAGGTAATTTGTGTGGAGACATTGCATGTTTTCATGTGGTTGGTCTTAGAGGTTGGATTTATCTGGATAAGTCTGTGGTGAGTCAGAATCACTTTTCCCAGGGACGGTTGTTTAGCGTTCTGTCTCTGGTTAACTTGTCTCTGACGGTAAGGAATGACATGGATATAGGAGGATACAGGGAGATTCAGTGGTGGAGCGAGTGTGTGAGTAGAGGGGGGGGGGGGTGAGAAAGACCAGTAAGCTAAAGGCGTATAAGGTGACATTCATGGTAAATAGCAGCATTTTCTTAATGTTCATTCTGGAAAATTCCGCTATATGTAATGTAATACCCACAATATAGAGATTCTAGGTTGAGGTAAATGATAATAATACTAAGTTGAACCAATTGATGTATTCCTTCTAGGGCATGAAATATATACAATGTGTTATATTTGTAATTAATAATACCAGTCAGTAACCAATTATGTAACTTTTCCTGTAGCTGGAAAACAACAGAGTAAGGTTCTGGGTATGGCCTAGAATCAACAGACAGACTAGACTCAGAAAATACAAAATATACAATGTAGCAATCTGGGATAGTCTGGGCTCTAGGACAAGACTCCAGTAGCTACAGTGAAACAGTGTTCACTCAGTATTCGATTCATTCGTAAGATACCATGATACAGGGCTGTACTGTCACTATTAGGATGATCTTTTCCTACTTACAGTTGAATCGGTTAGATTTGCAGTGTTCTGGTGCTTATACCAACCTCTGTTCCCCACCGAAGGGCCACACCAAAGGGTCCTCTGGCGAGGCCCTCAGGCGCGGGCCCACCTAATGCGTCCTGCTTTTAAAGCTGTATCGCTGCTGCCTGTGATGATGCTATGGGCGGAGCAGGCAGACCGCGTGTACAGCGATCGGGGAATCCTCTGTTGGCTGAAGGAGGGAGAAGAAGAGCTGCGGTGTGCTGGCTCACCTCCGATGTGCTGATGTCCTTGCAGAGTGTGGAAGCACGCTGCCCTGCTTGCTGGCTGGCTGACTTGTAGGAGCGGAGCGATCAGTGCAGTCAGAGAGGAAGATTTCCCTTTGCATGCTGCTTTTAAAGATGGATCGCTGCTGCCTGTGATGATGCTTTGGGCGGAGCAGGCAGACCACGTGTACAGCGATCGGGGAGTCCTCTATTCTTCTGCTGTTGATTTTGCTATCCTTTATTTCTCTTTTTGTCTTTTAGTTTTATCCTGTATTCTTTTCTGTGTTCCTCTGTTTGTGAGCTTCTGAATTTTGTGGAAGCTGTGTTTTTTGCCTTTACTTGTGCAGCCACTTCTTTCAAGAATCAAATAGGTTTCCTTTTCCTCTTGGTTTTATTTATTTTCCTTATGTATGTATCTGTTGCCCCTTTTATTGCCTCCTTTAGTTTAGTCCATTGTAATTCCACTTACCTTATCCCCTCCCATCCTGCCAACTCCTCCTTCAGGTACTTGGCCATTTTACTGAAGTCAGTGTTTTTGTAGTCTAGGACTTTGAGCTTGCTGTGATTGGACTCCACCTTGGCTTTTATCTCAAACCATACCTTGTGATGATCGCTGCTGCTCACATGGGCACCCACCCAGCTATTAGACACGTGATCTCCATTGGTGAGTACTAAATCCAGCATCGAGCTTTCCCTGGGCAGTTCCATCATCATTTGTTTAAGTAACGCATCATGGACAGCATCCACAATTTTTTTTTCTTTACTAATTTCCAGATTTGCAGAAGAAATACTCCAATCCACATCGGGTAGATTAAAGTCACCCAATATGATCACTTCCCCCTTCATGACTATCTTTGTAATATCAATAATAAATTCACTATCCACTTCTTCGGTTTGAGATGGAGGCCTGTAGACTACACCAGTATGGATGACAGTGCCATCTCCTCTTTCCAACACAAGCCACAGCGTTTCTTCTTTTCTCCCCATGTCCCATGCATTTCAGCAGCTTTAATGGTTTTTGACATATAGGGCTACTCCTCCTTTTCTACCCTCTCTCTTCTAATAGATTATAGCCAGCTATGGCTATATCCAATTCATGTGACTCGTTAAACCATATTTTTACTAGGAGATGGCATTGTCAATTGGCTTAATTAATAATACCCTAAACTGGTTTATATCTTATTTTTTCAACAGAACACAGCAGGTTTGCATTGACCACTCCTACTCTAACTCATATTCCCAAACCGCTGGTTTACCTCAGGGCTCAGCACTCTCAGCACTACTATTTAATATCTATATTGAACCCATCTGCCACATAATAAAAAAGAATTCTCAATTAATTATGCCATCCATGCAGATGACAATGTTGTACATGCCTTTTAACATAAACAAACCTAACTTTGATATCATCAACTCATGTTTCAAAGAAATAACTCATTGGCTAAAAAATCATGGACTGAACATTAAAACAGAAGTCTTGATAATATCTAGAAACCAAAATTACACCCCACCACAAAGATCGATGAATTTAACCTTGAAGTGAAGGATGAAGTAAAATACTTAGGTATAACACTCAGACACCTTTCATTCAAAACACACATCAAAAACACAGCTAAAACAATATTTAATAAAATCAGACTCCTACACCACCTAAGGCCCCTCTTGCAGCACTCTGACTTTAGAACCTTAATGCAGATTATAATAATTCCTCACATCGACTACTGTAATAGTCTCCTCCATGGCCTCCCTAAAATACTATGTTCTTATATCGCTACATCCATTAGTAATGGCACAACATACAGCTGCTCGAATAATCCACAATTCTCATTGCATGGACCATATCACCCCTATTCTACACAAACTAATCTGGCTTCCCATACAAAGCCGAATAAAATACAAATTAATACTGACCACTTTCAAAATCATACGAAAATTAGCACCACCAACTCTTTCCCAACTTATCAAAGTAACACACAATGACCGCCTAAGACGAGGTCAGTCCAACAATATGCTCACAACCCAAGCTGACTTTAGAAAAACAAAACAAAACACTAGCAATAAGGCTTTTGAATATGTATCCCCTACACTCTGGAATCAAATTGAAATTACACTTACCTGGTAATTGTAGTTCCTTGAGTGACGACAGTTTAGTCCTCCACCTCTGGGTAGTGTACCTCCTCCTGAAGCTTGGAGATGGGCATGTAAAACTCGTGACATCACTGGATGTAGCCTACTGGAATCTCCCATCAGCCCCAGTGAACTATTGACAAAGCAGACTCAAAAGAGCAACAAACAAGTAGCTAACATCTGAATGTTAATCTTATCTCAAATAAAAGGCATAAGCAACAACCTATGAAACTATTAACCTCCCCTTACAAGAAAAGGGTGAGATGTATCCTTTTATCCCTCCGCTCCCTGCCGAACCAGAGTCTAGGCAGAGGAAAGAAAAACAAATCGAAGAAATAAAAATGAGAACAAACAAAGCATCTTAAGGCAACACTCACCTGAAAACCTGCATGTCGCTCCTAAAACTTGCCCTGTTACTAAGACCGACCCTGGGAGGGTTTGAGAACTAAACTACTAGGTAAGTGTAATTTCAATTTCCTTATCGTTCCTCCAGTTTCGTCCTCCACCTCTGGGATGTAACAGAGCAGTACTAACGGGAGGGACCCTTCCAGCCGGCGCGCAACACCGCCAACCCGAAACAGGCATCATTCGCCGCTAGCACATCAAGACAGTAGTGTTTACTGAAGGTATGAAGCGAGGACCAAGTGGCTGCTCTACAAATCTCCACTGGCGGAACCAGGCTGTGCTCTGCCCAGGAAGCCGTTTGCGCTCTAGTGGAGTGAGCTCTTAGACCCACCGGCGCTGGGTGACCCTGCAAAATATAGGCTGAGACAATCGCCTCCTTAATCCATCTGGAAATGGAAGCTTTCGCTGCTGCCTCCCCTTTCCGGGGACCTCCAAACAAAACAAACTGATAATCTGACTTGCGGAAAGACTCGGATACTGCCAAATAACGACGCAACACCCTCTTTATGTCCAGGCGACGCAACCCTCGATCGGAGGAGTGTTCCACCTCCGACTGAAAAAGACTGGTAAAGAAACCGTTTGATTTAAATGTAAACAGAGAGGTCACCTTAGGCAAGAAGGATGGAACTGGCCGCAGAACCACCTTTTCTCTGGAGAAGCACAAAAAGGGCTCTCTACATGACAGGGCCTGCAGCTCAGAAATGCGCCATGCCGAACAAATAGCTACCAAAAATACCGTCTTTAACATCAAGTCCTCGACGGAAGCTTGGCTTAAGGACTCAAAGGGGCTTTTTACGAGTGACCCTAAAACCAAGTTGAGATCCCACGGAGGAACCGAAACTCTACGCGAGGGACGCATTCTGGACACCGCTGTAAGAAAACGTACATCATCAACGTGAGCTCCTAGCAACAATCCTTGGACTTTACCTCTATAACATGCTAGGGCTGCTAAATGAACCTTCAAGGAACTGGCGGCCAGGCCTTTCTCAAATCCGTCTTGGAGAAAACTTAATACCAAAGGTATGGAGACCGTAGCAGCGCGGACTTGACGCCTCGAGCACCAGTCTTCAAATATGCGCCAGATGCGCACATAAGTCAATGACATTGACCGTTTCCGCACCTGCAATAAGGTTGCAATAACTGATCTGGAGTAACCTTTTTCTTACCCTTGCCCTTTCAATGGCCAGGCCATAAGCGAGAACTGATCCACTTGAGGCATTTGAAGCGGTCCCTGCCTCAGCAGGTTCTGTGAATCCGGAGGTCTTCACGGAACCACGTCGAGTAACCTCACCAGATCGGCGTACCACAGACGCCTGGGCCAGTCCGGGGCCACTAATAGCACCCATCCCCAATGTGCTTTGATCCGCTGAACCATGCAACCGATGAGAGCCCACAATGGAAAGATGAAAAGGAGACCCGTTGACAGCCAACGCTGTATCAAGGTGTCAATCTCTTCCGACATGGTCTCTCTTCGCCTGCTGTAGAAAAGACTTGACTTCGCAGACTGGAATGTTGCCATCAAATCCATGACTGGAGTTCCCTACTGGTGAACTATTTGCGCGAAGACGTCCGGATGCAACTCCCATTCTCCTGCATCCACTCGGACTCTGCTGAGAAAATACACCATTACGTTGTCCTTGCCCGCAATGTGGGCCGCCGAAATAGCTTGTAAACGAGGCTCTATCCAAGAGAACAGCCACTCTGCTTCCTCCTCCATGGCCACACTTCCGGTACTGCCCTGCCGATTTATGTAGGCCACTGTTGCGGCATTGTCGGAGAGTACTCGTACCGCTTACCTCGTCACTGTGGTTTCAAAGCTTTGCAGAGCCAGAGACACCGCTCTCAGCTCCAACCGGTTGATGGACCATCCGCTTTCTTCCAGCGACCAATCGCCTTGCGCAAACTCCTCTCTGCAATGCGCTCCCCAACCTGCGAGACTTGCGTCCGTTATTAGTGGGATCCACTCTAGCTGTTCCAGAGGCATTCCCGCCCACAACGAAGCGGGTAGAAGCCAAACCCGCAGCGGGCAAGGGAGCCGCCTGCTCAACGAGTCAGACTGGTGCAACCAACGCCGAAGCAACGCCCGCTGTAAAGGTCTCATATGGAATCTGGCCCACGGAACGACCTCCAAGGTTGCCGCCATTGTCCCCAGCACCCGCAGGTAACGCCACGCTGTGGGCGCTGGAGCGGCTCTGAAATTTCTCACCAACTTTCGAAGAGCCTGGGCTCTCCGCTCCGTCAGAAACACTGCTCCGTTCCACGTGTCGAACCGGACTCCCAGATACTCCAGGACCTGAGACGGAATCAACTGGCTCTTGGCTGGATTGACTACCCAGCCAAGCCCCTGCAAAAAGGACACAACCTTTTTCATGACTCTTTCACTCTCGGGTTTGGACTTTGCTTGAATCAACCAATCATCGAGGTAAGGATGAACCAAGACCCTTTCATAGAGCCGCTGCGATCACTACCATGATCTTGGTGAACACCCGCGGTGCTGTCGCGAGTCCGAAGGGCAACACCTGAAACTGGCAATGCCCCCAAGGAAGCACGAACCGCAAAAACTTCTGATGAGCAGCTCTGATCGGGACATATAGATACACTTCGGTGAGATCAAGAGACGTCAGATACTCTCCCTGACGAACTGTGACCATGACGGACCGCAGGGCTTCCATTCGGAAATGCGGAACTCAGAGGCAGCGATTCACCCCCTTGAGATCCAAAATTGGATGGATAGGATCCGTCCTTCTTTGGCACCACGAAATAAATGGAGCACCGCCACACACCGTAGTCCGCCACCGGCACTGGGACGACAGCCCCCAACTGTAAGCCAGCATCCTAAATCAATGTGTCAGGAAGCCCATAGGCCCTACACGCCCTGGCAATATATATATATTGCTAGGGCGCACAAACATACATATAGCAGCGGATGCTATAGCTTTCCGGGGCCAATTGGCTAGCGAATCCATGGCCGCTGCATCCTCCTGTTCATGTGCCTTCAAATAAGGCGAACCGGCAATCCGATTTCTGGAGTGCAAATAAACTTTAAGTCATGACGCAGTGCCTCTAAAAACTGATTGAATCACAAGAAAGCCCCCCTAGGCAAGAGACGGTTCTGTTCAAAGCCTCCCCGTTCCCCCTGAGGAAGGGCAAGAGTGGCTCTCGGCAAGACAAATCTGACACTACGAGATTTGGCTAGTCTGCTACAAGGGCACGAAGGTACCCCAGCCAAACCCCAAGACCTAAACTGAGTGGAGGAGTGGCCTAGTGGTTGGGGCAAGGTACTTCAGGCCAGAAGGTCGGGGGTTCAAATCCCACTAGAGGGCAGCAACCTTGGGCCATAAAGACTGGGGTTTCTAGTCCCACAGGTGCTTCTTGTGGTCTTGGGCAAGCCACTTAACCCTCCATAGCCCATGTCCCCTGTAAAATAGTTATCTCCAAGTTATAATGCCCTGTTCAATGTAATTTCAGTTTGTTCAATGTAAACCGCACTGATGCAGAATAGCGCGGTATATAAGAGAATGTAAATAAATAAATAAAATAAATACCAACCTGCAATAAGAGCGGAACAGGGCACTGGTTATAACATCATATGACATCGGCGTGAGAACCCCGGTCGAGCCATGACCTGTACCGCGAGGATACGAAGCATTGACAACTGACCCTTAACGAAAAATGCTGCTAGGCCCCTATAGAACCCAGCCTGCAAGAACCCCAGGATCATAAAAATAAAACACTGGAAGCTCGGTACCGCTGCTGTGATCCCCAGACCCCAAATATCTTCCAACTGTGTACGAATGCTAGGCATGAGAATCTTTTTCTGATTCGAAGAAATCTCCTGAACAACCCTTCTTTCTAACCTCGCCCATCTAAGGACCAAGCCGTGAGTGAGAATCGATCCACCTGAGGCAAGCGGAATGAACCTTGAATCAAGGGCTTCGGCAACAGAGGAAACCGCCCCGGCCCCTCCAGGCAATACCTCCCCAGATGGATAACTAGGGTCGATTTTGGACAAACTGGTGCCACACGCCGTACTCTCCCCCCGAAGAGCCCTGCATGGTGGAATCCGTAGAGTAGACCGGATGTCGACCCCTGATACAATAGAACAGCGATGCCCTCTGTGGGGGACCCTAGCCCAGGCTGCGGCCTATAGGTGTAGGGCTGCCCTTGTTAGTCTTTAAATAAAGATTATGTTATCCTCATCCAGAGCCTGGTCTTCTGGGACTTGTAGTTGTGTTACTTGTTCAAAAACAGAAGTATGGAAACCGAAGGTTTTTTTTTTTCAAAGGCAAACAGGAATTTATTTCTTCTTTTTTTTTTTCCAAAAACACTAAGGCTTAACAGAAGGCAACAGGATTCTTCTCCAAACAATATTCCTCAGGAAATTCCATGAAACCAAAGACTGAAACTGCTTTAGAAGGCTCTCTTAACACATGCAGCTGTCTCTCAATATATATAACAAACAAATACATCCCATTTTTACTTCCAAACAAAAGTAAATGTCTTCTCTGCATTAAACAGGGTTCTTAGCTTTCCTGGCTAGAGTAACTCTCCCTGTTTCCTTAATGCTTTGGGGTTTTCAAGTTACAGGGTTTTCTTTCTCCAGAAGCTTTTATTCAGCTCTCTAACACCATGAACAGTCCATTAATGAATCTTCAGACATAGAAACAGGTTCAGAACAATCTACCCGCATTTCCTCTGGATCTCCTGCCGGGACGTCTGACTCTAAAGCTCCATGCAAGGCTTCTGGCTCAATACACTCCAAAAGCTCCTGAACTTTTCTCCACTGAGGCTTTCCACTACGAGCAAGGTTTTCACCTGGAAGGTGAAGATTCTTTTTCTGAATTAAATGCCACAGTGCCTCTAACTGTTTCAGGTCACTGTTAGCTGTACTTTTGTTCACCCACCTTCTGGGAGCTTGAACCCTTAGAGCTGGTCCACGAACTGTAGAAACTGCACTCTGCTGCTGGCCAGTAATTCTCCCAGCCACACCTCTGCTGGCTTCAGAACTACTGATACTTTTCCTGCAAGCCTGACTTTCTCTTGGGGTGTTGCCTTCACCTCTGAAGTCCCCACGGACGTCTCCACCGGTCTCCTCCCCGGTGAACTCTCTGGGTCTTTCTTGGGTGCTTCTCTCCCCAGCAGTCTCTGTGGTCAACTCCAACTCCCCGGTCAATTCCCCGATCGAACTCCCTAGTGAACTTCCTTTCCTTCCTGTTCCTCTGGGTTTATAAAGCTGTTTTTTTCCTAATCGTGCACTGCCCCCTGCTCAGGTGTTTTTCATTAGTTTCCAAGCCTGCCCTTAGGTTAGCAGAGCTTGGGTGTGGCCTGCCTTCAGCAACTGCATGTTTTTTTCTCTTTTCCTGCACTCTGCAAGCTATGGATTCGCTGCCTGTCTCTTTCCTTAGAGGAAAATCAAAAATCTACCTTTATTTCCATGGGCTCAGCCAAACTCTCCTCATCACACCTCAGACATCCTCTCTCGTCCTTAGCTGGAAAGTGACTCTTTTTGGCCACCCAATAATCTGCCGTGAACTCCATCGCAGAGCACTCCACCTGCTGCGTAGCTGCGCAAACCCCTGCAAACGAGATTTCCATTGTCTGACAACCGCTCTGACTGTCGACCTTGCGTCCAGCTGTGACTCAGCTGATAACATAGGCTTTACTTCCTCTTCCATGGCGGCTCCTCCTGGCATCCCTCCTCGTTTGGGATAAGTCCCCTTTTACGGAATTGCCAGAGCAGCCATGCCCTGCTTCAGCCTTCATCGTGAAACCAAACGTCTGAGTACCAGTAGCACTGCCCTCCGAACCAGATAGAGGTACGATCACAGGGTGTCTGCGCGCCCCAAATATCTTGAACGAACCGACCTCCGCACTGACGCTCTCAAGCGACAATCCTGCCGCCCCAGTGACCTGGTGAGAGTCGCCATTGACGAGTCTAGCTGATACTCAAGGATCAGAGACGATGTCTGCTCAGCAAATCGGTTTTAAGAAAACAGACTCCCAAAGGAACGCCCTTTGAACGAATTGCAAGTGTGCTCTGACCCCTGGCACTACTTCCAGGCTTGCTCCTCTTGTCCTCCTGACCCGAAGGTAACTTCAAGATGCCGAAGCTAGAGGCAATAGGAACTGCTGTGTCCCCCCCCCCCCAATTGGGGGAACTAAGTTTGCTGTTTTGAGAGACACATAGTCCCCAGCTGAGCGCGGGTCGCACACCCGAGCCTTTTAGGCCCTGATACGGCACTGGTCAGCTTTGAGCTTGACCCCCGCATCCAAACCTCCAAAGACACTTCACTACCAATCTGACAGCTGAACGCACCCGTTCATGGCCCTAGCTGGAACCGCGCAACCGGGTATACGAGAGCGAACTAATATTCCTTCCATTAGCAGGGCCGCCCCCCCTCACCCTCCTGGCCTTGGTGAAAGAAGTGGCGGCCCTGTTAAGCTAAGGGGAAAATGATAAACTGAAACTCCTCCCCCGGCCCTCCCCCAGAGCGAATCCTAGAAACTCCTGGGAAGCTGCTCTGAGCGGCCTAGTCCAGAACGCTGAGAACTGATCGAGAGATGACAAGAGTTCCCCTTGTGGAACCGCCCACTAAGCACGACCGCAGAGTGAAGACCAACCCCCGCGACTTCTGTGGCATCGGCCACACTGCACCTAACTGGAGGGCAGTTCCAAAGATGGTCGGACTGCAGCCGTTCCAGCTGTCCCCCGCAGGATGACAGCACGAACGAGCCCATCCTTGGCCAAGTCAATTCCAGAGCAAAGCCGACGCGGAAAGCCTCCGACTTCCCTTGAACAGATGATAACTAAACCTAAGCGGGATGCAACCCCTGAAGACACTATCGACAGAAGTTCTATCCGGACCTGACTCGCCTTATTGCAGCAAACGAGAAGCCACAGAGGGAAAACAAACAATGCTCTGCCTTCTCCACCAAATCTTGAAATCCTGACCTTGTTTTCCAGTACTTCATTTGGATAGCGACTTTTCAGATTATTAATACTTAATTTGTATTGCTGAAATTGTTATGACCCCATGAGGACCATTTTAAAGGTCTAAACCAAGAATCTTGGAGAAATCGTAGCTAGAACCCAAACAAAATTTGTTTTTAAACCTTTTAAGGACGTCCCTAGCGCAAGCCGTCCAGGTAGATAGCGGAATGGGCATCGATGTGTTTGGAAAAAATACAATGGACGTAACCCCCCGGATGATCCTAAACCACGCTGGGGAAGACTGTTACCACATCCACACCTAGCACTGCTCCAGGCCCAATGAACCCCCGGATCTTGTCGGGGCCAGCCTAAGAGCACACTGCAAGGAAGGAGGATCCAAATACCAGTCATCCTGCCCCCACTCCAACGAAGGGGCTGTACTCTTATCTCCCTTCTGCAATACTATTCTGGGAATGCCCTTTTATCACACCTACCAACCTCTGACAAATAGTGGCAGAACTAGGCTGTACCTGCTTGCTATTCATACGTTCTAGCCACATAATTCAGGCCGTCCTCGGCCAGCTCTCCTAGAGCGTGTGCTCCTGTTCTCCCAACTACTAACAACTGTACTTGGGATTCCTCAGTGAAAGGAGTAAGTCATTAAATTAATAACACTTTTAGGCAATCTCTATGAGGGTCTCACACACCTGCCGTACATGTCCCCTTTGGAACCTGCAAATCCCAATAGCAGTTGCAGTGTTTGCCCCTACCTATAAATACCATATAGACACAAAATGGGAGAAATCCTCAATACAGGTGGTCAGTACCCCCTGGATGACAGGTGACTTTCACACAAATACTGGCTATGATTAAGCTGTAGTAGCTGATAAGAATGCAATAAATAATACCCGGAGTCAGGCAAAGATTCAAGCCAATTTAATGTGCACAGACTAAGATTGCAGTAGCATTCAAAATGGTCTGAGCCCAGAGTTCAGAAAAATGACAGTTTATATACTTTTCTTCTCCAGTCTAATACAGGCAAAACTCCTCATTGGCCACAGTGGCCCACTTACTCTCATCCAATAGACATCTCTGACTGGGCCCAGGACTCGCTCCCCCTGCTTGGGTCTTACTAGCCACGGGTCAGCAACTAGACATAACACTAAACATAATACTTTTACTATAGTATATTTTGCTACTTCCGCAAGGTCAGTTAGCTTGCAAAGATAGTGGAAGGCATATCAGAAGCATTCTTAACAAAAGCAAAACAAAGCGAGGCCAAACAAAGCAAGGCTAAGATGTATCTCTAGCCCTGGCTCAAAACACTAAACAATCTTCATAATGCTAGACAAAATATTCTTACACTGTTCAGTTTCTCTGCTATATTTTCATCCTAATTACGAGGTCAGTGCACAATCAGCAAAGATACAGTGGCGCGGCATTCTACTGAAACAGACATCAGACATCTAAACAATAAACAGTAAGAAGGTATTTAATTCTCTTATCTCCAGGAGAACAGAACATGTTATCAAACTAGAATAGAACAGTATTTCTTTCTAACAGCTAGCTAACAGCATTCTGTAATTTTCCAAAATCAGCAATAACATTTTAAAGCAGGAAAAAGGGCTTCAGACCTAGCTCTGCTACATACTAGGCCATCGCCTATCACAAAGCCTGCTGAACGTTTATTAATCCAGAGTTTAAGGGCAAGCCACCAAACACCAATAAACACTGGTCAACAAATTTTTACAAAAGTCATGTTACTGAAATAAAAACACAGTCATTTCTTATCAATTTTTATATGCTGAACACGAATATGACAGTGAAATTGCAAAGTTGGCTCTAGTTTTTTTTGTAATCTACAAGAATTAATGTTTACATCACAAAATGCATGTCAATAGTAAATATAATAGGCCTTTGGTTAATACCTGTAAAAAACAAGTCATAGACTACTTCTTAGATTTTTTCGCCTGCCTCTTGTACAGCTGTTCGGGAGCTTCTCTGGGGGGGGGGGGGGGGGGTGGGCCGGGGGGGGGGGGGGGGGGGGTGTCCAGCAGTAGTCAGCCAGCATTGTAGTAGACCATTTTCCCTGGTATCTTTGCTCCATCGTTGCGATATCCTGGTGAAAACGTTCGCCATGTTCATCACTAACCATACCACAGTTGTCAGGAAAGAAATCGAGATAGGAATCAAGGAAATGGATCTTTAGAGACATATTGAAGCCAAGTTTCTGATACTGCATCAGCATGTCTTCTACTAGTTCCTTGTAGTTTTCTGCTCTAACATTCCCGAGAAAGTTTGCTGACACTAGGCGAAAAGCATTCCATGCTTGTTTCGCATCACCCTGCAGCAAGTTGTTGAACCGGTGATCTTTGAAGAACTCTCGAATCTGAGGACCCACAAAAACTACCTCTTTAATCTTTGCTTCGCTGAGTCGAGGGAATTTTTCATGCAGATATCGGAAAGCTGGCGAAGTGCGGTCCATGGTTTTCACGAAGTTTTTAATCAAACTTAGTTAGATGTGAAGGGGGGTAGCAGGATTTTGTGAGCCTCAACCAGAGCTGGGTGCTGGATATTCTTCTCTCCAGATGTTACATTTTGTCTGCGATTCCATTCGTTCCACAAGTAGTGCCAATCCCTTGCTTGGCTATCCCACTCACATAAGAAACACATGTATTTTATATATCCCCGCTGCAGTCCCATTAAAAGGGCAACTACCTTCAAGTCACCGCAGAGGTGCCAGCTGTACTTGATATAGTTAATGGAAGTCAGTAGATGCTTTAAGTTATTGTATGTCTCTTTCATGTGGATGGCATGCGCTACTGGAATAGATGGAAGACGGTTTCCATTGTTCAAAAGCACAGCCTTCAGACTCAGTTTCGAAGAGTCTATAAATAGTCTCCAGTCTTGTGGGTCATGAGTGATTTTTAAGGCATTCATGAGGCTTTCAATATCGGACCAGAATACCAGATTACTTTTCTTTCCGACTGCGAATAGTACACTGCTGACGTCAGATGGCTTCAGCAGCAGTCTAACAGTAGTATTGCATTGCATCAGAAAATGATGCAATCAACTCTGGATGATGTGTGCATGCTGGTATTATGCAATGCGATGCAATATTACATCATTCAAGGCTTATTTGGGATGTTGTTGATGTCCTACTGGATAAATTTACACGGTGAAACGTCAAAAATGAACTACATGCAATATCTTCAAAACGAGAGCCAATAAAAATTTTTTAATGTTATATTCGCGTTCAGCTCACCAAGATACTACAGATTAGGGCCTTTTAAAGTCAGTAACGATGGCTTAAAGCTGTAGACACGGATGAAGATCTTGCACTAGCCTTCCGATGACCCGCTGCAGCAAAGCCCATCGGTAGCTGATCCATGCTTCTGCTGTGGGTTTGCCCCCGAAAGGGATCACCCCCCATAGTTCAGCATACTGTTCTAGCAGCTCAGAAATGCTGCTTTGTGGTAGGAGCAAAATCCGGCAATTTGAGTTGCCTTGTTCAAATGACAAACCCCTGCTGGAAAACGGCCCTTAGAACTAAAAGTTTCAATAGGACAGAAACAACTCCATTATTAATATCATTACCCAATGCAACATGCATACCTACAAGGAAAATGTCCTGCTGTCCAGGCAAGCCCTTCTGCCTAGAACAGGGCAGGCCCAGGTCTCCCTGGTAAGGGCACCACCGTACCATAAACTAAGAGCACACAGGCTGACACCAGCGGGTTTTTTTTGGGGTTTTTTTTTTTAAACATAGATGCTTTGCATGGCTAGTCTTGCCTGAACTGCGGTTTCCTACGAGGTGTCATGTAAAAATAGCTCTTTTGTAACCAAAAGACCCCATTTTTTTTTTAATGCACTTCCCAAATATACATGGCAGCCCGTGTAGAAACGAGTAAGGGAATAAATTACCCCAAATAACCGAACACAAGCTCAAATCTGCTGTTCTCCATCACTCGGGCTAGCGTCACGCGGTACAACATGAGAAGAAAATGGCCACCGCGAGCTCTCGTGCTTCGGCGCCAAAATCCCTGATTTTGAGGAAAAAGTCCTAATGTCCTCTGGTGCCCATACCTATCGCAAACTGGCCCCGCTGCACTCCAAAACAACTGCAACTCAAAACCATTTAAAACAATTGAAAGAGGCTTGTTCTCACCGTGTGCTGTAGCGCTCTACACACGCAGTCCCGCTCAACACCAGAGTGAGCGGATGACCATGGAGCGTGCCCGTCTCACTCCTGCACCTCTTTGAGAGCACCAACAAACCGGCCGTCCGGACCCGACCAGGGAACTGTGTGATGCTCACAGTGCTCTCCCCCGTACCATCAAGGAGAAGAGAACTGCTACAGCCATCCTGCTGTATGAGCAAGATAAAGAGTAGGAAACTAGCCACGGCAGTCTTTTTTTTTTTTTAAATACCTATACCGAAGTCAAACTAAAAACAAACCAAGAAAATTAAAACCTCAATCTAGCTCTAACTGTTCCTTAATCGTTACCCAAGTGAGTCCAGCACCTGGACTCACTATGTCCTCCTGCTGCATGGAGATTGGACACACTAGGGCTGATGGGAGATGCCAGCAGGCTACATCCAGTGATGTCATGATTTTTGGACATGCCCAGTCTCCAAGCTGCAGGAGGAGGTGCACAACCCAGAGGTGGAGGACTAAATTGGAGGAACGATAAGGAAGTACGAGTTCTAAGACAGGAGTTGTTGAGCTCTGATGCAGTCTCTTTTTGTGAAATAGAGGCCTTTGTCAGGCTGAGTCGGCTCCTGGGCAGTTCTGCCTCTCAAGACTGTAAATGAGAAGGGAACAGAGTCTTCCATTATCAGGGGCCCTTGATGAAGGGGGCCCTTCTCCTGTGACGTCCCATTACATCCATGTACCATGGTCTTGGAGCTACCAGGATCACCAAGCCTGGATGAGTCAGATTCCCGTGTAGGAGGTGACTCAACAAGTCACGGAGGGAAGACAGAGAATTCTTTTCTGGGGCCACAATTGGAGCAGGGCAACCAAGCCTACCGCTTGCGGATCCTTTCAGTAACTGAAGACTGCTCACCTTAATACTGTCCTATGTGACCATCAGATTGAACATCGAAAGGCCCGAAGAGACAAGATACTTAGTGAGAGGAGCAGAGGCTAGCTACCTGGACCATCCCTTACTGGCAGTGGTGAGCAGGACCCAGCCTGGGAGTAAGGCTCCATCCTTCCTGGTGACACCACCACTAGGCACCCCAGGACACTTTTAAAATCAATGCAGCCACTACGGTGCGATACGTATGTGACACGTATGATTTTGTTTGCATAAAAATGGATACAGCAGCCATGTAGCTATTGGGGTTATTATCAGGCATAACAGCTTGCACTGTAGAGACTATAAAGGTTATTATAGGGCATAACAGTTTACTCTGTAAATAAGCTAAAACCAGCTAGAACTAGTAGAATGAGTCAGAAGTGCCTGGCTCTGAGGCTGGACATACCTTCGCTGTGTATGCAGGTATTATCCAATCACAATTATAAGATGATGTAATAACCTATCACTGAACATTTTTACTGTAAATAACTGATAAGAAATTGTATAACCATCGTGGAACTTTCCAAGGAAGACGGGACTATACCAGGGACGAAACAGACGTGTTTCGGTGGTTTTCCCGGATTCCTTGCAGCATCGTGAAAGTCCCCCGATCGCTGAAGTGACGCCTACAATATCCGGTGATGTATTGATGCATTTCATTTCATGCTATACTTACTTATAATCTTTTATTTACTATACAATAAAAAGTATTCTAGTATTACTATTCAATTGTGCCTGGTTGGTATGTCAGTGAGGACTCAGTTTGATTTTTTATAGTAATACATGCGGTTGCATGCCTAAAGGGGCATGCTCCTTTGATGAAGGTTGGAGCCCTGGAGGTAGAAGATGCCCAAGGGAACTGGGAAGAGGAAGATAAACAGAAAGAAGGCTGTGTCTGCATCCTCTACCCCTTAAGATAAAATCGGGTCTGATGGACCTTCAAGTATTATCCGGGACAGTTGGATTAGCTGGAATGGGGTACTTAGCATCTGTACTGCTCTCCTTATCTCCTTCGGGGGGCTTCTCTAAGTCCCATTGCTAGGACTCCTCTGCCGCTGCCTGTTGGGAGTCCATGATACAGAGGTTAGGAGTAGTTTTACTCCCTTAACGAAGGCAACTGGGGAAGCAAATTTTGGCCCTAGTATGCCTTCACCGTCCTCACTACCCCAGGTTAATGTACCTGTACTGATTCAAGTAGAGGGGTTAGGTTTTTCTGGGGGTATTGTCACAACTATGTTTCTTTGTTTGATATTTGGAAAACAGTGAGAGAAACACTGCACAAACAGTAAAGAAGCTACAAGCACATGGTATGCAAATTTCTACTCTCTTTTGTAGAGTGGATAAGATGGTAACACAAATGGATTCCCTACAAACTTACAGCTCTGTTAGTATTAAAGATAGTTTAATATTTCATAGACAGTTTGAGTCTTTGGAAAAATTTTCTCATTGTAAAAGTCTTAGGTTTCTTCATTTTCCTAAGACATGGGTGCTATGTGCTTTATTTCTTTTGAGGAAAATATTTCAAAGATGTTTTGCTTTTATAAAATGCTGATTCCTTGGTGGTATCTAATGTATATTATTTACTTATTAGACCCCTATCTCAAGTTGCTGCCAAGGTTGCTCAGGCTAAGGGGGATACCGAGTTTGATTTAACTAAATTTCCTTGAATCCTACACTGATGAGATCTCCTTGCGAGCAACCTTGGTAGCCTCCTTTATGACAGAACTCGATAAAATTAGTATTTTGAAGGCTTATTTTCAGAAGAAAGAGCATTTGTTTTGTGGCCAAAAATTTTCCCTTTTCCTGATGTCTCTATAATTACTCACACAAGATTAATGGCCCACTTCTTCTTGAACGATATATACTGAATAAACAAAAAAATGTCGTTCACTGTCAATTATAGATTTTGACTGGAAACTATCAATCAAAACAACTAGATTTTCCTAGAGGTCTCAGTATAAAACATGGCAGGGTGATGTAAAATCACTTCTACTTTCACCTATAGCCAGATCACATCAATGACCTCTCTAAGCAGAAAATCAGCTCCCTAATATGCTGGCAACACGGTTGTCTAACTCCAGTAGCTGACTCAAGGTCGTCTCTAGCTGCTACTTAAAAAATGCTCACGACCATCAAATTAATGTTGCTAGGGGTCTGCTGAATTTTTCACACTGTATTGTACTTCCTTGTTTCTCCACTTCCGATTCCAACGCCAATCCCCGGCACCACTGGACGTTTCACAATTCCGTTTCTTCAGGGAACCGTAAAGATAATCTAAAAACAAAGCAACAGCTTACTCTTCTATTCCAATCCCACTCTATAAAAAGTATCAAAAATACCATAGCCCTTACATAACACCACTCTATCAAAACATGTGCATTTAGCAATGTGATTTATGCAATCTTATGCCCTTGCGGGTTATGTTATATTGGTAAGACCACTCGGCCTTTTAGAATCCGTATGCGAGAGCATCGTAGTCGTCTGAATTGTAAAGTATTAACAAAGCGGGTTTTGAGTGCTAGTAGGCATGCGCGGCGTTTTTTCGAAGTTGGCTTTTTGCACTTTGGAAAGGAGTGTTTTGAAACGTGGGCAGCATCTTTGGTGAGTTTGGTTTTTATAGTTTTTGGTTTTTAGATTAGTTTGTTTTGATAGAGTGGTGTTGTGTAAGGGCTATGGTATTTTTGATACTTTTTATAGAGTGGGATTGGAATAGAAGAGTAAGCTGTTGCTTTGTTTTTAGATTATCTTTACGGTTCCCTGAAGAAACGGAATTGTGAAACGTCCAGTGGTGCCGGGGATTGGCGTTGGAATCGGAAGTGGAGAAACAAGGAAGTACAATACAGTGTGAAAAATTCAGCAGACCCCTAGCAACATTAATTTGATGGTCGTGAGCATTTTTTAAGTAGCAGATAGGGACGACCTTGAGTCAGCTACTGGAGTTAGACGACCGTGTTGCCAGCATATTAGGGAGCTGATTTTCTGCTTAGAGAGGTCATTGATGTGATCTGGCTATAGGTGAAAGTAGAAGTGATTTTACATCACCCTGCCATGTTTTATACGGAGACCTCTAGGAAAATCTAGTTGTTTTGATCTATAATTACTCAGGCAAGGAGAAGGAGCTTCCTCCAGCTTAAGCCAAAGGTCCTGGCTGCTGGGGGTGTCTTCTTTCTTTGCTTTCCTCGTAACTACTTAGTTGTGCAACAGGGGAAGAGAAATGCATTTGTTGAGCCATTGCGATTGGAAAATTTTCTTTTGGGCAAGTAAGTGGGGTTCTTAAGACAGGTTCCTGATTTAATATTGATTTTTGCTTTTGTGTCTTTAGAGGTTTATTCCTAGCTTTATGTTCTCTTTTTCTGATCCTAGCTCAGGGGATCTTGTCTTCTCATGATGGGGGTTGTCAGACGGCTGCCTGGGTGAGAATGTTCACAGTCTTGGCAAGTGCATATATCAATATGATTTGCAAGGGATTGTGGGAAATGCAGTCCATTCACACCAGACACAGCTGCTCACAATAATTAGTTGTGCTTGAGTGTAAAGCCAATAAGATATTTATTTATGGGGTTATTTCTCCCAACACAGATATGCTTGGTAGCACATAAAACAGGATACTTGCTTTCAGTGTTAAACTTAGAAAAACAAAATCAGGAAAACAACAGATGAACTTGTCAGGCAATCAAATGAAAAGAATAAAGACCTGGTTGGTAACAAACTGGTCTTTTCTGTAGGCTTTAGCTAATATTTTCTTAGCAGTGTATCAAACAACAAGCAAAACCCACAAAGAAGGGAAAAACTGTTCTTTTCAGGTTAACTTCTTATATCTTCACACATAGATTCAGAAGTGATTCCCTCAGAGCTCACAAGCAATTAGGTAAGGCTCAATTGCTAGCAGTTACCCAGCTGAAACCCCTTAGCTGGCTTGCTCTATACTGCGTGGCTCAAATCCTACTTCAGGAGCTTTTCTGAGTAGATTAAAGAACAAGTTTGTATTTCTTTGTGATGGTTGCTGTACTTTGTAACAGAAAATTACCAAAGGAGTTTAGACAGAGAGCAATCCATATATTCACAGCCCGTATCTAAGACTTCTCCCCCTTCCTCAACAATCATCGGTTCAATATCATGGATTGGCACAGAGGAATTTCTCAATGGAGCACTTTCAGGAGAATACTTGTTTCCCTGCTGACTTTCAAGGTTATAGCTAGGGCATAGATCAGTGTTCATACCTGAGCTTCCATTGCTGTTAGAGTTCCTCTCTAAATAGCCTGGCCAGTATGTAGTCCAGTTCTGATGTCCAGCCTTCCAAACCAGATCCCTGGACACTGGATCTCTCTTCACATACCTTCTGGCACGGGTCCTAGGGTCCCTTCCAAGTGCAGCCGTCTCCCTCACAGGTACCGTCTGGAGATTCCTAGCTCTGCAGCACCACTCCTCTGGTTTTCCCCAGTCCAATGGTGTATGCTGGCCTTTTGAATGTCTCCCAGTATACGTACTGCTCTGGACTCCTTTAGACCTCCCAAATGCTTTTCTCTTCTTTCTTCCAAAGGGTTTCTTGCCCTCTCTGTCCGTCCACTCTGGCTTCTGCTTCTGATGATCCTCCAGATGATGAAGATGTCCAAGATGAGGATATCCAAGCTGATTCTGAGGATCTCCCAGATGAAACTGAGGATGAGGAGGATAATTCTCTGTAGAATAAACTCTACCTTTATTCTGCTTTGATGAGTGCTCCACCTTAGCACAGCACAGCTGTGCTGAATCAGGCCCTGCCCTTTGAGATGAGTGCTTAGGGATTACCTCATAGCCCTCCTGATTGAACACACGTTTCCCCACTTCAGCTCCTCTAATGGCTGTTGGAAACCTGGTGCATTCCGGGACTGGTAGTCTTTTATGGGAAAATTCTGTTTTCTTATTTCTACCAGAACTGACAGGTTGCTTGTTCAGAGTCACTTCACCTTTTCTATAGCTCCTTCCTGAGCTATGATAAGCTTCCTTATCACAGGGCTAAAAAAAAAGCATTTCTTTTTTTTCTTGCATTCTGATATTATGTATATAGATTTCTGTAAATTGCCTTTAGGTTTCTATTATAAATCAATAAAACTTGTTCAATTAAAAAACAAAAAAAACTGAACACCGGGAAGCCCCTCCTTTGCACTACGAGGCTGAATGCACGGGAGACCAATTCTCATTCCCCTGAATCAACCATATTTCAACTTAGGAACATGGCCTGAATGTTGTTTACACCCACAATATGGACAGGTGACAGAACCACTAGGTGCTCCTCTGCACAACTACACAAGATGGCCACCTCAAGTGCCACCCCAGTGCTTCGAGTATCTATTTGTTGACATGTGCCACTGCTGTGGTACTGTTGAGAATACATGGACTGCTTAGCCTGGCAGTTAGGTTTGAAAACTCTCCAGCACTAGCCAGATCGCCCTGGCTTCCAGCTAACTAACTGGTCCCCTCAAGAGGCCTTCTGGCCAAACACCCTGCGTCATCTGTCCTAGACAGATAGCCTGAAAATGAGCTCCCCAGCCTAAATGGACAACAAGGATCTGGATTAGGCTTGGTAAATGTCTCCAATAGCATATTTAGACATGGTTTCACAGAAAATAGCACGGTATATAAGAAAATTAAATAAATAAAATAAAATTAAACAAGAACATTGCAAAAGAAAAAATCTGAAGTAGATCCCTACAACAGAAAGCAATAGAGTCACAAGGCAAAAAAAGAAAATCCAGCTAGCATTTTACATAGAGCTCCAGACCAGACAAAAACTTTGGGTCAATCAGGAAACAAGAAGGAAGCTCATCAAACTCTGGAATTTGTTACCGGAGGAATGTAGTAAAAGCTGTTAGTGTAGCTGGGTTTAAAAAAGGTTTGGACAAGTTCCTGGAGGAAAGGTCCATAAACCATTATTAAGAAGGGACCCAGGATATCAATGCTTGAACCAATACAAGCATTGTGGAACCTGTGTCCCTTGGGGAAACTGCTAGGTACGTATGACCTAGATTGGCCACTGTTGGAAACAGAATACTGGGCTTGATGGACCTTGGTCTGACCCAGTATGGCATATCTTATGTTCATCAGCAATACTGCAAACTGGCTAGAGCCAGCCCTCATGAAAATATGACAATACTTCCACAAGAGGCTTACCTTCCACCACAAAGGTTAACAATTTGAAGCAAGCCTGGCCTGCGATGAAACTGGAAAGAAAAAACAGAATTTCAGATTTTTCAGTACCATGTTTCGTATTAAAATAATATGCCATGAAAAGTTTCATTTCAAACAAATGCACATCCCTAAAACAAATGAAGCTATTTTTTTGACTGCTGCAGTGATTTGGATAGCACTGCATTAAATAGTCTTTAGCAGGTTAGATTTCATAGTACACTTTTAATGTTGAATTTCCAGCTAAAGATCATTAAGAAAATGTAAATTATTCAAAATGTGGCCACTAGAGTGGCTACTGGAAGTCACAGGTGGGCTAGTGTCCAATCATTACTAGTTGATTTACACTGGCTTATGATAAATGAATAAATTAAATTCAAAAACTTTTGACTCTGGAATTCTGCATATTTAAAACAGGAAGACCATATTTCATGAACAAACTGAAGTAGAATGATCTTAACTGATAGCTGCAATCAAGAGCTTTTTCTGTAACTGTTCCAGAACAATGGAGCTGCCTTCCCAAGGATATCCAGTCAAAAAACAAATCTTATTGCTTTTAGGAGAAAAATGAAAACCTGTTTCCAAAGTCCACAGTTTAAGAGATTGAATACTGGATGGATGAGATTAAGAGGCCCTTTTACTAAAGGGTGCTAGGATTTAGCAACTAACGCACGTTTAGTGCTAAAAATAACCATAGTTGCAACCCCAGTGTTGTTACTGCTGGGAGCGTGGCCAACATGTTCCTGGAAGTTACCACACTCTAAATATGCCGCGGAAGAGTACACCATTACTGAGAGGCACTGAATGTCATCTATTGAGGTGGCTTCAGTGCACCCACGCTAACTGCAGAAGGTGCAGGCAGCATGTATCTGTATGCTACCTATGGCTGGGCTCAGCACACCCACTCTCAGTCCCTAACCTGCCCCTTCCCTACTCCAACGCACTGATAATGTGGAAATCAGTACATGCTCGCTCTCCTGGCCCCACGTTGTCAGTCACCACAGGCTTTGGCATGCTGTTAACGCTCACCAAAACCCATGCTGACTGCACAATGTACTTTAGTAAAAGGGCCCCTAAGCACTCTGTGATATAGTTGGTGATACGTCATCTTGTGGCCGTTGGGTTCAAGTAATTAGAGGCTTTAAGCAAAATACAGTTTGTTACTAGTTTGTATCTTTTGTTTAGTTTTTATTATGGTTTCCTTTGTCTGTATTTTCAATTGTATTTTTATGTAAACCACTTTGAATGCTTTTTGATTAGTAAAGCAGTGCATAAAAAAATGTCTAAACAACAGGAAGCAAAAATATAGCATAACGTTTAAATGATTTGGGTAGTATCTGCCTATGTTTAGCAAAGTTACTGAGGCTAAGAGCTAAAGAAGAAGGACTGTTGTATAAACAAAGCATGATGGCAGGTAGATAAGTCATTCAAAAAGTTATAATATTTTTTTTTTGGGGGGGGTGGACAGGGCAGTAGAGCAAAGAAGCAAACAGAACATGAGGATTCTCTGAAGCTATTTTCTCTGTAGGAAGTTAGAATAAAAAGGAAAATGCTGCTTCTCTCTTCTACCTGCCCCGCCCATCTCCCTGTGTGCCACCTCCCCCCCCCCCCCAACAGCTTTTGAATCGTTCATCCAAATTCCTGACACTGATACAGCACCCAGAATCGCCAGGCTCACAATTTTTATGCTTCTGACCTCCTCCCAAACTGTCTTACTTAGATTCACTATTTTCTTTACCTTTGTTTCCTTTGGGGAAACAGGTAGCTCAGGTGTAATCTCTAATAAGTCAGAACACACTGTGATGTCACTGAGCTGCCCAGCCCTTAGTTAATGTGTATAGCATCCTGGACATATAGCTTGAAATTCAGCAACATGCCACAAACTTCACTTCTCCTAAAGCAAAAAGAAAAAAAAGTTGCAATCTCAGGGATTTAGAGTATATTATGAAGTCACTGAGGATTTTTAAAGCTGCTCTGAATGAAAGTTGGTGCCATGAAATGTTCACACATCTTACTTCTAAACTCATTCTGAGATGGTAAATACTGTAGCTCCAGATCATGCTGTCTCAAGGCGGGTGACCCAGTACTACAAACACTCCAAGCCTGCTGCTTTCCCAAAGGCTACAGTGATATCACCACAGCTCTATTACAATGGCTTGGCTACAAGACTTAGAGCCTGCTTCTAGCCACACGATGAGGCAGGTAAAGTTGGGAAACTTGGTGACATAACTCTGAAACCACTGCAGATTAAACACCTTAGTTATAAGGGCCGAAGTCATCATCATTTTTGCCAGCAGTGTTCATGAAAGTTAAGCCCAATAACACCAAAACATTCCTCCTGTGGGATAGTCTTATTGGGAGTGTGGTTTATTCTAGCTGCATAAAGGCCCTGCTGAAATTGATTGCCAAGTAGAAGGAATCTCAATTTGTATAACAAATGAGACAGCTAAAGCGAAGATGATAGTGGAACACACAATTGTCCTGCACCATTTATTTATTTATTTAACTGCATTTATATCCCGCTTTTCACCGGGTCAAAGCGGTGTAACATGTAACATAGGGAGGGGTAATTTCTTTTAGGGTGGGGCCATCGCCAGGGTCAACAATTAATGATTATGGGTGAACATAGACATGTTTTACTTCTGCTGAAATCTACGTGTGGGGTCATGGTGGTGTTTCTGTTGAGAGATGTTCCCGGAATAGGATTGTCTTTAGCTGTTTCTTAAATGATGTGATGTCGTTGTTGTTCTTGATGTGGTTCGGTAGAGAGTTCCAGAGGGATGGAGCATAGAGTTCAAATGCTCTGTTGCAGGTCCGTTGTGTAGATTTGGTTCTTTTGTGGGGGACAACGATAGAGTTATTGGAGGAATGTCTGGTTGATCTGTTGTGGGATGGTCGAGGCAGTAAGGAGTGTAGTGAGGTGTTCCGTGCTTGGTGGATAGTTTTGTGGATGAGTAGGATGGCTTTGTACTTGATTCTTGCCTGCAGTGGCAGGAGGTGAAGGTCTCTTAGGATTGGGGTGATGTGCTCCCGTTTTTTTGCATTTTGAATAATCCTTGCTGTGGTGTTTAAAGCAGTACGGAGGGAGTTGGTGTGCGAGGCAGGAAGTCCATGGTAGATTATGTTGCAGAAATCCAGATGGGGGAGTGTCACAGCTTGCATCACTGTCCTAAAGTCGTGAGGTTCTAGGAGGGGCCGGAGTCGTTGGATAGTTTTAGCTTTGTGGAATATCATCCCGGCGGTTTTGTTGATTTGTTGTTTGAGGGTGAGAGCTTGATCAATGATGACGCCTAGATATCTTATTTGAGGCTGGACTTGTATTTGTGTGGTTCCCATGTTGAGGTGGGTGGGTGGTTTGAAGTCAGGTTCTTTTGTTACTATTAGGGCTTCGGTTTTCTTTATGTTGATGGATAGATTGTTCTCCTGTAGCCAGCTGGCCACGTCGTTGAAACAGGCTGATAGCTGTTCGTTTTTTGGGTTGGTGGTTGTAATTGGTGCATAGAGCATTATGTCGTCCGCGTAGATGTGGAAGTTGATGTTGTGGGTGCGTATGACTGAGCATAGTGGACGTAGGTATATGTTAAACAACATGGCTGATAGGGTGGATCCTTGGGGTACTCCTTGAAGTTGTTTGTAGGGGGGCGAGGTTGTGGATAGGGTGCGGATCCGTTGCTGTCTGTTAGTTAGGTAGGATCTGAACCATTGGAGTACAGTGTCCTTAATTCCGATTGATTGTAGTCTGTGTATGAGGGTTTCGTGTGAGATTGTGTCGAAGGCTGCTGATATGTCTAGGAAGATCAGGATGTACCCTGATTTTTTCTCTTGTGTTCCGATGATGAGTGTGTTCATTAGGATGGTCATGAGGGTCTCAACTCCATGTAGTGGTCGGAAGCCGTGTTGCTGTGGGTCAAGTATGTCGTTGGTGTCTAGATGATCTTGAAGCTGGTGTTGGACTATTTTTTCTATTATCTTGGTGGCGAGGGGGAGGCTTGCCACTGGTCTGTAGGAGGTGGGGTCTTTGGGGTCCAGGTTGTTCTTCTTTATGGTTGGTCGGATGATTGATGTTTTGAGGGCTTCTGGCATGTATCCTTGTTTAAAGGATTCATTTACGATGTGAGTTAGTGGGGTACTTAGGTCTTCCTTGGTTTTCTTTATCCATTCGGTAGGGCAGGGGTCCAGTGGGGAAGTGGTGGTGTTCAGACAGGAGATGGTGGCGGATATTTCTTCCTTTGATGTGTCATTGAATGTAGTCCAGTTGGCGTTTATGATTCCTGGGTGTGTTCTTGTGGTTGTAGCGCAGTGGTAAGGTTGTTGAGGTTGCTGAAATTGTTTGTATTGTCGGGCCAGGAGATCCGAGGGGATATCTGGGGGTTGATCGGAAGTGGTTGGTATCTTTGTCAGTTTCTTGGCGATTTGGAAGAGTTCTCGGGGTTGTTTGCAGCAGACGTGATGATTTTGGTGTGGTAGTTTTTCTTTGCATTGTCGGTTTCAGTGTGGTAGGCAGCAAGTTCATATAGGTATTGCTTCTTGTTTTTGTCTGTTTTGTTTTTTCTCCATTTTCTTTCTGTTCTTCTAAGATTTGTTTTCAGTTTCCGGAGGTCCGTGGTGAACCAGCGGGCCTTTGAGGAGATGGGCTTGTTGCTGGTCTTGTTTACAGTTGCTCTGGATGCTGAGGAGATTGTGGTGTTCCAGTTGTCCATGAGGTCATCAAGGTTATTTGAGGTTGTAAGTAGATTAGGTAGGGTCAGCGTTAGGAAGTCTTCTTTGTTGAATGCTTTGAATCTTCGTGTGTGTTGGGTGTGTCCTCTGTTTGTATTTGGTGGATATGCATGGGAGAGGTGGATGATGTAGTGGTCTGACCATGGGACTGGTGAGATTGTCGGACTACTGTTAAAGGTGGATGCTTGGGAGTTCAGAAATATGAGGTCCAGTGTGTTTCCTTTTTCGTGTGTTGGTTCATTTATGATCTGCGATAGGTTCATTGCTGTCATGGCGTTAAGGAATGTTTCTGTTTGTGCGTCTTGGAGGGATGGGAGATTGAAGTCTCCTAGTATAATGGGTTCCTTTGATGGGTCGATGCTTTCGGAGATCAGGTGCAGTATCCTTGGTAAGTCAGAGTTTGCAGCGGGTGTTCGATAGACCAGGCATATTGTGAGGTTTTTGTTGGTGAGGGTGAGGATGTCTGCTTCGTCGGAGGTTTCAGAGGTGAGGGTGCGCAGGTGGAGGTAGTCCTTTGCGATGATGGCTACTCCTCCGCCTTTTGCGTGCGTTCGGGAGCAGTGGTAAAAGTTGTATCCGGCTGGTGTCAGTTGGTTCATTATTACTGTGTCCGTTTCTGTTAGCCAGGTTTCTGTTATGCATAGGATGTCGGTCTTCTCAGATATGATCAGGTTTTGGAGCATGTGATATTTGTTCCTGGTGGAGCGTGCATTTATGAGTGTGATGGAGAGGTGCAGGTGACTTATGTGATTGGTGCTTTTGGCTGGCGTGTGGTGTGTGTGAGTCTGGTTGTTTGTGGTGTTGAAAATGCTTGTGGGTTGCAGTGCTGTGGGTCCTGTGTATGGGGGGTCAGTAGGTATGGTGAGGTGGGAGTACAATGTCCGTGCGGAAGGGGTTGTGCCTGTCAGTGTGACTGCGTGGAGAGGATTGCTGAGTGTGCTTGGGTGGGGGTGCAGTGTTAGTAGTGGGGTGAGAAGGTAGATGGGTGTTAGGAAGGGCGGCATGATGTGGACGAGTACCTGGGGTTTTGGAAGCAGTGTAGTCTCTTTCTTGTTGGTTTGTTGGAGTGCTTGAATGTCCGGTATTTGCCCCGTTGAGCTGTTCGCTGCGTTGAGTCTCCTCTATTTCCGGGATGGTTGTCTGGTGTCGAGCCTTGCCCGTTGTGGAGATTTTCTGGGCCACGGTAAGGGCCACCGCCTAAGGGCCACGCCAAAGGGCCCTCTGGCGAGGCCCTCTGGCGAGGCCCTCAGGCGCGGGCGCGCCCATAGGGACGCCGCGTTGTAAACGTTCACCCGGCTCCTCTCCCACCGCCCGGATTGGGCGGGAGCAGCTCCCACTGTCCCGATTGGACAGGAGTGGAGTTTGGTGGCGATCGGGTGCTGGCGGTACTGCGGCTCCCTCGGGGTAGGGACGCCGCGTTTTAAACGTTCACCCGGCTCCTCTCCCACCGCCCGGATTGGGCGGGAGCAGCTCCCACTGTCCCGATTGGACAGGAGTGGAGTTTGGTGGCGATCGGGTGCTGGCGGTACTGCGGCTCCCTCGGGGTAGGGACGCCGCGTTTTAAACGTTCACCCGGCTCCTCTCCCACCGCCCGGATTGGGCGGGAGCAGCTCCCACTGTCCCGATTGGACAGGAGTGGAGTTTGGTGGCGATCGGGTGCTGGTAAAAACAGAATCTAGGAATGCTTTGCTGCTTCTTCCTCCAAGGATGTCTCCTCACTTGATGTTAGCTGAATTCTCCTTGAGAAAAGCAATGATCTTTTTCTTGACAGATCGATTCAAATCTGAAGTCAGGAGCGGCAGGCAAGTCTATTATACAGAGGAGAGGAGATTAAAAAGATAATGAAGACTCCTAATTAGTCAAATCTGCAGAAGGCCAACTGACGATCCCGGAACTTCAGACTTGTAAGAAAAATGTAATGGAAATAGAGCTTTACCAGTGGAGTGCCTCAAAGATCAATCCAGAATCCAGTTCTATTCAATACTTTTATAAGTGATATTGCAGAAAGATTAGAAGGAAATCTTTGGGCCCTTTTTTACTAAACCACACTAACTGGTTAAGATGCCGTTTGGCATGCACTAGGCGGCTGTGGTAATTGCTAATGCACGGCTGTGCCAGCAACTGTCCACTAAAACACACATGAACTGGCAATGGTGCACTACTATATAGAGTGGGCAGGATAGGAACGGTGCGAAGGCGTGAAGAGCACAGTAGCGTGCGATTACAGTTAGTGTGGCATATAGGTGAACTTGCACAAATGACAGCAAATGAGTTGTTAGGTAAAGCTGCATTACTGCACCATGCTTTAACTGCTGGGAACATGCTGATTGTGCCCCTGACAGCTAATGCGGAGGTGCTGTGCAATCCGCATGTTCCTGGCAGTTAATGTTAAGGTGTTGCACTAACGTGCATTGACAATACATGTTAAGTGCAAAACATTAGCAGGGTTTAGTAGAAGAGGCCCTTTGTCTTTTCAGAAAACAGCCATCCAAATAAAAAAACCCAGGACCAGTGCTAGAGTTTCTGGCTCCCCCCACCTTCAGCCTATAAATTGGTGCCCTCCTCTTTCATTAATATGAATTGTAGTCTATAATCTCACAGTCTCCATTTTTTGGCAATGCTTTATTTTTTTAATATTTCTTTCACTTTTTGTTATTTTTTCATTTCCTAATTTTTGTTTGTTTGCAATTTGGCACCCTCCTGCTATGCTCACCTCGCTTATTGTGTTGCTCTGGCTCTGAATAAAATCTGTGAGCAAATGCTAAGCTGAAAACGAGTCATGCAGCAAAACAAAGATCTTAAATATTAAAGCAAGACTATTACAGCATGGAAGAGATGACTTTGGGCCGTGTTTACTAAACGTTAGTGCGCTGTCTGCTGCAGCGCCCATGTAATTCCTAACATGTGCTAACATTTAGTAAACATGGCCCTTTGTGTTTTGGATTGTCCAAGTCTAAGTCATAGCTTAAATCCTACTGAAATGTCATACAAGACCTGAAGCAAGGTGTTTATGAAAGGAAGCTCCAATCTGAAAGAGCTGAAAGTGTTCTATATGGAAGAATGTGCTAAAATTCCTCAAGGAAAATGTAAGAGATGAGGAGTTACAGGAAACAATTATTTGAAGTTATTGCTGCTCAAGGAGGTGCCACCAGTTTCTGAAAGAAAGGTTTACATACTTTGTGTTGACTAATCAAAATACATCCTTTTTGTCTGAGCCATTTACAGTGCTTTGTAAAAGACTTCACACCTTATACATTTTTCATATTGTGTTTAAAAATGTAATTCAAAATACATTAAAGAAGGAAGAAGTAATTAGACCTTACCTGCTAATTAGTGTTCCTGAAGGAACGACAGTCCAGTCCCTTAACTTCTGGGTTGCGTAACCCTTCCAGCAGCTTGGAGGCTGAGCCCATCCTTTTGAGGATGGTGTGGTATAAATACTACTGGCACCACCCATAGATCCCAGTAATCTAATGAAAAAGCAGACTTAACGAAATTTCAATTAATAGCCTATGTAAAAATACCAACACAAACCACACCCTGAAAAATGCTTTTTTTTTTTTTTTTTTTTTTTTTTGGAGAAAGGGAGGTGGGGAGGGGGGGGGAGGAGGAGGTTTACCTGAGACTGACCGAGCCCTCCTTCACGCCGGCACGCCGGACCTGCTCCAAGGGGCCCTTACCCTTTGACCTGGTCCTGAATTCGGTCCGCTGATCCTCACGTGTCAACTAGAACGTTACCGCTATCGAAGAACCGGGTGGGATCAGGGACTGGACTGTCGTTCCTTCAGGAACACTAATTAGCAGGTAAGGTCTAATTACTTCTTCCTTATCGTCACTCCAGTCCAGTCCCTTAACTTCTGGGATGTAACAGAGCAGTTCAAGCATGGGTGGGATCCGATATGCCGGACCGAAGCACCGCGTGCCCAAACCTCGAGTCCGCTGAACTCTGGACGTCCAGTCTGTAGTGTCTGGTAAAGGTATGCAGTGAGGACCAGGCAGCCACCCTACAAATGTCCAGCGGCGGAACTAAAGTATATTCTGCCCAAGAGGTAGCCTGCGCCCGAGTCGAATGAGCGCGCAATCCCCCTGGAACCTGCTTCCCCTGGAGGATGTAGGCGGAAGCAATAGCTTCCCTGATCCACCTGGAGATGGAAGCCTTGGCCGCTGCCTCCCCCTTGTGCGGCCCTCCAAACTGAATGAACAGCCGGTCGGACTTTCGAAAAGGCGCAGTGCGGGAGAGGTAACGCTTCAAGGCTTTTCGAACGTCCAGGAGGTGCAGCTTGCTGTCCCCCCGCTTGCTCCTCCGCTGAAAACGACGGGAGCGTAACTGACTGATTCACATGAAAGGGGGAGATGACCTTGGGCAGGAAGGAAGGCACTGTTCGTAAGACCACCTTATCCTTGAAGAATGAAAGAAAGGGGGGCTGGGAGGACAGCGCTTGAAGTTCGGAGACACGTCTGGCTGAACAAATAGCGACCAGAAAAACCGTCTTCAGCGTCAGATCCTTTAGAGAGGCTTCTTTTGCCGGCTCAAAGGGTGCCTTGGTCAAGGCATTTAGCACCAGGTTGAGATCCCAAGGGGGGATGAACGATCTCTGCTGCGGACGAAGACGCCTCACCGCTCTCAGGAACCTGGCCATGTCCGCATGAGCCCCTAAGGACTTACCGCGGACCTTACCTCTATAGCAAGAGATGGCTGCCAACTGGACTCGTAAGGAACTATGCTCTAGGCCTTTGTCAAAACCTGCTTGCAAGAATTCCAGGACCTCCGGAATGGAGGTCGAAAGAGGTTTCCTCCGGTGCTCCGCACACCATGCTTCGAAGATGCGCCAAACTCTTACATAGGAGAGACAGGTTGAGCGCTTTCTAGAACTCAGAGTCGAGATCACCGATCCCGAATAACCCTGCTTCCGGAGCCGTGCCCTTTCAATAGCCAGGCCGTAAGCGAGAATCGATCCACGTGAGGCATCCGAACCGGACCCTGCCTCAGCAGATCCCTTCTGCAGGGAAGCCGCCAAGGCCGGTCGGCGAGCAACCTCACCAGGTCCGCATACCAGGGACGGCGGGGCCAATCCGGAGCTATGAGGATTACCAAACCTCGGTGGGCTTCCACCCGTTGCAGAACCCTTCCGATGAGAGCCCAGGGAGGGAACACATACAGGAGTCCTTCGGACGGCCACTTTTGGGCCAGAGCGTCTAAGCCTTCGGACATCCTTTCCTTCCTTCGACTGAAGAATCGACTTGCCTTGGCTGAGGCATACCGTGCCATGAGGTCCATGACTGGTGGGCCCCAAAGGGCTACTATCTGGTCGAAGACCTCCTGTTCCAGCTCCCACTCCCCGTGGTCGATCTTGAATCTGCTGAGGTAATCGGCTGTGACGTTGTCCGTTCCGGCCACGTGCTGGGCTGAAAGAGCCTCCAACCGGATTTCGGCCCACCGGAACAGGCTGTCCGCTTCCTTCTCCAAGGAGGAACTGCTTGTACCTCCCTGGCGGTTGATGTAGGCCACCACGGTGACATTGTCGGAGAGGACGTGAATCGCTTTTTGACGAACTAGGGGTTCGTGTGCCCTGAGCGCTAAGGCTACCGCTCGTAATTCGAATCTGTTGATGGACCAGTGCGACTCCATTGAAGTCCAAAGGCCCTGGACGAACTGGTCCTTGCAATGGGCCCCCCAGCCTGATAGACTTGCATCCGTCGTCAGCAGCAACCACTGCGGGGGTTCGAGAGGCATCCCGCAATCCAGGTTCCTTGAGTACCGCCACCATTGGAGGGCCCTCTTGGTTCGAGGGGCACAGGGCAGTTGCATGGAAAAAGGATGATGTTGATGGGACCACCGACGTAACAGGGCCCGCTGCAGAGGCCGCATGTGAGCCCTGGCCCACGGAACTACCTCTATTGCTGCAGCCATGGTTCCCAGCAATTGAAGGTAATGCCAAGCCGTAGGGTTTCGCCTGTTCAGAAATTGCGAAACCAGGGTCCTTAGTTCCATTGACCTCTTCTTGGACAGAAACACTTTTCCTCTTCCGGTGTCGAATCTCGCTCCGAGATACTCGATCTCTCTTGAGAGGGTATCAACCTGCTCTTTGACCGATTGATGACCCACCCCAACTCCTCTAGGACTTCTACCACCCTGGCAGTGGCCGAGCGACTCTCCTCTTCTGACTTTGCCCGGATCAGCCAATCGTCCAGGTAGGGATGTACCAGAATTCCCTCTTTTCGTAGGGCTGCAGCCACTACCACCATTATCTTGGTGAAAATCCGAGGAGCCGTAGCTAGCCCGAAGGGCAGAGCTTGGAATTGAAAATGGCCTCCTGGTACCGCGAATCTCAGGAACTGTTGATGGGATCTTCGAACCGGGATATGCAAATATGCTTCCGTCAAATCCAGGGAGGTCAGGAACTCTCCGCTCCTCACGGCCACGATGACCGACATTAGGGTTTCCATACGGAAATGAGGTACTTTGAGACAGCGATTTACTTGCTTTAGATCTAGGATCAGATGAAAGGAACCTTCCTTCTTTGGTACCACAAAATAAATCGAGTATCGACCGGTGCCGCATTGGTCTGGCGGAACAGGGATCACTGCACCGAGCACTATGAGTCTTGAAAGAGTGACTTCTACCGCCGCCCTTTTTGCCGGAGATCCGCAGGGAGACCGAATGAAGGCTGGAAGTATTTGTTTTGCAAATTCGAGAGCGTAACCCTCTCGGATCACTTCTAGGACCCATTGATCGGACATGACCCAGGACCAGGCGGGAAGGAACTGCCTTAGCCAGCTCCCCACCAGCAGGCCGCCCACCTGGGCCCCCGTTTTCTCATTGTGGTTTCCTGGGGCCCGCGGAGGAAGAGGAGGCCCCAAAACCTCTCCCCGCTCCCTGAAACCCTCTAAAGTTCTGACCCCTAGATGGGAAACGGCCCCTAGGGAAGGGGTTCGACCTGGCTGGGCGAAATCTCCAGGGATCCCTAGGCTGACTCCGAACAGGAGCTAGCGAACGGCCTTGTTTAGGTCTGTCCTCCGGAAGCCTGCCCCCTTTAGATTCGCCAAAGTCCTTCACCAGCTTATCCAAGTCTTCCCCAAATAGTAGCTTCCCCTTAAAGGGAAGACGGCTCAGGCGCGCCTTTGAAGAGGCATCGGCTGCCCAATTACGTAGCCACAAATAACACCTGGCTGCAACTACCGAGGCCATGTTCTTAGCTAGGCTCCTGATGAGGTCGTACTGGCTATCTGCCAGGTAGGCAGCCCCGGACTCCAACCTAGCCGTAATAGACTGCGCGTCTTCTGAGGTACTCTCCGCAAGCTGAAGCTGCTGGGACCATCTCAAGCAGGCCCGAGCCACCCAAGCTCCCGACACCGAGGCCTGTAAGGCGAGAGCACTAACATCAAAGGCTTGCTTCAGCAGTGTATCCAATTTTCTATCCTGTGAATCCCTCAGCGCCACACTACCCTCGACCGGTATAGTCGTCTTCTTTGTCACTGCCGATACCGCCGCGTCCACCCTGGGCGACTTCAGCAGTTCTTTGTCAGGTTCCGGCAACGGGTAGAGACGAGTCATAGAGCGGACTCCCCTCAAGTTTGACTCCGGTTGATCCCATTCCTCCTGGATCATCTGACGCACCACTCTGTGGACGGGAAAAACCTTCTGCGACCTTCTAACGGCTTGGATTAAAGGGTCCTCCAACGCTTCCTCTTCTGCAGGAGCGTCCGAAGCCACGTTGAGCACCTTGAGGGCCTCATTAATCAAGGATGGAAGCTCCTCTCTGCGAAACACTCGCACTATGCGGGATTGGTCCTCCTCCGGGATCTCTCCCTCCTCAAGCTCTTCCTCGTCTTCATCTAATTCTTTGTCCGAGACCTCCTCTTCCTGGGGGTCATGTGAAAGGGACGTGAGAGGCTCTTCGCTCAGCAGCCTTGCACGCTTGAGTGGTACTCCTGAGTCCTGTGTGCTTACCCTCAATGGCCTGGTCACCCCGCCTTCCTCGACTCTCCTGTTGCGAACCCCTAATTGCGCATGCAATAGGCCTTGTGTAGCAAGAGGACGAAATCAGGAGAGAAGAGATCGCAGGGACCCTCTTCCCCACCGTAATTAGAGGGGATGGACAGAGGAGGAACGGGCAAGACCAAGGCCGAAGGAAGAGGGGGACTGGACTCCCCTTCCTCCACCAGCGGGACTCCAGACCCTTGGGAAGTCTGAGTCATGGACCCCTGGATTTCCTGCTCCACTGCTGCAGCCTCTGCAGCACAACCTCTGCAGATCCCCGTTTCCGAGGCCGTACCCCTCCGAATGCCGCAGGAGGGGCACCGAGGCTTGCCAGTCATGTCCTTTTAATAATTCCCAGATAGCATAAAGGCACTTGGAAGTACAAAGGCCTTTCCCCTCCCCCAATAGTTAAATTGCAGCCCAGCAAAAATCTAAAAAAAAAGATAGAACTTAAATTAAACCAAGTTAAAAATAACAAATTTCCAATTAAATGTCATTAAATCTCAAATTAAGCAAACCCAGCGAATTAATTATATTAAAAAACTTCCCCCTATACTTGCTGTTTGCTGCTCCCGTTGCTGGTTGCTGCTCCCGTTGCTGGCTCGCACGTGGTAGGCCGCAGCCACGTGGAGCCTGAAACCGGCGGCTGGCGTCTCTGCACGCGCCGCCGGACTGATTTGGAGGCCGCCGACTGAATCAGCGCTGGATGCCGAATCCGGAGGTGCCCCGATGCTCCGAGAGCTGCAGCGCAAGGCCGCGGGAAGGATCGCAGCGCCGCCTCCAGCGCTCAGCCACCCAAGGGCTTCGGCGCGAGGTAATGGCAAGCCTACCGGGAAGGTCCAGGAGAGTCGGCAGGCCAAGGATGCGTGAGGCGGCTTCCCCGGTTGTCTCTGCTGCCGCCGGTAAGCCTCCTTCTCCGGGCTGAGAGCTCAGATACTGAGCAGGATGGAGAACGGGGGGGGGGGGGGGGGGAAGAGGAGAAATAAACTTAAAGGAACAGCACCCTAAAGAGGGAACTCAAAGAAATAAAGATCCAAAGGATAACAAACAAATAAATTAAACTAAATAAATAGAATTAAATATAATTTAAATAAAAAGACTCCAGTAAGCCCTTGGCTTACGGAACCCTCCAGCTGCTTGGAGGCTGAGAATACTGGGATCTATGGGTGGTGCCAGTAGTATTTATACCACACCATCCTCAAAAGGATGGGCTCAGCCTCCAAGCTGCTGGAAGGGTTACGCAATCCAGAAGTTAAGGGACTGGACTGGAGTGACGATAAGGAATATAGAAATATTTTTGTTTAATAGATTTAAATGCATTACCCCTGATGAAGCCAAAGAAGCAACGTGAAGGCCTCTGTTGGGTGGAGTAGTAGGTGGAAATGCAAAGCACCATAAGTTTTAATTATGTTTCAAGATGGACATTGGCTTATTTAAATGAAAAAGCTAAAAAAAAAATGATATAAATAAAAAAACCTCCTCTCTTCTGTTTTATTTTAAGACTAATGATTATAAATGATCCACTACATAATGGTTTAAAAACAGAGGTCAAATTAAGTATTTTTCTCCTATTGTCATGGGCTTTTGAATAAAGGGTTCCTCGCTGCATTTTATAGATTCTGTTTGTTTTTGGCGATAGCTTGTATTAACAATGGGTCTCTGTTTTGTTGTGTAGGATAAACGTCTACTAACTTTGTACAGCAGGATGGTACAGCTTTTGCCCACTCTTGACAGAATACTCCAAATCTCAAGATGGCCGGGGATGGTCCATGGACTGCAATCTTTAAGTCTTGTCACAGATTTCCTATTGGATTCAGTTTGGGACTTGACTGGGTTACTGAGTACATGAACTTTCTTCTTGTTAAGCCACTCCATTGTTGCTTTTGCGTTGTATTTAGGATGACTGGCCTGCTGAAAGAAGAAGAATCTTCTCGTTCCAGGGTCTATAACAGATTAGAATATGTTTTCTTTCAGGAATTGCATCTTCTTTCCCTTGATCTTCACAAGTCTCCCTGCCTTGTTGCTGCAATGTATCTCATAATATAAGGCATGATGGTGGCAGCATTACTGTAGGGATGATGTTAGTAAGGTGATGTGCTGAATTTGTTTTATGCCACACATATTGCTTAGCCTTGAGACCATAAAGTTCCATTTTGCTCTCAACAGACCAAATGTGCGCAGCCCCCTAAGTCAGTGTTTCTCAGGATGGGCCTGGAGTGAGTATCTCCTAGCTAGTCTCATCTTCACAGCATAATGAATATGCATGAAATCAGTCTGCATAGTGTGAAGGAGTGCACAAAGTTCAGCTCTCAAGGGCTGCAAACAGGTCATGTTTTCTGTGCATATAATGTAGTAGGGATGTAGATCTCTCTCATGTGCATTCATTAGAAATAGCCTGAAAACGTGCCTGTTTGCAGCCCTTCAGGGGCAAATTTGTGCACCTCTGGTGTATAGTATTCTATGCTATGCTCATCAGTGAAAATCTCTACTTTAATGCATTCTGAATTGTATTTTTTTAGAGAGCAGAAAATTAAAACCAAGAAGAAAGTTCGGTACCTTGGAGTGATAATAGACAAACAATTTACTCTACAGGCACACATTAACGAACCATCCAAAACAGCCTTCTTCAAACTAGCGATGCTCCGAAGACTAAAACCTCTACTCAGCAAGGAACACTTACATACTGTATGCCAGGCAATTATCACACCTATGCTGGACTATTGCAACCTCCTCTTCCAAGGCCTACCCAAACAATCCATCCGTGCCCTTCAAATAGTCCAAAACACCGCTGCCCGCATCATTGCTGGCGCGTCACTACAAGACCATATAACTCCCATACTACAAGATCTGCACTGGCTACCAATCTCCTCAAGAGCAAAATATAAATCAGCGCTAACAATCTTCAAGATCAAAAACAACATGTCAGCAGACAGACATACTTCAAGAGCTCATCAGGACCAAAACAAGAGAGAGAGAGAGAATGGACAGAAACAGCACAATACCAACTCCCAGATTATTTACAAATACCAATAAATTCACATCCATGCGAGCTTTCGCCCTAGCGGCCCCTGCTATTTGGAATGTGCTCCCAGAGAAGCTCCGATCCACAACTGATTTAAAGGACTTCCGCAAGTTACTCAAGACTATCTTATTCATTGAACATTATAACGAAGACCAACAATCACAACAATCTCAATATTAATATGGAAAGTTACAAGACTGTCTATGCTTGAAATGCAATATCACAATTTACAATTGAACACTCCTAGTAAAAGGAACATGAAGTCACAAGCATGCTTAAATTGTTAACAAATGATTTTAAGGTTTACAACTGAAAGTTCTTTGTAGAAGCTATTATTGTGTAAAATTGATGTACTTGTTTAGGTTAAATTTTAAGTTATTGTCTGAAAGACCCCCCAATGTATATGTTAATACTAAGGACCCCCAATTTATAAGTTAATATTAAGTCATTGTTTGAAAAACACCAATGTACCCCCCTACCCTCCCTGCATATAACCACTTGTACATAGCTCATCTTGTAAATAGCACACCAAGAAATCATTACCTCCACTCAGTGTTAACACAGCATGCCTAACCCTACTGACACTGATTTTTGATTGAAGTGTAAACCGCTTCGATTTCAGGACAAAGCGGTATATAAATTCTTTTAAATATATAAATAAAAATAAATAGCTGTTAAGTGTGAGATGACTTTTACAAGGAATCATGTCTCATGGGGCAATCTCTCTCTCTCATCAGGGTTTAGATTATGATCCAATCATCTTTTCAGTATAAATCAGGGATTTCAAACTGCAATCCTGGAGGGTTGCAAACCAGTAATATTTTTGGAATATCCTTCATGAATATATTTGTATACAATAGAGGAAATACATGAAAGTGTCATGCATATTTATTAATATTCATCCGTGATATCCTGAAAACCTGACTAGTTTGTGGCTCTCCAGCATTGCATTGTACAATTTATGCTAAAATAAAAAAACATCTTAGGGTCTTCAAAAACTTTTCTTCAGCACAATTCCTACTTTATAAGCACACAGGGTACATATTGTGTGTCTTACTGTGTCAAATAACAATAGACTAATCAGTGACAACATCCATAAGCAGAGTTTTCATTAAATATTTACACCTCCAACATCACATTTGAAGATACTTGATCAAAACTCATTGCACCACACTACCCACTTACAGCTGTGGTCAACATTGTTGGTACCCTTGCAGTTAAACTCCTTAATGGCCAAATATCTCCTTATTTAAAAAAAGCACCAGTTAAATGGCTTTGGACAATATATGCAAGCATATTTGACCCAAAATAATCAAATAAACAAGACCAGTTAAGAAAGGATTTAGTATAAAAACTGGGACACTGCCAGGACATGATTATTACAAACACTGAATCTCTCACCCTAAAGGAGTTAGAATACTAATCCTATATACTCTCACAAATTTCATCTAAATGTTTTAAAGAAAGGCTAAACACCAGCTTTACAATGTATCATTTTCAGACTGTTACCCACATAAGGAAGAGACAACATCAGAGTTTTGCTAAGGATTCAACAAATAGGATATACCTGCATAGCTTTAAATCCCAGCTTTGTCATTCACAAGTCTCATCTGTACGTACATCCACAATATATAACAAAAAACTTATAACACTTTCACCACAGCATCTGACATGGCATCATGTTTCAGACTCACGTGTCTTGCTTTAGGGAATTAGTTTCACACAACACACACAACAAAAAAACAGCTCCTAAGCAGATTCTCTGAAGCAAGGTGTGCCAGTCTGAAACATGTCACATCGGATGCTGTGGTGATGGTGTTACAATATAAAAGTTTTGTTATGTATTGTGGATATACATACAGATGAGACCTGTAAATAACAAAACTGGGATTTAAAGCTATGCAGGTATATCCTGTTTGTTGAATCCTTAGCAAAACTCTTTGATGGTGTCTGATGGCATGTGAGCCAGTGATCATTGATAGGTCCTTACCCTGTCCTGTTGCACTGGAAATCCATGCCGATTACTGGGGTCTGTGAGCACTTACTACACTGACGCGAGGGGCTCTGAGCTAACTGCTTTTGCTTTAGATGAGTGAAGGGAGGGTAAGGAGGTTGGAGATCTGCTATGTTGATTTCATTATCATCTGGGATCACATGACTTTTCAGTTGCTAACATAGGGTCACATGTGATAAAAGTTTGGAAAGCACTGCCGACAGACCTACGCTCTGTCTTGACTAGATTGTAAATTCGGCCGATCAGGGACTCTCTTGTATGTTCTACAGCGCTGTCTACGCCTACTAAAGTTAAAGAAATGATAAGTAGAAATAGTAAAGAATAAAGTCCGAGACCGACAGAGTAAGTGGGTAGTACATTCTTTATCCGAGGCCATATTCTATATTATGTTTCAGGTCATCGGGGAAAACCAGGACAGCTCTGCTCTTACCTCGTTATCTGGAAAGATGGTTAGTATGTATGCTCATTCGTCAACGACAGGGTTAATTGCTGACCTTATTTCATGCATAAATAAATGCAAACCGTATTCATTTCTTGTAGAGTCAGCTGGGAACCTCTATTTGCAGGAATGACTGCTAATTTCATTGCATGTAGAAAAGGCTGGAAACATCGTTGTTACATGCAATGGTACGATATCTCATCGCACGCGGAGAAGACACAGAAGCTTGTTACTTGCAGGGATGGCCGCGAAGTTGTGCCTTCCTAATAAACTTCAACCACAGATGCTTGCTTCTTGATCACTAACATACAAGCTTGTTTCTTAACCATCGATTCGTATAGTCTAATTCATACTCTCTGATATCGATTCAACTAACCAACACACCAAGCCGTACAGAGAGCTGCTTTTGATTAGCTGCAGCTGCCCTGTGTGGGGCTAGGAGTTTCCTACCGGGGTTAGGATTCGATGTTTTACTCCCTGAATTAGCAAACGTGCCTATCATCCAGTACATATCACATCCCCATTACTTCTGGGTGCTCTTTTGCCCGGCTTTTCTGTAGCAGGCCTTCCGACTGGCTCTAGAAAGGAAAAGGCGGCACCTCTGTGGGCGGCTGTCGCCAGGACGTTATCCTTTACGTCACTAACTCTCGCGGCGTGTGCGTGCGTCTCCCACGAGTCCCACTCCCACCCTTCTCCCGGCTCTGCTCTGGAGAGGATAGAGAGGGGAGCGAGCGCGAGACTTCAGGGTTACCATTAAGCAAGCTGGAGGGATTATCCTCTGACTGATGCGGGCGAGCGCGAGGCAATAGCGGAGAGGCTGTTGGCACCTGAGGTGTACCTGCGTCGGACTGCCGAAGAGTGAGCCGGGAGAAGCGTTATTGTCGGGGAGCCCTTTCCCAGTCTCTCTTTCATCTTTGCGAGGTTGCCGCTGGCCTCCCTCGGTCTTGACCCGCACTTTTCCTCAGGCGGTGTTTTCCGGTCCTTACCCGCGGCGGCAGTGTTTTCTGCCTTTCTGGGTCGGGCCGGAGTTCCTGAACGTCACCGCCCCTCCCCCGAGCGGAAACTCAACCCTGTAACCGGAGGGAAAGCGAGACGGAAGAGAGTGTGGATTGCGAAGAGTGAGCGGCTTACAGCTAGAGCACCTGCCCCGGTCCCCCGGGCTCTCTGACAGGCGGCTGACGGTCTCAGCACTTTTGCTTTTACTTCGTTCTGTATTTGCGGCCGGATCGGGCCCGGGATTTGGATCCATTATTTCGTACCACAGTGAGGGAAAGTCTCTGTTGTGCCTGACTAAGAGCCGTTTGCTTTTGGTCGCCTCGATCATTTCGATATGACAGCTAGGCAGACTTGTTGCTAAATGCAGTGCTACAGAGTTTGCAGTCCTTGCCGGTTTTTCTCACGAAGAGGATTTCCTTCAATTTATTTATATATATTTTCCAGGAACCACTGGTCAAATTTTGGAAAATGTGGTCCGGTACATTTTGACATACCTTAACAGCCATTTGTTTTTGTTACTACGTCTTCTCATTCTTTAGAAGTTAGTTATCCATTGATAGAACATTTATCTTTCCCTAAACGAAGGGCGATGTCTTTCTTTAACTTTCGAAAGATCTTTAAATTGGGAATAGAAAAGAAAAAGAAACAATATGAACACGTCCAGAGGGATTTGAATCCTGAAGATTATTGGGAAATTGTAGGAGAGTTGGGAGATGGAGCTTTTGGGAAGGTATACAAGGTAAGAGAATTGACATGCCAGCAACGCTGGTCCTCGATGTATTAATCCCGTTCAATTTAATTTTTAGGGCAGTGGGTTAAAATGTTAATGTACGGTAGTTCCAGGAAAGCAAATTTACACTAATCGCTGTGGTGTGTTCTTTTTTGTTATTGTTAATACAAATGACACTGTCATCTCTCCCTACATTATCCATTTATAGTCCAGCACATCTTGGTAAATGAAAAAGGTGTAATGACTCATGTCCCACAAAACAAAGAAAGCATAGCTGTCCTAGAATTAGAATCACATACTGCTCTGCTGAGAACACTGATCCTGCTAATTCTTCTGTACGGATCAGAAACACGGACTCTGATCAAACCTGACATGAGCAAGCTCTAGGTCTTTTGAATGCAATGCCTGAAACACATATTGGGTATCTCTCTTTGTGATAGCCATTAAAACGAGACAATTCGGACAAGATGTGACCATCACCTTCATAGTAACACAGTAAATGATTGCAGATAAAGACCAGTATGGTCCATCTAGTTTGCCAGTAAGATGGCAAGAGTAGGTGCACCTGCTGCTCTGTGCAGGCCACCCCTCCCCATGCCTTTGTTTAAGGGTGAACACACTGCTCCTTGTAGGAAACCCCTTTTTGTTGAGAAATTAGATAGTTCAGTTTATTTTGATTTTATTCTGTTGCTGTAAAGGGATCCACTGTGTTTGTCCCATGCCATTTTGAATTCTGTCACTGTATTTGCCCCTACCACTTCCATCGGGAGGGCATTCCAAGCATCCACCACCCTTTCAGTGAAAAAGTATTTCCTGACATTGCCTTTCAATTTACCCCCTTGCAGCTTCATGTTATACCCTCTAGTTTTACAGCTTCCCCGTCTTTGGAAAAAGTTTGTTTGCTCATTATTTCTCTTTAAGTATTTAAAGGTCTGAATCATATCTCCCCTATCCCTCCTCTCCTCCAGAGTGTACATATTTAGGTCTTCAAGTCTTTTCTCCATAAGGCTTCTAATGCAGGCTCCAAATCATTTTGGTCGCCGCCTTCTGAACAGTTTAACAAATCCAAAAATGCGGACTGCGATGGTTTGGCCATGTTTGCAGAATGAACGCCAGTCGGCTGCCATGCAAACTTCTCTGGCAAGAGTGACCTGTCCACTGGAGGGTTCAACGAGCAGCACTGAAGAAAATGTAGCTCAAACACATCGAGGAAGACCTAAGGAACAAGGGACTGACCATCGAGGCCAGAAATATTGCCATGGTTGTGAACAACACATGGAATCCAGTGGCACCTACAGCAGCGTATTGGTTGAGAGGATGACCTGCTCCCCAAATGCCAGCTAAGGATTAAAGAAGAAGCAGCTCTGCTGAGAAGTCATCAGGGCCAGCAGCAGCCAAAGCAAAACAATAAATTCTGACAGCCATAAGGATGTTCTTTCTTTTTTTCATCTGCAGGGAGAGTGGGTCTACCCATACTTTTAAATATTCAGTTTAGCTTTGTATGTATGATGTCTAAGCATTTTTACTGGATTTTTATGGGAGGGAAGGTGTTTTAATGATGACGACTATTGAATTTAATTATCAAAATCTTTCTGGGACAAGGGCATAAGGCTGAAGGTTTGCCCAGGGTGCCCATTCCTTATCCTGCTAGACAGGAGCCATAGAACGTCTCTTGCATGGGGGGGGCAAGCTCCGACTTTACTCTGCCTCCTAGCCCCTGTGGCCTTCCCCCTCCTGTTCTGCCTATGGGGATCCCATCTTCCACGGGCAGAAAAGAAGGAGCTGGCTGCAATCGTGCAGACTCCTTTCTGCCTGTGGGAGATCAGATCTTTGTGGACAGGAGGGAAAGGCTGCTGTGATAGCAGCAAAAACTCTTACCTGCCCACAGGGGTCTCTCACAGGTAGATAGTAGTCCTTTCCGCGATCGCAGCAGCCTTCCACTCTGTTCACAGGGATCTGATCTCCCGCAAGCAGACAGAAGGAGTCTACCACGATCACAGCTACTCTCTGCAGGCAAACCTTTGGTGGGTCTAGGGCCTGTGTAGCCCACTCCGCTCTGGTGTCCCTGTGACTAGACCAGTCCAGATATCTGGATTATGCTCACCAACCAGCAGGTGGAGGCAGATTTGGGCAGCTCTCAGTGATATCACCTGTGTATCCTCTGGTGTAGCACAGAAAGAAGCCAGTATTGTCTGCCTCCAGCAGACAGCAAGGTGTTTAGATTGGTGTAGGCCTGTCTCCTGTAACCCAGACTATGGGCTGCTGGCATGTGTGCTTGAAAGCAGGAGGCCCAATGTTTGCTGGGGTATGGCCCTTTCTCCTTGAGCCGATAGCTTGCTCTGTATCCACTGCTACCACAGGTTCCTAGCACTTGGTGGACTGGAGAGTAGACAGGAGGATCCCATGGTGGCTCTTGAGCAGGGTTGGTAAATTAGGCTCAGGACCCCCTTCCATCTTGCTGTCCTCTTATTTGCTTTGCTTTTTTGTGAATCTTTTTCTTTACCTATTGAGTTAAGTGGGCTGAATTTGGCTCTCCTGGCTTTGTTGTAAACAACGTAAATATGGTCCTTTCTTTATGGAGTAAAGTTACTGTTAAGCTGTATAAACCTAATTCACTCCAAACCTGTTCGGGAACTATCACTTTTCCCTAATTATTCACATTATTCATATTAATCTGTTTGAATGAAAGCAACGGGTCTCAGACTTCCAAGAGCTATTAGTCCTAATTCAGTCAGGACATTGCTCTAATTTGCATCAATGACCCTTGTATTGCTTAACTCTTCAGTTGATGATCACATAGTAACTTCTTGCTATTCGTTATTGATCTTAAAAAAGAAACAAAAAGTAGGTGCTTATCTTTAAAAGCGCCCGACACCAATCTCAGCGCTGCCGTGTTTCACTAGCGAGCTGTTTCATCAGGGGCAAACACCACTCTCTTCCTTCAAACAAACATTTCGAATGGCAAGTTCAGTACGCAATGATTTTTCATATCCGTTTCATTCTGTATAGGGAATTCCAAATTAGTTCCTTCAAATCAAAAGTACAATCAACTACACTCTGACATAACAAATGCAAAGTTAACAATCAGTTCACCTTAGCTGTATTATCAGTTGCTTGTCTCGTTCTGAACCAGGTGTCTCTGAACCATGCCGCGCATGCGGTCTTAGAATCGTGACTGCTATTTATCCTGCTCCTAATGACGTCATTGTCTCATTAAGTACACAGGTTCCAATCTTCTTCTGGCAGCTAGGCTTCTCAGGCCTGTGGCGGTAACTGGGGCAACCTTTCTCAAGTTTCCCCAGCTTGCTTGGTAGGTGCTGGGATTCTGTTTGCGGGGTTTATTTTTTTGCCACAGCTGTTGCAGAGTGTGTGTGTGAATTTTTTTTTTTTTTTTTTTTTGCTGCATGGAGCCTTACTGTTTCTATGAGCTGTGCCTCATAGAAACAAGACCACAGAAAAAGACCATATGACCTGTCACCTGTCCAGGCTGCCTTTCCATATCAGCTACTATAATCCCTTTTTTCCCTTTAGAGATCTGTGTTGGTCCCATGCTTTCTTGAATTCAGCTACTGGCTTGTTCTCTACTATCTCCACGGATCTACCAATCTTTCCTAAAGAAATATTTCTGCATATTACTCTTGAGTCTATTCCCTTTCACCTTCATCCTATTCCTCCTTGTTGCAGAGTTTTCTTTAAATTAAAAGAGGCTCTCCTGTGCATTTATGCCACGGAAATATTTAAGCGTCTCTATCATATCTCCCCTTTCCCGCCTTTCCTCCAAAGTATACATATTGAGACCTTTAAGTATGTCACCATATACCTTATGTCGAAGTCCACTGACCATTTTGGTAACCACTGTCTGCACAGACTTCATCCTGTTTATATCCTTTTGAAGGTATGGTCTCCAGAACTGCACACAGTACTACAAATTAGGTCTCACCAAAGACTTATACAGAGGCATTATTACCTCCTTTCTGCTGGCCATTCCTTTCCCTATGCACCCAAGCATCTTTCTGGCTTTCACTATTGCCTTTTCTACCTGTTTAGCCACCTTAAGATCATCAAAAAAAATCACGCCCAGGTCTCATTCTTCTTTTATGGACAGAAGTACTTCGCCTTTGACACAGCACAGATGACTTTATAAATAAGCCGAGTATCCTAGGAATAGACCCTAAAGTGACTGACGGTTAAAAATTGGTTGAGTGGGAGGTAGCAAAGTGTACAATTTAGCATTAAATGTCAGCTGCCAAATTCTTGACAATTCTTCAAGCTTACCGAGATGCATCCTCATGTTATCTACTCCTTCCTTGTTATCTATACTATTGCAGATTTTGGTGGTATCTGCAAAGAGGCAAACCTTACCCAACAGCCCTTCAGCAATATCGCTTACAAAAATGTGTTAAAGAATCGGACCAAGGACAGACCCCTGCGGAAAACCACTGGTTACTTCCTTTTCCTCAAAGTAAGCTCCTGTAGACTCTCGCCTCCCACTCAACCAATTTTTAACCGTCAGTCACTTTAGGGTCTATTCCTAGGATACTCAGTTTATTTATAAAGTCATCTGTGCTGTGTCAAAGGCTTGACTGAAATCTAAGTACACCATATCTAGGACTCTCCCTCTGTCCAACTCTCTAGTTGCCTTGTCAAAGAAATTAATTACATTTGTCTGACAAGACCTGCCACTAAAACCATACTACCTCTGATCCTGCAATCCATTGGACACTATCCTCTGTTTTAACAGAGTTTCCATTAATGTACTCGGCACAGAGGTCAGACTAACCAGCATGTAGTTCTCAACCTCATCCTTCTGCTTTTGTGTACAGAGACCACATTTGCCTTTCTAGTCCTTTGGGACCACCACAGCTCTAAAGAAGTATTGAAAAGAATAGACAGTGGAGCCACAAGAATTTCCCCAAGTTCCTTCAATACTCTGGAAGGTATCCCATCCAGCCCTTTTGCTTTGAAACTGCAGATTTGGCGGATGGACGGTCTGACATCTGGAGTTTTTGGAAGGAGGCTCTGCTTTCTATTTTCTCTCCCTAGAGGGGGGGGGGGGGGGGGGAGGAGCTGGAGGGCATGGTTGTTCTGTTTAAAAAAAAAAAATGAAAATCATAATAATGAGAGAGGGATGAGCAGCTGTACTAGCTGGAGAATACTTTAGTGTGAGAAGTTTGTTTTAATAATTAGTTCTAGTGTTGTTTCCATGAGATACAGTAGATGTGGAGCTGCTTTGTCAATAGAAGACTGAGTCTCTGGCACCAGGGGGAGCTGGATAGGGTGTCAGCAAGACTCTGTGTGATTCAGTCCTTAGCTGCTGGAGGGTGCTGACAACCCTACCATTCCTGGACTGGCCTGGAGAGAACTCAAGGAAAGGCAATTAGCAGATAAGGTGTAATTTCTCCTTGATTGCTAATAGTAGTTCTACAATCTCATATTTCAGTTCTTTCAGCACCCTGGGATGTATATCATCCGGTCCAGGCACTCGAATCAATATGCACACATAGCAGGCAACACAAACCTCTCATAGCGCTGGGGGACTACAACTTAACCTCTACGCCTACCAAAGAAGCTACAGCATTCCTTAAGGCCATGGAATCACTACATTACCGCCAGACAATTGACACACCAACATGGTACCACTCCAGACCTTGTCTTTCTTCCAATACAACTGGCGGAACAAGGCAAAGTCACAACCCCAACAATCACCCCGGTCCCATGGTCCAGCCATCATGTAATTGCCTTCTCCTTGATTTTGGATAACCCCACTCGCCATACGGAGGAAGAGAGCACCACCAGACAATTCAGAGCATACAACAAAGATGCTTTTCTAAATGAAACAATTCCTCAGCTCCAACAGGAGTGCGACACCCTCTACAAAACCATAGAGGAATGGAACCGCATAATGGCTGAGGCCTCATCAGCTCCAAGCAGAGAAGGACCACACGCATACAGGAGACCCAGTGCTCCCTGGTATTCAAATGATATCAGGGATGCAAAACGTGTACTCAGAAAGCTGGAGAGGAAAGGGAGGTATGACAAGTCACAAGCCCAATACAGATCCAAGCAATTGGAATACAACAACCTGATCAATGAGCGCAAGCAACACCATACCAACCTAATCATGAGATCAGCCAAACAAACCAAGGGAGCTATTTAACATTGTGCAGAAGCTCACCAAAGATGCCACTCAGCAGTGCACCCATCACCTGGACCCACAAAAATTTACAAACTACCTAAAAGCAAAGAACTCCAACCAAACGAGCACCCCTTTTTCCCAGACATGCAACCTGAAAGTGACAGAGCCCCAACAAACCTGGGAGAACTTTAGCATACCCTCAACACAGCAAATAGCGGACATAGTGAATGCCCTTAACACAACGACCTCGCCATCTGACCCATGCCCAGTGGTGTGGATCAAAGCTACTAGAAGCCAGCTAGCCCATTACCTCCACAAAATTGTTAAGGAATCCCTCCAGCAAGGACATATGCTGCAATCCCTCAAGCAAGCCACGATACGCCCGATCCTCAAGAGCACCACGCTAAGCCCCTCTGATCCAAAATCCTACCGCCCCATCTCTAGCCTTCCATTCCTCACAAAAATCGTTGAAAAGACCATGCAGAGACAATTACAGGATCACATAGATTTGAATGCTTCACTTGATGTCCACCAGCATGGCTTTAAACCACAGCACAATGTGGAAACTCTTCTTACCTCTCTCTTTGACAATCTCCTAAAAGGCATGGACAACATAAAGAACAGATTCCTGCTATTGTTCATGGACATCTCAGCGGCTTTTGACACTGTGTCCCACACCATATTGCTACAGCGCCTGCAGCAGATTGGAATAAGTAAGAACTCCCTAAAATGGTTTACCTCCTACCTGAAGGATCGGACGCAGCAAGTCAAATGTACTCAAAAGAAATCACTTCAGTTCCCCGTTACGCAAGGAATACCACAAGGTTCAGCTCTTTCACCTATACTTTTTAATATATACATCCAACCCATATGCTGCAACATCAAAAGCCACAAACTATATTACCACCTGTACACTGATGATATCATGGTATATGCCCCAATCAACCTGCAATCACCTGACATGACATCGATGATGAGCTGTCTTGAGGACATGGACAGCTGGCTCACCGCTAACAACCTGATGGTCAACTTTGATAAAACAGAGGCTATGTTCATTACCAGAGACTCCACATTCAAGCCGCCCCAAACAATCAGCATTCTAAACAAAACTATAGCAATCAAGGACAAAGTGAGGTACCTGGGCATCACCCTGGACAGATCTCTGAACCTACAATCTCACATTACTAAAACTGCAGCAAAAGCCTACCACTGATTGAGGATCATCAGAAAACTCAAACCAATCCTTGACCAAGACCACTTCTGCACAGTTTGCCAAGCAATCGTCACCCCACTGCTAGACTATGGAAACTCACTATACCAAGGCCTCCCCCAGCAGTCTATTCACCCACTCCAAATGGTGCAGAATACTGCAGCACGCATCATCACGGGCACTGCAAGATCTGAACACATCATCCCTATCCTGCGACAGCTGCACTGGCTCCCAATAATTGCAAGGGCAAAATTCAAACCAATCCTGAACATTTTCAAATTCTTTCACCACCACTCTGCAGATGCGCTCCAGGATGTAATAGCCAAGGATGTCAGTAACAGGCCTAGAAGAACCAACAATGACAACAGGATCAACTTACCCACAGGTTATCACAAGACTAAGCAAGTAACATCTAAGAGAGCTCCCTCACTACTGGCGCCTGCATTATGGAACTCCCTCCCCATAGACTTAAGGACCCTAAATGATACCAAGGACTTACGCAAAGCTCTCAAGGCCCATCTCTTCACCGAGGCTTATGAGCAACCACCTTAAGTTGCCAAGCACTAGATACCACCCAAGTGGCCCACTAGCTAACCTCAGTACTTAGCCCCAACTGCCCATCCCCATTTAGACCTATAAGTAGATAGCTTTTTACATATGTGAATCGTATCTCCTCCTGTTGAATGTATGCCTCCCAATGTCTTGTTGACCACTTTGATTGAAGGATAAGGTGGTATACAAAATTGTCTAAATAAATAAATAAAAATTTGCTGCTCTTTAATTTATCAATCAGCTGTATTACATCTTCCTGATTTATTGAGATTTGTTTCAATTCCTCTGGTACATCACCTTTAAATATTTCTGGCATGGGTAAGTTTCCTATATCATCTTCAGTAAAGACTGAAGCAAAAAATTTATTTAGTCTCTCCGATATGGCCTTGTCCTCTCTGTGCACGTTTTACCCTTCCATCATGTAATGGTCCAACTGACTGCCTCAGAAGTGTTTTGCTATGAATATACTTGAAAAGGTTTTATTATGAACTTTTGCTTCCACGGCAAGCTTCTTTTCAAATTTTCTCTTTACTTAATTATTAATGCCTTGTATTTAACTTGCCAGTATATTTTTTTCCTGTTTTTGTCATTTGGCTCTTTTTTTTTTCCCCCATTTTCTGAAAGATTCTGTCTTAGCTATAAAAAACAAAAAAAACAAAACCTCTCAGACCTCACCTTTGAATCAATGCTGGCTGCCGTTTGACCTTCTTTCCACCTTTTTTAAAGCATGGAATACATTTGGGTTTCCAAAATAGTGTTTTTAAATAACGTCCAAGTCTGATGTAAACTCTTAACCTTTGCAGTTGCTACTTTTATCTTTTTTCTTAACCATTTTCCTCATTTTATGATAGTCCCCTTTTTGAAAGTTGAATGCTAGCGCAGTCAATTTCCTTGCTATCCTACCTCCATTTATTAAGTCAAATGTGAACTTGTTATGATTGCTATTGCCAAGCAGCCCCAAAACAGTTACGTTCTATTGAGGACTAAATCTAAAATAGTGTCCGCCCATGTGTTGATTTCTGAACTAGCTGCTTCACAAAACAGTCATTTATTTCATCTAGAAACTTTATCTCATTAGCATGTCCTGATGTGACATTGAGGTCAGGCACAAAAAGAGCAATATGCTCTTGCTAATCCACCAGGAACACAGCGAGGCAAGAGATATGGATGACACAGATGCCTTTATTGAGTCCCCTATGCGTTTCGGCCAAAGCCTTCCTCAGGGGGATAAACTTAAACATACAAACATCAAAACATATAAAAAAATAATGTTAAATGATAAATGAAATAGTAAAATCAACCAGGCATTATAAAGCTTAAAAACATACATAAAAATTCATATAATAAAAATTAAAAGTAAAATCATACCTACAATGAATACCATAGGACAACAAGTGTAGTGTAAGTATTAATTAAATCATAACAAGCATAAAAATATAAGAATATTAAAATTATCAAAAAAATATATATTAATAAAAACGAGCTCACTAGATTTAAAAACTAAAAACAAAGACGTAGGGCAGACAGACACCCCTGTATAGAATTCTAATAGTGCAAACTGAACGTGATACCTTCATAACACATCTACTTACAAGGCACTATTGGTGAAGAACCAAGAATTCAAAATAGCGTGTGGATTCGCCACCCTGTACAACACAGTAGTATATAAATGAACAATTAAAAAGATAAATATGAAGCAAGACAATGAATGACAATGTAAAAACGTATAAATAGAACAGTCAATTCTAAAAAATAATTACCAGAAAAATTGCTCAGAAATTCTTCTATAAGGAAATGTAATAATAAATACCATAGAGATGAGTGACATTCATCACATGATAGCACTCAAGCAAACTATCCGTAAGAGTGAATTTATGATAAAACTTGTGCTTTTCAAAAGTGTATACTAATGGTTACCTTGACCAAATCAGGTACGAGAAACACTGTGCTCTGCCACTATGCCGCAGGAACCGGTGGTGGGGACTTCTGCCGCTCCAGATGTCCCCCCACCCCCCCTCGGGGGCAGGAGCCGGAGGGTTTGGCTGCCATTTTTTCTCCACAGTTTCTAACTCTTACAAAGCAGACGTTGGGAGCTGGTTATGGAAAACCTGCTACCAGTTCCATGGAAGTAGAACTGGGGCAGAAGAGGCCAGGTACCCCGATTGGGTTTGGGGATTACAGGTCTACCTATGAAGAGATCCAAGAGTGAAAAGCAGCGTCCGGAGCAGTCCGTGACTTCGGAGGGTGTTCACTCAGAAAAGCCAGATCAGGACTTGGATCTTGATGAGGAACTGGAAGAAGGAAAACTTACGGATCAGGAGGACCAGACTAGGGTGGTCCACATGTTCAGGAGGGATGAGTTGCCGGCCCTCATATCTGAAACGCTTAAAGCCCTTAATATGCTGGCGGCGGGGCCGGTGGAGGATGCCACCTTGGAAGACCTGTTGTTGCAGGCTTTTAGGAAAACTCAGAGCGTTTCTGGTTCACAGAGTGGTTAAGGAGATGATTCAAGAGGAATGGGACATGCCCGAAGCAGGACTTAAGGGGTCTAGAATTATGGATTGTCTCTACTCACTAGTGGAACAGGATCGAGAACTATTTAAGTCTCCCAAGGTAGATGCAGCTGTCTCAGCAGTAACCAAAAAGACTACCATCCCGGTGGAGGGTAGTGCGGCTCTCAAGGATGCCCAGGACAGAAAGTTGGATATGTTGTTGAAACAGGTGTTTCACATCAATGCACTATCCATCCAAGCCTCTATTTGTGGAGCTTGGGTGGCAAGAGCCTGTCTCCGCTGGTCCCAGCGGATGCAGGGAGACCAGCTGGGGGACCTGACCGAAGAAGCGTCCAGGCTGGAGTCAGGGATGGCTTATCTGGCTGATAGTCATTATGATCTTATTTGAGGATTGTCGAAGAGTATGGCATCGGTAGTAGCAGCGAGGCGATATCTTTGGTTGCGTAATTGGGCGGCCGATGGGTCCTCCAAGACAAGACTTGGTAAGCTTCTTTTTGGAGAAGATTTGGAGAAGCTAGGGAAAGATTTAGGGGAGTCAAAAGGGGGCCACTTGCCAGAGGATAAGCAAAAACAAGGGAAGTTGGTTCCTTTTGTCTCTGGGTCAGCCGAGAGATTTTCGACGTTTTCGGTCCCCTAGGTTTAGTCAAGGACAAAGAGGACGTTTTCCCTATAGGAATCAGGTGTTTTGAGGCTTTAGAGGTGCAGGCAGAGGTTTTGCCGCCTCTGCAACCTCGAATCTTCGAAAGTCTCTATGAAGCCAGAGGGACCCAGGTGGGGCAGGTACCTGTAGGAGGTCATTTTCGCGAGTTTTATCCTGCCTGGGTCAAGATCACGTTGGATCAGTGGGTGCTAGAGGTTATACGAGAGGGGTACGCGCTAGAGTTTCAAAGGCCGGTGACAGATTTTTTTGTTTAGTCTCCGTGCAAAGCGCACTGCAAGTGCAAAGCGGTACGGGAAACCTTAGACAACCTGTTATCCCTAAAGGCAGTAGTTCCGGTGCCTCCAGACCAGTATGGATGCGGTCGGTACTCCATTTATTTCATGGTGCCGAAAAAGGAAGGAACGTATCGGTCAGTTTTGGATCTCAAAAGGGTAAATCGTTGTCTTCGAGTGTCGCATTTTCGGATGGCGACCTTAAGGTCTGTCATTGTAGTCGTGCAGAAAGGAGAGTTCTTGACGTCCCTGGATTTGTCGAGGCTTATCTGCACATCCCAATTCATCAAGAGCATCAGAGGTTTCTGAGATTTGTGGTGCCGATGGGTCATTTTCAGTTCCAAGCGTTGCTGTTTGGACTAGCGACAGCTCTGCGAACTTTCACCAAGGTGATGGTGGTGGTAGGGATGCACCAGTAATCCTTCTTTTCACAACGCCGCCGCTATCTGGATGATTGGTTGATTCGGGCGAAGTCCAGGGATGAGAGCGAGGCTGCCACGGCCAGGGTCATGCAGGTCTTACAGGGCCTTGGATTGGGTGGTCAATATGGCAAAAAGCAAATTGGTACCATCGCAAGACCTGGAGATGGCTAATGTTTTCGTTAGATTTAGATGCAGGCAGTTTAGAGTGAGCCAGTTAACGACAGCTGAAAGACAGGAGTTGAATGGAACAAGATGAGGATGGAGGGGGGAGGTGTGATGGAGGAGCAGATCATCGGCGTAATAAAAAGCAGAAATACCAAACTGCTGGACCAGAAGTGCCAGTGGTGCTAGGAATATGTTGAAAAGAAGAGGTGCCAAAACAGATCCCTGGGGGACACCACAGGGCAGTGGAAAGGAGTTGGAGGGAGTTGGTGGGACAGAAGATGAGACTACTGTACAGGAGCGGGAAGAAAGAAAAGAGTGGAACCAATAATAGACTGTGCTACGGAGACCAGCTTCGCGTAGATGAGAGAGAAGAAGAGAGTGATCAACTAAGTCAGATGCTGCTGAAAGGTCTAAGGATACCGCCACTGAGAGGTCACCACAATCGTGAGCTACATGGAGTTCGTTAAGGAAGCCCAAGAGGATGGTCTCTACACTTGTGACCTTGTCGGAAGCCTGACTGACGGGGATGAAGAAAGTGAGTAGAACCGAGGTGCTGTGACAATTGTATGAAGGCAGTTTTCTCAAATATCTTAGAGAGGAAGGGAAGATTGGAAACTGGGCGGTAATGAGCAGGAATCTGGGGATCAAGAGAGGGCTTCTTCAGGATGGGACGGATAAGAGCATGCTTCCAAGGGTGAGGGAAAACACCTGTGGAGAGACTGGCGTTAATCATGGTGAGGATGTGGGGAATGAGAGCAAGGAAGGGGGTGAGAAGCCAAGAAGAAGGGATAGGATCAAGTGGACAGAAGGTTTTGTTAGAAGAGGATATTAATCCCATAAGTTCTGAAGTGGAAATAGAGTGAAAAGATATCCAGGTATGGGAGAGCTGAGATGTGGGAGGGGGGGAAATAGGGGGAGGAGAGGAGATGGGCGGAGGACAGTGAGGCAAGGATTTTCTTAAGTCCAGAACTTTGTTGCTAAAGAAGGTTGCAAGTTGAGAAGGAGGAGGAAATGATGGAGGTGGAGCAAGGGTAGAGCTGGACTGTAGGGATGTGAGGGACCTGAGGACCGTGTACAAGTGACGGGTCTGGTTAGCTGCAGAGGAAATAGCGGTGGAGAAGTAAGATTGTTTAGCCTTGTGGACTTGTGATCAGTAGTGGGCATAGTTGGTCTTAAAGTTGGACAGGGTAAATGAAGAAGGTGATTTCTGCCAGAGGCGCTCTGTGTGTCGGAGTTGAGTCCGGAGAAGACTGAGACCAGCATGGAACCACGGTTGAGAAGGGTGACGGGATATGGCGCATGGCTGGAGAGGAGCCAGGTGATCGAGAGCAGCAGAGAGGCAGGAAGACCAGGTAGAAGCTTGTGAGTTTGGGGAGAGGGAAGGAAAATCTGAAGGCAAGAGATCCGGTGCAGGTGGAAAGTTCTGGAGGGTAAGGGGGGTAATACGGCGGGAGAGTCGCTGATTGGAGGGAGGGGGTAAGACAGAAGCCTGAGAAGATGAGGTGGATGGAGGTGGAGAGCAATTAAAAGTTAGGCAAAAGTGATCAGTCCAGGGGAGAGGGATGGCCTGAAGAGACTGTATGTGGAAGGAGAGAGAGAGTGGAGAAAGAATGAGGTCTAGAGTGTGACCTGCAGAGTGGGTGGGAAAGAGGACGTGCTGATGAAGAGACAAATCCTGCATAAGTGAAATAAAGGAGAGATCCCTAGAGGAGGAAGGAGAGTCCAAATGAAGGTTAAAGTCTCCTGTAATGAGTAAATGGGGGAAAATCAGCGATAAATCAGAAATTGAAAAGAGGAGGGAGTCCCAGAGATCAGAGCGTAAACCGGGAGGGGAGTATACAAGAAGAATATGCAGGGGAGATGGGGTATGAAGGTGAATGAGTAGGGTCTAAGGGTAATGTAGGGTAGGGGATGAGATCTGTGAGAAAGGAATAGAAGCACGGAGGATAATAGCCACTCCGCCGCCCGTACGACCTGTGTGGGGGACAGAGATGGCAGAGAAGTCAGGGGGAAAGCAGCGAGCCAAGAGGGGATCTTTCCCTTCTTTCAGCCAGGTTTCTGTAAGAAGAAGGAGGTCCAGGGATTCACGGACAACAAGGTCCGAGACCAAAAGAGTTTTGGATCGCAAAGATCGGCAGTGGAGGAGACCTAGTTTGAGAGGGGAAGGGTTGGCAGTGGCCTGCGGCTGAGGAAAATGAGAAGGGGTAGGGGGATATACACTGAATAAGGTTGGCAGGACAGTGGTAAAGAGATCGTGGAGGCAGAGGGTGAAAAGTTGGGGTGATAGGGCGGTTACCCCAAAGAACCGGGATAGAATGCACGGATGCAGAAATGGAGGTGGAGACTGGTACTGGGGAGAGTATGTGGGAGTTACATAAAGATCCTACCTGAAAGGGTATAGGCATGGCTTGGTTGCAGAAGAGGAGGAGAGAGATAAACCATAGACGAAGTCCGTGATGTGAAAAGAGTGTTCTCAGGACAGGAAATGATTGCCCCTGCGGAGGCACCCCAAGGAGCGCACCTAAGGAGCACAACGTGCTCCTTAAGCGTGCGCCCATGTCGCATGCTGTGGCGACGGGCGCCGCCGGTGGTTGTCTTTTATGGATGAGATGGGTACCTTGCCGAGCGCAGTCGCGATCCCGTGGTCGTGTCACTTCCTGTGAGGTCAGAGGTGATACTGTGGCTGAGGGGAGCCTGTTAAAGCACAAATGAAACAAAACCGATAACAGCAGCAGTAAGGTACAGTAAGGAGGCATAAGCAGACAGACTCTGGTGCCGCCGGCACTTGTCTTTTATAGATGAGATGGGTACCTTGCCGAGCGCGGCCGCGATCCCGCCACTTTCTGTGAGGTCAGAGGTGATACTGTGGCTGAGGGGAGCCTTGCCGATCTTTTATGCTCTTCAAGTATTTCAGGCCCACCTCAACTACAAGACAGTTCTGGTCCAGACCGACAATCAAGTAGCAATGTTCAACGTGAACAAACAGGGTGGGACAGGGTCTCTAATGTTGTGCAATGAGGCTCTATGCCTGTGGGCTTTCGCCAGAGATCTTCAAATCCACCTACTAGCGGTGTATCTTCCAGGAATGCAAAATCTCTTGGCAGACAAACTGTCGAGTACTGCTGCCACACGCGTGTTCTCTTCATCCAGAGCAGCTTGCTCGAATTTTTCAGATCTGGGGAATTCCAGATATAGACCTATTTGCAAGTCCTCAGATTGCCAAACTTCCCCGGTTCTGTTGCAGAATTCTGGCTCAGAACTGTCAGGCAAGGGATGCCTTCCTCCTTCACTGTGGTCAGAACTTCCTCTATGCCTTTCCACCCATTCCCCTCATTCCCAAAACTTTGTTCAAGTTTCAGAGAGACAGGAGCCATATGATCCTCATAGCCCCATGCTGGCTGCGACAAACGTGGTATCCTCTGCTTCTACGTCTCTCTCAAGCCAAACCTCTGGAGTTGGGATGTGCTCCAGATCTTCTTTCCCAAGAGAACGGGACGCTATTGCACCCGAATCCTCAGTCTCTACATCTCAGGGCATGGCTGCTGAGATCCTAGAATTCCAGAATATCAAGCTTTCTCAACAGGTAAAGGATATCCTTTTGGCTTCAAGAAAACCTTCCACAAGGCAGGCCTATGCCTTTAAGTGGAAAAGGTTCTCTATCTGGTGTTCAAAAAAGGAACTTAATCCCCTTTCAGTGCCAGTGGCGTTACTGGAGTATCTCCTCCATTTATCATCCTCTGGTCTTAAGACCAATTCAGTAAGGGTCCATCTTAACGCCATTGCAACTTTCCACAAGCCCTTGGATGGACAACCTGTTTCCTCTCAACCACTTGTAGCAAGATTTATGAGAGGTCTACTGTTAACAAAACCTCCCATCAAGCCACCACCCGTGGCATGTGATTTGAATCTTGTCCTTGGGCAGCCCATGAAACCGCCCTTCGAACCCTTAGCCACTGCATCTCTAAAGTTTCTTTTTTGGAAAGTGATCTTCCTAATTGCTCTCACTTCTGCAAGACGTATCAGTGAGCTGCAGGCTTTAGTGGCTGATCCTCCTTATACAAGGTTCCACCATGATAAAGTAGTTCTTAGTACTCACCCTCACTTTATGCCAAAGGTGGTTTTGCCTTTTCATTTAAAGCAGTCGGGTTACCTTCCTGTATTCTTCCCTAGGCCTCATGCTTCCAATGCAGAAAGGAATCTTCACACTCTAGACTGTAAAAGAGCCTTGGCTTTTTACCTTCAGAGAACTAAGCAACATAGAAAGTCTTCCCAGCTTTTTGTTGCCTTTGACTTTAGTCATCTTGGACTACCAGTTTCCAAGCGAACTTTGTCTAAATGGATTGCGAATTGCATATCCTTTGCATATGAGAGTAAGGGACTTTCTCTCGAAGCTCATGTCACAGCTCAGTGTGAGAGCAATGGCAGCCTCTATGGCTAACCTTTGCTCTGTGTCCATTGACGACATTTGTAGAGCAGCCACTTGGGCTTTGGTACACACCTTTGCAGCCCACTACTGCTTAGACAAGGACTCCCGTCGAGGTCTGGCACTTTTGGTCAGCTTTGAGGGGTTGCAGGCAGTTTGCAGAGAGGTTCTGTTTTATTTTGAATATGTTTAGGAGTACCTTGTATTGAATTCGGGAGCTGATTGGGAGCCAGTGGAGGTGGTATAGGATAGGGGTAACGTGATCGTGCCCGAGGCGCCTGTTGTTATGCGGGCGACAGTGTTCTGTGCTATCTCTGTAAAGGCTGGAGTGCTTGTTTTGAGAGCCCAAGGTAAATGGGGTTGCAATAGTCTAATGTGGGAGTGATGAGAACTTGACAAACCATAGAGAAGTGATCCTGTGAGAGAATGGGTTTGAGGTGTCTGATGGTTCTCATCCGTACAATGTAAGTATGAAGCAGGTTCCTCCTGCTTTGTACAAAAATGTTACTTGTAAACCGCACTGATTTTAAAGAGCGCAGTATAGAAAAGCTTTAAATAAATAAATTTAAATTTTTGAAGTATGCGTTCCTTGTGGTTCTAGCGATGTGAGACTGTAGATTCATGTCCTTGTCGATAATCACTCCAAGGTATTTCACTTCGGGCTTTACTGATATTGTGATGTCGTTCGACTTGATGGTGGGTGTGGGGCAGAAGGTGGAGTTTTTGGAGAGGAGTAGTGCTTCTGTTTTATTGTAGTTTATGGACAAGTTGTTTTCCAGGAGCCAGCTTGTCGTTTGCTGAAGACAGTTGACTAGGTTGGAGTAGTCTGTGTTGTCCAAGTTTATGGGGGTGAATATCATGTCATCTGCGTAGATGGTGTATTGTATCTTGTGGTTATTGATGATAGAGCAGATGGGTTGTATGTACAGGTTAAATAGGAGGACAAAGAGGGATGAACCTTACGGGACGCCCTGGGTGGCTCTCAGAGGCTGGAAGGTATCTGAGCCACATTTGACTTGGAGCTGTCTGTCAGTGAGGTAGGATGTGAATCAGTTCAAAGTGGTGCTGTATAGGCCAACTTCCTGTAGTCTTGCTAGCAGGGTTGTGTGGTTAACAGTGTCAAATGCTGAGGAGATGTCTATGAAGATCATGAGGACGCCCTTCTTGGTGTTGTCAATCTGGATCAGCTTGTCGAAGAGGTGTATCGGTAGAGTTTCAACACCATGGTTTGGTCGGAAGCCATGTTGATTAGGGTCCAGGGGGGCATTGATGTCGATGTGATGCTGAAGTTGATGTTGGACCACCTTTTCGATGATCTTCACTATGAGGGGGAGGCTTGAGATTGGTCTGTAGGCAGCAGGGTCAGTTTTACGTAGGGGGGATTTTTTGGGGATTGGGTGTATTGTGGCTAGCTTCAGGACACTAGGCGTAATTCTTGTGATAAAAGAGTTGTGAGCTAGTTTGCGGATGATTTGGATCGGATCTTCTTTTGCTGCTTTGATCCAAGTTACGGGGCATGGATCTGTAGGGGCGGTGCTGGTGTTGAGAGATGTGATGGTGTTTGAGATCTGCTCTGCAGACAGGTTGCTAAATTTGTCCCATATTTGGCTGGGAGGAGGGAGCTGCTTGTTTGTGCTATCCGGGGGGGGGGGGGGGGGGGTCGGTGAATTTGGTCTTGAGGTAGTCTGCGAAGGTCTGTGGGTTTATTTGCTTGTCATTCCTGTTATAGGGTTCGTTGGTGAGGGTCTTTACTAATTCGAAGAGCTCTCTTGGCTTGTTTTGCGGACTTCAGGATCAGGTTTGTGTGGCATTCCTTCTTCTGTTGGTTGATGAGTTTGTTATATTCTTTTTGCTTTAACTGGTATAAGTCCTGTATGGAGGCTGACTTGGTACGTCTCCAGCGACGTTCTAGTTGTCTTAGGGCTCTCTTTGCTTTGCGTATGTCCTTGGAGTACCAGAGGGTGGAGCTGGATCTAGTGCTGTGATTTTTGAATTCTGGGGGCTGTGGGTTTGGCAGCGGAAGTGATGGTGGTGGTCCAGTTTTCGATTTGTTCATTTATGTCCTCCTGTGTTTGTGTTAAGGAGGGGTAGAATGTCCTATATGACTTGGTCTTTGTTGAAGCTTTTGAATCTCCTCGTTGTGGATGGCTTTTCTTGATGGTCATTAAAGTTTATCGATTGTAGCTGGACTTTTAATAGGTGGTGGTCCGACCAGGGTACTGGTGTAATCGAGGGTCTTGAGATGATGTTTCTTTCTATTAGGTTGTTGGGGGCGAAGATGAGTTCGGGGGATGATCCGAGTCTGTGTGTGGGGGTGTTGATCATCTGGGTGAATTGGAGAGAGTCCATGGCTGTCAGAAAGGCTTCTTCATCCTTGCTTGTGGCAGATCTAAGGTTGAAGTCTCCGAGTACCAGCAGAGGTTTGTGGAGGTTGTTGACTGCACATACCGCTTCTAATATTGAAGATAGTTCGTCTGGTGGAGCATGTGGTGATCTGTAGATGAGGCACAGGGTTAGATTCTTGTTCTCTACAATGATTGTGTTGCAGTGACTTGTATTTGTGGTGGAACTGACTTTGAGCTTTAGGTTGTTCCTTGCGATGATCAGGACGATGACTCCTCTCCTTTGTGTGTGTGGGCAGTTGTAAGCTGTGTGGGTGGGGGGAACTAGCTGGTTGAGTAGCACGTTGTCGGTGGGGGTAAGCCAAGTTTCGGTGATGCAGAGGATGTCTGTCTGCTGAGCTTGTATGTGGTCAGTGAGGGTATTAATCTTGTTTCTTACCGACCTGGCATTGATGAGCTCTATGGATATAGTCAGGGGATGGTTCGGTGTCCCTGGTGTTTTAAGGGTGCTGTGTTTGGATTCTTTTTGCCTGCTCTGGGGACTCTTGTGGTGATGTTGAGTGGGGTCATGGTAGGGGTTGTAGAGTATGTGCTGTGGAGGGAGTATCTACAGTGTGTTGGTAGTGTTAAAGAGGATGGGTGAGTGGTGTGGGAGGAGTTGGGTGAGGAGGAGAACGATGGGTAGGAGGTACATTGCTACAGCCATGCTGGCGTTACCTTGTGTGGTCATTTTGGTTTCTGTCTTTTTTTTGTGAAACTAGACCTTACCTGCTAATTTTCTTTCTTGGAGTCCCTCCAGTCTAGTCCAGAGGGAGAGACACTTGATCTCTGAAAAGCAGCAATGAGCCTATGAACATTTTATTGAGGCAGAACGTACATTCCGTGTGGTGGAAAGAGGCCAGCCTTAAACTTTATGCATTATTTCAACCTATTCATGCCATTTAGGGTTCCCATTAAGTTCTTTTTTCAAAATCAAGATAGCGCATACAATTTCAAACAAAAGAAGGAACAGGGGTACTACTACTTCAAAAGAATCCTTTATTATGCCAGTCACTGCCATGTTTGGGCAGAACATGCCTGCGTCAGGGGCACAAATGTTACCGTAATCACCCAAGTATAATGCTCCCATTTTTATCTCAAATTTCAACATCAAAAATTGGAAGAGCATTATACTTGAGTATGTGAGAAATCCCAGTTTGCAAAGTCAAATTCTGTGTAAGAGGAGATCAAATTATGTAATAAATCTTATTGGTACATTGCTGGTGTTTTATCAATCAGTATAATACAGTGCGTGACTGTGTGTCATAATTATTTTTCGTAGGTAAAAAATTCAAATAAATACCCTCCTCTCTCTTTCCTCCTCCTCCTCCTCCTCCCAAGGAAGACGTTCTTTAGCCCCTTCGACGGCATCATCTGAGTATAAAGTGCACCGAAATCCCTTTCCCATCAAAGTCACGAATTTGAAAATCTAACTCACATTCATCATTTGTTCCAAGAATCCACTCCCTCGCCAATGCTGAGACAATAAACGGGACAGCAATATAGCATTTAGGTTCGCGTCGCACGGCACTCCCTCTCAACTCAATTGACTTGGCGCAGCCGTAGGCGTCACTCATTTCATTCGAGGCTTCGGGTGTCAACCAATTATAATCACGGATTGCCTCGGCAAAACAATCCTTTACGCTTTTCATGCGGAGGTCATGCACTGATTGGCCAGTGCTGGTAAAGAAGTTACAGTGAGAATGAACGCATGAACTTCTGTAATCATTCTGTATCATTTTTTGTGTAAAATAAAATTTAAACAAAATTCTGAAAACTTACGGGGAGCGTTATACTTGGGTATGTCAAAAAAGACTAGTTTTTCGATTCAAAAGTGGGGGAGCATTATACTTGGGTGAGCATTATACTTGGGTGATTACGGGTAAGATAAAATTAAAACTAAAAAAAAAAAATGAACCACTGACGTGGCTGCGTTTCTAACTAATGGTCATTTTTATCATTTTTAAAAAAATCTTATCTTTACATTTGTGCCCCTGACGTAGGCTTTTTATGCCAAAAAATAGCTGTGTCTGTCATAATAAAGAATTCTTTCGAAGTAGTAGTACTGCTCCTTTTATTTCTGATTTCTGTGGGGAGTCTCTCTTATTTTTCTTTCTTCTGTTAGTATATAAAATTTGCCAGATCCTCTCAAATAGCTGTGCCACATTTTTTGGGCTCTAAGTGGGTGAATGAGCACCGTTTTTCCTGCATTAATGCCATATGACAATTTAATTTTGCAGGCTCAGAATAAAGAGACAGGAATCTTGGCTGCGGCGAAGGTGATAGATACGAAATCAGAAGAAGAACTTGAAGATTACATGGTAGAGATTGATATACTAGCATCATGTGATCATCCACACATTGTCAAACTTCTTGATGCCTTCTACTTTGAAAACAATCTCTGGGTAGGTGCCATCTTTTGGATGTGCTTGATTTGTTTGAGTAATTGTAATGTATGTTTAAATTTATAAAATGGTATATGTGTGATTTTAGTTGCTTTGTGTTAGTAAGAGTTGCCAACTGATCTTCTACTACTACTACTATTATCATTTGTATAGTGCTACAACCTCCGAGGCTGCTTCTGAATCCTGATGGCCCTCACTCTCTTGTTCACCACGTATGTGTATCTTACCATATTCTAGTTCCCAATTTTGTGATGTTTGTCTTGATTAGATTGTAAGCTCTGATGAGCAGGAAAGTAAGATACAGTCCCTGCTCGTCAGAGCTTATCTTACTTTCCTGCTCATCAGAGCTTACAATCTAATCAAGACAAACATCACAAAATTGGGAACTAGAATATGGTAAGATACACATACGTGGTGAACAAGAGAGTGAGGGCCATCGGGATCCAAAAGCATCCTCGGGGGTTTTAGCCTGGATTTGAATAGGGCTAGAGAAGGAGCCTGAGCATTACTTCACTTATAAGTAATTAGGTTAGTCCTCTGCTATCCTAAATATTTGTCATTTGCCATACTGAATTATTTATTTAGCTGCTCTTATATACTGCCTTATCAAAGTGTCAAGGCGTTTTACAGGTTAACAATATAAACAGTTAATACGATCCATGTAATTATTAACTCTTGTTCCTACGTTCCATGTAAGTAAGAGAATAGGCATGTCTAGAAGGTAACATGTAAAAAATAGAACATAATAGTGATCAGGTGATATTAACCTAACTGCTGCAAGAAAACAACAGCGGGTAAGCAGAATGCATGGTGCAGGAAATGAGGGGAAACCAGGTCATGTAAACGTCACCAAACGGTTTATGACAGATTTGTCCAAATTTAGTCTGCGAGGAATGAAAACAGATCAGGTTTTCAGGAAATAGCTAAATGAATATGCATATGAGAGATTTGAATACAGTAGAGAGGTAGTAGGCATGTAAATCTTTTTATGCATATTCACTGGGGGCTTGTTCAGGGCCTTGGCTGAATTTGGGCAAGCCTGGTTCCCTGACATACTATTCTAATACTGTCAAATCTTTATAATGATTTTAGTCTGGTTATCAGTAGTGGGGTCCCAGGTTGATTTCTGATGTTATTTGTCCTTCCCTTTGTGGACGTCATAACACTTCAGACTGCTTTGCTTACCACTCTTTCCTCATTGTCCCTCCAGTCCAGTCCAGAAGCATGAGTATTATGCTTTCCTACCAGCAAGTGTAGACTGAGAACCACTTGCTTTGATGATATCACCTATAAGAATCCTGTGCAGCCAACCTCTCACCTGTATTCCTTATCGTCCCTCCAGTCTAGTCCCGAACCTCTGGGTTTTGCTCCTCCTCCAGCAGCTTGGAGACTGAGAAATGTCATCCTTTTGATGACACTGGCATAAAACCATAGGAACTGCCTCCTCACTCCAGTTACTTTATTCTCCAAGCAGCTGGAGGACTGGTGAGCCCAGAGGTTCGGGACTCACTAGAGGAACAATTAAGGAGAGTTAGAATAGTTTAGCTGGGATCAGTGAGTTATATAGGCTGTTTTTGAAGTTTGTTTTTTGGAAGAAAATCTTGTCTGTAGCTTTGAGGCAAGCTGTGAGGTGGCCCCCTCTCCCTCTCCTTCCGTTGACAGGGATTTTGCACGGAGCGGGGAATCCGGCGAGTGAAGGGGCAAGACTCCGGCTCCCGAACCCACATTTATGGGTGAGGAACCGGTAGCTTAGGCACGGGAGCGCAGCAGAAGTGTTTTTACCTGATCGCGCTGTGTGCCGACGACGGCGAGGCAACCTCAAAGCGGCAGCTGCTTCTCTCGGTATTTCTCTCACCCGACGCTGAAGCCGTGGTTTTCGGCTGAGCGCAGGGAGAGAACAGCGAAACACAGGAAGACATCGTGGCAGCAAGCCCGAAAGGTAAGGGGGAGCCCCGATCGCGTGTAGCAGCGGGAAGTTACCAGAGAGACAGGGCTTCTCAGCTTAAGCAACGTATGGAGAGCACAGCAGGCCGGGTCGTGTGTTTGCAGCGCGGGAAAGTCTCTTAATTTGGTAAGGCTACAGGGGCTCCTTATGCATCGTGAATCCTTCGTTTTTAGTGTTTTACCACATATTTGGGCTTGCCTTTCCAAAGTAAAGGCTTTACATTTTTTTTTTTTTTTTTTTTTCATAAAATCAAAGGTTTTCCCTCTAGGAAGGCCACCTGTACATCGGTCAAGGGCTGTAGTGGCTGGAGCACACTCAGCATACTTGGACTGGCTGAGTGGTAAGAGGGGCTTTCCACACAAACAGGATGCCTTCTAGACCGCAGTGCTTGGTCTGCGGTACTAGAAGGGGAACGGTGTCTGAGACAGGAGTCTGTAGGGGGTGCATTCAAGAAGCGGCCTCAATGGAACAAGCATTGAAAGTGGAGGCAGAGTGTCACAAAGGGCCACCGGTGGCCCGGCCGGATCTGGTTTCTCCCTCTTTGCCACTTCTGGAGCCGGGGACTTCCTCCACTCTGTATCTTCCCTCTACCTAGGCGCCTTTCCCGGGAGGTTTAGCAGCGATTTTTTTTTTTCCCCAGAATTTGTCACTCTGATTCAACAGGCGTTTAGAGGCATGCACGGAAAGCTTCCAGCCAATCCCACAGATGGGGTAATGGGGGAGAAGCGACCAGGGACTCCTCTGACCTCAGGAGTTACAGGGGTCCTATCAAAGAAGCCCAGGACTGAGAAGGATCGACCAGAGCAGTCTGTGGTTTCTGAAGTTATCCTCTCCGAGGAGGGTGATCCAGACTTGGAGTTGGACGATGAGTTAGAGGAAGGAGAACTCACGGAACAGGAGGACCAAGCTAGGGTGGTTCGTGTTTTCCGGAGAGTGGAGTTACCGGCACTCATTTCAGAGACGCTTAAGGCGCTTATATGCTGGCGGCGGGTCCAGCGGAAGATTCCACCTTAGAGGATCCTTTATTGCAGGCGTTTTGGAAGACTCAAAGCTTTTCCGGTACACAGAGTTGTTAGGAAAATGATTCAAGAAGAATGGGACATGCCTGAGGCCGGTCTTACGGGGTCCAGAATTATGGCCTGTCATTATCCACTAGTTGACCAGGATTGGGAATTGTTTAAGTCGCCAAAGGTAGATGCAGCGGTCTCGGAGGTGACCAAGAAGACTACCATTCCGGTATAAGGGAGCGCCGCTTTCAAGGATGCCCAAGATAGGAAGTTGGACACCTTGTTGAAACAGGATTTTGATGTTAATGCGCTATCCATACAAGCTTCTATTTGTGGGGCATGAGTAGCGAGAGCTTGTCTTTGTTGGTCGCAGCGGATTCAGAGAGAACAGATGGAAGAGGGGATCACAGAAGCGTCCAGATTGGAGTCTGGGGCGGCTTATCTCGCCGATATTCATTATGACCTCATTCGGGGGTTATCTAAGAGTATGGCATCGGTAATAACGGCACGAAGGTATCTTTGGTTGTGCAATTGGGTGGCAGATGGCTCCTCCAAAGCAAGACTAGGTAAGCTTCCTTTCAGAGGAAGACTACTTTTTGGAAAAGATTTAGACAAGCTGGTAAAGGATCTAGGAGAGTCCAAAGGCGGAAGGCTGCCGGAGGACAAACAAAAACAGGGACGGCCGGCTCCAACAAATAAGGGTCAACAGAAGGAGTTTCGTCGTTTCCGTTCCCCAAGGTTCGGCCAATTTCAGAGAGGGCGTTTTCCCTATAGGAACCAGGGATTTCGAGGCTTTTGAGGGGCGGGCAGAGGATTTGCAGCATCCTCTTCCTCGAGTCTTAGAAAGTCGCAATGAAGCCAGGGGGACCCAGGTTGGTCAGGTACCCGTGGGAGGTCGCTTACGAGAATTTTACCCTATCTGGGACAAGATCACATCAGATCAGTAAGTGCTGGAGGTCATTCGAGAAGGTTATGCTCTGGAATTTTAGCGTCCAGTGGTCGATTCTTACGTGCAATCTTTGTGCAGAGCGCGGCTCAAATACGAGGTGGTGCGAGACACCTTAGAGAGACTCCTGACCCTCAAAGCAGTGGTACCAGTTCCGCCAGACCAATACGGTTTCGGTCAATACTCCATATACTTTGTCGTGCCAAAGAGGGAAGGAGCCTTTTGGCCAATTTTGGATCTCAAGAGTAAATCGATGTCTTTGGGTGTCGCATTTTCATATGGAGACCCTAAGGTCGGTCATAGTCGCAGTAAGAGAAGGAGAGTTTCTTACGTCCCTGGATTTGTCGGAAGCTTACCTACACATTCCCATTCGGCTAGAACATCAGAGGTTTCTTAGATTTGCAGTGCCTATGGGGCATTTTCAATTCCAGGCATTACCGTTTGGATTGGCTATGGCGCCCAGAACTTTCACCAAAGTGATGGTGGTAGTAGCGGCAGCATTGCGAAAGGACGGACTGTTGGTGCACCCTTATCTGGACGATTGGTTGATCCGAGCGAAATCCAGAATTGAGAGCAAGTTGGCTACGGCCAGAGTAGTAGCCTTTCTGCAGAGCCTCAGCTGGGTAGTCAATATGTCCAAAAGCAAGTTGACTCCGTCGCAGAACCTAGAGTACCTGGGCGCTTGATTCAATACAAGCGTCGGAAGAGTCTGTCTTCCACATCGACGGACGCAGGGATTGAGAAAGCTAATCAGCAGATTTTTGGACAGAAGGAATCCTTCAGCGTGGCATTATCTACAGTTGCTCGGTACCATGGCAGCGACACTCGAGCTAGTACCGTGGTCAAGAGCCCACATGAGACCGTTGCAGAGAGCATTACTCAGACGGTGATCACACCAGGAGGATCCTCTGTCTCAGAGACTACCCTGTCTGCCAGAGACTCGTCAGGCACTTCAATGGTGGCTACGGCCACAGATTCTGGAGAAGGGGATGCCGTTAGAAGCACCCTGTTGGTTACCCCTAACGACGGAAGCCAGTCTATTAGGCTGGGGAGCTCATTTCGAAGGACAGTATGCACAGGGGCAGTGGACCGACCTAGAGAAGGGATGGTCAATCAACAGGCTGGAATTGTGGGCGATAACGTTGGCACTTGAAGAGTTTCAACCTTGTCTCCGAGGAAAAGTCATTTGCATGTTTTCCGACAATGCGACTGCAGTAGCATACGTCAACCGTCAAGGGGGCACCAGCAGTGTAGCACTGGAAACCGAGGCAGAACAGCTGTTTGATTGGGCCGAAATAAATCTACTGGTGTTGTTGGCAGCACATGTAGCAGGCGTGGACAATGTGGAGGCCGATTTTCTTGAGTTAAGTAAAGGTAGATCCAGGAGAATGGCTTCTCCATCCGGAAGTGTTCGAGAGCTTGGTGCGGCGCTGGGGGACGCCAGTGATGGATCGAATGGCGACTTTCCAGTCGGCAAAGGTCGATCGGTTCTTCAGCAGAAGATGGGAGAGAATGTCGGAAGGCCTAGATGCTCTCATCCAGACATGGCCAGAAGAGCAACTCCTGTACATGTTTACACCTTGGGTGTTAATAGGTCGGGTGTTGCAGCGCATAGAAGTTCACAGAGGGCAAGTAATATTGATTGCGCCGGATTGGCCAAGACATCCATGGTATGCAGATCTGTTGAGACTAGTAGTAGAGAAGCCATAGCACCTTCCACTTCGGAGGGACCTCTTATCTCAGGGTCCTTTACACATGCCTCAGGTGGGTCGGTTCTCACTTATGGCATGGCTCTTAAAAGGGCAAGGTTGAGAGCGAGGGGATACTTCTACCTTGTTGAAGGCACGGCGGAAGTCTACCTTAGTAGCATATGTTTGTATTTGGCATGTATTTGAAGCATGGAGTGTGGACAGGAATGTTGGAGCTTCGGTGCCGCAGATTTTAGTTTTCTTGCAAGATGGTTTTGAGACAGATTTAGCGGCGGCGGCGGCATCCTTAAGATTGCAGTTGGCAGTGCTATCCTGTTATAGAGGGAAGATAAAAGGAGAGGCGTTGGGAGTACATCCAGATATAAAATGTTTTTTTGCGGGCGGTGCCTCTGTTGAGGCTGCCATGTAGACAGATGGTGCCAACATGGGATCTCCATTTGGTACTGGAAGCGTTGGTGCGCAAACCTTTTGAGCCTTTGTCTAGAGCAGGGATCTCAAACTCCAGTCCTGGAGGGCCGCAAACCAGTCAGGTTTTCAGGGTATCCCTAATGAATATGCATGAGAGATATTTGCATGCACTGCCCCCATTGTATGCAAATATAGCTCATGCATATTCATTAGGGATACCCTGAAAACCTGACTGGTTTGTGGCCCTCCAGGACTGGAGTTTGAGACCCCTGGTCTAGAGCGTCGCTAAAGGACCTTACTCTTAAAGTGATTTTTCTAGTAGCGATATGTTCGGGTCGAAGAATCTCGGAGTTGCAGGCTTTGTCATGTCGGAAGCCTATTCTGTCCTTTTTTGATACAAAGGTCGTATTGAGACCCGTGCCGTCCTTTTTGCCCAAAGTGTTATCGGTTTTTCATGTGACTCAGGTTGTTTCCTTACCGGTGTTCGGTGGAGGTAGTGACGGTACTTCCTCAGAGAAGTTACATCTATTAGATGTTCGTTGAGCATTAAAGAAGTATATCCATAGAACAGCAAGTTTCTGCAAATCGGATAGGCTGTTTGCCCTGTTTAGGGGACCGAAAAAAGGGGAAGCAGCATCAAAAGCTTCCATTGCAAGATGGCTTAAAGAGGCGATTGCGTCAGCTTATGTTTTAAAGGGCAAATCCATACCTGAAGGGCTTAGAGCTCATTCGACTAGGGCACAAGCGTCGTCGTGGGCTGAGTACAGTGGTGTGTCAGCGGTTGAAATTTGTAAGGCGACTACCTAGTCGTCTTTAAATTCTTTTGTCAAACATTACCGTCTGGATGTTCAGGCAGAAAGGGATACCTGGTTTGGATTAGCGGTGCTTCAGGCTGGTCTAGCAGGTCCCTCCTGTTGACTTGTTTCACTGCTCTGTTATATCCCCAGAGGTTCGGAACTAGACTGGAGGGACGATAAGGAAGGTGAAATTAGACTTACCTGCTAATTGTTGTTCCTTGAGGAACTCCAGTCTAGTCCCGTATCCCTCCCTAGTAATTTCTTTTGGACTATAGCCTGAAGCAAGAGATATTTCACAGGTAAGCTGGAGGAGCAGCAGTTGAAGGTTCTGGTCCATGAGGGAGGGGTTGTTTCAAAAAGATGGGGGTTCTGATAGGGTCCAAATCCTCCACAAAGGGGGGAAGGGCGGGCCTACGCAATTCGTCAATAGCTATTTTGAGGTGGAGGAGAACAAAAGAAGACATAGTTTTCTCCTTTACAGGTTATTAGTTAAGTTGTTTTACAGTTTTGATAGTATTTGCTACTTAATTGTTGCTCCGGTGAGTCTGCTTTGTCAATAGGTTACTGGAGTGAGGAGGCGGTTCCTGTGGTTTTATGCCAGTGTCATCAAAACAATGACGTTTCTCAGTCTCCAAGCTGCTGGAGGAGGAGCAAAACCCAGAGGTTCAGGACTAGACTGGAGTTCCTCAAGGAACAACAATTAGCAAGCAAGTCTAATTTCACCTTTTTCAGTCTCCAGCAGATGCAGGAGTTAGACTTCTGTGCAGTCTAGACTCCACTGGATGGAGTCTAGACTGAGCATTTTTGTTCCATGTAAACCGCGCTGATGCCGAATAGTGCGGTATATAAGAGACTATAAATAAATAAAATAAATAAATAAAAAGAAAAGGATGGGCTTCCGGTGATGTCATGCCCCAATATTTATTTATTTATTTTTATTTATTTAACTATTTCTTTTATACCGCCCCTTCCAGAGATCAAGGGCGGTTTACATATAACAGATTAACAGTCTTGTACACATGTGTATACATTTTACATAGAACAATAGAAATCAACTAATTACATTGAACAATAAATTTAAACTTTTTAGGTATTAAAGCACAACATCAAACTTTATACAAATGTGTATTTACAGCGTGTGGTGTGTGTGGTGTATGGGGCAGATATTGGTGTAGGTGCTGGAATTTAATTCCTTTTTTTGTCGTTTTTGGGGCGTGTATGAGGGGGGGGCAGGCTTGTGGTTATATTATTGGGGTTAAAGGAGCTTGTGCGTGTGTAACCAATATGGCTGCCTAAGTTGGAGCTCCTGGGTGTCTTACGCTATATCCCTTGTAAATTGAGCAAAGCTTTGACCCAACTAATGCAACTTTAGTGGACACCTCATACCTAAGTCGATGGCAACCTCCACAAAGAAAGGGGGAACCGATTTGAAGGCGTTCGTATATAAAACCTGTGCAATGGGGAGCGGCAGCGGAGCAGTACAAAAAATGAGCACTGATAAAAAGGGAGCAGAGTACAAAATGCACCACCAAAGAATGAGGAGGAAGCTCAGAGAAAGATTACACAGGTCTGCAAAAAAATTTTTTTCGAGAGCTGTTTTGGTTATTCCACATAATCTTTGTTTTTTGATGCACTGAATCCAAAAATGACCTCCATTTTGTCATAGGACATCACGTTTCCTGACAATTTAGGTAGCTATGTTAAATAAGGCAATACCTCAAAATAAATGGAAATATTTATTTATTTATTTATTTATTTAGCTGCATTTATATCCCGCTTTTCACCAGGTCAAAGCGGTTGGGGATACATTTAACACGAGGGGATATGAGACACATACACTAATACTTACAGGGAACATGGGCAATGGAGGGTTAAGTGGCTTGCCCAAGACCACAAGGAGCACCTGCGGGACTAGAAACCCCTGTAGTACCTTGCCCCAACCACTAGGCCACTCCTCCCTTTATAGACTTATAAAATTAAAGTTTGTCAGATGGCTGCCTGGGTGAGAATCTTCACAGTCTTGGCAAGTGCATATGTCTATATGATTTGCAAGGGATTGTGGGCAATGCAGTTCATTCACACCAGACACAGCTGCTCACAATAATTAGTTGTGCTTTTGGGTAAAGCCAATAAGATATTTATTTATGGGGTTATTTCTCCCAACACAGATATGCTTGGTAGCACATAAATCAGGTTACTTGCTTTCAGTGTTAAACTTGAAAAAACAAAATCAGGAAAACAACATTTTAACTTATCAGGCAATCAAAGCAAAAGAAATAAGACCTGGTTAATAACAAACTGGTCTTTTCTGTAGGCTTAGCTAATATTTTCTTAGCATGTATCAAACAACAAACCAAAAGCCACAAAGAAGGAAAAAAACTGTTCTTTTCAGGTTAACTTCTTATATCTTCCCACCTAGATTCAGAAGTGATTCTCTCCTAGCTCATAAGCAATTAGGTAAGGCTCAATTGCTAGCAGTTATCCAGCTGGAACCCCTTAGCTGGCTTGCTTTCTACTGCGTGGCTAAAAAAACCCTACTCAGGAGCTTTTCTGAGTAGATTAAAGAACAAGTTTGTATTTCTTTGTGATGGTTGCTGTATTTTATAACAGAAAATCTCCAAAGGAGTTTAGACAGAGAGCAGTCCATGTAAACAGATTCTTCATCTGCTATCACCCCCTCTTCTTCAACAAGCATGGGTTCAATATCATGGATTGGCACAGATGAATGTCCCAATGGAGCACTTTCAGGAGAATACTTGTTTCCCTGCTGTCTTTCAAGGTTATAGCTAGGGCATAGATCAGTGTTCATACGTGAGCTTCCCTTGCTGTTAGAGTTCCTCTCTATATAGCCTGGCCAGTATGTAGTCCAGTTCTTATGTCCAGCCTTCCAATCCAGATCCCTGGACACTGTATCTCTCTTCACATACCTTCTGGCACGGGTCTTAGGGTCCCTTCCACGTGCAGCCGTCTCTCTCACAGGTACCGTCTGGAGATTCCTAGCTCTGCAGCACCATTCCTCTGACTTTCCCCAGTGCAGTGGTGTATGCTGGCCCTTGGAATGCCTCCCAGTATACGTACTGCTCTGGACTCTTCTAGACCTCTCAAAGGCTTTTCTCCTCTTTCTTCCAAAGGGTTTCTTTCCCTTCTGTCCGTCCGGTTTGGCTTCTGCTTCTTATGATCCTTCAGATGATGAAGATGCTCAAGCTCAAGCTGATTCTCAGGATAATTCTCTGTAGAATAAACTCTACCTTTATTCTGCTTAGATGAGTGCTCCTCCCTAACACAGTGCAGCTGTGCTGAATCAGGCCCGGCCCTTTGAGATGAGTGCTTAGGGATTACCTCATAGCCCTCCTGATTGAACACACGTTTCCCCACTTCAGCTCCTCTAATGGCTGTTGGAAACCTGGTGCATTCTGGGACTGGTAGTCTTTTATGGGAAAATTCTGTTTTCTTATTTCTACCAGAACTGACAGGTTGCTTGTTCAGAGTCACTTCACCTTTTCTATAGCTTCTTCCTGAGCTATGATAAGCTTCCTTATCACAAGTTTTATTACAATATTTTCATGAAAATCCTTTTTTGAACTGAAATGAGCTCACCTACACACACTAAACTAGATTATTCTTCCTTGTGAGGTTCCTCTTGGTGCGTTTACGCTTGTGAGTAGCATCTGGAATGTCTCTCTAAAGCATCCAACAGTAGTCTGCCATCATTGTAATGCTCCATTTTTCCCTGGTATCTCCTTTCCATCTCTTTAATGTCTTGGCGGAATCGTTCACCTTGTTCCTCACTCACAGCTCCCAAAATTTCAGGAAAGTAGTCAAGGTGGGACTGGAGGAAATGCACTTTCAAACTCATCAGGCAACCTAAAGCTTGAAATGTTTTCAGCATTCGTCCGACGATCTTTTTGTAGTGAGGATCTTTGTTATTGCCTAAAAATTTCTGTACGACTTCTTTAAATGCAATCCACCCTTCTTTTTGAGGATCCGTCATGGTATTCACAAACTCTTGATCAACTATAAGCCTTCTAATGTCTGGTCCGACGAACACACCTTCCTTCAATTTTGCCTCCGACAGGCCTGGAAACTTGTTGACCAAGTATTTGAAGTATTCTCCATCTCTTGGAAGTGATTTTACGAATTGCTTCATCAATCCCAATTTTATGTGGAGAGGTGGTAGAAGAACTTTATGGGAAGGTACCAAAGTTTCTCGGAGGACATTTTTTTCACCGACTGTTAGCACCCTCGGCTGCCAACTCTTCTTGGTCCAGTGATTTTGTCGGTCTCGACTGTCCCATAGACACAGAAAACAAGGATATTTGGTATACCCAGCTTGTTGCCCGAGCAGCATGCACAAGACCTTCAAGTCCCCACACACTTTTGCCAACCATGGTCTTCATATTTAAGTTTACGAAGAACCAATTCCAAGTTATCGTAGGTTTCCTTCAAGCGTACGGAATGACCTACAGGTATGGAAGTGTAAAAACCGTTGTGGAGTAAAACTGCTTTGAGACTTCTTTTTGAAGAATCGATAAAAAGATGCCATTGCTCTGAATCATATTGGATTTTAAATTGACCCATCAGACCTTCGACATCAATGTAATAAACCAACTTGTCTTCCTGGGCGAAGTAAGGAATGAACACCTTTTCACGATGTCTGAACCATGAAGATGACACTCCTGGCAACAATAAATTCTTGCTTTTCAGCCTTGATCCGAGTAACTCAGCGGCATCTTTGGGAAGATTCAAGTCTCTTACCAAATCATTCATCTCCTCCTGAGAAAACAATTTTGGTCTTGTATCATCTTCAAAGTCAGAACTTGATTCGTCATCTGGTTCAGGTATGACTTCACCTTCATCGGAGCTAGGTATCTCTTCCAAGGTAGCAGGGGGCTTGGGTACTGGTATATCTGTGCCATGGGGGATAGGACGAATTGCCGAGTGAAGATTGGGGTATGAAATGGAATGCTTCCATTTGGAATTAAACCCTTTCACATCGCATGAAGAAAAGTAACAGTCGTCACTATGGTTCTTTTGCTCTCGCCATACCATAGGAATCCCATAACGGAAAGATTTTTTCTTACCCTTGAACCAGTTTCGGAGGTCCTCAACACCCCGTTTGCACACTTTATGAGGCGCCCAGACTTTATCTTGATCTCCAATTTTTAGTCCAAAGTATGCAAGGTATACTTTTTTCACAAAGTCTGTAATATTCTGCTGTTGCTTCAACACTGTATATTCACCACAGATGAAACAGAAACTGTCTGGCGAATTAATACACTTTCGCGGAGCCATAACATAACGGTTGAAGAAAGACGAGCTAACACGAATTGCGATGAAAAAGTGTGAACAGCCTAGAACCAAGAACCTGATGATGATTCGTGAACAAGTGTGGCATGCAGGAGAGAGCAGCTCTGTGTCTGTACACGAGATGTCACAGTGCTGGCTACGCCCCCCTGCACTGACCGGAGCTGCTGCTATCTGCCCTGTCTCCCTCCCACTGGATTCTTCAGGAAAGATTAACCCCTTCTACCATTAGAAGCACGGACTTAAAACTTGCTTAGCTTATGTATATATTGCTGACCATCGGATTTACAGTGCTATATTTTTTTTTACATAACTCGGACAACCCCTTTAAGGTTTTTTTGGCATTTTATATCTTAAATGCACTTATGTGAATTAATTAATAGTAATTTGAATTAATTAATAGTAATTTGAAAAAAATTGATAAATTTGAAGACAGTTTTGCATGTTGTGGCAAATCATGACGTCTAGGAGTTTTTTCAATATTTTATTTGTTTTCAGCACACCAAAATACATGGAAATTAGATGAAAATAATCAAACAGCTTTTTAGTCGCAGACCAGTTATCTTACTTCTGTTTGGCAAGAAATGCGCCAATGGTTCATGGAGCTGAAGGAAGACTCCAAGGGGTGAAGAACGACGTTTTAACTTGGGTGGCTGATGTGCACTCGGAGATGCACAACATGGACCAAAGAGTTCAGGAGGTGGAGATGCGCTTGGAAGAATATGGTGAAAGTGCTACTGAGCTGGGCCATCTTGTCTCAGACTTAAATGAAAAATACAAGACACTGTTACTTAAAACTGAGGACTTAGAAAATAGATCCAGGTGGTGTAATATTTGAATATGGGGCCTCCCAGAGAGCTCAGCATTTGTGGACTATGTGGCACTATTGGAACAAATTTGCTTGGCCAACCTGCAGTGGGAAAACTGTGCAATATGCTGGTATATTTTCATGAATATTGTGGTGGCGAAGCCGTGGGAGAGCAGAAGCAAAGAGGGAAAAATCAGGTATTTTCCTCTGAAAAAGGAATTAGCTCCAGGAGTTTAGGGGTTAAAACTCCAGCTTCAGAAAAAAACTCCCTGCAGAAAGTTTGTGATAGAGAGCCTAGCTCCATGGTAACCAGCCCTGCTCACGAGGAACAGCTGGGGGTGGAGCTGGGAAACGGAAGGGAAAATCACAGATATAAGTTGGAGGAAGCAAGGGGAGGGGGAGAGCTTACAAGGGAGAGCAGAACCGGTAGAGGAACGAGAAGGAGAACAAGGACAGGAGGAACCCGAGGAGAGCGTTCAGAGGGAACACGGAGAATCAAGGGAACTCCAGCAGAGACGTCTGCAGAGACTTCTTGGAGAAAGGCAGAGTTTGCCAGAGAAACAGAGGCTGCCAGGAAAGCAGGAATTGTGAGAGAGGCCGTGCCTTCCAGAGGTATAGAAGTTACCCTTGAGACCTGTAAGAGATACAGGAGAAATCCGTTGAGAGGGAGAGCTTACCAGGGGGAGAAGCCAAGCTATGAAAATGGCAGAGAGCTGTCTCCAGGAGAGCAGATGGAAACAGAGCCTTCGGCAGTAAAGTCTGAGGAGAGTTTAATTCCACAGAGTAAGGTGAGCACCTTGAAATCCTCTCAGAGCGTTCTGAGAAATAAGAAACTCCCTAATTCCTCTAGTAGCCCTCAGCAGAGAGAGGAATCTGTATTAAAGAAAGTGTTAAAAGTTTTAGAGAAACTAAAGTCTGCCATTTCTGAGACAGAGTTAAATCATTTACAAACAGACTCTGAGGTAGAAAGCATGGACCTGGAAGAATCTGTGCTAGAGGAATTGCCCTCAGATAATGAAATTGATTGCTCTCTAGTTTGTGCTCAAAACTGAAAAGCTATAAGGCTTTTAGAAGATAGGAAACCTGGAAGCTTAGTCATCAGTGGGGCAGTGCTGAGAAAAATATGCAAATGAGTTGCTGATCTCCGAGGCATGGCCCGGAGTTGAAAAAGGACTGTTTGAAAGTAAAGCCAGAGTCTGTAATACAGCCACTAAGAAAAAGCAGTCTGTGTGAGAGAAAAATAGTTTTCAGTAAAGATGCCAATATTATGCATAGCTTGAAGAAGGTAAAGCTTTTGTTTTAAACCAAGCTGAAAGCTGTTGTTTGGCACAGGAAGATTACTGGCTTTTTTCACATGGAGAAATACTGTTGTTTGGCACTGTAACAAGCTGACCTCAGAAGCATTTTGTTCTTTTGGTTTTGTTTCACCGGAGAAAATATCCACCGTTATGTTTTGATATTTTTGAACTGCCAGAAAGAAAGTTCATTTGGCTGAAGAATAAATAAATAATCCTGTGTGCCTATGAAAAACCTCTCGGCTGAATTTTATTTCAACCTCACAACTACACGACTACATTTCCCAGCAGGCATCCTGTTGGGAACATAGGTAACAAACAAGGGACATTTAAAGAAGTTCCGTCCCCCGCTCCTAGGCTACCGTCTGGCCAGTAGGGGGCGTGACAATATGTAACTAAGGACACTATCATTCAGGCGGCGCGAAAAGTATGAATACAATTGGGAAAATGTACAGCTAGAACTCTATGTAGATCTATCTGTGGGAACGATGAGGAGAAGATGCGAATTTCAGGGAGTGACCCAATGCCTCCAGGAAGAACAAGCCCAATTATAGGTGGTTCTATCCAGAAGGTCTTCAAATCACTGTGGAGGGGTGCTCCTTTAAGACGTCAACAGTGAAAGAGATGCTTACTGCTCTGAAGGACTTGGGATGTAACAATCTGCCACCCTCCCCAGAGAAGGCGAGTAGACCGGAAATGGAGAAACATGGTGAGTCCAGACCTAGATGGGAGCGATCGCAAAAGGTGGAAGACTACTCCAGCACCAAGGAGAGAAGATGGGCCGTAAAAGGACACCAACTACCTAAGGACTCATATTGGCTGATACTTGTTGATAATGTTGGCAGTCCCAAGTAGATTGTTGCTGGTTGAGGTATTGACTTATGGAGAGGCCCCAGGGGGTTTAATTAGCAAGAGGTCTCGTTACGGATTAGGAGGAGACCATGGTGATATGTAGAAGGAAGTCCTGAGGATCAGAGAGAGGGGACTGGGGGGTCGAGGTGGTGAGGGGGAGGATTTGGTGGGGGGGTAAGCTGGGAGGGATTGGGCAGGACTGAAGATAAGATAAGTCCTCAATTGCTAGATGCCACCATTAACTATATGTACATTAAATGTCAGAGTTAAACTCGCAACTAAAATGCAGCCTCCTGGCTAAGAAATTTGTTAATGTTAAAGGCCTAAGTTGCTTTTATCCAAGAAACACATTTATTGCCGAGGGATGGGTGGTGCTGGCCAAGCATAAATATATCCGGTTCGCCTCTAACAAAGTCCAGAAAAAGAGAGGGGGGTAGCTATTGCCATGGCAGATGATTTGCTCTTCCAACTGCTTGATATCTTGCAAGACCGAGAGGGGCGCTACCTACTGGTTAAAATCTCCTTAGCTGGGCAGACAGTGACGATAGGGAGTATCTATGGACCTAGTACTAACCAGGGAGAGCTTTACGATAAGTTGGCTATAGTGATGGGGAGCTTTGTGGATGGGGACCTGTTGATTAATGGAGATTTCAGTCTGGCTATTGACTCCAAAATGGATACATCCATGGGGAGTAAAGCAGGCAACAGTGCTAACCACCAGAGACTGAGAGCATGGGCAAAATATTTTAACTTGTTAGATGGGTGGAGGGAACTTTATAAAACCAAGAAGGATTTTACCTACTACTCAGTGGTTTATTCAACATACTCACAGTTAGATTATATCTGGGGATCCCAAAGCTGGCTGAGAGGTCTAACTCGAAGCTGGATAGTAGATCAAACGTGGCCCGACTACTCGCCAGTGTGTGCTGAAGTTGAGTTGATACAAACTAGCCAACCTCAGAGAAGTTGGAGGTCCAATGATTCCCTGTTAGAGAATGAGGAGATATGTGAAAAATTGAGGAGGGTTATTGACCATTATTTGAAGGAAAATGATACAGGGGAGTGCATCTCTCGGATAATATGGGATTGCCTAAAGGTGGTCTTAAGAGGACATCTAATAAGCTTTGCTTCTTATAAAAAAAAGAAGCAGAGGGAGAAAGAGATTAATGATCTTCACCTAAAAATAACAGCATTGGACCAACAGTTAAAAAAAAAAAAAGAAAAGGGGGGCAGAAAGATAATAAAAGTAGGCAGCAATTGGCCCACTTTAAACAATTCCTCCATGAGTATCAATTACAAGATATTCGCAGGGACCTTGACATACTAGGTCAACAAGAATTTGAACTGGGTAATAAGGCGGGATGGCTCCTTGCATTCCACCTTTGGGAAGCCCGTACCCGTAACTGGATATGGAAAATTAAGGATAAGAAGGGGGAGGATTCGCTGGGGTGGAAGAAGATCAGGTGGAGGTTTAAGGACTTTTATCAGGATTTATAATCCCCTGAGTGGAAAGCTGAATGCTCGCAAATAGATGAGTACCTCCTGATGAGTGTTTTACCCAGAGTGACAGAGGAAAAAAGATTTTTTTAAATAGACCAATAACGATTCTTGAGATACAAGTGATTAAAGAAGTGATTAAAGCACCACCTAGAATGAGGGCTCTGGGGCTAGATGGCTTCACTAATTTGTTCTATAAGACTTTCTATCCCCAGCTTAGTGAATTTCTGGCTTGGGTGTATAACTACTCGTTGTGAGGAGGTACTCTTCCCCCATCTATGTGAGAGATGGGTATAACTATCATATTAAAGGAGGGTAAAGATCCTACTTTATGCGGCTCATACAGACCGATTTCATTGCTGGGGATAGACCAAAAGATCATGGCCCAGGTCCTGGCTATTCGACTACAACTCTTAATGGCAAGTCTTATCCATCCCAATCAACCCGGGTTCATACCTGGGAGACAATGTGCAGATAGCATCAGGAAAGTCCTGAGCCTGATAGATCTGGCCGGCAGTACATACATCTCAGCATTAATGCTTACTGTTGATGCTGAGAAGGCGTTTGGTCATGTCTATTGGCCTTACCTTTTCCAGGTATTGGAGTGGATGGGGATGAGGGGGAGTCCCTTCTTACAATGAATTCCAATCCGCAAGCCTGAGTGCAGATAAATAGGTCGTATTCGGCATCTTTTGGATTACAACGAGAAATGTGACAGGGGTGTCCATTGTCCCCACTCCTTTTTTGCTCTTGCTACGGATCCTCTAGACAAAGAGTACAAGCACGGGAAGATATGTTAGGTAGCCAAGTGCCACCTTATTGGGCAGACTAGATGGACCATACTGGTCTTTATCTGCCATCATATACTATATTACTATGTTTCCTCTTCCGGTTTCTATGCTGCAGCTCATAGTCTCTCATTGGGAGACTCTTGAGCTGGGCCTTAAGGGCGCAGAGATTTTTTATAAGTTGTACCCTTTTGCCGAAGGTCTAGCTGGACCAGTTTAACAGGCTCCAGTGGGTGCGTGCCCTGGTGGAAAGGGATGCTGCCCTCAAGGACCCTCATGATAAAAGGGTGAAGGCTTTCCTGAAAAATGCCTTTATAGCTTTTGCCTTAGACTCTCAAGCTGCACCATATGCTGTTCTGATGGCTCGTGCTCTCCTACTCTGGCTACAGCAGTTGTTGAACTGTCTGGAGGTTGTGAGATTGGAGTCCGAGGGATGCTTATGTGGCAGCTACCCTGTATGCCTTAATCAGGATCTCTTCTAAGTCCATGGTGGCAGTAGTAGCGGCCAGGTGGTGGCTCTGGCTCTGCAATTTGTTAGTTGATGCAGCCTCAAAGCTGAGAAAATTCCCATTTAAGGGCTGCTTGTTCTTTGGTGGGGACCTAGAGAAGTTGGTCAAAGACCATGGAGAGGCTTGCCCAGAGAGGCTGCAAGAAGACCTGCCAAGATTTTCTAGGAGTGCCTCTCATAGAGCTGTGTGGGGAGCCCGAGTATGCCCTTGGACTTCTGAGTCTGGGTGAGGATATTTCTCCTATGGGTCTAAGCCCTAGAAAGGGCAGTTCTTTTGGTGCTCTCAGCATGCTCAAGATTCTGTTGTGGCTCCATCTGGAGCCATTAAACCCCCATGATGGGATCCGGCGAGTCCTTTTTGAGGTGCAGCTGATTGGGAGGGGGGGGAGGGCTCTAGCTGTTTGTTAGTGCCCATTCCAAGGAAAAAACAATCACATCAGACTAGTGGATCCGTCAGGGTCCTCAGTTGGGGTTACATGCTGGAGTTGGCAGAGCCACTAAAGGATGCCCTCGGTAGGCCTCCTGAACAATCAGCTCAGACAGAACTTGCAATGCTAGGGTGGAACACAAGATCAGAGATGTGTTGCTGGGAGGAGGAGCATCTGATTGCCCTGTCTGCAGCTTACGTCATAAGCTCTCCTGCATATGGTCTCATAGTGCGAAGACAGGGCCTTCCAGTGCCCCACTTGATGGCTACTCAGGAGATGCCAATGTGAGGAGCTATTTTAGCCACGGGATGGAATTGCAGATGGTGAGCTTGGATATTTTACTTCAGGAGTGGCTTTGGGAAAAGATGCTGTTTTTCTCCATTCTTGGCTTGTGAGTTGTCTCTTGCAGAGGTTTCGGGCTCATCCAGGTCTGGTGATCCTTGTGGCCCTAGAGTGGCCACTTGGACTATGTGTGGATTTCTTGTTCTGGAAGGTATGGTTGTCTCTCTGCCAATTTCAAGAGATGGGCCTTCTACAGCAGGAGCTTCTAGAAATGAAAGTTCCTGGTTCCTTCTTGCTTATGGGCTGGCCTTTGTGAGGAGTTAGGCTTTCCAAGATGTGCTGTTCTGGAGCCAGTAGTAACCTGCTTAGGGCCCAGTAGGCCTCTACCTCTTTAGCTTATGTCAGTTTTTCTTAGCACTCTGACCTAGACTTACTTGGCCCTGAACTCTCAAGTTGTTAAAACCCAGGAGGATTGTGGAAAATTGCAAGAGGATCTTGATAAATTGGAAGACTGGGCATCAAAATGGCAGATGAAATTTAATGTGGAGAAGTGCAAGGTTATGCACCTAGGGAAGAACAACCCAAACTATGGCTACACGATGCAAGGTTCCACATTAGGAACCACCACCCAAGAAAAAGATTTAGGCGTCCTTGTGGATACCATGTTAAAAACCCTCGGCCCAGTGTGCAGCGGCGGCCAAGAGAGCAAATAGAATGCTAGGTATGATAAGGAAAGGAATGGAAAATAAAACAAAAGATATTATAATGCCTCTATATCGTTCCATGGTGAGACCGCACCTTGAATATTGTGTGCAATTCTGGTCGCCATATCTTAAAAAGGATATAGCGATTTTAGAAAAGGTTCAGAGAAGAGCCACCAAAATGGTAAAGGGGATGGAAGGCTACTCCTATGAAGAAAGGCTAAAAAGGTTGGGGCTCTTTAACCTGGAAAAGAGACGGCTGAGGGGAGATATGATAGAAGTCTATAAATTAATGAACGGAGTGGAACGGGTAAACGTAGATCGATTGTTTACCTTATCAGAATATAGAAAGACTAGGGGACATGCAATGAAGCTACAGGGTAAACTATTTAAGACTAATAAAAGAAAATATTTTTTCACTCAACGTGTAATCAAACTCTGGAATTTGTTACCGGAGGATGTAGTAAAGGCTGTTAGTGTAGCTGGGTTTAAAAAAGGTTTGGACAAGTTCCTGGAGGAAAGGTCCATAAACCATTATTAAGAAGGGACCCAGGATATCAATGCTTGAACCAATACAAGCATTGTGGAACCTGTGTCCCTTGGGGAAACTGCTAGGTACGTATGACCTAGATTGGCCACTGTTGGAAACAGAATACTGGGCTTGATGGACCTTGGTCTGACCCAGTATGGCATATCTTATGTTCTTATGTTCTTATGTTCAGGTGACTATCCAGTTGTGCTACAGGAATCGCCTCCAAGAGCTTTCTTTGGTGGTACACCACAATGTTGCCTGCTTCTTCAGAATTGAAGCAGTTCTGCCCATCAGTGTGCCCTGTTTGCCTCAGTGGATCTCTCCGAAGTTGAGAGTACTGACAAGGCCCCTCTTTGGGCCAAAGGTTGGTCCCTTACAGTGGCTTTCTAGAGGTTCTACTATCCACTAGGTGGATGTCCAAGTTGCAGGCCTTGTCTTGCAGGGAATCTTTCCTGGTCTTCTCTCTGCTTCTGTCACCTTATGATCTAAGCTATCCTTCTTCCAGCCCTCCCACGTCTTTCAGCTGTACCAGACTGTTGTTCTGCCCTCCTTCTCGGAGCAGGATCTTAAGAAGGACCCCTTGCTGCCTCTATGGGATGTGTGAAGGACATTGCTGGGATACATAGCAATTACTAGGTCCTTCCGTCAGTGGTATCTTTTCTACCCTGTGGTTCAGGGAACGAATTGGCACAGGTTAAATTCTCCATTGTCCATTGGCTTGGAGAGGCCATTGGGTGAGTATACATTCTGGATGGTAAGTGCATGCTGGAGTGGGTCAGAGTTCACCCCACTGGGTGCAGGTCGCCTGGACAGAATCCGTTCTGGGGTCTCCAAAGGACATCTGTAAGGCAGTTTCCTGATCCTTGTTGAATGCCTTTGTGAAACTTTACAAGTTGCTTGTGGGAGTTAATACAAATAGCGCCTTTAGCAGAATAGTCTGTCCTGACCATTCTGACTATTTGGGTATATCCCACTTATTTGGGTTGGTCTTGCAGGATGAAAAGGAAGAATTATATTTTACATACCTGATACTTCTTCTTTTCTTGAATTCTGCTAGACCAGTGCAGGGTCCATCTGGAAGACTTCTGTAATTTTGGGATCCGGCTGCCTTAAAAAACCTAGTCAGTCCTTCTGACACCAGTTTCATTGGTAAGAGAGCCAAGAGTGGAGGAGTAGCCTAGTAGTTTAGAGCAACAGCCTAGTACCCAAGCGATCAGGGTTAGATTACTACTGGCACTCTTTGTAATCTGTCAAGTTACTTTACCCTAAGTTGCATTGGAAGAAAAGGCTTGCAATCTATTTCTGGTCATACGTTGCCAAGAAAACCCAGGGGCTGCTGGGTTGCCAGGAGTCAGCATGGATTTGAAGGCACTTAAAATACAAAACAAAGAACTGTTCTTTATGGTAAGTAATGTTTTCTGAGTTTTTCTGTCTTGCTGCTTACTGCTTGGAAAGTTTCATACTGGCTACTCTCAGTGCTACATCAGAGGATATACCAAGTGATGATATCGCCGAAAGTTGCTCAAGTCTGCCTCCACCCACTGGCAAGGGAGCATAACCCACTCGTTTGGACTAGTTTAGCAGGATTCAAAGAAAGCAGATTATCAGATATGTAAAATATATCCTTATATTCATTTTGACCAAGTTGGATGCAAAGGAGAACTAGCGCATATGCAGAAAAATACTTGCCCATTCTGTAGATGCCAAGTGTATCAGCAAAGGAGACACTCCACCTGCAATGTGGACAGGCACTGAAAGAGCAGGACTCACACACACCGTTGGAAGGATAGAGAGCTTTGATTATCTGCAGGGTCCACCCTTGTCATTTATTTTATTTGGCAATGCTTATATGTCGCTTTTCACAGAGTCAAAGCAGTGTACGTTCATGTATGGTATATATTTCCCTTGTCCCCAAAGGGCTCATAATCTATGTTTTGTACCTAAGGCATTGTAGCGTTAAATGGCTTGCCCAAGGCCACAATGAGCGCCTGTAGGACTAGAAAACCCAGTCCCTCCAGCCTGAGGTTGCCGTCCTCCAGCAGGATTTGAACCTCTGGCCTGAGGCAACCTGCCCCAACCACTAGGCTCTTTGTAGTAAGTACTGTAATGGCACACTTGAAAATGACCATACCAGTTTCTCTGTTCCAGGCCAGACTTCTCTCTCAAGCTCTCAAATAGTTTATTTCCCCCTTTTTCCCAAAATTGTCCCAGCCTCTGTTTGCCAAAGTCTTCCGCTGCCAAAAAATGGGTCAGAGAGCTGCAGTGGAAAATCTGCATTGCACCTAATGGGTGTCAGGTATGAAATCTCTCTCCCCTCTAGCAGAATTCCCCTATCCTTAACCCACATCCCTACAGTCAATTTAAAATAGGGATTATTTACCTACAATAGCTCATCCTTGTGATCTTAGAACCCAAACCTTTTAGTCCAACAGTATATCACCCTGTAGCTCGGTGCTTTCAAAACTTTTATTCCAAATGACACTATTTTCACAACTGAAAATCCATGTGACCCCCATATGATGATGAAATCAAAACAGCAGCTCTTCAACCTCCTTCCACTCATCTAAAGCAGAAAGCAGCGGCGGTCAGCACAGGGTCCCTTGTGGCAGTATGCAGTATGTGCTTACAGACCCCAGTATTCAGCATGGGTTTCCAGTCTAACAAAAAGCTTACTCAGGTGGAGGACAAGGGCCTATGAATGTTCACTGGCTCATAGGCCACATGCTGACTGCCACTACTTGGCATAGGTTACAGTGAAAGTCTAGACAGAAGGGGAAGTGGGCATGTTTCTGTGACTCCATCCACTGATGATGTGACCCTATTTAGGGTCATGACACCAAGTTTGTGAACCACTGCTGTAGCTCTTTCTGTACCTATTGCTTTTCCAGTGTGCAGGTCTGTTCCCATATAGCTTTAAGCTGAGCAGCTTGGAAATAAAGATATCTTGTAATTTTGTCTGATAAAGTACCCAAACTGGCCACCCACAGGATCAGTCCTTCCAAATAAAGTGAAATATCTTCTATTTATAATATGAAAGGCCCCCTCTGGGATAGCAGTGGGCAATACCTGAAATAAATTTCCTTATCATTCCTCCAGTCCAGACGCTTGGGTTATCTCCCCTCACCAGCAGCTGGAGACTGAGTGTGTCAGAACTTTCTGATGTCACAGTAGAAGAACTCCCCTGCACCTCCTCCACAGCCAGTATACGCAGTCTCCAGCAGCTGGTGAAGTGCTCCCGTTTGGACTCCACTGAAAGGACTTAAAAAAAAAAAAAAAAGCGGAAGGGGTTACTTTGTCCGACTGCAATTTGCCATGCCTTTCCAGCTTGCCCAGCAGTAGTGCTGGGGTTTGAAAAAAATAATAAAAGCATATACTAGAAGCAGAGCTTGACAGAGCTAAGAGAAATTAGCTGGAATAGAAATGAGGTCGTTGAGTCGGCCCGGTTCCCCTGGAGGTGCTACACTTGGTGGTCCAGGTTCTTTTCCTCTGATGAGATGAAGACTTGGAATAGGGTGAGTTTATTCCTCACTGAGCATGCATTTATGAGGGAGATATGGAGTGTCTGTGTGTGTGCTGAAGAGGTGAGTGTCTTGGTACAAGTGGTATGTGTATGAGCCTCCATGGGAGGTGAGATTTGGAGGCACAGGGTGTTTGTTTTAGGAGTGTGCTGTGTGAGGATCATTTTAGGTTGTGAAATGTGCAAGCATTTATTGCATTGTAGTGTTGAGAGGGTGGCCATGCGGTTATCCATTGTGGTGTAATTTTTGGAGAGGAGGCATGAGTTCTGGTGTACCTTTGTCTCGTGGGCTGTTTCAGATTCGTTGCAGTTCTGCTTATGCTTTTGGAGCTAGTTGGTTGGATGGTCGTATGGTCTGTAGATGGCCAGGTCAGGTCCTCGTTGAGAGTTCTGTCGGTCCCCACCTGCGGGCCCACGCCTAAGGGCCACACCAAAGGGCCCTCTGGTGAGGCCCTCAGGCATGGGCGTGCCTTTGCTGTGCTGCTTTTTTTTCCTCTGGTGGCTGTGTCTGGAAGAATGCTGCACTCTCCAACTTGGCTTGCTGCAGCACAGGGGCAGGAGAATCCTATGTTCCTTTCCCCTATGCTGTGGGATGTCAAATCGGGGCTGCGGTGGTCAGCAGGAAATAGAATAGAATTTGCATAATGGTAAGTAAATTGGTAAAATTTCAGATTTTTGCATATTAGCTCGAAAACCCGCCAGTCTCCAATGTTTCCCTAATTTCCAGTTCAAAAGAGGGACAATTACCCATCTGTACAAAGGATGTCCTTTGTAAAGAATGTGATTCTATAATTCACTTCCACCCAGTTTGATGCCTCTAATATCCATAATCATCCTTGTCCCCACTATGCTTTTGCATTGTCTATTGAGCCATTAGTGGCAAGGATATTAGGCAATCCTGTCTAGTTCCTGTCAGGTCAAAGAAAGCTGAATATGTTCCATTAACTTTCACACAAGCCTTTGGATTATGATACATAGCTTTAATTCATTCCATAAAGGGATAGGCCAGTTAATCTGATTAAATGCCTGCTCTGTGTCAATCAAGAGGAAAAGAGAGGGAATATTCCTATCTCCAGGAACAAGCAGCAATGTAGTCTTCACATATGGGTGGTGTTGGTACTGACGGAGCCTGCGTGGGATGCTCCCCAGCGTCCAATAGGAAAGCCTTTGGGAGCACTCCACTGCGCCTGTGCTGCTGTCTTCCCAATTCCCTCTCTTCAGTTCTTTGTTTTCCATGGAGCCAGCAGGAAGCAAATCCTGTACCGCAGAAAAAACTTTTTTGTGGATAGCGTCTGCTTTCCTGTTGACACTGGCACCGTCTTACATTGCTGGTTCCCTTATTTTTCTTTCTTTATTTTCCTCTTATTTTCCTAGGGGAAAAAAAACTACTTGGGCGTCGACACCCTTTTAGGCCTTAAGCCTTCCATACTCTTCATCCTTGAGAGTATGGAGAAACAGTTCTAGCAGTTTCAAAAAATGCACTAAGTGTGCCAGCACCATCTCAGCGACAGACACACATAACTGGTGTCTCAAATGCCTCGGCCCAGACCACCAGCCGAAGGACTGTCCCCTTTGCCAGAAAATGACCTGAAGAGGCCTACAGAACTGGGTTTCTAAATTAGGTACGCTCTTCGCCTCGGACGTGGTATCATTGGCATCCACTTCATCAAGGGCCTTTTCATCTAGTGAAATGGTAAGTGAAATTTCTCCTTTGACTGCCTTTGGCTAAGCATCCCCGGTGAGGGGTGACCCATGGAGATGGGGGTCATCTTGGATCAGTTTGAGATTTAGACTGTGACTTGGATTCAGATGTATATGTGCTGTGTTCTGATGTGATGAGGAAGTGCTCTTGCATTGAGAGGATTGTGATGAGGCTGGGGTGAAAGGCCTATTTCGGAAGGAGGAGCTAGCGGCTTTGATTGCTAGGGTCTCATCCGCCTTGAACTTGGTAGATGCTACAGGGATGGAGCAGAATCCGAAGATGCACTTGCTTCTGCAAGGGATGTGGAAATCCACTAATGTCTTCCCATTCCCGGATGTGCTCAAGGGCCTGTTCCAATCAGAGTAGGATTCCCCCAACTCCCCACCTAAGGGGGCTAAGGATGTATAAGAGGCGCACCCTCCCAGAGAAGTGCATTGTGTGGTGTTTTGATAATCCCAAGGGGGATGCACAGGTCACGGCGATTACCAGACGAACTACCATTCCCATGGGAGGCGGAATGGCCTTAAGGATACTCTGGCCAAAAGGTGGATTCATGTTGAAGAACTGGTTCGCGGCAGCGGTGACTGATATTCTTCAGTTAGTGGTATATGCAGCCCTGACATCTTGAGCCCTGCTCCGGTGGATTCAGTCTCTTCTGCTAGATGATTCTACCCCTCTTTTGGAGTCTACTACGGCCTTCCTTTCTGATGTCATATATGGCCTGGTACAGCCAGGAATTCTCCAGGAACAAGCGGAAAGTCTGTCCTCACATATGGGTGACATCAGCACCAACAGAACCCACACGGAAGCATCTCCCCAGCTTTCAAAGAAAGCCTTTTGGAGATGCCAACACATATGTGTGGTCCCCTTCCCGCCCAAGAGTGCCATCTTACTCAGTCTCCCTTTTTCCACGGAGCCCAACAGACGTCCGTCATCTTTCCCCAGAACAAAGTTGGAATTGTTTTGCATAAATCTGCCCTTCTTACTCCGGTTAGCACCAGTCCCTTTCCTTCTTCCGAGTCCCATTGCCCCGGCACCGAGTCTCGAAACAGTTTTTATTTTTTTCTTCCAGTGCAGTTTCGTGCCCTTTTCTAACCACTGGCCGCATCGATGGTCTTGGACCTCACCGGGATCCTTTTTGCCCTAATGGCCAGTGAGTTCAAAAAGTGTGATCGGTGCGCAAAGAACATGTCCCTAACCTATACACACGACTGCTGCCTCCGATGTCTAGGTGCAGACCATGACCCAGAGGTTTGCGCCCTGTGCAAAAAGATGTCTGTGAAAGCAAGACGACATCTTCCACAGGTCAGATTCAGCCCTGGTATTTCCGGTAATCTTGCGCTTTAAGGCCCTGCATGGATCCTCAGAGTCACATAAAGCCCCTGTGCGCCTGATTGGGCCCACGGATACTCCGACAAGAGTTCTCTGGAGCTTGAGCACAAGAAAAAGAATAAGAAATCCTTGAGGACCTCATTCTGGGAATCGGACACACACAAGACCCATGCCAGGTCTCCAGAGTCCCTGGAGGGTATCTGAGGAGTTGGAGCGGGAGCTGCTGGTGAAGGTGCCCAGAACAGATTCCAAGGCCTCCAGTGACAAGTCACGGACCCAGAGGCCTGTCCCATTGAAGACTCCCTCTCCTCTCCTCACCGACGCCAGACCCGGTCACCCCAGTATCGACGTCGAAGGCTACAACTACTGAGTGGGAAGCCAGGATGATGGCATTGGAACACAGTGTCACTGCCTTCCTTGCCTTGCAGCAAGCATTGATGCCCGGCCCCACCAGTGCTCACACCAAGACCGCAGGGACCTCTATATCGAGGACTCCCCGGGTCTTGAGCCAATACTCGGCGAGGGTCTCGATCCCGTTCCCATTCCTTGGGAGCTAGAACCTCCCTGACTAGTGCTTGTGGCTCCAGTCAAGCAGCCGCCACCGTGGGTCACAGACCTGACCCTAGCCCAACACCTCAGGAGCCGTCCGGCCTCGAGTCCTCGACTGACTACTCGGACTGGGTGTCCGAGGATGAGGCTTCCCTGGAGACTCGTAAACACTGTGATTTCCCCTTAGACCTGTCTCCCCTGCTTTTGATGCGTCTGTACCCACCAAAGGACACATCGTTCCCATGGCGAAAGGCTTGTGTCCACGGAGTTGGAGGAGGACCCTCGCATGAAGGAACTTGAAATCCTTCAGTATGAGACTCCACCTAAGTTGGCCCTGATGGTCCCTGTCCCCGCCATCCTCAGGCGGTTACTTCTTCGGATGTGGGAGACAGTGGCATCTGTGCCAATAGTTAGACTCCTCAAAACCAAGTACCGGATCCAGCTGGACCCTGGCTTTTGGAAAGCACAACTCCCTCACAACTCTGATGGTAGAGTCAACCATGCGCCGACAGAAAAGCCTGAAGACTCACTCCTCTGTGCCCCGGGCTGGGAGTCCCGTGACCTTGATGCCCTTGGACACAAATGCTACCAGGGCTGGATGCTGGGTTGCCGAATCCAAGCCTACCAGCTGTATATCGTCATGTATCTTTGAGACCTAGCAAAAGAACTCGCAGGTTTCTCAGCAGGTATCGGTGGAGATCACTTCCAGCGATTCCAAACCCTCACAAAGTGCATCGGTAAATGCTTGAAGTATATGTCTCGAACTGCCTATGATGGCTTCAAGTCCAAAGCGAGGGTGGCCACCGTAGGCATCGGTGCCAGGCCTGGCTCCAGACATCAGACCTCGAGCAGTGGGTCCAAGAGAAACTCCTTGATGTTCCCTGTCTTGGTAAAAATCTCTTTGGCAGACAGATGGAGGATAAGGCGGTGGAGATTGAGACAGAGTTCATCATGAGGACTTTGGCTCTCCAGGAAGACCTCCACACTTCCCAAGAAGAAACCATTGAGGAAGAGGCCCCCTTTTCACAGAAAAGGCCAGCCTTACTGAAGCTATCCCAATACTAGGCTTCTCAGACCCCTGCAGCAGGGTCACCAGGGCAAAGGAGCAGGCCAAGGCCAGTGCAAGCCTAAGAGCTCTAAGCCCCAAACACCGGCTCCTGCCCAGAGTGGGTCAGGGTTTTGACTCCCTGAGCCTTAGCCTCTCCTCCCCGGGGGGGGGGGGGGGGGGGGGGCAGCTGCCAACAGGGGGGTGTTTTGATCCATTTTGCCCATCAGTGGCCAGTCATAACCACAGACACCTGGGCCCGCCAGGTGGCCAGAGAAGGCTACCTCCTTCACTTGGACTGGATGCCTCCTCCTTTCTTTCCAGGAGAGCCCCCTTGGACTCCCCTACACCAAGCACTGCTATTGCAGGAAGTCGCAGGCCTCATCAGGGCCAGAGCCATGGAACCAGTACCCCCACCTCAGGTGCAAGGGGTTCTACTCCTGTTACTTTCTGGTCCCAAAAAGAACAAGGGGCCTAAGGCGCCTTTTGGACTTGTGAAATCTGAACAAGTTCCTGTTGCGGGAGAAGTTCAAAATGCTCTCCCTTGGAACATTGAACATCCTGTTCAATGTAAAACCAAACAGCTTGTTGTTCTGGTCTTTTGTTGTACTGTAAACCGCGCTGATTCCAAATAGTGCGGTATATAAGAGCTTGTAATAAATAAATAATAATAAATAAATGAACATTGCTGCCCTACATCCAGCAGGGAGATTGGCTATGCTCCTTGGTCCTAAAGGATGCTTACATCCACATTCTTATTCATCTCAGTCACAGACAGTACTTAAAGTTCATGGCCAGGGTCGACTGGTACTAGTACCGCTACTAGTACCCTTCGGCCTAATCTCCGCACCAAGAGGCTTCACCAAATGCCTGACAGTGGTGGCCACCTACCTCCGTCTCTAAGGGGCCTTCGTCTTCCCATACCTGGATGACTGGCTTGTAATGGGGGACATGGCTACCGAGGTGTAACAGGCCATGGCCTGCACCATCAAGGTCCTGCAGCATTTGGGGTTTGTGATAAATCACCCCTAGTCTCACTTCACTCTAGTGCAAGACCTGGAGTTCATAGTAGCTCGTCTGGACACCCTCCAGGCCAGGGCCTTTCTTCCCCTGGATAGGGCAGATTGCCCCAGGGCCCTGGCCACCGAGGTGCAATGCTATCACGTAGTGTTAGTGCAGTCCATGCTCTGTCTACTGGGTCACATGTCATCCACAGTTCATGTGGTTCCCAGCGCCCACCTCTACATGCGGTAGCTCAGTGGTTTCTCTTCTCACAGTGGACACAAGCCATGGGCAGACTCTGGGACAGGGTCTTAGTGTCCCATCAGCTAACAGTCGCTTGACTGGTGGCTGGGCACATAGCACCTGCAGGAGGGCATGCCCTTCCAGCCCCCAAATCCCCCAAGGGTCCTTACCACGGATGTGTCCCTACTGGGCTGGGGTGCCTACTGTGAGGAACAGCACACGCAGGGCAACTGGTCCCTAGCGGAGAGCCAGCAATAGATCAACCTGCTGGAGCTCAGGGCCATTTTCCTGGCAATCAAGGCCTTTCACCACCGCCTGCGGAACCAGTCTGTGCTAGTCCAAATGGACAACCAGGTTGCGATGTTCTACCTGAAGAAGCAGGGGAGCACAAGGCCTCAGCGCCTCTGCCAGGACGCAGTAGCTCTCCGCTCATACATGATCAGTAAGGGAGTGTTCCTCAGGGCGGGCCAAGATAGTGCCCTAACGGACAGGTTGAGCAGGGACCTCCAGCTGCACGAATGACAGCTAGACCCCAGGGTGGCACAGTGGCTCTTCCGACTTTGGGGAACCCCAAGTCTGGACCTCTTCGCCAGCCCGACCAGTGCTCAGCTGCCCCACTTCTGCTGTCCCTAACTGCATCCATTCCAAGTAGCGGCAGACACCTTCCTCATCTCGTGGTCTGAGGGCCTTCTGTATAACTTCCCTCCAATGCCACTAATTAACTGAACCCTCTTCAAGATCCTGTGGGACAAGGCCTCCATGATCCTGGTGGCCCAGGCAACCTTGGTTTCCCCTGATGCTACGCCTCTCGACGGAGCTCCCGGTCTCTCTGGGGAATGCCACAGGGCTATTGACCCAGGAGGAGGGCTCCCTTCTTCACTTCAACTTGGGGTCCCTGTTATTAACAGCATGGCTGCTGAACGGGTAGCATTAGCACCCTTCGACCTCCCAAGGGAGGTGGAAGAAGTCCTCCTGGCCTCTTATAAGAACTCCATGAGACGGGCCTACGCCTTCAAGTGGCACAGATTCTTAGTATGGTGTGTAGAGTAGCGAGTTGACCCGTTCTCTTGCCGGGTGCACACAGTGCTACAGTACTTGCTTCACCTTTTGCAAACCGGACTCAAGTCCAACTTCATCAGAGTGCACCTGAGCGCACTCTCGGTGCACTATCATTCCATAGAGGGCAAACCTCTTTCTGCGCAGCCCCTAATTACCCGATTTATGCAGGGCCTTCTGCTCTTTAAGCCTCCCATCCGCCTGCCCCCAGCGGAATGGGACCTCAATGTGGTTCTGACGCAGTTCACCAAGCCACTTTTTGAACCTCTGGTTACCTGCTATTTGCATTATCTCTTCTGGAAGGTCGTCTTCCTGGTGGCGCTCATCTCTGGCCACAATCAGCGAGCTTCAGGCCTTGGTGGCCGAGTCATCTTACACCAGATTCTACAAGAATAGGGTTGTGCTTCTCACCCACTCTACATTTCTTCTGAAGGTGGTGTCTGCCTTCCACCTCAACCAGGAGGTGGTGCTCCCCACCTTCTTTCCATGGCCCAACACCAACAAGGTGACGGTTGTTCTCCATACTCTGGATTGTAAGAGGACCCTGTCCTATGTGCAGTGTACCCAGGGCCACCGCAAAGCCTCGCAGCTTTTTGTTTCCTAAGACCCCAGTCGATTGGGGAGGCTGTCACAAAGTGGACCCTGTCCACCTGGGTGGTGGACTACATTGCTTTCGCCCATAATCAGGCTGGGCTCTCGTTGGAGCGCTGGGTCATGGTGCACAACGTCAGGGCTATGGCGACCTCTGTTGCAAGCCTACGCTCTGTCCCTATGTCAGACATTTGCTGGGCCGCCACCTGGTCCTCAGTTCGCACCTTTGCAGCTCATTACTGCCTGGAGAGGATCCTTATGGGACAGTGCCTTCGGCCAGGCCGTACTCCGTAATCTGTTCGGGGTTTAGGCAACTCCTACCCTCCGACTCTTCTTGTTCAGGCTTCCGGAGTGGTGGTTCTCCTTGGACACTGGAGTCCTTAGAGTATTTCCTCAGACTCGCTTGCGGCTGCTCACAGCTGGGCTATGTTTTTCTGAAGGTTTCCGGTAGTCTATAGCTAGGGATTCCCAAATGTAAGGACTGTCTTCTGCCTGTTCCTGGAGAAAGTAGAATTACTCATCTGTAACAGGTGTTCTCCAGGGACAGCAGGAATCAGTCCTCTCAACACTCTCTCCTCCCCTTGGAGTTGCTGTACAATTTTTGCCATCTTCTTTTGTCGGTTCTGGCTATGTCATCTGACTGGCACCCTTGGGCAGGAAGGGGACCATGCAAGCGTGATGATATCTCCCAAAGGCTTTCTTTGAAAGCTGGGGGGATGCTTCCACGAGGATTCTGTCGGTCGCTGACATTGCCCATATGTGAGGACTGATTCCTGCTGTTACAGGTGAGTAACTGCGCTTTGTGCCCTGTCAATGATGACATAACATTGGCTTGACTTTGACACAGGGCAGCGGACTCATCTTCCAAAGCCAGTTGCCTATCTGGGCTTAGAGGAATGCTTTTGTCTGGTACGATTTGGAGAAGCTGGTGAAGGACCTTGGTGAGACTAAATCTTTCCACCTTCCGGAGGACAGGTCTAGTTGGAGCCAGGCTTTGCTGCCTTTTAGGAATGGGCCTGGGTCACCAGGGATTGCTGGGTGCTAGTCCCCATTCAGTACAGCTGTGTCCTGTAATATAAAGAGCCAGTCCCGGCCGCTTTCGTCTTCTCCCCTTGTGGGTCTGCGATCAGCAGAGCCTCTATGCGACTCAACTTGGACATGTTGCCTCTCCAGAAGGCAGTGGTGCCCATTCCCATGGACAATTAGGCTAGGGCAGGTATTCCATCTGTTTCATGGTGCCAGCACGGAAGGAACATTCTGGCCTATTCTGGACCTCAAGTGTGTTAACGAGTACTTCTGTGTCATGCACTTCTGGATCGAAACTTTGCAATCCATGATTCAAGCGGTACGCTGAGGGGAGTTCCTGTCATCTCTGGATTTGGCTGAGGCATATTTTCATATCCCGATCCAGGGAATCAGCAAAGTATCTCTGTTTTGCCATGCTTGGCTCTCACCTTTAGTTTGCCGTCCTCCCATTTAGACTCTCCACTGCCCCAAAGACCTTCTCCAAGGTCATGGTGTTGGTGACTGGCGCTATGGCACCAAGGAATTTGGGTGCACCCATATCTGGACTACTGGCTTATCCAAGCCCATTCTCTTTCAGAGGCATCTCGGGTAGCTTCCCGAATGGTGCCCCTTCTGGTAAGCCTTGGCTAGGTGATCAGTTGGGGAAAGCCCATTTTGTATTCCCAGTCCCTGGAGTTCCTGGGAGCATGTTTCGAAACTCAAGTGGACAGAGTCTTCCTGCCAGAGGAGAAAGTCAAAGGCTGTTGGCTTGCCTAGCGTCGTTCTGTTCCTAGCAGGCTCCCAGAGTCTGGGTTGGTCTTCAGCTCCTTGGATTGTTGGTGGTGAAATTGAGATGGTACCATGGGATTATGCTCAGATGTGGCAGCTTCAGTGGTCCTTACTGACTCTGATTCCAGAGTTCACAGCAGTTCGAGCTCAGGCTCTGCTTCTAGTGATGGTGATGGCTAGTCTCCGGTGGGGGCAGCTGCCCAGTCTTCTGAGGCAGGGTGTGCTGCAAGATGATTGCTCATCGATCCTTCTGGCAACAGATGTCAGTCTCTCAGGCTAGGAACTCCATTGCCAAGGCACAATGGCTCTGTTGGAACCACAGGGAAGTGGTGTAATCCATCAACTGCCTTGAGGCGAAGGCCATCAGGTTTGATCTTCTGTGATTTCAGGCCCCAGTCAAGAGCCAGGCTGTTAGTGTTTTGGACAATGCCATGGTGGTGGCTTATGTCCATCGGCAACAGGGCACGGGGAGTGCTGGGGAAGCCTTAGAGATGGCTCTCCTGTTTGCTTGGGTGGCAAATTTCCCAGCTTGTCAGCTCTGCAAATTGTGGGAGTGGACACTGTGGAAATGGATTTTCTCAGCCGGCACTCTCTGGTTCCAGAAGAGTTGGAGTTGAGTCAGGAGGCATATCGACTGTTTCTGTCCCGCTGGGATCGCCCCGAGAGGGATCTGATGGCGACCTGCTCCAATGCCAAAATGTGCCACTTTTTCAGTCGCCATATGAAGACGGGGTCCAGGGGCGTGTGATTCTGCATATAGAGTGCCACCCAGATAGTATTAGTCTAGTGCCATCAGGTTGGCTGCGAAGAGTGTGATTTGGAGATCTGTTGGGCTCCTGCAAGCGCCGCCTCTTCGTTTGCCTCTGTCTCAAGGCCTATTGTGTCAGGTGCCGCTTGTCCTGGAGGACCCAGCTCTCTTCTCGCTTATGACTTGGCTCCTCAAAGGAGATGGTAGCATGTTCGGTTTTGCACTCTGTTCAAAGTCTAGAGGAAGTCTACCAACTGGCATAAATGTGGATCTGGTGTCTTGAGTGCTGGTGTGGCGCACGGTAGCTGACTCCTAATGCAGCCAAGATGCCGTCCCTGTTGGTCAACTCTGCAGGGCGGTCTAGAAAAAGGGCCTTTCTATTAACTCCCGGAGGGTTCAGGTGGCAGCTGTGGCTTGTTTCAGAGGTCCATTGGCTGGTAAGTCTCTAGCTTACACTCCGATGTTTCGCGCTTTCTTCAGGGGGTTCGGCATCGGTGTCCTCCCCTTCAGTCTGTGGTCCCTTCCTGGGATCTGTGTTCTGTGCTTGGGGCCCTGCTGTCGGGGCTCTTTGAGCCACTGAAGCATGCTGTTCTGAAGGACTTGATGCTCAAGATGGTGGTCTTGGTTGCAGTTTGTTCTGCAAGGAGGTTTCTGAGCTGTTAGGTAAGGATTTTGGCAAGACAGAGCTATCTTTTTCTGAGGAGACTGTTTTCCTTTGCCCTGTGCGTTCTTTCTTCCCTGAGGTGGTCTATTTCTTTCCTGTCAACCAGGTGGTTTGCTTGCCTTCCACCTCGAAGGGCAGTGTCAGGGTAATTGTAAGGTTCTTCTCCAGTTTTTGGAGATAAAGAATTCTTTTCGTATGTAAGACCATCTTTTTTGTAGTGTTTGCTGACCCGCGCAAGATGTCGTGGCTGCTAAGTCTGTCTTGAGATGCTGGATTGAGGAGGCCATTGCCTCAGTGGATCTGTTGGTGAATTGGCCAGTTCTGGGGGGTTTTCGCACCCATTCTATCAGAATGCAAGCGTCCTAGGGGTAGAATGGAGCTCGGTAGCCACTACAGGCAATTGTTGGGCGGCAACATGGACATCACTATACACTTTTGTCAAGCATTTACGTTTGGATGTCCATGCTCGAGAGGACACAGCCTTTGACTCTATGGTTTTGCGAGCTGCTGTGTTGTCTTCCTATCCAGTGGAGGTTTAGCAGGATGATATGGAAGGTGACATTCTACTTAGCAGATAATGTCCTTTCTTTAAGTCCTGCTAGATCAGTCCAGGGCCCAACCTCTGGGACTGTTTGCTCTGTTCTTTTGCAGCTATACTATTTGGGGCCACTATGATTTATATACTTGACTCCACAGGTCCATCTTCTACAGACAGCCTTCTGTTTATGCTTTCCTATATATAGTTCTCTACTGTTTGATTACTCATTGTTGCCCATGAGTGAGGTGATCAAATTTGCAGATGACACAAAATTATTCAAAGTTGTTAAAATGGAAGGGGATTGTGAAAAATTGCAAGAGGGTCTTGATAAATTAGAAGACAGGACATTCAAATGGCAGATGAAATTTAATGTGGACAAGTGCAAAGTTAAACACCTATGAAAATACAGCTGAAACTGTGGTTACATGATGCAAGGTTCCACATTAGGAACCACCACCCAGGAAAAAGATTTAGGCGTCATTGTGGTTAATACGTTGAAACCCTCCACCCAGTGTGCAGCGGTGGCTAAGAAAGCAAATAGAATGCTAGAAATCATTAGAAAAGGAATGGAGAATAAAACCAAGGATATCATAATGCCTCTGTATCGTTCCATGGTGCGATCACACCTTGAATATTGTCTGCAATTCTGGTTGCCATATCTTAAAAAGGATATAGCAGAATTAGAAAAGGTACAGAGAAGAGACACCAAAATGGTAAAGAGGATGGAAGGATACCCCTATGAGGAAAGGCTTAAAAGGTTAGGCCTTTTCAACTTGGAAAAGAGACTGCTGAGGGGAGATATGATAGAAGTCTAGAAATTAATGAATGGAATGGAATGGGTAAATGTAGATTGGTTGTTTATGCCACCAAAAAGTAGAAAGGCTAGGGGACACATAATGAAGCTACAATGTAACTCATTTAAGATTTATAAAAGAAAATATTTTTCATTCTATGTGTAATTAAACTCTGGAATTCGTTACTGGAGGATGTAGTAAAAGCTGTTAGTGTAGCTGGGTTTAAAAAAGGTTTTGAGAAGTTCCTGGAGGAAAGGTCCATAAACCATTACCAAAGAGGACCTGGGAAATCCACTGCTTACCCTGGGACAAACATTGTGGAACCTGTGTACCATTTTCAGAACCTGCCAGGTACTTGTAACTTGGATTAGCCACTGTTGGAAACAAGATACTGGGCTTGATGGAACTTGGTCTGACCCAGTATGGCATTTATCTTTATTGTGACACTTGATATACCACCCAATGCCAAGGCATCAGCGTGGTTTACAATATTAAACAAGTTGCTCCAGGAGATAAGGAAAAGGAAACGGAATGACATTGTAAGAACAGGAAAGAGGAGAGCAGATAGAGGAAGTAATAGAGTACTAGACTAGAGGGGGCAAGGGCAACAAGGCAGGAAATTAGGAAAGAAGGTCAAAGGCAGGGGAGAAAAGGTGGGTTTTTAACATTGCCTTAAAGCAAGGAAAGGAGATTTCAAGGCCAAGCTCTGAGTCCCATAGGAGGGGGCCCAAGAAAAAGAAGGCAGAGGATCGGGTGGATTCCAGATGAACAAGTGAAGGGGGGGGGGGAGGGAGAGAAAGGTGATTAGAATGAATCTGACTGAGAAGGCGGGAGGAGGTGTGAAGGTGAACTAGGTCAGACAAGTATTGAAGAGTATGAGTGTGGATGACATGATGAACCAGAATAAAAACCTTATATTGGATATGAAACTTAATGGATAACCAATGCAGGTGAATGAGGGGGGGGGGGGGTAATATGATCCGAGCGAGAGGCGTGGGTGAGAATCCGGGCAACAGTGCTCTGAAGAAGTTGAAGGCAGCGGAGTTGGTAAGCAGGGAGGCCAGCCAGGGCACTGTTACAGTAGTTGACACAGGTCTTGATGAGAGAAAGGAGAAGAGTGGTCAAAGAAGATGAGAGAAATGGGTGAACAGAAAGGATCTGGCAAAGAGAGTAAAAGGACTGTTGGATGACTGAAGAGAGGTAATCATGGGAGGAAAGAAGAGTCCAGAGTTGACACCTTGGTAACGGATGGAGGAGACCAGAGGAACAGGAGCTTGAGCAAGAGAGAGTTCCATAGAAGGAGAGGTAGAGAGGGAAAACCATATAGCAGCAGTCTTGATGGGGTTGAGGTGTAAAAGATTGGCTGACATTCAGGCAGAAACAGAGGAAAGACAGGTGTTCTTATGTTTTCCCATATGTTTTGGGACGAAAGAGACCTCTGGTGGCTGTGGATAGAAGCATGGGAGTGATATCATTGAAAACTGGGTTTTTCATTGGTTCTTTGTCTCCATCAGTCTACTAATAGGTGAACACAGCTTACATGTCTGGACTGGTCTAGCAGGTCTCAAGAAAAGGACATTCTGGTAAGTAAAACGTCACCTTTTGCATCCTATACATGCAGATGCACGCATCCTACAAAGTAAACTCCATTAATCCTTCATGACACTCGTTGATTTTAGTAGACTTAGGATGGCCGTTTCCTTTCTTTTTAACATTTATGTTTAATAGAGTTCTTTGTGTGGCATTTTTCCTGGTCACTTTTTCTTCTCTATCCAACATTCTGTTTGCATCGTATTTTCTCATACACAAAAATGTATATATTTACTCCTGTGAACAAAATTCAAATTTCTATGTCAAAAGGTCTGAATTATGAAAAATTCTACATGCTTTGTCAAAATAAAGCATATTACTTTTTAGTGATGTTTAATTTAAAATACAATGCAGAAAAATCCCCAAGAAGTGCAAATTTTGAATTATGTGCCGAATTCTTTCACGAATATAGGTCAATGCTGGGTATATTTAGCTCTGCGTTATACAAATTTACTTTTGCACACAACTTCTTACATATCTATGAATTTTGCAAAGTAGGGACTGAATTTTTAGCTTGCTGTTACTAGACGTTTAGAAAATTAATTTGAACATTTTCAGTGCAATTAAGGTATTTCTCTCTCTCATATTAGTTCCTCTTTCTACCACCCAATCTCATCCATATCCCTCTCCTTTTCCCTTCTCATGTACACTTTATGGAATGCTCATTCCATTTCTAAGAAACTTCCCTTTATCCATGATATCTTTATCTCTCATGCTTTCCATCTTCTTGCTCTTACTGAGACCTGGCTCATCTCTGATGACACTGCTTCAATCACTGTCCTCTGTTATGGCGGCTACCAGTTCTCCCACACTCCTTGTGCCACTGGCCACAGTGGTGGTGTCTGCCTTCTGCTTTCTCCTCGCCAATTTTAACCTCTCCTTCTACCCCAGTCTCACTCCTTTTCCTCCTTTGAAGTCCACTCCATCCGTCTTTTTAATCCCCTACTTCTCTGGATTGCTGTTATCTATAGACCCCCCCTGGCAATTCCATTTCTGCCTTTCTTACTGACTTTGACTCATGGCTTTCCTTTTTTCTGGATTCTTCTCCTCCTCCCTTATTCTTGGTGATTTTTAATTTTCATATTGATAACCCTTCTGACCCCCATACGTCTAAGCTCCTTTCCCTTGCTTCTTTATATAACCTCCAGCTTTGTTCTTCTGCCCCCACTCATCAGCATAGTCACTGCCTTGGCCTTGTTTTCTTTTCTAGTTGTTTATCCTCTAATTTCCATACTTCAGTTCTTCCCTTATCTGACCAATACCTGTTAAGTTTCACTCTTAATCACTCCCCATCTCAATCTTGCCCTGTCTCCTATCTTTAGGAGTCTTCATGCCATCGATCAGTTTACTTTCTACTGCTGTCTCATCACCTCTTTCTTCCACTCTGTCCTCTAAATCTCTTGATGAGGATATAATTTCCTATAATACTGCTCTGCTCTGGATAATCTTGCTCCACCCATACCACGTCCTCTGAGGTACACTTCACTTCAGCCCTGGCTGTCTTCAACTACCCGCTACCTATACTTCTGTGCCCGTTCAGTTGAGCACACTTGGTTCAAATCCTGTTCTCTTTCTGACTTTCTTTACTTCAAATTCATGCTTATGTACTTCCAGTCTTCCACTGCACTCGCCAAGCAAAACTATTATCTCCAGGAACAAGCAGGAATGTAGTCTTCACATATGGGTATCGTCGGTACCGACGGAGCCTGCGCAGGAACGCTCCCCAGTGTCCAATTAGAAAGCTTTTGGGAGCATCTCACAATGCCTGCGTGCTGTCTTCCCGCCTTTCCCAACTGCCTCTCTCCAGTTCTTTGTTTTCCGCGGAGCCAGCAGGTCGTTGTTCCTGTCGCCGCAGAAAATGTTTTCCTTATTCCTTCTTTTTTGTGGTCGCGTCTGCCTTCCTCGACGCTATACCGGTACCGCGGGTTCTCTTTTCTTTCTTTCTTTCTTTTATTTAAAAAAAAAAAAAAATATATATATATATATATATAATTTAATTTTTTTTCCAACCTTTTCTTCCCAGGTGCACGCGCCATTTCGGACCTTAGGCCCAAAATTTCCTCCACTATGGAAAAACCCGCTTCGGGTTTCAAAAAGTGCACCAAGTGTGGTGGTACCATCTCCGTCACCAACACCCATGAGTAGTGTCTCAAATGTTTAGGTCCTGACCACTCCATCTCCGAGTGTATGGCTTGCGCCATGATGTCCAAGAGGGGTCGACAAAACCGAGCTGCTAAGCTCAGTGCCCTTTTTCCCTCCGATGCAGCTTCTGTGGCATCAACGTCTTCCAGGGCTTCGTCTTCCTCCCATGGATCTCAGGTAACTAAACATAAGTCCAGCCGGTCCTCAAAGGTTAGATCTCCTTCCAAGCATCGAGATGCCTCTGGCGTTGCTCTTGAGGGTTCTGTACCGGCAAAATTGCCCCGGTGGGAGGCTTCGGCTTCGGCTTCCAAAGCATTATCGAGGCTCCAGGATGTTCTCGAGGCCTCGACCTCGGCAGAACTGCTGGTGCCATGCTCTGGGGTACCGGCTGCTTCCGGTACCGATACCCAGGCATCGGCAGCGTCGATAGACCAGAGGTTCCTGGCTATTGAACGCAGTCTGGCAGCTCTCCTTGTGGCATCGACACCCTCGGAACCGCGTCAGACAGTTCAGCCGGTATCGACATCGGTGTCTGCTTTGCTGGCACCCAGTCATGCAATGCCTTCCGGTGCTGATGCACCGGTACCGATTCCCCCGGTACCAACTTCGGTCGGTACGGGTATCGGGCTCTTCAAGAGCATCCGGACAGGAGGTACTTCGAATCCTCGGAGGACTCTGAGGATTCTGACAGCTCTGCCGGTACCGGGATACTTCTCCCGGAAGAACCTTCCTCCCCTAAACGTAGGATGTCTCCTCCAGAAGATTTCTCCTTTCAGGATTTTATCAGGGAGGTGGCTCGAGGTTTGTCCATTACTGTGGCTCCTGAAACAGAGCCCAGGGCTAAGGAGTTGGAGATTTTACAATATCCCAAAGCTCCTAAGGAGGCAGCTACTCTGCCTATCCATGAGATCTTACATGATCTCATGTTGAGAATGTGGGAGACACGTCTTACCACCTCAACTCACTCTAGCAGACTGGATACCATGTATCGAGTCCTCAGAAAACTCAGCTTCCTCACCACTCTGTTGTAGAGGAATCAGCTATGAGAAGGATCAGGAGTGCAAAGAGGCATGCCTGTAATCCTCCAAGACGTGAGTGTAGAACCTTGGATGCCTTTGGACGTCATACTTTCCAGGCTTCCATGCTTTCTGCCAGGATCAGTTCCTATATTTTATATATGGGAATGTTCCTTAAAGAAGTCACAGGAGACTTGGAGATTTTAAGCCCTCTTTCCTGATGACAAGAGGCAGGATTTTCTCACACTGGTTAAACATGCCCAGGATGTTTCTAAGTTTGTCAATCGTGCAGCTTTTGACTGTTTTGAGTGCATAAGCAGAACCTCTGCCATTGCCATAGGTGCACGTAGAATTGCCTGGCTCCAGGCATCCTATTTGGAGCTCTGGGTGCAGGACAAACTGAGCAATATCCCTTGTACAGGTGAGAATCTATTTGGCAAAAATTGGCAAGAGAAAGCCAATGAGTTGGATGCTGACAACTCCACTTTGGATAGGTTATCCAAAGCCACAGCTGATCCTGCAAGAAAGAAATCTTTCAAGAAACCATTCTTCTCAAAAAAGAAGAGGTTTTATCCCTCTTATTCCCAGCAGGGACGTTCAGGTCAGCCTGCCCGAAAGAGTCAGCAACCACCTAAACAAAGGAAAGCAAAGACTGCTAAGCCTCAACCGTCTCAGCAGTCTCGGCCTCCACAAGGCCTTTGACTTTCATCTAGAGAACTTAGCCTTCCTGGCCCTCAATGGACCCAGAGCCTTCCACCATTCCAGGAAAGTTGTGTCACTTTGCCCCCTGATGGGGGCAGATAACAGCAGAACATTGGACACTCTCCATTATAAAAGAGGGGTACAAGCTTCACTTTTTGTGCATGCCCCCTCCCACAGTGGTAAGACAGTTCAATTCTCAGACCTCTCTCATCAACCTGTTAGGTCAAGAAGTCACTATGCTTCTTGCCCAAGGGGCAATAGAGGAAGTACCCATTCATCAACAGGGTACAGGGTTTTACTCCCCCTATTTCCTTATCCCAAAGAAAACAGGGGGACACAGACCTATTTTAGACCTCAAACAATTGAACAAATTCCTGTTCAAAGAGAAATTCAAAATGGTTTCTCTGGGAACTCTGCTGCCATACCTTCAGAGTCAGGATTGGCTTTGTTCTCTAGATCTCAAGGATGCGTTCACTCATATTCTCATCCATCCAACTCACAGAAAGTTCCTTTGGTTCCTTTTTTAAGGAAAGCACTACCAATACAGGGTGCTTCCTTTCGGCCTGGCCTCAGCACCAAGAGTGTTTACGAAGTGCATGGCTGTGGTAGCAGCATTTCTCCGCACTCTAGGGATATTCATCTTCCCCTACTTAGATGACTGGCTCATTTGAGCCCCATCAGAGTCAGAGGCCAGGATTTCTCTATCTTGCACAATGCGTATCCTCCAGTATTTGGGTCTGGTCATAAACATCCCAAAATCCAGTCTAACTCCCACTCAGTCTCTGGAGTTCATAGGAGCTTTGCTGGATACCAGAAAAGCAAGGGCCTATCTTCCTCAGACCCATTGCCTTCGCATGGTGCAGTTAGCTTCTCAAGCAGTGCTAAAATCTCATCTCACTGCCCGAGAAATGTTACAACTACTAGGCCACATGGCATCTACAGTGCATGTGGTTCCTTATGCTCACCTTCATATGAGAGCAGCCCAGTGGACTTTATCCACTCAATGGACCCAGGCATCAGGGTGCCTGTCAGACAAAATAGCAAACACAAATCGCCTTATTTTGTCTCTCAAATGGTGGCAGTCCACTCAGAACCTGTTGCTGGGGTCCCCATTTCAACAGCCTTTACCCCAGGCAACTCTCACGACAGATGCTTCACCAATGGGTTGGGGAGCTCATCTGCAGGACCTCTCCACCCAAGGCACTTGGACTCCACAGGAGACTCATCTACATATCAATCTCTTAGAGCTCAGAGCAATCTTCCTTGCTCTTCGAGTTTTCCACACCCTGCTCAGCTACAAGACAGTCCTCATTCAGACGAACAATCAAGTAGCCATGTTCTACGTGAACAAGCAGGGGGGAACAGGCTCTCTGTCGCTTTGCAACGAAGCTTTGCAACTATGGGCCCTCGCCAGAGAGCATCAGATTCATCTCCTGGCAGTGTTTCTTCCAGGCATACAAAACTCTTGGGCAGACAGACTCAGTCGAGGTCTGCTTCCACACGAATGGTCTCTACATGCAGACCAGGTGGCCAAGATTTTTCAAATTTGGGGAACCCTGGACATAGACCTCTTTGCAAGTCCGTTGAATGCCAAACATCCCCAGTTCTGTTCCAGAATTCCAGCTCAGGGCTCTCAGGCCAGGGATGCTTTCCTCCTTCATTGGGGTCAAGACTTCCTTTATGCCTTTCCACCCATTCCCCTGATTCCCAAAACCCTGTTCAAGCGTCAGAGAGACAGAGGCCGTATGATTATCATAGCTCCACATTGGCCACGCAAGTGTGGTACCCTCTGCTTCTACATCTCTCTCAAGTTCCCTCCCTGGAGTTAGGGTCTGTTCCAGATCTTCTGTCACAGGAGGACGCAATGTTATAGCATCCCAATCCCCAAGTCTCTGCATCTCAGAGCTTGGTTGCTGAAGGCCTAGATCTTCATGATCTTAACCTCCCTCAGCAAGTAAAGGATATCCTTTATGCTTCCAGGAAGCCTTCCACAAGACGTTCTTATGCTTTTAAGTGGAAGAGGTTACCATATGGTGTTCGCAGAAGGGTCTTAACTTCCTTGCGATACCTCTGGAATCATTACTGGAGTATCTCCTTCATTTATCCAATGCAAGACTTAAGACTAACTCAGTAAGATTCCATTTGAGTGCTATTGCAGCTTCTTTCAAGCCTCTAAATGGACAACCTATTTCCTCCCATCCTCTTATAGCAAGATTTATGAGAGGCCTTCTTCTAACTAAGCCTCCCATTAGGCCACCACCGGTGGCATGGGACTTAAACCTGGTTCTTGGTCAGCTCATGATGCCACCTTCCGAACCCTTAGCTACTACCTCATTGAAATTCCTTTCTTGGAAAGTTATCTTTCTCATTGCAATCACATCAGCACATCGCATCAGTGAATTGCAGACGCTAGTGGCTGATCCACCTTATACAAGGTTCCATCATGACAAGGTAGTCCTTAGGACTCATCCACACTTTATGCCAAAGGTGGTCTCGCCTTTTCATCTTAACCAAGCGGTCTACCTACCTGTGTTCTTTCCAAGGCCTCATGCATCAAATGCAGAAAGGAATCTTCATACTTTGGACTGTAAAAGAGCTTTAGCCTTTTACTTGCAAAGGAACACAGCAACATAGAAAGTCCTCTCAACTCTTTGTTGCTTTTGATCCTTCTCATTTGGGACTTCCAGTCTCCAAGAGAACACTGTCCAGTTGGTTTGCACAGTGTATTTCCTTTGCCTATCAGAGTAAGAATCTTCCTGTGGAGGGCCATGTCACAGCTCACAATGTGAGAGCCATGGTAGCTTCAATGGCTCACCTGCACTCTGTGTCTATCTACGACATCTGTCGAGCAGCCACTTGGGCCTCGGTTCATACCTTCACAGCCCATTACTGCTTGGACAAGGACTCCCGCCGGGATGCCTTGTTTGGTCAGGCTGTTCTCCAACACCTGTTCCATACCTAATCAACTCCTACCCGCCATCCCTGGTTGGATGCCAGAGATCCATGGGGGGAAGTGGAGCCCTTTCACAGGGACACACAACTTCTGGGGTCTCTCCCTGGCATCTAAAGCTAGGGAGTCCCCATATGTGAAGACTACGTTCCTGCTTGTTCCTGGAGATAGCATAGTTACTCTCCTGTAACAGGTGATCTCCGGGAACAGCAGGAATTTAGTCTTCACAACCCACCCACCTCCCCTAGGAGTTGTATCTCTCTCTCTCTCTCTCTTTGTCTCAGCTTTAAACTCAACTGGAGAAGGCAGTTGGGAAAGGCGGGAAGGCAGCAAAGCTCCCAAAAGCTTTCTAATTGGACGCTGGGGAGCGTTCCCGCGCTGGCTCCGTCTGTACTGACGATACCCATATGTGAAGACTAAATTCCTGCTGTTCCCGGAGATCACCTGTTACAGGTGAGTAACTATGCTTTATCCATCTAACTTTACTCTGACCCCTGCCATCTCTTTTCAACTCTCAACTCTCTTCTTAAGGCGCTTCCGCTTCCAATCCCTCCTTCTTTCTGCCTAAACCTTAGCCGACTATTTCCATGACAAAATCCTTAAAATTACACACCAGTTCCCCTCTAAATCTTTTTCCCTCCTCTTCCCCCACTTCAATACAACTTTTCCCCTCAACCTGTCACCCTTTCATCTTTTGCTAAGATCTTTAATGAGGAAGTCTCTCTTCTCCTGTCCTCCTCTAAACTCACTACCTGTTCCTCTGATCCTATCCCCACCCATCTCCTTAACTATTTCTTCCTCCGTCCCTTCTGTCTCATATATTCTAAACCTTTCACTGTCTGCTGCAACTTTTCCCTGCAGTCTTCAAGCATGCTGTGAAGAAACCTTCACTCAACACCACTTGTCCTTCTAATTATCGACCCATCTCTCTTCTTCCCTTCATTTCCAAACTTCTTGAACGTGCAGTTCTCCACTGCTGCCTTGCATTTCTCTCCTCTCAAGCTCTCCTAGATCCTCTTCAGTCTGGTTTTCATCCTTTTTATTCTACTGAGTCTCCAGTAATTTGTTCTTAATTCCAAGGATCTTTACTCAGTTCTCATCCTTCTCGACCTTTCTGCTGCGTTTGATACTGTTTACCACCTCCTCCTCATCAACACACTATCCTCTCTTGGCTTTAGGGACTCTGTGCTGTCCTGGTTCTCTTCCTCTCTCCCATTGCTCTTTCAGTGTTTGTTCTGGTGGCTCCTCCCCTGCCATCCCTCTTTCAGTTGGTGTACCCCACGGGTCTGTACTGTGTCCGCTCCTTTTATCTCTCTACATCCAGTCCCTTGGTGCCCTTATCTCTTCCCATGGCTTTCAGTATCATTTTTATGCCGATAACTTTCAAATCTATCTATCTACACCTGACATTTCTCTTACACTCCAAGACCGTATCTCTGCCTGCTTGTCTGACATCGCTGCCTGGATGTTTCACTACTGTCTGAAATTGAACATGGCCAAGAATGAACCTCTTATTTTTCCCCTAAACCCTCCTCCCCCCCTTCCTCCTTTCTCTATCTCTGTTGATAACGCTCTTCTACTTCCTGTGTCCCCGGCATGCAACCTTGGGGTCATCTTTGACCCCTCCCTCTCCTTTTCCACACATATCCAATAGATAGCTAAAACCTGTCGTTTCTTTATAACATTAACAAAATTCACCCATTCCTCTCTGAACACATTACTAAAACTCTTATCCACTCTTTGGTCACCTCCTATCTCGACTGGCTCCACTCACAGTGTCTCGGGATTAATTTCAACAAGACAGATGTTCTATTTATCACAAGAAATCAATCCTTTTCCCCACCCACATCATTGAAGGTGAGAGACGCCGAGCTCCCAAGCAGTTCCACCATCCGCTATCTAGGTGTCATGCTAGACCGGCACCTCGACATGAAAGTGCACATAGGCAGCACCATCAAGGCAATCTATCATAAGATGCGGACAATTTGACATCTCTGACCCTTGCTGCAGCCAGAGGATTTCCGAACAATTTTCCAGGCACTTGTAACCCCCCACTTCAACTACGCCAACATGATCCTGCATGGACTCCCCATGAACACACTAAACCCACTACTGCTGCACGCTTCCTACATGGGGCCTCTAGAAGAGACCACATTACCCCAGTCCTAAAAGACCTGCACTGGCTGCCAATCAACTGCTGGCTCACCTACAAAGTAGCACTGCTGACCTTCAAAAGCATCAACAAAATATCCTCTACCTCCCTAATGGACCTTCTCCACCCCACTCCTGCAAACAGATCAAGAAGGACCTTCGCCACCAACACATTAATAACCCCCAGTGAAATAACAAAATGCTCTCAGGCAACAAAGAATAGAGCCTTTGTGTTCTACTCACCTACTCGCTGGAACGAGCTCCCAACCACCATCTGAACGATCACTGACCTCACCCAATTCAGTAAGGCACTAAAACGCCACCTTTTTCTTCTACACTACTCACATGCCAACGATACAACCCCACCCACCATACCCCCACCCATTAGTCCAACCATCTATCTGTAAATAACTGCCAATCCTGTAAATAACTGACAACCCTGTACATAGTTATTAGAGCACGCCATGTCGCTACAGCAGCTCAGTGACACCCTATATATAGTTACCCCAGTTCTATATCCAAGTTACAATATCCGTTCAATGTAAATACGAAGCAGGCTCCCCCTGCTTTGTACAAAAATGTTACTTGTAAACCGCACTGATTTTAAAGAGCGCGGTATAGAAAAGTGTTAAATACATATAAATATTACAACCTCTTCCTTGCTGGTCTCTCACAGAGTTATCTCTCTGCTCTTCATTCTGTTCATAATTCTGATGCAGAGCTAATCTTCTACCAGCCCCGATATACTCATATAACCCCTCTTCTCAAATCACTTCATTGGCTCTCCTTCCGTTTCTGTATCCAATCCAGACTTCTCCTTCTGACCTATAAATGCATTCACTCTACTGCCCCTCACTACCTTTCCTCTCTCCTTACACCCCTCCTCGTGAACTCTGCTCTTCCTCTGGCTTTCTCCTCTCTATGCCCTTTTCTTCCATTGCCAAGTCTAGACTTCGATCTTTTTCACCTTGCTGCTCCTTATGCATGGAACAAGCTTCCTGAATCTATATATCAGGTGTCATTGCTCCCACTTTTCAAATCCATGCTAAAAGCTCACCTCTGAGGCTGCTTTTGGATCCTAATTCCTTGTTCTCCTTGTGTTTCGTTTCCCTATTTGAACCTCTTGTTTCTCTTGTACTCTGTCTTGACTAGATTGTAAACTCCAACGAGCAGGGACAGTCTTCTATATGTACCTGTACAGCGCTGTGTACGCCTTGTAGTGCTATATAAATTATTAATAGTAGTAAGAGGATAATTGTGTGTTTGGCTTGAATAGCTGACTTCTAATTATTGAAACAGTTTAATAGATCAGCTGTTTGCATTTTTTTCACATTTCAAACAGATCCTGATTGAATTCTGTGCAGGTGGAGCAGTAGATGCAGTGATGCTAGGTAAGGACTAAGACGGAGTATTTTGTGTACTAGATAATGAAATAGGGCGCTAACTATAAAATAAATTCTAAAATAATTTGCACACATATAAATTTTTTAAATTAAGAATTATATTTCGAAAGTAGTTTTTAATATTAAATGCTGTTCTTAATTAAAATTCACTGTGCTTATGGAATTCACGCCTTGTGCTATCTTAGTCTGTGTTTGGGCCTCAGGGCTGGAAAGAGGGGTTCTTCCAACATTGAGTGAGGAGCACGGGGCTGGGGAGATACAAGGGCAGTCTTTTTTTCTTGTGGTGTCTCCCCCCTCCAAATCTTCCAGCCCAGTAGCTTCTCTTCAGATTAATGAAAACCTTCCCTTCTCTTTTCTCACCTGCTATCTAAGGAAAAGCAAAGTATACAAGTGGGAAAAGTATGCAGAGCATGGCTCATAAAATTCTTTCCAACCCCTCTACATAGGCATACAAAAAAATGGGATGAAACTTGATGTTGGGGGTGGGGGTGGAAACCAGTAAAAAGATACACCAAGTTTGAAAATGGGACCGTATTGGATGGGGGTTCCAGAAAATTAACCCCTCCTTGCCAAAAAAAAAAAGGTCCAGCGCATTTCTTTTAAGAGGAGGAGTTCTAGCTTATGCTGTATAGAAACATACATATAGTGAAATGTAACTCTTAAGGAATTGTTCTTTTCAACTGTTTCATATTCTCATGTCTTCCCAAACTGCTCCCACTCCCATGGCGTGTGTGTGTGTGTGTGTGTGTGTGTGTGTGGTGATGCTACAATAAAGTCCAGATAACAATTTGTGGAAATAGAAGACACTTTATTATCCCTATCCCAATAACAGTAAAAGATAAGAATAGTATTGGCAGTAGCAAATATACAAAATACATCTAATACTGCACCATGCTTTGCTATACCACATTCCTGTGATTATCCACTGGGGGAACTTTGGGTCACCACTCCCAAGTGATAGGGGCAAGCTCTTGGCGCCTCATGTCCTAGGTGAAATTCGAAAGCTGGAAATGATGTTGATAAGCTGAACATTTTCAGCCCAAATACTCGGGCAAAATTAGCCCATAACAAGCTATCACTCTTGTCCCGGCCCAACCCTCCATAACTTAATTGGCTGGTGTTTGCGTGCTCTAATCCTGACTGGGGGTAACAAGCAGTGGAGTCCTTCCTCTGCTCTTGGCTTCAGTTCCCTGAATATAAACACAGTTATACATTAACAAGAACAAAGTGCCATTGAAGTGCTTCAAGAAGGAATAACAGATTCCACAAACTGGAGTGGTCACCTGCAATGCACTTCCCCCATCTCCTGCAGCACTTCTTTTTATTAGCAAAAACTGTCACATTGTTCAATTTTCCCTTATCTGCTTACGTCAAGCTTTGCGTTGCATTTTGCTCATTCATATCTATAGTTTACATCTATATATTTCAAGTCAAGCCTTGCTGTTACAGGTAAAGCTGGGCACAGACACATTGTTTTTCTCTTGCCATAATGAAGTATTTCTGGAAATATAAACACTCTGCCTAGCTGTTTCTGTTAAAGTATGACCTTGGCTTCTCTCACACATATCCCACCACATTGCTAGTGAACTCCAGGCTAGTCTCATTCTTTATATTGTTAAACCTTTTGGGTGACCCTGGTACCCCATTTAACCCTTCTTTACAGCTGGTCTGGCAGTCAAAGTGCGACCATGCGACATTGCACATGGCTTCACCCTTCCAAACCCTTGATTGATTGGAGTCTGTCAGTCTGTTATGTGACCACTCCCACTCTGCTGCATCTTATTGGTCAGCTATTGACAGCTTCAAAGCTCTCAGGACTGACCAATAGCTGAGCAGCACTTCCATATCGTTCTGTTAGACCAGTCCAGACAAGTGGGTTCTGTCCCTCTATGAGCAGATAAGGAGAGTATGCTTCCAGAAGCTTCTTATGACAACATCATGCCATATCAGCCAGAACCACCAGAGGAAGCTTCAGTAGTTCTCTGTCTCACTATCGACCCATCTCCTTTCTCCCCTTCATTTCTAAACTACTTGAATGTGTGGTTCACTGCCATTACCTCGACTTTCTCTCCTTTCAGGCCCTTCTGGATCCTCTACAATGTGGCTTGCATCCTTTGCATTCTACCAAAACAGCTCTTGCAAAAGTCTCCAGTGATCGTTCTGGCAAAATCCAAGGGCCCTTACTCAATCACCCCCCTTCTTGACCTTTCTGCTGCTTTTGGCATTGTTGACCACAACCTTCTCCTTGATACCTTGTCCTCGCTTAGTTTTAAGGGCTCTGTGCTATTCTGGTTTTCTTCTTATCTTTCCCATCGCTCTTTCAATGTTTGTTCTGATGGAACCTCCTCTACTGCTATCCCGCTCTCAGATGGTGTATTCTAGGATCTGTCTTGGGTCCACTTTTCTCGCTCTAAACCCAGTCCCTTGGTACACTCATCTCTTCTCATGGTTTTTAGTACCATCTTTACGCTGATGACTCACAGATCTATCTCTCTACACCTGAAATCTCTCTGGCAATCCATGCAGGATCTCTGCCTGCCTTTGACATTGCTGCTTGTATGTCTCACTGCCACTTGAAATTGAAAATGGCCAAAACTGAGCTTCTTATTTCCCCCTTCACTCCCCTTTCTCAGTCTCTGTGGATAACTCTCTACTGCTTCCTGTCTCCTTAGCTCGCAACCTTGGGGTCGTCTTTGACTCCCCACTTTTCTTCTCCACACACATCCAACTGATAGCTAAAACCTGCTGTTTTCTTTCTCTACAACATCAACAAAATTTACCCATTCTTTTCTGAATACACTACTACTAAGACACTTATCCACTCCTTAGTCGCCTCCCATCTAGACTATTATATCCTACTCCTTGCTGGTCTCCCCCTGAATCATCTCTCTCCCCTTTATCTGTTCAACACTCTACTGCGTGGCTAACCTTCTGCTAGCTTCGTAATGCTCATATTACCCCTCTTCTCAAGTCACTTTATTGGCTCCCCATCCATTTCTTCATTCAGTTCAAACTTCTCCTGCTGACCTATAAGTGTGTTCACTCTGCAGCCCCTCACTACCTTTCCTCTTATCTCTCCCTGCACCCCTCCTTGGGAACTCCACTCTTCTGACAAATTGCTTCTATCTTTGCTCTTCTCTTCTATTGCTAACTCCAGACTTCCTTATCATCCCTCCAGTCTAGTCCCGGAAACTCTGGGTTGTCATCCTCTTCCAGCAGCTTGGAGACTGATACACGTCATTTTTTGATGACACTGGTATAAGGACACAGGCACCGCCTCCTCACACTCCAGTTATATCAGTCTCCAAGCAGGTGGAGGATGTGAGCCAGGGTGACTGGCTCACTGGAGAGACAATTAAGGACTTTAGTGTGTGTTAGTTTTTGTTTTTTGGGGTTAATTTCAATCTCACATTGTTAAATTTATTACTTTCAGTTCTGTTTCTATGTAGTTTATATTGAGAGGGTGTACAACTTTAAATTTTGGCTGCTGAAGTCTTTGCTTCCCTGCTTCCTTTCTCTCACCGAGGAGACAGAGAGCAGGAAGCTTAAAAGTACCAGGGGAAGTTCGGGGATTTCCACTCTGTTTTTAACCTGCCTTCTCCAGCGCGGCACAGAAGTTCTGCCTGTAAGCGCTTGTGAGAATCGGCAGGCAGGAACCCCGAGGGCACAGTTCCCTTCTGAGCCTTTACTGGAGCTTTTGTCAACAGAGTTTGCAGTACGGCCTTTGAGACACCCGTCTGGGGTGAGGGGCTGATTAGCCGGTTCGTGGTTGGCAGGTAAGCTGCAGTTTCTGCTTTGTCTCAACTGACGGTTGGGTGAGGGGCAATTCTTCAGGCTCGGCCCGAGTAAGCAGCAGCTTTGCGCGCCGCGTTCCGTTTTGGCGGGAAACGCTGGTAGCACGTTCGGGGAAACAGTCACCTGTGCTGAAGAGGAAGCTTAGTTTTAAGTTAGTTTCACTGCGATTGAGGTCGGGTGACCTCCTGCTTCCTTTTGAAGAAAAAAAAAAAAAAACGGCCCTAGAAACACAAGTTTAGTCCTCTGCTGAGGATCCATGTCAGGGTTCTGTGAATTTATTACTTTCAGTACTACTTTCATTTGGGATAAAGTACCTGGAAGATAGCATGCCTGCAAAGACCTTATGTTTGCTCTGTGGAGTGAAGAGGTCTGTAGTGTCAGATGCAGGCATCTGTAAGAGCTGTAGCCAGGCTTCAGCAATAGAGCAACAGCGCTTAGATTCGGCAGAGGAGCGTGAGGTACTGGAGCAGAGGCCGCCGTCTCCTCTAGTAGAGCCTGTGGAGCCTGTACCAGGTCCCTCTTCGGCTCCTGATGGCCCGCGTCCTCAGGTACCCTTGACTGGTGATTTGACGTCCATTTTTTCACCGGACTTTGTGGCTCTTATTCAAAGGGCGTTCGGCGGTACTTCTAAGGTGGCTTCTTCCTTGGCTTTGGGTCCCATGAGTGCACAGTTAGGACATAAGAGACCGAGCACTCCTCTATCAGTGACACATTCGTCTCTAGGACAGAAGAGACCTCGAGTGGACGCAGATAAGCGGTGTCTGTCAGAGTTTTCAGAGGAGTTCAGCACGGAAGATGAGGAGCGCGATCCAGATTTAGAGGAGGAGTTGGAAGAAGGAGAGATTCCTGAACAGGAGGATCGGGCTAGAGTAGTGTGTATTTTTCGGAAGGAAGAGCTATCCGCATTGATTTCAGAGACGTTAAAGACACTTAATATGCCGGTGACTTCGCCGGCGGAAGAGGCAGCTTTGGAAGATCCGCTCTTACAGGCCTTTTGGAAGACACAAAAAGCGTTTCCCATGCATAGAGTTATTAAAGAGATGATCCAAGGTGAGTGGGACATGCCAGAGTCCACACTCAAGGGCTCTCGGGTAATGTCTCGCCTGTATCCCCTAGTGGAGCAAGATAAGGACCTCTTTAAGTCGCCGAAGGTGGATGCGGCTGTTTCAGCCGTAACCAAAAAGACGACCATTCCGGTGGAAGGGAGTACAGATCTTAAGGATACTCAGGACAGAAAGCTTGACGCTTTGTTAAGACAGGTCTTTGAGGTTAATGCTCTCTCAATTCAAGCTTCTATTTGTGGGGCTTGGGTGGCGAGAGCCTGTCTCCGGTGGGCTCAAGGAGTCCAGGGGGAGTGTTCTGAGGACTCGGTTGGTGAGGCGGCTCGTTTGGAGTCCGGAGCGGTGTATCTAGCGGATATTCATTATGACCTCATTAGGGCATTATTGAACAGTATTGCTTCGGCAGTGGCCGCCAGAAGGTATCTGTGGCTGCGGAATTGGGCGGCGGATGCTTCTTCAAAGGCTAGGTTAAGTAAGCTTCCCTTTAAGGGGCGACTTTTGTTTGGAGAGGATTTAGAGAAGATAGTTAAGGATCTCGGAGAATTCAAGGGCGGACGGCTGCCGGAGGATAAGCAAAAACAGGGGAAATTTACTCCGATGGCTAGATTTCTACAGAGGGATTTTCGTTGTTTTCGTTCCTCTAGGTTCCCGCAGAGTCAGAGAGGGCACTTTCTCTATAGAGGCCAGAGCTTTCGGGGATTCCGGGGTACTAGCAGAGGTTTTGCTACCGCCACTTCGGGTACCAAAAAGCCACAATGAAGTCAGGGAGGCCCAGGTGGACGTAGCAGTGGGCGGTTGGCTACAGGAGTTTTACGCTGCCTGGGCCAGGATTACGTCTGATCAGTGGGTGTTAGAAGTGATTCGAGAAGATTATGCATTAGAATTTCAGAAACCTGTGGCCGACGCTTTTGTTCAGTCTCCTTGCAAGACACCTCGCAAGCGCGAGGCGGTCAGACAGACCTTACAGAGGTTGCTAGATCTCAAAGCGGTAGTGCTGGTGCCTTGAGATCAATGCGGGTTAGGTCGATACTCCATTTATTTTGTGGTTCCAAAGAAAGAGGGAACTTATTGGCCAATTTTGGACCTAAAAAGGGTAAACAAGTGTCTGAGTTTCTCATTTTCGCATGGAAACTCTGAGATCGGTCATCATGGCTGTCAGAAAAGGGGAGTTTCTTACGTCTCTCGATTTATCCGAGGCTTACCTGCACATTCCGATTCGACCAGAGCATCAGAAGTTCCTCAGGTTTGCGGTTCCAATGGGACATTTTCAATTTCGGGCGCTACCATTTGGACTAGCTACGGCACCAAGGACCTTTACCAAGGTCATGGTTGTCGTAGCGGCAGAACTGCGGAAGAATGGTGTTTTGGTCCATCCATATCTAGACGACTGGTTGATTCGAGCAAAGTCCCAAACCGAAAGCGAGGAGGCTACTACCAGAGTGGTCAGCTGTCTGCAACAGCTAGGTTGGGCAGTCAATGTCGTCAAGAGCAGTCTCGTACCATCTCAGGATCTCGAATATCTCGGAGCGCGTTTCAATACCCGGGTGGGCAAGGTCTTTCTGCCTCCGCATCAGGCGGTGACCTTACGAAGGTTGATTCGACGGTTTCTCGACCGACCGCGTCCAACAGCGTGGCATTACTTGCAAGTCTTGGGTACAATGGCAGCAACGATCGACCTAGTACCCTGGGCGAGAGCGCATACGAGGCCCTTGCAGAGAGCATTACTCAGAGGGTGGTCTCACAAAATCCATCCGCTATCCCAGAGACTTCTCTGCCCGGAGGCGACTCGGGAAGCGTTGCAGTGGTGGTTGCTTCCAGAGTCCCTGGTGAGGGGCATGCCCTTGGACACGCCGTGCTGGGTTCCACTGACAACGGATGACAGTCTCCTAGGTTGGGGAGCACATTTTCAGGGCAGATTCGTGCAAGGACTGTGGTCAGTTCAGGAGAAGTCTTGGTCAATCAACAGGTTGGAACTGCGGGCAGGGCGATTGGCGTTGCTGGAGTTTCAACGGTATCTGAGGGGAATGGCAATCAGAGTGTTTTCAGAAAACGCGGCGGCAGTAGCCTACATCAACAGGCTCCCTTAGAGGCTGAGGCAGATCAGTTGTTCAGCTGGGTCGAGCAAAACCTTCAGGCTTTGTCGGTGGCTCATGTCGCAGGGGTGGACAATGTAGCGGCCGATTTTTTGAGTCAAGTGAAAGTAGATCCGGGGGGAGTGGACCCTTCACCCGGACGTTTACGACGCGATAGTTCGGCGCTGGGGAACGCCCGTTATGGATCTCATGGTGACATTCAAGTCAGCAAAGGTAGATTGGTTCTTCAGCAGGTGCAGAGAAAGGATGTCTGAAGGGCTGGATGCTCTCATCCAGGAGTGGCCCATAGAGCAGCTTCTCTGTGTTTCCTCCATGGGTGCTAATAGGCCGAGTAGTGCGACGCGTTGAACGCCATAGGGGATTTGTGGTTGTGATAGCACCAGATTGGCCGAGAAGGCCTTGGTATGCGGACCTTCGGAGACTAGTAGTGGGGAAGCCGTGGAGGCTACCGATGTGTCCAGATCTTTTATTTCAAATCATTTTTATTGGATTATTGAATAGGCAACAAAGAGAACCAAAGCATCAACATCACAAATAGAACCACAAAATACTAATACAGAAGTTTACTACGAAGCAAAGATCACAGGATAATCCAGAGTTCTGCCCCAAAAAAGACTCGTCCCCATCCCCCTCCCCCCCTCCTCCCTCCCCCGCCCCCCCTTCCCCACCCATCCCACAGCACAGACATATGAGCCAGATCACAAGTATGTACAATTAGACATTCACAACCACCACAAAACGCCCAGTTCTATCTAATTCTAATGTGTTAAGTCCCGTCACACCCTCCAGGAGATAAGGGTTATGGGTTATCTACCCCACCCAGTCCAGGGGAGTGCGCATAACAATGCAAGAACCCCCAGATCATGTGTTCAAGATCAAGGCACGCTCGCCAGGAGGAAGATGAAAGATAAAAGGGGACCACAGTGCCATGAACCTATCCCAAGCTTTGCCCTCTTTCTGTCTCGCCGTCATTTTTTCCAGGCGAAGCAAATCAAACATCGCTGATTCCCAAAGCCCAGGAGTAGGAGGGGAGACCTCAACCCATCTATGTAGCAATGACTTCTTAGCAATAAGAAAGCCCCGCTCAAACAGGGACCGATACGCCACTGGAGGCCCTCCAGGACCCAGCTCCCAGCAATGAAAGAGACAGGTCTCCCGTTGAGCTAAAAATTGCATATCCAGCCACCCCGCAACCAGGCGGCAGACCTGTGTCCAGAAGCCCTGGACCAAGTGGCACTCCCAAAATTTATGCAGGAGGGTACCCGGCTCCCGACCGCACCAACCACAGATGTCTGAATTTTTCAAGCCCACACGGCAAGCCCAGGTATCACATGTATACGCTCTCCACAAGAATTTATATTGAAGTTCCTGTAAATATACCCAATCAGGCCCTTTCGCTATCCCCACAAACGCCAGACGTAGCAGGTCTGGTGACATAGCTTCCACCCCATCCCTCTTCCATCGCTCACTTAAACTGAGGAGGTAAGTATCCCCTCTACTGGGTCTGAGTAACGTCCGACACGCCTCTTCTCCTCTTTGGTTTTCCGCCAATCTTCCCATAATAAGCCGTGGATTGTCCTGCACCACTCCGGCACGGGCGGGCACATCCCGCGTCAGCTCCTGCCAATAATGCCGCACTTGCAGATAACCATAGAAATCATGACGAGGTAAGTTATATCGCCGCTGAAGGTGCTGGAAGCTATCCATAGTGTGGCCATCCTCCATGAGGAGGTCCCCCAGACAGATAATCTGCTGGCGCTCCCAACCGCGAAACACATTCGCTGTAGAGAAGCCTGGGGTGAAGTTAGGATTCCCCACAAGGGGAAGCAGGGGAGACCCGGCCCAATTCCAGCCAAAACGTCTGGAGAGAGCTCTCCACGCTGCACGTAAAGTGCCTATATACTGCCCCCCCACCCCATCCCGGAGCACCGTCGGCAACCGACGCATCTGGAGAACATAGAGACGATGGTACGGCGCCACGATCTCGTCTATGTGCCTCACCAGCGTGCCTGCCCCACCCTCCAAGAGAGCCTCCACATGTTTAGTGATATATCGGAGATTATAGTTGCGCAAAGAGGGTAGCTCCAAGCCCCCCTCTGCCCGCCGACTCATAAGAGCCTGCAGGGGAATGCGAGATCGCTTACCTCTCCACAGGAACCCTCTTAAACCCGCTTCAAAACGCTTCCAATCAACAGCCGATATCCAAAGGGGTAACATGCGGAGGACGTACAGCCAACGAGGTAACTCAACCATAACATAGAGAGCAACTCTCCCTCTCAAAGATAATGGGAGAGACCGCCAACCCTGGAACGTGCGCAAGCTCCGAGTCAGGAGCCCAGGGATATTGACTTGATAGAGACAGTCCGGATTTTCAGGCAAATGGATTCCAAGATACTTAATTACCCCATTCGCCCAAACCAACGGAAACTCCCCCTCCCACACCGGTCTTACTTTGCCCCCCACGTCCAGCACCACAGATTTCAACGCATTGATTTTTAAACCTGAGAACGTGCCAAAGTGTCGTATCAAATGAAGCAGGCGATGGAGAGAGGCCGGCACAGATGTCAAACAGATCAGCATGTCATCAGCAAAGGCACTTATTTTCATTTCTTCGTCGCCTAGTCGTATACCCAAGATTCCCGAGTCCTGCTGAATGGCCTGGAGCAAGGGCTCCAACGCAAGAACAAAAAGCAGGGGAGATAGTGGGCAGCCCTGACGTGTGCCTCTCTCTAAAATAAAGGGCTCCGAGAAAGTTCCATTGACGCCCACCTTAGCCGAGGGCTGAGCATAGAGCGCTCTAATCCATTGTACAAAAGGCCCCTGAAGCCCAAAACCAGACAGCACTTGCCAAAGATAACCCCAAGCCACTCTCTCGAAAGCCTTCTCGGCATCAAGGCTCACCAAGAGTAAAGCTTCGTCCCTGTGTATACAATGATCCATTCCCAATAGCAATTTGGACAAGTTCCGAGAGGCCTCCCTACCCTGCACAAAGCCCACCTGTCTTGGGTCAATGAGCTTCGGCAGGATTGGGTTGAGTCGAGACGCCAATATCGAAGCCAGGATTTTCATATCGCAGTTAATAAGGGAGATAGGCCGATAGGAGGCCGGGTCCAAAGTATCTTTGCCGGGCTTTGGGATGACGGTAATGTCCGCGCAACGCATGTCTCTAGGGAAAATACCAGCAATGCGGGCATCTTCATACATCACCACCAAAGACGGCGCTAATCGTGAAGCTAGCATTTCATAGTATTCTATGCTAAACCCATCAGGGCCCGGGGCCTTATGAGATTTGCCGCGCTTAATCCCCCGTAACACCTCCTGCACCGTCAGCGGCGCATTAAGAGCCAGCAAATCAGCCTCGGCAATCTGTGGTAAGGATTGCGCGGCCAGAAAGTCCACCCCTACCGCATAATCTCGCTCCTCCTCACTATAGACCTGAGTAAAGAATTTTCTAAAAATCTCAGCTATATGCCCAGGCTGATGAAACAAGGCTCCGGTCTCCCCACGTAAAACAGGGATAAAGCGGGCCCCCCGAGGATCGCGAACGAGCTTAGCAAGTAAGGTGCCTGATCTGTTACCATATCGGTAAAGGCGATGACGATAGTATTGCATAGACAAGCGCGCCCTACTCTCAAGTAAGTCGTTCAATGCCGCCTGCGTACGAATATATTCCTTCTGTATCCTCTCGTCCCTGCCCCTCCCCAACCGGCGCTGGAGAGCGCTCAACGTGCGTTCCAGCACCAGGAGACTGCGATCCAAGTGCTTACGGCGCGCTAAGGTATAGGATATAATGGCTCCCCTCAACACTGCTTTACTGGCTTCCCAGAATAATAGGGGCGGGCAGTGGGGAAGGTCATTGAAAGAGACATAGTCATCCCATTGCTGTTCAAGATATTGCCGAAAGGCCTCATCTTCCCGAAGATAGGCGGGAAAACGCCAACCCCTCCGTTCAGGTCCCTGAGCGTCCCATACAATCCAGACAGGGCCATGGTCAGATATTACGACAGGATCGATACCCGCCTGTGATATCCGTGGAAAGCCACCCTCACTAATCAAAATGTAGTCGATATGGGACCATGTAAGATGTGCACGCGATTGGTGCGTGTATTCACGTACGCCAGGGTGTAGAACTCTCCATACATCTATGAGGTCTCCCATTCTACAGAGATACCCCACTCCCTTTTTGGTCCAGGAACCGGCTTGGCTCTGTTGGGATTTGTCCAGGCATGGGTCATGAGGGCAATTAAAGTCTCCTGCAATAATTAACTTATTCTGACCAGGATTATTCACTAATCACAGGAGTCGTTTTATAGAAGTCGTGATCATACACATTAGGGGCATATACATTCAGCAACCACACAGGTTCATGATATAATTTAGCATGTAATAAGATATATCGCCCGTGCTGGTCTGCCTCAATGTTATTCACTTCCAAGGGCACACCCTTCTTTACAAGGATCACCACACCTGCCTTCTTCGTGCCCGAGTCCGCCCCATATGCATTCGCTACCCAATCTCTGGCAAGCTTGCGATGCTCCAAGGCACTTAAATGCGTCTCTTGTAACAAGGCTATATGCACGCCCTTCCTCTTAAGCGTTTGCAAAATTTTGGTACGTTTAACAGGGGAGCCTATCCCTCCTACGTTCCAGGAGACAATCTTAACTTCAGGCATAGCACCCCACCACCAGGATGTTCAGTAGTTGATGCATGTGTATATGGTGCCAGAGGTGCCCAGCCTCACCCCCAGAACCCAAGTAGTAAGGGACTGCCACAGTATTCTCCCCATTCGGGGCGTTTGTGACCGTGGTACGTGAATTTAAGGCCACCCTTCTAGGATACCCCAGGGCCATGCTAGTTCCCTGGGGGCCCCCCCTCCCCCCCTCCCCCCCACTCCCTCCCCTCCCATTCAAACCAATCCCCCCCTCCACTCCCCCCACACAGACACATACGCCACACCCTCCCCTCTCTACCCCCCCATAGCTAATCCTCTTAAACCAATATATCGTCAATCTACACTCGCACCACCCATCCACATCTACCCAGTACACACACGCTGGCAGACACAGACACTCCCCCCTCCCAAATGAGGTCCCCCACAGTCCTCCCAGCACCCCACCATAGAGGGATAGAAGCATAATAACATAGCCAAAGACAACTTGAACATTCCCTCCCCTCACCCCCCTAGACCCCAACATCACACAATCACACAGTCTTGGAACCCAAGACGCTCCCAAAAGGGAGACAGATCACCGTCCATAGCACCTCCGGGTCACCAGCACACTAGGACAGTTCATCACTGCAGGCCAGCGGTCAATATCTCTGTCTATAATCCACTGGTCTTCCGCACCAAGGCCAAAGCTGCAAGTACGACGAGAAGGCCAAGACCTCATATCCGCGTTAGCACTGCACTTGCCGCACAGATTGCAAGTCTCTGATGTCAAGCATCTCAAGTACGCGCCCATATCTACTCCACATTATGCCCCGCTCAGCAGCAGTTCTTCAGGGGGCCGTTGTAAGCGAGGCAGGCGGGGACAGTTGAGCCACGAATTTGCGAGCGTCCTCCAGCTTAGAGAAAGCGTGGGTAGTGCCCTTGTAGAAAATCTTTAACACCGCCGGGTATACCAAAGCAAAACGTACTCCTTTTTGTACCAGCATCGAGCAGGTGGGGGAGAGTTCTTTACGTTGGGCGGCAAGCGCTGCAGAATAATCTTGAAACAATAGCACCACAGCGTTATCTAATTTCAGATCTCGTCGCTTCCTGTACGCCTGCAACAGGGCCGCTTTGTGCTGAAAATTGAGCAGTTTCGCCAAAACAGGCCGTGGGCGGCTACGGCTCTCCAACCGCTGCCCCAACCTGTGGGCCCGTTCCACTTTAATCTGCCCCAGTAAACTCGCAAGTCCCAGCTCCTTTGGCAGCCATTCTTCAAAGAGCTGAACTAACTGCTCATCCGTCCAGGACTCAGGCACTCCCACCAGCCTAAGATTGTTCCTGCGGGAACGGTTTTCTAAATCATCCACCTTTTGTATTAGTGCCTCAATCTGCTTTTGCTGCACTCGGTCGCTCTTCTCCAGGGCCATTTCACCCTCCTCCAATGCTGTCACACGATGTTCCGCCTCATCCATGCGGCGGGTGAGTTCAGCAAAAGTGTCCCCCATGTCTTCAAGTTTCTTGAGGACATGATCAAATTTAGGCTCCAGTAATTTTACTACCTCGTGAGCCACGTCCTCCGAACTGGTCTCCCCCCTGTCGGTATCTGGAGAGCTGGGCATGCTTCCTGCTCGAGCCGCCGCGGCCATTTTTGCCTCCCGCGTGCTCAGGGGTTTTTCTTTCTTTGAGGCCGCTCTCATGGTCCTCCCGGGGCGATTTAAGGCTTTCTCGTAACTCCCCACTTGCACCCAGATGTCAAAATACCGTACCCAGAAATCGGCGCTCGCCACTTGATGATAAATGCCGGTTAAATAGCAATGTGGTGCTGGCGGCCCGGGAGCACGATGAGGAAGCTCCTCACCCGCTCATGTGCTCACGTGATCTCCCCTGTCCAGATCTTTTAAAGCAAGGTCCGTTGTTTATGCCTCAGGTAGCTCGGTTCTCGCTTACGGCATGGCTCTTGAAAGGGCACGGTTAAGAGCTAGAGGCTATTCGGCGGCCGTGGTTGTGACCTTGTTAAAGGCGCGCAGGCAGTCTACTTTCTTAGCGTATGTTCGCGTGTGGCGCATTTTTGAGGCTTGGTGTGTGGATAGGAATTGTGAAGCCTTGCGAGCTTCGGTACCGCAGATCTTAACTTTCTTGCAAGATGGGTTCCAAAAAGGATTGGCGGTCACTTCCTTAAGAGTGCAATTGGCAGCGCTTTCCTGTTATAGAGGGAAGGTCAAGGGGCAAGCGCTTGGCTCCCATCCTGATGTTAAACGATTTCTGAGAGCGGTAGGTCTGTTGAGACCACCGTGCAGGCAGTTGGTTCCGGCTTGGGATTTGCAGTTAGTCTTGGCAGCATTAGGTTCACAGCCGTTTGAGCCCTTGGCTGAAGCGACTTTGAAGGATCTTACTCTGAAGGTCGTGTTCTTAGTGGCCATTGCGTCGGCAAGGAGAATTTCGGAGTTACAGGCGTTGTCTTGTAGGGAACCGTTCCTGTTTTTTTATGAGTCGAAGGTAGTCTTACAGCCGGTGCCGTCCTTTCTTCCAAAGGTATTGTCTCCTTTTCATGTAAATCAAGTAGTGTCTCTGCTGTTTTTCCGCTTAGCATCAGAGGGTTCTTCTAATCCGCAGTTGTACCTTTTAGATGTGCGGAGGGCTTTGAAGCGGTACCTCAGGCGGACGGCGGAGTTAAGACAGTCCGATAGATTATTTGTGGTGTTCGGAGGTCCTCGCAAAGGGGAAGCAGCATCCAAAGCCTCGATTGCTAGATGGATAAAGGAAGCAATAGCGGCTGCGTATCTTCTGAAGGGCAAGCTGGTGCCGGAAGGTTTAAGGGCGCATTCTACTAGAGCGCAGGCGGCTTCCTGGGCGGAGTATAGCTTTGTGCCGGCGGCGGAGATTTGTAAGGCGATGACGTGGTCGTCTTTAAATTCCTTTGTCAAGCATTATCGTCTGGATGTTCAGGCGCGTAGGGATACCTGTTTTGGAACAGCGGTGCTTCAGGCGGGTCTAGCAGGTCCCGCCCATTGAGTCTTTAACTGCTCTGTTACATCCCCAGAGTTTCCGGGACTAGACTGGAGGGACGATAAGGAAGTTTAAATTATACTTACCTGCTAATTGTAGTTCCTGAAGGAACTCCAGTCTAGTCCTGGATCCCGTCCCGGTCCTTTAAGAGATTTGGAGCCTGAAGCGGATATTTCACAGGTAAGAGAACAAAGGGAGCTGTGGAGCTTCGGGTTCAGGGGGCGGATTTATCATTCAGGGGTGTGAATGGTTAGGGGCAGTTGTTTCTTTCTGGAAGGGGAAGCAAAGGCCTTACCAGTTAAACTAAAGTTCATAAGATTAAGGTTAATGTTATGTTTGATTGGGTGGTTCACCAGATAGGGGGCACTGGATTTATGTGTGTGTTCTAACTTAATTGTTGCTCTGGTGAGTCTACTTTGTCAATAGGTTACTGGAGTGTGAGGAGGCGGTGCCTGTGTCCTTATACCAGTGTCATCAAAGAATGACGTGTATCGGTCTCCAAGCTGCTGGAAGAGGATGACAACCCAGAGTTTCCGGGACTAGACTGGAGTTCCTTCAGGAACTACAGTTAGCAGGTAAGTCTAATTTAAACTACTTTCACCTTGCTGCTCCTTATGCCTGGAATAAACTACATGTGTCTGTACATCTGGCGCCTTCTCTGACTCTTCAAATCCAGGCTGAAAACTCACCTCTTTGATGCCGCTTTCGGATCTTGACTCACCTGCTCTCCTTTGCATTTCCTTACCATTCTCCCTAGATGTATCCTATGTCTACAGCTACTGTGTTGTCTGTCTTGACTAGATTGTAAGCATTGATGAGCAGGAACCATCTTTTACATGTGTCTGTGCAGCACTGTGTATGTCTTGTAGCACTATACAAATGTTCAATAGTAGTAGTCTAGCAGATTGTGGATGCAAGTTTTTTAGCTCTTTGAAATTCTGAGAGAATACAAGAAAGATGTGAGAGGAAAGATTGATTTTGCTCGTGCACAACTATCTTTGTTGATGGATTTTTCACTGGAGTGTGATGTGGGAGGCTGCACTAGTCACTTTTAAAACCGGTACTCTTTTTGAATACTTATAGGAGGATGGAAATTGGTACAGCTTCCTGCCCCTATCTTGTTAAGTACACATTGAGCAGCTCGAAGATTGGAAAAGGAGATTTGGAGAAGGATTCTTCAAGCCTCACATTTAACAATTTTTTTATACCTCTTTATCATTTCAATCAAAGCGGTTTACATTGTAACTTAAACTTGATAAATATACATTAAACAGGGAGATAGCCCTCCATTGCTCAGAAAAATCCAAGTTAAATGACTTTCCCAAGGCCACAAGGAGTGCTAGTGGGAATCGAAACCTGGTCTCTTGGTTCCCAAGCCAGTGCTCTAACCACTAGGCTGCTACTCCACTCTGTGGACCTCAGTATCTCCTTCCTGCTCCCCCCTCCACAAAAAGATTTTAAGAAGGCTCTTCAGGCATGTGTGACTGCATGTCTGACAACAGGGGAATAGCACTGAGCCCAGCATAATTTTTATCTGCCCAGGGCTCCCCAAGGCCAAGTACTAAATGCTAAACTGGTCTATCTTGTCTGTGCGGACATCCGACTTCGTCCTTTGCTGGGGTGCTAAGTTGAGATTGAGGTTGCTAAGGGTGTCTGTGGGTTCTGTGCTGGTGTTTCCTGCGTTGCCTGACTGCCTGTGGGCATTGTTTGCGCTTCCCATGCTTTACTGTGCCCTTTATGCACCTTCCCTGGTGTACATCGGTGGCCCCTTTGCGTGTAGCAGTCTGCGTAGTTTCTGTGTGCGCTAAAAAATGTAAGGTCATGCATTTAGGTTGCAGCAATCCAAGGGAGCAATATATTATAGGGGTGAAGTACTTTTGTCCACTAAAGAAGAGCGGGACCTAGTGGTTGTGTCTGATGATCTTAAAGTAGCTAAACAGGTAGAAAAGGCGACGGCAAAAGCTAGAAGGATGCTTGGGTGCATACGGAGAGGAATGGCTAGCAGAAAAAAGGAGGTGATAGTGCCTCTGTATAAGTCTTTGGTGCAACCTCATTTGGAGTATAGTGTGCAATTCTGGAGACCGCACCTTCAAAAGGATGTGAACAGGATGGAGTCGGTGCAGAGGGTGGCTACTAAAATGGTTAGTGGTCTTCATTATAAAACATATGAGGACAGACTTAAGGATCTTAATATGTACACCTTAGAGGAAAGGCGGGATAGAGGCGATAAGATTGAGATGTTTAAATACCTCCGTGGCATAAATGTTCAGGGGGAGAGCCTCTTTCAATTGAAAGCAAGTTCTGCTACGAGGGGACATGGGATTGAGGGTGAAGGGGGATAGAATCAGGAGTGATATGCAGAAATATTTCTTTATGGAAAGAGTGGTGGATCCGTGGAATAGTCTCCCAGTGGAGGTCGTAGAGATGAGGACAGGAACTGAATTCAAAAAAGCGTGGGATAAACACAGAGGATCTCTAAAGGAAAAAAGGGGACTACTGTTGATATAGAAGGACAGACTAGATAGGCCATGTGGTCTTTTTCTGCCATCATATTTCTATGTTTTTGCTCTGGTCTGTGCAGACTTGGCATGCGGTGTGATGCGCCGACTTAGTGCACTAGCATTATCTGACTGCTGGTAGCAGTGGTAGTTCTTATGCCATCTTCAAAGAAGCGCTGCCTTGTCTGCGAAAAGCAGAAAGTCTTGTTTTATTCTGGTATCTGCTCAGATTTTCTTCTTCACTGCCGCAGGAGCTGACTTCTTGAAGCAGGATGATCATCAGGTCTACAGTCTTGGTGCTCTATCCTCTGGATGCTCCCCTTTGCGGAAGAGGTTGTTATCTGCTTATCCCCCTGGTGATGGAGGCCATCTGGCCATTTGGGAACATCTGGGTTCCGGGTTGTCCTTCCCTGAGTTCTTCTTTTGTCTGCAGCAACACGATCTTTCTGCATATTCGGAAGAGGGACAGCAGGCAAGTTGGAGCCTAGCTTGGTCCCTGCCTTCTAAGTGCTCTTGACGATGGTTGGAATCTGGAGATTTGGATCAGCTGTCCTTAGGCCGAGACCCGGAGTTCAGTCCCGATGCGTTGTGCTCTGATTTTGACCTGGAGAATGAATTGTCCCACTCTGAAGATCACAAGTCCAGTTTTATTTGCCTGTTAAGGAAGGACAAATTGGTGGCCCTGATCACTCAGGTGTCATCTGCCCTAAATTTGGCTGACCTTCCAGTGGCTGAAAAAGGGCTGTGGATTTCCCCCCCCCCCCCTTTCTTGCAGGGGGTTTGGAAGTCCAAGATGGCCTTTACTTTTTTGGAGGTTATCAAGAGCATAATATACTCTTGAGTGGGACTTGTCCACTCAGTGAAGGGGCATAAAGTTTGCAATAGGCTTTGTGCCCTACCGAAATAGGAACATGTTGAGTGGTTTAATATGCCGAGGAGCAGATGCACAGGTTACAGTGATTACAAAGTGGATCACCATTCCAATGGACGGTGAAATGGCCCTGAAAGACCCACTGGATCGTAAGGTGGACACTTTCTTGAAGAATCAGTTTGTAGTCTCCACTACAGTTCTTCAGTTGGTGGTGCGTGCGGGTCAGATGACTTGAGCTCTACTCTAGTGTTTTAAGTCCCTTGCACCAGAGATGATATGCCCGTCTTGAAGTCACCTATAGCTGTTTTGTTGACCGCTACATATGTCTCATCCGCTTGGCAGCTAAAGACTTTGCTCTGTCAACTGTAGTATGACGTTGGATATGGCTCACCCATTGGGCGTCAGATTTGTCCTCCAAATCCTGACTGACACAGCTCGCCTTCAAAGGGAGACTCGTGTTTGGGGCGGACTTAGAGAAGCTAGTTAAGGACTTTGGTGAGTCTAAAATTTATTGCCTCCTGGAGGATAGGCTAAAAAGTCTGGGAGGTGTACGGGCGCATCCTCCTCGTCTGTGTATGCCCATATTCCTCGCAGATGCTATTTGGACTACTACTATTACTAAGCATTTATAAAGCACTACCAGGCGCACGCAGCGCTGTACAATGAAAACACAAAAAGACAGTCCCTGCTCAAAAGAGCTTACAATCTAACAAGACAAAGCAAGAAAAGGAGTAGAAAAAGATAAGAACAAGGGCAAAGAGACAAGAGCGGGAGAGACAGGACAAAGGAAAGAGGTAACACAAGTGTAAGAGGAAGGAAGAAAGAAAGGTGAAATAAGAGGGGAAGGAAGGAGAACAGCAAAATCAAGAGCTAAAGGCAGAGGCGAAAAAATGAGCTTTTAACTTGAGTTTAAAGAAGGACAAAGATGCCTGACGTATAGACAAAGGAAGTTTATTCCAAGCGTAAGGAGCAGCAAGGTGAAAAGAGCGGAATCTGGAGTTGGCAGTAGAGGAGAAGGGCATAGCAAGAAGCAACTGGGAAGAAGAACGGAGTACACGAAGGGGGAAATAGGGAGAAATGAGAGAAGAAAGGTACTGAGGAGCCACAGAGTGAATGCACTTATAGGTCAGCAGGAGAAGCTTAAAGTGAATACAGAAACGGATAGGGAGCCAGTGAAGAGATCTGAGGAGAGGAGTGATGTGGGCAAAATGAGGCTGACGGAAAATCAAGCGGGCAGCGGAGTGCTGAATAGACTGAAGAGGGAAGAGATGAGACTGAGGGAGACCAGCAAGAAGGAGGTTACAATAATCAAGGCGGGAGGTGATTAGGGAATGGATGAGGGTTTTAGTAGTGAGCTTAGGGGTGGATTTTGTCAATGTTGAAGAGAAAGAAGCGACAGGTCTTAGCGATGAGTTGGATATGAGAGGAGAAAGAGAGCGAAGAGTCAAAAATAACACCCAAATTGCGAGCAGATGAAGCAGGTTGGAGAACAGAGCCATCAACAGAGACTGAAAAAGTAGAAAGGGAAATTATAGGAGAAAAAATGAGAAGTTCAGTCTTGGCCATGTTCAATTTCAGGCGACGATGGAACATCCAGGCAGCAATGGCAGAGAGAGAGCAAGAGATACGGGACTGGAAAGCAGAAGAAAGATCAGGAATAGAGAGAGAGATTTGGGAGTCATCAGCATAGAGATGGTACTGAAAACCATGAGAGGAAATAAGCGCACCAAGGGATTGGGTATAGAGAGAAAAAAAGAAGGGGACCCAAGACAGAACCTTGGGGGACACCAACTGAGAGCGGGACTCCCTTAGCTCCCAGGACATCCATAGATACAGCCCCAGAAAGCCCCCCCCCCCCCCTTTCCTTCTCTTCTGGGTTCCAGTTTCAGACTCGGCTCTTTTGTGAGCCGTGAGGGTCCAGGGACTCCAGCATCTCCAAAAGTGCCTGTTCCCATCAAGCGCAGTGATGACTTGGGGACCCATTCCAAGACATTTCCAGTGGGTGGCAGGCTCTGCCTTTTTTTCCAGGAGTGGGCCTAGATCACCATTTAGCATGGCTGTGTTCTGGAATGCAAAGAGCCTATTCCATCTGGTAAGGAGCTTGTGTGTAGTTAGGACTCCAATGAAAGGACAAATGAAAGAAAATAAAAAGAAATAGGAACAAAAGGGAGCTTATCCCATTTATCCTTGGAACTGGGACAGTTTGTGGGGAAACTGTGTGCACGTTAGACGTCAATGAGCAGGACTGGCTGTCTGGACCAGAGTCATTGAGTTGGCCAGGTTTCAGTCGAGGGGTACTGCGGTGGCAGCCTGTGCCTTTTTAAAAAATAAAAAAATAAAAATCACTTCTCTTGTGTTCCTGCCTGCTGCCTGCCCCGGTTTTCTCCTCTGTAGTCAGAGAAAATAGTGGTGAGTGCTCTAAGCCTTCCTTCTTTCATTTCTTGCATCGGGACCATCAGGGGTGATTTGTTTTTTCTACACGAGTCCCTCATGCTGTCAGAGAAGCTGCATTGCACAGCATGTAGGGGCCAGTTTGGTGCTCAGAGTTTGCCACACTTGTGAAAAAGAAGGCAGAATGGCAGAAATAGTACTGTCGGAGTCCCTCACAATGTCGGGAGAGATTTCAGGCTCGCTGGAAATTATAGTGCAGTATTCCTTTTGATGTTGGGTTCCCATGGTTTTGGCAAGAACTGTGGTCATGTTGACTTCTCCCTCCATGTCTCAGGGGAACCGGAGGCAGGGGAACTTCAGAATTGCTCTCCAACTTGCTCTGTTGTCTCCAGGCTCAGATGCCAATTTTTCTGGATCTTCAGTTCATCCTTTTTCTGTGGAATTTGTTTTTTTTTTGCTTCACCAGGCTTACTACTTAAAGCAGGGGATGGGAAGCCCTTCGGACCAGAAGAGCATTTCTAAGTGGGCCACAGGGACCTTTTCTTGGTCTCAAATGGGAGACTCTCCAGAGTTGGGAGATCTTCCTATAAAGAAAAAGCATGTGGAGATGGAGACTTGGAATGAGCAAGCTTCCTGTCATTCTGGGGCCTCCGAGGACCCGTTGGAGGTCCTTCAGATCTTTGGGGTGATTCCCTGACTCCAGAGCTGGATGAGGGGGAGATTGCTCCCGAGGAGGACCTTAACATCATCTGTGTCTTTAGGCTTGAGGAACAGTCATTGCTTATTGCTCATTCTTTGATGGCCCTTAATATTTCCCAGCTTCCTCAAGTAGCGGAGGAACCCTTGGAAGATCTTCTCTTGCAGGCCATTTAGACCTCTCGCACTTCTTTTCCAGTACATAGATCCATCAAACAGATGATAAAGGCTGAGTGGGAGGTTCCTGAGGCTAGCTTGCATAGTGGAGGAGCTATGGCTCATTTATATCCCATTCCACCGTGGAAAAGGGTCTTCTCAAGTTGCCTAAAGTGCATTCCCTAGTGTCTGCTGTCACAAAGATGATTACCATCCTCATGGAAGGCAGGGCAGCATTGAAAGATGTACAAGATCAAAAACTTGACTCTCCTAAAGCAAGCTTTTTGAGACCAATGCTTTGGCTTGACAGGCATCCATTTGTGAAGCCTATGTGACTAGGGCATGTATATGTTGGGCCCAAGCTTTGCCGGACTCTAACTTGGAGGCATGTCAGCCCATGTCAGAGGGCGCTAAGCTGGAATTTGCATCAACTTCTCTGGCAGATGCCTTCTGTGACATGGAGAGGGCTTCCGTCAAAAGCATAGCATCCATCATTGTGGCCAGGTGTTTTCTCTGGTTACACAACTAGTAGGCAGACATCTCGTCTAAAACACATCTTAGCAAGCTCCCCTTTAAAGGCAAGCTGCTGTGTGGGGAAGCTTTGCACAAGTTGGTCAAGGGTCTTGGTGACTCCAGATGCCAAGGCGAGTTGCTTCTTCAGCAGGAGTAGAGGTAGGATGTCAGAAGAGTTCACTGCCCTAGCACAGTCACTTGTCAGTTATATTCGGTCTTTAAAGTCCTTTCCAACATTTGACCATCACCATCCTTCTGCTCTACCATGCCGATCTCCCTTCCCTCTCCCTCTCTGCTTGCCTCCTTTGCCCCCCTCCCCTCCCCTCTGTCATCACCTCCCCCTGATTCCCCTCCCCCTTCTATTCCCCTCTCACATGTTTGGATGTCTCTTCATCCACTCACTAATACAGAACTGCCTAAGTCCATTTCTTCATCACGGAACAGAAACTACTCTCTGGATTCAGGGCCCTCCTCCTGGTTGCTGGAATCTTCCCTTAGTTTTCTGCCATTCCTACTTGACATGCTAAACACTAGACTGTCCTCCGGTACCTTTCGTGCTCCTTGGAAGCACGCCATAGGCCATCCGTGCCTAAAAAAGCAAAACCAAACAACCCCCCCCCCCCAAAAAAAAAAATCTCTTGACACAGCCCACAATTGCCCAGTCTCTAATCTTTCTTATCTCTCTAAAATCGTCGAAAAGGCAATCTTCTCTCAGCTTGTCCACCACCTTGATTCTATTCATTTTCTCCATCCCCGCAGTCCAGTTTTCGTCCAGGTCACAATGGCGAGACAATCATCCTTTCTTTCATGAATGAAATTCATGTAGCACAAGACAATGGTGATCTTTCCTTGGCAGTATCCCTGGATCTTTCTGCAGCCTTTGACCTTGTCAATCATTCTGTTCATATAAGAACATTAGATATGCCATACTGGGTCAGACCAAGGTCCATCAAGCCCAGTATTCTGTTTCCAACAGTGGCCAATCTAGGTCATATGTACCTAGCAGTTTCCCCAAGAGACACAAGTTCCACAATGCTTGTACTAGGTCAAGCATTGATATCTTCGGTCACTTCTTAATAATGGTTTATGGACCTTTCCTCCAGGAACGTGTCCAAACCTTTTTTAAACCCAGCTACACTAACAGCCTTTACTACATCCTCCAGTAACAAATTCCAGAGTTTGATTACACGTTGAGTGAAAAAATATTTTCTTTTATTAGTCTTAAATAGTTTACCCTGTAACTTCATTGCATGTCCCCTAGTCTTTCTATATTCTGATAAGGTAAACAATCGATCTACGTTTACCCGTTCCACTCCGTTCATTAATTTATAGACTTCTATCATATCTCCCCTCAGCCGTCTCTTTTCCAGGTTAAAGAGCCCTAACCTTTTTAGCCTTTCTTCATAGGAGTATCCTTCCATCCCCTTTACCATTTTGGTGGCTCTTCTCTACCTTTTCTAAAATCGCTATATCCTTTTTAAGATAAGGCGACCAGAATTGCACACAATATTCAAGGTGCGGTCTCACCATGGAACGATATAGAGGCATTATAATATCTTTTGTTTTATTTTCCATTCCTTTCCTTATCATACCTAGCATTCTATTTGCTCTCTTGGCCGCCGCTGCACACTGGGCCGAGGGTTTTAACATGGTATCCACAATGACGCCTAAATCTTTTTCCTGGGTGGTGGTTCCTAATGTGGAACCTTGCATCGTGTAACCATAGTTTGGGTTGTTCTTCCCTAGGTGCATAACCTTGCACTTGTCCACATTAAATTTCATCTGCCATTTTGATGCCCAGTCTTCCAATTTATCAAGATCCTCTTGCAATTTTTCACAATCCTCTTGGGTTTTAACAACTTTAAATAGTTTTGTGTCATCTGCAAATTTGATAACCTCACTCGTTATTCCACTTTCCAGGTCATTTATGAATATGTCAAAAAGCAGCGGACCCAGCACAGATCCCTGGGGTACACCACTATTCACCTTTCTCCATTGGGAAAATTGGCCATTTAGCCCTACCCTCTGCTTTCTATCTTTTAACCAGTTCCTGATCCACAATAGTACACTGCCTCCTATCCCATGACTCTTTAGTTTTGCCAAAAGTCTCTGAGGGACCTTGTCAAAGGCTTTCTGAAAGTCCAGATACACAATATCAACCGACTCACCTTTGTCCACCTGTTTATTCACTCCTTCAAAAAAACATAACAGATTAGTAAGACAAGATCTTCCTTGTCTAAAGCCATGTTGGCTGTCTCCCATTAGGTTGTGACTATCTACATGCTGAGTAATTTTATTCTTTATGATGGTTTCTACCATTTTTCCCGGTACTGACGTCAGGCTCACCAGTCTGTAGTTTCCCGGATCACCCCTGGAACCCTTTTTAAAAATTGGTGTTACGTTGGCAATCCTCCAATCTTCAGGTATTAGAGATGATTTTAATGATAGTTCACAGATTACTGATAGCAGTTCTGCAATCTCATATTTCAGTTCTTTCAACACCCTTGGATGTATACCATCCGGCCCAGGTGATTTGCTACTCTTCAGTTTATCTAATAGTTGTAAGACATCTTCCCGATGTATCGATATTTCCTTCAATTCTTCCACACCTTTAAATACCACTTCAGTCATGGGTAACCATCCCTACATCTTCCTCAGTAAAGACCGAAGCAAAGAATTCATTCAGTCTCTCCGCTATCGCCTTGTCGCCTCTTAGTGCTCCTTTAACCCCTTTATCATGTAATGGACCAACTGTCTCTCTCACAGGTTTTTTGCTACGAATGTACTTGAAAAGGTCTTTATTTCGCGTTTTTGCTTCTGCAGTAAGCTTCTTCTCAAATTCTCTCTTTGCCTGCCTTATCAATGCCTTGCATTTGACTTGCCAGTGCTTGTGCTGTTTCCAGGTTTCGTCGTTTGGCTCTTTTTTCCATTTCCTGAAAGATGCATTTTTGGCAACAACAGCCTCTCTGACCTCACCTTTAAACCATGCTGGCAGTTTTTTGGACTTCCTTCCACTTTTCTTAAAGCGTGGAATACAGCTGGTCTGGGCTTCCAAGATAGTATTTTTCAACAACACCCAAGCTTGATGTACGTCTTTAACCTTCACAACTGCTCCTTTTAGTTTTTTCTTAACTGTTTTCCTCATTTTATCATAGTCTCCCTTTCGAAAGTTAAAAGGTAGTACTGTGGATTTCCTTACTATCCCTCCTCCACTAATTAAATCAAAGGCGATCATGCTATGATCACTTTTGCCAAGTGGCCACAACACCCTTATCTCTTGCACTAGATCTGGTGTTCCACTAAGGACTAGTTCTAATGTTGCTTCCACTCTGGTTGGTTCATGAACCAGCTGCTCCAAGAAGCAGTCATTTATTTCATCTAGGAACTTTATCTCCCTAGCATGTCCTGACGTGACACTGACCCAGTCGATACCGGGGTAATTGAAATCACCCATTATTATTACTGCGCTGTAACTTTTGTTAGCTTCCTTGATTTCTTTGAGCATGTCATCATCTATTTGGTCATTCTGGCCAGGTGCTCGATAGTACACCCCCACTGCCATTGCCTTCCCCCTTTTATATGGAATTTCAATCCATATAGATTCTACAGCAGATTTTGTTTCCTGCAAAACTTTAATCCTTTCTGAGTCAATGCCCTCTCTAACATAGAGCACAACCCCTCCACCAATTTGATCAGCTCTATCATTACGATATAGTTTGTACCCAGGTATCACAGTGTCCCACTGGTTGTCCTCCTTCCACCATGTCTCTGATATTCCAATCATATCTAACCTTTCATTTAGTGCTATATATTTTAACTCTCCCATCTTATTCTTTAGACTTCTAGCATTTGCATACAAGCATTTTAGAGAATGTATTTTATTCATGTTAATTTGGCTATTGTTAGACATGGGTAAATTGGGATCTTTAAGCTCTGTCTGCTCCATACTTGAGGGCATTTGGGCTACTTTACTCTTTTGTGGAACCTCTCTGCTTTTGGTAGTATCCTTCAAGGATACATTCTTCCGAACCATCCGCTCTTGGGCGACTGTCGGCTTTCCTCTAATATCTAGTTTAAAAGCTGCTCTATCTCCTTTTTAAAGGTTAATTGCCAGCAGCCTGGTTCCATCCCGGTTAAGGTGAAGCCCATCCCTTCGGAAGAGCCCCTCCTTTCCCCAGAATGTTCCCCAGTTCCTAACAAATCCAAAACCCTCATCTCTGCACCATTGTCTCATCCACGCATTGAGACTCCAGAGCTCTGCCTGCCTTTTGGGTCCTGCGTGTGGAACAGGAAGCATTTCGGAGAATGCTACCCTGGAAGTTCTGGATTTCAACTTCCTACCTAAAAGCCTAAATTTTGTCTCCAGAACCTCCCTACCACATTTTCCTGTGTCATTGGTACCGACATGTACCAAGACAGCAGACTCCTCCCCAGCACTATCTAAGACCTTATCTAGGTGGCGCGTGAGGTCCGCTACCTTCGCACCAGGCAGGCATGTTACCAGGCAATCCTCACGTCCACCAGCCACCCAGCTATCTACATGCCTAATGATCGAATCACCAACTATAACGGCTGTCCTAACCCTTCCCTCATGGGCACATGGCCCTGGAGAAACTTCCTCGGTGCGAGAGGGTTTTACATCACCTGGAGGACAGGTCCTAGTTACAGGATCACTTCTTGCCACACCAGGGTGGTGCTCTCCTGTCACGTGACCTCTCTCCTCCATGGCAACAGGGGTGCTGCCAGACTATCTTGCCTTCTGTTGGTATTAGGGACTTTGTCCTTCACTTGTTTCACTCTTTTCTTTTTGCATGTTCTTTCATGGGTTTTTTTGGGGTGATACCCCCTGGATCCTGTTCCTCTCCCCTGTGGAGTTCCACAGGAATTGGTTCTTGCCCCTCTTTTATTTAACATCTTTCTGGCACCATCACCATACTTATCCAACAGTTAGGAATATCAGCGTACTAGTACACTGATGATATCCTCCTTATGCCATATCAGCTCCCTTCAACCGGATCTCACCCTCATTAATACCTGCTTATCTGAAATCTCTTCCATGTTTTCTCAGAATTTTCTCTATCTCAATGTGTCTAAAACCATGGCCATGTGGTTTTCCTTTGGCGTTCCCTCTCCCACAGTGGCTCCTGTTCTTTCTGGTTAACCTATTCCCCTAGTCTCCTCTTTATATTATCTAGGGATGATTCTTGATTCTGGTTTAACATTTCATGACCACATCTCATTGCTCACGCGACGTTCTCTCTTTTATCTTTGACAGATTCAGGCCATTTGTCATTTCCTATCCACTACTTCTCTGACTATTCTTTTGCTGTCTTTAGTTATGTAACGTCTTGACTTTTGCAACCTTGCCCTTGCTGGACTTCCTCAGTCTCAACTACACTGACTGCAACTGATTCAAAATTCTGCTGCCAGACTCCTTTTCCATGCTTCCCGACATGATCATATTACCCCGCTGCTTATTCAGTTACACTGGCTCCCCATAGATTATCTCATCCATAATAAGGTTCTCATTATCGTCCATCGCGCCATTTATACTCTGTCCCCGCAGTATCTATCTGACCTGTTGCAATTCCACATTCCCACCTGTAGCTTCCGTTCAGCTTATGTCAACTGTTTATATCTCCCTTCCCCATCACATGCCCACCTACAGTCCACCTGTCACTCTGCTTTTGTTTTCTGGGTCCTTCCCTGTGGAATTCCCTTCCCAGCTGGAAACAGTTTTTCCCAAATTCAAAGCACGTTTGAAAACTCATCTCTTCTGTTCCACCTTTGATCTTCGCCCCCCCCCCCTCTCCCTGAGGATCTCTCCTTGCCAGTAACCCCTAACCGTTTTATACATATGCTTTGTCTCTGTCCTATCCTTCATTGTAGTTCCTTTTCCATTTCGGCGTTAGCGATTTTCTGACTAATTTGTATATTGTACACCTTCCTAGTGTTATGAAGGGCGGTATAACAAACAACTGAATAAACATAAATGGTGCTGGCCAGTTTGGGCGGGAGGGGGTCTTCTGTACGTGTTTCCGTTTTGGCCCATGATTGGCCACCTGCTCCAGAGGTTAGAAGCGCACTGTGGCCATATGATCTTGATAGCTCCGGTTTGGCTACGGAGACTGTAGTATGCAGATCTACGTTGCTTATTGGCAGTGGTGCCTGTCGATACTGGACAACCTTCTCACACAAGGGCCAATTCTTATGCCTCAGGTGGCTTGGTTCTCCCTTACGGCTTGGTTTTTGAAAGGGCATGCTTAAGTAAAAAGGGCTTTTTGGCACAGGTGATCACTACCTTGCTAAAGGCCCATAAACGCTCTACGTTGTCATCTTATATTAGGATCTGGTGGGTGTTCAAGAGCTGGTGCTCATACAAGGGCCTAAGGGCTCTGTCTGCTGTGATTCCGGATGTGTTGTGTTCTTGCAAGCAGGTCTGAACAAGATCCTGGCATTGACTTCCTTGCGAGTGCAGGTGGCTGCTTTGACATGCTACAGTGGATGGGTAGAGTGGGTCTTCCTTGCTGCTCATCCAGATGTGGTCCATTTTCTTAGGTTGGTCAAACAGGTCCCCCCCTCCGGTGCACCCTGTGGTCCTATTGGGGCGACCTTTCAAGCCGCTGGTACATGCGACCTTAAAGGATCTTACCCTGAAGGTGGTCTTTTTGGTCACTATCTGCGCAACCAGACAGATCTCCAAGTAGCAAGCCTTGTCGTGTAGGGAGCCCTTCCTGTTTGTCTAAGGAGAAGGTAGTCTTCAGGGCCCATTCCTTCTTTCCTACCCGAGGTGATCTCGGTGTTTCACCTGGATCAACCAGTCACACTCTCGGTCTTTTCCTCAGGGGGCACAAATCCTGATGATCGACAATTGCATGTGCGCAGAGTTATGTGTAAATATTTGGAGCGGATTGAACATCATTCTGCAAATCAGAACATCATTTTGTGGTGTTTCGGGGTCTGCGTAAAGGAGAGGTTGCTTCTAAGGCTTTAGTGGCTCGTTGGTTGGAAGTGGTCATTGCCTTGGCCTGTCTGTTGAAACACAAGCCTCTGCCTTTGGGGCTGCACGCTCATTTGACCAGAACTCACGTGACTTCCAGGGCAGAGTTTGGTCTGGTTCTTCCTATTGATATTTGTAGAGCAGTGACATGGTTGTCTCTTCATTTGTTTGTGCAGCACTGTTAGGTATTCAGGCTCGGAGAGATGTGCAATTTGGAGCCAGTGTGCTGCAGACTGGCCTCGCAGGTCTCACCTGTTGTTGAGTATTGCTATGGAGCATCCCACACATCTGGACTGGACTGTAGGGATGATAAGGAAGGTGAAATTAGATCTTACCTGCTAGTTGTCTTTCCTTAAGTCCCTCCAGTCCAGGACCCGACATTGTTTCATGTTTCAGGTCTCTTGATCAGAGAGAGCCCGGGTCTGTGTGTGTGTTTACGGTGGCAGTTTTGAAGATGAGTTTGTGTTCCATAAGTGGTTCCCTAGGTCTTGATCAGGCCTTTTCGGGGCCACTGGTCTAGTAAGGAGATGTCTCTCCTTGCTGTTCTTCTCTAGTGCTGTACATAGTTCTTTAAACCGTTTAAATCATGTTAGCTAATTTTAAAAAAATGGTGTTTTGCCACTTGGCGAATTTGTGCTCTTTGGAGTCTGATTTGTCAATAGGATACTGGTCTTGGAGTCTGTGAGCAGAGCCCTTGTGTTGTGATATCACAAAGCTTGATATGCTCAGTCTCCAACTGCTGGTTGGGGGAGATAACCCACATGTGTGGACTGGAGAGAACCAAGGAAGGACAATTAGAAGGTAAGATCTAATTTCACCTTACTGCATCCTCTCGTAACGAATTCTAGAGTTTGATTACACGCTGAGTGAAAACATATTTCTCCGATTTGTTTTAAATGTGCTATACTGTAGCTTCATTGCGTGTCCCCTAGCCTTTCTACTTTTTGAAGGCATAAACAACCGATCTATGTTTACCTGTACTACTCCATTCATTATAGGGATAGGGCCAGGTCAGTTGGGCAGTGAGGTAGAGTTTGGGGCACAGCATTTTTAGTTGGCTGGTTGTTAGTATGACTACCTTTTATGTATTATACACTGCCTTGAATGCAGTTTACATATGGTGGTATATAAAAAGTTTTTTAAATAAATACAATTTTATAGATAAGATATGCCATACTGGGTCAGACCAAGGTCCATCAAGCCCAGTATCCTGTTTCCAGCAGTGGCCAGTCCAGGTCACAAGTACCTAGCAGGTTCCCAAAAAGACACACAGATTCCACATTGCCTGTATTGGGTTAAGTAGTGGATTTCCTGGGTCCTCTTTAATTATGGTTTATGGACCTTTCCTCCAGAAACTTGTCCAAACCTTTTTTTAAACCTAGCTACATTAACAGCTTTTACTACATCCTCCGATAACAAATTCCAGAGTTTGATTACTCATTGAGTGAAAAAATATTTCTCTTATTAGTCTTAAACAGGTTACATTGTAGCTTCATTGCATGTCCCCTAGTCTTTCTACTTTTTGATGGTGTAAACAATCGATCTATGTTTACCCATTCTGCTCCATTTATTAATTCATATATCTCTATCCTAGCTCCCCTCAGCTGTCTCTTTTCCAAGGTGAAGAGCCCTAATCTTTTTAAACCTCTCCTCAAACGGGTATCCTTCCATCCCTTTTACCATTTTGGTGGCTCTTCTCTGTACCTTTTCTAATTCTGCTATATCCTTTTTATGATACGGCGACTAGAATTGCACACAATATTCAAGGTGCGCTCGTACCATGGAGCAATACAGAGGCATTACAATATCTTTGGTTTTATTCTCTATTCCTTTCCTTATGATTCCTAACATTCTATTTGCTCTCTTGGCCGTGGCTGCACACTGGGCAGAAGGTTTCTCTCTCATGACACCCCCTCCCCCCCCATCAGGCTTTATCCTATCTGTCTCTGTCAATCTCTTCTAAACTCTCCTGCCCACCCGACTTCACTCAGTCTCTCTCACTCACCGATTCTTGCCTATGCTAGCCCCCAATTTTGGTTGCAGCTCCTGAAAAACACAGCTTTTCACACTTCCCTCACTATGATGGGCTCTTCTGCATGGTTGAGTCATATGATGGAGTAAGTTCAGACTGATGATCTGGCTCTAAGGAATCTGTCCCTTGTGCATGTTTTCTAGTTATCAGGAAGCATGTGTAGGGAGAGGTTTTAACCATATCAGGGCCTGTAAATTTGCCAATTCCCTGTGCTATTTAGCTTATACTGCTGCTGCTAGTCAGACCTTAGGGGAGTGAGCAAAGAGAGGGGGGAAGATTTTATTGCTCCTGCTCGTGTTGAGATTAGATTGTGGAAGGAAATCTTGGGTTTCCTACATATGCACAGCCTTGCTTCTAGGCCCCAGTGGCTTATGCCTTAACAGCCCTGTTTTCTCATAGGTTATAATGCAGTATTTTGTTTAAAATTAAACATTTGTTCAAATGTCCTCACATTTCTAAGTGCAACTAATCTTTATATATAAAATACTAAGTGTCTTTTATCAAAGCTTATTTCTTATCTACCAGACCAGTCCAGAATGAATGAGTTATGCCTTATCAGCAGATGGAGATAGAGACCGAACACTTGAGCTCTGCTCTGTATAGTGCACTGTGCAGCCACATTGTCTCCAGCAGATGGTAGACTGACATATCCTGCAACATTTTTGTAGAGTCTGATGGATGTGATTCCTGGGCCCAGTTGGAGACCTGATTGCCTGGTTGAGTTGGAACAGGTGTGCATTTGGACCTCTGCTGGGCACAGGGGGGAATACTTGGAGGAGTCCAGGTCACTTCCCCCTTCTTTATTTCTCTCTCTCTTGCTCTCTTTCCTTGTAGTGCCTTCTCTGCTTCCCTATCTTTCCTCTGCTGGCGTCTCTTAAAAAATCTATGCTGAGGAAGTTGAGAGGGTCATACGCCTATGTTGTGAACAGGACGAGATCCCAAGGCAGGTAGGTGGCTCCTGTGCAAGGACTCAGGGGTAAGAGAAGCAGGAGGGCTGTGATGAGCACCCTGAATGGTATAGAGTTGTTAAGGACCAGCAGCGGCAGTCCATGTGGCAGTAAGGTATGATACTGTGTGTTGAGAGTGGCGGTGAGGCCTGTTAGTAGAGCCAGGAGCAGTTCACATTTCTTTGCTACAGCAGCAGCAAAGCAGTATTGATTGTTTGACTGCAGTGGCAGCTAGATTTTCTAGTAGCAGCAGGAGTGGCATGGGTTTATGTGGTTACAGTAGTAGCGAGGTTTGACAGCAGCACTGGATGTGCCCTTTAAGCTAACAGAAAACATTCAGCGTCATGGGCGGCACAAGGAATTTCAGAGAGAGAGGCCACAGGGCTGCAGTGGATGAGTGCAGGTCAAGTGTCCCATGTACTGCTACTGCAGCAGCTGTTGGCAAGAGAGCTTGGCATGGTGCAGCTTAGGTCCATGGAGTCCATGCAGAGGGAGCCTAGCTGGGTCCTTTTTTTTTTTTTTTTTTGCAAAGCTCTGCCTTCCATAGCAGCAGCCCAGAGTGCCTGTGCAGTGTAGGAATGGCCATTTTTGCAGTGTAAGAAGAGTGGCCATTTTATTGTTAATGGTTTTGGCAATTCTGTCTTCTACTGGTCCCCCTCCGTCTTGGCTCCGCAGGGAGTGGGGCAGATGGTTGGTATTGGTTTCTGATAGGCTCTGAAGGACATCTAGGTCACTACGTTTTGGGCTCAGGAGGCTGTCCTTTACCCCAGAGGAAGTGCTCTTGGGTTCTTTATTTTTTTTAATGGCATCATTTCAGAGGCCGTTGGCCCTTAGAGATCTGCCTCTTCTTATCTGAGTACAGAGGCCAGGGCTTGTTGCACATGAATAGACATCAGCACTGTGCTCAAGTTGTGTTATGGTTAACAGTTGTAGGACCCAGGTATAGATATATAGGAGTCCTTCGAGGACGGTGTTCTCGGTTGCTGCCCTCTATGTCCCCTCAGTGGCTTGGGTCTTTCAGAGGGAAGACCTTCCAGCTAGACTGGTGCAGACTTTAGAAGCATCGTGTATCTTGGTTCTGTAGTTGCTGAAGGAGTTGCTGGCTGAGGTTTCTGCTTGAGCAGAGCCTGTGAAGTAGTTGTCCTCTGAAGCAGGGTGGCTCATCATAGGGGCTGAACTTGGGATCAGCAGGACCATGGCCAGGTACTTCTTTGGCTTCTGAGGAGCTGGTGAAACATTGTGTCCTAGAATGGATGCTCTGATGGTGTTGGTTGCTAAGACAACTGCCTTCCTTTTATAGGGAGGGATGAGCTAAAGCTGCATTTAGAAGCTAGCACAAAGCCAAGGCTAGGTTGCTCTGGTCTCCATGGTGCCTTGCTGATCCTTTGGAGCAGAGAGGCCTGGTGGCCTGCATGTTGGTTGATTTGGCTGGCTGGATTGGCTTTTGGGGCCGAGGACTTGGTAGTCAGATAGGTCTCAAAACTATACGTCTGGTGAAAGATCGCAACGGAGCAAGCTTCCCATCTGGGAGTGCCTTTCTCTTCAGGGATGATCTAGATTTGGATCTGAGAGACCAAGCTTCAGAGGTTCCTGAGAGGCTGACTTGAGTAATCTGGTATTGGCCAAACATGGTGATTGCTTAGCTTTCCAAGCTTATAGCTGGCTATTTGTCCTGTTGAAATGATAGAGCAGCCATTATTTCAGATCAGAAAACTTCCCAGCAGCTGCAGGGGATGCCCAGTGTTAGACCTGGAACATGTTGGGCTGATCCATCCTAGATGTGCTGTGTGCTGGCATTTCCCCCCACCTCAGGTAGGACAAGGTTTTCTCTGTCAGGAAGAGCAGCAGTGCACGGCACCTTTAGAGAAGCAATAGCATTTTTGAAGGTGATAGCTCGCAAATCATTTTATGTGAAGTGGAGCAAAAGCCTGCTTAACAGCGCCTCTAGATCGCATTTCATCTCTGCTAAGAGGCAGTCTTCTAGATGTGCTTATGCTTGCAGAGGAGAAAAGTTCTTCTTCTGCTGTTAGCTATCCAGTCACACAGCTGCCCATTACTATACTTTTAGTAGTGTTGCCTTTCTTTGTCTGGGACTTCATATGTCCTTCATTAGAGTACAGCTCTGTGCTATAGCTTCCAGTGGATTCTTGCTCAATGTTAAGGGCTGCTTGTGTTTAGAAATCCATTACAGAGGGCCCTCTTTGTTTGAGACATTGATTTTGTGATATCTTCATTTATTAAAGCTCTCTTTGCATCTTGGAATCGACTGTGTTCAGCTTCCTCACCTGGGCGACTAATGTCCTAGTAGCCATCACCTTCGCAAGAAGAGTTGGGTGTGCTGGCATTGATGGCAGCTGGCTCTCTGGTCACGCCCTAAGTTCTGGCTTTCAATTGTCATTCTGTTTCATATGAGCATAGTCTTAGAAACATAGAAACAAAAATATGACGACAAAGACCACATGGCTTATGTAGTCTGTCCTTCCATATCAACAACTACAACAGTCCTCTTTTTTTTCCTTTAGATATCCTCTCTGTTTGTCCCATGCTTTTTTGAATTCCGATACTGTCCTCATCTCTACCATCTCCACTGGGAGACTATTCCACGGATCCACCACTCTTTCCATAAAGAAATATTTCCGCATATCACTCCTGAATCTATCCCCCTTATTTGTTTATTTTTATTTATTTATTTATTTATTTATTTCTCTTATATACCGCGCTATTTGATATCAGTGCGGTTTACATGGAACATCAAGGTATTTTACGGTGGGGGATTACACCGTAATTACAAATAACAGGGATCTCAACTTGGATAACCATATTAACTATTTACACATATATTTACAGGGAACATGGGCTATGGAGGGTTAAGTGGCTTGCCCAAGACCACAAGGAGCACCTGTGGGACCAGAAACCCCAGTCCTTCCAGCCCAGGGTTGCTGCCCTCTAGTGGGATTTGAACCCCCGACCTTCTGGCCTGAAGTACCTTGCCTCAACCACTAGGCCACTCCTCCACTCCCTTCACCCTCATCCCATGTCCCCTCGTAGCAGAACTTGCTTTCAATTGAAAGAGGCTCTCCCCCCTGAACATTTATGCCACAGAGATATTTAAACATCTCAATCATATCGCCTCTATCCCGCCTTTCCTCTAAGGTGTACATATTAAGATCCTTAAGTCTGTCCTCATATGCTTTATAATGAAGACCACTAACCATTTTAATAGCCACCCTCTGTACTGACTCCATCCCGTTTATATCCTTTTGTAGGTGCGGCCTCCAGCATTGCACACTATTCTCCAAATGAGGTCGCACCAAAGACTTATACAGAGACACTATCGCCTCCTTTTTCTGCTAGCCATTCCTCTCCGTATGCACCCAAGCATCCTTCTGGCTTTCACCATTGCTTTTTCTACCTGTTTAGCCACTTTAAAATCATCAATCAATCACGTCCAGGTACCGCTCTTTTGTGGACAGAAATACTCTTTTCCCCCCCCCCCCCCATGTCACCTGATGAGCATAGCAGGGGATTTCTTTTTGAGGCCCCATTGTGCCTACATTCTCCTGCAGGAAGGTCTCTGGAAAAGCCTGGCCATGTATTAGCTGGGAGTTCATCTGACAGTGCTAGAGTGTTTCGGGGCAGTTATAAGGTATGCCATTGACTTTGTGTCCCAAGGTGGGCCATTCCTGGAAGTACATTTTTTGTGCCTTAATCTGACTGAGCCCTCACTGGTCTGTCATCTTAGGCGGGTTTCTGAGATTGGGGGGTTCCTGCTTTTGAGTCTCTCTTTAGAGGTTCTTATTTTGTAGGTGTCATTTCTGGTGGTTTATGGTTAACTTCATCATCTGGATGGTGTCATGATGAGTCCCCTGCTTGTGTTTTGTGATAGCAGATATCCAGACAGTTAGTTCCTTTTCTCCAGAATGTGTGGGCATCTTCCATTTCAATCTGAAGTTCTTGCTGACCTACTAGAGACATAGTAGCTACTTGGGTGGAGATTCTGTTGCTTTCTCCAGCAGAATTCTTGAGTTGCGGCATATTCAGTCACAGGAATTTTGGGACATACTTTGGTCTTGATGGGCTTATTGAGGAGGACATGGCCTTTGAAACAGGAGTGCTTAGAGATGGCTTTAAGTCCAACCCACTGTAAGGTGTACTTTGTTGCATCCCATTCATTTTGGACTGGTCTGGACAACAAAGAAATCCTGCTATTTTTCATTTTTTTAGTCTACTAGACCACTCCAGAGGCCTGTTCCTTTGTCTTTCTCTTGGTGGTAAGCTAGTTGGGGTTTTGTTTTTTTTTTTGGCAAGTTGATTGTTCTTTATATATAGCTGTAGGTGATTTTCGGTTGCATCATTGAATGTTTCTTGGAGGTCACTTTGGTCAACCATTTGGAGAATTGGCTCCCCCCGCTTCACTTCTTGAGTGTAGTTGATGATAGGAGATGGTCTCCTTTTGATGTGTTACAGATAATACTGAAGAGCATGTGGCTGCAATGTGCCCTATATAAGGCAGAGTTCACAAGCATTTGGTCTCTGTCTCCATTTGCTGGTAGAGGGACATAACCCATTCGTTCTGGACTGATTTGGTGGACTTAAGGAAAGAAAATTAGCAGGTTAAGACCACATTTTTCCTTAATATTAAAGCATTAATGAAATACACAATTATACCACATGTTCTGGAGTATGCTGATTAGTATATATCAGGGGTCTCCAACTCCAGTCCTGGAGGGTACCAAACCATGCAATGAATATGCATGAGATATATTTGCATGCACTGCCCCCATTGTATTCAAATGTATCTCATGCATATTCATTAGGGGCAGCCTGAAAACCTGAATGGTTTGGTGCCCTGCAGGACTGGAGTTGGAGATCCCTGGTGTATATATTAATTGTTTCAAGAAATATAGGACATTATTTTTTAATTCAAATTTTAACAATATATATATCAAGTAACAGTATTTTGCAAGGAATCCAGTAATACATCAACTCTGAGAAGAAAATAGTCTTATTCTATATTATCAAGAGGAAATTAAAATACAATCCAGGTCCTCAAATGGGGGAGGAACGGTCCCAAAAACAGATCAGGAAGTTAGATCAATATTATAAAGAGCAAATAATAAGAGAAAAAAATGGAGAAGTACTTTCTAGTCCCACAGGTGCTCCTTGTGGTCTTGGGCAAGCCACGTAACCCTCCATCGCCCATGTTCCCTGTAAAATAGTTAACTCCAAGTTATAATGCCCTGTTCAATGTAATTTCAGTTTGTTCAATGTAAACCGCCTTGATGTCATGAGAGGCAGTATGTAAGAAATAAATAAATAATCAGGTCAAGACCTCACCTTCCTATACCTGCTCCATATCCAAGCAATAACCTAGATACATTTGTTTCCATAAATTTCTGAAGCTGCAATGGTTCAAAAAAGACAACGTTTCATATTTTAAAATTTGAGAATATATTTACAAGGAAACTATAATAAAAAGGAAGTGCTGATGGCATAAGCCTCCAGGTGCCAAGCAATACATTTTCTCTTTGATCCTGATTGGCCTTGCAAAGGTCTGAAATACCCCAATCTTTTGACTAAGAAATTCTACATGTCTTTGACTGAAAAACAGTCTTAGGATATGCCCTGAATCAGTAAGGAATACACAAGTTGCAAGGAGAGTTGCTCTTCTAACCTCTGCAGCATCCTGGAAACATCTAAACTATCAGATGACACATCCCCCTTAGGGGATCCTTCTCAGTCCCCACCAGTCTTTTTTCCAGATGGCAAACAGAAGGCTTTACTAATAGAAGGCATTGCTTCTTTCTGAACTTCCAGCACCTCCTATAATTTATCTTTTAAATGTCCCAATAGGCTGTACCATAGCTGCTTTGAGTCTATGCAAGTGTTCCCATCTCCCTTTAGTTGACAGTGCTTCTGCATTCTTGTTTTTTCCATGGACCGTTTCAGACTGAGATCTCCTAGCTGCCCTTTATAGGTCGTGACTGACAAAAAAAACAACAAAAAACCTCGGAAGGAAAACAATTTGCAGTCTGTTTCATTTTCATGGCTGCTGCACTTGATTCAGATGTCTTTCCGTCAGCGGCTCCGACGTTGAGCCCAGCACCAACAGTGCAAGTGAAGCCAACCATCTTAGCTGCACAACCTGGAACGGTTCTCCCTCTGATAATGACAATGCAGCACAGAGCTTATGGTCCCCAACAGCGGGACTGCTGCTGTACTCTGACTTCTCCAGCCCCAGAGCTTTTTCTTCTCCTACCAGCAGGCAATGATATTTGATCCTTAAGCCTCCTCTTCACAAACAACCCCTCCTGTTAAAGTGGCAGGCAGAGTGAAAGATAAAACAGAAAAACAAAGCATAAGACAAATCAGCTGTACAAGATACAGGAAGATGCATGTAAACCTGATTTTAAAGAGAAAGTAGGTAGAAAATGCTTCCCAGCTGGAGCCCCCACAGCTCTGAGGTAAGAAAGAGATCAGCAAGGTTACTTACCTGTAACAGGGGTTCTCTGTAAACAGCAGGATAGGTCAGCCACACCTGGTGATGTCATCAGATGGTGCCGAGATGGAAGTACTCTCCATAGCTCAGCCGACCCCTTCTAGGAGAGGTGGGCGGGAATGTGTGGCTGACTTATCCTGTTGTCTACGGAGAACTCTTGTTACAGGTAAGTAACCTCGCTTTCTCCTAGGTCAGAGGTGGGCAAGTCCGGTCCTGGAGGGCCACAAACCAGTCAGGTTTTCATGATGTCCCTAATGAATATTCATGGACCTATTTCCATACAATAGAAGGCAGTGGATGCAAATAGATCTCATGAATATTCATTAGGGACATCATGAAAACCTGACTGGTTTGTGGCCCTCCGGGACCGGAATTGCCCACCCCTGTTGTAGGTCAAGCAGGATGAGTCGGCCATACCTGGTGCCTCCCTAGCTGTGACGCGCTGTGGCAGAAGGGGAAAGGCCGAAGCCCTGTGCAAGCAAGGAAGACAAGTGCCAGGATCACATTGTGAAACATTTATTGCACAACATAAGATGCAGTATAAGGTGCAACAATAGAATAGTGAACAATGCAGTGTAAAGTAACACTGTGTAGACCAATGGTGCAACAAGGTAACTTATGCTAAGGTAACTCGGAAAGCCTACAGGGCTCAGAGTAACAGTGTGCAATATGCATAACAATGGCAGCAGTTCAAGTGTGCAAATATGATTAACGACGAGGTCGTCAATACAAGTGCGACACCCGTTCAAGGTCAGCACACGATGTGCATGTCTTGGCTGTGGCCTCAGCGGTGGCCAGGACCGCCTGTCCAAAGGATGTGACTGCCTGGGCTGCAAATTTGAGGCAGTAATGTCTCTAGAAAGTGCCGAAGGATGACCAGGTGGGTAGCTTTGCAGATGTCTTCCACCAGTATAGAGCACAGGTTGGTGATGGTGGCAGGCAGTGTCCTGAATTGGTGCGTGTTTATCCTTGGTGAGGCTTGTGCCCCTGCGCGGTCCAGGCAGTGAGTGATACAGGCGAAGATCCACAGAGAAAGAGTCTGCTTGGAGACCGGGCAACTGGGTTTATTGGGGTTGTAGGAGATAAAGATTTGAGTCCCCTGATGCAGTGGTGCCGTCCGGTGCAGGTAGATGTGCAGGGCTCTGATGCCGTCCAGAGTGTGGAGCCTTTGCTCCTTGGGAGAGGAGTGGGGCTCCAGGTGAAAGCATGGGAGCTCGATGGTCTGGTTGATATGGAGGGTGGAAGCCACCTTGGGGACAAACATGGGGTGTGTCTGTAGGGTGGCTAGATCCTGGGAGAGAAGTGTGTATGGCGGATGTACCACTAGTGCTTGCAGTTTGCTGATCTGTCGTGCGGATGTGACAGCTATGAGGAATAGTGTTTTCCAGGAGGTGTATTTCAGATCAGTCGACTGTAACGGTTCGAAAGGTGCCCGTGTGAGCTGGTCAAGGACCATGTTGAGGTTCTATGGGGGCACGGGTGGGCAGATGGATGGCCATAGGTTAGCCAGCCCCTTCATGAAATGGGTGGGTTGTGTGGTTAGGGAGCTGCCATCATTTTGGTCACAGAAAGCTGCAATAGCTGAGAGATGTACCTGTATGGATTGCGTTTTTAGACCTCAGTCGAATAGTGATGTGAGGTGCTGGAGGACCTGCGCTACCATGCAGGAGAAAGGGTTTGGTTGTCGAGCTGAGCACCAGGCACTGAAGTGATGCCATTTCAGGCTATAGGACTTTCTTATTGAAGGGTGCCTCACTGCCAGGATTACTTGCTGTACCTCAGAGGGCAGGTTAAGAGACAACAGTGTCATCGTTTCAATTTCCATGTCTTCAGGGGCAGGGTCTGTAGGTTAGGGTGGAGAGTATCTCCGCCGTCCTTAGTGATGAGGTCTGTCCACAGTGGAAGGCATACTGGAGGCTCCTGAGCCAATTGGCAGAGGTAGGGGAGCCACATTTGTCGTGGCCAGTGGGAGGGCGATGAGGATGGTCCGGGCTCTGTCCAAGGTGATGCGCTGTATGGTCATGGAGATGAGGGGAGAGGGTGGAAGGCATACACTGGAAACCACTCCCCTCATGACGCATCAAAGGCATCTGACGTGGTGCTGCAGTTGGAGGGCTGTTTCGAGCAGAAAAGGATGCACTTCTTGTTCTGCTCCACGGCGAACAGATTGATCTGTGGCTGTCCCCACCGCTGGAAGAGGAAGGTGACCACCTGAGGGTTCAGAGTCCATTCATGCGGGCTCAGCTGGCGGTTGAGCCTGTCCGCCATCTCATTCTGCGTTCCTGGAAGGTAGGAGTCCCGCAGGAAATGGTGCTTGGATAGAGCGAAGGTCCATAGGTGAAGGGTCTCCCTGCATAAGGAGCGGGAGCCCGTTCCCCTTGTTGATGTAGAACATGGCCACCTGGTTGTCTGTCTGGATTAGGATTGCCTTGCTGGAGATGAGGTCCTGGAAGGCCCTGAGGGGCGTACCTTATCGTTCTGAGCTCCAGCAGATTGATGTGAAATGATAGCTCCTTCTTAAACCAGGCTTCTTGTGTGGAACTGTTTGCAGTGAGCTCCCCATCTCATCGAGGAGGCATCGGTGGTGATGACTAGCTGGTGGTTGGACTGCTGGAGGGGGCCTGTCATGTGTCAGGTTTGTTTCGCAGGTCCATCAAAGCAGCGAGTCTTTTACTGCCCTGTCCAGGGGAATGGATGTGGACAGAGGCTACGTGTGCTGGTTCCATTGCATGTGTAGGTGCCATTGCAAATGGCGCATATGTAGCTTTGCCAAGGGCAGCACCTGTGTGGAAGCAGCCATGTGGCCCAGGATGCGCAGTAAGTTCCATGCCGATGTCTGCTGGGCCGGTGAAATGCCCCGCACGAGGTAGATGATAGTGTCCCTCCAGGGCTGCGAGAGGAAGGCCTTGGATGCTGCAGTGTCTGTGTCCACCCCGATGAAGCACAGCCACTGCTCGGGTCACAGGTTTGACTTTTGGATGTTCACCAGGAACTCCAGTGATGACAGAAGCTTGATGGTTAGCTGGACAGCTGCTAGGGCCTCCTGCGATGATGGGGCAGAGATCAGCTAGTCGTCGAGGTAGGGGAATATACAAATATCCTGTTTGCGGAGGTGGGCCGCCGCAACAGCTACGCACTTGGTGAAGACCCGCGGTGTGGAGGAGAGGCCACTATTAGTAGTGGTAGCCCATGACTTGGAAGCGCAGGTATTGGCGATGCGCTGTGTGTATGGGGACATGAGTGTACACTTCCTGCAAGTCCAGGGAGGCCAGCCATTCGCCCAGCTGGATGAGGGCGAAGTACATCCTGAACTTCTCCCTGACAATGAACTTGTTGAGGTTCCTGAGGTTGAGGATGGACCGAAAGCCACCAGTCTTTTTGGGGGCCAAGAAACACCTGGAATAGAGTCCTGTGTTAAGTTCATCAGGTTCTATAGCCCTGGAGGCCAGGAGAGAAAACAGTTCTGCTGTCACGGTAGGGTGTGCAACTGTGATGTGTTGCTGGAGGGTGGTATGCATTGTGCAGGGAGGGTACGGAACCTGATGTGGTACTCTTCCTTGATGATCCAAAGGACCCATTTGTCCGTCATGATGGCTTTCTATGTGCACAGAAAGGTTGTTAGCCCCTCCCATGGGGGAGGCTAGCCATGGAACTTGTGTCAAAAAGGGTTGGACTTCCCCGCACAGGCTTCCGAGGGTTTCTGTTTCTTTCTGTCCCGTTGGCAGTTTTTCGAGCGATAGGAGGCCTGGTAGGTCTGTTTATATTATGGTGGCTGCCACTTGTGGTATGAGTTGTAGGCATTGTGATGCTTGGAGGAGTAAGACCTTTGGTGGTAGGTGCCTTTGTGGTTGGAGGAAGCTCATTTCAGGCTGTCCTCTGTGACTGTAGTGTGGTACGGTGGTCTTTCATATCGTTGACTGTCTTTCACTTTATCCTCAAAAAGCGTGTCGCCCACACAGGGGGAGTCCACAATATGGTCATGTGTGTCCTCCCGGAGACTAAACGCTCATAGCCAGGCTAGCCTATGGGCCAAGATTTCGGTCCCTGCAGTGCGGGCTGCCACATCAAAGGCATTGAAAGCCACTCGGACTTCGTGCTTATTGCACTCCTTGAGCTCCGTGAGTGGTCATCTGTGCATCAGAGTTGAGGGCCAAGATGGTGGCTTTGAGGTTCCCCATGAAGACATCTTGGTAGAGGGCGTGCTAAAGCTGGTGGGCTGAAATTCTGGCGCACAGCATGGCCTATTGAAAGACCCTTTCTCCCACGTCGTTGAGGAGCTTGTGGACCTGGTCCGGTGGGTTGTTCGTGAGGGTGTGGCCGGTTTTTTCTTGCTTGAGGGCCGATTCCACTACTATCGAGTGGTGTGGAAGCTGAGTCTTGTTGAATCTGGGAGCGGCCTGTACCTGGTACTAGGTGTTGTGTTTTCAGGAGGAGGCAGGTCTTGTTGCGGGGTGTTTCCACAATGTAATTAAGTAAGTAATGTAATTAAGTTTTCTTGCAGGATGTACTGGGAGTGTTGCAGTGGTTCTGGGGGCCTCCAGGAACTTGAGTGCCCCTTGTGTCTTGGGCCGTTGATACGTTCTATTGTTGGTTGCAATGGCTAGAGCAGAAGTGACCTCCCTTAGAAATGTGGGGTAGGTCAAGTCCTCTGGTGCGGCAGGCGGAGGGTTGTTTGCAGATGCAGTGGTACCTGTTCCTGTTGTCGAGAAGGCATCCTAGGAGGCATGAGATCCTTGGGGTACCACTTCCTCGTACTCCCTTGGTAGCCCTGTATGGATCTGGGGATTGTAGAAGAGAAGGGTCAGGGTAGTGATCCTTTGAGGCTGGTAGCTCTGACGTATTGGTGGTGTGGGCCAGGGTGCTACTGCAGGATCCGGGCATGGGTTCCATTAGTGCTGAGGCGAAGGAGGCTTGCCGTGGCAGGGTGCCAGGCAGAGCTGGGGCAGACCACTGCTGGATGAGGTGGGACAGCAGGCTAATCAGAGCAGAAATTCCTTCAGTGGCCCTTTGGGTTGGTTGTACCCTCAGCTGTCTGTGGGCCCTTTGCGGGAGCTGCCTAGCCCCCTGGGTGCATCTCCGCTGAACCCCAATGAAGAGGAGGGGGGGTGCTGGCATACCTGCATCTCTTGCGCTGTGTGGGACTCCCGGTGCTGTTGTCACTGTGCTGTGAGTTGTCTGAATAAGCAGGGAAGAGGCTGCTGGAGCGCGTCCACCAGTGGTGTGGTGATGCCTTCTCTTTTGTGCATGCTGGCTGGAGCGATGTCTGTCTGCTGCTGTGGCTGGAGGTGGACCGGCATCTCCAGCGGTGTTCGTGGCTTTTGTGGCTCTCTCTGCCTCTGCTTCATCGGCGTGGCCTGGATCGCTGTGTCTGCACTGACGGAGAGGCCCGCTGAAGTGATCCCCTGTGGTGTGGCGTTCCTGGTTCACAGAGATGACAGCACTCCCAGCTGTCTGTCTCCATGGTGCCAACCAATGGCGCCACCATGGGTGGAGTTATCTTTGGCATCATCAGCTGGACCCAGAGAAGCCAAAATGGCTGAAGCAGGGGGGGGGGGGGGGGGACACGGACTTCTGGAGAGATCTCTGTTGTGGCTGGGGGAACCAGTGAGTCCCGAGGAGCTTGAATCAGTGTAGTAGAAGATATGGAGGAGGTCCTGAAGAAGAACTGCTGCGGATGGAGGGGCGGGGGGGGGGGCCACCTCCTGAGCAGGCACTGCATCTAGAGGGTTCCTATTCACCACTTGGAGGACCACATGGTCGCAAACGGTATCAGAGGTGAGGGGGGGTCCTGGGATAGAGTTTCTGCAGGGTGCGCATTCTTGATTTCCTGGTATGGGGGGGGGACATTCTCGCGCAATGAGTGCACTCCTCTACTCGATGAGAAACACCGAGGCAGCAGACCTACAGTTCATGTGCATATGTACAATTTATTTTTCTGGTACAGCAAGAACATTTTTTTAAACCCCCAGCTTAGGCATCGTACCTTGATTGTAAGTCCTTTTTCTGTTAGAGCTGTTTTTGATAGTAGTAGAAGTTGCTTAAAATAGATGATGATATCTGTAGAGGTGGAGAGGTCCGTCTTGCTGCTGGCAAGGTGGAAGAGTAAGAACTGGCTGGGTAGGGGTGGGCCGGTGGGTGGGGACTGTTGGCTCATGCTCAGAAGGGCAAAAGCCCTTCTGAGCTATGGAGAGTACTTCCGTCTCTGAGCCGTCGGATGACATTACCAAGTGTGGCTTCCTCATCCTGCTAGTTCAGAAGGACAGCAGTGATGCACCTCAAGAAAAAGGGCAAGGGATTCACACTCCACTAAGGTAATACCCTACCTATCTCCTTGGCTTCTCTCTTCCCCCCCCCCCCTCTCCCCCGCTAAGCTAGGCTCATTACTTTAACTCTGCAAAGTATCTTACTCGATTTACTTCAAAAAATCATCCACAACAACACTGGCTATTCTCCAAGTCAGCAGCAGATCCAGGTACCGATCCCGCTAAATATTCGCAGTGTCCCCATGTGACTGCACCTATTTCAACTCCAGAGCAGCTGCAACGCCATCCTCTGACCACAGACCATTATTCACTTTTACCATCTACCCAGAAGAATTGGTTCTCGAGTTTTAAGAACTGTCCAGTTATGATTACGGCTCCCTCTTCCATCCCCCACCTCAACCCCAAAGTGTGTCCTGTTCTCTCCAATAGGAACCAGTTCCAGCAGAGACATTTGAATTGTTCCAGAGCACCTTTGACATATTCACAGTACAGTATACTTGAGGAATCAGTGGGGGCTTACTTGTACTCCAAATTTACTCAGACAATCTCAAAATCCCTTTCTGTAGGCAGCACTTCAGCCCCAGCCAATAAAAAATGTTTTTCATGCAATTTTAATCCTACAGTGCACCAGAGGAAGCCTGCCAGTTTATCAGGTCTTCCAGGACCTCTAGCTTTCAATCTGGAGAACCCCCTCTATCATATTTGTAACTTCAAGAGATTTAGATCTATTGAATGAAGTTCTTTAGGCTCCAGGACACAACCATACACAGCTCCCTCATCAATTGGCTGTATCAGAAGCAGCCCTCAAACGAGTAAAAACTTCTAAAACGCAGTCAGATACCCCTCTGGGCAGGACTAGAAATAGAAAACCTTGGATTCCATTGGGAAGAAGGTATATGAGTGCCATGTTTGCTGTCAAAATAATAGGTCATGAATTGCGGATTCTGCAGTTTTATTATATGCAGCTGTAGCAGCTTGATTGAGGTTTGCCTCTCCTCTTTGTCCTCTCAACAGAATGAATTGCTCCTCAACCTCCAGAACTCAACATCTCATTCGATCAAAGCATATGCCTATGAAACAAAGGTTCGGACTGCAGCTATCACTTTCACAGCAAGGTGCACTACACAGCTAAGAGCTTCTGGCTATGAGAAGATCTTTATAACTGGCTTATGGATGCCCCCTGTAGTGATCACCTTTTTTTGGGAAAAGGTCAAGGATGCAGCTTCTCAAACAAAGGATGACCGTTCTACAGTTAAAAGAGCTGTCTATGCAATCTCATACTGAATAGTTGCAATTCTTGAAGACCTAACAGCCTCACTGTGAAAGGCCTTTTTGCCTCCACTATTTCTAGTAGTTCTACTCCAGGAGAAGATATCATCCTTACGTGGTATTCCCAGTTTAACACCACCACCACAACCCTACACATCCCATTAGAGGCGGATCCTAGTTTTTGACTATTCTTCTGTAGGTGGATGGATTCAGCATTTTATTGAGGTGTGAGCAGTATAACAATGGACCATCAGATACTGTCCATCACCCAAAGCTACAAGTTCAGTTTCTCCTATTTTCCAACTCCTTCTGGATCCTGTCAGGCCCTCCACACATTCCTTCACAACACTAACCATCCTGGCACAAGAGACTGACACTCTTCTGCAGTACAGTGCGATAGAGGAAATCCTAACAGATCAGTGAGGTCAGAGGTTCTACTCAAAGTTCTTCTTAATCCCCCTGTCGTCTTAGGAATGATATCTCATCCTCTATCTACATGGTCTCATGAGAAATTCAAAATGAACCCTTTTTAGCCACAATATTTCTTTTCCTGGACAGAAAAGATTGGCTTGCCTCTCTGGATCTGAAAGACACTTATGCCCATGTTCTCATTCATATAACACAGTGGTAATTCCTGCAGTTTACCTTTCAGGACAAACATTTTCAAGACATAGTTTTTCCTTTTGGACTTTCATCATCTCCAAGAGTCTTCATAAAATGTCTTGCAGTTGTTGCTGCTCAGCTTCACAAGAACAGCCACTATGTGTTTCCCTATCTAGACTGGCTAATATCCGGAGCCTCGAAAGCTCAAGTCCACCATTCTCTGCAGGCAACAAGCTACCTTATTTAAATGTTGTTTTTTTCATGAACAAACAAAAATCCAGACGTCTCCCTACACAGTCCATCATCTTCATAAGCGAGTGCATTTTACTGCCTGACAGAGCTCCGGCAGTGCTGCAGCTCACCAAACACATGTGTCAGGTGAGCCATTATGTCTCTGCATGCAGCATGCTACAGCTGTTGAGTCATATGACAGCTGCAGTTCATGTGTTATCACTAGCCAAACTATGTATGCACCCAACATCTCAAACACTGGGTCTAACAAACTCCACCTCTCAGCCAGATCATTCCTGCCCCAATGGCAGTAGCAAAAGCCTTACCTGGTAGACTTCTCTGCACGATCTATCAATGGGCTCTCCTTTCCAGATTCCACAACTATAGATGATCCTCACCACAGATGCCTGAACCTATGGATAGGGAGCACATCGCCACCATTGCAGCAAACAAGGTCTCTGGAATCAATGAGAATGCACTTTGCACATCTAGGTACTTGAATTCTGAGCCATTCTCAGAGCAATGAAATCCTTCAAAGCATGAATTCTTGGAAAGGTTCTAATCATATGGATGGATAATCGGGTGGTAATATTTTACATCAAACAAAGTGGAGTAGGTTTCCTCCAGCTATGTTGGGAAGCAGTTGTCATTTTGAATGTCACGTGTTCGTTACAGATTAAAACAAGCTACTGTGTATCTACCTACCAGGAGTAAGCAATGAAAGAGCCAACTTCTCAGTTGTCAACTAGATCCACACAAGTGGTCTCTCTAGTTCCAAGTGGTGTGTCATCTGTTTCAGCTTTGGGGGCACTCTGTTGATCTCTTTGCTTCTGTAGAAAATGCAAAGTGCCCTTTATTCTTTGCAGAGCCAGACAGATTATCTTATGATGCCTTTGGAGTGTCTTGGGACAGGTTTTTTTATACCACTTTATCATTTCAGTCAAAGCAGTTTACTTTGTAACTTAAACTTGGTAATGTACATTAAACAGTGACATTGATAACTTGGATTTTTCTGAGGCAATGGAGGGTTAAGTGACTTGCCCAAGGCCACAAGGAGTGCTAGTGGGAATCAAACCCTGGTTTCTTGGTTCCCATGCCAGTGCTCTAACCATTAGGCTGCTACTCCACTCGCTATATACTTTCCCCTGTTCCCTCTAGTGTTGAAAGTGTTACTCAAGATTTGCAGCAACAAAGCTCAAGTCATCCTCATTACCCAATTTGGCCCAGACAAATCTAACTTCCACGTCTCCTTGCCCCCTCTATAACTTTGCCTATACTCCTTAGACACATCCCCATGCTAATAACTCAGGGACTGCCATGACAGTCTGAATCTCAAAATCCATTCCATGCCACTCACCCACCAGAAAATCTTTTCAGCATAAATGGACTCAATTTGCCCAGTGGGTTCAACTAAACGCATCAGCCCCCTCATATTTTTCCACTTTTTTAAGTCCTTTCCTACCTTTTCCACTTATCGGAGTCAGATTTGAAAAACTTCCTTAGTTCATATCCACCCTGCAGCAATATCTGCTTATCACAGATCTTGCAATGGGACACTGATCACAAGGCCCATCTAGGGATATATGAGCATAAATGGGTACATAATGCATTCATGGTAATCAAATGCAAAAATGTAACTATCTGAGTCAAGCATTTGAACTTTAGGTAGCCAGTGGAATTCAGTTAAGACAGGTGGCAAAACTCTTAAGAGGAGGAGAAACTGCAAACATGAACTAGTGCAGAAAGCAACAAATCGCAGGCTCCAGATTGCCATGTCATCCAGAAATTTGCATCTGGTGCATGTGATTTTCTTGTCCCCCTTCTGTCTGCGACCTCTTCTGTCTGCCTGTGGAGATCCCATCTCCAGCTGGTAGAACAGAAGAGCTTTGATTGTGACTTTGATGCAAGCTGTCCACCCACGGGGACCCTATCTACTGCATGCAGAAAAGCGAATGGCCATGATTGAAGGGATGATTCCTTCTGTCTGCCTATGGGAGATGCGATCCCTGCAGGCAGAAGAGCAGGGGAAGGCCGTGATTGCGACCTGCAGCAACAAAATGGTTGGGAGGCAGTGAGGTAGAGAAGACAGGGAAAACTTACAGGGGCAGTGGGCTTATTAAAAACATACCTACAAACAAACAAACAAAGGAGGATGGGTGGGGATGAAGGCAGGGGATGGGAATGCTAGGAGGGTTAGTGAATGGGAGCGAGTCTGGCAGAGAGTCTAGAAAGGTAAAACAGAGGAAGCAGCCCAGTAGGAGAAGGGGGGGAGGCAAGAGTGCAAGGTGTTAGAGATTAAAGGGATGAATGCATGAGGACAAAAGAGCATAATGGGTATTTGCTGACAGCTTCATACCCTTCTCCCCAGAACACACGCAAAACACACCCCACCCACACTAACACTCCCACACACAGGCACCCACCTGTGCATGTGCACCCACTTCACCCCCCTACCCCTGCACCCCACCAACCACTGCACCACACCCACCCCATTCACTACCACCACCCACCCGGGCACACCCCATGCACAGACATTTGCTCTCTGAAGCTGTGACTGTTATCTACAGTTGTGGTCAACATAGTAACTTCCTTATCGTGTCTCCGGGCCAGTCCAGATGAATGGGTAGTCAATCTCCCTCCTCTAGCAGCTGAGGACTATATACAAAGTCTTGTTGCCAGGATACCAAGCCCCACCTCTCTGAGGCAGCAATTCAGTCTTATCGTCCTCAGCAGCTGGGCTAGACGTGTGGAGATTGGCTCCCCATCGATCTGTGGGGGGTTTTCCCTTCTTGTCTTTTTAAGAGCCTTTCCTTATATATTGGCTTTGTGTTCTTTTCATGGAAGAGAGGCCCAGAGGAAGTTAGTGTCACCCTGGCAGGGTGTTTCACACTACGGGGCTTATAAGTCTGCAATCGTAGCGATTCTGGGACTCAGCAGCACTGTTAGAGCATGCGGCAGGGCCTGCCTCCTCTGCTCTCTTAAGGCCGATAGTGGGACCAGACCTGGGGGCCTCAGCGGCTGGTTCCTTGCTTGTCTCGCGGCTCCTTCTCCCAGCTGACAGCGTGATTCAGGGCTCCGGAACCCGTGCAGGTAAAATTGCTTTTATTTCGGCAGCGGGGTTCTTTTTGTGTTTTCTTCACCGCGGCGATTTTCGGGGCTTGTGTTTTGGCGCGAAGGGGGTTTTGGAGCCGCGTTTGTGTGCAGAGAGTGTGTGCGGCCATGCAGGACGCCTCCGGTGCTAACGGAGACCGCGTCTCTTCACTTCCCTCGTCAGCGAAATGCGCGGGAACGGCGGCCATTTTAGATGCTGCGTCCGTCTCGGCAGTCCCTGTGCCTAAGCCAGCAAAGCGCAGAGCAAAAACTAAACATGCTAAAGAACAGCCGGTTGCTCCGGAGAGCTCAGCTCTGCCTCCACTTTCTGACTCTCTTTTGTCCCCGGAGTTTATTATTGCCTTCCATAAGGCTTATTTACTGCAGAGGGAGCAGGTTTCTGTGCCGGGGAGGGCAGACTTTCCCATGGCACCCCAGACTAGGGAGCCTTGTGGGTCAGAGCTGGCAGAGGGGATTTCTGAGTTTCCTAGTGGGCAGACTAAGTTTGAGGCTAAGTTGGATTCGCGATCATTCACAGACCTCTTGGGGCCGGAGGAAGGAGAGCTTGGACCAGACCCAGGGGCCGATTCCTGGCCTGAGGAACTGGAAGACGGAGAATTAGGGCCAGGGGATGACCCTAACGTGTTTAGGGTTTTTAGACGGGACGAGTTGTCCGCCCTAATCACTCAGTCGCTCACGGCTCTCAGTCTGATCCCTCCGGCGTCCCAGCAGGAGCCTTTGGAAGACCCCTTATTGCAGGGGGTTCGAGCGGAGCAGAAATGTTTTCCCTTCCACAGAGTGATTAAGCAGATGGTGGAATCTGAATGGGAATTCCCGGAGGCTTCCTTGCGGGGAGCTCGAATGATGGCTAAGTTATACCCGGTGCCTACCGAGGAGAGGGATCTCCTGCGGTTGCCAAAGGTGGATGCTCTGGTGTCTGCGGTCACCAAGAAAACCACCATTCCGGTAGAGGGGGCTGCGGCCCTAAAGGATATGCAGGACCGTAGACTTGAAGCACTTTTGAAGCAAGTTTTTGAAGCCAGCGCCTTGGCGCTGCAGGCTTCCGTTTGTGGTGCTTACGTCTCTAGGGCTTCCATTAGATGGAGTCAGCAGACGGCGACGCCCGAGGGAGATTCTTCTCCTCCCATTCAGGGGGCTCAATTGGAGTCCGCGGCGGCGTATCTGGCGGATGCCTTTTATGATTTGATACGTATTTCCGCGAAAGCTATGGCATCGGCGGTGGCAGCCCGTCGGTTTCTTTGGTTGCGTAGTTGGGCAGCCGATGCGTCTTCCAAAGCCCGCCTCAGTAAGTTACCTTTTAAGGGTAAATTGCTCTTTGGAGAGGCATTGGAGAAGATTGTTAAAGATTTAGGGGACTCTAAGGGAGGTCGCCTTCCTGAAGACCGTCCTCGGGCACCTAAGCAGGCTCCCTTTTCGCGGGGTCAAGGCCGTGACTTTCGCCGATTTCGGGGAGCTCGTTTTGCTCCTTATCAGCGGGGGCGTTTTCAAGCTCGGGGGCCGTCCTTTCGAGGCGCTCGGGGGTCCGGAAGAGGTTACTTCGGATCCTCCTCCCCTGGGGGTCTTAAAAAGCCACAATGATGCGAGGCAGGTCCAGGTAGAGATTCCCATCGGGGGGCGTTTGCAGGAGTTTCTCTCTGCTTGGACCGCCATTACCACAGACAGGTGGGTGCTTCAGATTATCCGCGAAGGCTATTCCCTCGAGTTCGATTGTCCGCTGGCGGACGCCTTCGTCTTCTCTCCCTGCGGTCCGCTTCTCAAACGGCGAGCAGTGCAGGACACGTTGCTTCGCTTGCTGCGGCTCCGAGCCGTGGTACCCGTGCCGCCAGACCAGTGCGGCTTCGGTCGGTACTCGATTTATTTTGTGGTTCCCAAACCGGGAGATGCCTTTCGTCCCATTTTGGATCTGAAGCATGTCAATCGCTGTCTGCGGGTCTCACACTTCCGGATGGAAACTTTACGTTCAGTGATTCGCTCGGTGTGCCCGGGGGAATTTCTCACTTCTATCGATTTGACCGAAGCTTATCTTCACATTCCCATAAAGGAGGAGCATCAACGTTTCCTTCGATTTGCGCTGCCTATGGGGCATTTCCAGTTTCGAGCTTTGCCTTTCGGGCTAGCGACAGCGCCCCGCACCTTCACAAAGGTGATGGTGGTAGTAGCGGCGGCACTGCGCAGAGACGGGATCCAGGTTCATCCTTATTTGGACGACTGGTTGATTCGAGCACCTTCAAGGGCGGAGTCGCTGTCGGCGACTGCTCGGGTGGTGTCCTCGTTACAGAGTCTCGGATGGGTGATCAATCAGTCCAAAAGTCATCTGCAGCCGGTTCAGCGGCTTCAGTATCTGGGTGCGTTGTTCGCCACCGACAGGGGACTCGTCCTCTTGCCACTGGAGCGGGTACGGAAGCTTCTCGCGCATGTGGCAGCCTTTTTGCGTCTTCGGGCTCCGACCGCTTGGAAGTACTTGCAGTTGCTAGGCCTGATGGCGGCGGCCTTGGATTTGGTTCCCTGGGCTCGAGCGCACATGCGGCCTCTTCAGCGGGCTCTACTCTCTCGGTGGTCTCCGCAACGGCATCCACTCTCCAGGCGCTTGAGTTGTCCCGACTCCGTCAGACTCAGTTTGCAGTGGTGGTCGGTTCCGGACCATCTTCTGGCGGGCGTTCCACTGGACACTCCGCAATGGGTCTTAGTCACTACCGATGCCAGTCTGACGGGGTGGGGGGCGCATTGTTTGGCACGAATTGCGCAGGGGGTTTGGTCGCCAGCGGAGACGAGTTGGTCGATAAATCGACTAGAACTTCGCACGGTCTATCTGGCGCTGTTGGCCTTTGCCGAGCTTCTCGAGGGCAAGCCGGTTCGGATTTTCTCCGACAATCTGGTGACGGTCTCTTACATCAATCGCCAGGGCGGCACGGGCAGTTTGCCTCTCCTAGAAGAGAGTCAGCGTCTGTTCCAATGGGCGGAATTGCACCTCACGGCGCTGTCAGCCTCCCATGTGGCAGGAAAGAGCGACATCCAGGCCGATTATCTAAGTCGTCATCTGCTGGATCCGGGAGAGTGGGAGCTCCATGCGGAGGTCTTTCACGAGATCACCTTGCGTTGGGGGTTCCCGGTGATCGATTTGATGGCCACGCTGCACAATGCCAAGGCCGGGCGGTTTTACAGCAGGCGTCGGGAGCACATGTCGGAAGGCCTCGACGGTCTAGTTCAGCCCTGGCCGTCGGACCAGCTTCTGTATGTGTTTCCCCCTTGGCCGTTGGTCGGTCCAGTAGTGCAGAGGGTAGCCTCTCACGACGGCCTGGTGATTCTGATTGCTCCAGACTGGCCAAGACGGCCGTGGTACGCGGATCTGATGCGACTGTTGGTAGCTCCGCCCTGGCGTCTGCCCACGCGACCGGACTTGCTGCACCAGGGGCCCGTGCCGATGCCTCAGGCGGATCAGTTTTCGCTTACGGCATGGCTCTTGAGCGGGATAAGTTGCGCCGCAAGGGTTACTCGACCGCAGTGATCTCTACTTTGTTGCAGTCGCGTAGGCGATCTACTTCCTTGGCTTATATCCGCGTGTGGCGTGTCTTCGAAGCCTGGTGTGCCGATCGCTCGCTGCGGGCTCGTGGGTCTACTATTCCGGATATTCTGGCCTTTCTGCAGAACGGTCTTGAGAAGGGTCTTGCTCTCAACACCTTAAAAGTACAGTTGTCGGTGCTAGCGGTGTTTCGAGGTCCGATTCGCGGTTCGCGTCTTTCTGTCCATCCTGATGTTCTTCGCTTTCTTAGGGCAGCTCGACATATCCGTCCTCCGCTTCGACCGGTGGTTCCCCCTTGGGACTTGAATCTCGTTCTTGAAGCTCTCACGGGGCCTCCGTTTGAGCCGCATTCTGCCAGTTCCCTCCGGGAGTTTTCCTGGAAGACTACCTTTTTGGTAGCCCTCTGTTCGGCTCGTCGCATCTCTGATTTACAAGCGCTTTCGTGTCGCCCGCCTTTCCTGCAGTTCTCAGAAGAGAAAGTGGTTCTGCGTCCGGTTCCGTCCTTTTTGCCAAAGGTGGTGTCGGCTTTCCATGTCAATCAGTCCGTGATTCTTCCCACCTTTGTAGCGGTGGGGGCCGAGGCTCCCTTGGATCGGTCTCTGAAGAGCTTGGATATGGGGCGGGTACTCCGTCGGTATCTTAGGTTGACCGCCTCGTTTCGGCAGACTGATCGTTTGTTCGTGCTCTATGGGGGTCCGTCGAAGGGAAAGGCGGCCTCAAAAGCTTCCATAGCGCGTTGGGTGAAGCAGGCCATTAGAGTGGCGTATGAATCCAAGCGTAAGTCGGTACCGGGCGGGCTTCGAGCTCATTCTACCCGGGGTCAGGCGACGTCGTGGGCGGAATCAGCGCTGGTGCCTCCTGTGGACATTTGTCGGGCGGCGGCGTGGTCTTCTCTGCATGCCTTTTCTCGTCATTACCGTCTGGATGTGCTCGCGCGGCGAGATGCTTCTGTGGGGGCTTCGGCTATCATCGCGGGGCTCACAGGTCCCTCCCAGGGTTAGTTACTGCTTTGGTACTACCCATTCATCTGGACTGGCCCGGAGACACGATAAGGAAGTAGAAATTAGACCTTACCTGCTAATTGTCTTTCCTTGAGTTGTCTCCGGGCCAGTCCAGAGCCCACCCTAAGAGTTTTTTGGCGGTGTCTCAGGATAGTCGATTTCGAGAGTATCGGGGTGGTCGATAAGGGTATTCTATGGGTACCTTCTGGTGTTTAGAAGAAAAAAAAAAAAAGAAAAAACAACCAACATATAAACCTTCCACGTAGTCCAGGCTTCTTCTTCGGGCCAGGGCGTGGTTTATAGTCCTCTGGGTGCCTCTTCCAGGGTTTTCGTATATTATTCGTCTTCTTTCTTTTTGGTTTCTACTGGCTTGTTACGTAAAGACTGAATTGCTGCCTCAGAGAGGTGGGGCTTGGTATCCTGGCAACAAGACTTTGTATATAGTCCTCAGCTGCTAGAGGAGGGAGATTGACTACCCATTCATCTGGACTGGCCCGGAGACAACTCAAGGAAAGACAATTAGCAGGTAAGGTCTAATTTCTACATAGTAAATGAAGTCACTAAGTTGTTGATAAAATGTACAAAGACAACAGCCAGTAGAGCCTTCTCCATTTTTGCACCTATGGCCTGGAATGCCCTCCCAGCTGAAATCCGAGCCATCTCGAACCTAGCGTTATTCAGAAAAGCTCTCAAACATCACCTGTTCCTACAACACTACCCTGATACCAATTCCGGAAAGCACACAGCCATCACCTTGCCTTTCTACCTAGCCCGTCCCATAGATCAGCCTCCCGTAGAGAATGGTTAATCAGCTTTCCCCTACTTTCTCTCCCTATCCCATGAGCATATGCCTCTGTCTAAAGATCCTTATATGTCCTTCGTAAGAGTATTCATAATTTGTATATAGTTCCCCCGGTTTCGTCCATGTATACTACCCCTCTTCAATGTAAACTCAATGTTACCTGATACATTGTAGTATGTTCTGTTTCAACTGTAAACCGCACTGATTATAATAGCGCGGTGTATAAGAAAAATAAATAAATAAAATAAAATAAATAAATAAATAAATGACGGCAGATAAAGACCAGTATGGTCCATCTAGTCTGCCCAGTAAGATGGCAGGAGTAGGTCATTGGCATACTTGCATTTTAGGTATATTGTGTACAATATCTTGCTAAATAATTGGAAATATTTCAACTGTATGTCATAATATTTTAATAGTATGCTCAAAGGTATATAACAAAAAAATCATCTCTGTACAACTCCCGCCCTCTATAAGAGCCTCCCTCAGTTTTCCCTTTATCCCCCCCCCTTATTTTCCTTCTTTCCTTATTCTCTTTCTCTCTGTCTTATCATGTAATGGAGTTTTTTTCTTTGTTTTGACAATTATGTAAACTGCCCTGGTTTAATAAGGTGCAGTATATCAAGAGTCCCAATAAACATAAACATAATAAACACAGATCTTGCAATGGCACGCCTCTCAACTGTAAAGTTCATGAGAGACCTTATGAACATAAAGCCTCCTCTCTAACACCATCTCCGGCATGGGACCTTATCACTGTCCTTGTTTGTTTAGCGAGCTCCTTTGAACCTTTAGGGCTTGCTTCACTAAATCATCTAATTTGGAAAGTGCTCTTCTTGATAACCATCACCACAGCACGGAGGATCAATAAAATGCAACTCTTAGTGCATTATCTTCCTAGTTTTATTACAACAAGGATGTTCTTACTCGCCTCAAAAGTCTCAAAATTCCAGACGAATAAGTCCATAGTCTTACCAACCTTCTTCCCAGAACTAAATGTAACAGACTCCGAAATTTCATGGTGCACAGTAGATTGCAGACGAGTCCTCTGACCCAGCCTTTTATCACTTACATCCAAATGACCCGGGGAGGCTTGCATCCAAACTGTTTAAATGGGTATTGGATTATATTACCTTCTGCTACCTCTTCTCAAACCTAGAGCCTCCAGGATATGTTTGCTCTTAAATGATGAGAGCTAAAGCAGTTTCAGTAGCCAACCTCCAAAACATGTCTCCAGGAATCTGCAGAGCATCAACCTGGATTTATCTTTATTTATCTTTATCTTTATTAGTAGAGTTTGATAAACCGCCCATGCCAGAGCGTCAGGGCGGTGTACAATACAAAATAGATAGAGGCTACTGAAAAATAAAGTCAGAAAGGAACGCCATCAATAGTCAGGACAGGGATAGACAAAACAGAAAAAGATAAGAGAACAGACAGGTCCAGAGAAAGACCATTGTGACAAGGGACAGGGGAAAGGGCAAAGGAGCAAATGAAAATATGAGGGGAAAATATTATGAGAGGTGGTGGGCACGGCTGGGGGATGTGGTGCCATCGGTGGAAGAGGGGAGATCGAAGGCCTGGCAGAAAAGATGAGTTTTAGGGAGAGCTTTGAAGCGGGGGAGGGATAGTTCAGTGTGAAGCGATTGTGGGAGCGAATTCCATAAGGCAGGGCCTAGAAAGAAAAATGCAGAGTGACGGGTGAGTTCAAGGTGGGCCTGAGATGGGGGGGGGGGGGGGGGGGGAAGAGGTGATTGCCGTGAGCAGAGCGAAGAAGACATGGGGAAGGTTGAAGGTGGATAATATCAGCCAAATACTGAGGGGTGCTGACATGAAGAGCCCTATGTGCAATGATGAGCAATTTATAAATGAATCTGACCTTAACTGGAAGCCAGTGGAGGGTGAAAAGGCAGGGAGTGACGTGAGAGCGAGCAGGGGAACAAGTGATGAGACCGGCTACATTTTGGACTAATTGGAGACGGCAAAGCTGATTTATTTGTACACCTTTGCAAAGCACTACTGCCTGGACTGTTCGATAGCCCAAGATGCAGCTTTCAACCAAGCAGTGCTGCACAACATCTTTACTATATTTAAAAAGAAAGGAAAACAAAAAAAAAGCAGAACCAGAATCTTCCTTTTACTTCAGGCTGTCCACCAACCAAATAATCATAATGAACCCTCTGCCCTAGACTCACCATGAAGTGTATCTGCATTTCTCCAGGACCAAGCAGGAAGTCGGTCCTCGCATATGGGTGACGTCGGCGCTGACGGATCCCCCATGCGGAGAATTTCCCTAGCTTTCAGAGAAAGCCTTTGGGAATGTAGCGCGCATGCACGGTCCCCTTCCCGCCCAAGGGTGCCATCTTGCTCAGTCTTTCTTTTTCCGCGGAGCCCAACAGACGTGAGTTTGTGTCACCCGGGAAAACAAGATTTTTTTTGGCTATTTTGTCTTTCTATTCTGGTTCGACGCCGGTTCCCCTTCCTGCCTGGGTTCGGTACACTGGTATCGAGTCTGGAGTTTTGATTTTCAGTTTTTGTCCTTCGTGACTAGCGTTCGCGCTCTTTTTGTGTTTTCACTGGCAGCCAGGTCTTTTGACCTTGCAGGGGCCCTTTTTCCCCCGATGGCTGCCAGCTGGTTCAAGAAGTGTGATCGGTGTAAGAAACTTATGTCTCTCACCGACACACATGACTGCTGCCTCGGTTGCCTCGGGCCCGACCATGACCCGCTGGCCTGTGGCCCGTGCGGCAAAATGTCGTCTAAGGCGCTTCGGAGCCGTCAGCATCAACGTGAGAGAATTTTCTATGACACCGCTTCCAGCCGGGCCTGAACTTCGTCAGAGGCCTTGACATCTCGGGAGTCTGACCCCAAGCGCCGTCTGGGTTCAGCTGAGAGGGAGTCTCCCATCCAGGAGCACAGAAGGAAGAAGAAGCTCGCGAGGGTGATGTCGGTGGAGGCTCCTGGATCCTTGAGGGCCAGGTCGCGTAGCCCTGACCTCCACCCCGGGCTCTCGGAGTCAGAGAGGCCATCCAAGTTACTTTGTGTGGAGCCAGAGTCCCCGAGTCACGTAAGTGCAGTTGTCCTTGTGGACTCTCCGGGGGAGCCGACGTCAGGGGCTGCTGAGTCTCCTGAGCTTGGACTCAGATTGATGGCCTTGGAGAGCAGCTTGGTTGCTTTCATGGAACAGCAGCGGGTGCTGATCGCCGGTCTGACCACCGGGACCTCGACATCCAAGTTGACCCCGAGAGCGAGACGATCCTCGAGTCAATGAAGTTTTGAGTCTATCCTCAGTCAAGGTCCCCCTCGACCTCCCGTGTTGGGCTGAGGTCGTCGACACCAATATCCTTGGCGTCGGGGCAGGTGGCACCGAGGCCTACACGGCCGGAGCCGCTCGCTTCCTCCTCGGAGGAGTCAGCGTGGGAGAAGGAGGACGAGGAGTCCCCGGACACCTTCCGGACCCGGTGCGTCCCTTTGGACTCACCGGAGACTGAGCCTCAGAGACGCCCCCCCCGGAGGATACCCAGTTCTCAGACTTCGTGAGGGACATGGCCAAAGCCTTGGCTTTCCCTGCGGATGCCGAGGAGGAGCCTTGAGCTGAAGAGCTCGATGCCCTCCAGTATGACTTTCCTCCGAAGGAAGCCTTTACTGTACCAGTTCCTCCGATGCTGGAACGGCTGCTCTTCCCTATGTGGGAGGCACCGACCTCAGCGCCGGTTCTTAGCAAATGGGTTGATTCCATTTATCGAGTCTGTAAGAGCCCGGGTTCCAAAAGGCGCAGCTACCGCACAACTCCATGGTTGTGGAATTGGCCATGCACCGCCTGAAGAGTCAGAAGATGCACTCCTCGGTGCTCCCCGGTCGAAAGTGCTCCCCGGTAGAAAGTGCTTCCAGGGCTCTATGCTATCTTGCTGTGTCCAGACCTACCAGCTGTACATGGGCATGTACCTACGAGACCTGGCAAAGGAGATTGCCGGGTTCTCAGCTGGCCTCTCCGAGGAACCTTTGCAGAGGTTCAAGGCTTTGTCAACAGGGATCCGAGAGTGCTCAAAGTGTATCTCTCGAGCAGCCTATAATGGCTTCGAGTCTTTGGCCTGGGTAGCCGCGGCCGGCATCGGTGCACACCGTCAGGCCTGGCTGCAGTCATCAGACCTGGAGTCATGGGTGCAGGACAAGTTGGTCGATGTCCCCTGCCGAGGTGAGAACCTTTTCGGTAAGCCCATGACTGAAAAGGCTGCGGAAATCAAGACACAGACTCTCACCAGGACAAGGCTGTCCAGGAAGACTTCTGAAAAAGAAGGGCTCGGGAAAAAAGCCCTTTTTCCCGAGGAAGGGTACTGCCTACAAATCCTACCCTCAATATCAAGCCTCTCCAGCTTCCCAACTGGGCCAGCAGGCCAAGGGGCAGGGGCATGGGCCCCGTAGGCAGACGACCCCCAAGCCGCCAGCTCCGGCTCCTGCACAGCAGGGAGCTGGGTTTTGACTCACACAGCATAGCCTTTTCTCCACAGCTGGCTCCACTCAGCACAGGAGGTCGGCTGACCCTGTACGCCTACAGGTGGCCAGCCATCACAGGGGATACCTGGGTCCTCAGCATAGTCCAAAAGGGCTACATGCTCCACTTCCACCAGCTACCCCCTCCTACTTTCCAGGGGAGCCTCTAAGACTCCCTCTACACAGAAACCTCCTCCTTCAGGAGTTGGCAAGTCTTCTAAAGGAACAGGCGGTGGAACTGGTGCCTCACCACCTGGAAGGGCAAGGCTTCTACTCCAGGTACTTCCTGGTACCAAAAAGGACAAGAGGCCTCCGGCCTATCCTAGACTTGCGAAACCTAAACAAGTTTCTGGAGAGGGAAAAGTTCAAGATGCTTACCCTTGGGGATACTGCTGCCCTACCTCCAGCAGGGAGACTGGCTATGCTCCTTAGACCTAAAGGATGCTTATACTCACATCCTCATTCATCCAGACCACCAACAATATCTCAGATTTGTGGTGGGAGGAAACCATTTTCAGTACAGAGTACTTCCCTTTGGCCTAACTTCCACCCCCAAGGTTTTCACCAAATGCCTGGCGGTGGTGGCGGCCTATCTCAGGAATCGGGGAATTTTTGTCTTCCCATACCTGGAAGACTGGTTCATCAGGGGCCAGTCTCTCCAGGAGGCCAGACAGGCCACTCTTCGCACTGTCTCTCTTCTTCAACATCTGGGCTTTGTCATAAACTACGCAAAGTCCACTTTGCTCCCCTCACGGAACCTAGAGTTTATAGGGGCAAGATTAGACACCCTGCAGGCAAGAGCTTACTTACCTGAGGACAGGGCCCACAGACTGCTGGACTTGGCCAACCAGTTCCGCAGCAATTCTCAGGTCTCTGCCAGGCACTTCCTGCGGCTCCTGGGCCACATGGCATCCACGGTACATGTGACTCCGAATGCCCATCTGCACATGTGGGCTGCTCAGTGGTGCCTCAGAGCTCAGTGGGCGCAGGCCACAGGCGACATCCGAGACAGAGTAAAGGTGTCCAAACCACTTTTGGACTCCTTGCAGAAGTGGCTACATCTCCCAAACCTTCTCAGGGGGGTACCTTTTCAGGCCCCAGCACACACAAGGGTGCTGACGACCGATGCTTCCTTAAAGGGCTGGGGTGCACATTGCCAGGGCATGTGCACTCAAAGCCTCTGGTCTCAGGAGGCCACATAGCAGATCAATCTTTTGGAACTGCGAGCGATCCGCTTGGCTCTACAGACCTTTTTCTCATGCCCTCTTTCACCAGTCTGTCTTAGTTCAGACAGACAATCAGGTAGCAATGTTCCATGTGAACAAGCAGGGGGGCACAGGGTCCAGGCTCCTATTTCAGGAGGCGCAGGCCCTTTGCTCCTTTGCAGTCAAACACGGCATGTTTCTCAAAGCAGTTTATCTACCTGGTCAGGAGAACTTCTTAGCAGACAAGCTAAGCAGGATTCTCCAGCCCCACGAATGGTAGTTGAATCCATTGGTGGTTCAGCAGATCTTTCTATGATGAGGACTTCCATCCATTGATCTTTTTGCAAGTCCACTGAACTGTCAGCTGCCCAGGTTTTGCTCCAGACAGCCGCATCCCCTGAGAATGGCAGCAGATGCTTTTCTGATCTCTTGGTCCATGGGCCTCCTGTATGCATTTCCTCCCACACCCCTGGTGGTCCGAACTCTGTTCAAGATTCTCAGGGACAAGGCCTCGGTGATTCTGGTAGCCCCCAGATGGCCGAGGCAACCGTGGTTTCCACTTCTGCTACAGTTGGCGGTGGAAACTCCTTCTTTCCCTCTAGGGTTGCAACACGATCTCCTTTCTCAAGATCAGGGTTCCCTTCTGCACCCCAATATCAGGTCCCTCAATCTGATGGCCTGGCTGCTGAAAGGATAGTGCTAGCTCCCTTGCTTCTACCTAAAGAGGTTGAAGAGGTGGTTTTGGCCTCTAGGAGGCAATCCACCAGAAAGTCCTATGCCCTCAAGTGGTGTAGGTTCACAATATGGTGTGCTCAGCGCAATGAAGATCCTTTCTCCTGCCTTGTGCCAGTAGTACTGCAGTATCTACTTCATCTGTCACGTAGGCCTTAAGTCTAACTTTGTTCGGGTCCACCTCAGTGCTCTATCAGCGCACCACTCACCGGTGGAGGGACAGTCTGTCGGTTCACCCCTTGGTGTCCTGCTTCCTCAGAGGTCTGCTTCTTCTCAAGCCTCCGGTTCGTCCACCGGCGACTGAGTGGGATTTGAACGTGGTCTTGCAGCAACTTACTCGCCCACCATTTGAGCCGAAGGCTACTTGCCATTTGCACGTCCTTTCTTGGAAAGCGCTCTTCCTGGTAGCTCTTACCTCGGCCAGACATGTGAATGAACTACAAGCTCTGGTTTCCGATAGACTATGCACACGGTTCTATAGGAACAGGGTGGTCCTACGGACCCACCCGAAGTTCCTTCCAAAAGTCGTCTCCTCTTTTCATCTCAACCAGGAGGTAGTTCTTCTGACCTTCTTTCCCAGGCCGCATACCAGCCGGGCTGAAACAGTCTTGCATACCCTGGACTGTAAGAGGGCGTTGTCTTTTTACATAGAACGTACGCGAGGGCATCAAAGGGCTACTCGGCTCTTCGTCTCCTTTGACCCTAGTAAACTGGGGTTACCTGTCTCCAAGCATATGTTGTCCACTTGGGTAGCAGATTGTATCGCCTGGGCGTACAAGGCAGCCGACCTCCCCTTGTAGAGTCGTGTCATGGCCCACCCTGTCTGGGCGAAAGCCGTATCAGTAGCTCATCTCCGCTTTGTTCCGTTGGCAGACATCTGCCAGGCCGCTACTTGGTCTTCAAGCCAGACTTTTGCAGCCCACTACTACCTCAAGAGAGAGTCCCGAAGGGACAGTGCTTTCGGAAAGGCGGTACTCCGTAATCTCTTTGAGGTTTAGGCAACTCCTGCCCTCCGGCCCTTGTGTTGGGCTACCGTACGGGGGCATTCTCAGAGGATATTCTTATCACGAATGCTGAGGCTCTTGAGAGGGAGCCATTTTTTCAACTTAGGGTTCCTGGTAGCCTAGAGCTGGGGAGTCCCATATGTTAGGACTGACTTCCTGCTTGGTCCTGGAGAAAGAGTAGATACTCACCTGTAACAGGTGTTCTCCAGGAGCAGCAGGAATCAGTCCTCACGACCCTCCCTCCTCCCCTGGAGTTGCAGTCATATACTTCATTTTGTTTTTTTGCTGTCTTTTAGCTTTGTCATCAGACTGAGCAAGATGGCACCCTTGGGCAGGAAGGGGACCGCGCATGCGCGCTGCATTCCCAAAGCTGCATTCTTTGAAAGCTGGGGAAATGATCCACACGGGGGCTCCGTCAGCGCTGACGTCACCCATATGTGAGGACTGATTCCTGCTGCTCCTGGAGAACACCTGTTACAGGTGAGTAACTACTCTTTGTCCTGCTTTTCAGTGGAGAAAGCGAAGTTGTAGCCACACTTACCCTCCCGCCATCTCTACCAAAAGAAAAGATAATCAAGGAAATGCAAATTATTCATCTAGATCGCCTTTAATTTTGGAATGGACTTCCTGTCAACTAAGGGGAAGTGAGAACACTCATGCATACTCAGAACTGAAAAGCTTCTCATAGCTAGGGGAGAGCTCCAGCACACAGGCTTTACTGGGAGACAGCACCATGAAATATGGCTATATTCCCCTACTGTCTACACAGAAACCTCTGTTACAGGTAAGCAACTTCCGTTTATCCTGTATAAATGCCACATGATTTGGCAAACGTTTCAGCAAAATGTTACTGTGCAGAAAGAATGTTAAAAAGGGAGTGGAAAACTTAAAACAGACTCATTAGATCATTGGTATTTAGATTTCATATTTTAAGCAAAAATGTCCTTGATATGTTAGCTACAGAAGTGTCAAATTATGGTTTGGAAATATAGAAAAGCAGGTCATAATAAAAACAAACAAAATTAATTGTGTATACATGAATTGATGGTTACAGAGCTTGAGAGACCCTTAACAGAAGCACAGATTCGAGTAGTTTGTAAGCAGACTTTGGAGGCATTGAACTACCTGCATGAAATCAAGATCATTCACCGGGATCTGAAAGCTGGCAATATTCTCTTTACATTAGATGGTGATATTAAACTGGGTAAGTTTATTGCACATTTTTTCACAATATTATTGTTAATTATTCTCATCTCAACTGACTAGTTTCTGAGCAGTAACACTGGTCAACAAATTTTTACAAAAGTCATGTTACTGAAATAAAAATAGTCATTTCCTGAGCAGTCCTCCAGTTTAGTCCTCCACATCCGGGCAGTGTACCTCCTCCTGCAGCACGGAGACTGGACCAATCAGAATCTTGCTCTCATGATGTATGCTGCTGGAGCTCCCATCAGCCCCCCAGTGTGTCCAGTCTCCGTGCAGCAGGAGGATGTGTGGGCCTGGTACCGGGCTCACTTAGGGACATTGGAGGCAACACTAGTTAGAATTTTTGGGGTTTCCTTTCTTAGATTCACTTGAATCTTTCTGTTGCTTTATTTAGGTAGCTATACCTTTAAAAAAAAAAAAAAAAGCCGATCGAGGAGCCGAGCCTGCACGGACCTTCTGACCCAGTCGCCGGCAGAGGTGCTGAAGGCAGTTGCTGTATTAGATCTCTCCTCCTAGACAGCACGGGGGAGAGATCTTTCATTGTCAGTCCCGTTCCTTGCTTGAACCGCCGGCTGTGCTCTGATCACGGCTCTGGCGTGCTGATTGCTCTAGGGAGTTGTGTTTCGCAGGTCGGGACTGTAGCACAGGCATAACTTACGAGGCCAGCGGCGGTCCGGCTTACAACTCTCCAGAGTCAGTGGGGTGAGTTGGTTATAGCCGTTGCAGTGTATGCGCGCATCTTTATTTGTTTGTTTATTTATTAAAGCGGGGCGTTTGGCGCGGTGCGTTTTTTTGTTTTCCTGCTGTTTTTTACCTTCAGCCGCCAGTGCCGGCGGCCATTTTAAAGCGCCGTTTTTTCCCGCACAACTACAACTCGCTTGCTGCTTTCTCGGTATTTTGGGGCAGTCCCGGGGTGGCGTTTCTCAGCCTAGCGGTCCTTAGATACTAGTGACTTGTTTTTTTGGGTTTTTTTAAGAGTTGTTTTTTGTTCAGTTGTTCATTGGTGGCTCCTTGGTCCTGTGAGGGACGTGTTACTATATTTCTCAATGTCTGCAAGACCAGCTTGGTTTGTGGTTCTCGCAGAGGGGCTGTATCTGAGGGATTTGCAGGTGCTGCGCTTCTGTTTCCTCTGACATAGAACAGCGAATGGAAGGCAAGGCTCTCTTAGACCCCGTCAGTCCTACTAGGCAGGCTGAGAGGGAGTCGTCTCCAGGCCCTCACCCGCCCGCTTCTCCGGTGGCACCTAAGGGGCAGGGGGTTCTGATGCCCGGGGATGCGCCAGACCCTTCTTCGATGGACTTCTCCCCAGATTTTGTTCTTATTATGCATCAGGCATTTCGCTTGGGCCGTTTGGGCAAGCTGCCAGAGGCCGGGTCTTCTCCGTCGTCCCTCCCCTTCCATTTAGGTGAGGAGGGCCGGCGGAATACCCCGAAGCCAGCTAAGCGGTGTCGGTACTCAATGGAACACGAGGACATAGATTGGCAGGAGCCTGAGCTGGCGGTGGAGTCCGAGGACGTCGGTGAGGAGCTGGAGGAAGGGGAGATCCCGGAGCCCGAGGATCAGGCCCGGATCATTCGAGTCTTTTGTAGGGAGGAGCTGGTTCCATTAATTACGGAGTCTCTTCAAACGCTCAATCTTGCGTCAGCGCCACCGGTTGAGGAAGAGGGGTTGGAAGATCCCCTCATTCAAGCGGTGCGGGACTCTCAGGTGGTTTTTCCAGTACACAGAGTGGTGGATCAGATGATTCAAACTGAATGGGATCAACCGGAATCAGGTCTAAAGGGCATTCGAACAATGAACCAGTTATATCCGCTAGCGGACAAGGACAAGTTTAAGTAGCCGTGAGTTGACACAGTAGTGTCGGCGGTAACCAAGAAGACAACAATTCCGGTCGAAGGGAGTGCGGCTTTGAAGGACATGCAGGACAGGAAAGTAGACAGTTTGTTAAAACAGGCTTTTGAAACCAATGCCTTGTCTCTGCAGGCCTCTATTTGTGGGGCCTGGGTGGCTAGAGCGTGTTTAAGATGGGCTCAACGGTTGGGGCAAGACGCCAACTTGGACCAGCAGAAATTGTTAGAAGCGACTCTGTTGGAGTCTGGGTCAGCATACTTGGCGGACGTCCATTATGATTTGATTAGAACATTGGCTAATAGTATGGCTTCCTTGGTGACGGCGAGGAGGTCCATTTGGTTGAGAAATTGGGCAGCTGACGGGTCCTCTAAGTCGCACCTCAGTAAACTTCCCTTTAAGGGAAAATTGGTGTTTGGGGAAGATCTGGATAAGTTGGTGAAAGATTTAGGAGACTCTAAAGGTGGTAGACTACCGGAAGATAAGCCTAAGCTAGGCAGAAACTTGCCGGCCACGCAAGGGCCGTTTTGGGACTTTCGGAGGTTTCGGTCTTCCCACTTGTGGGGTTCCCAGCGTGGTAGGTTTGGGTCTCGACCCCAAGGGTTTTGAGGTTTTCGAGGAGCAGGCAGGGGGTTTGCACCTGCCGCCTCCTCTTCTTCCTCTTCCTTTACTCGCAAGCCGCAATGAAGCGAGGCGGGCCCCGGAGGGAAGTCAGGTTATCGGGGTTCGCCTTCGGAGCTTCCTTCCTTCCTGGGCCCAAATAACCTCAGATCAGTGGGTGCTAGAGGTCATCCGAGAGGGATATATTTATTTTATTTATTTATTTATTGTTCTTTTATACCGCACTCTTTTTCATCAGCGCGGTTTACATTAAACAGAAATACTCATTACAATCAACAAAATGTGATAAGTTTACATATAACAGGAGTAGTCAACTGGGAATTTAACTTTGGGAAACTTTGTACATATTTGTAAATAACATAAATACAGGGGATAGGATTTCTTAGTTACATCTTGAGTAAATAAGGTATATACAATTTTACTGTGCATGTTAGAGGGATGGTGATGAGCTTTGGAAATGCAGAATGAAGAGATGGTGTTTTATAGCTTTTCTGAAATTCTTGAGGTCCGTAATAGCTCTTATGTTGTGGGGAAGGTTGTTCCAACATCTGGGTGCATAGTATGCAAAGGCCCTGTCTGATGTTGAATGTTTGCATTTTGTGGTCTCTTGTGGAATAACTAGGGTATTTGCCGCTGCTGACCTCCTGGATCTAATATTGGGAGTCGGATGGATGAGTTTTGAAATTGATGAAGGAGCTATAGTATTTATCGCCTTAAAGGTCATGAGGAGAGCTTTATATGCTATTCTGCAGTAAATAGGTAGCCAGTGAAGCTCCATTAGGATGGGTGTTATGTGTTCGCACTTTGAAGCACCATATAGAACTCTGGCTGCGGCATTCATGGCTAGTTGTAATGTATTTAGGGTGTTTTTAGGGAGACCATGGAGTATTATGTTCGCATAGTCGAAGTGGGGTGTGACTATGGTTTGAAATATGGTTCTGAAGCTGTCTGGTTCGAGCATGTTTTTCAGATGACGCAGAGTCCTTATTTTGAAATAAATAGTTTTTACAGTGCGGTTGATATGTTCTTTAAAATCCAGTCGCTGGTCGAGTATTACTCCAAGGTATTTTATGGACGGCTTGATTGGGAGGTCTGCGTCTCGTACTTTTAGTATATCAGGGGGTGAGAATGCTCTGTTTTTCGTGATTATGAGTACTTCGGTTTTTTTGTAGTTTATGCGCATATTCTGGGTGAGGAGCCAGTCTGCTATTGCATTAAAGCAATCTATTAGTGTTGTGAAGTCTGGAAGCTTGACGTTGATTGGTGTAAATATTAGTACATCGTCTGCATACATCATATGCACTGGAGTTTGCCTGTACCCTTCGGGATTCCTTCGTTCTTTCTCCCAGCAAAGGACAGCACAAGGAGCTAGCGATTCCCTTAACGTTAGATCGACTCATAGCCTTAGGAGCGGTAGACCCCGTTCCGCATTCCGAGCGCGGCCTGGGTCGTTACTCCATTTATTTCATGGTGCCAAAGAAAGACGGATTGCTCCGTCCTATTCTAGATCTCAAGGGCGTCAATCGTTGTCTCCGGGTGCCACATTTCCGTATGGAAACCTTGAGGTCCGTCATCGTGGCGGGGCGTCAAGGGGACTTCCTAACTTCTCTGGATCTCTCCGAGGCATATTTGCATATTCCGATCAGGTCGGTACATCAACGTTTTCTTTGGTTCGTGTTCCCGTGGGGGCACTTCCAATTTCAAGTTTTACCCTTCGGGTTGGCGCCAGCGCCGCGTACCTTCACCAAGATCATGGTGGTGGTAGCGGCAGCATTGCGAAAGGAAGGCGTGTTGGTCCACCCTTATCTTGGCGATTGGTTGATTTGGGCGAAGTCCGAGGAGGAGAGCTTGCAGGCCACGGGAAAAGTAGTTGCACTGCTGCAGTCTCTCGGCTGGGTGATCAATGCAAAGAAAAGTCAGTTAGTACCGTCACAATCCCTCGAGTACCTCGGAGTTCAGTTCGACACGGCGAGAGGTTTGGTGTGCTTACCGGCTCGGCGTGTGCAGGCCTTACGAGGTCTGGTGCGCACGTTCCTCGGGATGCCCGCTCCATCCGCTTGGTGGTACCTGCGGTTGTTGGGAACAATGGCGGCAACTCTGGATGTGGTTCCCTGGGCCAGGTTTCACATGCGTCCGCTTCAGAGGGCCCTGTTGCGTCGTTGGTCGAACCAGTCGGATTCGTTGAACAAGCGGTTTCCTTGTCCGAGCCGCGTTCGTCGGACTCTGCAGTGTTGGATGTGTTCGCGGACATTGCAAGCGGGTCTGCCTTTGGAGCAGCCGGTTTGGGTTCCATTAATAACGGATGCAAGTCTAACGGGTTGGGGAGCCCACTGCGAAGGTTGTTATGCGCAGGGGACGTGGTCAGCCCACGAAGCCTCCTGGTCGATCAACCGGCTCGAGCTTCGAGCGGTGCGAAGGGCACTGGAGGCCTTCGAGTCGGCACTGAGGGGGCGAGCAGTCTGAGTCCTATCGGACAATTCGGCAACGGTGGCGTACATCAACCGACAAGGCGGCACAGGAAGCGTAGCCTTGGAGGACGAAGCAGAGGCGTTGTTCCAGTGGGTGGAGCTCCGTCTGCCAGCTATTTCGGCAGCGCATATCGCGGGAAAAGACAATGTGATTGCGGATTTTCTCAGCAGAGTGCAGGTGGATCCCGGGGAGTGGGAGCTGCACCCGCAGATATACGCGCAGGTAGCTCGCTGCTGGGGCCCTCCAATTATGGACCTCATGGCGACCTTTCAGTCGGCAAAGACAGGTCAATCCTTCAGCAGACCCTCTTCGAGCGTCCGTGAAAGATCTGACTCTGAAGACAGTTTTTCTAGTGGCCATCTGTTCGGCAAGGTGCATTTCGGAGTTGCAGGTGCTTTCGTGTAGGGAACCATTCTTATCTTTTTCTAGAGAGAGAGTGGTCTTGAGGCCAGTACCTTCCTTTCTCCCCAAGGTGGTTTCTCATTTTCATTTGAATCAGTCCGTTTTCCTACCGGTGTTTCATTCTGACGCGGCAGGTGACTCGGATGGCGGATTGCATCGCTTGGATGTGTGACAGGTGCTGCGTCGATACTTAAGTTTCAGAGGCGTTCCGCAAGACGAATCGATTGTTTGTGCTCTTTGGCGGAGTACGGAAAGGTGAAGCAGTGGCAAAGTCGTCTATTTCTAGGTGGATTAAGGAGGCGATTGCTTCGGCGTATATTGTGGAAGGGCGGGCGGGCGGTCCCGTTGGGGTTATAGGCCCACTCTACTAGAGCGCAAACGACGTCGTGGGCGGAGCATAGTCTGGTTCCACCAGTAGAAATTTGCAGAGCGGCTACTTGGTCTTTTCTCCATGCTTTCAGCAGGCACTACCGGTTAGACGTGTTGGCCGCTAGGGATTCTTGTTTTGGTTCGGCGATATTGCGTGCCGGTTGGCAAGATCCCACCCGTTCATAACTGCTCTGCTACATCCCGGATGTGGAGGACTAAACTGGAGGACCACTCAGGAAATAGAAATTACACTTACCTGGTAATTGTAGTTCCTGGAGGGTCCAGTTTAGTCCTCCTTCCCTCCCAACAGACAATTTTTTTTCGGTTCGGCGCGCTTAATGCGGGGAGAGGGAGAGTCATATAAGCAATTTTAGGGGAGCCCTTGTGGTAGGGGTTCCTAGGCTTTCTCTCTTCTTTCTGTGGGAGATCAGTTCTTTCTTTTTGTGCCTGTGGCTGCCAGTTGCGTCAGATAAGCGGCAGAGGCAATTTGCAGAGTTTTTTGGCTTCCTCATTTGGGGAGGGGGTCTGATTAACTGTAAGGGGAATTAGTTATGATAAGGTTAAACATTTATACTTGTTTCATGTGTTGCTTCTTTAAGTCTGCTTTGTTAATAGTTCACTGGGGGGCTGATGGGAGCTCCAGCAGCATACATCATGAGAGCAAGTTTCTGATTGGTCCAGTCTCCGTGCTGCAGGAGGAGGTACACTACCCAGATGTGGAGGACTAAACTGGACCCTCCAGGAACTACAATTACCAGGTAAGTGTAATTTCTATTTCTTATCAATTTTTATATGCTGAACACGAATAAGACAGTGAAATTGCAAAGTTGGCTCTAGTTTTTTTGTAATCTACAAGAATTAATGTTTACATCACGAAATGCATGTCAATAGTAAATATAAGAGGCCTTCGGTTAATACTTATAAAAAACCAAGTCATAGACTACTTCTTAGATTTTTTCGCCTGTCCTCTTGTACAGCTTTTTCAGGAGCTTCTCTGGGGAGTGTCCAGCAGTAGTCAGCCAGCATTGTAGTGGACCATTTTCCCTGGTATCTTTGCTCCATTGTTGCGATATCCTGGTGAAAATGTTTGCCCTGTTCATCACTAACCTTACCACAGTTGTCAGGAAAGACATCAAGATGGGAATCAAGGAAATGGATCTTTAGAGACATATTGCAGCCAAGTTTCTGATACTGCATCAGCATGTCTTTTACTAGTTCCTTGTAGTTTTCTGCCCTAACATTCTCGAGAAAGTTTGTTGACATTAGGCGAAAAGCATTCCATGCTTATTTCGCATCACCCTGCAGCAAGTTGTTGAACCGGTGATCTTTGAAGAGCTCTCGAATCTGAGGACCCACAAAAACTCCCTCTTTAATCTTTGCTTCGCTGAGTCGAGGGAATTTTTCATGCAGGTATCGGAAAGCTGGCGAAGTGCGGTCCATGGCTTTCACGAAGTTTTTCATCAAACCTAGTTTGATGTGAAGGGGTGGTAGCAGGATTTTGTGAGCCTCAACCAGAGCTGGGTGCTGGATATTCTTCTCTCCAAATGTTACATTTTGTCTGCGATTCCATTCCTTCTGCAAACAGTGCCAATCCCTTGCTCGGCTATCCCACTCACATAAGAAACACATGTATTTTATATATCCCTGCTGCAGTCCTATTAAAAGGGCAACTACCTTCATGTCACTACAGAGGTGCTAGCTGTACTTGTTATAGTTAATGGAAGTCAGTAGATACTTTAAGTTATCGTATGTCTCTTTCATGTGGACACAACTAGATTCGGTCAGTTTCTGAACGTGTATTGTTACTAAAAAGAATGATACGTTCAATTCAAGCTAAACTTGGAGAAGTTAGGTTTCTGATTTGCACGCTACGGAAACACTTAGCAGGCGAAAAGCAGGTCTCAGAACTTTAGCCACCACTGAGACTTCCGTCTTCTATTATGGTGTCTTAGAACATCAATGACCTATTGTATTTTCAAACTTTCGCCGCTATTTCGTTATGTGCTTCATCTAATACACTCCCAACAAGACTTATTCACCACTCGCTTCACTTGTTATATCCACTAAAAAATATATATATACGTATTTCATAATGCTGTACCAACTAATGCTCAAAATGCAAAATGTTTGCTATACTCCGGTAATATTTGAGCGTTGTACCCATTATGTTCACAAGTGGTACGTCAATCTACGTCATATCAATCCACAAGGATTAATATACGTGGATTACTATATTGTGGATTACTATATTGTGGATTACTATACGTGGGCAAAACAACACGATCAATAAGGACACGTATACGTGAACATCGGAGTAGGTTGAAATGCCGTCAGGTAGAAGCCCCAGTAGTTTTACACTGTATCACAGAGGGACATACGTTTCATCAGCTTCGTTGCTTTGTGATAGATAAAGTGGTGGAAGCAAAAGCGGGCAAGACGTTAGACAAGACCCTTTTAATAAGAGAGCAAAGGTGGATTTATAGATTGGGAACAGTCACCCCCCACAGGCCTGAACACTTCTATCGATTGGGCAGTTTGCATATAATCGTTTACGAGAAATTTCATAGCTGCGAGTGATATAGCCGGACCTGTGGCGAGGGCGATAGATGTTATTACTGTTCACATTTCGGTTTCCACATTAGTTTATTTAAATAATCAGTTCTATTTTTCCTTTTCTTTTTCTTTTTAAATTTTTAGATTTTCATTTTCAGTAATAAAAATGTAGCTAGAAGGGCACGAGGTTTTCCCGGTAATACTAGGAAGTAAGGTTAGATTGATATGACGTAGATTGACGTATCAATAAGGGTTTAAAAGGCCAGTCAGAGCCGAGCATTCCGCATGCGCGGCGTCTGAGAAGAACTAGAACGGATTTTGTTTAAGATTGGAGATTAAGACGTGGGCAGCATCTACATAGTAAGTAAGGAATGTTTTTTTAAGTGATATTTAATGGTTTAAAGATATTTGGGAGAGGGTTTGTAAATAAAAGTTGTTTGTGTTTTAATTATAGTCTACTGTGGATAAGATCTCCTGACGAAACTGTGGCCGTGAAACGCCTCAGTGGTGCCCAGGGAGAGTGTTGAGATCTTCACAAGAATTTTTGAATTGAAAAAAGCCTACCACAGCAAGACAGCTAAGTAGTGCAGAACTTCAACCACTTGTGAACATAATGGGTACAACGCTCAAATAATACCGAACGGAGTATAGCAAACCTTTTGCATTTTGAGCATTAGTTGGTACAGCATTATGAAATACGTATATATATATTTTTTAGTGGATATAACAAGTGAAGCGAGTGGTGAATAAGTCTTGTTGGGAGTGTATTAGATGAAGCACATAAGGAAATAGTGGCAAAAGTTTGAAAATACAATAGGTCATTGATATTCTAAGACACCATAATAGAAGACGGAAATCTCAGTGGTGGCTAAAGTTCTGAGACCTGCTTTTCGCCTGCGAAGTGTTTGCGTAGAGTGCAAATCAGAAACCTAATTTCTCCAAGTTTAGCTTGAATTGAACGTATCATTCTTTCATGTGGACGGCATACGCTACTGGAATAGATGGAAGACGGTTTCCATTGCTCAAAAGCACAGCCTTCAGACTCAGTTTCGAAGAGTCTATAAATAGTCTCCAGTCTTGTGGGTCATGAATGATTTTTAAGGCATTCATGAGGCTTTCAATATCGGAACAGAATACCAGATTACTTTCCTTTCTGAAGAAAGGCTCCAACTGCTGGTGGCGCTTTCGATATGAAGTAATGTTGACATCATCTTCTAGAAGATTCCAGTTTTGGAGTCTTGATCCTAGCAATTCTGCCTTGTTCTTGGATAAGTCCAAATCACGAACCAGGTCATTTAGTTCTTCCTGTGTTATTCTGTGTGGAGTTGATATGCATCCCAGTGAAAATCTGGGTCACTGCATGCTGACGGACCAGAAGAACAGGTCAGCTCACCCTTGTCCTCATCAGATGAATCAAGAGAATATTCTGATGGAGGTTCTGGAATAGGAAGTCCCTCACCATGTGGAACTGGTCTCAATGCAGACGGAATGTTTGAGTAGACTATGCTCGACTTCTTTTGCTTCGTTATTCCACTGGAAAGAGGAGGAACCAAGCAGAAGTAACAGTCATTTATGTGGTTGCTTGGCTCTCTCCACACCATGGGGACTGCAAACGGCATTGATGGTCTTTTGCAATTCAACCACTGTGAAAGCTGTGTTGTACATGTAGTGCAGCATATATGCAGGGCCCAAGGCTTGTCTTGGTCACCAATCTTGCATCCGAAGTAAAGATGATATGCCTTCTTCAATTGAGAAGTGATACTTTTCTTCTGGTTGGCAAATGTCACTTCCCCACAAATGTAGCAGAAATTGTCAACGATATTAACGCACTTTCGTGGCATTACTGTTTTGTATTGTACCTAAATGGCTAAAATTATATGATTAATAAAAGTTACATGTAACAGTAGCTTAAACTGTCTCACACACAGTCTGAAATATTTTAAATGCTCAACCTTTCCGACTGCATATAGTACACTGCTGACGTCAGATGGCTTCAGTAGCCGTCTGGCAGTAGTATTGCATTGCATCAGAAAATGATGCAATCAACTCTGGATGATGTGTGCATGCTGGTATTATGCAATGTGATGCAATATTACATCATTCAAGGCTTATTTGGGATGTTGTTGATGTCCTACTGGATAAATTTACACGGTGAAACGTCAAAAATGAACTACATACAATATCTTCAAAACGAGAGCCAATAAATTTTTTTTAATGTTATATTCGTGTTCAGCTCACCAAGATACTACAGATTAGGGCCTTTTAAAATATGTAACGATTTCAATGTTGACCAGTGTAATCCAATTATCTGCTGTCATTGGCATATTTTCTTAATTTTCTTTTCTCTTTATGTTGACTTTGAACTGCTTTAGAGTAAAAATAGATTTTTGGAAAACTAGGTAACCATTAAGAATGTGTTTTCTGGTTCTGCTTTTATCTAATAATGTAACTCTTCTGTCTCTTTCTAAATAGTTTAGCAAAGCATTCTCAGTCTAGAAATGTTTCCTCTCTCAAACTTTTATTTTCTTTCCTTAGAATTGTTTTTGCTTTTTTCAATGTCCACACTACCCTGTAAACATCCCTGAGTTGCTTTCTAATAAAAAGAAAACATACTTTGAAAGAATTTTGGTATCTTGAATATTTTATAAGAAGTTTTCAAACTGTGTTCAGAACTGTATGTGGGGGTTTTTGTAGATATTATAAAGCTTGGAAGGCCAGTGGTTTGGCTATCTCCAGGAACAAGCAGGAATGTAGTCTTCACATATGGATAAGGTCGGTACTGACGGAGCCTGCGTGGGAATGCTCCCCAGCATCCAATAGGAAAGCTTTTGGGAGCATCCCACTGCGCCTGCGTCTCTGCCTTCCCGCCTTTCCAACTCTCCCTCTTCAGTTTTTCGTTTTCCGCGGAGCCGACAGGCAGCAAACCCTGTCACCGCAGAAAATTTTCTTTTTTGTGGTCGCGTCTGCCTTCCCATCGACCCCTATACCGGTACCACTGGTGCCTTCTTTATTTTCTTATTTCTTTTTTTTCTAAAAAACACCCCAAAAAACTTACTTTTTTGAGGGTCTGTCCCCTCTTGGTGCTAGGCGCCATTTTGGGCACTAGGCTGTCCCTAATGAATATGCACGAGATACATTTGAATACAAGGGGGGGCAGTGCATGCAAATGCATCTCATGCATATTTATTAGGGACGGCCTGAAAACCTGAATGGTGTTTGGCCCTCCAGGACTGGAATTGGGAACCTCTGATCTAGTGATCAAAATGTAGCAGTACCATTTCTGCTACCGACACCCATGATTGGTGTCTTAAATGTTTAGGTCTTGACCATTTGCCATTGGAGTGTCTCCTTTGTAGAAAGATGACCAAAAGAGTCCTGCAGAACAGAGCTGCAAAACTCGGCACCCTCTTTGCCTCGGATGCAATGTCGGTTGCATGAACGTCGTCCAGGGCTTCATCTTCCTCCCATGGATCTCAGGTAACCAAACCCAAATCTTCCTGACCGATAATACTTTGCATCCTCCAATTCCGATGATTCCGAGGACTCTGTCGGTACCGGGGCGGTTCTTCCGGAGGACCCCTCTCCTTCACCACAGCGTCGGATTCTCCTCCGGAGGACGTCCTTTCAAGACTTCATACGTGATATAGCACAGGGACTCTCGATCACCGTGACCCCTGAGAAGGAACCGAGAGCTGAAGAATTAGAAATTCTTCAGTATCCAGCAGCTCCTAAGGAGGCTGCTACCCTTCCCATTCACCAAATTTTGCATGATCTCATGCTTAGGATGTGGGAAACACCCCTGACGGTGTCTCCACATTCTAGGAGACTCGATACAATGTACTGGGTACCGCAAAGTCCCGGTTTCCAAAAAACACAATTACCACACCATTCCATGGTGGTGGAATCAGCATTGCGCAGAATCAAGAGTGCTAAGACGCATTCGTCCAACCCTCCAGGTCGTGAATCGAGGACGCTCAATGCCTTTGGGCGTCGATGCTTTCAGTCCTCAATGCTATTGGCTACCCATACTTTATATGGGTATGTTTCTTTGGGAGGTTGCAAGAGATTTGGAACTCATGGCTCCACTTCTTCCCGATGACAAGATGGCTGACTTCCTCACTCTGGTCAAACATGCCCAGAATTACTCTAAGTTCATGAACCGTGCAACCTTTGATAGCTTTGAATGCATTAGCAGAACCTCTGCTATTTCTATCGGTGCACGTCGCATTGCCTGGCTACAAGAATCTGATTTAGAACAATGTGTGCAAGACAAGCTGGGGAATATTCCTTGAACAGGAGAAAACCTCTTTGGCAAGGATTGGCAGGACAAAGCTGCTCAGCTTGAGTCCGAAAACACCACCTTGAACAGACCATCAAGGACCACGGCCAACCCAGCTAAGAAAAAGACAGCTAAGAAACCCTTTTTCAACAAGAAAAATAAATTCTATCCATCTTACACCTAGGCTGTCCACTGCCCAGTCCATGCTCCCCAAAAGGGGCAGCAGCATCCCAAACAGAGGAAGGCCCAAGTCCCCACAACTCAACCAGCTCAGCAGACACAGCCTCCTCAGGGGCTTTGACTCCTTCCTAGAGAACCTAGTCATTCTACCTCTAAATGGTCCAGAGCATCTCACCATTCCAGGCAGACTGTCATTTTGCCGAAAGGTGGCAACAGAAAACATCAGAGCAGTGGATTCTCTCCATTGTAACAGAGGTGTACAAACTCCATTTCCACAGTATGCCGCCTCCCACCATCACAAGACAGTTCAATTCTCGCCCCCCTTCACCACTTTCTTGTGTCAAGAGGTCACCTCACTACTTGCTCAAGGAGCAATAGAGGAGGTACCTGTGTCCCAACAGGGCATGGGTTTCTATTCCCCCTACTTCCTCATTCCAAAGAAAACGGGGGTTACAGGCCCATACTGGACCTCAGGGAGTTGAACAAGTATCTGTTCCGAGAAAAATTCAAGATCTCTATCAGAACACTTCTTCCTTACATTCAGAGTCAGGATTGGCTATGTTCTCTAGATCTAAAGGATGCATACACACATATCTTCATTCATACAGATCACAGGAGGTTTCTTTGATTCCTCTTTTAAGGAAGACATTATCAGTATAGGGTTCTACCTTTTGGACTGGCTTATGCCCCAAGAGTCTTCACAAAATGCATGGCAGTAGTAGCAGCATTCTTGAGAACTCTGGGGATATTTGTCTTCCCCTACTTAGATGACTGGCTCATCCGAGCATCAACAGCTCCAAGCCAGCTCTGCGCTCTCCTGTACAATGCAAATCCTGCAGTACCTGGGACTGGTCATAAACATCCCAAAATCTCATCTCACCCCTTCTCAGTCCCTAAAGTTCATAGGGGCTCTTCTCGACACAAGGCAGTCAAGGGCTTTCCTGCCACAAACACGTTGTGCTCGAATACTCCAGCTGGCCTCTCAAGCAGCTATGAAAACTTTTCTAACTGCTCAAGAAATGCTTCAGCTACTGAGGGAGGAGTGGTCTAGTGGTTAGGACAAGGTGTACTTCAGGCCGGAGGGCTGGGGGATCAAGTCCCACCTGGGGACAGCAATCTCAGGCCGGAGGGACTGGGATTTCTAGTCCTATAGGCACTCCTTGTGGTCTTGGGCAAGCCACTTAACCCTCCATTGCCCATGTTCCCTGTAAGTATTAGCGTATGTGTCTCATATCCCCTTGTGTTAAATGTATCCCCCAATTGACAGCTTTGACCTGGTGAAAAGCGGGATATAAATACAGCTAAATAAATAAATATGGCATCTGCTGTTCATGTGGTTCCCTATGCTTGCCTACACATGCGGGCAGCCCAGTGGACCCTAGCTTCTCAGTGGACACAGGCATCGGGTCACCTGGGGGACAAAATCAGAAACTCTACGCGCCTCGTTTCGTCCTTACAGTGGTGGCAATCGCTGAAAAACCTTCTTGTAGGGTCTCCTTTTCAGCAGTCACTGCACCAAGCCACCTTGACGACAGATGCGTCCAAGTTAGGTTGGGGGGCTCACTTGGACAATCTCTCCACTCAGGTTCTCTGAACCGAGCAAGAGGCTTGTCTTCACATAAACCTTCTGGAATTAAGAGCCATCTTCTATGCTCTTCAAGTATTTCAGGACCGCCTGAGCTACAAGACGGTTCTTGTCCAGACCGACAATCAAGTAGCCATGTTCTATGTGAACAAGCAGGGTGGGACGGGTTCTCAGGCGCTGTGCAACAAAGCTCTACGCCTCTGAGCCTTCGCCAGAGATCTTCAAATCCACCTACTAGCGGTGTATCTTCCAGGCACACAAAATCTCTTGGCAGACAAACTCAGTCGAGTACTGCTGCCATACGAGTGTTCTCTTCATCCAGAGCAAATTGCTTGAATCTTTCGGATCTGGGGAACTCCAGATATAGACCTCTTTGTAAGTTCTCAGAATGCCAAACTTCTCTGGTTATGTTGCAGAATTCCGGCTCAGAATTGTCAGGCAAGGGATGCCTTCCATCTCCATTGGGGTCAGGACTTCCTCTATGCCTACCCACCCATTCCCCTCATTCCCAAAACTCTATTCAAGCTTCAGAGAGACAGGGGCCATATGATCCTCATAGCCCTATGCTGGCCACGACAGAAGTGGTATCCACTGCTTCTATGTCTCTCTCAAGCCAAGCCTCTGGAGTTGGGATGTGCTCCAGATCTTCTTTCCCAGGAGAACGGGATGCTATTGCACCCAAATCCTCAGTCTCTACACCTGAGGCCGTGGCTGCTGAGACTCTAGAATTCCAGGATATCAACCTTTCTCAACAGGTTACGGATATTCTTTTGGCTTCAAGAAAACCTTCCACAAGGTGGGCCTACGCCTTTAAGTGGAGAAGGTTCTCGATCTGGTGTTCAAAAAAGAAACTTAATCCCTTTTCAGTTCCAGTGGAGGCGTTACTGGAGTATCTCCTCCATTTATCATCCTCTGGTCTTAAGACTAATTCAGTAAGAGTCCACTTTAGTGCCATTGCGGCTTTCCACACGCCCTTTGAAGGAAAACCTGTCTCCTCTCAACCGCTTGTAGCGTGGTTTATGAGAGGCTTATTCTTAACTAAACCTCCCATTAAGCCACCACCCGTGGCATGGTATTTGAACCTTGTCCTCAGGCTGCTTATGAAACCACCCTTCGAACCCTTAGCCACTACATCTCTGAAGTTTTTCTTGGAAGGTAATCTTCCTAATTGCCCTCACTTCTGCAAGACGCATCAGCGAGCTACAAGTTTTAGTGGCTGATCCTCCTTATACAAGGTTCCACCATGATAAAGTAGTTCTTAGGACTCACCCTCACTTTATGCCAAAGGTGGTATCGCCTTTTCATTTAAACCAGTCGGTTTACCTTCCTGTATTCTTCCCTAGGCCTCACGCTTCTAATGCAGAAATGAATCTTCATACTCTGGATTGTAAAAGAGCTTTAACTTTATCTCCAGGAACAAGCAGGAATGTAGTCTTCACATATGGGTATCGTCGGTACCGCTCCCCAACGTCCAATAGGAACGCTTTTGGGAGCATCCCTCAGCACATGCGTGCTGCCTTCCCGCCTTTCCAACTGTCCCTCTTCAATTCTTCATTTTCCGCGGAGCCGATAGGATCTAATCCCTGTCACCGCAGAAAATTCCATCTTTAAATTTCTTTTCTTGTGGTCGCGTTTGCCTACCGCACGATGCCTACCGGTACCGCCGGTTCTTTTCTTTTCTTTCTTTTAAAAAAAAAACCTTAGGCTTTAGACTGTTTCTTTTCAGAAACTTTTCTCTTTGGTGCTAGGCGCCATTTTGGGCACTAGGCCCCATATTCCTAAAAACATGGAAAAGCCACCTAGTGGTTTTAAAAATTGTACTAAGTGTGGCGGTACCATTTCCGTCACTGACACCCATGATTGGTGTCTGAAATGTTTAGGACCTGAACATTCTCCAACTGAATGTCTCTCCTGTATGGGGATGACTAAAAGAGGAAGACAGAACCGGGCTGCAAAGCTTGGTACCCTCTTTTCTTCAGATGCCAGATCCATCCCATCAACATCGTCAAGGGCCTCTTCTTCCTCCCATGGATCTCAGGTAACTAAACATAAAAGCCGGTCCTCAAAGGGTAGCTCTCCTGCTAAGCATTGAGAGGCCATTGGCATTGCCCTTGAGGGAACCATACCGGCAAAACAGCCCCAGCGGGAGGCTTCGGCTTCCAAATCATCGATGGGGCTTCAGGATGTTCTCGAGGCCTCAACCTCACAAGAACTACCTGTGCCATGCTCAGGGGTTCCGGCCGTTCTTACCGGTACCGACACCCAAGCATTGGCAGCGTCGATAGACCAGAGGTTCCTCGCTATCGAGCGCAGCATCGCAGCTCTTCTTTCAGCTGCGGTACCGGTGGCCCCACGGGCACTGGTACTGACATCGACACCAATGCCGGTACCGACACCGACGATACCAGTACCGACGGTACCGGCCCCGGTGGGAACTCTTCCTATGCCATCTCTGGCTGGAATTGTCAAAGCGGTACCGGGTCAACTCGGTACCGACTTCGATCGGTACCAGGATAGTGCTTTGCAGGAGCATCGGGGTCAGGAGTACTTCGATTCCTCCGATTCTGAAGACTCTGACAATTCTGCTGGCACTAGAGGGTTTCTCCTAGAAGATCCCTCTTCTCCCCAATGCAGAATGTCACCTCCAGAGGACATGTCATTTCAGGATTTCATCCGTGATATGGCCAAAGGTCTTTCAATCACAGTAGCTCCTGAGGAGGAACCCAGAGCAAAGGAATTGGAAATTCTCCAATATCCTAAAGCTCCTAAGGAGGCAGCCACTCTGCCTATCCATGAAATTCTGCATAGTTTGATGCTCAGAATGTGGGAGACACCTCTAACTACTTCTCCTCACTCTAGGAGACTGGATACTATGTATCGAGTTCCGCCATGTCCTGGATTTCAGAAAACTCAGCTGCCACACCATTCAATGGTAGTGGAATCAGCCATGCGTAGTATGAAAAGTGCAAAGAGGCATGCATCCAATCCTCCACGTCGTGAATGCAGGACTCTGGATGCTTTTGGGCGTAGAACTTTTCAAGCTTCCATGCTTTCAGCTAGGATCAGTTCATATATCCTATATATGGGAATGTTCCTCAAGGAAGTCACAGGAGATCTGGAACTTGTGAGCCCATTTCTCCCAGATGACGAGACAAGATTTTCTTGCTCTAGTTAAGCATGCTCAAGATGTCCCCAAGTTTGTGAATCGTGCAGCCTTTGACTGCTTCGAATGCATCAGCGGAACCTCTGCTATTGCAATTGGCGCACGACGGATTGCCTGGCTACAGGCATCAGACTTGGAGACTTGGGTACAGGACAAGTTAGGCAATATTCCTTGCACGGGGGAGAATCTCTTTGGCAAGAACTGGCAGGAAAAGGCTAATGAGTTAGATGCCGACAATTCTACCTTAGATAGATTGTCAAAGTCTACAGCCACTCCAGCCAAAAGGAAGCCTTATAAAAAACCCTCTTTTAGCAAAAAGAGGAAGTTTTATCCTTCCTATACCCAACAGAGTCAAACTCCAGGTCAGGTTGCCCAAAAGGGACAAACTAGACAGCAAAAGAAGCCAAAAGGCCCGAGAGCCCAACCAGCCCTCCAGGTTCAGCCCCCTCAAGGGCTTTGACTCCTTCCTAGAGAGCTTTGCCTCCCTGCTTCTGAGGGATCCCCAACCCCCCAATATTCCGGGCAGGTTATGCCACTTTGTCAACAGATGGCAGCAAATGATTGGACTTTGTCCCATTATAGGAGAGGGGGTACAAGCTTTGTTTTCACAGCATGCCCCCTCCTACAATTCTAAAGCAATTCAATTCACAAACCTCTGCAGACAATCTGCTAGATCAGGAGGACGCCACAATTGTTGCCCAAGGGGCAATAGAGGAAGTACCCATTCTTCAACAGGTTGCAGGGTTCTACTCCCCCTATTTTCTTATTCCAAAGAAAGCAGGAGGACACAGACCCATTCTAGACCTCAGAGAATTGAACAAATATCTGTTTCGAGAGAAGTTCAAAATGATTTCTCTAGGAACTCTTCTGCCATACCTTCAAAGCCAGGATTGGAATTGCTCTCTAGACTTAAAGGATGCATACACTCACATTATCATCCATCCAGATCACAGGAAATTCTTCCGTTTCCTTTTCAGGGGAAAACATTTCCAGTACAGGGTTCTTCCCTTTGGTCTGGCTTCAGCACCAAGAGTATTCACGAAATGCATGGCAGTAGTAGCTGCATTTCTACGTACCCTGGGGATTTTCGTCTTCCCTTACTTAGACTGGCTCATTTGAGCGCCTACAGTTGCAGAGGCCAGCACTGCACTGTCCCATACAATGCGAATGCTCGAATACTTGGGATTGGTAATAAACTTCCCAAAATCTCAACTAGTTCCTTCACAATTCCTAGAATTCATAGGAGCCTGTCTAGAGACCAGACAGGCAAGGGCTTTCCTTCCACAAGCCCGGTGTCTTCACATAATGCAACTAGCTTCTCAAGCAGCAGGTAAATCACTGCTGCTTGAGAAGCTACTGCAGTTACTGGGACATATGGCATCCACAGTTCATGTAGTCCCATATGCTCGCCTCCACATGCGAGCAGCTCAGTGGACCCTCTCCACACAGTGGACACAGGCCACGGGTCATTTGTCGGACAAAATAATAATCTCTCAACAACTGATTTTGTCCCTCCAATGGTGGCAATCACTAGAAAATCTGACAGTGAGATCTCCTTTCCATCAACCTCTCTTTCAGGCCACCCTAACAGATGCATCACAGGTGGGTTGGGGAGCACACCTGAATCATCTCTCTACCCAGGGCACCTGGACTCCACAGGAGGTTGGTTTGCACATAAACCTCCTGGAATTAAGAGCAATCTATTTAGCTTTTCGAGTATTCCATGCCCAGCGCAGCTACAAGACAGTCCTAGTAGAGACGGACAATCAAGTAGCCATGTTCTATGTGAACAAGCAGGGCGGAACAGGCTCTCTGTCGTTATGCAACGAAGCTTTACGACTGTGGGCCTTCGCCAGAGGGCATCAAATTCACCACCTCATGGTATATCTTACAGGCATCCAAAACCTTTGGACAGACAAACTCAGTCGAGTACTGCTGCCTCACGAGTTGTCCCTCCACCTAGATCAGGTGGCAAGGATATTTAATCTCTGGAGCACTCCAGACATAGACCTCTTTGCAAGTCCACTGAATGCCAAACTTCCCCGGTTCTGTTCCAGGATTCCGGCTCACAACTGTCAGGCAAGGGATGCCTTCCACCTTCACTGGGGTCAGGACTTCCTTTATGCCTTCCCACCCATTCCCCTCATCCCCAAAACACTCTTCAAGCTTCAGAGAGACAGGGGTCGCATGATTCTCATAGCACCACGATGGCCACGCCAAACGTGGTATTCCCTGCTTCTACGTCTCTCTCAAGCGTCACCTCTGGAGTTAGGGCATGCTCCAGATCTCCTTTCCCAGGAGAACGGGATGCTATGGCACCCGAATCCCCAGTCCCTGCACCTCACGGCCTGTTTGCTGAAGGCTTAGACCTCCAAGATTTCAACCTGTCCCAACAGGTAAAAGATATCCTTCAGGCTTCTAGGAAACTTTCCACAAGAAAATCTTATGCCTTCCAGTGGAAACGTTTTACTATATGGTGCTCCAAGGAGGGATTAAACCCCCTGGTCATACCCTTAGAATCAATACTAGAGTATCTCCTTCACTTATCGAATTCTGGTCTAAAGACCAATTCAGTATGAGTCCATCTTAGTGCAATTGCAGCTTCTTATAAGCCTCTGAATGGACAATCAATTTCCTCTCATCCACTCCTATCAAGATTCATGAGAGGCCTTTTATTAACTAAACCTCCCATCAAGCCACCACCGGTGGCATGGGATCTAAATTTAGTTCTCGGGCAGCTCATGAAGCCGCCTTTTGAGCCTTTGGCCACTACAGCCCTTAAGTTTTTGACCTGGAAGGTTATCTTCCTAATTGCAATCACCTCTGCCCGTCACATTAGTGAATTGCAAGCTTTATTTATTTATTTATTTATTTTATTTATTTAACACTCATTTTTATACCGCATCTTCCAGAGATCAGTTGCGGTGTACAAATAACAACAATTAACAAAGCGAAGTTTGTTTTACATAGAACATCTTAAAATAACATAGAACATGGAACATCTTAAAATATGATAAATTAATCAAAGTTAAGTCAAGGAAACTAAACAGTGAATTTAAACTGGAACCGTGTTAAAACAATTAACTAACAAAATGTAGTGTGTATATACATAAGATAGTACATATGATAGTACATAACACTATCATAACATAGTGGCTGATCCTCCTTATACTAGGTTTCATCATGATAAGGTTGTTCTTTGAACTTACCCACACTTTATGCCAAAGGTGGTTTCGCCTTTTCATTTAAACCAATCAGTTTATCTTCCTGTATTTTTTCTGAGGCCTCACGCCTCTAATGCAGAAAGAAACCTTCATACTTTGGATTGTAAAAGGGCCTTAGCCTTTTACATACAAAGAACACAGCAACTTAGAAAGTCCTCACAACTTTTTATAGCTTTTGACCCTAGTCATTTGGGACTTCAGTCTCCAAAAGAACTTTCTCAAAATGGATTGCCCAATGCATATCCTTTGCTTATGAGAGTAAGGGTCTTCCTCTTCAGGACCATGTCACAGCTCATAATGTGAGAGCCATGGCAGCTTCTACGGCTAATCTCCACTCTGTGTCTATCGATGACATTTGTGGAGCAGCCACCTGGGCTTCGGTACACACCTTCACAGCCCACTACTGCCTGGATAAAGCCTCCCATCGGGATGCCTTCTTTGGCCAAGCTGTTCTTCAAAGTCTCTCTTTCAGACCTAATTCAACTCCTACCCACCAACCCTGGTGGAATGCCAGAGATCCATGGGAGGAAGGATGCCTACCTTTTTAGGGTAACACGCGCAACTGTGGTCCGTTTTTTGAACAGTCAATGTCAATACCTAAAACTATATACGTTCAATACACCTCTGAAGGAACTGAAGGCTAATAAAGCACTGTGAAGGCTCTTAATTAATCTCCCCTATGAAGGTCTCAGACTTTTCGGCATTCTTTGTCAGACTAACGTCTGTACTGATTTTATGCCTTTTTTCGCATCAACGACCTTCATGGGGATTCTTTCATAAAATTTTATTATTTTTTAAAATTTTTAAATTGTTTAAAACGAGGAACTTATTTCAGGAAGTCAATATTCTCAATTTCTAATCCAAAACACCAGTTCTGTGTTTCTTATGATATATCTTGACATTAATTATATCAAACCGTACACCTTACTGATATTTTATAAATACTCTTGTACTTAGCTTCCACTGGTGTTATTTGTGTCATTTAATTATGACACTCCATGGAAAGTTCCTCTCTTACAACCACGATCCCAATGCTCTCCCCAGGTACCACTATGGCGTTTCACTGCCTCGGTTTCATCAGGGGATCGGTTCAAAGCCCTTATGTGTTCCGTCTAGATTTCACTCTCAATGCTTCCCACGTCTCTATTCTCCGTATTTTTTAACACTTGATGAAAGTATTGTTAAAAAATACGGAGAATGGAGATGTGGGAAGCATTGAGAGTGAAATCTAGACGGAACACATAAGGGCTTTGAACCGATCCCCTGATGAAACCGAGGCGGTGAAACGCCATAGTGGCATTTACCTTTTTAGGGTGGCACCTTCCTGGGGCTATCTCCCTGGCATCTTCAGCTAGGGAGTCCCCATATGTGAAGACTACATTCCTGCTTGTTCCTGGAGATAGCGTAGTTACTCACCTGTAACAGGTGATCTCCGGGAACAGCAGGAATTGAGTCTTCACAACCCACCCACCTCCCCTAGGAGTTCTCGCTCGCGCTCTCGCTCTCTCGCTCGCGCTCTCACTCTCTCGCTCGCTCGCTCTCTCTCGCTCTCTATCCTTTCACTCAGCTACAAACTGAAGAGGGACAGTTGGAAAAGCGGGAAGGCAGCACGCATGTGCTGAGGGATGCTCCCAAAAGCGTTTCTATTGGACGCTGGGGAGCGTTCCCGCACAGGCTCCGTCGGTACCGACGATACCCATATGTGAAGACTAAATTCCTGCTGTTCCCGGAGATCACCTGTTACAGGTGAGTAACTACGCTTTACTTTCAGAGAACTAAGCAACATAGAAAGGCTTCTCAGCTTTTTGTTGCCTTTGACTCCAGTCATCTTGGATTACCAGTTTCCAAGCAAACTCTTTCTAACTGGATTGCAGATTGCATATCCTTTGCCTATGAGAGCAAGGGACTCTCTCTCGAAGGTCATGTCACAGCTCACAATGTGAGAGCAATGGCAGCCTTTATGGCCAACCTTCACTTAGTGTCCATTGACATTTGAAGAGCAGACACTTGGGCTTCGGTACACACCTTTGCAGCCCACTACTGCTTCGACAAGGACTCCCGTCGGGATGCCTCGTTTGGCCAGGCTGTTCTCTTTCAGACTTAGAAAATCTCCTACCCGCCGTCCCGGTTTTCGATGCCAGAGATCCATGGGAGGAAGCATGACCCATCTCAACCTGGGTTTCACGGCTTTCTGGGGTCATCTCCCCACTGTTCCCTCTAAGCTGTGCGCGTGTGCGCGCACACACACCTCGCCGAGTGAGCGCACATACTTTACAACAGAGCGCACAAAGATTACGGTTCTGATTCTGATAGAAAACAACACAGACGTCTTAAAATTTAAAAGTTGTTGTGTATTTACGGTTTTCACAAGTTCTACAATATTTTCTAGTGCAATCAATGTGGTGTACATACTGTATTCTGACGTGTAGTCAAATTTTAAAGTATATAACTCCCAGTGTCGTTATGTGGCGCACACAAAATTTTAACCTTCCTTCAAAAGCTGCACAGCTGATATTTTATGCGCACACCGCCTACAGAAAATTAGAGGGAACATTGCATCTCCCTGGCATCTCTCAGCTTGAAAGTTCCCCATATGTGAAGACTACATTCTTGCTTGTTCCTGGAGATAGCGTAGTTACTCACCTGTAACAGGTGATCTCCGGGAACATCAGGAATTGAGTCTTCACAACCCACCCACCTCCGCTAGGAGTTGTATCTCTCTCTCGTTCTCTCTTCTTTGTCTCATCTCTAAACTCAACTGAAGAGGGAGAGTTGGAAGGGCAGGAAGGCAATGGCTCAGGCGCAGTGGTTTGCTCCCAAAAGCTTTCCTATTGGATGTTAGGGAGCGTTCCTGCACATGCTCCGTCGGTGCCGACGATACCCATATGTGAAGACTCGATTCCTGCTGTTCCTGGAGATCACCTGTTGCAGGTGAGTAGCTACGCTTTACCCTAGAACAAATATCTAAACAAAAACAGAAGAGACAATGTAGCTGCTCTGTTTCCATACTGCATGAAAGAGAACTGGATTTAGCTCACACTTTTCTCAGTAGTTCAAAGCAATTCAAGCATAGTTTGTAATTCCCTGTCTCCAGAACGCTTACAATTCTAGATTGATACCTGAGCCAATGGAGGATTAAATGACTTTCCTGTGATCACAAGGAGCAGCAAGTAGGATTCATACCCAGGTTTTCCTGGTTCTCGGTTTGCTGCTCTAATCATTATTCTGCTACTCCACTCCAGAACTTAGTGTGCCTGCGTCCTCATTCAGTCCTACAGTCTCCCATTCCTAATCTCATCTTCCAAGATTGAGATGCTTAGAATTATTTGTAGGTCTTTCTAGCATAACTTTGTATATTCTGCTGCAGCATCATTCCAAGTTTGTTTTAAAAGTGGGGAAGATTTGTTTGCTGATCCTTCCTGCAGCTGCAAACCCTGCAAGGTCCCATCTTTGTACTAGGTCACCTGTGCAAGGGCAGAACTCCCCCTCACCTTGAGAGCTACTCTGGCCCTGCGAGTCCTGCTCTATTTGACGTATGGCACTTCCATTATGTCCGAGAACCCAGGCAGATTGCTTTGACCTCCAGGTGGAAGAATGCCCAGGAGACCTCCTGAAGGGACCAGAGTCCCTGAGCCAAGTGGCCCAGGTAGTTTGCGCCCCAGCCATTCATGCTGGCATCTGAGGTGACTGCCATCCATTCCGATGCTTCAAACTGCATCCTGGCCATCAGATAGCTGGACTGCAACCACCACAACTGCTTCTTGATCTCCGGTGGGAGAGGAAGAGTCTGGCCAAACAACTAGGGACAGGGAGACCAGAGAGTTAACTGATGTATCTGCAGACGCGGCAGGAGTGCCCTGGTCCACCAAATCATCAGCACAGTCAAAGCCATGGACCTGAGTATCTGGAGGTAGTCCCAGGCCCATGGAACTGACTGAATACAGAATGCCCCGATTTATGATTTTCTCGCCATCCTTCAGAATCTTATGTCCATTTGATAGACTATTGTAATTTCCTTTATTTCGGTCTGCCCTCTCCTTATATTAAGGTTCTGCAATTGCACAAAATTAAGCTGCTCGTTTGCTTTTAGGGAAGTCTTGGAGGGACCACATAGCCCCTTGCTTACAATCCCTTCATTAGCTTCCCATCAAAGTGTATATTAGCAACAAACCAACTTAGCCCCTGTGGGATTGTGTTCACTAATTGATTTCTTTCATCTGCCATGTTCCTTATGTTTCTCTCAAGGGAAACCTTTTAACCATCCCTTCTCATCTGGTCATAGAAATGAAAACCAGGATCTGAGCTGTTTTGGTTGCTGGTCCTACATTCTGGAATAAATTGTCTGATCAGATCTGCAGAGAGACTAACGACCTATTGATTTTGAAAGAAGGTTAAAACCTTTTAATATTCTCAGATGTTTGGGTTATAAAGTGGTTTAAAAAAACTGTTAAATAAACAAATACTCTTATATTAGCATGTGTATTTTGTACTGATGTCTTGTTCTGATTATTTCTAGTGTTTCTGATGTAATCTGCTCAGAATGGTAGATATAGTGACATATAAATGTTAAAAATAAATAAAAATAAACCTGAAAGTGGAAAGGATAATGATTTGTTCCATTAGTTTCTCTAATTGTATCTGTTGTTCTGGTTACTAGGGTAGAATTCTCAAAATCATTGAATGTGCTTAAGTGAAGAAGTTTGTCATCTAACATAAGGGCAAGGCTATAAAGTTCTTCTTTTGCCTTACACAAATTGTTTGAGAAGCACCTATAGCTACCAGAGACCAGTCTCAAAACTAGGCCTGTTAGGATTTACCCCAGTGTAACTGGTGCTTAGCATATATAGAAAAGAGCCCCATTTTTGAAAGTTTAATTCAAACTATGTGTGGCTTGTTTTAATTGAAACTGCAGTATCATGAGACTCAGTGTGGTACCATCCTAGCTTCTGAAGGCCACATTCGAGTTGTTGAACTCTTGCAAGCTCAGGTAACTGACCTCAATGGCTTCAGCCTGCAGTCAGTGTGCTTCAGGAACCTAGTGAATTATCCATCTTATACCTAGTTTCCTCATAGGTTGGTGCTGTGCATTAATCCCAAGATCCTGTCTAGGGAACAGGCTCTGCACAGTTTTGGAAAAAATGTGAAAATTATAAAGGGATATTACTCCATAAAGACATTGTACTGCTGACTGGCGGTCCATTGTTTTTTTTCCTGTTGGAAGACGACCCTTAACTAAGGATTCACACTTGTGCAGCTGATTCATCCTGCTTGCCTAGAGAAAAAACGAAAATATTTACCTATAACAGAAATTCTCTGTGGACAGCAGAGCAGCAGTCGGCCATATATTCATGCCTACCTTCCCTTTTTGGAGTTATAAGCATTTATTTAGGACTGAGTGGGTCCCGTGAGGCTGCTTCTGCTTCTGTTGCTGCTGCTGCGTGGTAACGTTTTCATGCAAGTCAAGTAAAGCCGCCCAGGCTTTTCTGTAGTTTACTTGGAATTGCTCTGCTTTAGCACTATTGAATAACACAGTTGTGTGACTGATTATCTTGTCAATAGAACACTTATTATATGTAATCAACTTTAGTTTTCCTGCTTTTTATTTTCTAGCGGATTTTGGAGTATCAGCGAAAAACACAAAGACATTGCAAAGAAGAGATTCTTTCATCGGTACTCCATACTGGTAAGTAGACCATAACTAGACTTCTACAAGACATGTTCATGGTTTAAAAAGAACATCACTTCCATAGCATCCCTCCAGTCCATTCCAAACTACCGGGTGGTCTTCCCCTTCCAGCAGAGGGAGAATGAGAATTCCAGGCTTTTGGTAATGCCATCCTACATTAGGAGCCCTAACTCCTCCCACTAAGCCAGTATTCTCAGTCTTCAGCAGGTGGGGAGCAGCTCTATGTAGCCTGTTGGGAATTTCTTTAAAAAAAAAAAAAAATTACATTTTCATCTCAGGTACAAAGAAGCAGGTTAGTCTAGTTAGGTGCTTTGTTGTCTGTTTTGGCAACTGTCCCAGAGCTGCTGAGGAGGAACCTCGTCCTGCTGCCTAAGCCCGTTTAGTTGGGGGAGGGGGCGGGTCTGATTGCATACGTGGTGGGGCTGGGTCCCTGCTTCCCCACCGTATACCATTTTCAGCCTTCAGTGGTGGCGAGCTGAAGTCCGGTGGCTGGCCCTTTAATTGTTTATCTCATCGCCCAAGAGGTAGCAGCTGTGGGGGCAGAGTTAGTCTGTTGGATCCTCCGGCGTTGCAGCTGCGATCACTAAGGCTGCTTTTTCTTTGTGTCGGTAAGCCAGGTGATATGGGGGGTTGGTGGCTCTGTCTTTTCCCGCCGAATTTCAGGCTTACCTAAGCCTTCGCTGGGGCTGTCTCTCACTGGTTGGGCTTTGCTGACCATGTGAGAAGGCAGACCTGGAGGCGGGGGAGAAGATTTGTGGCCCTCCTTCAGTCATGCAGGAGCGCAGGCCCTCGTCCAGTCATGGAGGAGCGCAGGCCCTCGTCTTCAGGGTGATCAGACTCTGAGCCGGGGTCAGCAGTGGTTCCTGTGGTTTTGGCAGGAACCTCAGTCATTACAGGAGCAGAAATGCAGTCTTCGGCTGGCACTTCAGGGGAACACGTTTTGGTCCTGAGAGCTTCAGTGGCAGACCAGGGGGCCAATTTAGGTTCTGATGCAGATCCCTTTTCCCTGGACTTTGTGCTGCTGATGCACTGGGCCTGCTTGCTGAAACGAGGCCAAGGTGCACAGCAGGAGTTCCCGTGGGGCCCAGTCAGGCTCAGTGTTGGCCAGGCTGACCAGGGATATGCTGGGGCCACACGGTGAGAGTTCCTTGGATAGGATACTAGATGGTGGATCAGAACATTCAGAGAGCTTTGATGATCCCTTAGAGGGCCTTTCAGGACTGGTACCTGAGGAGTCCCAGCTGGACCTTTTGGGCAAGATGACATCCCTTCTAGGAAGGACCCATGGGTCATCAGAGTCTTCTGCAAGGAGGAGCTGGGTAAACTCATAGCGCATTTGTTAGGAGCTCTCAACATGCCCTTTGAACCCCAGAACGCAGTTCTGGTACTGGAGGACCCCCCTACTCCAGGGGTTTCGGTCTTCAGAGACTGCATTCCTGCTCCACAGGGCCATCAAACAAAATGATTGAGGCCAAGTTGGAGGTGCCGGAGGCCAGATTAAGGGGCAGTCAGGCAGTGGCTCACCTGTAACCCCTTCTGTCAGCAGAGAAGGTGCTTCTTCATCTGCCTAAGGTCGATGCCTTGATTATGGCTGTCACCAAGAAAACCACCATTCAAGTAAAGGATGGTGCAGCGCTGAAGGACCTGCAGGCAAAAGAGGCTCGAGACGTTGTTGAAACAGACATTTGAAGTCAGCGTTCTAGCACTTCAATCAGCTGTCTATGGGGCCTATATGGCTAGGGCATGCCTACGATGGGCACAGGCAATTCCAGATTCAGCGTCCTCAGGGTCCTCGCAACTGGTGGAGGTGGCTCGATTGGAGTTAGGAGCAGCCTGCTTTGTGGCCTCGCACTATGATTCGGTTTGAGCTTTGGCTGAGACTATGGCCTCTGTGGTGGCAGCCCGCTGGCCATTTTGGCTCTGAAACTAGTCAGCTGATGTGTCGTCCTAAGGCAAGGTTCAGAAAGTTGCTGTTCCAGGGGAAAACTCCTCTTTGGGGAAGACTTGGATAAGCTGGTGAAGGACCAGGGAGAGGCCAAGCCAACGTGACTTCTGGAGGACAAGCCCAAGGCGGTGAAGCTCTCAGGCAACCACAAGAGTCAATCTCAGGATTTTCATCGCTACTGGGTGACATGTTTCACTCCCTATCAGCGAGGCAGGTACCCTTCCAGGGTCCAGGCCTTTCGAAGAGGCTGAGGGTCAGGTTGAAGATTGTTTTCAGGATCCGCAGCTTGGACCAAGAAAGCCCAGTGAAGGATGGAGTTGATGCCAGGTGGAGGTCATCGGCACCAGTTAACTTGAGATCAGTGGGTACTGGAGGTGATTTGCGAGGGCTATGCTTTGGAGTTTACCTGGCCACTCAACAAGGTGTTTCTGTCCTTACCCTACAAAGCCCCAGTCAAGCGGGCAGTGGTCGAGTCAATGCCCCAGGCAGTAGTGCCCGTGCCGGTAGACTAATTAGGGTCCGGTTGATACTCTTATTTTGTGGCACCCAAGAAAGACTGCTCTTTTCAGCCTATTCTGGATCCCAAGCAAGTCAATTACACTCTGAGTCCTGCACTTTCGTATGGAAACTCTGTGCTCGGTGATTGCAATGGTCAAAAAGGGCAGATTCTTCACCACCCTGTATCTGACAAAAGCTTACCTACATGACCCAATCCGGACATACCATCAGTGTTTCCTCAGTTTGTGGTTCCAAGGGGGAACGTTCAGTTTCAAGCCTTGCTGTTCGGTCTCATGACAGTGCCACACATGTTTACAAACATCGTGGTGCTAATGGTGTTAGGAAGGGATACTGGTACACCTTTACTTGGATGATTGGCTCATCTGAGTCAAGTCGCTATGGACTGTGTACTGGGGATGTTGTGGAGGCTCGGTTGGGTCGTCAACGCGGCTAAGAGCCATCTGATGCCATCTCAAAACCTCATGTACTTAGGAGCATGGTTCGACATGCAGTTGGGGACAGTCTTCCTACTGGAGGAACGGGCCCGCAAGCTGCAGGGGCAGATTCATCATTTCTTGAGGCAACAGTCGCTGACTATATAGATGTACCTCCAAGTTTTGGGGTCCACAGTGGTGACTTTGGATTTAGTGCTGTGGGCTCGTGCGCACATGCATCCGCTCCAAGATCATTAGTGTCACGTTGGTTGCCGTAGCATCACCTGCTGTCATGCAGGTTGAAGTGCTCGCCAGAGGCGAGTCTCAGCCTGGAGAGGTGGCTCTGAGCCGACAATCTCCTTGGGAGGATGCCCTTGGAGACCCTGAAGTGAGCACTGGTGGCGACAGATGCCAGCTTCGTGGGTTGAGGAGCACATTGTCAGGTGAGGATTGCCTAGTGGATGTGGATGCAGGAGTAGCGATTGTAGATGAGGGCGGTCTTCTAGCCCTACAGGAGTTTCAACATCTGGAATGGAAGGCGATGCGGATTTTCTCAGTGTGATCACGGTGGCTTACATCAGTCACCAGGGAGGCATGGGCAGTCCAGCACCGGCCGAGGAAAGCACTCCGTTGCTTCACTGGCCGAAGGCTCATCTTCTAGAGTTGTCGCAGTGCACGTTGTGGACAAGGAAAATGTCATGGCCAACTTTCTCATCCATCACTGGGTTGATCTGGGGGAACGAACGTTGGTGGACTCCGTGTTTCGTTGTCTCATGTGGCAGTGGGGTTAACCACGGATGGATCTCATGGCCAACAGCCAAATTGCCAAAGCCTCCTGCTCTTCAGCCGGAGGCAAGAGCCAGTGTCCAAAGGGCTTGATGCCTTGACACAGCCATGGCCAGTGGAAGGCTGCCTGTATGTGTTCCTGCCGTGACTGCTGATCAGGTGAGTGGTTCAGCGGATAGAGGTCCTAGTGGCGCTGGATTGACCTCTGGCATACCATGGCCTCAATCTCATCTGGCTGTCCACGAACATTCCATGACTGCCTCCAGTGAGGAACCATCTGCTATCTCAGGGCCCGCTGCGCATGCATCATGTGGGTTAGTTCTCGCTTGCAGTTTAGCTCTTGAAAGAGCACAGCTGAGACGGCGGGGGCTATTCATTGTCTGTGATTGCTACACTCTTAAGGGCACGGAAATGGTCCATGTCTTTGGCTTACATTCAGGTGTGGTGTGTGTTTGAGCACTGGTGTGCCAAGAGAGGTTTGGAGTTCCTGCGTGCCTCTATTCCAGATGTGCTGGTCTTCTTGCAGGCCGGAGTAGACAAGGGCCTTATGCTGAATTTGCTTCTGGTGCAGACTGCAGCATTAGTGTGTTGTTGAGGTAAAATTCAGGGTATGGCATTTGCCTCGCACCCCGATGTGGTCAGGTTCCTGCGAGCAGTTCATCAAATTTGTCTATAAGTGCATACTCTGGTTCCGAGTTGGGATCTTAACTTGGCCCTTTCAGTGTTGATGGAAGCTCCTTTCGAGCCCGCTGAGTTTGGCTACTTTAAAAGATCTTACCCTGAAGGTGGTGTTCTTGGTTGCATTCTGCTCCGCCAGGAGGATTTCAGAGCTGCAGGCTGTGTCCTGTAGGGAGCTGTTTCTTGTTCTCTCTAAGGAGCATGTGAATTTGAGGCCAGTTCCTTCCTTTCCACCGAAGGTACTTTCCACCTTCCACTTGAATCAATCTGTGATCTGCCTAGTTTTCCAGAGGAAGAGGATGAGCAGCACCACTATTTGGACATGCATTGTGTGCTCAGATGTTACTTAAAGCGCACTCAGTCATTCCAGAAGTCAAAGTGTTTGTCTTGATTGGGGGCTGCCGAAAAAGGGAGGCTGCTTCAAAGGCCACTATTTCCAGTTGGATTAAGTCAGCCATTGCCTCTGCCTATCTCTTATGGCGAAGGATTTTGCCGTTGGGGCTCCACGTGCACTCAGTAAGGATGCAGGTGGTATCTGGGTGGAGTGCAGTCTAGTGCCTCTGGCTGATATTTGCAGAGCGATGACCTGGGCATCATTGCATACCTTTATCAAGCATTACCAGTTGCATGTGCAAGCGAGGTCAGATGCTGGCTTTGGGGCTCGTGTCTTGGAGTCCAGGCTTGCAGGTCTTGCCCATGTCTGAGTACTGCTCTTGTACATCCCAGTAGTCTGGACTGGATTGGAGGGATGCTATGAAAGGTGAAATTAGACCTTACCTGCTAATTTCTTTCCTTTAGTCTCTCCAGTCCAATCCAGGACCTGCCTGTTAATCTGTCTGTGTTCAGCAAGCCCGGCTAAGAAGGTCAGCGTTTGGGTTTGTCAGGTGATGGGTAGAAAGATTTTGCTCCCATGGCCGCTGTCTGGGGTTGGTTGTCTGTTCTAGGGCAGTCTTGATCCATGGCAGAGGGGGGGCGTTCCTCCTCTGTGATGTGGATAGTTGCAAGTTAGCTGGGCGGGTGCTTGTTGCATCTGTTTTGTTCATATACTGGCTTGGTGGGAGGAGTTAGGGCTCCTAAGTAGGGTGACATCACCAAAAGCCTGAAATCCTCAGTCTCCATCTGCTGGAAGGGTGAGAAGACCCAATAGACTGGACTGGAGGGACTAAAGGAAAGAAAATTAGCAGATAAGGTCTAATTTCACCATTTCCACACACTGCATACTCTGCTTCAACTGAATAACTAATAGTAGTATTCATTAAATCTAGTAGAATATTTTATAATAGAAGCTGTTTCTTTAATAAAGAATCTTTTCTTGAAGAAGAATGCATTACAGAAAATGCATTAAAAACAAAAGCGCGTGTTTATTAAACCATGCTAATAGTTAGTGTGAAACCCTGTGCTAAGAATCCCATGTTAATCAGTTAGCATGTGACTGGGTAGGGACTATGCAGGTTTGGGGCAGAGCATGGGCGTTGACAACTCGTAGTGGTTAGCCAGGGGCATTATAGGTATATGTTAACTGCATATGTTGCTGTTAGTGTGGGTGCTGTGTGTTAGCATCATTCTGTTGGCAAGTGGACAGACACACATACATCCAAATATTAGCACGGGCCTCTGCTAATTTGGCAGCACAGTTGTGCGCTAATGGTACACCTATAAGCAAACATTCCATTAAGGGTAGGAAGTTCTCTGGTTTAACAGCATTTTAGCTTGTAATAGATTTCGAGATTTTCAAAAACCATTTGAAAAAATGTATTCAAATCCTAGAGGGACTACTGTCAACTGCTAAGGCAGATTATTTGCAAACTCGTTTTCCTGCTCAAGAAAAAGATTTGAAGTATAACCTCTGTCTGAATGCAAGAATTGGAAATACATTTAAAGATCCAGTCAGTCTAGTCTAGGGGTTCTCAACAGAGTCCTTGGGACACAGCTAGCTAGTCAGGTTTTCAGGATAAACACAATGAGAGACATTACATACTCGTACAATGGAGGCAGTGCATGCAAATCTCTGTCATGCATATTCATTGTGGTTATCCGGTAAACTCAAATTACCAGCAGATGTGGAGACAGAAGATATTCCAGAGGCTTCGTGTGACCTCCTCCTGCTATAATAGCTAGTACAGCTAGGGGCATACTTAAGTATTTCTCTGTCTCCTGCAGATGGTGAATGAAAGTTTTTACAGCTCTGATGAAATCTGAAAAAAATTATGAGAGAGTGATTTTGCTGTGAGCAACCACCCTCAGGGTGAATTTCTCACAAGCGCAGCACTGGAGGATCTACTAGTTGCCACCCTTACAACCAGTGTTCCTCATTGTCCATCCAGTCCAGTCCAGACACATGAGTTTATGCCCTATCACCAGCAGATGGGGACTGAGAATCACTGGTTTTGATGATGTCTAACTATAAGGAATCTGTGCATCTCTGACCACTCCAGTATTTTCTCAGCCTCAGCAGATGGTGATGAGCTTCTGTGCAGTCTGGACTCCATTGTAGATGAATTTAAGGAAAGCAAAACAAGCTATTGATGTATCATCTCATTGGACCCAGTGCTATTAATTCAGCTTTTGTTATGGTCCTCGGGGTGCAGAACTTGGTGGTCCGAGTCCCTCCCTATTAGTCCCACACCTCACATGTCATGGTACTTTCTCTGGGACCTTGAGGTCCTCCATTCCTCCACCCCACGGGGACCACGGGGACTTGTGGCAGGGCCTGATCCTTTAATTTCTGAGCTTTAAAAACAAAATAAAACAAAACGGTTTGGCTCTTTTTTGTTATGCTTACTGTGGCAGTGGGTGAGTCGTACAGAGCAATCCAGATCATCAGTGAGTGCCGGAGGTGAGATGAAAGGGGCCCAATTTGATTTTAGCGGGAGCATCTGGCGGTCGGCATGCCTTTAGGCACAGCGACCCTTGGCAGCCGCCGCCATGGTCATATTTCTGCAGCCAGATTTTGCCACAGTTGCGAGGCTGAGGGCCACACCACAGAGGAGCTACTCCAGGGGGCTATAGCTCTGGAAATAGAGAAGTTCTCTGAGTCAGGGACCAATTCAGGACGTAGGCAGCTTTCACCTTAGCTGTGGAATCCCATGATTTTGTTGGGAAACGCAGCCATAAGAGAGGCAACAAAATGGAGGTAAGAGAGCACTTGGGGGGCCTAATGACAACTCCTACCCAACCGGGGAAGCAGCGATTGAGGTCGGGTAACCCCAGGGAGATAACTGCAAATCCAGGACTGATGTTTGTACCTCAGTTTGTGCTGCTGTTACACCAGGCCTACTGCATGAAGTAGGGCCTGGTGCAAGTTTCTCTTCATGGCACAGGAATCAAAGGGAGTTTATAGAAAGTCAGCATCAACTGGCAAAGAGCTCAGCGAACCTGTGTCTAAGCTCTGGAGGGCGGAAAATGTCATGTGGGATGACCACAGGCCTCTTTTAGGGATGAAGTTCTGACAACCCTCTGGAAGATCCTTCTGGGCGCCGGGAAGAACCCTCAGGTGAGTAACTTGAAGAAGGAGAAATCCCACCTGGGGAGGATCCCACCATAATTAGGGTTTTTTGTTGGGAAGTATTGCTGGTGCTGATTGCGCACTCGTTGACTGCTCTGAACATCATGCATCGTTCTCCAGTGAAGGTCAGAACACTTGAGAATTTATTTTATTTAACAATATTTATATACCACTGCACTGTTTCCTTAAATCAACTGTTTACATTGTAACAAAGTGGTTTACATCCAACTCAATAACTGGACTGCATTATAACATCATAGAGGGGCTGGGGTTTCACATCATGCAGGGGGTTTCACAAGTAATTGTTAACCGTTTTCATAACTTATTTACAGGGCATTTGAAAGCCTCAAAAATCCTTTTTACTTTATAGTGACATAAAGGAGATGATAGATGCTTTATGGGAGGTGCCAGAAGCAGAGTTACAAGTTAGCAGGTCTATGGCGTACTTGTACCCTATTCTGCCGGAAAAAAAGAAAAGCAGGCGTCAGTTTGTGGGGCCTTTGAGGAACGGGCATGCTTGTTGGACTCAAGGATTGTCTTGTGTGACCCCGGTCCATCTGGAACATTGTCAGAGGCAGCTAAGCTAGAGTCATGATTAGCATTTTTAGTGGATGTGATGTATGATCTGGTGAGATCCTCCACTAAAAACATGGCCTCAGTGGTGTCAGCAGAATGACTCTTATGGCTCTGGAATTGAGCAGTGGATGTAACCTCCAAGACTCATCTTAGTAAGCTTCCTTTCAAAGGAAAACTCAGTTTTAGGGAGGTACTGCAGAAATTGGTGAAGGACTTGGGGGAACCCAAGATCCCAAGGCTGCCAGAAGACAAGCTTAAGCGAGTCAAGCCAGCAACCCTGGCTAGAGGTCACTTCAGGGACTTTTGAAGGTTTTGGGCAACGTGCTATATACACCTTTCCAGCATTCTTGCTCTCCTCCCAGGGGTCAGCTCTTTCGAGGGGTTCGGGGAGAAGGTAGAAACTATTTTGGAGAGATCTTGAGAGGCTCCAAGAAGTCTCAATGAAGTGAGGAGGCCCAGGCAGAGTTGATTCCAGTAGGCAGTTGGCTGCAAACCTTTTACTCTGCTTGGGTACAGATTACTTCCAACCAGTGGGTACCAGAAGTTATTCAAAAGGGTTGCGCCTTGGTGTTGGCGTGGCCTCTCTGGGACGCCTTTGTTGTTGCCCTGCAAGGCTCTGGCCAAAGCAGGGGCGGTGGCATATTTATTTAGACAGTTTTGTATACCACCTTATCCTTCAAAGTGGTCACAACACAATTGGGGGATACATTTAACACGAGGGGATATGAGACACACACACTAATACTTACAGGGAACATGGGCAATGGAGGGTTAAGTGGCTTGCCCAAGACCACAAGGAGCACCTGTGGGACTAGAAACCCCAGTCCTTCCGGCCCAAGGTTGCTGCCCTCTAGTGGGATTTTAACCCCCGACCTTCCGGCCTGAGGTAACTTGCCCCAACCACTAGGCCACTCCTCCCTCCAATCACTTCCCCGTAGAGGGCAAACACCTCTCGGAGCAGCCCTTGGTCTCCTGCTTTATTCGGGGCCTCTTGCTGTCCAAACCTCCCATCTGGCCTCTTCCGGCGGAGTGGGACCTGAATGTAGTGCTCATGCAGCTTACGCGTTCACCCTTCGAGCCAATGGCGATGTGCTCGCTTTGGCACCTATCCTGTAAGGTGGTCTTCCTGGTGACTTTGAGCTCGGCCCACAGAGTCGGTGAGCTCCAGGCTCTCATAGCTGAAACCCCTTACACCAGGTTCTATAGGAACAGGGTGGTCCTTTGTACCCACCCCAAGTTCCTGCCGAAGGTTGTCTCGGATTTTCATCTCAATCAGGAGATAGTCTTGCCGACCTTCTTCCCAAGACCCCATGCCAACCAGACATCGGCGGTCTTGCATACACTCGACTGCAAAATGGCTCTTGCTTTCTATCTGCAGCGCACCCAGCCTCATCGCAAGTCTGGCCGGCTCTTCGTGACCTACAATCCCAATCGCCTGGGACAGACAGTCACAAAACGCACCCTCTCCATCTGGGTGGCAGACTGCATCGCCTTGGCTCACGCAAAGGCAGGCGCTCTGCTGGATCGACGAGTCACCACACACGGCGTCCGAGCCAAGTCAGCCTTGGTAGCTTCAGTACGCTCAGTGCCTCTGACGGATATCTGCCGGACTACGACCTGGGATTCGGCCATCACTTTCGCCTTGTACTACTGCCTGGAGAGAGTTCCCCCAGGACAGCACCTTCGGCCAGGTTGTACTCGGTAATTTGTTTAGGGTATAAGCAACTCCTGCCCTCCGACCCTTCTTGACGGCTACCAAGTGTTTCGCCCGGGGACCCGAGAACTCGGCTCCTTCGGGCATTGGCTTCTGATCACGCCTTCATGGAGGTGTTTTTTGGTTATAGGTTCGGTAGCCTGTAGCTGGGGAGTCCCATAAGTAAGGACTCACTTCCTGCTTGTTTCAGGCCAATCAGGCCAAAACGTTTGGGGAACTCTTTCCTTCGGACTTGTCATTTGTCTCTACTTCCTCCAGAGCATCGTCATGCTCCCATGGTTCGAAGCACTCCAAGGAGTCGAGGCACTCAGAGAAGAAGACTAAGAAAACCACATCTCCTTCTAAGCCTCCAAAAGATAAGTCAAAAACCCGAGACTTCTCTGAGAAACTGAAGGAACTGAGGGAAAAGTCCAAGGATTCCTCGGGAAAGTCTCAGGAATCGTCCAGGGCTTCTTCCGATTGTGACAGTCCAATATAAACTAACATAGATTGTGAGCCTTTTGGGGACAAGGGAATATATTCAGTACCTGTTTGTAGTGATTCATAATGTAAACAGCTTTGATTGAAGGATAAGGCATTATGGTTAAATAAATAAATATGCTTAAGTATTTAGATATTTTATCTTTTTGATGTTTGATTTCAGTTTTCATTTTGTTATGGCTGTTGGATGTATATTTATATAATTGATATTTGTTTTACAGTATGCATATGTATTTTATTTGTCTTTATCTGGGTTTATCTTATTTATATATTATATTATTGTTTTAGTTTGCCAAGAAAACCCCTGAAGAAGGCATTACTGAAACATGGCCTGTGTCGGGTTGGCTTGGCCTCCTTATCCCCTGGGGTGTATATTATTACTCTAGTTATAATTTATTAAAGTTATTCTTCCTGGTTTACCACAGTTGGACTGGATCTCTTCTTCCGATTCTGGCCATCGGTCCAGGCATCCCTGGTGAGAGGATTTGTTCTCCAAAGCCTCGATGGGGATTTGGGCGGCTCCCAAGGCCTCTGCTTCCTAAGAGTCCCCGATGCCTTGCTCTGGTATGGTGGAGCCCAGCCCTGTTCTATCTTTGGACCAGACGCAGGCTACCTCCCTGGATCAACGTATGCAGTCCTTTGGAGAGGACCATAGCGGCTCATCTGGCAGCTTTGTTTCCTTTAACACCGACAACCCTGGGAATGCAGCTGGGAGCATCGACCTCGACTCCATCCACCCCGATGCAACAGCCGGCATCGCGCTTGCCTTTGGGGCACAGGGCACCGAGGTATCTGTGCCGGGCCAGATACCGGCATCGACAATGGAACTTCCCTGGTCTGCGCAGGGGTTAGGCTCTGAGGACATCGTGGAGCATCGACTCCATGCATGTCATCGCCTGCATCAACGGTACTTGCCGGAATCGGATCCAGACATCGTCTCGGAGCCATCACCACCACCATTAGTATTCGCTGTAAATTCCCTCCTGAAGACATGTTTTTTCAGGAGTTTATCTGGGACATGGCGGCTGGCCTTTCCATTCTGGCAACATTGGAACTGGAACCGAGAGCGGAGGAGCTGGAGATTCTCCAGTATTCCACAGCCCCCAAAAGAGGCCACAATCCTCCCAGTACCCCAGATCCTACATAACCTGATGCTCCGGATGTGGGAGACCCCTCAAACAGTTTCTCCTATAAGTTGTAGGTTGGACACCATGTATAGGGTGCCTGAATGCCACGGCTTTCAGAAGCCACAACTTCTACACCATTCCATAGTTGTGGAATTGCCAGTGTGCTCTATAAAAAGTGGTAAGAACCATGTGTCCATACCTCCCGGCAGGGAATTGAGAAATTTCAATTCCTTTGCCCGGAGCTCCTTTCAAGCATCAGTGCTATCCAGTAGGATAAACTCATACATCCTCTATATGAGGATGTTCTTAAAGGAGCTTAACAAAGACTGGGAAGGATTCCTCCCTTTTATCCCAGAGGCTAAGCATCCAGCATTCCAGGCTGTCTTGGCACATAGCCAAAATGTATCTAAGTTTGTGAATAGAGCTATTTTTGACGCCTTTAAATCATCAAGCAGGACTTCTTCCATCGCCATAGGTGTAAGGCGTCTGGCATAGCTTCAGGCTTCTGACTTGGAACAGTGGATCTAAGATAAGTTGGGAAACATCCCCTGTTTGGGAAGAACTGGCAAGAGACGGCAAGAGAGCTAGAGGCAGATGACACAACACTAAAAAGACTCCCCAGGAAAACTTCTGATCCTTCTAAGAAGAAGCCCTTCTGCCCTAAGAAAAGGAGATTCTATCTTTTGTACTTCCAGCCAGTCTATAAAATCCAACAGAAGCAGCAGGGCCCTAAACAAGCTAAGTAGCCCAGTCTAACCAAGCTACAATCGGCTGCAGCCACTCAGCCAGCTGCTGCTATGTCTAGCTTTTGGCTCCCAGATAGGGAGCACAGCCAGTCTTCCCCCTCATATACCAGAGCCCACTACCTCCCAGGATATCTCATTTTGCTCAAAGATGGCACTCCATCGCAGAGCAGTGGACTCTCTCCATCATCCACAAGGGTTACCAGATAAACTTTCGAGAACGTCTTCCTCACCATTTCAAGAGGGATGTTCCCTCCAGGCCTCCTCTGGATGCTCTGTTCAAGCAGGAAATAATCTTTTTTCCCAAGGAGCCATAGAACCAATTCCACCAAACCAAAGTCAAAGGCTTCTACTCCCCTACTTCATCATTTCGAAGAAGTCAGAAGGCCACAGGCCCATTCTCTGCCTCAGAGTTAAACAAAAACCTGATAAAAGAGAAATTCAAAATGATCTCTCTGGGAACCCTTCTTCCCTACCTTCAGGAAAACGACTGGCTTTGTTCCCTAGGCCTCAAAGATGCCTACACTCACATCTTGATACATCCAGACCACAGACAGTAACTTTGTTTCTTTGTCAGGGTACCCATTTTCAATACAGGGTCCTTCCTTTCAGACTGACATCTGCACCAAGGGTTTTCACAAAATGCCTGACTGTCGTAGCAGCTCATCTCTGAAGCAGCAGGCTCTTTGTCTTCCCTTACTTAGACGACTGGCTAATAAAGGCAGACTCTCCTGGAGAATTCTGCTTATCTCAACAAAGAGCTGTAGCGCTTCTGCAGTACCTCTTCTTTGTGATAAACTTCCCAAGGTCCCAACTCACTCCAACTCGAAGATTGGAATTCATAGGAGCCGTTCTAGACACAAAATATCCAAAGTCTTTCTCCCTGTGGACCGCATGAACAGGTTAGTACAACTAGCCACCCTCATGCACCAACAGCAGAGGACTACAGCGTGATGCTTCCTTTCTCCAGGAACAAGCAGGAAGTCGGTCCTCACTTATGGTTGATGTGTGCACCGATGGAGTCCACGCGGAGCAATTCCCCATCTTTCAAAGAAAGCCTTTGGGATTGCTGGCAGGCATGCAATGTCCTCTTCCCGCCCAAGGGTGCCATCTTGCTCAGTCTACCTTTTTCCGTGGAGCCCTTTGGACGCATGTCCTCGTCCCTCAGAAAAAGTGTGTCTCTTTTCGGCCTCTGGCCTGCTATTTTCCGGTTGCACCGGTCCTCTACCCTTCCTTCCTCTGCTCTTTCTTCGAGCAAGGGGACGTCCTTTATGTAGCATTTTTCCATTTTGCGGGCTTCACGCTCTTTTTTTTTTTTCCTCCCAACCGCTGGCTGCGTGGTTCTTCGATCTTACGGGGGCCCTTTTTGCCCCAGTGGCCACCGGTTTCAAAAAATGCGACAGGTGCTCCAAGAACCATGTCGCTTATGGACACCCATGACTGCTGTCTGTGGTGTCTTGGGGCCGACCATGATCCGACGCTCTGCTCGCTTTGTAAGAAAATGTCCTTCTAGGTCCTGCTGAGTTGTAAGCAGAAGTCTGGCAACATTTTCCGTAAGGTCGCCACGGAATTCCCAGTGGCGCCCCTGGTCGTGTCTCTGCTGGTGGGATCCCCTTCCTCAGCCCCGCACTCCAGGCGGCACTCTGACCAAGGATCCCCTGAGGGGAATGGTGTAAGAAGACGACCTCGAAGTCGCTGTCGGAGGCCCCAGACCAGTGCGAGCGCTGCCGCGCTCGGTCGCTCAGCCCCTCGTGGCATTCCCAAGAGTCAGACAAGGAGCGGTCTCGAAAGGTACCTCGTACAGATACAGAGGCCTCCGGCGATGGCACCCGGTTTCCTGAGAGCCATCCTGGCGAGGACCCCTTCTCCTCCTCGACATCCGACCTGGTGACCCCAGTGTCAGTGTCGGTGTCGCAGGGCCCCACGCCCATGTGAGAATCCCGTATGCTGGCACTAGAGCACAGGTTTCTGCGTTCTTGGCTGCCCAGCAGGCGCTCACTCTCATCTCAGCTGGTTCACGCCGAGAGACCGAGACTCCCTCGCGAGGGATGTCAAAACCCGCCCTGGAAACCCCTGAGACCCGCGGGCCTCGTGAGGGTCCTCGGCATCATCTCGCTCGCCTTCCCATTCCTTGGGGGCGAGATCCTCCAGGGCCTCCGGCTTGAAATGGGCCTCTGCCTCTGGACAGGGTGACCAACCCAAATCGGATTCTTCCTCGGATCTCTCAGGTTGGGAGTCAGATGGGGATACTTCCCCGGAGATCCGCACCCACTGGGGACCTCCCTTCAGACCCGTTCCTGCCCACCTGCCTTTCAGTGACATTTGCCACCCGAAGACACCACCACCTTGGTGTTTGTGAGGGATATGGAGCGGGCCCTTAACCCGGCTACCCAGGCCGAAGAGGAGCCTCGAGCTGAAGAGCTCGATATTCTGCAGTGCGAGTCCCCCACCTCGGGAGTCTCTCACTGTACCAGTTCCTCCCATTCTGTCCAGGCTTCTTCTCTGCATGTCGGAAACACCTGCCTTGGTTCCCATTGTGAGTAAGCACCTTGACGTGATGTACAGGGTCCAACGCGGCTCCAGGTTTAGGAAGACCCAGTTTCCCCACATCTCCATGGTGGTGGAGTCAGTGATGCGGAAGCAAAAGAGCCGGAAGTCTCATTACTCGGTCATGCTGGGCAGGGAGTCGAGAGCCCTTGACGCCCTGGGATGCAAGGCTTACCAAGGGTCCATGCTTGCATGCCGTATTCAAGCTTACCAATTGTAAATGGGCATGTTCTTACGCAACCTCTCTAAGGAGCTCGGTGGGGGGTTCTCTGCAGGCTTCGAGGGTGAACCCCTCCTGAGGTACCAGACCCTCCTGAGGTCAGCCGCGGAGTACTCCAAATACATCTCCCGCACTACATACGATGGATTTGAATCCTCGGCCCATGTGGCGGCTGCCGACTTCGGGACTCGGCGTCAGGCATGGCTCTTGGACATCCCCTGCCTCAGCGAGCAACTTTTTGGTAACCCATGGAGGACAAGGCCGCCGAGATAGAGACTGAGTTTGTAACCCGAACCTGTCTCTCACGCAAGAAGACCTCCCTTCCTCGGAAGAAGCCACAGGCTAAGAAGCCATTCTTCCCGAGGAAAGGCCTGTCCTACCAGGGTTATCCACCCTACCCACCCACTCCCACTCCGGCCACAGCATCACAGAGGAAGGCCCCCCCCTTGCCCACCATAAGCCGAAAGGGCCCAAAGCACAAACCCTGGCGCTACCTCAACCCGCTCAGGGTTTTTGACACCAGCAGCGTAGCCTTTCGCCCCTCCCCCCCCCCCCCCGCAGCTTTGCAGCCAGTGGGGGATGCCTGTCCCTCTTCGCCCCTCAGTGGACGTCCATCACGTTGGACACCTGGGTCCTCCGAGTGGTCTGAGACGGGTACCATCTCCACCTGGACAGGCTTCCCCCTCCCTTCTCTCCAGTGGAGCCTTCTCAACTCCCTGCGCATCAGATATATCTGCAGCGGGAGCTGGACAATCTCCTCGCCCAGCAGGCAGTCGAGAGGGTACCAAAGTACCTTCGGGGTTGGGGCTTCTGTTTCTGGTACTTCCTCGTCCCAAAGAAGATGGGAGGACTACGGCCTATCCTCGACCTCAGAAAGTTAAATAAGTTCTTGGTGTGGGAGAAGTTAAAAATGCTATCGCTTGGTATCCTGCTGCCCTTCCTCCGACAGGGCAATTGGCTATGCTCCTTGGAGCTCAGGGACACTTACGCCCACATCTTGATTCACCCCTAGCACAGACAATACCTGTGTTTCAGGGTGCAAGGGGAGCATTACCAATACAGGGTGCTCCCCTTCGGACTCGCATCCGTCCCGCAGATCTTCACGAAGTGCCTCTCCGCGGCGGCCACCTCCCTCAGGTGGCAAGGGGTCCCAATCTTCCCTTATCTCGATGACTGGCTTGTCATGGGGTCCTTGGCCGGAGAAGCTCGATCAGCGGCATCTCGCACGATTCGCCTCCTCGAAGGCCTTGGGTTCCTGGTCAACTACCTCAAGTTCCACCTCGAACCGGTACAGGCCTTTGAGTTCATTGGCATGCACCTTGACACCCAGCGAGCGACCGCCTTTGTGCCGGTGGACTAGGCGGCCCGCCTCTGAGCCCTGGCGGCTCAGGTCCAGAGCAACACTTGGATCACTGCGCATACTATGCTGTGCCTTTTGGGGCACAAGGCCTCTACCATCCATGTCACCCCCCACTCCCTCATGCACATGCAGACAACCCAGTGGTGCCTCAGTGCTCAGTGGAGCCCGGCCTCTGGTCACCTCAGAGACTCCATTCGGGTCTCCCATAACCTCCGCAGGCCCCGGACTGGTGGCAGGACCTCTGCAATCCTCCAGGGGCTGCCCTTCTAAACCCCACAGCACAAGCTCGTCCTGACAACAGACTCTTCCCTGTTGGGGTGGGGGGCCCACTGCGGTGCGCTGTGCACTCGGGGGCACTGGTCAGCCGAAGAGTCCCAACAGCAAATAAACTTGCTCTAGCTTCGGGCAGACTACTGGGCCCTGAAAGCCTTCGAGGACCATCTAAAAGGGAAGTTGGTACTCGTGCAGACCGACAACCGAGTAGCGATGTTTTACATCAACAAGGAGGGAGGCACAGGCTCCCACCTCCTCTGCTGAGAGACGGTCCTCCTTTGCTCCTTTGCCTTCCATCGGAGGATGACCCTACGGGTGCTCTACCTTCCGAGCCATGAGAATATTCTCGTGGACAGGCTCAGCAGGATCTTCCGCTCTCACGAGTGGCGGCTGGACCCAGAGGTGGCCAGCCTCTTGTTCCATTGGTGGGGGACCCTGACCATGGACCTTTTCGCCAGCCCAATGAATGCGCAGTTCCCCCCTTCTGCGGTCCGATTCCACACCTGAGCATTGAGGACCCGGATACATTCCTCTTGAGTTGGACCTCCGGTCTTCTTTACGCGTTCCCTCCCACTCCTCTCATTGCAAGGACCCTCCACAAGGTTTAGCGGGATCAGGCGTTGGTGATTCTCATCACTCCTTCGTGGCCCTGACAACTGTGGTTCCCGCTCCTGCTGCGGCTCTCGTCCGAGGCCCCAGTTCCCCTGGCTGTGCCTCAGGTCTGCTAACGCAGGAGGAGGGTCGGGTGCTCCACCTGAACCTAGCATCGTTATCCCTCACAGCCTGGCGGCTGAATGGTTATTTTTAGCCCCGCTGGATCTTCCGGAGGAGGTCCTCCTTGCGTCGAGGAAGGATTTAACGAGACGGGCGTATGCCTTCAAGTGGCGGCGCTTCTTGATCTGATGTTCCGGCTCCAGATCGACCCGTTTTCTTGTCCTATCCGATGGATCCTCCAGTACCACCTCCACCTCTCTCAAAAAGGGCTGAAATCTAACTCGGTCAGGGTGCACCTGAGTGCCATCTTGGCGAATCACCTCCCCGTTGAGGGTAAACCCCTTTCTCCAGGACCAAGCAGGAAGTCAGTCCTCACATATGGGTGACGTCGGTGCCGGCGGAGCCCTCGCGGAGCAATTTCCCCAGCTTTCAAAGAAAGCCTTTGGGAATTGCAGCGCACATGTGTGGTCCCCTTCCCGCCCAAGGGTGCCATCTTGCTCAGTCTTCTTTTTTCCGCGCAGCCCTACAGACACTGTTTGTGATCGCCGCTGAAAAAGTTTATTTTATTTACTATTCTTTTCTCGGTTCGACGCCAGATCCTTTTCCCGCCCGGACCCGATACGCCGTATCGAGTCCGTTCTTTATTTTTTTCGGGTTTTGTCCTTCATGACTGGCGTTCCCACCATGTTTTCTTTTTTCACTGGCAGCCCTGTCTTTTGACCTCGCAGGGGCCCTTTTTCCCCGATGGCTGCCAGTGGGTTTAAGAAGTGTGATCGGTGTAAGAAACTTATGTCTCTTACCGACACACACGACTGCTGCCTCCGCTGCCTCGGACCAGATCATGACCCGGTGATCTGTGGTCTGTGTGGCAAAATGTCCTCAAAAGCGTTGAGGAGTCGGCAGCATCAAAGAGAACGAATCTTCTCTGACTCCGTGTCCGGCCGGGCCCAGACCTCGTCAGAGGCTTCGACGTCCTGGGACTTCGGTCCTGAGCATCGTCGGAGTTCCTCTGAGCGGGGGTCTCCTGCCTGGGAACATCATAGGAAGAAAAAACCCACGAGGGCGGCGTTGGTGGACGCTCCTGGTTCCTCGAGGGCCAGGTTGCATAGCCCCGATAGCCGTCCTGGGTCCTCGGAGTCGGAGAGGCCTTCGAAACATCCTCGTCTCGAGATGGAATCTCCTGGACACGTGAGTACTGTAGTCCTCGTGGACTTGCCTCCGAAGGAGTCGACGTCGGGCCCGATGCCATCGGGGCCCGAGTCGGGGGCTGCTGGGTCTCCTGAGCTCGGACTCAGATTGACGGCCTTGGAGAGCAGTTTCGCTGCCTTCATGGACCAGCAGCGGGCATTGATTGCTGGCCTCGCCGGTGCATCTGCCCCGACCACCGGGACGTTGACGTCTAAGTCGACCCTGGAGACCGAGCCAATCCTCGAGTCCATGCGGATTCAAGTCGATCCTCGGTCGCGGTCTCCCTCGGCCTCCCGTTCGGGACCGAGGTCGTCGACGCCGGCCTCGGCGTCAGGGCAGAGGGCATCGGTGCCCGCCCGACCGGAACCGCTCGATTCTTCCACCGAGGAGTCAGGCTGGGAGATGGAGGACGAAGAGTTTCCAGGTACTTTTCGGACTCAGTGCGTCCCATCGCACTCGCCCGAGTCCGAACCTCGGAGACGGTCCCCCCCGGAGGACACCCGGTTCTCGGACTTCATGTGGGATATGGCCAAGGCCTTGGCATTCCCCATGGATCCCGAGGAGGAGCCTCGAGCTGAAGAGCTCGATGCCCTCCAGTATGACTCTCCCCCGAAGGAGGCCTTTACTGTACCGGTTCCTCCGATGCTGGAGTGACTTCTCTTCCGCATGTGGGAGAGCCCGGCGTCGGCGCCGGTGTTAAGTAAGTGGGTCAATTCCATTTATCGAGTCCGCAAGAGCCCGGGGTTCCAAAAGGCACAACTACCGCACCATTCCATGGTGGTGGAATCGGCCATGCATCGACTCAAGAGTCAGAAGATGCACTCCTCAGTGCCTCCCGGCCGGGAGGCTCGGAACCTGGATGCCCTCGGTAGGAAGTGCTTCCAGGGCTCTATGCTTGCTTGTCGAGTCCAGACCTACCAGCTCTATATGGGCATGTATCTCCGAGACCTGGCAAAAAAAATTGCCGGGTTCTCTGCTGGTCTCTCCGAGGAACCTTTGCAGAGGTTCCAGGCCTTGTCCACTGGTATTCGAGAGTGCTCGAAGTTTATCTCTCGAGCAGCCTACGATGGCTTCGAAGCATCGGCTCGAGTAGCCGGAGCCGGCATCGGTGCCCGCCGACAGGCTTGGCTTCAGTCATCCGACCTCGAGCCATGGGTACAGGACAAGTTGGTCGATGTCCCCTGCAGAGGTGAAAACCTCTTTGGCAAGCACATGGCTGAAAAGGCTGCACAGATTGAGACCGAGACTCTGACCAGGACTAGGCTGTCCAGAAAAACCTCTGCCCCTTTTCAAAAGAAGAAGGGCTCGGGGAAAAAGCCCTTTTACCCGAGGAAGGCGGCTGCCTATAAACAATACCCTCATTATCAGGCCTCAGCAGCTCTCCAACAGGGTCAGCAGGCCAAGGGACGGGGTAATGGGTCCCGTAGGCAGCAGGCCCCCAAGCCCACAACACCGGCCCTGCTCAGCCGGGTGGGGTTTTTTGACTCCATCAGCATAGCCTCTTCCCCTCCGCTGGTTTCTCTCAGCACAGGAGGCCGGCTGGTCCACTTTGCCCACAGGTGGTCAGCCATCACATCTGATACCTGGGTGCTTCATATAGTTCAAAAAGGCTATCTTCTACACTTTTTCACCAGGTGCCTCCCTCCTACTTTCCAGGGGAGCCTCCAAGACTCCCTCTGCACAGGGACTTACTCCTTCAGGAGTTGGCAAGTCGTCTTCAGGAACAGGCTGTGGAACCGGTGCCCCATCACCTGAGAGGTCAGGGCTTTTATTCCAGGTACTTTCTGATACCAAAACAGACAGGAGGCCTCAGACCCATCCTGGACTTGCGAAACCTCAACAAGTTCCTGGCAAGGGAAAAGTTCAAGATGCTTACCCTTGGAATCCTGCTGCCCTACCTCCAGCAGGGAGACTGGCTATGCTCCTTAGATCTAAAGGATGCCTATACTCACATCCTTATTCATCCAGACCACAGACAATATCTCAGGTTTGTTGTGGGAGGAAATCATTACCAGTACAGAGTACTGCCCTTTGGCCTATCCTCCGCCCCCAGGGTGTTCACCAAATGCCTGGCAATGGTGGCGGCCTATCTAAGACTTCAAGGCCTTTTTGTATTCCCATACCTGGACGACTGGCTCATCAGGGCCCAGTCTTCCCAAGAGGCCACTCAGGCCACTCATCGCACTGTGACTCTGCTCCAGCACTTGGGATTTGTCATAAACTTCGCAAAGTCCACTTTGCTCCCCTCTCAAAATCTCGAATTCATCGGCGCAAGGTTGAACACACTTCAGGCGCGGGCCTTCCTGCCTCTAGACAGGGCACACAGGCTCATGGATCTCGCCAGCCACTTTCGCAGAAATTCCCTGGTCTCTGCCAGGCAATTTCTGAGACTGCTCGGCCATATGGCTTTCACGGTCCATGTGACCCCCAATGCCCGCCTGAACATGTGACCTGCTCAGTGGTGCCTTCGCACTCAATGGCATCAGGCCACAGGGAGCCTAGCGGATTCAGTACAGGTTTCCAACCTGCTGGTCTCTTCTCTGCGGTGGTGGCTTCATCTGCCAAACCTGGTGCTGGGAGTGGATTTTCAATCTCCTCCGCCTTCTCAGGTGCTGACAACCGATGCTTCTCTCCTGGGTTGGGGAGCACATTGCCAAGGGACATGTACTCAAGGCCTCTGGACTCCTTGGGAGTCTGCTCAGCAGATAAACTTCCTGGAGCTCAGAGCCATTCGCCTAGCTCTGAGAGCCTTCTCCCACCTCACGTCTCACCAGTCTGTGCTGGTCCAGACGGACAATCAAGTTGCAATGTTCTACGTGAACAAACAAGGAGGCACAGGCTCCTTCCTTCTCTGTCAGGAGGCATGAAGACTGTGCTCTTGGGCCGTACTTCACGGTATCCTCCTCAAAGCTGTCTATCTCCCAGGTCAACAAAATTACCTGGCAGACAAGCTGAGCAAAATCCTCCAACCTCACGAGTGGACATTGGATCCGTTAGTGGTTCAGCAGATCTTTCTCAAGTGGGGCCTCCCCACCATGGATCTGTTTGCCAGTCCCCTGAACAGGCAGCTTCCCAGATTCTGCTCTCGACAACCGCATCCTCTCAGAATAGCGGCGGATGCTTTTCTGATTCCATGGTCCACAGGCCTCTTGTATGCCTTTCCTCCCATGCCACTGGTGTCTCGGACACTCTTCAAACTTCTCAGAGACAGAGCCTCGCTGATCCTAGTGGCTCCCCGGTGGCCGAGACAACCCTGGTTCCCGCTTCTCATGCAGCTGGCGGTGGACACTCCTCTTCCTCTGGGGTTTCAACCCGATCTCCTGTCACAGGATCAGGGGACTCTCCTACACCCCAACCTCTGGTCCCTTCATCTGATGGCCTGGCTGCTGAAAGGGTAGTCCTTGCTCCCCTCCTGCTGCCTCGGGAGGTGGAAGAGGTCGTCTTGGCCTCCAGGCGGCCTTCCACCCGGAAGTCCAATGCTCTTAAGTGACGTCGGTTCTCCGTGTGGTGTGCTCAGCAGTCTGAGAATCCCTTCTCCTGCTTAGTGGCAGTGATCTTGCAATATTTGCTTTACCTCTCCAATCTTGGCCTTAAGTCCAACTCTGTCAGGGTCCACCTCAGTGCTCTCTCTGCCCATCACGCACCAGTGGATGGCAGGCCTCTTTCCAACCACCCTTTGGTGGCTCGTTTTCTCCGAGGCCTCCTTCTGCTTAAGCCTCCTTTGCGTCCACCAGCCCCTGAATGGGATCTGAATGTGGTCTTACAGCGGATTACTTGTCCGCCCTTTGAACCTATGGCTACCTGCCCTCTTCGTTTTCTTTCCTGGAAAACCTTATTCTTGGTAGCCCTTACCTCTGCTAGGCTCGTTAGTGAACTGCAGACCCTAGTGTCTGATCCTCCTTACACTAGGTTCTACAGGAATAGGGTAGTCTTACGGACTCACCCTAAGTTTCTTTCAAAAGTGGTTTCTCCTTTTCATCTCAACCAGGAGGTGGTTCTTCCGACCTTCTTTCCCAGGCCGCACTCCAGCCGGGCTGAAATGGTCCTGCACACCCTGGACTGTAGGAGGGCCTTGTCCTTCTACCTTGACCGTACGCGGGAGCATAGGAGGGCTTTTCAGCTCTTTGTTTCTTTTGACCCCAATAAATTGGGGCTACCTGTCTCCAAGCGTACTTTGTCCATTTGGGTAGCTGACTGTATAGCCTGGGCTTATGGGGCAGCCGGCCTCTCATTGGAGGGTCGAGTCACGACTCACCGTGTCAGGGCGAAGGCTGCGTCAGTGGCTCATCTCCGCTCTGTTCCGTTGGCAGACATCTGCCGGTCCGCTACTTGGTCTTCAAGCCAGACTTTTGCGGCCCATTACTGCCTGGAGAGGGAGTCCCGCAGGGACAGTGCTTTCGGTCAGGCAGTCCTCCATAATCTCTTTGAGGTTTAGGCAACTCCTACCCTCCGGCCCTGGTGTTGGGCTACCGGTCGGGGGCGTTTTCAGAGAAGATTCCTTCCTTCTGTGCTACTGAGCTAGAGGGAGCTCATTTTTCTGCTTGAGGTCTCCGGTAGCCTTAAGTTAGGGAGTCCAGTATGTGAGGACTGACTTCCTGCTTGGTCCTGGAGAAAGAGTAGTTACTCACCTATAACAGGTGTTCTCCAGGAGCAGCAGGAATCAGTCCTCACAACCCTCCCTCCTCCCCTTAGAGTTGCAGTCCTATCATTCGTTTTGCTAATCTTTTTTGCTGTCTTTTAGCTATGTCATTAGACTGAGCAAGATGGCACCCTTGGGCGGGAAGGGGACCGCGCATGCGCGCTGCAATTCCCAAAGGCTTTCTTTGAAAGCTGGGGAAATTGCTCCGTGAGGGCTCCATCGGCGCTGACGTCACCCATATGTGAGGACTGATTCCTGCTGCTCCTGGAGAACACCTGTTACAGGTGAGTAACTTCTCTTTCCGAGCAGCTCCTGCGGACTTAAGTAGACGACCAGGTCTAGCTGCTAGTCTAAAAGCAATGTATATTTATATTCCAAGTAGCTGTATATCACAAGTGTCCCTGACTTCTCGGATCTTCCACATGTGAGAGACCCTCGAATAGATCTGTTCGCCACTAAGGAGAATGCACAACTTCTACTGTTCTGCTCAAGGCTTCTATCCCGGCACAGCCAGGCAACGGATGCTTTCTTCTACATTGGGGATGGGGCCTTCCTTATGTATTCCCCCCACCCCCTTAATACCTAAGACACTGTTCAAGCTGCAGGCTGACAGGGGCTCCATGATTCTCATAGCCCCTTATTGTCCCCGTCAGCCATGGCTTCATTTGTCACAGACTCCACCTCTCAGCCTGGGGCATGTGCCCAACCTCCTCTCTCAGGTTCATGGGATGCTTCTCCATCCCAATCCACAAGCCCTCCATCTCACAGCGAGTAACTATGTAAGTTTTGTACCCATGTAGCTCCCAGGTTTTGGGATTACCTTCAGCTCTTGCAGTCAGTGGCTGAAGTACTACAGTTTGTGCCTGGACCAGGGTACGCATGAGGTCTTTGCAGGCATCAATAATGTCTTGCAGGTGCCCCCAGCAGCAGAACTAAGTGTCACCTTGCCTTGCCCAGGAGTGGTTCGGGACAGTCTAGTCTGGTGGCCTGTACTAAGAATCTCTAAAAGAGAATGGACTTGGAGCCCTGGTTAATTAGTGGTCATTTCCAATGTGAATCCAACCAGATTGGGGGACTTGCTGCAAGGGGTCAGTTAGTTAAAGGAAAAAAGATCTGATCAGGAGGCAGAGAGGTCCTAAATAAGTTGGAGACCAGAGTTGTCTGACAGGTGCTTCAGCAGTTCCTTCCTCAGCGGTGGTTCTGTATCCTCTTGGACAATGCAACAGCTGTTTATATCAACAAGTAGGGGGAACACGGAGTATCAGTAGCTCTGAAGGGGAGATTCCTGTATAGTTGGGCAGATCACAGCCTATACAGGCTTTCAGATGTCCATATGTATTTGGAACAGCATTCAGCATGATTTTTTTTTCTCAGCCAGAATGCCCTGAATCTGGAAGAGTGGTGGCTGGATTGGGGGCATTCCAAAGGATAGTGTAGCGGTGGATATGGGGGAGGGTTCTATCATAGTGCTTGATGACCACATGATAGAATGCCAAAACATCAAAGCATTTTAGTTTTTCAGCATTTCATCAGTGGTTGGGTACCAAGGCCTAAAATGATGGTAAAATGTGTTTGACACCCTGTGAGACGTGAACAATATCTGGATAGGCAGCCATATAATGTAACAGTATATGTAAAAATAATATAAATGAATTGGACACTTAAATGAATTTGAAACAGTGACAAACATCATATATGAAACTTCCTGAAAGATGACCAATTAGGTTTTCTGCTTCTGGGCAGTTTATAGTTCAGCCTACCAGGCTACTCCTTCATTTCACCCAGCAGGCAAAAATTTCTGGGAAGAATACTGCCGATACATGATGAGCTAGACTGCCACTAGAAAACTGCCTTAAGAGACAGATCCTTCAAAGCAGCATGCTTCACAGGTTCAAAGGGGTAACTACCAATGCCTCAAGAACCAAATTCTCCAGAGAAGCTGGACAAAGGGTTAGCCCTGAACTTTTTGAAGGTCAGGTAGCAGCACCTTTATATCAAGGCTCAATAAAGGATAGTTTTTAAGTATTAATTACAAAATCACAAATCAATTTTCCATTCTTGCTTATTTTGTCGTGTCAGTTCATCAGATTGTTAGCTGGGTGGTGCTTCCATTCAAAAGGTTCTGGTGAGAACACTGATTGGAAATTCAGGCACTGTCTTTTCAGGATCTATGCCAGATTCCCTTCCCCCACCCCCCAAAGATTTGCTCACTTTTCATTCAGTTCCGTCCTCCTTATCCAAAGTGGTGTTGTCATTCATTTGAACCAAGTGGTTTGTCTTTAGGCTTTTACCAAAGGAAGAAAATTGGTATAGTGACAGAAATCTACACCTTCTGGATGTTCAGTGGGTACATCTGCACTATTTAAAGATTACTAGCATCAGAAGCTAAGCAGGGTCCGGCCTGGTTAGTACTAAGACCTATTGCATGGAAAAAAGGTCTGGTAATCTGCTTCTGTCACACCTTGCCAAGAAAACCCAAGAGATTGGTTGTCAGGAGTCGACATTGTCTCAATGGCCCACAACAACAAAGCATCTTTTAAAAATCTTACAGGCTCTTTGCTGTTTGGTGGTTCCCATAAAGGCAAGGAGGCTTCATGCTTTTCTCTGATCAGTAGGATCAGAGGGTGTTTGCCTCGAAGTATCTGTTTGAGTCATTCATTACTAATGGGTCCCCAGGAGAACTTCATGAGGGCTCAGGCCTCTTCTTGCCCAGATGCCGGTGTGGTGACACTGTAAGATATATGTAGGGCTGCTACTTGGTCCTCATTTATATTCTTTTGTCAATCATAGTAAACTAGATGTGAGAGTTATGGAAGAAAGCTGCCTTTGGGGCTAGTGTTCTCTGGGCAGCCTTGTTTTCCTCATATCTGGACTGGTCTTAACAGGATGATAGGAGAATTCTGTTCTTACCTGTTAATTTGTTTTCCTTGAATTCTGCTAGACAAGTCCAAGACCCACCTGGGAAGTTTGCAGTTGCCTTAGATTTTACCGCAACAACTGTTTTGTTGAAGGGTTCCTTCCTGATCAGCATCAGGAGGGGGAAAGGAGTGTGAACCTATGATAGTGTTTGTCTTTGGCCCATTAAGGGAATTTATTATTTATTATTATTTATTTATTACAATTTCTTATATACCGCACTATTGTCAGCGCGGTTTACATACAACAAAATGACCATAACAAACTGCTTGGCTTCACATAGAACAGGAGTAACAACTTGGATAACATGTTTATGCTTTACAGAGAACAGGAGTTGCAACTTGGATAACACAGGGAATGCAAACTGAACTAAATACATATGTACAAGGAGATCGAGTCTGAGAATTTAGGGTGTACATGTGTGTACATGTGTGCGATAGGGTTGATATGTTAACTTGAGGAGGTAAGGGAGAGGCAATTATGTAGGGGTTGGGTTAATCTGGTAGTACTGAGTAAATAAATTACTTTGGTTAATCTTTAAAGCATGGGTTCTCAATCCATTTCTTGGGATACACCTAGCCAGTCAGATTTTCAGGATAACCACATTGAGAGAGATTTGCATACAATGGAGGTAGTGCATGCAAATCTGTCTCATGCATATTTATTGTAGTTATCCTGAAAAACTGACTGGTTAGGTGTGTCCTAAGGACTGGGTTGAGAACATCTGGTTTAGAGATTTCTTAAGTTTTTTTTTTTTTTTCTTTTCAGTGTTTTGCTTTGACATTCATTTTTAGTTTGGCACTTTTCTGAGCTATACCTCTTATAGTGGTGATATCACAGAAGAGAATGTGATCTATCTCCAACAGCTGGGAGGGTAGCATAAACTCATGCATCTAGACTAGTATATCATGTTTCAAGGAAAGAAAATTAACAGGTAAGAACACATTTTTCCTTATTCATTTTTATTTTTACGTTATATTGCTTTATTAAATTTTATTGTAGATATCTCTATCAGAATTAAAAACATCTTTGAGTTGTAAAATTGTTTAGACTTTTGGATAATAATCTTTGCTCTAAGTTATTGTTTCTGTTCTGTAGTAGCACTAGATTCTGTGGTAATGCATAATTTTTTATATACAGGATGGCTCCTGAAGTGGTGATGTGTGAGACATCTAAAGACAAACCTTATGACTACAAGGCTGATGTTTGGTCTTTGGGTGTCACTTTGATTGAGATGGCTCAAATAGAACCACCTCACCATGAATTAAATCCAATGCGGGTGCTGCTAAAAATCGCAAAATCCGACCCGCCTACATTGGCACAGCCATCAAAATGGTAAGATGTTTTATTTCACAAGACTCTCTTTTCTCTTTAAGATGGAGCACAAGTGCAACTATGTAACAATAAATTATAGATGTCATTAGTTTTCTAATTCATATAATTCTAATACATGTTAAATATTTAAAATACTTGAAACATCACTTAACATGTATCAAACTACACATAACATTTATGTATCAAACTTCCCACATTTGTATTTATTAACAATTATATATTCTATTTATTAATTCATATAATATTACTCTAAATACTCATTCCCTTTCTAACCACCCTCTCCCATCCTCACCCGCTCATCCATCCTCATCCATTATTGAATTAATATCCTCTCTCCTTTCACCCAATCACCATTTATCCTTCCAGTAAAATTTTATTTAAATTTTATATAAAATCCCTCTCATATTTTCTCTAGCACTCCCACTCATTCTTCCTTCCATTTTTCCAACCACTTACACACACTCTTCCATTGTTCCACAACTTTCTCTCCTGTCCCCCGCCTCATCTCTGTCAATCTATGCATCAAACACATCTCTGCCACTCTTTTCAGAAATCCTGCCTTATGTGACATGGATTTCCCCTGCCAATGTTGTGCTATTTCATATCTAGCAGCTACGATACAGTGATGTATCACTCCACTAACTCTCTTTGGAATGTCCACATCTAATTGATGTAGTAAACAAATCTCTGGCTTTTTCTATTCAATATCCTGTCATGTTGTATATCAACTCCAAAATCTCAATCCAAAAGGCTTGTATCCATTTACAATTCCACCACATATGCAACCAATTCCCTTTCTCATTGTATCCCCTCCAACATTGATCATTAATCCCCCTTCAAGCTCTTTTTTTTTTTACATACTGGAGTCCAATACCATCTGAACAACAATTTATAAGCATTCTCTTATCTCCAGGAGCAAGCAGGAATGTAGTCTTCACATATGGGTATCGTCGGTACCGACGGAGCCTGCGTGGGAATGCTCCCCAGCGTCCAATTAGAAAGCTTTTGGGAGCATCCCAAAGCGCCTGCGTGCTGCCTTCCCGCCTTTCCCAACTGTCTCTCTCCAGTTCTTCGTTTTCCGCGGAGCCGGCAGGTCGCACTTCCTGTCACCGCAGAAAATATCCCTTTTATTCTTCTTTTTTGTGGTCGCGTCTGCCTTCCTTCAACGCTACACCGGTACCGCCAGTTCTTTCTTTCTTTTCCTTGTAAAAAAAAAAAATCTTTCCTGGAGTCTTCCAGCTGTTTTCTCCTCTGGTGCCACGCGCCATTTTGGGCACTAGGCCCAACATTCTTCTACAATGGAAAAACCCGCCTCGAGTTTTAAAAAGCGTTCCAAGTGTGGTGGTACCATCTCCGTCACCGACACCCATGAGTGGTGCCTCAAATGTTTAGGTCCTGATCACTCTATCTCAGAGTGTGTTGCCTGTGGGATGATGTCGAAGAGGGGCTGGCAAAACCAGGCTGCTAAACTTAGCACCCTTTTTCCCTCCGATGCAGCATCTGTGGCATCAACATCTTCCAGGGCTTCGTCTTCCTCCCATGGATCTCAGGTAACTAAACATAAGTCTATCCGGTCCTCAAAGGGTAGATCTCCATCTCCAGGAACAAGCAGGAATACGTCATCACATATGGGTACGTCGGTACCGACGGAGCCCGCGCGGGAAAGCTCCCCAGCTTTTCAGATTAAAAGCTTTTGGGGCCTCCCACTGCACATGCGCGCTGCCTTCCCGCCTTCCTGAGCAGCTCTCGTCAGTTTCTTTTTTTTTTCCGCGGAGCCAGCAGGTCGTGTTCCTGTCACCGCTGAAGAAATTGTTAATTTTATTGTTTTCTTTAGACCGCGTACCTGCCTTCCCCATTCTGAAACCGGTACTGCCGGTCTCTCTTTCTTTCTTTTAAAAAAAAAAAATATATATTTTTCTTTTCTTCAGCACAGCTTGGTACTTTGTTAGGCCTTCAGGCCTACACAATTTCTCCTCATGGAGAAGCCAGTTCCTGGTTTTAAAAAGTGTACCAAGTGCAGTGCTGTCATTCCTCTTACAGACACCCATGAATGGTGTCTTAAATGTTTAGGACCTGACCATTCCATACCGGACTGCCCATCCTGCTCCCAGATGTCGAAATGTGGATTGCAGAACCGGGCCAACAAGTTCCATGTGCTGTTTCCTTCAGAAGCATCACAGTCATCCAGGTCTTCCTCTCCGGATGGATCTCAGGTAACCAAAACTCCAGTGGGCAAATCCTCTAAAAGCAAATCTCTTTCTAAAGATCGAGAGGTTCTCAATTCTGAGTTCGAGGATTCTGCCCAGGCCAAAAACCCCGGCGGGAGGCTCCGGCCTCCAAAGCAATCATGGGGTCACAGGTTGACATCGATGGCGCGGCCTCGACAGATCACCTGTTGTACTGCTCTGGGGTACCGGCCCATACCGGTACCGACATCCAGGCAGCAGTGGCGTCTATGGGCAATACTGTCCAAGTCATGCAGCAGGCCATTCTGGCTTTTATTAATGCTGCTACGCCCTCGGTACCGCAGCCAGCGGTACCGGGTCCGGTTCCGGTAATGGCTTCCATACCGGAACCGAGGCCATCGTCTTCCAAACGCAGATCGGTTCCGCATGCCGGATCCGGGCTTTTGCCCGGTACCGATCCCATACCCGGTACGCCCGATGTCGATACCGAACGGTAATGCGTATCGTGCGTTGGAAGCACATAGAGGATACTCTGCTTCTTCAGAGGATTTTAACTCCTCTGATGATTCTGATGAGTTCTCCCTTGATCTTCCTGAGGAGCCTTCTTCTCCTAACAGGAGAATGTCTCCACCAGAGGATTTGTCCTTTCAGGACTTCATCATAGAAATGGCTAAAGGTCTTTCTATTGCTTCATCCTCTGAAAAGGAACCCAGATCAAAGAAACTGGATATTTTAGGATACTCTAAGTCTCCTAAAGAGGCAGTCACCCTGCCTATCCATGAAATCCTTCAAGAACACTTGATGGACTTATGGGAGGCTCCTCTAACATTGTCTCCTTCTTCTCGCAGGTTGGACACCATGTACCGTGTCCCCCCTTCTCCTGGTTTCCAAAAAACCCAGTTGCCTCACCATTCTATTGTGGTGAAGTCTGCAATGAAGAAGATAAAGAGTACCAAAAGGCACTCTTCTACTCCTCCAGGGCGAGAATGTAAGACTCTAGACTCTTTTGTCAGGAAAATTTTCCAGGCTACTATGCTTATAGCCAGGATTAATTCCTATAGTCTTTACATGGGCATGTTTCTCAGTGAAATCGCTCTAAAAGTTCGGCATTTTGCCCCCTTTCTCCCTGAGGATAAGAGGGAGCAGTTCATTTCCTTTTGGATATTTCAAAGTTCTCCAACAGGGCAGCTTTTGATTCCTTTGAGGGTGCTGGTAGGGCTTCGGGCATTGCTATAGCAGCCCGACGTCTTGCTTGGCTCCAGGCTTCTGATCTAGAACCTTGGGTCCTAGATGGCTTAAGAAATCTGCCCTGTACAGGTGAGAACTTATTTGGTGAGGAGTGGCAAATTAAGGCCACTCAAATGGATGCAGAAAATGCCACCTTAGATAGACTTTCTAAGTCTACCTCCACTCCTGCCAGGAAGAAGTCTTTTAAGAGGCCTTATTACAAGAAGTCCAGATTTTCTACAAATACTGGCCAACAATCCTCTCAGCCTCGTTTTGCTGCTAAACGTCAGCAACCTAAACAGGCAAGGTCAAAGCCGGCGGCGTCTGCTACGCCTCAGCAGGCTCCACCCCCTCAGGGGTTTTGACTTGCCCCTAGAGAACTTAACTTTTCTGGCTCTAGAACAACCAGAGCCCCTCACCATACCCGGAAGGTTAGCTCACTTTGCTCCCAGATGGGAGCAAATTACATCAGAGCAATGGACCCTCTCTATCATCAGAGAGGGTTACAAACTCCATTTTTCCGACCTTCCTCCTTATACTATGGTGAGGCAGTTCAATTCTTCCCCCATCTCTCCTGGCCCTCTTGGGTCAGGAAGTCTCCTCCCTCCTTGCCCAGGGGGCAATAGAGGAGGTCCCTCTTCTTCAACAGGGGACGGGATTCTACTCCCCTTATTTTCTAATACCAAAGAAGACAGAGGGCTTCAGACCAATTCTGGATCTGAGAGAATTGAACAAATTTCTTTTCAAGGAGAAATTCAAAATGCTTTCTCTGGGCATTCTCCTTCCATACCTTCAGAGTCAGGATTGGCTTTGTTCTCTAGATCTAAAGGATGCGTATACACACATACTCATCCACCCATCCCACAGAAAATACCTTCGATTTCTGTTTCAGGGAAAACATTTCCAGTACAGAGTACTCCCCTTCGGTCTAGCCTCTGCTCCAAGAGTGTTCACCAAATGCATGGCAGTCGTAGCTGCCTTTCTAAGAGGCCTGGGAATTTTCATATTCCCATACCTGGACGACTGGCTCATCCGAGCTCCCTCTCAGTCCCAGGCCCAAATTTCCCTGGACCGCACAAGGCGTCTTCTGCAGTATCTAGGACTGGTAGTAAACCTTCCCAAGTCTCAACTAATCCCTACTCAGTCTCTCGAGTTCATAGGGGCCCAGTTAGACACCATCACTGCAAGGGCCTACCTGCCTCAGGTCAGGGCCCAACGCCTGCTGAGTTTTGGCCTTCCAAGCTCAGTCCAGCAGTCATTTGACAGCCCGGGAAATGCTGCGACTTCTGGGCCACATGGCCTCCACGGTACATGTGGTGCCCTACGCTCGTCTGCATATGAGAGCAGCTCAATGGACCTTGGCCACCCAGTGGACTCAAGCATCTGGAGCGCTCTCCGACCAAATACTCACCTCAAGCCGTCTATTTTGGTCCCTCCAATGGTGGACATCCACCAAGAATCTGTTGTTGGGGGCCCCCTTCCAACCTTTGTTGTCCCAAGCAACCCTCACAACAGATGCCTCCCAGACAGGGTGGGGAGCTCATCTTCAGAACCTCTCCACTCAGGGCACTTGGTCTCCGCAGGAGGCCACCCTTCATATCAACCTCCTGGAACTGCGAGCAATTTACCTTGCCCTCAAGGTCTTCTATACCCTCCTTGTCAATCTGACTGTCCTAGTTCAGACAGACAATCAGGTAGCCATGTTCTATATAAACAAACAAGGAGGGACAGGCTCTCTGTCGCTTTGCAACGAAGCTCTCAGAATATGGGCCTTCGCCAGAGAGCATCAAATTCACCTTCTTGCAGTGTATCTTCCAGGAGTTCAAAACTCTCGTGCAGACAGACTCAGTCGAGTTCTGCTTCCACACGAATGGTCCCTACATATGGACCAGATACGCAGAATCTTTCAGGAATGGGGGACCCCGGACATAGACCTCTTTGCAAGTCCGTGGAATGCCAAACTTCCCCGGTTCTGTTCCAGAACTCAGTGTCAGGGAGCTGAGGCCCACGATGCCTTCCTCCTGCATTGGGGTCAGGAATTCCTCTATGCCTTTCCACCCATTCCTCTAATATCCAAGACTCTGTTCAAGCTCCAGAGGGATCACGGGACTATGATCCTCATAGCTCCCCGCTGGCCACGCCAGGTGTGGTTCCCTCTACTTCTGCATCTCTCCCAGGGATCCTCCCTGGACCTGGGAGCTGCGCCAGACCTTCTGTCTCAGGAGGAGGGGACTTTGTGGCACCCAAACCCCAAATCCCTACATCTCAGAGCTTGGTTACTGAAGGCCTAAGTCTTCAAGACTTTAATCTTTCTCAACCTGTGACAGATATCCTTCATGCCTCTAGGAAACCTTCCACGAGGCGTTCTTATGCTTTCAAATGGAAACGTTTTTCCATTTGGTGTGCTCAGCAGGGTCTTGACCCTCTAGCACTTCCTTTGAATTCCCTCTTGGACTATCTCCTGCATCTTTCAAATGCAGGCCTTAAGACGAATTCAGTAAGGGTCCATTTGAGTGCTATTGCAGCATCCTTAAAACCTATAAATGGACAACCTGTCTCCTCTCATCCTCTTGTTTCACGTTTCATGAGAGGCCTGACTCTAACTAAACCTCCCATCCGACCTCCTCCGGTAGCATGGGATTTGAACCTAGTTCTAGGTCAGCTTATGAAGCCACCTTTTGAGCCTTTGGACTCTACCTCCTTCAAATTTCTTTCCTGGAAGGTTGTTTTCCTTATTGCAGTCACTTCGGCTCGCCGCATCAGTGAACTGCAGGCTTTAGTGGCTCATCCACCTTATACTAGGTTTCATCATGATAAGGTGGTCCTTAGGACGAATCCCCACTTTATGCCCAAAGTGGTCTCGCCCTTTCATCTTAATCAAGAGGTATATCTACCTGTCTTTTTCCCGGCTCCTCATGCATCCAGTGCAGAGAGGAACCTTCATACTCTGGATTGTAAAAGAGCTCTTGCCTTTTACCTCAACAGGACTCAACCACATCGAAAGTCTTCCCAACTTTTCGTGGCTTTTGATCCTTCTCATTTGGGACTTCCAGTCACCAAGCGTACACTTTCCAATTGGATCGCTCAGTGTATTTCTTTTGCTTACCAGAGTAAGAACATTTCTATGGAGGGCCATGGTCACAGCTCACAATGTGAGGGCCATGGTCACTTCTATGGCTCATCTTCACTCTGTGTCCATAGATCAGATCTGTCGAGCAGCCACTTGGGCCTCGGTTCATACCTTCACAGCCCATTACTGCTTGGACAAGGACTCCCGCCGGGATGCCTTGTTTGGTCAGGCTGTCCTCAAACACCTGTTCCATACTTAAACAACTCCTGCCCACCTTCCCTGGATGGATGCCTGAGATCCATGCGAAGATGGTTTACCCTTGGAGGGGGATCTCCCAGGCATCTTAGCTAGGGAGTCCCCATATGTGATGACGTATTCCTGCTTGTTCCTGGAGATAGCACAGTTACTTACCTGTAACAGGTGATCTCTGGGAACAGCAGGAATTAGTCATCACAACCCACCCACCTCCCCTAGGAGTTGTATCTCTATCTATCTTCCTGTCCTCTCTCTCTATTGTCTCAGCTTTAAACTCGAACTGACGAGAGCTGCTCAGGAAGGCGGGAAGGCAGCGCGCATGTGCAGTGGGAGGCCCCAAAAGCTTTTAATCTGAAAAGCTGGGGAGCTTTCCCGCGCGGGCTCTGTCGGTACCGACGTACCCATATGTGATGACTAATTCCTGCTGTTCCCAGAGATCACCTGTTACAGGTAAGTAACTGTGCTTTCTAAGTATCGAGATGCCTCTGGCGTTGCCCTTGAGGGATTCACACCGGCAAAATTGCCCCGGCGGGAGGCTTCGGCTTCCAAAGCATCATCGGGGCTCCAGGATGTTCTCGAGGCCCCAACCTCGGCCGCTTCGCTCGGTACCGATACCCAGGCATCGGCGGCGTCGATAGACCAGAGATTTTTGGCTATTGAACGCAGTCTGGCGGCTCTTCTCTCGGCATCGATGCCCCCGAAACCGCTTCAGACAAAAATAAAAGGGGAACAGGCCCACCTACAAGACCCTCAGAAGCTGCACAGAAAACACCAGGAAGCAAGCAGAAGGAAGAAGCAGCTAATCGTAAGTGAAGGAAACAAGACCATACTACAAAGACAGCCCCAAGCACAACATGCATACAACCCTGATTCTCCCCATCAGCCTCCTCCTCACACAACTCCTCCCACCCACGCACCCAACCACCACCCACACACAATCACACTATGGCCCCCACCAACAGCATGGACATACCCACAGTATAATCACGGGAACACACACAAAACACACATACTCAAAAGACAAACCAGGTGCAAGTCCGACACCCACGCAAACCCAAAGGGAACACATGGAACAACAAACACCCCAGTGCCAATATCCACGGAGCCTCCAGGAGCGACCACGTGACACCTCTGCTGATTCAGCTACTTTGGTTACCCATTCGTGCAAGAACTGTCTTCAAGACCTTGATAATCACTTTTAAAGCTGTTCACAATCTCTCACCTGCAGCCGTAACCGCCCTCATCCATTCCACATCCCCAAACAGAATAAGAAGATCCACGGCTATAAACTCCCTAAAAGTCCCGAAGGCACTTACTGCCTGCATGCACCAAATCAACAGCCAACAGGGCCTTAAGTCTCAGTGCCCCAAGATACTGGAATGCGTTACCCCATGACATCCGGGCTATTAAGAACCTACCACAGTTTAGGAAAGCCCTCAAAACCCACCTCTTCAACAAGTACCTTATAGAGCCTGACTGCATCCCCTAGAACCTTAGGACACCCCCGATACCATTCTCAGTCAAATTTACAATATCACAATCAACTCACCATGTGGATACTCAAACCTATGAATTGAATTGTGTTTTCTATGCAACTTCTTTGATTATGACTCCATGTAATAAGTTTTGTAAATAGTTACCCCCGTTATCCAAGTTTCTGTCCCCTGTTATATGTAAACTCATACATGTTAACTGTAATGAGCATCTTGTTCCATGTAAACCGTGCTGATGCTGAATAGTGCGGTATATAAAAGACTGTAAATAAATAAATAAATAAATCAATAGAGCTCATAAATGCCAGATCCATACGTAACAAGATTTACACAATAGCAGACCACATAGATGATCAACAACCTGACATACTTTGCATCACAGAAACATGGCTCACCCTAATCGACAACGTACTACTCAATCAATTAGTGCCCGACACATACACAGCATACAACTGCCCACGCACTCGCAGGCGAGGAGGAGGAGTCTTGATAATTTCAAAAAACAGCCTAAAGTTCAAATCACGAAGTGCCACAGACACCCAACAATGCAACACCATCACGGTCAAGAACAAACGCATGGCTCTATGCCTCACCTATAGAGCACCCCGTGCACCACCTGATGAACTAGCCTCCACCCTCGAAGCAGTCTGTGCAATCAACCCAAACCACAAACCCACACTAATGCTAGGAGACTACAACCTTAAATCTACCAACACTAAAGAGGCAGACGCTTTCCTTCAAGCGATGAGTTCATTGCAATTCACCTAAATAATTAACACCCCGACACACAGAAAAGGATCATCTCCAGACCTCATCTTCGCACCCAACTATCTAATCACGAGAGGACTAATTTCAACACCCACTGTCACACCAGTACCATGGTCAGACCACCACATTATTAAAATAAACATTATGCCACAAGGAGGAAAACAAGACAAATACCCGGACAACACACCCACACAAAGAAGATTCAAGAGCTTCGACAGGGAACAATTCCTACAGGACACTATACCACACAACCTCAGAAACAGATGATCTAGAAGCTCAAATCAGAAACTGGAACAACACCATCATTGACGCCGCCAAAGCCACGGATTTTAGACCCAAGAAAACTTGCTGCACCAAATTACATCAAAAGCCATGATACTCAAAAGCCATATGGAGCGAAAAGAGGGAACTCAGAAAATTAGAACGGAGATGGAGACACACCAAGTCATCCAATACCCAGGAACTATACCTAACAAAACAAAAACACTACAACGAACTCATCAACCAAACAGAGAGAATACCACACAAACATTATACTCAAATCCAACAACAAACCTAGAGAGCTATTCAAAATCGTGAAAACCCTTACCAAGGAACAGAAAGCAGAAAATGAAGTGCAAATAGACCCACAAAAATTTGCTGACCACATCCAAGAAAAATTCCACTCGGCAGTACAACCAAAATCCAACTCAACCACAAAGCCAAATTCACCCCTGAAAACCTGGGGAACATTCAGCACTAATGTTCCCTCTAATTTTCTGTAGGCTGTGTGCACATAAAATATCAGCTGGGTGCAGCTTTTGAAGGAAGGTTAAATTTTTGTGCGCCACATAACGACACTCGAAGTTATATACTTTAAAATTTGACTACACGTCAGAATACAGTATGTACAACCACATTGATTTTAATCAAATTAAATGAAAATAGATGATAATTACAATCATAACTTTTAAATTTTAAGACGTCTGTGTTGTTTTCTATCAGAATCAGAGCCGTAATTTTTGTGCGCTCTGTTGTAAAGTATGTACGCTTGCTCGGCGAGGTGTGTGCACGCGCACAGCTTAGAGGGAACAGTGTTCAGCACCCCATCCACAGAGCAGCTATCTCACATCATCACCGCACTCAATACAAGCACGGCTCCAACAGACCCATGCCCAATGACATGGATCAAAGCCACCAAATCAAAACTTCATTCATAACATACACAACATGGTACACAGCTCTCTGTCTCAAGGGACCATGCCAAATCAGCTAAAGCTCGCCACGATAAGACCTATCCCGAAGAAATCCACACTCGATAAGAACAATCCAGCAGCATACAGACCGATATCAAGCATACCCCTACTGGCAAAAATAATAGAGAAGGTAGTACAACACCAGCTACAAGACCACATCGACAACCACGCACCACAAGACATCAACCAACACGGTTTCCGCCCCAACCACGGGGTTGAAACACTCCTACTATACCTCTTCAATAACATTCTCCGCCTCATAGACAACTCCAAGAAAGGAATACTAATGATCTTCATCGACATTTCATCAGCATTCGACACAGTGGATCACAGAACCCTACTGGAAAGACTACAGAACACTGGATTACATGGATCCACCCTGAAATGGTGCCACTCATACCTAACCAACAGACAGATGCAGGTCAAGGTAGGCCCCAACACCTCCCGACCCATAAAAGTCCTGCAAGGAGTACCACAAGGATCAGCCTTATCAGCACTTTTATTCAACCTCTACATCCAGCCAATATGCGACATCATGAAAGAACACAATATACAATACACAATCTACGCCGATGACATCATGATATACACACCTATCACAGTCGACAACCCGGACTACTCCAAAATAACAAACTGTCTCATACACATGACCAGCTGGTTTCAAAACAACAACCTCACCATAAACTATAGCAAGACTGAGGCACTAATCATCACTCGAAACACCAAATTCGTCCCTCCACCCAGCATCAAGATAAAACACAATACCCATAAAACCGGAAGTAAAGTACCTCGGTGTAACCCTGGACAAGGAACTGAATCTACATGCACACATAAGCAGAACCACCAAAAGCGCATACCACAAGATGAGACTTATCCGACGCCTTAAGCCCCTCCTCACCCCTCCTCACTTCCGTACAGTCTGCCATGCACTAATAGCCCCACTACTAGACTTCTGCAACCCAATCTACTTTGGTCTATCAAAACAAACGCTCAGACCGTGGCAATTGGCACAAAACACAGCGGCACGCATAATATCTGGCACAACAAGACAAGAACACATCACACCCATACTAAAAGATCTGGAGGAATGGCCTAGTGGTTGGGGCATGGTACTTCAGGCCGGAAGGTCGGGGGTTCAAATCCCACTAGAGGACAGAAACCTTGGGCCGGAAGGACTGGGGTTTCTAGTCCCACAGGTGCTCCTTGTGGTCTTGGGCATGCCACTTAACCCTCCATAGCCCATGTTCCCTGTAAAATAGTTATCTCCAAGTTATAATGCCCTGTTCAATGTAATTTCAGTTTGTTCAATTTAAACCGCACTGATGCAGAATAGCGCGGTATATAAGAGAATATAAGTAAATAAATAAAATAAATTAAATACACTGGCTCCCAATCAGCTCACGCATCAAATATAAGACAGTCATAAACATCTTCAAGATCAGTCATCAGCCCTCAGTCTGCAAACACTCATACAACCTGATAGACGCACACGACCAAGGAGGAGAGCCACTTCCAATCGTGTAAACACCCCAAAAGACCTCACGCAAGGTCCGCGGAACTAGCCCTTTCACTGGCTGTACCAGCAATTTGGAACACCCTCCCAGACGACTTAAGACTAACAGACCACAAAGACTTTCGGAAGCAGCATAAGACAGCACTATTCATTGAACACTATGGACACATCACATGATCTACTCACCATGCGAGAACAAAAGACCAACCTCTGCGCCTAACCCTTGTACATAAGAATTTATAATAGCGCATAATGTATATAGCTCAACAAGAATCTGATATGCACCACCACAAACACACAACCTGTATCACTGCATGAACACACTTAACCACACTTATGATTGTTTGCTGTGAGACCGCCTTGATTGAAGGAGAAGGCGGGATAGAAATACCTGTAAATGTTTGCTTGGATTTGAGGGAGCTTCTTTTGTTTTCATGGATATAACCCACTTAGAAAAATTTCTGAATGATCGCTCCGGAGCAGGTTTAGGAGATAGGACCGGTACATAGATAGTAGGTCCTCCAATAGTGTAGGCTTTTGGCCTGGTTTTCTGTTTGACCATAATTACTTAATCTTTGTTAATTTGCCAGCCACATTTAATGTGGACTAAATATTGTAACATGTTTCTTTTTATTGATTGCATATGTACGATTTACTGTTATTTTCCTATTTTGATTTGGTGTGTTTTCACTATAAATGCTCAATAAAAAAAATAAAAAAAAAATAAAAAAAATAAATAAATAAATAAAGTAAATAAAATTTGCATCGACGTCGGCAGGTGGACTACCGGTACCGACGCAGGCTATGCCCTCCGGTACTGACAGGTCGGTACCGGACCCTGTCGATACCGACTTCGATCGGTACCGGTATCGTGCGATGCACGATTACCCGGATAGGAGATACTTTGAATCCTCCGAGTCTGAAGACTCTGACAGCTCTGTTGATACCAGAGTACTTCTTTCTGAGGATTCTTCCTCTCCTAAATGTAGGATGTCTCCTCCAGAGGATATATCCTTCCAGGATTTTATCCAAGATGTGGCTCGAGGTCTTTCCATCACAGTGGCTCCTGAAACAGAGCCTAGGGCGAAGGAATTGGAGATTTTACAGTATCCTAAAGCCCCCAAAGAGGCAGCTACTTTGCCTGTTCATGAGATCTTGCATGATCTCATGCTAAGGATGTGGGAAACACCTCTCACCGCTTCTCCTCATTCTCGTAGGCTCGATACCATGTGTCGAGTTCCTCCCTGTCCTGGATTTCAAAAAACTCAGCTGCCCCACCATTCCATGGTGGTGGAATCAGCTATGAAAAGGATCAAGAGTGCAAAAAGACATGCATCTAATCCTCCAGGACGTGAAAGTAGAACTCTTGATGCCTTTGGGCATAGAACTTTCCAGGCCTCTATGCTTTCTGCCAGGATTAGTTCCTACATTTTATATATGGAATGTTCCTTAAGGAAGTTCCTGGAGATCTAGAGCTTATGAACTGTCTACTTCCTGATGATAAGAGACAAGATTATCTTGTACTTATCAAACATGCTCAGGATGTTTCCAAATTCGTAAATCATGAAGCTTTTGATTGTTTTGAGTGCATAAGCAGAACTTCTGCTATTGCCATAGGCGCACATAGGATTGCCTGGCTCCAGGCATCTGATTTAGAACTTTGAGTACAGAACAAATTGGGGAATATTCCTTGCACTGGAGAGAATCTCTTTGGCAAAAATTGGCAAGAGAAAGCTAATAAGCTAGATGCTGATAATCTCACCTTGGATAGATTATCAAAATCTACAGCTGATCCTACAAGGAAAAAGTCCTATAAAAAAACATTCTTCACTAGAAAGAAGTTCTACCCCTCCTATACCCAACAAGGGCATCGTTCAGGTCAGTCTGCCCAAAAGGGTCAGCAACCTAAATAAAGAAAAACAAAGGCTACTAAGCCTCAACCGGCTCAGCAGACTCAGCCTCCACAGGGGCTTTGACTCCCATCTAGAGAACTTTGTCTTCCTGGCCCTGAACGGGCCAGAGCCTTCCACCATTCAAGGAAGGTTATGTTATTTTGCCCCCAGATGGGGGCAGATAACAGCAGAAAGTTGGACTCTATCCATTGTAAGAGAAGGATACAAGCTTCACTTCCTGCGCATGCCCCTCCTACAATGGTAAGACAGTTAAATTCCCAGACCTCTCTCAACTCCCAGTTAGATCACGAGGTCAGTCTGCTTCTTGCCCAAGGGGCAATAGAAGAAGTATCTGTTCATCAACAGGGTGCAGGGTTCTATTCCCCCTTTTTCCTTATTCCAAAGAAAACAGGAGGGCACAGACCCATTTTTGACCTCAGAGAATTGAACAAATTCCTGTTCAAAGAGAAATTCAAAATGATTTCTCTAGGAACTCTACTGCCGTACCTTCAGAGTCAGGACTGGCTTTGTTCTCTAGATCTCAAGGATGCGTACACCCATGTTCTCATCCATCCAACTCATCGAAGGTTTCTTTGCTTTCTATTTCAAGGGAAGCACTACCAATACAGAGTTCTTACTTTTGGCCAGGCCTCGGCACCAAGGGTGTTCACAAAATGCATGGCTGTGGTGGCAGCATTTCTCCGCACCCTAAAAATATTCGTCTTCCCTTACTTGGACGATTGGCTCATTCGAGCCCCATCAGAGCCAGAGGCCAGGATTTCCCTATCTCACACAATGCGTATCCTCCAATATTTGGGACTTGTCATAAACTTCCCAAAATCCAACCTAGCTCCCACTCAGTCTCTAGAGTTCATAGGAACCCTGTTGGATACCAGACAGACAAGGGCCTATCTTCCACAGTCCCGCTACCTTCACATTGTGCATTTTAGCTTCCCAAGTAATGCTAAAGTCTCACCTCACTGCTCGGGAAATGTTACAATTGCTAGGCCACATGGCATCCACCGTGCATGTGGTCCCTTATGTCCGCCTCCATATGAGGGCAGCCCAGTGGACTCTATCCACTCAATGGACTCAGGCGTCAGGTTGCCTGTCAGACAAAATAGAAACCTCAGATCGTCTTATATTGTCTCTCCAATGGTGGCAGTCACCCCAGAATCTGTTGGTGGGGTCCCCTTTTCAGCAACCCCCACCCCAAGTAACTCTAACAGATGCCTCACAGGTGGGTTGGGGAGCCCGTTTGCAAGGCCTCTCTACCCAGGGTACCTGGACTGCACAGGAGACTGATTTACACATCAGTCTTCTAGAACTCAGAGCAATCTTCCTTGTTCTTCGAGTGTTTCACACCCAACTCAGCTACAAAACTGTCCTAATTCAAACGGACAACCAGGTAGCCATGTTCTATGTGAACAAGCAGGGCAGAACAGGCTCTCTGTCGCTCTGTAACGAAGCTTTGCGACTTTTCGCCCTTGCCAGAGAGCATCAGATTCATCTCCTAGCAGTGTATCTTCCAGGCATTCAAAACTCTTGGGCAGACATACTCGGTCGAGTTCTGCTTCCACACGAATGGTCTCTCCATGCAGACCAGGTGGCCAAAATTTTCCAATGTTGGGGAACCCCGGACATAGACCTCTTTGCAAGTCCGCTGAATGCCAAACTTCCCCGGTTCTGTTCCAGAATTCCGGCTCAGGGTTGTCAGGCCAGGGATGCCTTCCTCCTCCATTGGGGTCGAGACTTTCTGTATGCCTTCCCACCCATTCCCCTAATTCCCAGAACTTTATTCAAGCTTCAGAGAGACAGAGGCCATATGATTCTCATAGCCCCACATTGGCCACGACAAGTGTGGTACCCTCTCCTTTTACATCTCTCTCAAGCTCCATCTCTGGAGTTAGGATCTGCTCCAGATCTCCTATCCCAGGAGGACGGGATGCTGTGGCATCCCAATCCCCAGTCTCTACATCTCAGGGCCTGGTTGCTGAAAGCCTAGAACTTCATGGTCTTAACCTTTCTCAGCAAGTAAAGGATATCCTTTATGCTTCGAGGAAACCATCCACAAGACGCTGTTATGCTTTCAAGTGGAAAAGGTTTACCATATGGTGTTTAACCCTCTTGCAATACCTCTGGAGTCATTACTGGAATATCTCCTTGATTTGTCTAATGCAGGGCTGAAGACCAATTCAGTGAGAGTTCATTTGAGTGCTATTGCAGCTTCTCTCAAACCTTTAAATGGGCAACCTATTTCCTCTTATTCCATCATAGCAAGATTTATGAGAGGCCTTCTTCTAACTAAGCCTCCCGTTAAGCCACCACTGGTGGCATGGGATTTAAATCTGGTTCTTGGCCAACTCATGAAGCCGCCTTTTGAACCATTGGCTACTACTTCTTTGAAATTCCTTTCCTGGAAGGTTATTTTTCTTATTGCAATCACATCAGCATGTCGCAACAGTGAGTTGCAAGCATTGGTGGCTAATCCTCCTTATACAAGGTTCCATCATGATAGGGTAGTTCTTAGGACTCATCCTCACTTTATGCCAAAGGTGGTTTCACCTTTTCATTTAAACCAAGCAGTTTACCTTCCTGTTTTTTTCCCAAGGCCTCATGCCTCTAATGCAGAAAGGAATCTTCATACTTTGGATTGTAAAAGAGCTTTAGCCTTTTACTTACAAAGGACGCAGCAACCTAGAAAGTCCTCTCAACTCTTTGTTGCTTTTGATCCTAGTCATTTAGGACTTTGTCTCCAAAAGAACACTGTCCAACTGGATTGCACAATGTATATCTTTTGCCTATCGGAGTAAGAACCTTCCTCTTGAAGGCCATGTCACAGCGCACAATGTGAGAGCCATGGCAACCTCTATGGCTCATCTTCACTCTGTGTCTATCGACGACATCTGTCGAGCAGCTACCTGGGCCTTGGTTCATACCTTCACAGCCCATTGCTGCTTGGACAAGGACTCCCGCCGGGATGCCTTGTTTGGTCATGCTGTTCTTCAACACCTGTTCCATACTTAATCAACTCCTACCCACCATCCCTGGTAGGATGCCAGAGATCCATGGGGGGAAGTGGAACCCTTCCAAAAGGGTACACAACTTCTGGGGTTTTCTCCCTGGCATCTGTATCTAGGGTGTCCCCATATGTGAAGACTACATTCCTGCTTGTTCCTGGAGATAGCATAGTTACTCACCTGTAACAGGTGATCTCCGGGAACAGCAGGAATTTAGTCTTCACAACCCACCCACCTCCCCTAAGAGTTGTATCTCTCTATCTCTCTCTTTTTTTTTTTTCTTTCCCTTTCTCTCTCTCTCTTTGGCTCAGCTTTAAACTCAACTGGAGAGGGACAGTTGGGAAAGGCGGGAAGGCAGCACACAGGTGCTGTGGGATGCTCCCAAAAGCTTTCTAATTGGACGCTGGGGAGCGTTCCCGCACAGGCTCCGTCGGTACAGATGATACCCATATGTGAAGACTAAATTCCTGCTGTTCCCGGAGATCACCTGTTACAGATGAGTAACTATGCTTTACCCTTGTGGCTATGGATATACTTGCCACTGTTTGCATTATCTTATCCCATTCCTCCTCAGACCATCTTATCGCCAAATCTTCTTCCCATTTTATCATGTATCTCCATTATGCCTTTATAAATTTTGGACAAAACTCCTTTCTAATGATACTAAATAATTAATAAAATGATCAAATGGAAAAAAAATACTTGAAACAGGACCTTCGTAATTTGGAATGACTATGGCTCGTTTGAGTTTCACCCTGATGATGATCCTTTCATTTCATCATCAGTTCAAGTTATTGAAAGTCACTCTTAATACATATTGAATGTATTTATTAAAGGAATTTTAGAATACACGTTATTGACATTAGCAATAGAACAGACACAATTAGGTATATGTTAAATTTCTTTATTGAGACAGAAATATAAATGTTACACAGTTCTTAACATCCCGAAAATGCATGTATAGCAGACTATATTGTTTCTATAATATTTAAACAAAAAGGGGGATCCATCAGCGTTAACAGTTGCACATTAAATCGTCGTCTCATCATTTTCATCTTTATTCCCCTCATCCCCTCCCTCTGATATGTAAAACTGTTTCCTGTTCGACTATAGTTATTCAAATTTCCATAACAAGGCATAACAAGACAATGCAAAGCAAATGGGCATAGCCAATTACAACACAAGTGATAAACATTATAGTACAAAGAAACAGAGAAACTCTCCCCAACGAGAAAGAAAAGAAAAAAAAAAAGGGGAACCCCCCCCCAGTACCCCTGAGTAGTTAAGAACAGGCCTCAAGTTCTAAGCTACGCCTGGGACCCCAAAGGACACAGGGACCCCGGGGCCCCCGATAGGCTCATACTGTTGAAAAAGATATAACAACGTAATGATCTCACCCCCCGTATTCCAACTATAACAAACCCCATGATAGGTGGGCCAGGGGTGTACTCTTCTCCCGTGCCCACCACCACATCCCGAAGAAGGAAGACTTGCAGAAAGTACGCGCAATTTCTGGCCTACCAGGCTCCCCAGCGGGGTCAGCAGGCCAAGGGCCAGGGTCACGGCCCTCATAACTCTAAGTGCCCCAATTCCCAGATGGTGCCTCTGCCGCAACCTGGGGGGGGGGGCTTTTGTCTACCTGGCATATCCCCCTCTCCCTCCTGAGGGTCAAGACCGAGGACACACGAGGGAGGCATCTCATTCGCTTTTCCCACTGGCCAGGCATCACCACAGACACCTGGGTTTTGCATGTGATGCGGGAGGGTTTCCTCCTCCACTTTGTGCAGACGCCACCTCTGTTCTTTCGAAGGGAACCCTCCATGACTTCTCTCTACCGAGACCTCTTGCAGACCCTCTCTTCTTGCATGGCACATCTGTCTAGGACTCGGTTATTACCACACTCCAACACTAGGTGTTTAACTACAAGGCTTCTTTAGTGAGTGAGAAACAAAGTAATCTGCTAGTCATGTAGTCCTGCCATAAAACAAAACCAAAAGAAAAATTGTTGCAACACTTGTATCAGAGGAGCAGAACCTTCAAAGAGCCTTAGACAGCTGAAGTATACAAACCAGCTGTAAAAAAACCCACCATAAACCTGCAGCTATAGGTGCTGAGCGCATCGGCGTACAGAAGAAACAGCCAGCTGAAAAAATGCTGAGCATATGCTATCTATAAACTGCAGTTGATCAAGTGTGTAATCTATAACCCCTCCCACAAAGTAACTTTTTTTGTATATAAGTTCTTCTTTCTATGTAACAACCTGTTGTAAATAGCAATTAGTTATGTATATAAGTTCTACTGTTCTTGTAATACTCAGTTGTTGTAATGTACACCACTTTGCCCTGGTGAAAAGCAGTATAAATAAATAAAGAATGTGGTAATGGCTAAGTCCTGGACAGATGTGAATTCAGACAAGTTAAGTTCTTATTGCTTTTGGTTAATCCTGCTGATACTTGCATTTGCATGAGTCATGGCCAATCTTTTTCGGTAACTGCTTTTGTTTAGTAATTAAGAGGGTTTTTTCTTTGACTGGTGATGTATGTCGGCGGTTTTTCCGGGGGTTTTTGTTCCGGATGGCTGCATCCATTGAAGTTAGTTGTTTTTAATTGTGAACTTTGTGGGTATACTGAGATCTTTTCCTCTTATACAGACTAAAGGCTTTTTTCACAATCGAGGGGTTTTTTTCTGTTCCATGCTTAATGAGCAGACTTTGTTTGCTTTTGCATTGTGCTTATCTGCTCTGTGAGAAGAATTTTTATTTTCCATAATTGAATATTGGCTTGACTCTAACATGAAGCAGCAATCTCATCTTCCAAAGCATGTTGCCCATCTAGTCTTAAAGGGACTCTTCTGTCTGGTCTGATTTAGAGAAGCTGGTGAAGGACCTGGGTGAGACAAAATTTTTCCGTGTTTTGGAGGGCAGGTCTAACGGGCCTGAGAAGGGGGCAGGAGCATTAGTCGGATTCCCGGGGTTCTTGGACTCCCATCGCTACCGGCCTGGAAAGCCTTTCTTCCCCTCTATGTATGGACCGGGCTCATTCTCCTTCATGGAGCACTTGGGCCCAGAGACCTGATCCCATTCAGAAGAGAACTCTCCCGAGCTGCGCAATGACGATTTGGGCGCCCATTACCTGATTCTTCTGGTTGGGGATAGTCTTTACCACTTCCTTCAGGAATGGGCCCAGTTCACCAAGGTCAACTAGGTGCTAGTCCCTATTCAATACAGCTATGTCCTGGAATGCAAAGAGGCAATTCCGGCCGCTTTTGTCTTCTCCCCTTGTGGATCTGCGAACAGCAGGGCTGCGTGTGGATTGCCTTGGACAAGTTGTTTCTTCTGAAGACAGTGGTGCCTGTTCCATCAGGCTAGGGCAGGAATTCTATCTGTTTTCTGGTGGCGGCATGGAAGGAACATTCAGGCCCATTCTGGACTTCGTGTGTCAACCAGCTCTTTCGTGTCGTGTTTCTGCATGGAAACTTTATGATCTATGATTCAAGCACTGCACAGAGTGGAATTCCTGTCATCTCTGGATTGGGGTGAGTTGTATTTTTATATCCCGATCTGGGGACTCAGTAAAGTATGCCTGTGTTTTCCTGAGCTTGGCTCCCCACTTCAGTTCTCTACCTTCCCATTCAAACTCTCCACTGCCCCAAGGACGTTCTTCAAGGTCTTCATGGTGGTTACTGCAGCATCGAGGGATTGGTTTGCACCCATATCTGGACTACTGGCTCACCCAAGCTCATTCTCTTTCAGAAGTGTCTTGGATAGCTCCTCTTTTTGATGAGTCTTGGCTGTGTGATCAATTGGGAAAAGAGCCAGTTGTTGCATTCTCAGTCCCTGGAGTTTCTGGGAGCACATTTCAATAATCCAGTGGACAGAGTCTTCCTGCCAAAGGAGAATAAAGTTATAGGTTGTTGGATTGCCTAACGTTGTTTTGTTCATAGCAGGCTCCCAAAGTCTGGGTTGCTCTCTAGCTCCTCAGAGTGATGGATTGCAACAGTTGAGATGGTGCCATAGGCGCGTACTCATATGTTGCCGCTCCAGTGGTCCTTACTGACTCGATGATCCCCGAGTTTGCAGTGATTCGAGCTCAGGCTTCCGCCCTCCATGATGGTGATGGTAAGCCTGCATTGGTGGCAGCAGCCTAGTCTTCTGAGGAAGGGCAGGCTGCTAGATGATTGCTTATGGATCCTTCTGCTGACAGATGCCAGTCTCTCAGGCTGGGGAGCCTATTGCCAAGACTCAACTGCACAGGGCCCTTGAAACTTCAGGGAGGCGGTGTGGTCCATCAACTGCTTTGAGGTGAGGGCCATTAGGTTGGCTGTTCCATGTTTCTGACCCCTAGTCTAGAGATGGGTGGTTCAAGTGTTCTTGGACAACGCCATGATGGTGGTTTGTCAGTCAGCAAGGTGGCACAAGGAGTGCTAGGGTAGCCCCAGAGGTGGCTCCCCTGTTTGTCTAGGCAGCGAAGAACTTCCCAGTTTGTCAGCTCTGCACATTGCTGGGATGGACACTGTGGAAGGGATTTTCTCAGCCCGGCACTCTCCGGTTCCAAGAGAGTGAGTCAGGAGGGTGTTTCACTTGTTTCTGCGCCACTGGAGTTGATCCGAGAGGGATCTGATGGCGACCCCCTCTAATGCTAAAGTGTGTCGCTTCTTCAGTTGCCACATGGAGAACAGGGTCCGAGGGTGTCAGCACCCTGGTTCAACCTTGACTGAGTCAAACCTGTTATATGGGTTTTCTCCATGGCCCCTGGTGAGGTATGTGGTTCAGTGTATGGAGCGCTACTTGAGAAGTATTATTCTGGCAGCATTGGATTGGCTGAAAACATGATTCGGACCTCTCATGCAGCTCCTGCAAGTGCCACCTCTGTTTGCCTTCATCTCGCGGCGTATTGTGGGAGGAGTGGCCTAATGGTTAGGACAAGGTACTTCAGGCCGGAGGGCTGGGGGTTCAAGTCCCACCTGGGGACAGCAATCTCAGGCCGGAGGGACTGGGATTTCTAGTCCTATAGGCACTCCTTGTGGTCTTGGGCAAGCCACTTAACCCTCCATTGCCCATGTTCCCTGTAAGTATTAGTGTATGTGTGTCATATCTCCTCATGTTAAATGTATCTCCCAATTGACCGCTTTGACCCGGTGAAAAGCGGGATATAAATACAGCTAAATAAATAGTGTCAGGGGCCACTTGTCCTGGAGGGCTTGGCTCTTATAAATGGTTAGCGCCTATGGGCTACTCTCCGGCAGTGGTTTTCCACTCTGCTCAGAGCACGGATGATGTCTACCAACCTGGCATAAGTGCAGGTCTGGTGCCTGAGGTAGCCAAGATGCCACCTCTGTTGTCCTTTTCTGTAGGACGGTCTGGAGAAGAGCCTTTTTTCTTAACTCCCTGAGGGTTCAGGTGGCAGCTTCAACCTGTTTCAGAACTTTGTTGGCTGATGAATCTCTAGCCTTACACCCGGATGTTTCATGACGCCTTCAGGAGGGTTGGCATCTGCGTCCTCCCCTCCGGTCTGCGCTCCCTTCCTAGGATCTGTCTCTGGTGCTCGGGGCCCTGATGTCGGAGCTTTTTGAGCCTTGAAACGTGCTACTTTGAAGGATTTGATGCTCTAGATGGTCTTCTTGATTGTGATTTGTTCCACAAGGCGGATTCTGAGCTTCCAGCTCTGTCTTGCCAAGATCCTTACCTTTCTTTTCTGATTAAGCTGTTTCCTTTTGGCCTGTGCCCTTCCTTCTGTGAAGTGATTTCTCCCTTTCATGTGAACCGGACGATTTGCTTATCCCCCTTCTCTACCGAGGAAGGTCAGGGAAATGGTCAGGATCTTTGCCTTCTGGATGTCCAGAGGGTGTTTAGTTCTTGGAGGTTACGAATTCTTTTTGTAAGTCAGACCATCTTTTTGTGCTGTTTGCTGGCCTGCGCAAGGTGACACGGCAGTTAATTCTGTATTGGGGCTCTGGGTTAAGGAGGCTGTTGCCTCGGCAGATCTGTTGCAGAACTAGACAGTTCCAGAGGGTTTATGTGCCTACTAGGGGTGTTTGTCTTCCCCTACCGAGACGACTGGCTAATCAGGAGTGGCACAGCCTCAGAGGTCAGTCAGGCCGCAGAGCGCGCGATCCTTCTGCAGCACCTGGGGTTCATCACCCCAAATCCCACCTCTTTCCATCCCAAAGCCTAGAGTTCATAGGTGCTTAGCTGGATACGCTACAGGTAAAGGCTGTCCTTGCCAAAGAAAGGGCAGAATGTGTCAGACATCTGGCAGGAGAGGTGCAACAACTCGCCGCCTCCTGGGCCATATGACCTCTACGGTCCACATAATGCCCTCAACCTGCTTGCTCATGTGGACAGCCCAGTGGTGCCTCTGTTCACACTGAACTCAAGCCATAGGCAGGCTATGGGACAGGGTCATGGTTACCTGCCATCTGGCGGAATTCCTCAACTGGTGATGAAACTTTTGCCACCTCCGGGTGGGAATGCCTTTCCAGGCACCTGCGCCTTAAAGAACCCTGACCACAGGTGCCTCCCTTCTGGGTTGGGGGGCACATGGTGGGGACCGCCGCACACAGGGCAGTTGTTCTCAGGAGGAATCGCTGCTGCTGCAGATCAATCTCCTGGAGCTCAGGGCAACCTTACTGGCTCTACGAGCATTCCTGCGACACCTGCGACTGCGGCCCATATTGATCAGATGGACAACCAAGTCTTCATGTTTTATATCAACAAGCAGGAGGGCATGTGTTCGTACTCCCTCTGCCAGGAGGCGGTGGCCCTCCTCTCCTTTGCAGCCTATAACAGCATGCCCCTTGAGAGCTGTTTACCTCCCGGGACAGGCCAGTGCCTAGCGGACAGGCTGAGCAGAGTCCTTCGGCCAGATGAGTGGCACTTGAACCCAGGGTGGTGAAACAGCTCTTCCACCTCTGAGGTAGGCCTGGATGGACCTATTCGCCTCTCCGGACAACACGCAGCTACTTCGCTTCTGCTCTCGTCAGCCACATCCAGAGAGAGTGGCGGCAGATTCCTTCCTGACCTTGTGGTCCGTCCAAGGGCCTACTCTATGCATTCCCATTGACCCCTCCCCCCCCCCCCCCGTCACCAGGACCCTCTTCAGAATCAAGAGCGATAGGGCATCAGTTTTACTAATTGCCCCCAGTTGGCCCAGGCAGCCTTGGTTTTCATTGCTGTTCTCCCTGTCGGTGGCACTCCCAGTTTTCCTGTCCCATGAAGGGGGCTCCCTCCTGCACCCCAATCTGGGGTTGCTAACGCTAACAGCATGATTGCTGAAAAGGTAGCATCAGTCCCTTTCAATCTTCTGAGAGAAGTCGAGGAGATCCTACTGGCCTCCCGAACGTCCTCCACCAGATAGGCTTATACCTTTAAGAGGAGAAGGTTCTCCACCTGGTGTGTGGAAAGGAGGGAGAACTCCTTCTCCTGCCATGTGCAGTTAGTACTCCAGTACCTACTGCACATGTCAGTGCATCTGAGCCTGATAACTGCTCACCACCACCCTATCGAGGGAAAACCCCTCTTGGGCCAGCTCCTGGTCTCCAGGTTCATCCAGGGCCTCCTCTTATCTAAGCCCCCTCTCCACCCTCCAGTGGCAGAGTGGGACCTCAGCATGGTGCTCACAGCTCACCAGACCTGCCATTCGAGCCCCTAACCATTTGCCACCTGAGGTACCTTTCTTGGAACGTGGACTTCCTGGTGGCCCTTACGTCTGCTCGAAGAGGGAGCGAACTCCAGGCCCTGGTGGCAGATCCACCATATACAAAGTTGCACAAGAACATTGTAGTGCTCCGCACGCATCCCAAATTCCTACAAAATGTGGTATTTCCTTACCACCTCAACCAAGAGGTGGTCCTCCCCACCTTTTTCCTGCAGCCTCACGCTGGCTGGGAGGAACTAGTATTTCATAAGCTGGATTGCAAATGGGTCCTGTCCTTCTACTTACAGCGAACTCGGACCCATCACAATGCTCCTCAGCTTTTTGTCTCATGACCCCAGCAGACTGGGGCTCCCTGTGACTAAGTGAATTCTGTCCACTTGGGTGGCGGACTATATTGCCCTCGCCTATGAGCAACCTGGCCTCTCCCTTGAGCACCAGATCGCAGTGCATCGTGTGAGGGCAATGGCCACATCTGTGGCCAACCTGCTCTCAATGCCGGTGACAGAGATCTGCAAGGCCACCACATGGTCTTCATTTCATAACTTTGCAATTCACTACTGCCTGGAGAGCAAGTTCCGCAGGGACAGGGCCTTAGTCAGGCAGTACTCCATAATATTCTCGGGGTGTAGGCAACTCCTGCCCTCCAACCCTTCTGTGTTCAGGCTACCGGAGTGATAGTTATGCTGGACACTAGTGTCCTGCAGATTCTCTCAGTGAGGACTCATCATCTGCAATTCACAGCTACCCCATTGGTTGCCATTGGTGCTGTCGTGGTTCGGTCCTTGGCAGTCTGGTGCTAGAGAGCCTCATATGTGAGGACTAACTTCAGGCTTATTCCTGGAGAAAGTGTAGTTACTCACCTGTAACAGGTGTTCTCCAGGGACAGCAGGAATCAGACATTGCGACCCTCCCTCCTCCTCTGGGAGTCACCTCCCTACCTTATTTTATATTTTACTACCATCCTAGCTATGTCATCTGACTAAGCAAGACAGCACCCTTGGGCAGGAAGGGGACCACACATGCATGGTCTTTGAAAGCTGGGGAAATGCTCCACATGGGCTTCGTCAGTGCCGACATCACTCATATGTGAGGACTGATTTCTGCTTTCCCTAGAGAACACCTATTACAGGTGAGTAACTGTGCTTTCCAGTGGCCTCAAGTGGCTTTTAAAATGTGACTGGTGTGCAAAGTTTTATGTCACTTACCGATCCACACAACTCTGGCCTCTGATGTCTTGGCCCGGAGCACAACGACTCTGATTACGAACTCTGCAGAACAATGTCCCCAAAAGCCTTAGAGTCACCATCAGCAGCAGGAAAAAAAATGTTTTCAGAAGTCCAACTCCGCCCTGGAGTCTCCGGTAACACCATACTCCAGGGCCCCCTTCGAAACCTCAGTGCCTCGCGAAGCCAGAGCGTCCTCAGAGTCCTGCGGCTGTGTTTCTTCAGAGTGGAAATCCCCAGAGGTGGGGCATAAGAAGAAGAAATCCTCAGACTGCCTCAGAGGACAGATCAGGGAAGAAGGTGAAACCCCGCACCAGGCATGAGTCCGAGGACTCGGGGCAGGAATGACCCTCCAAGTTGCCCCCCAAGGAGGAGTTGACTCCTGTCGACTGGCCTCTGTCCTCTGAGGCCATCCTCATTGAGGGCTCCCCCTTGACCCTACCGACTTTGGACTTTGGACTTTGGGTCCGAAATCCTCGGTGCCCATGCCAAAGGCTATGGAGACCAGAATGGCAGCCATGGAGAGCAATATATCTGCCCTAGTGGCCATGCAGCGGGCGTTTATATCCGGCTCGTCTGCTTCATCCAACCAGACAGGACCCTTGACATGGAGGGCTTCCCCGGACGTTGAGCTGGTCCTCGAGTGCCATCGACCTCAAGAGAGCCCCCGGCCCCAGTTGATGTCCCCTTCTTCAGGACACATGTCCTCACCAGTGAGCATCCGCAGCTCGGACAGACGATCCTCCGGAGGTCCTACACTGCAGAGATTGATCCTAAACTAACGTGATCATGCAGCATTGGACTCATACTGTGACCTCAAATCCAAATGGGAGACAGAGGACGAAGAGTTTCCGGACACCAAGGTGACACCGTAACGTGCCCTCTGACCCATCACCCCTAGTGACCTGACGCCGCTCCCCACCTGAGGGCGTTGCGTTCCTCGATTTTGTGAGGGATATGGCCAAGACTCTCGCGATTGAGACTGAGGCTAAGGAGGTCCTGCAAACCAAGGAATTGGAGATACTCCAATACAAGCCACCCCTGAAGGAAACCCTTATGATCCCAGTGCCCCCGATCCTTGACTGCCGCCTCCTCTGGATGTGGGAAACACCGGCATTGGTACCAGTTGTCAGCAGGTGCCTCGATGCCATATACCGGGTCAGCTGGAGCCCTGGGTTCCAAAAGGCCAGCTACTCCACAGCTCAATAGTCATGGAGTCAGCCATATACCTTCTTAAGAGCCAAAAGACAAGCTTGTTGGTACCACCTGGCAGGGAGACTCGAAACCTCGATGTCCTCAACCGAAAGGCTTTTCAGGGCTCGATGCTAACATGCCGAATCCACTCATACCAGCTCTACATCAGCATGTATCTGAAGGAACTGTTGAGGGAGCTCGGGTGATTCTCGGCAGGCCTCGATGGAGAACCCCTATAGATGTGCAAGACCCTAACCTTGGCGCTAAAGGAATGTTGAAAGTTCCTGTCCCAAGCAGCCTAGGATGGCTTTGAGTCATCGTCTAGGGTGGCCGCTGCAGGAATCGAGGCATGATAGCAAGCATGGCTGCGGTCGTCTGACCTGGAACAATGGGTACAGGACAAACTGATCGATGTCCCCTGCACAGGAGAAAACCTGTTCGGGAAACCCATGGCGGACAAAACAGCAGAGATAGAGAACCAGACTCTCTCAAAAAAGACCTCTGTGCAACCCCGAAAGCAAGCCCCGGGGAAAAGCCCTTCTTCCTGAGGAAGAAAGGGGGCTTCAGTACTACTCCACACTTCCAAGCCATCCCAGGCCCTCAGCAGGCCCAGTAACAAAAAGGCCAGGGACATGGTCCCAGAAAGCATAAAGCCCCAGGCACTGGCTCAGGCCCAGCAAGGGGGAGGCTTTTAACGGCCTGGAAGTGCTCCCCTGTGGGCAGCAATCACCACCAATGCCTGTGTGTTACAGGTGGTCAAGGAGGGTTACCTCCTCTAGCTACATCAGATACCGCCCCAGTTCTTCCCAGGAGAGCCCACCAGGCCTCTTTCACCAGACCCTGCTCCTCACCGAGCTAGCAGAACTACTCTGGGACAAAGCAGTGGAGTCAGTCCCAAAACACCTCTGTGGCACTGGCTTCTACTCCAGGTACTTCCTCGTCCCCTAGAGGACTGGGGGCCTCAGGCCTATACTGGACCTGCAATAGCTCAACTGGTTTCTGGTCAGTGAGAAATTCAAGATGCTCTCCCTTGGAAGATTGCTGCCTTTCCTCCAGCAGGGAGACTGGTTTTGCTCCTTAGACCTAAAGGATGCTTACATGCGCATCCTAATCCACCCCAGCCATAGAAAATACCCCCGGTTCATGGTGGGAACAACACTACCAATGCAGTGTACTGCCCTTTGGGCTATCCTCATCTCCAAGGGGCTTTATTAAGTGTCTTGTGGTGGTCGCTGCCCACCTCAGGCTTCAAGGGGCCTTCATCTTCTCCTATCTGGATGACTGGCTCATAAATGGGACCACAGCTGCAGAGGCACAACGCACCACCGGACACACTATAAATGCCCTGCAGCACCTGGGCATTTGTCATTAACTACCCCACGTCCCACTTCACTCCCACTCAAAGCCTAAAGTTCCTGTCAGGCAAAACATTCCACCCTCAGGAGAAGTCAGCATGTCTCAGGGAACTAGCAGCAGAGGTGCATCGGCACAGGGCACTATCTGCCTGACTTCTCCTCCACCTGCTTGTTACACATGGCCTCCACAGTCCACGTTACCCCAGATGCCCGCCTACATATGAGAGCAGCCCAGTGGTGACTCTGCTCTCAGTGGACCCAAGCTACAGGCAGACTCAGGGACAGGGTGCACCTGACCCACCAGCTGGTGCACTCCCTCAAATGGTGGCAGAATCCAGGTCACCTTCAAGCTGGCATGCCCTTCCAGGCACCCACCTCCCAGAAAGTCCTCACCACGGACACCTCTTTAAGGGGATAGGGAGCTCATGTGACAGCCTCCAGACACACAAGGTTGCTGGTCCCAGAGGGAATCCGAAATGCAGATCAACCTGCTGGAAATCATGGCCATATTCCTGGCCCTCAAGCATAGTTAGCCACCTTGAACAGGTGTTCTCCAGGGACAGCAGGAATCAGTCCTCACAACTGTCCCCTTCTCCCTTTGGAGTTGCTTCTTTACCATCTCATATTTTGCCGTCTTAGCAAGTGGACCACGCATGTGTGGTGCATCTCCCAAAGGATTTCCTTGAAAACTGGGGAGATGCTTCCATGTGGGCTCCGTCGGCGCCAACTTCATCCATATGTGAGGACTGATTCTGCTGTCCCCAGAGAATACCTGTTACAGGTGCGTAACTACACTTTGCCCATGTTGAGGGGCAATTTCTCCAAATATGTTAGTTTTGCACATGCCATGACAGTTATGAACCTCACTTCTAAACCAGGGTATGTGGAGTATGTCTCAATCTCCCAAATTTACTGCTAGCATAGTTACTTGCATTGTGCCAAAGAAAGCTTCCTTATAGAGTTCGTAAGATGTAACACATATGGGTAGTTGGTCAAGGTGTGCTTGGAAATTCTTCTTCTTTCTTTCAGTTTTTGGCAGATTATCCTTGTATACCCTCTTGATTAAGTATAGGGTTTGTAGCATAAAAGTAGCAGTACATTATCCCCTCTTTATCTGCAGAAGTTCACTTAACCATAGTTAACCCTCTTTACTTTTTCATTAATTTCTATGGTTTATCTCTTGCCGGTAACACCATGCTCCAGGTCCATGAACATGCTCACCATGACCTTTATTCGTGGCAGGGTTGATACCTGCATCTGCAGTGTGTGCACTATTGCTATCACCATCATTAGCCATATTGTGGAGGGTATGGGTGAGCACCTTTTATCATCCTGGGCAGCATGTGGCCAGTTTGTATTTTTCGTTTTCTTTCCTACCATACTTAATTGTAGTGTCGCCTGGCTGGGATTTAGTATTGATTTTGTACAACAGGGTCACCACGTGAAGGTATCCAGCAAGGCTTGGGGAAAGAACTATATTTTCTCCCCCATAGCAGCAATTCACAACCACAGCTAATGAATTTTATGCTGCACTTTGAGGTGGTGTGAGGCTTACCATGTTCTCCCTTATGCTTTGGAAGGCTGAGGCGGATAGAGGCAAGGAAGTGATGTCATTGAAACCTGGGCTTTTTATTGGGTCTTTGTCTCCACCAATCTGCTAGTAGGGGAACACAAACCACTTGTCTGGACTTGTCTAGCAGGACTCAAAGAGAGGTAATTAAATGTTACCTTTGTCTGAAACAAAGCTTCTGGTTTAGAATAGACATAGTATCTGCTGTTCTGCACAAAGGAAAATGGTGTTGATTTGGTACCCTTAAGAAGTATACCAATCCCACACTCCTGTAAATTGTTCTGTAAATAGTTAAGTGGTCACACCCAGTACCACTCTATGTAAATAGTTTGAGGCGGCACCTCAATTACGTTGTTCTATGTATAAAGTTCTTAAACGCTGTTCCATGTAATCGTTTGTTAAATGTTATGATGTAAACCGCTCCTGATCTTTGGAAGGGGCAGTATAATATATGCACAAATAAATAAAATAAATAAGGTCAGCTGGTCATTCAACAAAATTTATCTTCTGAAAACAAGTTTTCATGTAGTGAGGTAATAGTGTAGATCAAATTCTGCTTCATTTTTACTGTTTTTATCTTGAAGGTCTCCAGAATTTAATGATTTTCTGAAGAAATGTTTAGAGAAGCACTTAGATACTAGATGGACCACAGCTCAACTGCTGCAGGTAATATATAACTACAAAGTTATGTGTATCACAAAATGTATGTATTTAATACGTAATGCTCCTTCTGTGAAGATTTCTTTCTTAAATAGTATCTTTAAAAAAGTTTATTTAACTGTTTTAATTTATTGTCGAATTTTAGTGCATGGAACCTGTAGCTGTATTTGTTTTAGAAAGAACTAGACAGGGAGGTAGGATTTGGTATGGAATATCATGGGATTTTGGTTATTTATTTATATAGCCTTTTGTTTTTTGTTTATTTAAGATCTTCTCTAATCCGTCAATCCAACAAAAGCTTTTTTTTAATTATAAAAGCGAAGGACAACATAACATACATTGTTTCAGAATAGGCATCTCCTTCCCCAGAATGGTTCCCTTGTTCTAAAAATCTGTATTCCTTCTCCCTGCACCATTGTCTCATCTACTCAGAGACTCCATAGCTCTGCCTGTGTCTTCAGCCCTCTGTATGGAACAGGAAGCATTTCTGAGAATGCTACTATGGAGGTTCTGTATTCCAGCTTTCTACCTAAAAGCCTAAATTTGGCTTCCAGAACGTCCCTCCTGCACTTTACTGTGTTGACACCAACATGTACTAAGAAAGCTGGCTCCTCCACAGTACTGTCTAAAATCCTATCTAGGTAACACATGTACTCCATGACTTTCACACCAAACAGGAAAGATACCAAACAATCCTTGTATCTATTAGTCACCCAGCTATTCACATTCTTAATAATTTGAATTTCCAGTTACAGTGGCCATCTTAACTTTTCCTTCCTGGGCACATGTCCCTGGAGAGAAATCCTTGATGTGAGAGGGCATTGTATCACCCAGAGTGCAGGTCCTGGCCACAGAAGCATTTCCTGCCACACCAAGGTGGTGATCTCCTCCTAGGTGATCATTTCCCTCCAAGGCAGCATAGTGTCTGCCAGTCTGTAGGTGAGACTTCTCTTTTGTGTCTCTGAAAGTCTCCTCTGTATACCCTTGTCATCTTCTCCAAGTCTGCTACTCTGGCATCCAGAGATCAGGCTCATTCTCTGAGAACCAGGAGGATACACACATATAACCTGCTGCCAACTAGGAGATTGATACATGGGGCATTCAGTGCAAAAGACTGGTTAGCCTACATCTTGCAGTGAGACTGCTGTCTGCATATTAGTATTAGTGAGTTGTTTTAGCTATTTTAAGGTGCTAAGGGAGCAGGGATGCTTAAATTAATATGAAGTCCCTTAAGTATACTAGGTATAGTTCATGCCATTATTTTATGCTTGCTTGCTTCAATGAAGTGTAAAGGTCCTAGAATTAATATATTGCTAAGGATTAGTTAATTGCTAATGAAAATTACCAGTTCAGCCTTTTGATTAAACAATTCCTTCCTATCTTAGTTGGCTTAAAAACCTCTAAATTTAAAAATCGAGCCTGAGCTGGGTGGGAGCAGGGAGCAGGAATCAAACACAAACAAAGCTGGTACATAGGCTATCGCATAGCTTCTTTAAGACACGTTTGTTATATTCCCATCGGCATGGATACAGGCTTATAACACATTAGCCAAAATGTGCAAAACTACCCTAATGACTCCTTTTCATACAGATCTAAATTCTGACCACATTTCTAACACCATTGTTATCAACTGGAAGAACAGATTAGGGGTCATTCCGAGACATGAATAACTATTCCGACCCTTTCCCTGTAGCAGCAGAGCGCAGACAAACCAATGATACCAGGAGTCTGTTCAGAAGGTCCAAATCATTTATTTGTGCACAAGTCTCAAGCAGAATCAAATTCAAAATGGCTGAGCAATGGCTGTTAGTAAAACAACAACTTTTATAGACTTTTACTCCATTCTAGACATAGGAAAACATTTCATTGGTCCCGGTAACCTCCCGTACACCTTCTATTGGTCCCGGTACTGCTATGGCTACCCAATGATGTCCTTTGACTGGGCTTAGCACCTGCTCACCCCCCTTCTAGTCCAAATTACAATGGTCAGTTCACCAACTTCGTTACTTTTCTCCTCCAAGGCCATTTGACTAGTTAGCACATATGGGAAAGCGGGGCATTGTAACCTTTCTTTCAACACATTTAATTAAATACCTAGCAGCTGTACTTCTTATCAGTGGCAATTTAAACTTTGCTTTGTTCTAGTTCTACAATAGCAGCATATTGGGGGATGTGCAATTCCTATGGGCCTCTCCACAGGCTTCATTTACAGGTCAAGCTATTCCGGCCTGTCTGCTTATTTCAGACACCATGGATCACAGGCCTTCGCCTACCACATCCTGACCCTTTCCCGATCCTGTCTACCTTCCCTTTGCGTTGTATGGAGAAGGTAGATGAGGGGAGGAAAGAGGCAGATTGGGGCGGCATTAGAGTGGGCAGTAGGTGATCATCGGCCCCGGAGGTACAGGACCAATTCCAATGTCTGCCCTGTATGTCTGGGGCCAGCAGCTTCAATGGGAACTTATTCCACCTTGGAGGTGGAATAAATTCTCCTAGTCGAGTTGGGGGGGGGTCAGCGGGCCCAGGGCGCAGAAAGGGCAGGGGGGGAGGCGGAGGACATTACCCGCAGCCCGACCCCCGATCTGGCCTCCTAAGGCCAGGGTCGGACTGCAGGGAAAGCACCTTTGCTGCTGGCGGCCGGGGATTGCAGCGTTTCAATGGAACCATGGTGCCATGGCAACCGGGTGCCATGGCACCGCAGTTCTATTGAACAGCCCTGACTGAGCTATCCTGGCAAGGCCTATACATACAGGCTGGACTGAATTGGTGTCCCGGCCTGCATGTACAGGCCTGGTTGCGATTCTGGTCCCGCGGGGCTAGACGTGCTCCGTGGGATCAAAATCCCGGCTCCCTTTGTGCATTCCGTTCCGACCGGGCACACAGAGGGCTGCCACATCCATGTCTGAATCAGGCCCATTATGCATCATGCATTTTAAAAGTTTTACAAAAGTTGTAGATTTTGGAACTACCCCCCCCCCCCCCCCAACAACTCGTAGACTAATCTTGACCAGCTGTGGAAGATAGCACAGCCACCAAAGTTAACTTTGATTATTCTGTAGCAGCAAAGCGCAGACAAACCAATGATACCAGGAGTCTGTTCAGAAGGTCCAAATCATTTATTTGTGCACAAGTCTCGAACCAGTCAATTTCAAAATGGCTGAGCAAAGTTTTCAAGCATTACAACAACTTTTATAGACTTCTGTTCCATTCTAGGTATAGAAAAACATTTCATTGGTCCCGGTAACCTCCCGTACCTCCCGTACCCCTTCCATTGGTCCCGGTACTGATAAGTTTATCCAATTATGTCCCTTCTGTGGGCATGACACCTGCATGCCCCCCTTCTAGTCCCAATTACAATGGTCAGTTCATCAACTTGTTACTTTCACACTCTCAAGGCCATATAGCCAATTTGTGCATGCAGAGGAGCAGGGCTCTGCAACTCATCTGTCAGCACTCCCAATTATTTCTTTGCAGATGTACTTTTTCTTATCAGTAACTTTTAAACATGTCTTTCTGTATTTTTCCATCTTTCAGCTCTGCAGTTCTGCCTACCTAAGCTAATTCAATACTTCTACTGAGTTCTATCTTACAATAGCAGCATATTGGGGGATGTGCAATCCTATATGCCTCTCCACAGGCCTCATTTACAGGTCAAGCTAGCCATGCTGGCCTGCTTATGTTCAGACACCGTGGGTCACAGGCCTGCACCTGCCACATTCCCCCCTTTGATTAATCTCACCCTATTACTCAATAAGGTGTGAGAATTAAATCACTTTTATTAGAATCACATCATGATTGAAGGATTTCGACTAGGACTAGCTTTGTATAAAGCCATTATTTTAGTTGCGGTCTTCCGCTCTACTGTACTATCAATAGTGTTATGAATGGAACGCATACAACATGGGATTAAACATGGTAATAAGAAGATAACAGCAACAAGGATTAGTACTAAAACAATGAAAGTCTTAAATCCTCCCACCCATGAAAAGAGGTTAGCAAACCAGTTAGGAAATTTCAATGAGTGCCAAGTCTGTACTGGCACATAAGCATGTCTTTGCATATCTTTAGCAATTTCTTCAACTACTTGACCCTTATCTGCCACAATTCAAACATAGGCATTTCTAAATATGTCCTCTTTAAGCTTACAAGATCTCACAGATCTTTTCCTGTATTGTGTGGAATCTGACAAATCAATAAATTGGGAGGGTAAAAAAATATTTTCTGAGTACATTATAGGATCCCTTTCTGCTGCTTTACTTATATGCCTTGCAGAAGTCTTTGCACTCATATACTGTATGTGTTTCTCTTTCTGTTTCCTAAAAAATATAATTCAAAATGCATGATCCTCACAACATGCTCAAAACTTTCAATGTGAGAACAATTATAGCAATATTCATGAAGTAATTAAGACACCAAAGTGTCTCGATTATGTAAATCTTCGTTTATTTAGCAGTTTTATAGACTGCTTTTCCCAATGTGGCTGCAAAGCAACTTACAACAAGCTTTGCATAAAGCGTAGAATAATAAAACAACAAAGCAGTCATTCAGCTGTAGGCTATTTTAAACATCCAGGTCTTATATAGGTTCTGAAAAGAGAACAATCCTTCAACCACTGAGTTGCAAAGGTAGTTCAGTTTAAGTCCACTTGTAATTCTAACTTGGTCACTCTGAGGACTGCAGGTCCCTAGTGATGAACTAAGATGTAATGATGTCTTGCCATGCAAAATTTTATAGATCCACATCAAGGTTTTAGATGCTATTTGAATACTTTTGTGCTAGTCACTAAATGGCCATCTGTATTCTTTGAAGCCTTTGTTATTGACTCACCTGATCTCTTTCTGTTTCCTATCCATTCCCCCTAGATGTATCCCATGTCTACAGCTACTGTGTTGTCTGTCTTGACTAGATTGTAAGCTCTGATGAGCAGGGACCATCTTTTACATGTGTTTGTGCAGCGCTGTGTACATCTTGTAGTGCTATACAAATGTTCAGTAGTAGTAGTTATTGAAAAGCAGGAAAAGCTGCTTGATGTACTGGGCAAACAGTTCAGCAAACCGAAGGAGGACAAAGCGGTGAAGATTGAGGCGGAATACATAACCCGCACCTGCCTCTCCCAGAAGACTTCTTCCGTGGAAGAAGCAGCAGGGCAAGAAGCCCTTCTTTCAGAGGAAGGGTCTCCCTATCGATGCTATCCACCTTATCCTCTGATGCCAGCTCCGCCTCAGAGTGGACAGAGCAAGAGCGGCCACCAGGGTCTGTGTAAGCCAAAAGTCTCCAAGATCCAGACCCCGGCACAAACTCAGTCGGCCCTGGGATTTTGATGCCAAATGCATAGCCGCTCGCCCTCTGGTGACCCAACTTCCGGTGGGAGGATGCCTTGTCTACTTTGCTCCAAGATGGGAGTCCGTCACCTCAGACACATGGGTCTTACAGGTTCTTCAGGAAGCTTACCTCCTTTATCTGGACCAGCTCCTTCCAACCTTCTGCCCCATGGAGCCCCCTCGGGTCCCCGCTTGGGCCAGCCGCTGCTTTCTCGCTTCATGCACGGGCTGCTTTTTTCCAGGGCTCCCATTCGACTGCCTCTGGCAGAGTGGGATCTCAACGTTGCCCTCATGCAACTAACCCAACCACCCTTTGAGCCGATGGCTTCCTGCTCGCTTTGACATCTTTCTTGGAAGGTGATCTTTCTGGTTGCCCTCATCTCGGCCCGGAGGATCAGTAAGCTCCAGGCCCTGATGGCCGACGCTCCCTACATGAGATTCTACAGGAACAGGGTAGTTCTCTGAACGTACCCCAGGTTTCTCCTGAAAGTTGTCTCGGATTTTCACCTCAACCAGGTGATACTGCTACCGACCTTCTTTCCGAAGCTCCATGCCGACCAGGCGTCGGCGATCCTCCACACCCTCCACTGTAGGAGGGCTCTCTCCTTCTACCTACAGCGCATGCAGGCCCACCGCACGTCCAAGCGGCTTCCTATGACCCTGCTTGCTTGGGACTCGTGGTCACCAAGCGGACCCTTTCCCTCTGGGTGGCGGATTGCATCACATTCGCTCAGGCTGGGCTACCGTTGGACCGCCGAGTCACGGCGCACAGTGTCCATGTGAGAGCACGTTGGTGGAACATCTGCGCTCTTTGCCCCTGGCGGACATCTGTCGAGCCACAACCTGGTCCTTGGCTAACACTTTTGTGATGCAGTACTGCCTGGAGAGGAAGTCCTGTCGGGACAGTGCCTTGGGCCAGGCTGTACTCCATAATCTGTTAGGAATTTAGGCAACTCTGGCCCTCTGGACCCTTCTTATGTGGCTACCAGGAGTGTGGTCTTCCAGGTACCCGGGATCTTCGGGCTGTCTTTGTTTACCAGTTTCTGACCACGGCTCGCCATGGCAGTTTTCTACGGGTTCTCAGTAGCCTGTAGCTGGCGATTCCCATATGTGAGGACTGACTTCCTGCTTGTTCCTGGAGAAAGCATAGTTACTCACCTGTAACAGGTGTTCTCCATGGACAGCAGGAATCAGTCCTCACAACCCAACCACCTCCCCTTGGAGTTGCTCACTCATTTTGGGATTTTTATCCTTTGCCCGAGCTATGTCATCTGACTGATCAAGATGGCACCCTTGAGCGGGAAAGGGACCAAGCATGCGTGGTGGCATTCCCAATTTCTTTGAAAGCTGCGGAAATGCTCCGTGTAGGTTCCGTCGGTGCCGACGTCACCCATATGTGAGGACTGATTCCTGCTGTCCCTGGAGAACACCTGTTACAGGTGAGTAACTACACTTTCTTCCTTTTCTAAGATCACTGAGGAGGAAACTGCACATCTTCTCTCTCCCTCCCAACTTACTACCTTCTCCTCTGATCCCATTCCCACCTATTTACTAAAATCTATCTCTCTCTCTTGTCCTTTCATATGTCATATCTGCAACATATTGCTTAATTTTGCAACTGTTCCTGCAGCCTTCAAATATTTTGTAGTAGCATCTCTCTTCAAAAAACCTTCACTAGATTCTACCTGCCCTTCTAGTTATTGGCCCATCTCCCTTCTACCTTTCGCATCCAACCTATTCAAGCATGCAATTCGCTCTTTTGATTTTCCTTTCAATCCATTCTGGATCTACTGCAATCTGGCTTTGTCCTCTACATTCTCAGAAACAACCCTTGCCAAAGTCTGCAGTGACCTGCCCTAGCCAAATCCAAAGGCCTTTACTTGATCCTCATCCTCCTTGAACTTTCTGCTGCTTTTGACACTGTTGATCACCACTACCTTCTCGATGCACTGTTTTTGCTTGGATTTCAGAGCTCTGTTCTTTCCTGGTTTTCTTCTTAACTCTCCCATTGCACTTTTTAGTGTGTGTTCTAGTGAATCTTTCTCCACTACTATCTCGCTGTCAGTCGATGTACCTCAGGGCTGCCTTGGGGCTTTTTCTTTTCTATCTGTACTTGCTCCATTGGTGCCTTGATTTCTTCCTATGGTTTTTAGACTCTCAGATTTATCTCTCCGCACTTGAAATCTTTCCAGATGTCCAGACTCATATCTCAACCAGCATGTCTGACATAGCAGCAGGACATAGGCAGCAGTCTGAAATTAATCATGGCCAAAATGGAGCTATTTATCATTTCCCCCTAAATTGATCTCCTGCCTTCCTCCTTTCTCGCTTTCTGTGGATGACACTAATATTCTCCCTGTTTCCTCGCAACCTTAGGTTAATGTTTGACTCTTCTTTCTCTGCACACATCCAAGTAAAACTTGACATTTTTCTTTATAAAATCAGCAAAATCCTTTCTGAACACATTACCCAAGACCCTTACCTGCTCTCTAGACACACCTCCTGTTAGACTATTGCAACCTGCTCCTCACTGGTCTTCTCCAGAATCATCTTTCCACTTTAATCTATTCAAAACTCTGCCACATGACTAATCTTCAGCCATTGTCACCATACTCGCATAACCCCGCTTCTCAAGTCACTTCCTTGGCTCCATATTCAGTTCAAGCTTCTCCTACTGATCTATAAGTGCATTCATTCTGCTGCTCCTTATTACCTCTCCTCTGTTCTCTCCCTACACCCCTCAGAGGGACTTCTACTCATCAGCGCTTGATACATTGGTGCTCTTCGGCGTACCTACACCTGGTGGGCCTGTGCTGAAAGGCCACGTCAAAGGTTCCTTAGGCATGGCCCTTAGCGTGAACAATGCATCTCTAACTAAAATATCAACTATCACCCAGCAAGGAGTATACGTGAAAAGAAATAACTACACTCTTACATTTGGAACGTTAATGGGAAGCACATTCAACAGCCACAACATATAAATGATATGGAGGTCATAGCCCAAGTACAGTCAGCTACACCAAGGTGCTCTTTCCCTTTTCAAACCCCAAACTAACAGTTCAGCATGACAGGCCATTTATCATCACCTTTTGCTACCTAGCCACACTTTTCCCATCCATCATGCACACTTCACCACCCCTGCAGTTCATACCAATCACTAGTACGTATTTGTTCTCCCCAGTACACTTCCAAAACAAAAGAGCTAGACCCAGAACCTATCACCTCATCATAATCAATCCAGTCATGCAAGCTGCACTCTGACAAATACCAGTGAGCAATCTCTCACCCATTAAGTGCGTGCTACTCAGTGCTCACTCTGCATTTCAGGAAATGGAAAAAAGAGCCAAACGATGAAACCTGGAAACAGCACAAGCACTGGCAGGTCAAATGCAAGGCATTGATAAAGCAGGCAAAGGGAGAATTTGAGAAGAAGCTTGCTGCGGAAGCAAAAACACGAAATAAAGATTTTTTTCAAGTACATTCGTAGCAAAAAACCTGTGAGAGAGTCAGTTGGTCCATTAGATGATAGAGGAGTTAAAGGGGCACTAAGAGGCGACAAGGCGATAGCGGAGAGACTGAATGAATTCTTTGCTTCGGTCTTTACTGAGGAAGATGTAGGGATGTTACCCATGACTGAAGTGATATTTAAAGGTGCGGAAGAATTGAAGGAAATATCGATACATCGGGAAGATGTATTACAACTATTAGATAAACTGAAGAGTAGCAAATCACCTGGGCCGGATGGTATACTTCCAAGGGTGTTGAAAGAACTGAAATATGAGATTGCAGACCTGCTATTAGTAATCTGTGAACTATCATTAAAATCATCTCTAATAACTGAAGATTGGAGGATCGCCAATGTAACACCAATTTTTAAAAAGGGTTCCAGGGGTGATCCGGGAAACTACAGACCGGTGAGCCTCACGTCAGTACCGGGAAAAATGGTAGAAACCATCATAAAGAATAAAATTACTCAGCATGTAGATAGTCATGGCCTAATGTGAGACAGCCAACATGGCTTTAGACAAGGAAGATCTTGTCTTACTAATCTGTTATGTTTTTTTGAAAGTGTGAATAAACAGGTGGGCAAAGGTGAGTCGGTTGATATAGTGTATCTGGACTTTCAGAAAGCCTTTGACAAGGTCCCTTATCAGAGACTTTTGGTAAAACTAAAGAGTCATGGGATAGGAGGCAGTGTACGACTGTGGATCAGGAACTGGTTAAAAGATAGAAAGCAGAGGGTTGGGCTAAATGGCCAATTTTCCCAATGGAGAAAGGTGAATAGTGGTGTACCCCAGGGATCTATGCTGGGTCCGCTGCTTTTTGGCATATTCATAAATGACCTGAAAAGTGGAAAAACGAGTGAGGTTATCAAATTTGCAGATGACACAAAACTATTTAAAGTTGTTAAAACCCAAGAGAATTATGGAAAATTGCAAGAGGATCTTGATAAATTGGAAGACTGGGCATCAAAATGGCAGATGAAATTTAATGTGGACAAGTGCAAAGTTATGCACCTAGGGAAGAACAACCCAAACTATGGTTACACAATGCAAGGTTCCACATTAGGAACCACCACCCAGGAAAAAGATTTAGGCGTCATTGTGGATAACATGTTAAAACCCCCTGCCCAGTGTGCAGCGGCAGCCAAGAGAGAAAATAGAATGCTAGGTATCATAAGGAAAGGAATGGAAAATAAAACAAAAAATATTATAATGCCTCTATACCGTTCCATGGTGAGACCGCACCTTCAATATTGTGCACAATTCTGGTCGCCGTATCTTAAAAAGGATATAGCGTTATTAGAAAAGGTTCAGAGAAGAGCCACCAAAATGGTAAAGGGGATGGAAGGATACTCCTATGAAGAAAGGCTAAAAAGGTTAGGGCTCTTTAACCTGGAAAAGAGACGGCTGAGGGGAGATATGACAGAAGTCTATAAATTAATGAACGGAGTGGAATGGGTAAACATAGATTGATTGTTTACGTTATCAGAATATAGAAAGACTAGGGGACATGCAATGAAGCTACAGGGTAAACTATTTAAAACTAATAAAAGAAAATATTTTTTCACTCAACGTGTAATCAAACTGGAATTTGTTACCGGAGGATGTAGTAAAGGCTGTTAGTGTAGATAGGTTAAAAAAGGTTTGGACAAGTTCCTGGAGGAAAGGTCCATAAACCATTATTAAGAAGGGATCCAGGATATCAATGCTTGACCCAGTACAAGCATTGCGGAACCTATATCTTTTGGGGAAACTGCTAGGTACGTATGACCTAGATTGGCCACTGTTGGAAAGAGGATACTGGACTTGATGGACCTTATGTTCTCCAGGACCAAGCAGGAAGTCAGTCCTCACATATGGGTGTCATCGACGCCGATGAAGCCCCTGCGGAGCATTTCCCCAGCTTTCCATGAAAGCCTTTGGAATGCAGGCACGCATGCGAAGTTCCCTTCCCGCCTAAAGGTGCCATCTTACCTCAGTCTCTTTTTTTCCGAGAAGCCCACCGGACGTGTGTCCTGTCATCCCGGATAAAAGTTTGATTTTTTCGGCGATTCTCGCTATTTTTTGTTCCCGGTTCGATGCCGGTTCCCCTCCCGCCGGGTTCGGTACACCGGTATCGAGCCCGTTTCTTCTTTTTCGGTTTTTGCCCTTCGTGGCTGGCGTTCGCACCCTTTTTTGCTTTTCCCCTGGAAACCCGGGCCTTTGACCTCGCGGGGACTCTTTTTTTCCCCGATGGCTTCCAGCGGTTTTAGAAAGTGTGATCGGTGTAAGAAGTTGATGTCTCTCACCGACACACACGACTGCTGCCTTCGGTGCCTCGGTCCTGATCACGACTCTGACGTGTGGACCATGTGGGAAGATGTCTTCCAAGGCACTGCGAAGTTGCCAGCAGCAGAAAGAAAGGCTTTTTTCTGACTCAGCCTCCGGCCGGGCCCGGACCTCGTCTGAGGCCTCGACATCTCGGGATTCGGATCCCAAGCGCCGTCGTGGCTCCTCGGACAGGGGGTCCCCCGACCTGGAATGGAAAAGGAAGAAGCGGCTCGTGAGGGCGTCGTCGGAAAAGGTCCCTGGCTCCTCGAGGGCCAAGTCTAAGACCCCCGACCGTCGCCCCGGGCCCGTGGAACAAGAGAAGCCTGCCAAAGTTCCTCACGTGGAACCGGAGTCTGCTGGACACGTAAGTCCTGTAGTCCTCGAGGACTCTTCTCCCAGAGAGCCGACGTCGGGCCTGGTGCCACCGAGGCCCGAGTCGGTGGGTGCTGCGTTTCCCGAGCTGAGTCTCAGGATGACAGCCTTGGAGTGCAGACTGTCTGCCTTCATGGAGCAGCAGCGGGCACTGATGGCCAGCCTGTCTGGTGCATCTGCCCCGACCACCGGGACATCGACATCGAAGACTGAGCCGATACTCGAGACCATGAAGGCTCGAGGTCGACCTCAGTCGTGGTCTCCCTCGACCTCCTGTTTGGGACCGAGGGCGTGGATGCCGGTGCCTCCGGCGTCGGGGCGGGTGCTCCCGGGCCCCGTGGGGTCGGACCCTGACTCCTCGTCGGACGAGTCCGCTTGGGAGACGGAGGATGAGGAAGTCCCCCAACACATTCAAGACTCGGTGCGTCCCGTCGGACTCACCTCAGTTGGAACCCCGGAGTAGATCCCCTCCGGTGGACACCCGGTTCTCGGAGTTTGTCCGCGATATGGCCGCCGCGTTGGCCATCCCGGCGGACCCCGAGGAAGAGCCTCAAGCCGAGGAGCTTGAGGCCCTGCAGTACGACTCTCCTCCGAAGGCGGCCTTTACTGTCCCGGTTCCTCCAATGCTGGAACGGCTCCTCTTCCGGATGTGGGAGGCACCGGCTTCGGCGCCGGTTCTAAGCAAGCGGTCAATTAGATCTATCGACTCTGGAAGAGCCCTGGCTTTCAAAAGGCACAGCTACCACACCATTCCATGGTGGTGGAATCGGCCATGCATCGCCTGAAAAGTCAGAAGATGCACTCCGTGGTGCCTCCTGGCAGGGAGGCCCGAAACCTCGATGGTTTTGGTAGAAAGTGCTTCCAGGGCTCGATGCTTGCTTGCCGTGTCCAGTCTTACCAGCTGTACATGGTCATGTACTTGCGAGACCTGGCCAAGGAGTTGGCCGTGTTCTCTGCTCTTCTCTCCGGGGAACCCTTGCAGAGATTCAAGTCCTTGTCCTTTGGGATTCGGGAATGCTTCAATTTCATGTCCCGCGCCGCCTACTATGGCTTCGAGGCTTCGGCCCGAGTTGCAGCAGCCGGCATCGCAGCTCGACGCCAGGCGTGGCTCAGTCATCGGACCTCGAGCCATGGGTTCAGGACAAGTTGGTTGATGTCTCTTGCTGAGGTGAGAACCTTTTTGGCAAGCCCATGACCGAGAAGGCCACTCAGCTCGAGACCGAGCACCTTACAAGGACAAGGCTGTCTAGAAAGACCTCTGCCCCTTCTCACAAGATGAAGGGCTCGGGAAAAAAGCCCTTTTACCCAAGGAAGGGCACTGCCTACAAACAGTACCCTCAGTATCAGGCTGCCCAAGCTGCACCCCAGGGTCGGCAAGCCAAGGGGCAGGGTAATGGGCCCCGTAGGCAGAGGACCCCCAAGCCTCCGGCCCCTGCTCCCACTCAGCAGGGTGGGGGTTTTTGACTCCTCAAGCATAGCCTCTCCGTCCCTGCTCTCCCAACCCTGCACAGGAGGTCGCCTCGCCCTCTTTGCCCACCGGTGACCACACATCACTGGGGACAATTGGGTGTTAAATATAGTCCACAAGGGCTATGTAGTGCACTTTCACCAACAGCCCCCTCAATATTTTCCAGGGGAGCCTCCAAGGCCTCCCCTGCATACAGATCTTCTCCTCCAGGAGCTCCAAGGTCTGTTCGTGGACAGGGCGGTGGAGCCTGTGCCCCTTCAAATGTACGGTCGAGGGTTCTATTCCAGATATTTCCTGGTACCAAAAAGAACCGGTGGCCTTCGACCTATCCTGGACCTCAGGAATCTCAACAAGTTCCTAGAGAGAGAAACGTTCAAGATGCTTACTCTTGGAACACTTCTGCCCTACCTCCAGCAGGGAGATTGGCTATGCTCCTTAGATCTAAAGGATGCGTACACTCACATCCTCATTCATCCAGACCATAGAAAGTACCTCAGGTTCATTGTGTGAGGAAACCATTATCAGTACAGAGTACTGCCTTTTGGCCTCACCTCCGCTCCCAGGGTCTTTACCAAGTGCCTGGCAGTGGTGGCGGCCTACCTGAGAAACCAGGGTATCTTTGTCTTCCCCTATCTGGACGATTGGCTCATCAGGGGTCAGACGTGCCAGGAGGCCAGACACGCCACCCTCATAACTATTGCTCTCCTACAAAGCCTGGGGTTTGTCATAAACTTGGCAAAGTCCACTTTGCTCCCCTCCCAGAACTTGGAGTTCATAGGAGCAAGGCTGGACTCTATCCTGGCAAGGGCATTCTTGCCAGAAAACATGGCTCAAAGACTGATGGACTTGGCCAAACTGTTTCTCAGCGGGTCCGTGGTCTCCGCCAGGCTCTCCCTGAGGCTGCCGGGCCACATGGCTTTGACAGTTCATGTAACCTCCAATGCCAGGCTCCATATGAGGTCTGCCCAGTGGTGCCTTCGGAGTCAGTGGTCACAGGCCACAGGCAGCCTCAGAGACAGGATAAGGCTGTCCAGACCTTTTCTGGACTCCCTCAACTGGTGGCTTCACCCACCCAATCTACTAAAAGGGGTGCCTTTTCAAATTCCTGGGTACACAGTGGTGCTGACCACAGACGCCTCCCTGCAGGGCTGGGGAGCTCATTGTCTGAACAAGTGCACCCAGGGCCTGTGGTCTCCCTGGGAAGCCACACAACAGATCAATCTCTTAGAACTCAGGGCTATTCGATTAGCACTCAAAGCTTTCTCTCCTGCCCTGGCTCATCATTCTGTCCTGGTTCAGACAGACAACCAGGTAGCCATGTTTTATGTGAACAAGCAAGGCGGGACTGGGTCCAGGTTCCTTTGTCAGGAGGCACAGCACCTTTGCTCCTTTGCCCTCAAGCAGAATATGCTCCTCAAGGCTGTGTACCTTCCAGGCCAGGAAAACCACCTGGCCGACACGTTGAGCAGAATTCTGCAGCCCCACGAGTGGCAGCTGCATCCTTTGGTAGTTCAAAAGATATTCCTGAAACAGGGACTTCATCCATAGATCTGTTTGCCAGTCCACTGAACAAACAGCTGCCGAGGTTCTGCTCCAGACAACCGCATCCTCTGCGACTAGCAGCAGATGCTTTTCTGATTCCCTGGTCTCAGGGCCTCCTGCATGCGTTTCCTCCCACGCCTTTGGTGGCCTGAACTCTGTTCAAGATTCTTCAGGACAAGGCCTCAGTCCTGCTAGTGGCCCCCAGGTGACCGAGACAGCCTTGCTTTCCGCTTCTCCTTCAACTGGCGGTAGATCCCCCACTGCCTCTGGGGTTGCAACCCGACCTTCTCTCCCAGGATCAGGGTTCCCTTCTGCACCCCAATCTCAAAGCTCTCAACTTGATGGCCTGGAGGCTGCAAGGGTAGTTTTGGCTCCCTGGGGTCTACCTCAGGAAGTTGAGGAGGTTGTTTTAGCCTCTAGGAAACAGTCCACTAGGAAAACCTATGCTCTCAAATAGAAAAGATTTTCTGTGTGGTGTCAGCTGCGTACAGAGGATCCTTTCTCCTGTACTGTGCCAGTAGTGCTTCAGTACTTACTGCACTTGTCCAATCAGGGACTTAAGTCCAATTCTGTTCGGGTCCACCTCTCAGCTCTAGCAGCTCACCACTCACTGGTGGAAGGACATTCTCTGTCGGTTCACCCCTTGGTGTCCCGCTTTCTCAGGGGCTTGCTTTTGCTAAAGCCTCCCATCCGTCCTCCTGCTCCTGAGTGGGAGTTGAATGTGGTCTTGCAACAACTGACTCGCCCACCTTTTGAGCCGATGGCTACTTGCCCTCTGCGCTTCCTGTCCTGGAAGACTCTCTTCCTGATAGCCCTCACCTCGGCCAGGCGAGTGAGTGAGCTTCAGGCCCTGGTCTGTTACAGGCCTTACACCAGGATCTATAGGAACAGGGTAGTCCTTAGGACTCATCCAAAGTTCCTCCCTAAAGTTGTCTCCTCTTTCTACCTCAACCAGGAAGTGGTTCTTCCAACATTCTTCCCTATGCCTCATGCAAGCCAGGCTGAAGCAGTTCTGCATACCCTGGACTGTAGGAGGGCTTTATCCTTCTACCTTGACCGTACGCAGGGGCATAGAAGGGCTACTCAGCTCTTCGTGTCTTTTGACCCTAATAAGTTGGGGTTGGCTGTGTCCAAGCGTACCTTGTCCATCTATGTAGCTGACTGTATCACCTGGGCTTACAAGGCGGCTGACCTTCCTTTGCAGTGTCTGGTCACGGCCCACCGTGTCAGGGCAATGGCTGCCTCAGTGGCTCATCTCCGCTCTGTACCGTTGGTAGACATCTGCAGGGCTGCAACTTGGTCTTTAAGCCAGACCTTTGCGGCCCATTACTGTCTGGAGAGGGAGTCCCGTAGGGACAGTGCTTTTGGCCAGGCAGTACTCCGGAATCTCTTTGAGGTTTAGGCAACTCCTGCCCTCTGGTGGGCTACCGGTGGAGGTTGTGTCAGTGAAAAGCCTTTCTTTGATGCTGGGACTAGAGGGAGTTTTCTTGTTCAGCCTGGGTTCCTGGTAGCCCAGAGCTAGGGAGTCACCCATATGTGAGGACTGACTTCCTGCTTGATCCTGGAGAAAGAGTAGTTACTCACCTTTAATAGGTGTTCTCCAGGAGCAGCAGGAATCAGTCCTCACAACCCTCCCTCCTCCCCTGGGAGTTGCAGTTGTACATAGTTTATTTTTCTTTTTTGTGTGCTGTTCTTAGCTATGTCATTTGACTTGAGGTAAGATGGCACCTTTAGGCGGGAAGGGAACCACGCATGCGTGCCTGCATTCCCAAAGGCTTTCATGGAAAGCTGGGGAAATGCTCCGCTGGGGCTTCATCGGCGTCGATGACACCCATATGTGAGGACTGATTCCTGCTGCTCCTGGAGAACACCTGTTACAGGTGAGTAACTACTCTTTCTTATGTTATGTTGCACAAAACAACATTCAAATCATCAGTGACTATCTTATGGACAATCATATAGATATATTATGCATCACGGAATCCTGGTTCACAGATACAGACTATATACTTATAAACCAGCTGATTAAACACAACTACAGTCTCTTCAGCTCCATAAGGACAGATTGAAGAGGCGGTGGAGTATTCATCAGTCTCTAAGCAAAACTTCAATTTCCAAGCTCTTACCACTCAGGCAGGGGATTAGACACATTAGCAATCTCAAATACTCATTTATCACATCTACTCATTTACAGATCGCCAAGCACAAGTCCAGATGAGCTAGACATTCTTTTGGAGACAGTGTGCACTCATGAATCGCACTCAAAACAACTAATTCTATTAGGTGACCCGAACCTATCCTTGGTCCCTCCAAAAACATCACAATTCTTCATAGATGCTATGGAAACCATGAAATACACACAAACAATCTCACAACCAACGCATAACAAGGGTAGCATGATATGATATTTTTGTTTCAACTCCTGTTTACAATCTGTGCTCCACCACACCTTACACTGCATGCAGTCCCTTGGTCTGATCACAAAATCTCAATACTGCTGCCTCAAACGAAACTTGCACACAAATGCACAATGACAAAAACACGTGCGTTCCACAACTTGTTAGAAAAAATATAACCACACTTCCACAATACTGCTGACAATCTTGACACCATAATACTTACTTAGAATAAAACTATAGCCAATATAGCCATAAAAACAAATACACATATAACACCTCACAGACAGTATACTACAAGATGGTATTCTCCCTAAATTAAAAAAGCGTAAACTAAGAGCCTGGGAGAGAAAATGGAGATGCTCTGAATCACCAGACAATCTTCACAATTATACTGCTAATTGTGCCTACCAGGCAGCTGCAAAAAAGGCATATTATTCAAAGCTTCTCCACAAATCTTTAAACCACCCATGGGAACTCTGACATAATTAAATCTTAACAAAAGACCCGTCATCGCAAAAAAAAAAAAAAGATTTACAAATATCTCCTCAGCTGATGGCTGAACACTTTCAGTTCCTCACTCGCCCATCTAGTGATTTCAATCACAGTGGAGTAGATTCTACTTCACATAGCCCCATGGATAGCATGATCAATTGGGATTCTTTCACTACTGTCATGGCCAAACGACTGGAAAAAATCAATCATAGACATCAATACAACCACATCACCGCTTGATCCATGCCCAATTATTTGGCTCCAAGCTGCTCACACTGAGCTATCTATCCCCTTTAATTCCTAAAATTGTTCAACTATCACTACATCAAGGTTATCTACCAACGGAATTGAAAATGGTTTCCATCTGCCCAGTAAGAGAGGCTACAGGGGAAGATCCCAAACAACCAACATTTTCAAGGCCAATTGCTAGCATTCCAGTTTTGGCAAAAATAATAGAAAAGATAGTATTGATTCGGCTTCAGGATCACACAGATTCTCACTTCCACCTTGATTCACAGCAATATGGTTTCAGACCTCATCATGGAGCAGAATCCCTAATGGCTGCCTTTATAGGCAGTATATAATTAAGGGTACTGATAGGCCTAGCAAAGGTTTCATACTCATCTTTGTTGACATCAAAGCAGCATTTGATTTGATACCACATAACCTGATCATTCAGCAACTGGAACCAATTGGTCTAAGAGATACCACGCTTATTACACCTAACATGAAGTATTTCCTCCCTCCTGCTTAACATTTTCTTACACCAAACAAAACTCAGTGTAACCTATCCACCTTCAAGGTACAAAGTTGTTTTGTACCTTGAAGGTGGATAGGTTACATTGAGTTTTGTTTGGGGTAATATATGATTTGTAACTCTCTTAGTGATTTGTATTTAACATTTTCTTACAACCATTACGTACAATCATAAAAGCACATAATGTAGATGTCATCTTGTATGCACCAACTGAAATAACTGAGCCTATAATAACAAACATAAAGGACTGCTTCACAGCTATTACCAATTGGTTATCTGTGCATAACCTCAGCATAAACCATAAAAAGACCAATGTACTCCACATCACTAGAAATAGTGGGTCCGATATTAAAAGGGCATTTACATGGTTAACAGCCAGTTAACCGTGTAAATGCCTGCTAACCGGATATTCAACAGCACTTAACATGGGTAGTGCCATCAGATATCCCCAACTAAGTCCCCTATGTGCCCTGATGCTAGCCAGCTAGCATCGGGATGTGTCAGGGTGGAGCAGAGGCAGGGACCAACACTAACCATGCAGCATTGATATTGGATGCTGCATGGTTAGTGTTTAGCACCTATAAGATAGGTGCCAAGCGCTAACCGTGCATAATCCAATATCAATGCTGCACGGTTAGCCTTGGCGGCTACCGGGCAGTGCGGCCAGACCCAGACATTCACTTTCTTCACTATGGAAGTGAATATCCAGGGTTAAGGGGTCGGTGGGTAGGGCTAAGTTCAATATCTGGGGGGAGTCATAGATCAACATCTCTCGCTATCATCCCACGTTAATGACATCACAAGAAGCATATATCACAAACTCCGAACTGTATTGCATCTCAGGAACCTTCTGTATTATAATGACTTTCGCAATGTACTCCAAGCTCTCACTTTTCCACACATCGATTACTGCAACATCATACTTTAAGGCCTTCCTAAATCTGCAGCTCACCCACTGCAGCTGGCTTTGAACACAGCAGTGCGCATTCTATGCAATAAGTCAAAAGCCGAACATATCACCTCTATATTAAAACATCTACTTTGTCTACCTGTTACTGAAAGAGTTAAGTTTAAGTCCCCTCTTAACAATCTTTAAAGTGATTCACAATCTCTCTGCTATCTATCTGGAAACACTCATACAAAGAACACCTAACAGGAGCAGAAGATCTAGCTCTGTTAACATGCTATGTATATCCCTACTTAAAGCCAGAACCACTTGTTCCACTTTGAAGAGAGCATTCTCCCTTTTTGCACCAACTTTATGGAATGCAATCCCTGACTCACTTCATGCCGCAAATGACTTAATGACATTTAGAAGGAAAGACACTCCTCTTCGTCCAGTGTTTTGCAACTGATGAGACTCTTCACACTCGGCGTACTCAATAGCATATGCAGACCTTGCTACAGTTCTGTATATTTGTACTAATTGCTTTTTATTGCTCCCTTCTATTTATCCTTTTTCTTTGTTCCACCAATTTAAGTTACTGTTCTATGTAAAGACATGTTGGCCCATCGTTTCCTGTAAACTGCTTTGACTCTGACCAAGCGGTATGTAAGCACAGCAAAATAAATAAATAATATTTTTATCTGGGTCCTTCTCTTCCACTGCCAACTTCAGAGTTTGTTCATTCTACCTTGCTGCACCATGTGCCTGGAAAAGGCTGTCTGAATAGGTACATCATGCTCCATCACTGACTATTCAAATCTGGCTAAAAACACATCTCTTTGAAGCTGCTTTTGAATCCAGATCCTCTTATATTCTCCAGGACCAAGCAGGAAGTCAGTCCTCACTTATGGGTGACATCAGCGCCGATGGAGCCCCCGTGCGGAACATTTCCCCAGCTTTCTATGAAAGCCTTTGGGAATACTGCACGGATGCGTGGTCCCCTTCCCGCCTAAAGGTGCCATCTTGCTCAGTCTCTCTTTTTCCATGGAGCTCATCGGACGTCTGTCCGAGTCACACGGAAAATTTGACGTTTTTTCAAAGATTTCTTCGCCCTTTTTCTCCGAGTTCGACGCCGGTTCCCCTTCCCGCCGGGTTCGGTACACCGGTATCGAGCCTGTTTTTTTATTTTTCGTTTTTTGCCCTTCGTGGCTGGCGTTTGTGCCCTTTTTTCTGTTTTTCCCTGGAAGGCCGGTCTTTTGATCTCGTGGGGGCCCTTTTTTCCCCGATGGCTTCCAATAGTTTCAAGAAGTGTGATCGGTGTAAGAAACTAATGTGTCTCACCAACACACACGACTGCTGCCTTCGGTGCCTCGACCCAGATCATGATCCCCTGATCTGTGGCCCGTGTGGCAAAATGTCCACCAAGGCACTTCGAAGCCGTCAGCACCAGAAGGAAAGGATTTTTTCAGATTCTGCCTCCAGCCGGGCCCGGACCTCGTCTGAGGCCTCGACGTCTTGGGAGTCTGATCCCGAGCATCGCCGGGGTTCCTCGGACAGGGGGTCCCCCTACCGGGAACGCAAGAGGAAGAAACGGCTCGTGAGGGCGGCGTCGGAAGAGGTCCCTGGTACCTCGAGGGCCAGGTCTAAGACCCCCGACCGCCGTCCCGGGCCTTTGGAGCAAGAGAAGCCATCCAAAGTACCTCGTGTAGAGCCGGAGACCGTCGGACACGTAAGTCCTGTAGTCCTCGTGGACTCTCCTCCGAGGGAGCCGACGTCGGGCCCGCCGTCGCCGGGGCCCGAGTCGGTGGCTGCTGAGTCTCCTGAGCTTGTACTCTGGCTGACAGCCTTGGAGTGCAGATTGTCTGCCTTCATGGAGCAGCAGCGGGTACTGATGGCCAGTCTCGCTGGTGCATCTGCCCCGACCACCGGGACATCGACGTCGAAGTCGACCCCGGAGACTGAGCCGATACTCGAGACCATGAAGGCTCGAAGTCGACCTCGGTCAAGGTCTCCCTCGACCTCCCGCTCGGAACCGAGGGCGTCGACGCTGGTGCCTTCGGCATCAGGGCGGGTGCCACCTCGACCCGCGCGGTCGAAGCCCCTCAACTCCTCTTTGGATGAGTCAGCATGGGAGACGGAGGACGTGGAGTCCCCCGACACCTTCCGGACTCGGTGCGTCCCTTCGGACTCACCGCAGTACGAGCCCCGGAGTAGGTCCCCTCCGGAGGACACCCGGTTCTCGGAGTTCGTGCGGGACATGGCCAAGGCCTTGGCAATTTCCGCAGACCCCGAGGAGGAGCCTCGAACCGAGGAGCTCGAGGCTCTCCAGTATGACTCTCCTCCGAAGGAGGCCTTTACTGTTCCGCTTCCTCCGATGCTGGAATGGCTCCTCTTCCGGATGTGGGAGGCACCGGCCTCGGCGCCGGTCTTGAGCAAGCGGTTTGATTCCATTTATCGACTCCGTAAGAGCCCTGGCTTCCAAAAGGCGCAGCTGCCGCACCATTCCATGGTGGTGGAATCGGCCATGCATCGTCTGAAGAGCCAGAAGATGCACTCCGCGGTGCCCCCCAGCAGGGAGGCCCGGAACCTGGATGCTTTCGGCAGAAAGTGCTTCCAGGGCTCGATGCTTGCTTGCCGTGTGCAGTCATACCAGCTGTGCATGGACATGTACCTCCGAGACCTGGAAAAGGAGCTTGCCAGGTTCTCTGCTGGCCTCTCCAGGGAACCTTTGCAGAGGTTCCAGTCTTTGTCTTCAGGAATCCGGGACTGTTCCAAGTTCATGTCCCGAGCGGCCTACGATGGCTTCGAGGCTTTGGCTCGTGTGGCGGCAGGCGGCATCGGGGCACGACACCAGGCATGGCTGCAGTCATCGGACCTCAAGCCTTGGGTACTGTCGCCTCCTTCCCCCGCCTAGGCGGTTGCCTGACAAGGGAAGGGGCTGCACTTTCAATGTATACTTAATATGAACTCCTAGGGCAAAGGCCTCTGGGAGTTGTAGTTCCTTGAGCATTTGATTGTAGTTGTAATAAAGAGATTTAGCCGAGGTTTGAAAGCAACACAGGAAATTTTATTCGCCTCCTTTGTTTAAAAGGAACTTCTAAGGAAGCTTGGCATAACACATGTAAAGACTTTTTCCACAAGAAATAAAAGGTTGGTAAAACTTTTCCACAAATATCAATTGCCTTTGCTTGCTTCAACAAGGCAATGATGGTTTCTTTCAAAATAAAGGTTTCAGTTCACAATCCTATCTCCAGGAACAAGCAGGAATTGAGTCCTCACATATGGGTACGTTGGAACCGACTGAGCCTGCGCGGGAAAGCTCCCCAGCTTCCCAGAAGCAAAGCTTTTGGGGCTTCCCACAGCGCATGTGCGCTGCCTTCCCGCCTTCCTGACCAACTCTCCTCAGTTCTTCTTTTTCCGTGGAGCCAGCAGGTCGTGTTCCTGTCACCGCTGAAGAAGTTGTTATTTTAATTTGTTTCTTTGGCTGCGTATCTGCCTTCCCCGATTCCGAACCGGTACCGCCGGTCTTTTTTATTTCTACAAAAAAAAAAAAAAAAATTATCTTATTTTTCTTCACTTGGTGTGTTTGTTTGTGGGGCCTACAGACCTTCACAAATTCTCCCTCATGGAGAAGCCAGCTTCTGGTTTCAAAAAATGCACCAAGTGTTCTAGTACTATTTCAGTCACAGACACCCATGAATGGTGTCTTAAATGTTTGGGACCTGACCATTCTATCTCGGATTGTCCTTCCTGCTCTCTGATGTCCAAACGTGGCTTACAGAACCGAGCAGCCAAATTCCATATGCTGTTTTCTACAGATAATCCAGCATCAACATCCTCCAGGTCTTCCTCTCCGGATGGATCTCAGGTAACCAAACATGTTTCAGGCAGGTCCTCAAAGGGCAAATCTCCCTCTAAGCAGCGAGAGGCCCTTGGGTTCGACCCTGAGGACCCTGCCCCAGCCAAACATCCCCGGCGGGAAGCTCCGGCTTCCAAAGCTCCTCCTATGGGGTTACAGGTTGACATCGATGGCACGGCCTCGACCGATCACCTGTTAGACTGCTCTGGGGTACCGGCTCAGACCGGTACCGACATCCAGGCAGTTGTGACGTCTATGGGTACTACTGTACAATCCATGCAGCAGGCCATAATGGCTTTCATTAATGCTGCAACGCCCTCGGTACCACAACCGTCGGTTCCGACCCCGGTTCCGGTACCACAACCGATACCGGTACCCAGAGCATCTACTTCCAGTAGAAGACCGGTTTCGGTTCCGGAGGTTTTCTCGATACCGATCCGGTTCCCGGTACGCCCGATGTCGATACCGGTCGGTACGCGTATCGGTCTCTGGAAGCAAATAGGCGATACTTCGAGTCTTCTGAGGATGCCGATACCTCAGATGATTCTGATGAAGCATCCCTTATTCTTCCTGAGGAGCCCTCTTCCCCAAAGAGAAGAATGTCTCCTCCAGAGGACTTGTCCTTTCAAGACTTCATTCTTGAAGTAGCCAAAGGACTCTCTATTACAGTATCCTCTGAAAAAGAACCTAGAGCACAAAAATTAGACATTTTAGGATACTCTAAGGTTCCCAAACAGGCAGTCACCTTGCCCATTCATGATATTCTCCAAGAACACATGATGGATTTATGGGAGGCTCCTTTTACCCTATCTCCACATTCTCGTCGGTTGGACACCATGTATCGGGTCCCTCCTTCTCCTGGTTTTCAAAAAACTCAGCTTCCTCACCATTCCATCGTGGTGAAGTCTGCTATGAAAAAGATAGAGTACCAAAAGGCACTCTTCTACCCCTCCAGGAAGAGAATGTAGGACTTTGGATGCTTTTGGCAGGAAAATCTTCCAGGCTAGTATGCTTATTGCCAGAATCAACTCATACAGCCTCTATATGGGCATGTTTCTGAAAGAGCTTGCTCTTAAAGTACGAAATTTTCTCCCCTTTATCCCAGAGGATAGAAAAGAGGAGTTCCTGCTTCTTTTAAAGCATATCCAAGATGTGTCAAAGTTCTCCAATAGGGCTGCCTTTGACTCCTTTGAGGGTGCTAGCAGAGCATCTGGCATAGCTATAGCTTCTCGCCGAATTGCTTGGCTCCAGGCCTCTGACCTGGAATCCTGGGTGCAAGATGGCCTAGGCAATCTGCCTTGTAGAGGTGAAAATCTGTTTGGCAAAGAGTGGCAAGTCAAAGCCACTCAAATGGATGCAGAGAATGCTGCTTTAGATAGACTCTCTAAGTCTACTTCTCTCCCTGCCAAGAAAAAGTCTTTTAAGAAATCTTTCTACAAAAAGACTAGATTTGGTACCAATGCTGGCCAATCATCTTCTCAAGTTCGCTTTGCTCCTAAACGTCAGCAAGCTAAACAGGCCAGAACAAAACCTGCAGGGGCTGCTACGCTTCAACAGTCCCAACCCCCTCAGGGTTTTTGACTTACTTCTAGAGAACATACCCTTTCTGGCTCTGCAGCAACCAGAGCCTCTCACCATTCCAGGAAGGTTAACTCATTTTGCTCCCAGATGGGAAGAAATCACATCAGAACAGTGGACCCTCTCTATCATCAGAGAGGGCTACAAACTGCATTTTTCCAGCCTTCCTCTCTATCCCAGGGTGAGACATTTCATCTCTCCCCCATCTCTCCTACACCTGTTGGATCAGGAAGTGAATACCCTGCTTGCCCAAGGGGCAATAGAACAGGTTCCTCTCCTTCAACAGGGCTCAGGGTTCTACTCCCCCTATTTTCTCATACCAAAGAAAACAGGGGGGCACAGACCCATCCTAGATCTGAGAGAATTAAACAAATTTCTATGCAAGGAGAAATTCAAAATGATCTCTCTGGGAACTCTCCTTCCATACCTACAGAGTCAGGACTGGCTTTGTTCTCTAGACCTAAAGGATGCGTACACACATATACTCATCCACCCATCCCACAGAAAATTCCTTCAATTTCTGTTCCAGGGAAAACATTTCCAGTACAGAGTACTCCCCTTCAGTCTAGCCTCTGCTCCAAGAGTGTTCACAAAATGCATGTCAGTAGTGGCTGCATTTCTACGCACTCAGGGAATCTTTGTCTTCCCATACCTAGACGACTGGCTCATCCGAGCTCCATCTCAGTCTCAGGCTCAGACTTCCCTGGATCACACCATCTGCATTCTGCAGTATTTGGGACTTGTCATCAATCGGCCAAAGTCTCAACTCACCCCTACTCAATCCCTAGAATTCATAGGGGCCTGGTTGGATACCACCACAGCAAGGGCCTATCTTCCCCAGGCACGTTGCCACCGGCTAGTGCACTTGGCCTCTCTCAGATTCAGTCCAGAAGCCACTTGACTGCCAGAGAGATGTTACAACTGCTAGGACACATGACATCCACAGTTCATGTGGTGCCCTATGCTCGCCTGCATATGAGAGCAGCTCAATGGACTCTGTCCACCCAGTGGACCCAAGCATTAGGAGCTCTCTCAGACCAAATAGAAACCTCCAAACGTCTCTTTTGGTCTCTCCAGTGGTGGATGTCCACTCAAAATCTGTTGCTGGGGTCCCCCTTCCAACCTCTACTACCTCAAGCAACCGTCACCACAGATGCCTCCCAAACAGGATGGGGAGCTCATCTTCAAGACCTATCCACTCAAGGCCTTTGGTCTCCACAAGAGACCGCCCTTCATATCAACCTTCTGGAGCTTCGAGCAATTTTCCTTGCTCTCAAGGTCTTTCATATCCTCCTATACAACATGACAGTTCTTGTTCATACCGACAATCAAGTAGCCATGTTCTACATAAACAAACAAGGAGGGACTGGCTCTCTGTCGCTTTGCAACGAAGCCCTCAGACTGTGGGCCTTCGCCAGAGAGCATCAAATCCATCTCCTGGCAGTATATCTCCCAGGAATTCAAAACTCTTGGGCAGACAGACTCAGCCGAGTTCTGCTTCCACACGAGTGGTCCCTGCACATGGATCAGGTACTCAGAATCTTTCAGAAATGGGGAACCCCGGACATAGACCTCTTTGCAAGTCCGTGGAATGCCAAACTTCCCCGGTTCTGTTCCAGAACTCCGTGTCAGGGGGTTCAGGCCAAGGATGCCTTCCTCCTTCATTGGGGTCAGGGCCTCCTATATGCCTTTCCACCCATTCCTTTGATTCCCAAGACTCTGTTCAAACTGCAGAGGGATCACGGATCTATGATCCTTATAGCTCCACGCTGGCCACGCCAAGTGTGGTTCCCTCTACTTCTGCATCTCTCCCAGGGCCCCTCCCTGGACCTGGGAGCTGCTCCAGACCTTCTGTCCCAGGAGGAAGGGACTTTGTGGCACCCAAACCCCAAGTCCCTCCACCTCAGAGCATGGTTACTGAAGGCCTAGACCTTCAAGACTTAAATGTCTCGCAACAAGTGAAGGATATCCTCCATGCTTCCAGAAAACCTTCCACAAGGCGCTCTTATGCCTTTAAATGGAAAAGATTTTCCATTTGGTGTGCTCAAAGGGGTCTTGACCCTTTTGCTCTTCCTGTAAATTCCCTATTGGAATATCTCCTGCATCTCTCCAATGCAGGCCTTAAAACTAATTCAGTAAGGGTCCATTTGAGTGCTATTGCAGCATCCCTCAAGCCTCTCAATGGACAACCTATTTCCTCTCATCCTCTTATTGCAAGATTCATGAGAGGCCTAACTTTAACTAAACCTCCCATTATTTATTTATTTATTTAGACAGTTTTGTATACCGCCTTATCCTTCAATCAAAGCGGTCACAACACAATTGGGGGATACATTTAACACGCGGGGATGTGAGACACATACACTAATACTTACAGGGAACATGGGCAATGGAGGGTTAAGTGGCTTGCCCAAGACCACAAGGAGCATCTGTGGGACTAGAAACCCCAGTCCTTCTGGCCCAAGGTTGCTGTCCTCTAGTGGGATTTGAACCCCCGACCTTCCGGCCTGAAGTACCTTGCCCCAACCACTAGGCTACTCCTCCCTTAGGCCATTAGGCCTCCTCCGGTGGCATGGGACTTAAATTTGGTTCTTGGTCAGCTTATGAAGCAACCTTTTGAACCTTTAGTCTCTACCTCCTTGAAATTTCTTTCCTGGAAGGTTATTTTCCTCATTGCAGTCACTTCAGCTCGCCGCATCAGTGAACTGCAAGCCTTAGTGGCTAATCCACCTTATACAAGGTTCCATCATGATAAGGTAGTCCTTAGGACAAATCCACACTTTATGCCTAAGGTGGTTTCACCTTTTCATCTTAATCAAGAGGTATATCTACCTGTCTTTTTTCCAGCTCCTCACGCATCCAGTGCAGAGCGGAACCTTCATACTCTAGATTGTAAAAGAGCTCTTGCCTTTTACCTTCACAGGACTCAGCCACATCGAAAGTCTTCCCAACTTTTTGTTGCTTTCGATCCTTCTCATTTGGGACTTCCAGTCTCAAAAAGAACACTTTCCAATTGGATTGCTCAGTGTATTTCTTTTGCTTACCAGAGTAAAAACATTTCTCTGGAGGGCCATGTCACAGCTCACAATGTGAGAGCCATGGCCACCTCTATGGCTCATCTTCACTCTGTCTCCATCGATCAGATCTGTCGAGCAGCCACCTGGGCCTCGGTTCATACCTTCACAGCCCATTACTGCTTGGATAAGGACTCCCACCAGGATTCCTTATTTGGTCAGGCTGTCCTCAAACACCTGTTCCATTCTTAAACAACTCCTGCCCACCTTCCCTCAATGGATGCCTGAGATCCATAGGAAGATGAAGAGCCCTTGGAGGGGGATCTCCCAGGCATCTCAGCTAGGGAGTCCCCATATGTGAGGACTCATTCCTGCTTGTTCCTGGAGATAGCACAGTTACTTACCTGTAACAGGTGATCTCTGGGAACAGCAGGAATAGTCCTCACAACCCACCCACCTCCCCTAGGAGTTGTATCTCTTTCTCTTTCCTTTCCTCTCTCTATTGTCTCAGCTTTAAACTCGAACTGAGGAGAGTTGGTCAGGAAGGCGGGAAGGCAGCGCGCATGCGCTGTGGGAAGCCCCAAAAGCTTTCCTTCTGGGAAGCTGGGGAGCTTTCCCGCGCAGGCTCCGTCGGTTCCGACGTACCCATATGTGAGGACTATTCCTGCTGTTCCCAGAGATCACCTGTTACAGGTAAGTAACTGTGCTTTTTCTGCTATTGTCTGTACTTTCCTCAGTCAAACAATTCTTTAACAGCAAACACTACTGCACAGTCCTTTACAACAATTAGTTGTTCATTAAAGACTTTCAGGCAGCAATATTCATGTAATAAACTTTTCTTCTTTGTTTCAACTTAATCAGGGTTTTAATTAGTTGCTCTAGAGACCTTAAGCACTTTACCTTACAAGTCTCCTGTTTTTAAAACAGCAGCCACACTAATTAAAACTTTCTTTCCCTGTTCACAGCACACATTCACATAAAACAAAGCTGGACTTTCTTCAGGCTTATAACTCAGAGGATTCTCAATTTACCCTTATGGATAAATCACATTCCATTTCATGATCAGATTGATTGGTTTCAATATCACAATCTCCAACTTCCATTGACTCACATTCAGAGCAATCAGGCTCTGCAGCTTCTTTGAACAACTTAATCAGCTGTTCCCCTCGAGACCTCTCTCGGGACTTGGAGCTGTTATCAAGGCAAGGTAATTCCTGATCTTTTAACAAGCTCTTCAACAGTTTTAAAGCATTCAGGTTTTCTCTGTTGAGAGGTTTTCTTACCGGCCTTCTCTGAGGTGAGATTCTTGGACTCAGCTTCTCCTGGTAAGACCCTATGACTGAGTCACACCCAGCAATCTCTCCTGGCTTAAACCTCCTGGTTTTTGAACCCACCGCAGGCTTCCTATAGCCCTGGCACCGGTTCAAACTCTGGAGCTGGCTATGGGGAGACTCTTCCCTCGAGCTGTTGTCTGAGAACCTTTCTCTAGACTCCTGGCTAGAATCTTTACTTGCAGTTCCTTCTAGGATTCTTCTGAGCACTGTTTCACTGCCACTTCCCTGGCCATGCTGGTTCCTGCACAGATTAGCCTTTCTGTCTCTCTTCCTCGTGTGATGCTGATGCTCATGCTCAGACTCAGACTCCTGCCCAGACTCCTCCCTTCCTGTTCTCTGGGTCTTAAATGAATGGGGCTGGCCTGTATCTTTCCACCCCGTCCCCAGCTGTCTCAGATTGCCACCCTCAGTTACCATGGAGCTGGGGCGTGGCCTTAGGACAGCAGCTTTAGACAAGTTTTTTTCTTTCTTAACTGAACTTTTAAAGTGGCAGTTCCCTGCACTTTCCTTCTGGCTGGAGGAGACTGCTAGTGTTTTCCCTATTTCCATAGGCATTGGGCTAGCTTCGCCACCACAGTACAGGACAAGTTGGTCGATGTCCCTTGCTGAGGTGAGAACCTTTATGGCAAACCCATGGCCAAGAAGGCGGCTGAGCTAGAGACCGAGCACCTGACCAGGACTAGGCTGTCCAGAAAGACCTCTGCCCCTTCTCACAAAAAGAAGGGCTCGGGTAAAAAGGCCTTCTACCCGAGAAAGGTGTCTGCCTACAAACCTTTCCCTCAATACCAGGCCTCCCCGGCTCCCCAACAGGGGCAGCAGGCCAAGGGGCAGGGACATGGGCCCCGTAGGCAGAAGACCCCCAAGTCTCCAGCTCCTGCTCCTACCCAGCAGGGAGGGGGTTTTTGACTCCCAAGACATAGCCTCTCCGCCCCTGCTGCCCCATCCCTGCACAGGAGGTCACTTAGCCCTGTTTGCCCACAGGTGGCCACCCATTACAGGGGATGCTTGGGTCTTAAGCATCATTCACCAGGGTTATATGCTTCATTTCCAGCAGCTACCTTCTGCCTACTTTCCAGGAGAACCTCTAAGGCCTCTCCTGCACACCAACCACCTCCTCCAAAAACTTCAGGGTCTGCTTCTGGACAGGGTGGTGGAGCCTGTACCTCCTCGCCTACAGGGGCACGGCTTCTACTCCATTATTTTTTGGTGCCAAAGAGAACAGGAGGTCTACGGCCTATCCTGGACCTCAGGAACCTCAACAAGTTCTTGGAGAAAGAGAAGTTCAAGATGCTTACTCTTGGAACACTTCTGCCCTACCTCCAGCAGGGAGACTGGCTGTGCTCCTTAGATCTAAAGGATGCGTATACTCACATCCTCATTCATCCAGACCACAGAAAGTACCTCAGGTTCGTGGTGGGAGGAAACCATTACCGGTACAGGGTGCTGCCTTTTGGCCTAACTTCCACCCCACGGGTCTTTACAAAGTGCCTAGCTGTGGTGGCGGCCTACTTGAGGACTCAAGGGGTTTTTGTCTTCCCATATCTGGATGACTGCCTCATCCGAGGTCAGACTTACCAGGAGGCCAGGCAGGCCACCTTCAGGACTGTCACACTCTTTCAAGACCTAGGCTTTGTCATAAACTTCGCAAAGTCCACTTTGCTCCCCTCCCAGAACCTCGAGTTCATAGGAGCACGGCTGGACTCTCTGCAAGCAAGGGCTTACTTGCCAGAGGACAGAGCTCAAAGGCTCATGGAGTTGGCATCCCGGTTTCTCAATCTGCCATGGGTTCCTGCCAGGCTCTGTCTGCAACTCCTGGGACACATGGCATCGACTGTGCATGTGACCCCCAATGCCCGCCTCCACATGAGGCCTGCACAGTGGTGCCTCAGAACTCAGTGGAAGCAGGCCGCAGGGAGCCTAGCAGACAAAGTAAGGGTATCAAAACCCTTCCTGAATTCTCTTCAGTGGTGGCTACACCCCCTCAACTTGCTGCAGGGGGTGCCTTTTCAGGTGCCTGCCCCCACAGTGGTGTTGACAACCGATGCCTCCTTACAGGGCTGGGGTGCACACTGTCAAGAGAGCTGCACCCAAGGCCTCTGGTCCCCATGGGAAGCCACACAACAAATCAACCTACTGGAACTGTGGGCTATTCGCTTAGCCCTCAAGGCTTTTTCTCACACCTTAGCCCACCAGTCTGTTCTAGTTCAGACAGACAACCAAGTTGCCATGTTCTATGTGAACAAACAGGGCGTCACTGGGTCCAGGCCTCTATGCCTGGAAGCACAGGCCCTTTGCTCTTTAGCCCTCAGGCACCAGATGTTGCTGAGGGCTGTCTATCTTCCTGGCCAGGAGAACTTCCTGGCAGACTGCTTAAGCAGAATTCCTGCAGCCCCACGAGTGGCAGCTGCACCCTTTGGTGGTTCAGCAGATTTTCCTAAAATGGGGACTTCCATCCATGGATCTTTTTGCCAGTCCCCTGAATCACCAACTGCCCAGGTTTTGTTCCAGGCAACCGCATCCCCTAAGGGTGGCGGCGGATGCCTTCCTGATTTCATGGTCCCAGGGCCTGCTCTATGCGTTTCCTCCCACGCCTCTGGTGGCCCGAACCTTGTTAAAGATTCTCAGGGACAAGGCCTCAGTGCTTCTGGTTGCTCCCAGGTGGCCGAGGCAGCCCTGGTTCCCCCTGCTACTTCAACTGGCAGTGGAGACGCCCATGCCTCTGGGATTCCAACCCGACCTTCTCTCTCAGGATGAGGGTTCCCTTCTGCATCCCAATCTCAAATCTCTCCATCTGATGGCATGGAGGCTGCAAGGATAGTCTTGGCTCCCTGGGTCCTATCTCAGGAAGTGGAAGAGGTGGTCTTGGCCTCTAGAAAGCAATCCACCAGGAAAACATATGCCCTGAAGTGGAAGCGGTTCTCCTTGTGGTGTCAGCAATGCAAGGAAGATCCTTTCGGCTGCACTGTGCCAGTAGTACTCCAGTACCTTCTGCATTTGTCCAATCAGGGCCTTAAGTCCAACTCTGTTCGGGTCCACCTCTCTGCTCTGGCAGCTCACCACTCGATGGTGGAGGGACACTCTCTGTCGGTTCACCCTTTGGTGTCCAGGTTTCTCAGAGGCTTACTATTGCTCAAGCCTCCTCTCCGTCCACCGACCCCTGAGTGGGAGTTGAATGTGGTCTTGCAGCAACTTACTCGCCCACCTTTTGAACCAATGGCTACATGTCCTCTACGCTTCCTATCCTGGAAGACTCTATTCCTAGTGGCCTTGACCTCGGCCAGGCGAGTGAGTGAACTTCAAGCCCTGGTCTGTGACAGGCCATATACTCGCTTCTATAGGAACAGGGTAGTCCTTAGGACTCATCCTAAGTTCCTCCCCAAGGTTGTCTCCTCTTTCCATCTCAACCAGGAGGTGGTTCTTCCAACGTTCTTCCCTAGGCCCCATGCCAGCCAGGCTGAGATAGTCCTGCATACCCTGGACTGTAGGAGGGCCTTATCCTTCTACCTTGAGTGTACACAGGGGCATAGGAGGGCTACTCAGCTCTTCGTATCTTTTGACCCCAATAACTTGGGGGTACCTGTGTCCAAGCGTACCTTGTCCATCTGGGTGGCTGACTGTATCACCTGGGCTTACAGGGCAGCTGACCTTCCTTTGCATGGTCGGGTCACGGCCCACCGTGTCAGGGCAATGGCTGCCTCAGTAGCTTATCTCCGCTCTGTACCGTTGGCAGACATCTGCAGGGCTGCAACTTGGTCCTCAAGCCAGACCTTTGCGGCCCATTACTGCCTGGAGAGGGAGTCCCGCAGGGACAGTGCTTTCGGTCAGGCAGTGCTCCGGAATCTCTTTGAGGTTTAGGCAACTCCTACCCTCCAGCCCTCTGGTTGGGCCACCGGTGAAGGTATGTTTTCAGTGAAATCCTTTCTCTGATGCTGAGGCTAGAGGAGCTCATTTTTCAGCTCTGGATCCCCGGTAGCCTGAAGCTGGGGAGTCCCATAAGTGAGGACTGATTCTTGCTGCTCCTGGAGAACACCTGCTACAGGTGAGTAACTACTCTTTCCTGTTTAACAGCCATGTGTGTTATAACTATTTCTCTTTATGCTAACCTAGTCTTCCATTTGTTGTATTTGTCTGTCCTGCATAGATAGTAAACTCTTTTGGGAAGGGACTGTCTCTTATGTGTATGCCTTGTAGTGCTATACAAATTAGTAGTAGTAGTAAATTCCTTAAGTGGAAATTTCTTCAAACCACTTGACAGTGTTTGAGAGCCTCAGTTGCCAACCAGATGGAGTCCATCACAACCACTGGGTTGTCCACCACTCTCTGCCCCATTAATACACATGCCTGTCTGCTCACTTGCCCAGCTTTTCCCATTTCTGCAGATTAATAAATGCAGATCTCATAATGCAGGGCTCAACAAACCACCGGCACCAGGTCGCCACGGTGACTGAAAAATTGGACCTGGCATCTGGGGATTAGTGTACATGTGGGGAGAAAGGCCATCCTGGCAAGGCTGTTGCTGTCTGTCCTGCAGGCATTCTATCTCCCACGGGCAGATAGCACCAGTCCCGGCACTTCTGCCCACAAGAGATGGAATCCCCACTAGAAGAAGTGCTGTAAAAGACTGCAACCTGGGCTGAGACTGGCGCTTCTGCTTGCGGTGATCCCATCTCCTGTGAGCAGATAACGCCGATCTCAGACGGCACTTCTCCCCATGGGGATTCCATCTCCCGTGAGCAGAAGTGCTGGAAAAGGCCATGACCGCGCCAGTCTTGGCCGCAATCTGCTCAAGGGAGATGGGATCCCCATAGGGAGAAGTGCTGACTGAGATTGGTGTTATCTGCCCCACCGGAGATGGATACCCGCAGGTGGAAGTACTGTAATGGCCCCTGGATCCTGCAAAAAAAGAGTGCAGCGGCTTAGATTTTTTTAAAGGGGCATCAGGAGGTTTTATCTAAGAAAGAATGGGGGGGGGAGGGATGGAGGGCAGGGGAGCGAGTGCAAGTGGGGGGAGGGAGAAGGAAGTAGAGTCTGGGAAGAGAAATGGGAGTGGTGGAGGAGACAGCAAGAGAAGGGTTGGAGTGCTGGGGGGGAAGAGTGCAAGGGGTTGGAAACTGAAGCAACATACACATGCACACATTGAGGGTGGTGGGAAAAGGAGGAGGAGAGAGGCCTGATTAAGACTGTTTTTCCATTTTTTATGGGAAAAAGCTTAATAAATCGGGCCATAAAAACTAAAACTAAAAGTAACCATGATACCTTTTTGGGTGGGTGGCGTGTGCACTGACCTAGTTTTCAGTGTCCAGCCCCTAAATGTTTAGGCTAGTCTTAGATTACAAGAAAATTTGTCAAGTCCTGTCATAATGCTAGGTGTACTTGACTGTTTAGCTGTTCCTCCCCGTACTTTAATGGGTCATCACAGGCCCTCTATATGTGCAGGAAGTCTTTTCCGAGCTCCTGGGGTGCTAGCATCTTCTCAGTGCTATGGAGAGATGACCTCAGCGCCTCCCCTCTGCCTGCTGCTAGAGGATGCACTACAAATGATTTTTCCCTGGGTGGGAGGGACTGTTTCCCTCCTTGGTACCAGGCACTGCTGCATGGAGCTGAATACCTCATTAAGCTCCAAGTAGCAAACTCTGGCCATGGACAGAACAGTACTACCCAGATCTGTGCCCCAATACATAAAGCGCTCAACAGAAAAGGGACAGGAAAGGACCCCATATGGATAAGTTCTGACTTTCCTCTTCCTTTTATCCATTTCGGTAAGTAACTTTAGATCTAACATAGAGCCTCAGAGCACATGTTCTGTTTTCTGCTGATGCTGTCTTGCCTACTGTAATGTCCTTTGATCTGTGTTTTTTTGAAACAGCTGAATGTGAAAAATGTACAAGGGTGTGAAGACTTTTTTTTTTTTTTTTTTTTTTTTACACAAGGCACAGTAAAGGCAAAGTGGACTTTTGTTGGGAAAGGTGGGGAAAAGGTGCCTAAACTACTGAATCTCTCTGTAAGGTTTGTGTGACATCAGATTTAAAAATGTGTATTTGTAAATATTTCTCTTTTTTTGTCACAAATAGCATCCATTTGTTATCTCTGTCACGTCCAATAAACCAGTCAGAGAACTAATTGCGGAAGCCAAAGCTGAAGTTTTGGAAGAAGTTGAAGATACTAAAGAAGATGAAGAGGAGGAAGAAAATGAAAATTCTTTGGTTGGTATAATACACTGCAAAATTTTTGTTGTCTCCATTAATTATATATAGTCTCATATTTTATGAGTGCCATGTATTATACCCTCCTATATTTACTACAGATATAAACTAGTTTCAATTGGAATTAATTATCACTGTATTCTATATAATATGTATAATTGTGTTCTAAAGTATTTACATTTTGCTTTGGTTTGAATGTCTTTTCTATAGCCAATTCCTGCAAACAAGCGTGCCTCCTCAGATCTAAGCATTGCCAGCTCGGAGGAGGACAAACTCTCCCAAAATGCTTCACCGTTGGAGGCTGTTTCTGAGAAAACTGAGCAAAAGGCCGCTGAAGATAAAACTAGCCACACACTATCGAGTGAAGAGCCAGTTGCTACTGAATTTGAGACAACTAAGCCTGCTACTGAAAGCACTTCTGCAGCAAGTGCCGAAGATGCTGAGGCACAAAATGAGCTGCTAATAGAAAAGAATGAAAAAGGTGAAAGCTCTCCTGAGGAACAGATGAGCAGGAAGCAGGTCAACATGACGGAAGACTTTGTGTTCCAGCAAGAAAGCCAGGAGACAGACAAGGAAGAGACTAACGTCATATCAACTCAAGAAATAGACTCTGAACAGAATATGAGAGAAGAAATAAACCCTATGGCAAAAAATGTTATGACAAATGAGGTCACTGAAGAAAGTAAACTTACTGAGATTTCTGATAATACATGTAGTGTAAAATCTGCAGAGGTGATATCTCAAGTGACTGAAAAGAATGAAGAAACTGAAAGAAAAACAGAAACTTCAGAAAATAAAAATGAAAGTGAGCCAAATAAAGAAGAAATAACTGAGAGAAAAGAGTATGACTACCAACGACCGTCACCTAAAACAACACAGGAAGATGGATCCGAGGGCATAGAGGATGTTCATTTTGGAAGTGATGGAAAAATTGTTGAGACAGATCAGATGACTGTAGAAAATGGAGCTGAAAGTACTGAAAGCAACAATAATATGAAAGAGATGGAGACAGACCAAAAGCCAGTAGGCACTACAATAGAATGTACCCAAGAAACTAGTAGTACTGAGGGAAGTCTGAGTGATGGTGCTAATAAAATAGATGAAAAATTAATAAATGGTGAAACTGAAAGTGCACCTGAAGATAAGAGCAGTGAGAGTGAAAAGAAAGTTGAAATAAATCAGAAATCAGTAGAAAGTGTGACTGTGGTTGATAAGACCAATATGATGGACAAAGAAAATACACAGGTTTCCTCTGAAGTGCTGGTTAAACCCAAGTCCGAACCCGTGACTCCTATACCTCTTTTAATACCAAGCATCAATATTGCCTCAGAAGAAGCTGCTCAAGAAGAAGAAAAAAATTCTCCTTCTGCCCAACCTGAAACTTCACAACAGTCAGAATTGGAAAATCAGAAAGAGAATGACACTGATTCTGGAACTGGATCCACAGCTGATAATAGTAGCATTGATTTAAATTTGTCCATCTCTAGCTTCCTAACTAAAAACAAAGAATCGGGATCCATGTCTTTACAAGTAAGTGAATAGATCAGAACTTTTTTTTTTTGTACAGTGCTTCTCAAACGTTTATCCATTATGCCCCCATTTTAACCATTAAAAATCCACCTGACCTCAAAGTTATGAAAATAAAGTGCATAATTTTTAAAATAGCAGATCTCCAAGAACAAACAGGAATGTAGTCTTCACATATGGGTGTCGTCAATACCGACTGAGCCTGCACGGCAGTGCTCCCCAGCGTCCAATAGGAAGGCTTTTGGGAGCATCCCACTTTGCCTGCGTAGCTGCCTTCCTGCCCTTGGAACTCTCCCTCCTCAGTTCTTTGTTTTCTGCGGAGCCAGCAGGAAGCAAATCCTGTCACCACAGAGAATTTCTTCATTCTTTCGTTATTTTTTGTGGTTGCGTCTGCCTTTCCATCGATGCCGGAACCAATATCTTCGATTCTGTTTGTTCTGTAAAAAATAAATAAAGAGAGAATTTTAATTCCTTCAGGTGCATTGACGCCATTTTAGGCCTTAGGCCTTCAATCTAGTCTACCGACACGATGGAAAAACCAGTCAGTGGTTTTAAAAAATGTTCTACGTGTGGTAGCACCATATCTGCTACTGATACCCATGACTGGTTTCTTAAATGCCTCGGCCCAGATCACCAGCCATCCAAATGTCCCCTATGCAAAAAGATGACAAAGAGAGGCCTATAGAATCAGGCCGCAAAACTTGGCTACCTCTTTGCCTCAGATGCAGTTTCACTCACTTCGACATAATCGAGGGCAACGTCTTTCTCTCATGGATCCCTCTGCTATTGAAACACGTCTTCCTCAAAGACAGGCCATCCTCCCAAGGATAGATCTCTATCTAAATATAGAGATGCCTCGAGCGTTGCCCTAGAGCTGGATTGACTGGCCAAACAACCCCAGCGGGAGGATCTCCCCTCCAAAGCCACCAAAGAGGTCCAGAATGCTCCCGAGACCTGCACCTCAGGAGAACTCCTAGTGCTCTGGGATGGTAGCCTGTGCTTCCGTACCAGTACGACAAGTATCTCCAGGAACAAGCAGGAATAAGTCCTCACATATGGGTACGTCGGTACCGACGGAGCCCGTGCGGGAAAGCTCCCCAGCTTCTTAGAATAGAAGCTTTTGGGACCTCCCACTGCACATGCGCACTGCCTTCCCGCCTTCCTGAACAGCTCTCCTCAGTTTCTCTTTTTCCGCGGAGCCAGCAGGTCGTGTTCCTGTCACCGCTGAAGAAATTGTTATTTTATTTGTTTCTTTAGACCGCGTACCTGCCTTCCCCATACCGATACCGGTATCGCCGGTCTTTTCTTTCTTTCTTTAAAAAATTATAATTCTTTTTTCTTATTTTTAGCTTTTTGGTCACTTCAGAGAGGCCTCTCGGCCTACTCAATTTCTCCTCATGGAGAAGCCAGCCCCTGGATTTAAGAAGTGTACCAAATGTAATGCTGTTATTTCAGTCACAGACATCCATGACTGGTGTCTGAAATGTTTGGGGCCTGACCATTCCATACCGGACTGCCCATCTTGCTCCCACATGTCTAAACGTGGGCTGCAGAACCGGGCCAACAAATTCCATGTGCTGTTTGCTTCAGAGAATACAGCATCACAGTCATCCAGGTCTTCTTCTCCGGATGGATCTCAGGTAACCAAACCTTCTGTGGGCAAGTCCTCAAAGAGCAAATCTCCTTCAAAGCATCGAGAGGCTCTTAGCTTAGAACTTGAGGACCCTGCCCCAGCCAAACAACCCCGGCGGGAAGTCCAACTTCCAAAAACGCCAATTCAGGGGTCTCAGGTTGATATCGATGCTACGGCCTCGACAGATCACCTGTTAGCCTGCTCTGGGGTACCGGGTCACTCCGGTACCGACATCCAGGCAGCTATGGCGTCCATGGGCGATACTGTACAGTCCATGCAGCAGGCCGTCATGGCTTTCATTAAAGCTGCAACGCCATCGGTTCCGCTTTCAGCGGTTCCGGGCCCGATACCGGTATCGTCCGCCATGCCGGTATCGAGGCCGTCCACCTCTAAACGCAAGTCGGTACCGTATGGGCTTTCGCTCCATACCGGTTCCATACCCGATACGCCCGATATCGATACCGATCGGTACGCGTATCGTGCGTTAGAGGAAAGCACCGATTCCTCTGAGGATTTTCACTCCTCTGATGATTCTGCTGAGTTTTCACTCAACTTACCTGAGGAGCCCTCTTCTCCTAAAAGGAGAATGTCCCCTCCAGAGGATTTGTCCTTCCAGGACTTTGTTTTAGATATGGCTACAGCCCTTTCTATTACCACATCCTCTGAAAAGGAACCCAGATCCAAAAAACTGGATATTTTGGGATACTCAAAGGCCCCTAAGGAGGCAGTTACCCTGCCTATCCATGAAATCCTTCAAGAACAACTGATGGATTTCTGGGAAAATCCTTTGACTTTGTCTCCTTATTCCCGTAGGTTGGACACCATGTATAGGGTCCCTCCTTCTCCTGGTTTCCAAAAGACTCAATTGCCCCACCACTCTATTGTGGTGAAGTCTGCAATGAAGAAGATTAGGAGTACCAAAAGGCACTCTTCCACCCCTCCAGGACGGGAATGTAAGACTTTGGACTCTTTTGGTAGGAAAATTTTCCAGGCTAGTATGCTTATAGCCAGGATTAATTCCTACAGTCTCTATATGGGCATGTTCCTGGAGGAACTTGCCAAAAAGGTGCGGCATTTTGCCCCCTTTATCCCTGAGGATAAAAAGCAGGGATTCCTTTCCCTAGTGAAACAACTCTTAGAGGTTTCTAAGTTCTCTAATAGGGCAGCATATGATTCCTTTGAGGGAGCCAGTAGGGCTTCGGGCATTGCTATTGCAGCCCGACGTCTTGCTTGGCTCCAGGCCTCTGATCTGGAACCTTGGGTTCTAGATGGCTTACGGAATCTGCCCTGTACAGGTGAGAACTTATTTGGGGAAGAGTGGCAAATCAAAGCCACCCAGATGGATGCTGAAAATGCCACCTTGGAAAGACTTTCAAAGTCCACTTCAATTCCTACTAAGAAAAAGTCTTTTAAAAGGCCTTACTATAAGAAGGCCAGAGTTGCTTCAAATACTGGCCAGCAGTCTTCTCAACCTCGCTATACTGCTAAGCGTCAGCAATCCAAACAAGCACGAGCTAAGCCTGCAGCAGCTACTGTAGCTCAGCAGGCTCCAACCCCTCAGGGGTTTTGACTTGCTCCTAGGGAACTTGCCACTTCTGGTTCTAACACAACCAGAACCTCTCACCATACCCGGAAGGTTGGTTCACTTTGCTCCCAGATGGGAACAAATCACAACAGAACAATGGACCCTCTCTATCATTCGAGAGGGTTACAAACTTCATTTCTCCAGCCTTCCTCCCCATCATATGGTGAGACCATTCAATTCTCCCCCATCTCTCCTAACCCTGTTGGGTCAAGAGGTTTCCTCTCTTCTTGCCCAAGGGGCCATAGAAGAGGTTCCTCTTCCTCAACAAGGGTCCGGTTTCTACTCCCCTTATTTTCTCATTCCAAAGAAGACAGGGGGATTCAGACCAATCCTAGATCTGAGAGAATTGAACAAATTTCTCTTCAAGGAGAAATTCAAAAGGCTGTCTCTCGGCATTCTCCTTCCTTACCTCCAAGGTCAGGACTGGCTTTGTTCTCTAGACCTACAGGATGCGTATACACATATACTCATCCATCCATCCCACAGAAAGTATCTTCGCTTTCTGTTTCAGGGAAAACATTTCCAATACAGAGTACTCCCCTTCGGTCTAGCCTCTGCTCCAAGAGTATTCACAAAATGCATGGCAGTCGTAGCCGCATTTCTAAGAGGCATGGGAATCTTTGTCTTCCCATATCTGGACGACTGGCTCATCCGAGCTCCAACTCAGTCACAGGCCCAGATTTCCCTGGACCACACAAGGAGCCTTTTGCAGTATCTGGGACTGGTAGTAAACCTTCCCAAGTCCCAACTCATCCCTACTCAATCTCTAGAATTCATAGGGGCCCAGTTGGACACCATCACTGCAAGGGCCTACCTTCCACATGTTCGAGGCCAGCGCCTCCTGAGTTTGGCCTCCCAAGCTCAGTCCAGCACTCACTTGACAGCCAGGGAAATGCTACGCCTACTGGGTCATATGGCCTCCACAGTGCATGTGGTGCCCTATGCTCGTCTTCATATGAGAGCAGCTCAATGGACCCTGGCCACTCAGTGGACTCAGGCGTCAGGAGCGCTCTCAGACCAAATACAAACCTCCGATCGTCTGTTTTGGTCCCTCCACTGGTGGACTTCCACCAAGAATCTGTTGTTGGGGGCTCCATTTCAACCATTGCTACCCCAAGCAACCCTCACAACAGATGCCTCCCAAACAGGGTGGGGAGCCCATCTGCAAACTCTCTCCACTCAGGGCACTTGGTCTCTACAGGAGACCACCCTTCATATCAATCTTCTGGAACTGCGAGCAATTTACCTTGCCCTCAAGGTCTTCCACTCCCTCCTAGCCAACCTCACTGTCCTAGTTCAGACGGACAATCAGGTGGCCATGTTTTACATAAACAAACAAGGAGGGACGGGCTCTCTGTCGCTTTGCAACGAAGCTCTAAGACTATGGGCCTTCGCCAGAGAGCATCAGATTCACCTGCTAGCAGTGTATCTCCCAGGAGTTCAAAACTCTCGGGCAGACAGGCTCAGTCGAGTTCTGCTGCCACACGAATGGTCCCTACATTTGGACCAAATAAACCGAATCTTTCAGGAATGGGGGACCCCGGACATAGACCTCTTTGCAAGTCCGTGGAATGCCAAACTTCCCCGGTTCTGTTCCAGAACTCCGTGTCAGGGAGCTCAGGCCACGGACGCTTTTCTCCTGAATTGGAATCAGGCATTCCTATATGCCTTTCCACCCATTCCTTTGATTCCCAAGACTCTGTTCAAACTCCAGAGGGATCATGGAACTATGATCCTCATAGCTCCACGCTGGCCACGCCAAGTGTGGTTCCCTCTACTTCTACAGCTCTCCCAAGGATCCTACTTGGATCTGGGAGCTGCGCCAGACCTCCTGTCTCAGGAGGAGGGGACTTTGTGGCACCCAAACCCCAAATCCCTTCACCTCAGTGCTTGGTTACTGAAGGCTTAAGCCTTCAAGACTTTCATCTTTCCCAACCAGTGAAAGATATCCTTTCTGCCTCTAGGAAACCCTCTACCAGGCGTTCCTATGCTTTCAAATGGAAACGTTTTTCCATTTGGTGTGCTCAGCAGGGTCTTGACCCTCTGGCACTTCCTTTGAATTCTCTTCTTGATTATCTCCTGCATCTATCCAATGCAGGCCTCAAGACGAATTCGGTAAGAGTCCATTTAAGTGCTATTGCAGCATCCTTGAAACATATAAATGGACAACCTATCTCCTCTCATCCTCTTGTTGCAAGATTCATGAGAGGCCTGACTCTCACTAAACCTCCCATCAGACCACCCCCGGTCGCATGGGATTTGAATCTAGTGCTCGGTCAACTTATGAAGCCACCTTTTGAGCCAATGTTTTCCACCTCCTTGAAATTTCTTTCCTGGAAGGTCATCTTCCTCATTGCAGTCACTTCGGCTCGCCGCATCAGTGAGCTGCAGGCTTTAGTGGCTAATCCACCTTACACAAGATTTCATCATGATAAGGTGGTCCTTAGGACGAATCCCCACTTTATGCCTAAAGTGGTCTCGCCCTTTCATCTTAATCAAGAGGTATATCTACCTGTCTTTTTTCCAGCTCCTCATGCATCCAATGCAGAGAGGAACCTTCATACTCTGGATTGTAAAAGAGCTCTCGCTTTTTACCTTAATAGGACTCAGCCACATCGAAAGTCTTCTCAACTTTTTGTGGCCTTTGATCCTTCCCATTTGGGACTTCCAGTCTCCAAGCGTACACTTTCCAATTGGATTGCTCAGTGTATTTCTTTTGCTTACCAGAGCAAAAACATTTCTCTGGAAGGCCATGTCACTGCTCACAATGTGAGGGCCATGGCAACTTCTATGGCTCATCTGCACTCTGTTTCCATAGATCAGATCTGTCGAGCCGCTACCTGGGCCTCGGTTCATACCTTCACAGCCCATTACTGTTTGGACAAGGACTCCCGCCGGGATGCCTTGTTTGGCCAGGCTGTCCTCAAGCACCTGTTCCATTCCTAAACAACTCCTGCCCACCTTCCCAGAATGGATGCCTGAGATCCATACGAAGATGGCGAACCTTTACAGGGGATCCCATGCATCTAAGCTAGGGAGTCCCCATATGTGAGGACTTATTCCTGCTTGTTCCTGGAGATAGCACAGTTACTTACCTGTAACAGGTGATCTCTGGGAACAGCAGGAATTAGTCCTCACAACCCACCCACCTCCCCTAGGAGTTGTATCTTTTATCTATCTATCTTCCTGTCCTCTCTCTGTTGACTCAGCTATAAACTCGAAACTGAGGAGAGCTGTTCAGGAAGGCGGGAAGGCAGTGCGCATGTGCAGTGGGAGGTCCCAAAAGCTTCTATTCTAAGAAGCTGGGGAGCTTTCCCGCACGGGCTCCGTCGGTACCGACGTACCCATATGTGAGGACTAATTCCTGCTGTTCCCAGAGATCACCTGTTACAGGTAAGTAACTGTGCTTTCTCAGGCCGATATCAATCTCGATTGGTACTGGAGCTTAAAAGAACAGGAACATCACTCCCGCTGATACTTTGACTCTACTGATTCCGATTCTTTGGATGATGAATCGATCGGTACCCAAAAAATGTGAAGTCTTCTGGAGGAACCCTCACCGTAGCCGCAACGACACATGTCCCCTCCTGAAGATATGTCTTTTCAAGACCTTATGCTCTGGATGCCCCTCACCATTTCTCTAGAAAACACCGGTAGGATTTAGTCCTATACTTCTTAAACGGTTAACATAAGATTAATGAGTCAAGCAAGCCGTTTAATATTCTAAACCCAGCAACGTAGAAACTTTCTAAATTAGCACAATAAAGAACACAGGTCTCAGAAAAAACTTATAGCACTAAAACATGGACACATAGCCCTTTAACCGTGCCAGTTCTCACATCAATGACCTGGTTCAGTATTTTTTCAATTTTTTCTCTTATATAAAGCTTTAAAATGTCCTCAGTTAAAGTTTCCTAATAGTAGTTATCTCAGTAAAAAAGTACTTAAAACTGAGGAAATATGAACTTAAAGAAGTTTAGCCAAAACGAATGGATAAGGGCAATTCCAACGCCTTCATTCAGGCACCCCAAGCGTTTCACTCTGATAGTTTCTTCAGGGAATTGTCCATTTGGCTAAATAAAACACAAAATGTGAAGTTATAATGATGTTCCATGTTGCAACACAAATCATTCTCTGAAAAACATACTATGAAACAGTACCTTATGATCTGATGCTGCCCACGTATTCACTTCAGGATATAGCACTCACATTGGGTAAGATAAGAATTTCTGCTCAAAAAACGCTGCGCATGCGAGATCTAAGCTAGATCACCATATTTAAAGGTTAACTAATAGCAGCTAATCACAGGGGACTACTCACAGATGGTGTACTGAAAACTTTCATCCAAGCTCCAGTCTTATGGTATGTTGTCACTTGAGCACCTCTATAAAAAAAAAAAAAAAAATCCCAGCGTTTTCAAAAAACAGGATTTATCAATCAAAGGCAAAGTGCCAGATCCAAGCGGACATTAAGTCCTTGTGGGCTTACTGTATTAAGAGTGAAGATCCACTTTTGTTCCTTCCAAAGCAATGTATCCTCAATCGTCCTTCCTTGCATGCCAAACTGCACGTGGTCTATGCAAAAGCAGCGCAGTTGCTCAAAAATATGATGTTCATTTAAACAGTGCTGTACTAAAGGATTTTAAAGATCGTGGATATCCCTCGAAAGTTGTGGTGCATGCCTATAAAAGGGCATTACATAATGATCGGAGTCAGTTGTTGATGCGACGACAATCGGGTTTTGGTACTGCTATAGGAGCTGATGAGACCTTTATAAATTTTGTCACTAAGTTTTCCCCCTTCAGCAAGGACATTATTAAGATCATCAGAAGACATAGTAATGTATTGCAAGCTGTTCCAGGACTGCAGGGTCGGAAGATCCATTGTGTATGGCGGCGAAATAGTAATTTAAAGGAACAATTATGTCCAGCAATCCTGCCTTTAGAATCCTTGAGTACTCCTTTAATTTATTTATTTATTTATTTATTTGCTTTTCTTATATACCGCGCTATTAAGATCAGTGCGGTTTACATTACAACTGAAACAATGCAACAATGTTTTTTACATAACACAATGTGCTTACATAGAACAGGGGTACAGTCATAACGGGAGAATAACGGGGGAAACTTTATAAGATATATACATATAAAATTTACATAGAGTTATATACAACTGATGATTGGTTATAGCTAGATCAGATGGGGGGCAGGATACAGCCATAGGAAGAGGGCGGCTAACCGTTTTCATGTTGGGTTAGTGCGTTGGGATGATTAGAATAGGGGTGGATGCCTGCAACTTGTGTTTTTCAGGACTGGTTTCGGGATAGTAGATTTGAAATAGATGGTGTTTTATTTCTTTTCTGAATGTGGTGAGGCTTGGTATGGATCGGATCCAGGTGGGAAGTTCATTCCAGGTTGTCGGAGCATAAATCGAGAAAGCTCTATTAGTAGTTGTCTTTGTGCACCTTGTGTTAAATTTGGGTACTATTAACATGTTGAGTAGTGCAGGCCGTCTTATTCTGTTTTCAGGAATATTGTTAATCATGTTGCTGATAGGTGTAGGAGACTGGTTGTTCAGTGCCTTGAAAGTCATGACTAGTACCTTGTATTGAATTCGGGCTTGTAGTGGTAGCCAGTGTAACTCTTTCATCACTGGTGTTATGTTTCATTTTTGATACACCTGTTAAAACCCTAGCAGCTGAGTTCATGGCCAGCCGAAGCGGGTTGAGGGTTGTCTGTGGGAGGCCATGAAGGATGATGTTTGCGAAATCGAGATGTGGGATTACTAGGGCCTGAAATATCGTTCGATAGTCCGAGAAATCTAGTAGAGGGCGGAGGTGGCGGAGGGTTCGTATCTTGTGGTAAACTGATCTTGTAACAGCCTTTACATGGGTTGTCATGTCCAGACGCCGATCTAGAGTAATTCCTAGATATCTGATTGTGTCTCTTGTTTTGAGTTCAGCATTTTTAACTTGCAGGTAGGGAGGTGTGACAAACTTCTGGTTCCTAGTTACAAAGAGGACATCAGTCTTGTTATGATTGATCCTCAGGTTTTGAGTGAGGAGCCATTCAGCAACTGCATCGAAGCATCTGATGATAGGGGAGAAATCGGGCTGCTCAATGGTAAAAGGAATGTATAGTAGTATGTCGTCAGCATACACCAGGCATTCTACATTTAGGGAGCGGATCAGAGAGCAGATAGGCTGCATATAAATGTTAAATAGTAAGGCAGACAGGGATGATCCCTGGGGTACTCCCTGCTTCTGTAGAAAAGGCTCGGAAGAGGTGGTGCCTGTTTTTACTTGCTGCCATCTATTGGTTAAGTATGATTCACACCATTGTAGCGCAGTATCCTGTAGCCCTTTTTCCTGGAGACGCTGTAATAGTATCTTATGGTTTCACAGAGTCGAAGGCGGCCAGCAATGTCGAGGAAGATAAGGATGAAGCCTTGGTGTATATTGTTAATTCCTGTGATTAATTTGTCGAAAAGGGTAGTTAAGATGGTGTCTACCCCATGCGATTCTCTGAAGCCATGTTGAGCTGGGTCGAGAGGTGACTCAATGTCGACGTGTTGCTGGATCTGTCGCTGGACTATTTTCTCGATGATCTTGGCCAGCAGGGGGATACTCGATATAGGTCTATAGGATTCGACTTTGGATGTATCAAGGCGGCTATTTTTTAGTTAAACTTTGTGGGAAGATGCCTCTTAGTAGGGATTGGTTGGTTATATTGCATAATGAGTGGCTTAGTTCATGTCGAAGTTCCTTTATCCAGCTTGCTGGGCAAGGGTCATTTGGGGCAGTGGTGAGATTGATGGAGGTGATGGTGTCTTCAATTTCTTTAGTAGATACTGCAGAGAAATTGAGTAGTAGGGTGGGCTTTGATGTACCTATTGCAATGGTTGGGTTACAGGTGGATGGAATCGTGTTGGATTGGATCATTTTTGATTGTAGGTAGTTCGAGTAATCTTGTGGTTGAGGCATGAGTGGGCTTACTGGAGCTGGGTCCCCTGTTAATGACTTTACTATATTAAATAGGTCATGTGTCTTATTCAAAGACCGTTTTAGAATGGTTGAGTGATGTTGTTTCCTTTTTTCACTTATTTTCTCTCTGTGTAGAGCTAGGTGAGAGTTGTAGTTGTGGTAGGCTACTGTAGTCTGGTTCCTGCGCCATCGTCTTTCGAGTTTACGTAGTTGTAAGAGGGAAGCTCGAAGGTCAGTAGAGTACCAGGGAGCATGCGCACGTTTCCTGGGTACCTTGTTGGTGGATGGGATACAGGCTATAGCTCTGATACTGTTGTTCCAGTTCACTACAAGTTCGTCGGGGTCAAGGATAGGAACGTCAAGGCGTGGCAGTAGTTTGATAAGTACATCTTCCTTGTCGAGTGGACGAAATCGTGTTGTCAGTATCCCAGTATGGCATATCTTATGTTCTTATGTACCCTTCTTACCCCCCCCCCCCCCACACACACACACCCGGCTTCTCAATACCAACCTCGGGATACCCAGAAGAGGCAACAGCCTCCCAAGCAACAGAAGAAGCCACAGAATCCTAAATCTCAACCAACTACGCAGACCCAATCTGCACCTGGTTTTTTACTTCTTCCTAGAGAATATAGCCACCCTGTCTCTGGAGAACCCCCTCCACATAGCAGGCAGACTTTGCCATTATGCCCACAGGTGGCATCTTATTACTTCAGAGCAGTTTACGCTAACCATAGTGTGAGAGGGGTACAGGCTTCATTTACAAAGCATACCCCTCTCCACCCTAGTTGGGGATTATCATTTTCAGCCCCCACTCACTACTCTCCTGCAGCAAGAGGTCACCTCTCTTCTTTCGCAGTGTGCTATAGAAGAGGTTCCAACATCCCAACAAGGGATGGGGTTCTATTCTCCCTACTTTTTCATACCAAAGGAAAACGGAGGGTACAAGATCATCTTAGATCTCAGAAACCTATACAGGTTTCTAGTCCACAAAAAATGTAAGATGATCTCACTAGGGACCCTTTTACGTTATCTCCAGAGTCAGGACTGGCTCTGTTCTCTAGATCTAAAAGAAGTGTATACTCTTATCCTCATTCATCCAGAATACAGGAAGTATCTACGCTTCATCTTCCAGGGAAATCACTATCAATACAGAGTCCTGCCCTTCGGACGCGTCTCTGCCCAAGAGTCTTCACAAAGTGCATGGTGGTTGTAGCCGCATATCTAAGGACTCTCTGGATATTTGTCTTCCCTTACTTAGACGACTGGCTAATAAGGGCAGCGACCTCACAGGAGGTTCATCTATCCCTCCTTCATACAATGCAGGTACTGCAAGATCTGAAATTTTGTGATAAATCTTCCAAAATCCAATCTAGTTCCACTCAAACACTAGAATTCATAGAAGCTCTTCTAGATACTCGAAGGTCAAGGGCATTTCTATCCCAGGACTGTTGTACTCTTCTAGTACAGTTCTCATCTCAAGTATGGCACAGGGAACATCTCTCGGCCAGAGAGATGCTACAACTTTTAGGCCGTATGGTCTCTACAGTAAATGTGGTCCAGTATGTCCAGTTGCATGTGCAAACGGCTCAATGGACCCTTGCATTACAGTGGAAGCAGGTCTCCAGGGCCCTCAAGGACCGGATCCAAGTCTGACTTGCTCACCAAGTCCCTTCTATGGTGGTGTACCCCAACAGATCTTCTCATAGGGTCACCTTTTCAGATGTCTCCATATCAATGCATCTTGACAACAGATACCTCCAAACTGGGCTGAGGAACCCACTTAGGCCTTCTCTCTGCTCAGGGCTTCTGGACGGAGCAGGAGTCGCAGCTCCAAATAAATCTCTTGGAGCTTTGTGCTATCTTCAGTGCCCTCAAGGCATATCTCCTACATCTTTCCTCCTCTGGTCTCAAGACAAACTCGGTCAGGGTTCACCTCAGTGCAATTGCTGTTTCTCACCATCCCTTGGATGGACAGCCTATCTCCTCACAGCCGCTTGTAGTGTGTTTCATGAGAGGGCTCTTATTGACCAAGCCTTCCATCAGGCCATCACCAGTGGCATGGGATCTTAATATCATCTTAGGGTAGCTCCTCAAGCTACCTTTTGAACCTTTAGCCTCAACCTCACTAAACGTTCTCTCATGGAAGGTTATCTTCTTAATTGTCCTCACTTCAGCTAGACGCATTAGTGAGCTTCAGGCTTTGGTGGCAGATCCACTTTTTATCCGGTTCCACCATGATAGGTTGTCCAAAGGACTCGCTCCCATTTCATGCCAAAGGCGGTGTCTCCTTTCCATCTCAATCAATCAGTTTACCTTCCTGTCTTCTTCCCTAGACTGCATTCCTCTAGGGCAGAGGCAACCTTGCACACCCTTGACTGCAAGTGTTCCTTAGCTTTTTATCTTCAAAGGACTCGAGAGCACCTTAGTGCTTCACAGTTCATTTCCTTTGACCCTAGTCACTTGGATCTCCCAGTTTCTAAATGTACTCTGTCCAGTTGGATAGCAGATTGCATCGCATTTGCTTATGTTAAAGCAGGACTATTCCTTGAGGGGCACGTCACGTCACTGCCTGTAATGTTTGTGCCATGGCTGCCTCGACGGCAAACCTATGGTCTGTAGCCATTGACAAAATTTGCAAAGCAGCCAGCTGGTCTTCAGTGTCTGTCTTCATTACTGTCTTGTCAAGGATTCCCGCCAGGATGCCATGTTTGGTCAGGCTGTACTCCAGCACCTATTTCAGACTTAGGGCAACTCCTACCGTCCGTCCCGGAATTTAACGATTCCAGACATCCATGGAGGATCCATGACCTCTTGATGCCTACTCTGAGGCAGTTTACCAATTCTGAGGTCATTTCTCTGCATCTGGGAGCTAGGGAATCTCATATATGAAGACTACATTCCTGCTTGTTCCCGGAGTTAGCGTAGTTACTCACCTGTAACGGATGATTTCTGGGAACAGCAGGAATTTAGCCTTCGCAACCCACCTTCCTCCCCTAGGAGTTGTAGGGTTTCTCTCTTTCTCTCCTTTTATCTCAGCTACAAACTCAACTGAGGAGGGAGAGTTCCAAGGGTGGGAAAGCAGCGATGCAGGCTCAGTGGGATGCTCCCAAAAGCTTCCCTATTGGACGTTGGGGAGCATTCCCAAGCAGGCTCTGTCGGTACCGACGTTGGCCATCTGTGAAGACTAAAATCTGCTGTTCCTGGAGATCACCTGTTACAGGTGAGTAACTATGCTTTATTTGAATGCCACAGCGGTCAGCTGTGGCACTTAATATCCAGCAGTATATTAAGCCGCAGTAGCCAGATAGGAGCTGCCGTGGAATATCCAAGCTGAGTTGTGCTAACTGGATAAGTATCGGCACTTATCTGGTTAGCATAATTTTCAGCCACAACTTATCCAGATTGCAGCATAGCCTAAGTAGCCTAAGCCTAAGTTGTCTGGAAAGGACTGCCGAAAATCATGCTAACTAGGTGAGTGTTGGCACTTACCTAGTTAGTGCCGGTAGATTCCTGAACCTCCCCTACAATATCCTGGAATTCTGTTGGCTGGCTAAGGGCTTTGAATATCAACCTGAAAATATGTAACTTCCATTCCCTTTCTTCTTCCCTCCCCTTTATCCACTTCCGCCTCCTTCTACTTATCCAAAGCTTGAAGCCAGCAACAGCAGCTGTAGTACTAGTAGTAGCAGCAGTTAGCACAGGGCTGTGTGTGTCATCGTGCACTCACAAGTCTCTATATTCTGCATGGGTTTCCATTGTAACAGGAAGCCCACGTATGAGGAGGGGGCAGAGTATGTGAGTATTAAATTGCACACCCCATACTGACTGCCCCTATTAGGCATGAGTCACAGTGTGGAGGCCTAAAGGGGTGGTGAGCAGTTCTGTTTCTATGACCTCATCCATTGGTGATGTGATTCAATTTGGAGTCCTGCTCTACAATTTGAGAACCACTAGTTTAGTATGATATTGGTGATAAGTATGGGACATTAGCATTTATTTTTAATGTTGAAAAAGTAGACACAGAACATAGTACAATGCAGGTGTTTAAAATCTGATTTATCAGTGTTGATCATTGGTTCCCAACCTTCTCATAGCATACCTGGCATGGGGTTCACCTCATGGCACATCATTTTCTTCCCATCTCCCTTTTCACACTCCCCCAGCTATCTTAAGGCATTCATCTGTCCCTTCTCCAGGAACAAGCAGGAAGTCAGTCCTCACATATGGGGTGACATCGGCACTGACGGAGCCCGTGCAGAGCATTTCCCCAGCTTTCAAAGAAAACCTTTGGGAATGCTATCACATATGTGTGGTCCTCTCCCCGCCCAAGGGTGTCATCTTGCTCAGTCTCCTTTTTACCGCGGATCCCAACAGACGTAGTCCTCTATTTCCCTGGAAAAAGCGCTAAACTAACTCGCTCTTCCTCCAGTGCTGCACCAGTCTCCTTCCCGCCTCGAGGCGGCACCTGGGGTGTCAGTCTAAGTTCCCCATATTTTTTTAAAAATGTCTTCTCGGTCTCCCTCAACCGGCCTTTGTGCCATTTTTCGCCTGGGGGTCCTCGACCCCGGCCGTGTGTTCTCCCACCATCTCCCCCAGTGGGTTCAAGAAATGTGACCGCTGCAGTCAGACTTTTTCAGTCACTGATATTCATGACTGCTGCATCCGCTGCCTGGTGCCAGGCCATGACCCCTAAAACGAGTAGGAGGTGGTCTGAGTTGCAGGGGAAGCTATTTCCAAGATCTGACTCTGCCCCGGCTTCCCCATCGCCGAGCCCCGAAGCTGGCCCTTCGCAAAAGGTCCAGGCGTCATCTCTCCCACGGCGGCAGTTCCTCTTAGTGGCCCCAGACCCTCCTAAAAAGGTGGTCCCGAATGAGGTGACTCTGATCAAACCTGGCAAGGTCCCTCGCTGGGACTCTGGCAACTCCGAGCAGTGCCCTCAAAGTCTCGAGGCAAGAATTCTCGGCTAGCTGAGACCGCGCCAAGACCCATGAGCCTATAGTCCTCCATGAGGATGCAGTCTTTGGAGTGCCGGTGTCTGACCCGAGGGCCTTGGTGTCAACACCAGGAGCTGCACAGCCAACGGGCCTCGAGTCCCACATGGCGGCCATGGAGCAGAGCCTTTTCTACATCTTGACCTTGCAGCAGGCATTGATGTCGGGCCCCCCAAGCATCATTAACCCCAACACTGGGTCTCCTGGCCTTGGGGGAGCCTCTGGGTGTTGAACTTGGCACTGAGTGCCACTGGACTTGGGTAAGTCCTCGGGGAACCGGTCCTCCCCGGTGAGTTTCTGGAAGTCTGACCCCACATCCTCCGCTGGGGGGGGGGGGGTACCTGGTTCCTCAGAGCTGCCCCCGGGGCCAACTCCTTGACGCCCTCGGGCTCTGATTGGGAGACCAAGGACGAGGCCTCGCCAGAGACCACCCGACACCAGGGTGTCCCCTCCGAGCCTTCTCCCCTGAAGCCTTGGTGCCACTCCCTGTCTGAGAACGTGGCCTTTCATGATTTCTTTTGTGACAATGCCCGGGCTCTCTCAATCCAAACGGAGTCAGAGGAGGACCCACACACTGAGGAGCTCAAGATCCTACAATATGAGTCTCCTCCCAAGGAGACTCTCACGGTGCCAGTTCCACCCATCCACGAAAGACTGCTCCTCCAGATGTTGGAGTCCCTGGCCTCGGTGCCAGTGGTCAGTCGGTGCCTGGATGCCATCTACCACATCCGTAAGGGCCCTGGGTTCCATAAGCCACAACTCCCCCACAACTCGATGGTGGTGGAGTCCTCCATGAAAAAAACAGAGTCAAAAGACCTACTCCTCAGTTCCCCCTGACAGGGAAGCCCGGGCCCTCGATGCCATGGGGCACAAGTGCTACCAGGGCACCATGCTTGGGTGCCGAATACAGGCATATGAATTATACATAGCGATGTACCTTAAGTGCTTGATACAAGAGCTTTCGGTGTTCTCGGCTGGCCTCACCAGGGAACCTCTGCAACGCTTCCAGTCCCTAGCAGCAGGCATCCGGGACTGTTCCAAATTCCTTTCCCATGCTGCCTACGATGGGTTAAAGTCTGCAGCCAGAGCTGCCGCCGCCAGCAATGGCACCTGGCGCCAGGCATGGTTACAGACCTCTGACCTGGAGCAGTGGGTACAGGAAAAGCTGCTGGATGTCCCCTGCAATGTTGAGAACCTAGTCGGGAAAGCAATGTCTGATAAGGCTGCAGAAATTGAGGCTGAGGTAGTGACCCGGCAGAGGCTGTTCAAAAAGACTTAGACTCTCCCCAGGAAAAAATCATGGAGGAAAAAGCCCTTTTTCCCGAGGAAAAAGGTGTACCCCCAGCCTAGCCACTACCAGCCTTATTTGGGACATCCTCACCAGGCCTCACAACCAAAATGCCAGACCCAGGAAGCCCAAGGCTCCCAGGCACCAGCTCCTGCCCAACCAGGGGGTAGCTTTTGACTGTCTGGGCTGGGCCTCCCCTCCCCCGAGAGTCCCACCTCAGCCCACAGGGGGTCGACTGGCCTCTTTCGCCCACAGATGGGCCAGCATCACCACAGACCATTGGGTCCTGCAGGTTGTGAAGGAGGGGTACTTCCTCCATCTACAGAAAAATCCTCCAGGCTTCTTCCTAGGAGAGCCATCACAGCTTCTCCTCCACCAGGCCTTGCTTGCCTCAGAACTCGCAGGCTTGCTCAGGGACCGGGCGGTGGAACCTGTACCCCAACACCTCTGGGGAAAGGGGTTCTACTTAAGGTATTTCCTTGTCCCAAAAAGAACAGGGGGCCTCCGGCCCGTTCTGGACCTGTGCAGTTTGAACAGGTTCCTGGTGCAGGAGAAGTTCAAGATGCTCTCCCTTGGAACACTGCTGCCCTACCCTCCGCCAGGGAGACTGGCTCTGCTCCTTGGATCTCAAGGATACTTACACCCACATCCTGATCCACCTCTCTCACAGGCATTACCTGAGATTCGTGATAGGGGGGCAGCACTACCAGTACAGGGTGCTACCATTCGGCCTTGCCTCCTCTCCAAGGGTCTTTACAAAATGCCTGGCAGTCGTTGCCGCCCATGTGCGCCTCCAAGGGGCCCACATCTTCCCTTACCTGGACGACTGGCTCATCAGAGGCAGCACACCTCTTGAGGTCAGTCAGGCCACAAGACTCACTATCCACACCCTGCAGCATTTGGGGTTCATCAACTACCTCAAGTCCAGCCTCTCCCCGGTCCAGGACCTGGAATTCATAGGGACCCAGCTGGACACTTTGCGGGTCAGGTCCTTTTCTCCCTGTGGAAAGAGCTCACTGCCTGATCAGCTGGCAAAGGAAGGACAGAGCTGCAGCTTGGTGCTAGCTCACCTACTTCTCCACCTGTTAGGCCACATGGCAACAGTTCACGTTATGCCTCTGGCTTGCCTACACATGCGGGCAGCCCAGTGGACGCAAGCCACAGGCAGGCTGAGGGACAGGATGAAGGTCACCCTCACCTGGTGGCAGTCCACGCATCACCTCAGGACAGGGATGCCCTTCCAGGCACTGACCCCTCAGAGGGTCCTGACGACAGATGCCTCCCTTGTGGGCTGGGGCGCACATTGTGTGGGCCAGTGCACCCAGGGCACCTGGTCCCCAGAGGATTCCCTTCTGCAAATCAGCCTCCTCAAGCTCAGGGCTATCTTCCTGGCCCTTCAGGCCTTCCGCCACTTTCTGAGCAACCTTCCGGTCCTCATACAGATAGACAATCAGGTTGCCATGTTCTGTGTGAACAAACAGGGGGGCACAGGCTCATGCTCCCTCTGTCAGGAGGCAGTGGCCCTCCACTCCTTTGCAGTACACAACCATATACTTCGGAGGGTGGTACTTGCCAGGACAACCGCTTGGCAGACAACCTCAGCAGGGTCCTTTGGCCTCACAAGTGGTGCTTGGACCCCAGGATGACCCAGAGGCTTTTCCACCTCGGGAAGACCCTGGCTGGATCTGTTCGCTTCCCCAGACAACTCACAGCTGCCCAAATTTTGCTCCCCTCAGCCACACCACAGGAGGTGGCAGTGGATGCAATCCTGATCTCCTGGTCACAGGGCCTGCTTTATGCATTCCCGCTGACCCCTCTGATAGCCATGTGCCTTTTCAAGATCCAGAGCGAGCACGCTTCAGTAATCCTGATTGCTCCCAGGTGACCCAGGCAGCCCTGGTTCCCCCTGCCCCTCTCCGTTGGGGGCAAACCCAGTGCCACTGGGCCGGGACCCGGATCTCCTATCACAGGAGGGAAGCTCCCTGTTACACCGCAATCTGGAGTCCCTAATGCTGACAGCATGGCTGCTGAAAGGGTAGCACTGGCCCCTTTCACCCTCCCAGGTGAGGTCAAGGAGATCCTCTTGTCCTCCCGGAAGCCATCCACCAGAAGGGCTTATGCCTTCAAGTGGAGGAGATTCTCCGTCTGGTGTGCAGAAAGGAATGAGAATCCATTCTCATGTCAGGTAAAGCTTGAGCTGCAGTCCTTACTGCACCTCTCACACTCGGGCTTGAAATCTAATTCAGTGAGGGTGCATCTTAGTACCATAGCAGCTAACCATCACCCTATAGAGGGGAAACCCCTCTCTGGCCAGCCTTTGGTCTCCAGATTCCTCAGGGGCCTCCTGCTATCCAAGCTCCCTTTCCACCCTCCGGCAGCGGAATGGGACCTCAATGTGGCGCTCTCCCAGCTCACCAGGCTGCCGTTCGAGCCTTTGGCCACCTGCCACCAGAGACACCTCTCCTGGAAGGTGGCCGCATTGGTGGCTTTGACATCCGCTCGCAGAGTAAGCAGGCTGCAGGCTGTGGTGGCAGACCCACCCTATACCAGGTTCTATATGAACAGGGTTGTGCTTCATATGCACTCCAAATTCCTCCCAAAGGTGGTGTCCGCTTTTCATCTCAATCAGGAGGTAGTTCTTCCCACCGTCTTCCCTCGGCTGCATGCTGGCAGGGAGGAGTTTGTCTTGCATACCCTGGATTGCAAGAGGGCCCTGTCCTTTTTCTTTTCCAAACAGGACCAAGGCCCATCGAAAAGCTCCCCAGCTTTTTATCTCTTATGACCCAAGCAGACTGGGGCTACCTGTGACCAAGCGAACCCTATCCACCTGGGTGGCGGGCTGCATTGTCCTTGCTTATGAGCGAGCTGGCCTCTCTCTGGAGCACTGGATCATTGCTCATCGTGTGAGGGCTATGGCCACGTCAGTGGCCAATCTACAGAAGAAATCTGTAAGGCTGCCATGTGGTCTTCAGTTCATACGTTTGCAGCTCACTATTGCCTCAAGAATGAGTCCCATAGGGACAGTGCCTTTGGCCAGGCAGTAATCCGAAGCATTCTCGGGGTATAGACAACTCCTACCCTCCGACCCTTCTGTGTTCAGGCTACCAGAGTTATGGTGATGCTGGATGCTGGGATCTACAGAGTCTCTTGGAAGAGACTCACCTACTGCGACTCACAGCCTTCCTTGGGTCACCATTGCGGTCATGGTGTGGTCCTCGGCAGCCTGGAGCTAGGGAGTCCCATATGTGAGGACTGACTTCCTGCTTGTTCCTGGAAAAAGTATAGTTACTCATCTGTAACAGCAGGAATCAGTCCTCACAACCCTCCCTCCTCCCCTTGCAGTTGCCTCCTCTACCTTATTTTATCTTTTGCCTAAGCTATGTCATCTGACTGAGCAAGATGGCACCCTTGAGTGGGAAGGAGACCATGCATGCGTGGTAGCATTCCCAAAGGCTTTCTTTGAAAGCTGGGGAAATGCTCTGTGCAGGCTCCATCGGTGCCAACATCACCCCGTATGTGAGGACTGATTCCTGCTGTCCCTGGAGGACACCTGTTACAGGTGAGTAACTATGCTTTCTCTCTTTCCACTTATTGATATCGTGTAATCAGCAGTTGTCGGCAAGCAGGACTTTACAGTATGTTTCTTTCTCTTCTATCAGCCTTTCTGCAGGAACAAGCAGAAAGTCTGTCCTTCCATAAGGGTGATGGCGCCGACAGAGCCCGCGCGGAGCATTTCCCCAGCTTTCAAAGAAAGCCTTTGGGACATGCTACCATGCATTCGTGTTTTCCTTCCCACCCAAGGGTGCCATCTTGCTCAGTCAACTTTTTTTCTGCGGAGCCCAATGGACGCCTATCCTGTTTCCCCAGAAAAAATCCTTGCTAATATCCTTAAAAGTTAGCTTTTCCTGGTTTGTGTACCAGTTCCTCTTCCTGCCTCGATCCGGCGCCAGACCTGGTGCTGTTCTCAGCTCCTTTTCCCTTTTTTTGATCGAAGTTTGCCTTTGCCAGTGTTCGTGCCTTTTTTCGCCTGGGGGTCATCAACCCTGGTGGGGTGCTTCCCATCATGTCTCCCGATGGGTTCAAAAAATGTGACCGCCGCAGTCAAACCATGTCGGTCACCAACACCCATGACAGTTGCCTGGGACTGGACCATGACAGCATCTCATGTGACCTGTGCCAGACAATGATGCCTAAGACCAATAAAAAGAAGGCCAGAGTTGCAGGAGAAACTGTTCCCAAGGTCCGACTTGGCACAGACTTCCCCAACACTGAGCTACAAGCCCAGCACTTCCCGCGAGGCTCATGTGTCCTCGGAGTCCTGCAGCAGCGGCTCCTCTGAGAAGACCCCAGACTCCAAGAGAGAGAAGAAAAAATCCTCGATGTCCGTTGAGGTTCCAATGGAGACAGCCAGTAAAACCACTCGGAGAGACTCTAGCGGCTCTGAGAAGCGCCCCCACCAAGGTCCTCAAAAAGGATTCCTCGGCTGGCGGAAACCATGCGAGGTTCCTCGAGACAGTAGTCCTTGTCGAGGACACACTCAGAGTGCCTGCGCTTGGCCCGAGATCCTCTGTGCCCATGCCGAAAGCTGCAGAGTCTTCTGGCTTGGAAACCAGAATCATGGCACTAGAGCAGAACATCACAGCTGTTCTGGCCCTGCAGCAGGCAATGATGGCTGGTTCGTCAGCATCATCTGCCCTGATGACCAGGCCCCTGACTGCGGGGGAGACCCTGGTAGTCGAGCCAAGCTCAGAGTGCCATGGGCCTTGGGTAAGTCCTCGGCCCTGGTCCCAGTTTCAGTCTCTGTCTCATTCCTTGGGCATCCGATCCTCCCTGGCGAATTAACGCAACTCAGACCCCAGGTCCTCTGGAGGCCCCCGAAATCTTGGTACTGGCCTCAAGGCTAGGAGTCACAGGGCCTTGGATTCATAGTCACCCCTCAACACCGAGTGGGAGACCAATGACAAGGCATCCCTAGAAACAGACACATCCCCTTGGACCTGTCCCCATTTTGGTGCCATTCCACTCTGGAGGACGTGGCTTTCCACAACTTTGTCAAGAATATGGCCAGAGCTCTCTTGGTGCAAACTGAGGCAGAGGAAGACCCATGCCCCAAAGAGCTGGAGATTCTCCAGTATGAGTCTCTACCCAAGGGAATTCTCACGGTGCCAATGCAGCCGATCCTTGAGGTGCTACTACTTAGAATATGGGAGACCTTGGAGTCGGTGCTGGTGGTCAGCCGGTGCCTCGAAGCCATGTATAGTGTCCGGAAGGGCCTGGGATGCAACAAACCCCAGCTCCCACATAACTCGAGTCAGCTATGCAAAAACCTAAGACTCAGAAGACCCACTCTTCTTTTCCCCCCTGGAAGGGATGCTAGAGCCCTCGATGCCCTTGGGCCAAGTTTTATCAGGACTCGATACTGTGATGTCAAATCCAGGCCTATGAGTTATACATAGGCATGTATCTGAAGGTCTTAACCCAGGAATTGTCCAGGTTTTCAGTGGAGCTGGCCGGGGAACCCCTGCAACGATTCCAATCTCTGGGATCAAGGACTAAGTTTCTCTCCCTGGCGGCCTACGACGGCTTCGAGCCAGCAGCTCGAGTAGCAGTGGCCGACATTGGTGCCCGGCACCAAGCTGGTAGAAAACCAATATACAAAAAACAGTTAAATAGCCTTCAGACCTCAAGCATTGGGTCCAAGACAAGCTGCTCGATGTTCCCTGCACTGGGGAGAACCTATTCGGCAAGCCTATGGCCAACAAGGTGGCTGAGATTGAGGCAGATGTGGTGACCTGACAGAAGCTCTCAAAAAAAGACCTCATCCTTTCCTTGTTAGAAACCATTGGGGAAAAGACCACTTTTCCTGAGGAAAAAGGGGCAATTCCAACAGAGTCGCCACTACCAGCCCTTCTTGGGCCAACAAAAGGGTTCTCACCCCAAAAGACAGGGCCATGGAGCCCAGAAACCAAATGCTCAAGCCCCAGGCCCCGGCTCCTACCCAACCCGGGGGAGTTTTTGACTCCAAGGGCAGGGCCTCCCCTCCTCTGGAAGACCTTCACCAGCCTACAGGGGGCTGCGAGGCACTCTTTGCCTACAGGTGGGCCAAGGTCACCCCAGACCAGTGGTACTCCAAGTAGTTCTCCACCTACAGCAGGTACCACCCAGATTCTTCCCGGTGCGACCTCTCCTTCACGAGACCCTTCTGCTCTTTGAGCTCACAGGTTTGCTCAGGGACAACACACCAATGGGGGAAAGTTTCTACTCCATATATTTCCTTGTCCCAAATAGAATTGGGGGCCTCGGGCCCATATAGACCTGAGAAATTTAAGCAAGTTTCTGATGAGGAAGTTCAGGATGCTCTCCTTTGGAACATTGCTGTCTTACCTCAACCAGGGAGATTGCCTGTGCTTCTTGGCTCTAAAGGATGCATACACACACATCCTAATCTACCCCTCCCACAGGCAGTACCTGCAGTTCTTGGTAGTGGGAGGGCACTACCAGTATAGAGTGCTACCCTTCGGCCTGGCCTCCTCGCCAAGGGTTTTTACCTAATGCTTGGCGGTGGTAGCCACCCATCTGTGTCTACAAGGGGATTTTTTCTTGCCCTACCTAGACAACTGGCTAATCAGAGGTGGTACAGCCTCAGAAGTCAGTCAGGCCACAGAGCGTGCAACCCTCCTTCTGAAGCACCTGGGATTCATTATCAACTATTCCAAATCCCATCTCTCTCCAGCCCAAAGCCTGGAGTTCATAGGTGCTCAGTTCTGCCCTCTCTCTTGGGAAGCCATCCTCCCAAGAGAGAGGGCAGAACGCCTCAGGCAACTGGCAGGAAATGTACAGTGCCACCGGAAGGTACCAGCTTGTCTCCTCCGCCTGCTGGGCCATATGGCCTCGACTGTCCATGTCATGCCCTTAGCCCACTTGCACATGCGGACAGCCCAGTAGTGCCTCCATTCATAATGGACTCAAGCCAGAGGCAGGCTATGGGACAGGGTCAGGGTTACCCATCAACTGTCGGAATCGCTCAACTGGTGGCAAAACCTGTGCCACCTCCAGATGGAAATGCCCTTCCAGGCATCTGCACCTCAGAGGACCCTGACCACAGATGTCTCCCTTCTGGGTTGGGGGGCACATGGTGGAGACCATCGCACATAGGGCAGCTGTTTTCAGGAGTCGTCACTCTTAAAAGATCAGTCTACTGGATCTCAGGGTGATCTTCCTAGTCTTGCGCAAGTTTTGCCACCACCTGCGACACTGATCCGTACTGATTCAGAAGGACAATCAAGTCACTTGTTCTCTATCAACAAACGGGGTGGCATGGGCTCGTACCCCCTCTGCCAGATGACGATGGCCCTCCTCTTCTTTGCAGATCGCAACAGCATGCTCTTGTGAACCGTCTACCTCCCGGGCCAGGACAACTGCCTAGCGAACAGGCTGAGCAGAATCCTTTGGCTGCATGAGTGGCGCTTGAACCCCAGGGTGGTCAAGAGGCTCTTCGACCTCTAGGGCAGGCCCATGATGGATCAGGCTGCCTCACTTCTGCTTGCACCAACCATACCCAGAGAGAGTGGCGACAGATACCTTCCTGATCTCGTGGCCCGAGGGCCTAGTCTATGCCCTCCCACCGACTCCCCCCCCCCCCCCGGTCGGCAGGACCCTCTTCAATGTTCAGAGAGAGAGGGTGTCGGTCGTACTAATTGCCCCCAGGTGCCTGAAACAGCCCTGGTTTCCATTGCTGCTTTCCCAGTCGGTGGCACTCCCAGTCCCACTGGGCCAAGCTGAGGACCTCATGTCCCAGGAGGGGAGCTCACTCCTGCACTCCAACCTGGGATTAGGGCTTGGGGTTCCTAACGCTAACAGCGTGGCTGCTGAAAGGGTAGCACTAGCCCCTCTCAATCTCCTTAGAGAAGTCGAGGAGATCCTACTGGCCTTCCGAAAACCCTCCACCAGATGAGCCTACGCCTTTAAGTAGAGGGGGTTCTCTACCTGATGTGCGGAAAGAGGAGAAAACCCCTTCGCCTGCCATGTGCAAGTAGTACTCAAATACCTACTGCACCTGTCCCACACCGGGCAAAAATCTAATTCAGTGAGGGTAGATCTGAGCACCATAACTGCTCACCATCACCCTGATCTCCAGGTTCCGCCGGGGCCTATTTTCTAAGCCCCCTCTCCATCCTCCTGCGATAGTGGGAGACCTCAACGTGGTGCACTTACAGCTTACCAAACTTCCATTCGTGCCTCTAGCCATTTGCCACCTGCAGTACCTGTCGTAGAAAGTGTTTTTTTCTGGTGGCTGTCAGGTCCGCTCAAAGAGTGAGCGAACTCCAGGCCCTAATGGGGGATCCACCATATACAAGGTTCTATAAGAACAGGGTAGTGCTCCGCACACATCCCAAATTCTTCTCGAAGGTGGTATCTCCTTTCCACCTCAACCAGGAGGTGATCCTCCCCCCTTCTTTCCGCGGCCTCACGCCGGCAGGGAGGAACTAGTGCTTCATACTCTGGCTTGCAAATGGGCCCTGTCCTCCTACCTACAGCAGACTCAGGCCCACCCCAAAGCTCCTCAGCTTTTTGTCTCTTATGACCCCAGCAGACTGGGGCTTCCCGTGACTAAGCGAACTCTGTGCACTTGGGTGGCGGACTGTATTTCCCTCGCCTATGAGTGAGTGGGCCTCTCCCTTGAACACCGGAAGACAGTGCATCGCATGAGAGCGATGTCCATGTCAGTAGCCAACCTCTGCTCGTTGCCGGTGCCGGAGATATGGATGCAACATGGTCTTCATTTCATACGTTCGCAGCTCACTACTGCCTGGAGAGTGAGTCCCGCAGGGACAGTGCCTTTGGCCATGCAGTACTCCGCAATATTCTCGGGGTGTAGGCAACTCCTGCCCTCCGACCCTTCTGTGTTTAGACTACTGGAATGATTGCATTGCTGGACGCTAGTGTCTTACAGAGTCTGTCAGTTGGGACTCGCCTTCTGCAACCCACTGCTACCCGGATGTTCGCTGTTGGTGCTATCGTGGTTTGGTCCTCGGCAGCCTGGAGCTAGGGAGTCCCATATGTGAGGACTGACTTCCTGCTTGTTCCTGGAGAAAGCATAGTTACTCACCTGTAACAGGTGTTCTCCAGGGACAGCAGGAATCAGTTCTCACAAGCCTCCCTCCTCCCCTGGGAGTTAACTCCCTACCTTGTTTTAGTTTTACTATCCTAGTTATGTCATCTGACTGAGCAAGATGGCACCCTTGGGCGGGAAGGAGACCACGCATGCAAGGTAGCATGTTCCAAAGGCTTTCTTTGAAAGTGGGGAAATGCTCCGCGTGGGCTCCGTCGATGCCGACATCACCCATATGTGAGGACTGATTCCTGCTGTCCCTGGAGAACACCTGATACATGTATGTAACTACGCTTCCGCTGCAGTCAGAACTATGCAAGAATCAGTGTGTCTTGACTAGAGACCCTGCACAGTTCTGGCTGTAGAGGGAGGTAGCAGCAGCAGCAGGTAATCACTACAATTGAATTCTCCCTGCCAGCTGGAGGAGACCCTGCAGGCCAGGAAGTGCTTGGGGAGGGAGGGAATACAACAGAGGATTTTTCTGGGACCAGTACTAGCTCTGACTGCTAGTGGGAAAGATTCACAGCATGCTTGTGCTTTAGCTAAGGAACATCAATTGAGAATGCTGAGGTAGGCTATACTTCATTATATGAAGGTATAAAAGTCTGTAAGCTATATCCCGAGGAACATTTTCTAAACCATGAAATTAGTATCTTAATAAGTTATTGGGGAAATTAGTGGAAAATCATTGTATCTGGAGAAGGTGGTGTCCCAGTTTTTTAGAAACATGAAATAAACCTGCAAAATGGAATTTCTGAAGGAACTATTCGATTTAGTGTGCTGCTTTTTGCTCATTTAATAATGTAAATAAGGTTCTGTGCTATGTGCTCCTACAGGCCAGTCTGTTCACAATTTAGTCATTAGGAGTGACACCCAGGCTATTTGAACCTTTAGTATTATGAGGTAACCTTGTAGCAGTTCGTGCAGGAAACAGACAGTAGCAAATGTTTCAAATGTGAAGGTTCCCCTTAAAGGGCTCCTGATATCTCTTTCATTTAAGAGATTTGAGTACAGATAGAAAAATAGAAATATGACAGAAAAAGACCACATGGCCTATCTAGTTTGTCCTTCCATATCAACAACTACAACAGTCCCCATTTTCCTTTAGAGATCCTCTGTGTTTGTCCCATGCTTTTTGTGAATTCAGATACTGTCCTCCTCTACCACCTCCACTGGGAGACTATTCCATGGATCCACCACTCTTTCCATAAAGAAATATTCCTTAGGGTCCCTCCAGGCTAGTCCTGAACCTGTGGGGTCTTGCTCCTCCTCCAGCAGCTTTGGAGACAGAGAAAACGTCACTTCTTTTGATGTCACCGGTATAAGTAGCCCGGATCCACCTCCTGACATCAGTATTCTCAGTCTCCAAGCAGCTGGAGGGCTGGTGAGCCCAGGTTTAGGGCTCACTTAGAGGAGCAATTAAGCAAGAGGATTAAGCTTTTGGGTGTTTGGGAAGGTTTAGTTCTCCAGGACCAAGCACAGGAAGTCAGTCCTCACATATGGGTGACATCGACGTCGATGAAGCCCTTGCGGAGCATTTCCCCAGCTTTCCAAGAAAGCCTTTGGGAATGCAGGCACGCATGCGCGGTTCCCTTCCCGCCTAAAGGTGCCATCTTGCTCAGTCTCTCTTTTTCCGTGAAGCCCACCGGACGTGTGTCCTAGTCCTCCCAGAAAATAGTTAGAATTTTTTGCGATTCCTTCGCTATTTTTTCTCCGGTTCGACGCTGGTTCCCCTCCCACCGGGTTCGGTACACCAGTATCGAGCTCGATCTTTTTTCGGTTTTTGCCCTTCGTGGCTGGCGTTTGCGCCCTTTTTTTCTTTTTCCCTGGAAGGCCGGTCCTTTGACCTCGCGGGGACTCTTTTTTCCCTGATGGCTTCCAGTGGGTTCAAAAAGTGTGATCGGTGCAAGAAGCTAATGTCTCTCACCGACACACACGACTGCTGCCTTCGGTGCCTTGGTCCTGACCACGATCCTAAGACGTGTGGACCATGTGGAAAAATGTCTTCCAAGGCGCTTCGAAGTCGTCAGCACCAAAAGGAAAGGCTTTTCTCTGACTCTGCCTCCGGCCAGGCCCGGACCTCGTCTGAGGCCTCGACATCTCGGGAATTGGATCCCGAGCACCGTCGGGGCTCCTCGGACAAGGGGTCCCCCGACTGGGAACGAAAGAGGAAGAAGCGGCTCGCGAGGGCGTCGTCGGAAGAGGTCCCTGGCTCCTCGAGAGCTACGTCTCAGAACCCCAACCGTCGCCCCGGGCCCGTGGAACAGGAGAAGCCTCCCAAAGTACCTTGAGTGGAGCCAGAGTCTGATGGACACGTAAGTTCTGTAGTCCTCGTGGACTCTCCTCCCAGAGAGCCGACGTCGGGCCCGGCGCCACCGGGGCCCGAGTCGGGGGCTGCTGAGTCTCCTGAGTTGCGTCTCAGGCTGACAGCCTTGGAGAGCTGACTGTCTGCCTTCATGGAACAGCAGCGGGCACTGATGGCCAGCCTGTCTGGCGCATCTGAACCCGACCACCGGGACATCGACATCGAAGCCGACCCCGGAGACCGAGCCGATACTCGAGACCATAAAGGCTCGAGGTCGACCTCGGTCGCGGTCTCCCTCGACCTCCCATTCGGGACAGAGGGCGTCGACGCCGGTGCCTTCGGCGTCGGGGCGGTGCTCACAGGCCTCGCGCGGTCGGACCCCGATTCCTCATCGGACGAGTCCGCTTGGGAAACGGAGGATGAGGAGTCCCCCCCAACACCTTCCGGACTCGGTGCGTCCCATCGGACTCACCACAGTCCGAGCCCTGGAGTAGATCCCCCCCCCCGGAGGATACCCGGTTCTCGGAGTTCGTCCGGGATATGGCCACCGCGTTGGCTATCCCTGTGGACGCCGAGGAGGAGCCTCGAGCCGAGGAGCTCGAGGCCCTACAGTACGACTCTCCTCCGAAGGAGGCCTTTACTGTTCCGGTTCCTCCAATGCTGGAACGGCTCCTCTTCCGGTGATGGGAGGCACCATCCTCGGCGCCAGTTCTAAGCAAGCGGGTCGATTCTATCTATCGACTCCGGAAGAGCCCTGGCTTTCAGAAGGCGCAGCTACCATACCATTCCATGGTGGTGGAATCGACCATGCATCGCCTGAAAAGTCAGAAGATGCACTCCGGTGCCCCCTGGCAGGGAGGCCCGGAACCTTGATGGTTTTGGTAGAAAGTGCTTCCAGGGCTCGATGCTTGCCGTTTCCAGTCTTACCAGCTGTACATGGGCATGTACTTGCGAGACCTGGCCAAGGAGTTGGCCGGGTTCTCTGCTGGTCTCTCCGGGGAACCCTTGCAGAGGATCAAGTCCTTGTCCTCGGGGATCTGGGAATGCTCCAAGTTTGTCCCACGCTGCCTACGATGGCTTCGAGGCTTCGGCCTGTGTTGCGGCAGCCGGCTTCGCAGCTCGACGCCAGGCATGGCTGCAGTCATCGGACCTCGAGCCATGGGTTCAGGACAAGTTGGTCGATGTCCCTTGCTGAGGTGAGAACCTTTTTGGCAAGCCCATGACCGAGAAGGCCGCACAGCTCGAAACCGAGCACCTCACGAGGACAAGGCTGTCTAGGAAGACTTCTGCCCCTTCTCACAAAAAGAAGGGCTCGGGTAAAAAGCCTTTTTACCCGAGGAAGGGCACTGCCTACAAACAGTACCCACAGTACCAGGCCGCCCAAGCTGCCCCTCAGGGTCAGCAAGCCAAGGGGCAGGGTAATGGGCCCCGTAGGCAGAGGACTCCCAAGCCTCCGGCCCCTGCTCCCACTCAGCAGGGTGGGGGTTTTTGACTCCTTAGGCATAGCCTCTCCGTCCCTGCTCTCCCAGCCCTGCACAGGAGGTCGCCTCGCCCTTTTTGCCCACAAGTGGCCACTCATCACTGGAGACAGTTGGGTGTTGAGCATAGTCCACAAGGGCTATCTGCTACACTTCCAACAACTGCCTCCTCCATACTTTCCAGGGGAGCCTCCAAGGCCTCTCCTGCACACACATCTTCTCCTCCAGGAGCTCCAAGGTCTGTTGGTGGACAAGGGCGGTGGAGCCTGTGCCTCCCCACTTGCAAGGTCAAGGGTTCTACTCCAGGTATTTCCTGGTACCCAAAAGAACTGGTGACCTTCGGCCTATTCTAGACCTCAGAAATCTCAACAAATTCCTAGAGAAGGAAAAGTTCAAGATGCTTACTCTTGGAACACTTCTGCCCTACCTCCAGCAGGGAGATTGGCTATGCTCATTAGATCTAAAGGATGCATACACTCACAACCTCATTCATCCAGACCACAGAAAGTACCTCAGGTTCATTGTGGGAGGAAACCATTATCAGTACAGGGTACTGCCTTTTGGCCTCACCTCCGCTCCCAGAATCTTTACCAAATGCCTGGCAGTGGTGGCGGCCTACCTGAGAAATCAGGAAAGCTTTGTCTTCCCCTTTCTGGGCGACTGGCTCATAAGGGGTCAGGCTGCCAGGAGGCCCGACAGGCCACCCTTAAAACTATTGCTGTTCTTCAAAGCTTGGGGTTTGTAATAAACTTCGCAAAGTCCACTTTGCTCCCCTCCCAGAACTTGGAGTTCATCGGGGCAAGGTTGGACACACTCCTGGCAAAGGCATTCTTGCCAGAAGACAGAGCCCAAAGACTGATAAACTTAGCAAACCAGTTTCTCAGCAGGCCACTGGTCTCCACCAGACTCTGCCTGAGGCTTCTTGGCCACATGGCTTCGACAGTACATGTGACCCCCAATGCCAGGCTCCATATGAGGCCTGCACAGTGGTGCCTTCGGACTCAGTGGTCACAGGCCACAGGCAGCCTCAGAGACAGGATAAGGGTGTCCAGACAATTTCTGAACTCCCTCAGCTGGTGGCTGCACCCACCCAATCTGCTGCAAGGGGTATCTTTTCAGATTCCTGGGTTCACAGTGGTGTTGACCACGGATGCCTCCCTGCAGGGCTGGGGAGCTCATTGTCTAGGCAAGTGCACCCAGGGCCTGTGGTCTCCCTGGGAAGCAGCACAGCAGATCAATCTACTGGAACTCAGGGCTATTCGGTTAGCCCTCAAAACTTTCTCTCCTACCCTGGCTCATGTCCTAGTTCAAACAGACAACCAGGTAGCCATGTTTTATGTGAACAAGCAGGGCGGGACTGGATCCAGGCTCCTTTGTCAGGAATCACAGGACTTTTGCTTGTTTGCCCTCAAGCACAACGTGCTCCTCAAGGCTGTGTATCTCCCTGGCCAGGTTGAGCAGGATTCTGCAGCCCCACGAGTGGCAGCTCCATCCTTTGGTGGTTCAGAGGATTTTCCTGAAATGGGGACTTCCAAACATAGATCTGTTTGCCAGTCCACTGAACAAACAGCTGCCAAAGTTCTGCTCCAGACAACCGCATCCTCTGCGGATAGCAGCAGATGCTTTTCTGATCCCATGGTCTCAGGGCCTCTTGTATGCGTTTCCTCCCACGCCCTCGGTGGCCGAACCCTGTTCAAGATTCTTCAGGATACGTTTTCGGTCCTGCTGGTGGCTCCCAGGTGGCCGAGACAGCCTTGGTTTCTGCTTCAGCTGGCAGTGGATTCCCCACATCCTCTGGGGTTGCAACCCGACCTTCTCTCTCAGGATCAGGGTTCCCTTCTGCACCCCAATCTCAAAGCTCTCAATTTGATGGCCTGGAGGTTGCAAGGGTAGTTTTGGCTCCCTGGGGCCTACCTCAGGAAGTTGAAGAGGTTGTCCTAGCCTCTAGGAAACAGTCCACTTGGAAAACCTATGCTCTCAAATGGAAAAGGTTTTCTTTGTGGTGTCACCTACGTACAGAGGATCCTTTCTCCTGTACTGTACCAGTAGTGCTTCAGTACTTACTGCACTTTCCTGCCTGATCTTCAGCTAACATTTCTCTGTGACCTTCCTCCCCGCCCCCCCTCCCGTCTCTTCCTTACTGTTTTGGGGTGCGTCATCTTAAAACGGAGTGCTGGGGAGGTGTACTGTCTTCCGGTTCCCGAACCCACCAATTGGGTGAGGAACCAACAGAAGAAGCCCAGAAACAGCCAGGAGCTAGCCTGCCAGTCGGGGGCCGAGGTTTTCTTACCGGCGGGACTTGGCAGGGTGGCCGGAAAGCAGACGGCTGTGCTTAGCCCCGGGCGCCGAAGCCGCGATCTCGGCTGAACGCAGGAGGGCTGGAGTGCGCGAGGAGAAGTGCTTCTTACAAGGTAAGGGGGCCGGGGTCGTCGAGCTTCTCATTGACTACGGTGGAGATCTCGGGCCACGTGTGTGTCCTGCGGTAGGCTGCTCTTCAGGAAATCGCACGCGCGAAAGCCTGGTCGGATGAACGGCCGGGGGTTTTTCTCAGCCCGTTTTTTTCAGTTTAACGGCCTCGTTTTTCGTTCTGTCTCTTGGCATTGAGGTGCAGGCAGTATAAAGGAGCCGACTCGGTTGTACAAACAAACAAAAAAAAAGTCGATGCATGAGAGCTCATTGTTTAGGTTTGTTTGCACGGTCTGGTGAGCAGGAGTGGAAGAATTTTTGCCATTTCTCTGGATCAGGCGCAATGCCGTTGAAATCCCTCTGTTTGTTGTGTGAGTCCAAGCGAGGGGCTGTTTCTGAAGCAGGGGTCTGCAAGAGCTGTTTTAGGGAAACAGTGCCCATGGAGCAGGGCCTTGCAGAGAGTGGGGAGAGCCCAAGGGAAGGGGCTTCGGATCTCTCTGTGCCTCGGGAGCTGGGGGATACCTCCCTGGAACCACTGCCAGGGCCGTCTTCTCTGCAGGAGAGCCGGGGGTCACCGTGCCAGGTCCCAGGGGGCTTGGAGGCCATCTTCTCCCCGCAGTTTGTAGCGCTCCTTCAGCAAGCGTTTGCAGGGGCGCAGTGTAAACCTTCCCCTAGTTCGGCAGAAGGGGGTTTGTCAGAAAAGCGCCCGGGTACCCCGCTAAGCTTAGGAGGCTTAGGGATACCGGCAAAGAAGCTTCGGTCTGGAAAGGAGCCGTTTGGTCATTCCGTGTCGTCCGAATGCGTGGAGTTAGAAGACCTAGGGCAGGATTTAGAGTTGGAGGAAGACTTGGAGGAAGGAGAGATTACCGAGCAGGAGGACCAGGCCCCAGTGGTTCGGATTTTTTGCAGAGATGAGTTGCCGGCGCTCATAGCGGAGACCCTTAAGGCGCTTAATATGCCAACAGGAGGTCTGGCAGATGAGGCGGCGTTGGAAGAACCCTTGTTGCACACTTTTCGTAAGTCGCAGCAGGTTTTTCCTGTGCACAGAGTGTTTAAAGAAATGATACAAGGTGAATGGGATATGCCTGAGAGGCTGGACTGAGAGGGTCCAGAGTTAAATCTCGGCTCTATCCTTTAGCGGAGCAGGATCAGGAGTTGTTAAAATCTCCCAAGGTGGATACCACGATCTCGGCAGTTACGAAGAAAACTACTATTCCGGTTGAGGGCAGTGCTGCGCTGAAGGATGCGCAGGACAGAAAGTTGGACACCTTGTTGAAGCAGGTCTTTGATAATGCGTTGTCCCTCAGGGCGTCCATTTGTGGAGCTTGGGTAGCCAGGGCTTGTCTGCGTTTTAGCGCAGGGGCTGCAGGCTGGACAAGCGGTCGATTCGATGGCGGAAGCGGTCAGGATAGAGACGGGGCGGCTTATTTGGCTGATATTCATTATGATCTCGTTCGAGGTTTGTCCAATAGCATGGCGTCGGCGGTTGCGGCCCGGAGGTATCTGTGGTTACGGAATTGGGCGGCGGATACTTCTTCAAAATCTAGGCTTAGTAAGCGGCCCTTTAGAGGTAAGCTTTTGTTTGGTGAAGACCTGGAGAAGCTCGGGAAGGATTTGGGGGAGTCGAAAAGGGGCAGGCTCCTGGAGGATAAGCAAAAGCAAGGACGCTTGGGGCCGCCGGCTAAAGGCCAACAAAAGGAGTTTCGGCATTTTCGTTCCCCTAGGTTTGGACAGGCCCAAAGGGATCAGTTTCCCTTTCGTAGCCAGGGGTTTCGAGGCTTTAGAGGAGCGAGTAGGGGGTTTGGAGCCTCTGTCTCCAATTCCAGAAAGTCGCAATGAAGCCAGGGGGGTCCAGGCGGGGCAGGAGCCGATAGGGGGGCGCCTGCGGAGGTTTTACACTGCCTGGACCCAGATCACGTCCAATCAGTGAGTGCTGGAGGTTATCCAGGAAGGTTATGCCTTGGAACTTCGGCGTCCAGTGACCGATTCGTTCGTACTTTCTCCGTGCAGGGCGCCGACAAAGTATGCTGCCGTGGAGGAGACCCTGAAGCATCTGCTTTTCCTCGAAGCGGTGGTCCCGTTGCCTCCAGACCAATGTGGCTGCGGTCGATACTCCATTTATTTCATGGTGCCAAAGAAGGAAGGGACTTTCGGCCAATTTTGGATCTCAAGTGCATGAACCGCTGTCTCCGAGTGTCTCATTTTCGGATGGAGACGTTGAGGTCCGTCATCGTAGCGGTACACAAGGGCGAGTTCCTTACGTCGCTCGACTTGTCGGATGCGTATCTTCACATTCCCATTCGGCAGGAGCATCAGACGTTTTTGAGGTTCGCGGTTCCGATGGGACACTTCCAGTTTCAAGCTATGCCGTTTGGCCTGGCAACCGCGCCGCGGGCCTTCACCAAGGTGATGGTGGTGGCAGCGGCGTTGAGGAGACAAGGCATCCTGGTGCACCCTTATCTGGACGATTGGTTGATTCGAGCAAAGTCCGAAGAGGAGAGCGCCGCGGCCACGGGCAAGGTGGTGGTGTTCTTGGAGTCCCTCTATCTATTTATTTATTTATTTACATTCTCTTATATACCGCGCTATTCTGCATCAGTGCGGTTTATATTGAACAAACAAATTACATTGAACAGGGCATTATAACTTGGAGATAACTATTTTACAGGGAACATGGGCTATGGAGGGTTAAGTGGCTTGCCCAAGACCACAAAGAGCACCTGTGGGACTAGAAACCCCAGTCCTTCCGGCCCAAGGTTGCTGTCCTCTAGTCGGGCCAAAAGCAAGTTAAGGCCTTCTCAGACCCTGGAGTATCTGGGGGCTCGGTTCGATATGAGGGATGGAAAGGTGTTTCTTCCGCAGAGCCGGGCGCAAGGTTTGAGGTGTCTCATCCGCAAGTTTCTCCGCAGCAGGTGCCCAACGGCCTGGCACTACTTGCAGCTGTTAGGGACAATGGCGACAATCGAGGTAGTGCCCTGGGCGAGGGCGCACATGAGACCTCTACAGAGAGCGTTACTAAGACACTGGTCCCATCAGAACGACAGTCTTTCGCGGCGGTTGCCCTGTCCGCTGGAGGCGCGCCTCTCTCTGCTGTGGTGGTTACAGACAGCGTCGCTAGAGAAAGGGATGCCGTTGGAAGTATCCGAGTGGATTCCCCTGACGACAGATGCCAGTCTTTCAGGTTGGGGGGCGCATGTCCAAGGCAGGTTCGCATAGGGGGTGTGGTCCGTTCAGGAGAGGACGTGGTCCATCAATCGGTTGGAGTTGAGAGCTGTATTTCTGGTGCTGGGGGCGTTTTGGGAGTGCCTTCACGGGAAAGCCGTCAGGGTTATCTCCGACAATGCCACGGCGGTGGCGTATATCAACCGCCAAGGGGGCACAAGCAGTCAGGTGCTGGAAGCCGTAGCCAACCATTTGTTCGTGTGGGCCGAAAGGCATCTGTTGGCGGTCTCAGCGGCGCATGTCGCAGGAGTGGAGAATGTGCAAGCCGATTTTCTCATTCGGGTAAGAGTAGATTCGGGGGAATGGGCCCTTCACCCGCAGGTGTTCGAGATGTTGGTTCAGCAGTGAGGCACCCCGGTCATGGATCTATGGCGACCGTTCAAACTGCAAAGGCAAGTCGGTTCTTCAGCAGAAGGCGAGAGAGGATGTCGGAGGGCCTGGATGCTTTGGTTCAGCCGTGGCCAAGGGACCGGCTGCTCTGTGTTCCCGCTGTGGGTCTTAATCGGCTGGGTTCTTCAGCGCATCGAACTTCACAGAGGGCTGGTGGTTCTCATTGCGCCGGATTGGCCGAGGCGACCGTGGTATGCAGATCTCGTCAGACTCCTGGGGGACAAGCCTTGGAGGCTGCCAGTTCGGAAGGATTTCCTACTGCAAGGTCCGCTGTTGATGCCTCAGGTGGATCGATTCTCGCTTACGGCTTGGCTCTTGAAAGGGCAAGATTGACGGCGAGAGGTTATGCACCGGCGGTAGTGTCCACGTTGAAGGCTAGGAGGAGATTGACTTCTTTGGCGTATGTTCGAGTTTGGCGAATATTCGAAGCTTGGTGTGCAGAGCACAGTGTTTCAGCCTTACAGGCTTCCGTTCCGCAGGTACTGGCGTTTCTGCAGGCTGGATATGAGAAGGGTTTAGCGGCTGCTTCTCTGAGGGTGCAGTTGGCGGCATTGTCATGCTACCGCGGGAAGGTCAGAGGTCAAGCGCTTGGGGGTCACCCGGATGTCAAGCGGTTTTTGAGAGCGATAGTTCTTTTGCGCCCGCCGTGTAGGCAGCTAGTCCCGAAGTGGGATTTACATTTGGTTCTGGATGTTTTGGGGCAAGCACCTTTTGAGCCGTTGGCTAGGGCGTCGTTAAAGGATCTGACCTTGAAGGTGGTGTTTCTGGTAGCGATTGCTTCCGCCAGGAGGATTTCGGAGCTACAAGCGTTATCCTGTAGGGAGCCTTTCCTGTTTTTTAGTGAGTCCAAAGTAGTATTGAGGACGGTGCCATTCTTTTTGCCTAAGGTGGTGTCACTGTTTCATGTGAATCAGGTGGTGTCCCTGCCGGTGTTTGCCACAGGCGGGGAGGCTGCTGCTGGTCAACAGTTGCATAGGTTAGACATTAGGAGGGCTCTAAAGAGGTATTTGAAAGCTACCGCTTCATTCAGGAGTTCGGATAGGCTGTTTGTGGTGTTTGGGGGTCCTACCAAAGGTCAAGCGGCGTCGAAAGCTTCCATTGCTAGGTGGCTGAAAGAGGCGATTGCGTCGGCATATCTTTTAAGAGGTAGACCAGTTCTGGACGGTTTGAGAGCGCATTCGACTAGAGCACAGGCTACGTTCTGGGCGGAACGTAGTTTGGTGCCGGCGGTGGAAATTTGTCTGGTGGCTACGTGATCGTCCTTGAATTCCTTTATCATGCATTACCAGCTGGATGTGCAGGCTCAGGGAGATAACCTGTTTTGGCTCGTCTGTGCTTCAGGCGGGGGTGGCAGGTCCCTCCCGTTGATTCTGTGCACTGCTCTGTTACATCCCCATAGGTTCAGGACTAGCCTGGAGGGACGCTAAGGAAGGTGAAATTAGACTTACCTGTGAATTGTTGTTCCTTTAGGAACTCCAGGCTAGTCCTGTATCCCTCCCAGTTTTTGTGGACTAGTGCCTGAAGCAATGCGGGTATGACAGGCAAGCTTCTCGGGGAGGGTATTCCCAAGGGTGGTCCGTTGGGAGAGATGGTTATGGGGTGTGTATACCTACACTCACTCTTTTTTCCTTTCTGTCAGGAAATGGGAATCTCAGCACGTGAGATGATGGGTATGGGGTGGGCGCAAGCTTTTTTATTTTTCTGTATAGTGTCGCCCCATTTAGTTTGCTTATCGATTCGATTAAGAATATTTTGTTAAAATTGCTACTTAATTGTTGCTCTGGTGAGTTGGCTTTGTCAATAGGTTACTGATGTCGGGAGGTGGATCCGGGCTACTTATACCGGTGACATCAAAAGAAGTGACGTTTTCTCAGTCTCCAAAGCTGCTGGAGGAGGAGCAAGACCCCATAGGTTCAGGACTAGCCTGGAGTTCCTAAAGGAACAACAATTAGCAGGTAAGTCTAATTTCACCTTTCTGCATATCACTCCTGAATCTATCCCCCTTCATCCTCATCCCATGTCCCCTCATAGCAGAACTTGCTTTCAATTGAAAGCCTCTGTTCCTAGTATAGGTTTGAAACTACTTTTGTAGACAGTTTCCATTCTAATTTTTATTATATTTACTGACTAGTTTTATTTACTTACTGTATTTTTATATCTCCAGGAACAAGCAGGAATGAGTCTTCACATATGGGTATGAATCTTCACATATGGGTACGTTGGTACCGACAGAGTCTGCACGGGAACTCTCCCCAGCGTCCAATCAGAACGCTTTTGGGAGCATCCCAACACGCCTGCGTGCTGCCTTCCCACCTTTCCCAACTGCCTCTCCTCAGTTTTTGTTTTTCCACGGAGCCGGCAGGACGTTCTCCTGTCACCGCAGAAAATTCTTCCTTTATTTTTGTTTTTTCTTGTGGTCGCGTTTACCTTCCCTCGACGCACCGGTACCGCCGTTGTTTTCTTCTTCTTTTCTTCTACAAATATTTTCTTTTGTAGGGAATTTTTTCCTATTTAGTGCCTGACGGGTTTCGGCCTGCTAGGCCTCTCCACTTTCCCTCATGGAAACACCAGCCACTAGAACGTGTTTTAACTGTGGCGCTACCAAATTAGTTTTAGACACCCATAATTGGTGCCTTTCATGTTTGGGACCTGAACACCATCCGCTGGAGTGTCCCTCCTGCACTACTATTTCTAAAAGAAGTCTTCAGCATCGAGCTCAACTTGATATGCGGTTCCCCTCAGACTTGAGGGTACCAGCTACATCTTCTTTTTCACAGCATCAGGTAACCAAACAAAAGTCTGTAAAGACTAGCCAGTCCTCTGGTGGTAGATCTCATGTACATCATCGAGATGCCTCTGGGCTTGCCCCCGAGGACATATTGGCTTTAAAACCCCGGCGGGAGGCTTCCGCCTCCAAAGCATTAACGGGGTTTCAGGTTGTTCCCGGGGTTTTTACCTCGGTCAACATACCTGAGCCATGCTCGGTGGTGGTATCCGCTTTGAGCGGTGCTGGTACCCCGGCATCGGCAATGGTGCTGGATGAAACATTCCACACCGATGATCGCAGTCGAGCGCTCTCGGTATCTTCGGTGCCACTAGAGCCGCTATCGACCGATCTTCCCGCATCGGTATTGATCCCGGTACCGATGCTGGTATCCACGTCGGTGCCCTCCAGATATGCATTGATAGACTCGCTTCATTCGATGCCGAGTCTAGAATCGATCTCTAGTCTGGATGACTGGGTAGCGACTCATCTCGGTACCGACTTCAAACGGTACCGAAGACATTCTACCGATGATCAGGGTCTGCCACATTTGGTTACCTCGGTACCGATAGTGCTATCACAGACTGATCTTCATATATTGGTATCAACGACGGTACCGGTCCCGGTATCGACATCAACATCGGTGTCAGTACCTCCCATGCTCCTTTCAGTTGGCTCGCTTCCTTCCATACAGAGTTTGGAATCGATCCCTAGCATGGACGATTTGCTACCAATGAGTTGCGGTACCGGTTTTCAGCGGTACCGACCACTATCTTTCAAAGATAATCCGATGCTCCACCCCTCCAGATCTTCTATTCTACAGAATCGGAATGAACCGGTGGGTGCTAGAGCTAGTTCTTCAACAGATCTAGTTCTTCCTCCTCTTCCTCGAGGACTCCCCTCTGGGGAGATTTCTTTTCAAGCTTTTCTGCTTGATATGTCAAAGTTACTTGCCATTTCTATACCTGGTCAAGACCCTGCACCAGGGGAGACACAACCTCTAAAGATCCCCTGCAATCCAAAGGAAGTCATTATGTTTCCTTTGCATCAGACCTTGCAGGATCTCCTATTTAGAACGTGGGAAACTCCTTTAATGGTATCCCCACCTTCTAGGGCAACTGATCTTCTATACAAGGTGCCCCCTTCTCCAGGTTTTCAAAAGCCTCAGCTCCCTCATCATTCTCTTGTTGTAGAATCAGCAATGAGGCGTGTTAAGAGTACTAAGAAGCACTCTTCTTATCCGCCAGGTCGTGAGGCTAAGACTTTAGATGCCTTTGGACATCAAACTTTCCAGGTATCCATGTTTTCAGCAAGAATCCTTTCATATATTTTCTATATGGGATTATCTCTTGAGGAGGTCACAAAAGATTTACTACTTTTGACCCCTTTTCTCCAAGAGCCTAAAAGAGCAGACTTTTCTATATTAGTCAATCATGCTCAAAATATTTCTAGGTTCCTTACTCGTGCTTCCCTGGACTCTTTTGAGTCTGTTAGCAGAACGTCTGCTATAGCCATAGGGGCACGACATAAAGCCTGGCTCCAAGCTTCAGACTTGGACAAATGCATACAAGATGGACTGGGAAATACTCCTTGCACGGGAGAGAATCTCTTTAACAAGGAGACTTTACTCCAAGCTGCTCAATTAACCACTGACACTATTGCTTTCAGAGGCTTGTCTGTGCCTTCCTCTATCCCAGTTTGTAGAAAATCTACTAACAAGCTTTGTTCCCTTAATGGGAGAAGGTTTTATTCATCTTCTACCCATCATACAGATGTTCCCAAACAGGGGAAACAACCAACCAGGCTCAGGAAATCACAACCTCAACGGGTTCAGCAAACCCAGCAGCTGCAGGGTTGCTGATAGACTCTTCACTGAATCCTTCTTCCTGTTTGAAGTTTAGAACCTGTAGTTTGCTTCTTCCCATTACAAGCATCTACATCTGTTCCATCCTAAAATTTACACATGTCTCTCTTAAGGAGACATTCTGACTTTTAGCTCAAAGAGCTTCTTAAGATGATTATGCTTTACAGGTAGTAAAGTTACTCCTCGTCCTCTCAAGTACACAGAGGAGTAACAACTGTCAATAAGGTTGCTATGCCTTTACCTTTGACTTTTTCTCCTGTATCACCATTTCTCATATTACTTTTTCAAAGATTTACTCCACCGTAAGTCTTTCTTTTCAACTCTGTCCCTCCTACTAAGACATTTGGTCTGTAAGAGTGACACCACTTTACTGAAGGCTTATCCTAAAGCCCTAGGTTTTATTTCAGAGTTGTCTCCCCCTTGCATTCTTGGTTTTCCTGGCAGCTTCTCAGACAATAACGGAGTCTTACCACTCCTACTTATGTCTGTATGTCTTTTCCAATCTTGGGACCTAAGATTTCTTCTGCTGCCCTATCAATAGTTAGAACTGCAGGGGCTCTTACTGGTTATACCACTGACTTGCTGACCAAGCAACCAGGGCTTGTTCTCCAATTTCAATTATTTCTGGCCTTACTACTAAGTCCCAGACGGGTTAAGAACCTTTTCTGGCTATTGTTGCAGACACATCACCTTACCTTCTATCCTTAGCCTTCCCCAATCCTTGGGCTTGGTGGAGTAGTTCAGGATACCTACTGGCTCTTAAACAGCCAGTTTTTTCTTCTAATTAACCTGCAACATGCTCTCTGCATCTCTACAGAGCAGCTCTACACTGTGGGGCCTTGTTAGAGAGCACATAATCCAGATGGTTAGGAAGGGCTTTACCTAGTCATGTCTACTCGGTTCTCCCTGCCCTTACCATTTCCATTAAAGTCTTCTTAAATAAAGGACACAAGCCTTTAATAAAGTGAAGACCTAAACAATTATCCAATTCCCTGGATTGGTTCACATCTCCAGGGTACCCCTTCACCAGGGATGTTTTTTTCTTTCAGTATAGCCAGTCCTTGTCTGTATTTTCCTTCCATCCTCAATTCTTCATGGCGTAATCCATATTGAGCACAAGAATGCACCATACTCATTTTACCCTCATAAAGGGTAAATATGGTTTTTTATTTCATTGCATCTTTTTTTCCAGCTGCCTGCTGGAGTTATGGAAGGATTCAGACTTACTGTCTGCAGATTAAAAACATCCTCTGTATTTTCAGGTAGGTCTCCATTCCTGGCTATTCAGGGGCTAGAGTTCTTAGAGAACTCTAGACTTCTCCTTGCCAGTGAAAGAGCTCCCTTGGCTTTCCTACTCATAACCAGGGAGTATGGATTCTCTAAATATCTTCTCAAGCAGGTATCTCCCTTCTTGTTATTAGATGAATCTTTCTCTCTCCACATACCCTATGTGCGGATATATATATATAGATGTATGTATATGGTCATCTGAATGTCTGTGCCCATATATACTGATGCAGAATAGCGCGGTATATAAGAGAATGTAAATAAATATATACATATTTAATGGATATATCTGTATTTATCTATATATATATGTATTGCAATATATGATAGTGGGTAGTTCTCCAGGACCAAGCAGGAAGTCAGCCCTCACATATGGGTGTCATCGATGCCGATGAAGCCTCAGCGGAGCATTTCCCCAGCTTTCCATGAAAGCCTTTGGGAATGCAGGCACGCATGCGCGGTTCCCTTCCTGCCTAAAGGTGCCATCTTACCTCAGTCTCTCTATTTCCGAGAAGCCCACCTGACGTGTGTCCTGTCATCCCGGATAAAAGTTTGATTTTTTCGGCGATTCTCACTATTTTGCTTCTCCAGTTCGACGCTGGTTCCCCTCCTGCCGGGTTCGGTACACCGGTATCGAGCCCGTTTTCTTTATATTCGGTTTTTGCCCTTCGTAGCTGGCGTTCGCGCCCTTTTTTGCTTTTTCCCTGGAAGGCTGGTCCTTTGACGTTGCGGGGTCTCTCTTTTCCCTGATGGCTTCCAGCGGTTTTAAAAAGTGTGATCGGTGTAAGAAGTTGATGTCTCTCACCGACACACACGACTGCTGCCTTCGGTGCCTCGGTCCTGACCACGACCCTAAGACATGCGGACCGTGTGGGAAGATGTCTTCCAAGGCACTGCGAAGTTGCCAGCAGCAGAAAGAAAGGCTTTTCTCTGACTCAGCCTCCGGCCGGGTCCGGACCTCGTCTGAGGCCTCGACATCTCGGGATTCGGATCCCGAGCGCTGTCATGGCTCCTCGGACAGGGGGTCCCCCGACCGGGAACGCAAGAGGAAGAAGCGGCTCGTGAGGGCGTCGGAGGAGGAGGTCCCTGGCTCCTCAAGACCACGTCTAAGACCCCCGACCGTTGCCCCAGGCCCGTGGAACAAGAGAAGCCTGCCAAAGTTCCTCGCGTGGAGCTGGAGTCTGCTGGACACGTAAGCCCTGTGGGCCTCGAGGACTCTCCTCCCAGAGAGCCAACGTTGGGCCCGGCGCCGCCGGGGCCCGAGTCGGTGGCTGCTGCGTCTCCCGAGCTGAGTCTCAGGATGACAGCCTTGGAGTGCAGACTGTCTGCCTTCATGGAGCAGCAGCGGGCACTGATGGCCAGCCTGTCTGGTGCATCTGCCCTGACCACCGGGACATCGAAGTCGACCCCGGAGACAGAGCCGATACTCGAGACCATGATGGCTCAAGGTCGACCTCGGTCGCAGTCTCCCTCGAACTCCCGTTCGGGACTGAGGGCATCGACGCTGGTGCCTCCGGTGTCGGGGCGGGTGCTCCAGGGCCCCGCGGGGTCGGATCCTGACTCCTCATCGGACAAGTCTGCCTGCGAGACGGAGGATGAGGACTCCCCCGACACTTTCAAGACTCAGTGCGTGTTGTCGGACTCACCGCAGTCTGAGCCCCGGAGTAGATCCCCCTCCGGGAGGATACCCAGTTCTCGGAGTTTGTCCAGGATATGGCCACCGCGCTGGCTATCCCGGCGGACCCTGAGGAAGAGCCTTGAGCCGAGGAGCTCGGGAGGCCTTTACTGTCCTGGTTCCTCTGATGCTGGAACGGCTCCTCTTCCGGATGTGGGAGGCAGCGGCCTCGGCGCCGGTTCTAAGCAAGCGGGTCGATTCGATTTATCGACTCCGGAAGAGCCCTGGCTTTCAGAAGGTGCAGCTACCACACCATTCCATGGTGGTGGAATTGGCCATGCATTGTTTGAAAAGTCAGAAGATGCACTTTGCGGTGCCCCTCGGTAGGGAGGCCCGGAACCTCGATGGTGTTGGTAGAAAGTGGTTCCAGGGCTCGATGCTTGCATGCTGTGTCCAGTCTTATCAGCTGTACATGGGCATGTACTTGCGAGACCTGGCCAAGGAGTTGGCCTGGTTCTCAGCTGGTCTCTCCGGGGAGCCCTTGCAGAGTTAAGTCCTTGTCCTTGGGGATTCGGGACTGCTCTAAATTTATGTCCCGCGCTGCCTACGATGGCTTCGAGGCTTCGCCCTGAGTTGCGGCAGCTGGCATCGCAGCTCAACGCCAGGCATGGCTGCAGTCATTGGACCTCAAGCCATGGGTTCAGGAAAAGTTGGTCGATGTCCCTTGCCGAGGTGAGAACCTTTTTGACAAGCCCATGGCCGAGAAGGCCGCACAGCTCGAGACCGAGCATCTTACAAGGACAAGGCTGTCTAGAAAGACCTCTGCCCCTTCTCACAAGAAGAAGGCCTCGGGTAAGAAGCCCTTTTTACCCGAGGAAGGGCACTGCCTACAATCAGTACCCTCAATATCAGGCTGCCCAAGCTGCACCTCGGGGTCAGCAAGCCAAGGGGCAGGGTAATGGACCCTGTAGGCAGAGGACCCCCAAGCCTCCGGCCCCTGCTCCCACTCAGCAGGGTGGGGGTTTTTGACTCCTTGAGCGTAGCCTCTCAGTCCCTGTTCTCCCTACCCTGCACAGGAGGTCGCCTCGCCCTCTTTGCCCACCAGTGGCCTCACATCACTTGGGACAGTTGGGTGTTAAACATAGTCCACAGGGGCTATGCACTACATTTTCATCAACTGCCTCCGCCATATTTTCCAGGGGAGCCTCCAAGGCCTCCCCTGCACACAGATCTTCTCCTCCAGGAGCTCCAAGGTCTGTTGGTGGACAGGGCGGTGGAGCCTGTGCCTCCCCACTTGCAAGGTCAAGGGTTCTACTCCATGTATTTCCTGGTACCCAAAAGAACCGGTGGCCTTCGACCTATCCTAGACCTCAGGAACCTCAACAAGTTCCTAGAGAAAGAAAAGTTCAAGATGCTTACTCTTGGAACACTTCTGCCCTACCTCCAGCAGGGAGATTGGCTATGCTCCTTAGATCTAAAGGATGCGTACACTCACATCTTCATTCATCCAGACCACAGGGAGTACCTCAGGTTCATTGTGGGAGGAAACCATTATCAGTACAGAGTACTGCCTTTTGGCCTAACCTCTGCCTCCAGAGTCTTTACCAAATGCCTGGCAGTGGTGGCGGCCTACCTGAGAAATCGGGGAATCATTGTCTTTCCTTATCTGGACGACTGGCTCATAAGAGGTCAGACATGCCAGGAGGCCCGACAGGCCACCCTCAGAACTATTGCTCTTCTTCAAAGCTTGGGATTTGTAATAAACTTCGCAAAGTCCACTTTGCTCCCCTACCAGAACTTGGAGTTCATAGGGGCAAGGCTGGACTCTGTCCTGGCAAAGGCATTCTTGCCAGCAAACAGGGCCCAAAAACTGATGGACTTAGCAAATCAGTTTCTCAGTGGGTCAGTGGTCTCCTCCAGACTCTGCCTGAGGCTGCTTGGCCACATGGCCTCGACAGTTCATGTAACCCCCAATGCCCGACTCCATATGCGGCCTGCACAGTGGTGCCTTTGGAGTCAGTGGTCACAGGCCACAGGCAGCCTTAGAGACAGGATAAGGGTGTCCAGACCTTTCCTGGACTCCCTCAGCTGGTGGTTGCACCCACCCAATCTGCTGAAAGGGGTGCCCTTTCAAATTCCTGGGTACACGGTGGTTCTGACCACCGACGCCTCCCTGCAGGGCTAGGGGGCTCATTGTCTGAACAAGTGCACCCAGGGCCTGTGGTCTCCTTGGGAGGCTTCACAGCAGATCAATCTTCTAGAACTCAGGGCTATTCGTTTAGCACTCAAAGCTTTCTCTCCTGCCCTGGCTCATCAATCGGTCCTGGTTCAGACAGACAACCAGGTAGCCATGTTCTTTGTGAGCAAACAAGGTGGGACTGGGTCCAGACTCCTTTGTCGGGAGGCTCAGGACCTTTGCTCATATGCCCTCAAGCACAATATGCTTTCAAGTCTGTGTACCTTCCAGGCCAGGAAAACTACCTGGCCGACAGGCTGAGCAGAATTTTGCATCCCCATGAGTGGCAGCTCCATCCTTTGGTAGTTCAGAAGATCTTCCTGAAATGGGGTCTTTCTTTGATAGATCTGTTTGCCAGTCCACTGAACAAGCAACTGCCAAAGTTCTGCTCCAGGCAACCGCATCCTCTACGGATAGCAGCAGATGCTTTTCTGATTCCCTGGTCTCAGGGCCTCCTGTATGCGTTTCCTCCCACGCCCTTGGTGGCCCTAACTCTGTTCAAGATTCTTCAGGACAAGGACTTGGTCCTGCTGGTTTCTCCCAGGTGGCCGAGGCAGCCTTGGTTTTCACTTCTACTTCAGCTGGCAGTGGATCCCCCACTGCCTCTGGGGTTGCAACCTGACCTCTCTCAGGAACAGGGTTCCATTCTGCACCTCAATCTCAAAGCTCTCAATTTGATGGCCTGGAGGCTGCAAGGGTAGTTTTGGCTCCCTGGGGCCTACCTCAGGAAGTTGAGGAAGTTGTCCTAGCCTCTAGGAAACAGTCCACTAGGAAAACTTATGCTTTCAAATGGAAAAGGTTTTCTGTGTGGTGTCACGTACATACAGAGGATCCCTTCTCCTGTTCTGTACCAGTAGTGCTTCAGTACTTACTGCACTTATCAGATCAAGGACTTAAGTCCAATTCCGTTCGGGTCTACCTCTCAGCTCTAGCAGCTCACCACTCACTGGTGGAAGGATATTCTCTTTCGGGTCACCCCTTGGTGTCCCGGTTTCTCAGGGGCTTGCTATTGCTCAAGCCTCCAATCCGTCCTCCTGCTCCTGAGTGGGAGTTGAATGTGGTCTTGCAGCAGTTGACTCGCCCACCTTTTGAGCCAATGGCTACTTGCCCTCTATGCTTCCTGTCCTGGAAGACTCTCTTCCTGATAGCCCTCACCTCGGCCAGGCGAGTGAGTGAGCTTCAGGCCCTGGTCTGTTACAGGCCTTACACCAGGATCTATAGGAACAGGGTAGTCCTCAGGACTCATCCTAAGTTCCTCCCAAAAGTTGTCTCCTCTTTCCACCTCAACCAGGAGGTGGTTCTTCCAACATTCTTCCCTAGGCCTCATGCAAGCCTGGCTGAAAAATTTCTGCATACCCTGGACTGTAGGAGGGCCTTATCCTTCTATCTTGACTGTACGCAGGGGCATAGAAGGGCTACTCAGCTCTTCGTATCCTTTGACCCTAATAAGTTGGGGTTGGCTGTGTCCAAGTGTACCTTGTCCATCTGGGTGGCTGACTGTATCACCTGGGCTTACAAGGCGGCTGACCTTCCTTTGCAGGGTAGGGTCACGGCCCACCGTGTCAGGGCAATGGCTGCCTCAGTGGCTCATCTCCGCTCTGTACCGTTGGTAGACATCTGCAGGGCTGCAACTTGGTCTTCAAGCCAGACATTTGCGGCCCATTACTGTCTGGAGAGGGAGTCCCGTAGGGACAGTGCTTTTGGCCAGGCAGTACTCCTGAATCTCTTTGAGGTTTGGGCTACCGGTGGAGGTTGTGTCAGTGCAAAGCCTTTCTTTGATGCTGGGACTAGAGGGAGTTCTCTTGTTCAGCCTGGGTTCCTCGGTAGCCTAGAGCTAGGGAGTCACCCATATGTGAGAACTGACTTCCTGCTTGGTCCTGGAGAAAGAGTAGTTACTCACCTTCCAGGAGCAGCAGGAATCCTTCCTGGAGAAAGAGTAGTTACTCACCTTCCAGGAGCAGCAGGAATCAGTCCTTCCAGGAGCAGCAGGAATCAGTCCTCACAACCCTCCCTCCTCCCCTGGGAGTTGCAGTTGTACATAGTTTATTTTACATTTTTGTGTGCTGTTCTTAGCTATGTCATTTGACTGAGGTAAGATGGCACTTTTAGGCGGGAAGGGAACCGCGCATGCGTGCCTGCATTCCCAAAGGCTTTCATGGAAAGCTGGGGAAATGCTCCGCTGGGGCTTCATCGGCGTCGATGACACCCATATGTGAGGACTGATTCCTGCTGCTCCTGGAGAACACCTGTTACAGGTGAGTAACTACTCTATATAGGTCTATATACTGTTTTCTGTCTGCCTGCCTATATATATAGACATCTGTATATCTGTATATCTATATCTATATCTTCCCCTGCGGGCCCGACAGATAATCTCTATCCCTTTCCATGCTGTCCCAGCATACGTAGGGTTCTCCATAATCAACCACTTCCTGTGGTAGTTTAGGGGGTTTTGTACCATGACCTTCAGTTTAGGTATATCTGAAGCCCTCCATATACTCTCTCTTTCCTACATGATTTCAATTAGGAAGGACTTTCTTAATCTTCAGAAAATGGGAGGCTACAATGCCTTATGCTCCTATCCTTCTTTGTTATCGGATATAGGGATCTTCGAAGCTCCCCTTCTCCTATAAGAACTATGTCTCTTTAAAGTCAAAAGAGCTTCAGTCTTATCTAATAGGGACTTCCGCGTTTCCCGCAAAGTCCTGCCTCATTGAACTACCCCAGTAACAGGTGATCTCTGGGAACAGCAGGATTAAGTCTTCACAACCCATCCACCTCCCGTAGGAGTTGCATTTCTCTATCTCTATCTTTCGCTTTCTCTCTCTCTCTCTTTGTCTCAGCTTTAAAACTTAACTGAGGAGAGGCAGTTGGGAAAGGCGGGAAATCAGCACGCAGGCGTGTTGGGATGCTCCCAAAAGCGTTCTGATTGGACGCTGGGGAGCGTTCCCGCGCAGACTCCGTCGGTACCGACGTACCCATATGTGAAGACTGATTCCTGCTGTTCCCAGAGATCATCTGTTACAGGTAAGTAACTGTGCTTTTTCCAAGGATAAGCAAGATATAGAGTCCTCATGTCACTGGACAGAGCCTGGGTCTGAGAAAATGTAAATTTATTTATTTTATTTTATTTACATTCTCTTATATATCGCGCTATTCTGCATCAGTGCGGTTTACATTGAACAAACTGAAATTACATTGAACAGGGCATTATAACTTGGAGATAACTATTTTACAGGGAACATGGGCTATGGTGGGTTAAGTGGCTTGCCCAAGACCACAAGGTAAAGACTCTCCAAGGTGATAAAACATTCTAGTGTCTAGTGTGGTGAGCTGCACATATGTGGATCCTCCCTTACTGTCATTGTCCCACAGGGTCATCTTGGTTCTTTATTCCATAGAGCTCGAAGATAACATTGTTGCTCAGTTCCTCTCCCGGGCATTCTACAACAGCTTCGAGCCAGCAGCTCAAGTAGCAGCAGCCGGCATTGGTTGCACTCCTGTTCCAGCAGATGGAGACTGAGCCTTCAAATTTTATGATGTCACCACTTAAGGAGGGAGGGACAACTCCCTCTAGACCCAGTACAGCTCCGTCTCCAGCAGGTAGAAGGAGCTCAGTGCAGTGGCTCTGCACTGGAGAGACGATTAGCTTATAGCGGAAATTTAAAGTTAAAATTGTTACCATTTGGTGTAGCAGTACCCGATTTAAAAAAAAAATAAAAAATACAGACTGAAGAGGAGTACTCTCCCTCTCCATCAGCGGCGGCAGCAGCAGCTGGACCCCTCCTGGGGAGTGCACACCGTTCAGTCGGCTGGTTACCCTCAGTGAGCCTAAGGGGTGTCAAGGTCAGGCTGCGGGGTCCTGTTTAGTTGAGCCTTCCACTCCCGACGGTAGTGCACAGGTAGGAAGCTCCTGGGGTTTTGGTCGTCAATGTTTAGTGGTTTATGGTGCACTTCGCTGCCTCACATTTTCACAGCAGGGGAAAAGCAGGATTCGGACCCTCGGAATGTGCAAATCGGCATGTATGGCATGCGGCTCGCGGCACATTTGGCTTTCGAGTTCCGGGGTATGCCACGGGTGTGAAGCAGGAGAAGGCTCGATTCATCTCTGCTCTCGGGGGGAGGATCTGAGGGCAGTGAGCTCTCCTGACTAGACGCCTCCACAGAACAGCGGGGAAGCATTCTCCACGTTGGCAGCCCAGGTTTTTTCGGCAGGAACCAAGGCCATTTTAGATGTCTCGGCTCCAGCAGCGGCAAGTGGGGGAAGCAGAAAGGATTTAGTTCCCATGCTGCTTCAGAAGCCTGGAAAGCCAGGCAGAGAGCTGCAAAAGTAGGGGACCGTAAGAAAGGTTTTCAATGAGGAGAAATTTTCTCCGGAGTTTGTACTTTTGCTCCATAAGGCATTTTGCCTCAAACAGGGAAAGTCTGGGGACAGCAGGAGAGCATCTACCCCCCCCCCCCCTTTTGGTGCGGGAAGCCTCTGGGTGCTGGGGGAGTGGGAACAACAGAGGTAGACCAGGACTTGGCTCAAGAGCTGCAGGCTGATGACCGGAGCTTGGGGGAGCCTGACTCGGAGTCCAACTCATCAGACGGGGCCGTGAGGACCCTTCGGGATACCAGTCTCCTGGGGTTCCAGCAGAACCAGGGGACGTGGAGGTCCCTCAGGATGAAGACCCCTCCATAGAACGTGTATTTCGGCGGGAGGTGCTGCCGCTACTTATCACACAGGTACTAGCTGCGTTAAATATTTCTCAATTACCTCAGGAACCGGAGGTTCTGCTCGAGGATCCTCTGTCCAAGGTATCAGGAGATTGGAAATGGCCTTTCCAGTCCATCAGGCACTCAAACAGATGATGGAGCTCGAGTGGGAGGTTCACAAAGCGGGACTGTGGGGAGGTCATGCAATGGCGTGAATTTGTCCCCTCCCATCGGAAGAAAAGGAGTTGCTGAAGGTCCCTAAAGTGGATGCACTAGTAGCGGCCGTGACCAGAAAGACTACATCCAGTTGAGGGTGCTGCTGCCCTTAAGGATGCACAGGATAAGAAGCTGGAGATATTGTTGAAACAGGCTTTCGAGGTAAATGCCCTAGCACTTCGTTTTGGTGTGCGGAGCATATGTAGCTCGGCACTGCATGTGTTGGTCTCAAGGAATCATGGGGGGAATGTCCCCCTTGGAGACGGCTCAGCTGGAGTCCAGCTGTGCATATTTGGCAGATGCCTTTTATGAACTGCTAAGGGCCTCTTCCAAGAGCATGCTGAGAGTGGTGGTGGCGGCGTGCCTCTTCTTGTGGCTTCACAATTGGTCGGCGGACATGTCCTCCAAAGCCCGTCTTGGTCTGCTTCCCTTTAAGGGGAAGTTGCTCTTTGGGGAGGCGCTGGAAAAACATTTCAAGGAGCTTGGAGAAGCAAAGCCAGTTCGACTTCTGGAAGATAAGCCAAAGACCAGTAAGAATCTGCTTCAGGTTAAGGGTCCTCAGAGTTTCTGGAGGACTAGGGCGAATCAGTTTGCCCCTTATCCAAGACTCAATATCCCGTTCGGGGGGCAGCCCTTTCGCAGGAGTCACAGGGGTGGCCAAGGTTTCTACTCTGGTACTTCCGCAGTCATAAGAAGCCCCAATGAAATTTGAGGTACTCAGGTGGAGTTGATCCTTGTAGGCGGCAGGCTGTGTCGTTTTATTTCATAGTGCAGAGCACCAGGCAAGCAACAGGCGGTTCAGGATACATTACAACATCTCCTCCGTCTCGAGGCTGTGGTCCTGGTGCTCACCAACCAATTAAGAACCAGCCGATACTCCATTTACTTTGTAGTTCCCAAGAAAGGAAGGGTTGTTTCGGCCCATCCTTGACCTAAAAGGGATCAACAGAGTGTTATGGGTGCCGCACTTCCGGATGGAGACTCTTTGCTCCATGATTCAGGCGGTGCGGCAGGGGGAGTATCCTACGGCACTGGATCTGACAGAGGTGCATTTACATGTGACGATCCTTCTAGAACATCAGCGCTTCGCAGTGCCGATTGGTCATTTTCAGTTTCAGGCTCTTCCATTCGGCCTGGCCATCGCTCCACGCACGTTTACCAAGATCATGGTAGTCATGGCAGCAGCATTAAGGGGTGTTTGGTGCACCCCTACTTGGATGACAAGCAAAGTCAGTCGAGGAAAGTGTCGTCTGAACATGACAGGTGCTTGAGATGCTTTGCAGTCTTGGTTGTGTAGTTAACCACAGGAGCAGGTTGACTCCATCACAAGACCTTCTGTACTTGGGAACACTTTTCGACACAGCACAGGGGTAAGTGTATCTTCCCCTAGACCAGGCTCAGAAACTTCAGTATCAGATTTGCCTCCTATTGAGCCTGGCGGCGCCCTCAGCATGGCAATACTTGCAGATCCTGGTATCGATGCCAGTGATGTTGGATTTGTTTCCTTGGGTGCGAGCGCACATGAGGTCATTGCAGAGGTCTCTCCTGTCCCGATGGTCCCCTCAGCTTCATCCAATGTCCAAGCTGTCGCCCTGTCTGCAGGACACACGAGCCAGCCTTCAGTGGTGGCTAAGTCCTACAAATCTTCTGGCCGGGATGCCCCTGGAAACGTTGGTATGGATGGTAGTGATGATGGACGCCAGTCTGGCGGGCTTGGGGGGCATTGCCTTGCCCAGGTGGCGCAGGGCTAGTGGACAACAGAGTAGCAGCAGTGGTCCATCAACCAGCAGGAAATGCGAGCTGTGTTCTTGGCACTTCAAGCCTTTCAGAGGCTCATCCAGAAGAAGGCCATGCGTGTGTTCTCAGACAATGCCATAACAGTAGCTTACATCAACCACCAAGGCGGCACTGGGAGTGCAATGTTGGCGGGGGGAGATCAGACTGCTTTTTCAGTGGGCGGAGCTGAATCTCCTGGCGCTGTCGGCGGTGCATGTAGCAGGAAAAAAACATCTGGGCAGACTATCTCAGTCGGCAGAGGTTGGATGCCGGGGAGCGAGCCTTACGGGACTCCATCACGTAGGGAAGGGGAACGCTGGTCATGGATCTGATGGCAACCGCAACAAATGCCCAAAGCGCCTCGCTTCTTCAGTCGACGCAGGGAAAGGATGTCAGAGGGCCTCGATGCTCTGACACAAATCTGGCCGACCGAGGTGATTCTATGTGTCTTTCCCCCTTGGCTGCTCATAGGCTGTGTGATTCAGAAGATTGAGACGCATCGCAGCTTCGTGATTCTGTTGGCTCTGGATTAGCCACACCGGCCTTGGTATGCCAACTTGACTCAACCGTTGGTAAGGAACCCTGGCGGCTGCCGGCCAGAACTGATCTTCTTGAGCATGGGCCGATCCTCATGCTTCAGGTGGATTGATTCTTGCTTACGGCCTGACACTTGAAAGGGCACGGCTGAGGAAGAGAGGCTACTCTTCGCAGGTGATTGCAACCTTGCAGGTGCGGAGGAGATTTATCTCGCTTTCTTACGTGCGGGAGTGACGTGTCTTTGAGGACTGGTGTTTCCAGGCCCTTATGGCATCTCTGCCGCAGATCTTAGCCTTCCTTCAGGCCAGAGTGGATAAGGATCTTGCCCTCAACTCATAGTGGGTTCAGGTGAAGGCGCTAACATGCTAATAGGAGCACGTGCAAGGGGTCTCACTGGCAGCCCATTTGGATTTGGTTTGGTTCCTGTGAGCCGTAAAGAATTTGCGACTGCCTTGGTGTGCAGTGGTGCCAGCTTGGGACCTTAACCTCCTACTCTACGCGTTAGTGGAGGCTTAGTTTGAGCCACTGGAAACAGCAACCCTTCAGGACCTTACATTAAAGGTGTGTTCTTGGAGGCAATCTGCTCGGCGAGACATGTTTCAGAGCTTCAGGCACTCTCTTGTTGGGAGCCCTTTCTGGCGTTTGCCAAGGAAAAGGTGACAGTGCGGATGGTGCCGTCCTTCCTGCCTAAGGCAGTCTCTGCCTTTCATATGAATCAGGCAGTGGTCTTGCCGGCAATTCCAGCTTCAGCGGACCGACATTTGCACAAGTTGGATGTTTATAGGGCACTTAAGTGCTATATTGGGCATATACAAGAGTTCAGTGTTTCCGATTTTCTCTGTTCTTCATAGGGGTATGCATAGAGGACACATGGCTTCTAAAGCCTTCATAGCATGTTGGGTTAAAGAGGCCACCATGTCGGCATATCTGCTACGAAACCGTAAGTTGCCAGAGGAGCCTGCTGGCTCATTCCATGCGGGCACAAGCTTCTTCCTGGGCCGAGTGTAGTTTCGTGCCAGTGGGGGAGATTTGCAAAGCAGCTACTTGGTCATCATTGCATACTTTTGTTCGTTGTCATTGCTTCGATGCGCAGTTTGAGGTGTGGGTTTTGCAGGCCGGATTTGTGGGTCCCTCCCTAGTTTGAGTACTGCTCTGTTACATCGCAGGAGTCTGGCCTGGACCAGAGGGACGATATGGAAGGTAAAATTAGACCTTACCTGCTAATTTTCTTTTCTGGTCCAGGCCAGAACCCACCCTGTTTAGTGTGGATAGGCGAGGCGGCATTTATTTATTTATTTTATTTATTTGTGTGCTTTTCTATACCGCCCCTTCCAGAGATCAAGGGCGGTTTACAAGGAACTTAAAACAACAATACAGCAGAACAGTGCAATATTGCATTACATTAAACATTAAGTATTACATAAGAACTATGATACATGGAAAACAGTGTGTAAGCTATTAATAAAAGGAACATAACTATGTTACAAGGAACCAAAAATGGCAAGTTATTTACATGGTTAGCAAGAGTTATTTGCAGTCATAAGTACAATATTGGGAGGATGCTGACTTGAGGGGATATTCAAATGAAGTCTGGATTTAGGTGGGGTAAACTTGTGTTTGGTTAGTTGTATGTTCTTGTGTAGTAAATTTGATTTCAGGTTGTAGGTTGCTATAGTGTTGAGTAAAGAGGTAGGTTTTTAGTTCCTTCCTGAAAGATGTGAGATCCTTAATCTCTCTTAGGTTTAGGGGCAGTTTATTCCATTGGCTGGGAGCATAAAATGAAAAGGCAGTGTTGGAGGTTATTTGTTTTGATTTTGTCACGGCAATGGGAATTAGTAGCATGTTGAGGTTAGTTTTTCTTCTAGTTCTGTTTTCTTGTGGGGTTTGAAGTAGAGTTGCCAACTGTGATGGGGCTAGGTCATTAATGAGTTTAAAAGTTGTGACAAGTGTTTTATATTGAATCCTACTATAAATGGGTAGCCAGTGAAGAGCGTATAGGATAGGAGAAATGTGATCGAATATTTTAGCTTTAACAATGATTCGAGCAGTGACATTCTGAGCTCTTTGAAGGATGTGTAAATTCTTTTTGGATGTTCCTTGGAGGATGCCATTGCAGAAGTCTAAGTGTGGCATAATGAGAGCCTGGACAACTGTTCTGAAATCGTTGATGTCAATGAGGGGTCGGAGTTGCTGTATGGTTCTCAGTTTGAAAAATATAGTTTTGGCAGTCTGTTTTATGTGATTAGTCATGCTTAGGGTTTTGTCTAGTGTCACTCCAAGGTATTTAATTTCAGATTTGACTGGTAGAGTAATGTTCAGAATGTTGATGGAAGTTGGGGGGGTGAAGGTGGTATTTCTTGTTACGAAGAGTGCTTCAGTCTTTTTGTAATTAATATCCATATGGATAGAGTGGAGCCATTTTTCAGCTTCAGAGAGGCAGGAGGCGATATTGAGGAAATTAAGGTTAGTTATGTCTAAAGGAGCGAACAGCATGATGTCGTCCGCATAGATAAAATATCTTAGATTGTGACGTTGAAAGATTGCACAAATAGGTTGTATATAGAGGTTAAAAAGTAATGCAGAGAGTGAGGATCCTTGTGGGATACCACGTTCTTGTGGGAATGGTAGTGAGGGGGAATGGTCTAAATGGACATATTGGAAGCGATTAGAAATGTAGGACTTAAACCAGTTCAAAGTGGTATCTTTCAAACCTAGTTGTGATAGCCTAGATAAGAGGGTATTATGGTCAACACTGTCAAAAGCTGAGGAAATGTCAAGGAATATGAGTAAGAAGGTCTGCTTTGTGTTATCAATACCTCGGATAAGTGAATCAAGAAGGGATATGAGTAAGGTTTCTACTCCGTGATAAGAGCGGAAACCATACTGGTACTCATCCAAAGGGAAGTTGGTATCAATATGATCTTGGAGTTGTATCTGGGCTACCTTTTCAATGATTTTGGCTAAAAAAGGTATGCTGGCAATGGGGCGGTATGAGGATGGGTCTGAACTGTTAAGGGTTTTATTTTTTAGTAAAGGGCGAATCGCCGAGTATTTCAGATCATCTGGCATGTAACCTTGAAGTAGGGATTGATTTACCAGTTTCAAGATGTATGGAGCTAGTTCGGATTTTGTTGCTTTAACCCAAGATACCGGGCATGGGTCCAGTAGTGAAGTGGTAGTATTGAGGTTTGATATAATCTCAAGCAGTTGTTTGTTGGAGATTGTATGGAATGAGCTCCACTCAGTGATGGAATTTGGTGTAGGAGAGGTTAGGATAATGCTTGGACGGGCGCTTAGTTTGAGCTTATTGGCAAAATGGTTTGCAAGGAGTTGTGGATCTATTGGTGTTTTATTAGGGGTGTTATCGGGAACCTTAGTTAGAGATTTAATAATCTCAAAAAGTTCCCTAGGTCTATTGATGGACTTAGATAATGTTTTGGTGTAGAATAGCCTTTTTGTGTTGTTAATGGCTTCCTTGTATGTTTTAAGGCTTGAGAAATATTGAACCCTGAGTTCAGATGTTTTTTTCTCTCTCCATTTAGTCTCTAATTTCCGAAGGTTTTTCTTTAGTGTAGCAAGTTCAGAGGTGTACCATTTCTCGGACAAGCTAGATCTAGATTTTCTTTTATTAGAAGTTGAATATTTAGCTTCTGATTCAATAATAGAGTTCCAGGTAGAAACAAATTCGTTAAGATTATTTGACGTACTGTCTAATTTTGGAGAAATAGATTCTAAAAAACTTTCTTTGTTGAACTGGCGAAAACTTTGTTTTGTGCATTTGGCGTTATTGTGAGTAGAGTTGGTGGGTTGGAATGGAAGAGAGAAATGTATCAGGAAGTGATCTAACCATGGTACTTGAGTTGTGGTGGGCGAAGTAGAAAAAGATGAGAGTGTGAGGTGAGATGGAAAGAATATTAGATCAAGGGTATTACCTTTGCAATGAGTGGGGTGGGTCATTATTTGTTTAAAATCCATTTCCTCCATTGCTTCAATGAAAGATAGTGCATGGCTATCTGGTAATGAGGCAAGGTTAAGATCTCCTAAAATAACAGAGGGCTTTCTCAGTGAAGTGTTACATGCAACCTCAAGTATTATGTCTAGATTATGTATGTCAGGTGTGGGGGGTCTGTAGATAAGGCAGATGGCTATATTGTTATTTTCAATTCTGAGTATATCAATACCATCATGTTTATCTAGTAGGGTAGGCGAAAGATTGAGATGAGATTTTGCTATTATAAGAACTCCGCCACCTCTTTTTCTGTCTCTATTATTGTTGAGTATGGTATAACCATGTACTCCTAGTTGGTTAAGGAGAACTGAGTCAGATTCGTTTAGCCAAGTTTCAGTTATGCAGAGTAGGTGAGGATTTTCATCTATAATAAGATCGGTTATGATGGGGATTTTGTTCCTAATTGATCTGGCGTTGATAAGTATGCAATTTAGTTGTGTTGATTGTGTAGTGATTTGTATGGGGTTATTAATTGGTGAAGGGTTCAATTGGATTAGTCTTTGAACATGAATATGTTGGTTTGTGCGTGGTTTGTTTATGGATGGATTACTGATAATATATCTTTGTGTGTTGTGTCTGGGTTTGTATGGGATGATATGAATGTGTGCAGGCTTGAAAATGTTTGAGGTTGGAGTTAAAGAGTGAATGGGAGGGGTGTGGGAGAGTAGTACCCCTAGTGTGAGCATTAGAATATTTAAGGTGAGTGTAAGAAATCTTTTTAGATCCATTGTTAGTTATATAGGTAGGTATAAGGGTCAGAAAAGTTTTGCTGTGGATAATAGAAGCACGTTAGTACTGAAATGTATAGTACGTGATAGTAATAATGTATTATTAGATTTTGAGATACAGATGCAACAGCTATTGGTTGAAGTTATCAGATTGATAGCGAATCTGCTGATAGCAGTTCCAGGAGAACTGAGTGGTTACTGACAACAGTATAGTGTGTAATGTGTTACTAACAACAGTATAGTGTGTAATGTGTTACAAACAACAGTGTGAAGTTACAAACAACAGTATGATAGTTTCAGTTCAGCTGGAGATCAGACATTAATCATTAACTGGGTGGATATTGACAGTGGTATAGTGTGTATTTTGTTACAAACAACAATAAACTCGACTGGTAATCAACGTTAATTATTAATATCAGCAGTAGTATGGTTAGTTATTACTGATAATAGTACAGTGGTTAATTATTGCTGATTCCACTGGGGATTGATCAGTATAATGATTAATTTTACTGACGACAGTATATTGCTGATTCAGCTGGGGGGTGATCATTAATTGTGACAGTATAATGATTAATTTTTACTGGCGATAGTATAGTGATTAATCATTAATAATAACAGTATAATCATTAATAATAACAGTACAATTACCAGTTCTTACTGATATAAGATTGATTATTACTGACTCTGCTGGTAATCATTCATTCATTGTGAGAGTGTAATGATTAATTGATACTGGCAACAGTAAGGATTAATCATAACTAGAATAGTACAAATGTAAGGTGATTACTGTTATTAGTACAGAGGCTGATTATTTCTGATTAACATAAGTTCAGTGTTTCGTTTGGAGTTGTTATAAGGTACTGGTAAAAAACATTATATGTCAGGTAACATTCATATAGTTTCAGGCAACAGTGTATGCTTTTCTGCAACTAGGATATGCGTCGAGATTACTGGCGACAGTAAAAGTAAATGTGCTGATAGTCATAGAAATGAAATACTTGCAGTTCTAGGTGGATGGTTTGGTTGATGAGGTTTTAGCGAGCTCGACCTTAAGGGAGCTCTAGCTGATCCCGGTTGGTGTAAAAGATGAGCTATTCTGAAGAAGTTGGTGTGGTTTGTTTGACGAGGCTGGAACCGTGTTGAATCAGTCAGTCTCTGCTGATGGTGAGGACTTGTGAGGCCAGATACTGCCGATGGAGCTTACAGCTATAAAAGGACCCCGCCTAAGGGCCACTCCTCTTTAAGCCTGCAGAGGGCTGCCCTGATTGGGCGGATGAGGCGGCTGGAGGCGGACCCGATGGCTGATGATCTGCGGTGCTCAATCCCTCCTGGGAGAGTTCAGCTGCTGGAGAGGGAGCCTGCTGCCGATTCGCGCTCTTTTAACCCCAGAGGGCTGCCCGGATTGGGCGGATGAGGCGGCTGGAGGCGGACCCGATGGCTGATGATCTGCGGTGCTCAATCCCTCCTGGGAGAGTTCAGCTGCTGGAGAGGGAGCCTGCTGCCGATTCGCGCTCTTTTAACCCCAGAGGGCTGCCCGGATTGGGCGGATGAGGCGGCTGGAGGCGGACCCGATGGCTGATGATCTGCGGTGCTCAATCCCTCCTGGGAGAGTTCAGCTGCTGGAGAGGGAGCCTGCTGCCGATTCGCGCTCTTTTAACCCCAGAGGGCTGCCCGGATTGGGCGGATGAGGCGGCTGGAGGCGGACCCGATGGCTGATGATCTGCGGTGCTCAATCCCTCCTGGGAAGAGTTCAGCTGCTGGAGAGGGAGCCTGCTGCCGATTCGCGCTCTTTTAACCCCAGAGGGCTGCCCGGATTGGGCGGATGAGGCGGCTGGAGGTGGACCCGATGGCTGATGATCTGCGGTGCTCAATCCCTCCTGGGAGAGTTCAGCTGCTGGAGAGGGAGCCTGCTGCCGATTCGCGCTCTTTTAACCCCAGAGGGCTGCCCGGATTGGGCGGATGAGGCGGCTGGAGGCGGACCCGATGGCTGATGATCTGCGGTGCTCAATCCCTCCTGGGAGAGTTCAGCTGCTGGAGAGGGAGCCTGCTGCCGATTCGCGCTCTTTTAACCCCAGAGGGCTGCCCGGATTGGGCGTATGAGGCGGCTGGAGGCGGACCCGATGGCTGATGATCTGCGGTGCTCAATCCCTCCTGGGAGAGTTCAGCTGCTGGAGAGGGAGCCTGCTGCCGATTCGCGCTCTTTTAACCCCAGAGGGCTGCCCGGATTGGGCGGATGAGGCGGCTGGAGGCGGACCCGATGGCTGATGATCTGCGGTGCTCAATCCCTCCTGGGAGAGTTCAGCTGCTGGAGAGGGAGCCTGCTGCCGATTCGCGCTCTTTTAACCCCAGAGGGCTGCCCGGATTGGGCGTATGAGGCGGCTGGAGGCGGACCCGATGGCTGATGATCTGCGGTGCTCAATCCCTCCTGGGAGAGTTCAGCTGCTGGAGAGGGAGCCTGCTGCCGATTCGCGCTCTTTTAACCCCAGAGGGCTGCCCGGATTGGGCGGATGAGGCGGCTGGAGGCGGACCCGATGGCTGATGATCTGCGGTGCTCAATCCCTCCTGGGAGAGTTCAGCTGCATGGGAGTTTATCATCAGCGATTAGATTACACTGGCAGTCTGGTGTTCCCTGGTGGGAGAATAGTTGCTAGCTGATTGTTATAAATTATTGGAAATGCTGCTGAAGGAGAAAATAGTGAGGTTTCTGGAGTCCAGCGGATTACAGGATCCGAGGCAGCATGGCTTCACCAGAGGCAGATCTTGTCAGACAAATCTGATTGATTTCTTTGACTGGGTGACCAGGGAGTTGGACCGAGGGAGAGCCCTAGATGTGGTCTATTTAGATTTCAGTAAAGTCTTTGACACTGTTCCTCACAGGCGACTTATAAACAAACTGAGCACCCTAGGGATGGACCCTAAAGTTACTGCTTGGGTTAGAAATTGTTTGGGTGGGAGGCGACAAAGAGTACAAGTAAATGGAGCTCACTCTGAGGAGAAGGATGTTATCAGTGGTGTGCCCCAGGGATCTGTCCTTGGTCCGATTCTTTTTAACATCTTTGTTAGTGATATAGCGGAAGGGCTTTCAGGTAAGGTTTGCCTCTTTGCGGATGATACCAAAATCTGCAATAGAGTAGACACCCAGGAAGGGGTAGATAACATGAGGAGGGATCTAGCTAAGATTGAAGAATGGTCTAGAATTTGGCAGCTGGGATTTAATGTTAAAAAATGTAAGGTCATGCATTTGGGCTGCAGCAATCCAAGGGAGCAATATAGTATAGGGGGTGAAGTACTTTTGTCTACTAAAAAAGAGCGGGACCTAGGCGTGGTTGTGTCTGATCAGAGCCTGGAGTTTTGGAGCCTTCTGCTTACGAGGGCTTGCCCATGTGCCTTGGCCTGCTGACCCTGTTGGGGAGCCAGGGAGGCCTGAAATGGTGGGTAGTTTCTGTAAGCAGCCCCTTTCTTCGGGTAGAAGGACTTTTTACCTGAGCCCTTCTGTCAGGGAGGGGCAGCGGTCTTTATAGAAAGCCTAGTCCTCGTCATGAACTCAGTCTCCAGCTACTTTCAGATCAGCTAAATACTGATCTTAAAGTAGCTAAACAGGTAGAAAAGGCGACGGCAAAAGCTAGAAGGATGCTTGGGTGCATACGAAGAGGAATGGCTAGCAGAAAAAAGGAGGTGATAATGCCTCTGTATAAGTCTATGGTGCAACCTCATTTGGAGTATAGTGTGCAATTCTGGAGACCGCACCTTCAAAAGGATGTGAACAGGATGGAGTCGGTGCAGAGGGTGGCTACTAAAATGATTAGTGGTCTTCATTATAAAGCATATGAGGACAGACTGAAGGATCTTAATATGTACACCGTAGAGGAAAGGCGGGATAGAGGTGATATGATTGAGATGTTTAAATACCTCCGTGGCATAAATGTTCAGGGAGAGAGCCTCTTTCAATTGAAAGCAAGTTCTGCTACGAGAGGACATGGGATGAGGGTGAAGGGAGATAGATTCAGGAGTGATATGTGAAAATATTTCTTTATGGAAAGAGTAGTGGATCCGTGGAATAGTCTCCCAGTGGAGGTGGTAGAGATGAGGACAGTAACTGAATTCAAAAAAGCATGGGACAAACACAGAGGATCTCTAAAGGTAAAAAGGGGACTGTTGTAGCTGTTATGGAAGGACAGACTAGATAGGCCATGTGGTCTTTTTCTGTCGTCATATTTCTATGTTTCTATGTTTCTATTGTTATGGTCCGTTGGATCTGTGAATAAGTGGCTTATGTTTTTGTTGGTTCTACTTTGCCTCATGATACTAGTCTAGAGGGGGTTGTCCCTCCCTCCTTAAGTGGTGACGGCATAAAATTTGAAGGCTCAGTCTCCATCTGCTGGAACAGGAGCACAATCCAGGAGTCTGGGATGGACTGGAGTGACTCATGGAAAGAAAATTAGCCGGTGAGGTCTAATTTCACCTTAGTGCCTTTTGAGCAGTTGTGTTTTTCGCTATTTGCCACCTCTTTCATACCTATTTTTCCTCTTAGAACATCCTAGTTAGGAATTTCTGTTTTCAAATATATTAATTGTTAACATGGCAACAATCTGCAGTAACATCGGTGTATCAGGTGGTACCAGTTGGCTTAATTTTTCAACACTGAATCGTGTGTTTTTTTAGTGGCTATTTTCCATCTATTTTGAGAAGAGACACAGTACTCTGTGGCTTCAAGAAGTGCATGCAGTACAGCAGGAAATGCAGACAAATAACCACAACTTCTGCCTGTGGTGCTTTGGGCTGAAATAGGATATTCCTCTCTGTACCTTCTGTCAAAACATCATGCCTAAAGCTCTTCATAGCCATCGGGAGCAAAAGGAGAAGCTATCTGGTACAATCAAGTTTTACTCAAGTGCATCGGCATTGGAGGCATCAACCTCCAAGGAATCTGGAGCTATGCTGAGAAAGCAGCAGCCTCAAGGAGTCATCAGTCTCCCTCGAAGGTGAACTTCAATAGTGGCCATTAGGACTGAGTATTGTCAAAATCTCATCTGAAGAAAGCAAAGTATTGCATTGCTTTGGTACTTGCATTGAGCAACTGAGTTACAGATCATTGGGTGGAAAGGGAATGGCTGTCACCATTCCCTTTCCCAAGCATAAGCCACACGTTCTCTGAGGGTTCAGAGTCTGGGCCATCAATACTCCTTCCATAGCACCCTGCTGGGCTAGTCTAGACAGAATAAAGGGTTGTGTCCCCCCTACCAGAAGATGATGAGATAGAGAAAATAAAGAAGCTCCAGTGACGACATTACTGGCATTAAGGCCAGCAGTTAGGAGAGCACCAGTTTTTTCTCTCTCTCCAGTAGATGGTGGTCATGTGGCTTTTGTAGCTGGGCTTCTGGTAGCTGTCCTGAAGGGTGCCTTCTAATAGAGCCCTGTTGGCGGAGGTCTCCAGAGCGTATTTATGATTATCCTTCTGGAGTTTCCTGTCTGTCTTAGGGGGTCTTGTTCCTGGTCAGGAGGACCAGTTGAGCAGGAGGCAATCTGACAATGGATTTTCTTGGGGTTGGCTCTGGCTCCTTTCTTGCCTTGTCCCTTTTTTTTATTTTGAGTCAGTTTCTAGCCTTGTTCCTTTTGTGTTAAGTTAAAAGTGAACACATAAGGGGAGTGTAGGACAGACTTTGTATAGCAGAACTGTCAAGCTGGTTCCCTTCCCCCCTCCCCTTTTTTCCCCTCAAGCTGCTTCACGTTGTTACTGAAAAGGCATTGGGCTGTTTTGGTTGATAGCTGCTTGTGAGTTCCTTCGGAGATGGGAGGGCTGTGAAGGAATGCCTTGCATCGTGGGACCAGCTGGGTCTTCTACGCATACAGGCTTGCTCACTTCCATTTCCTGCTATTGTTGGCGAATTGTTGGTGCGTCCTTACTGCGCTTCGCACCGGGGACAAAGGAAGGTTATTCTATCACACAATTCCCCTTGTGCCTGCTGTTCAAGGGGAGCTGCTCATGACCTTTCCCGCCATGTGGTGGTGGTGGCCATTTTGTGCCTGAGGAGAGAACATCGGAGCCTTTCATACCGCCATCTTTGCAGTGCTGACTTGGCTGTGTGAAATGATGTCATTTCCTTATGGTGAGCTTGTGTTGCATGCTCTGTGGACCCGGGGAAACATCCCAGCAGTCCTAAGAGGAACCTTTTGGATGTGCAGCTGATTGGGTTTCCCCTGTTGGCTTTAATGGTGCCTGTGGCAGTTGCTGGGTCAGACAGATCAGAGGCCATTCCTCCACCTGTGCTGGCACTGGAGGGGATCTCCAAAGTGGGGAGGGGCAGTGCTGGCCGCGGACCCATTGGCATCAGGTTGCGCTCTTCTAACAGGATTGGTCATTATTGAGGAGGAGGGGGTTCTACATGCGTGTAGCCCCCCAGGTCAGGAACTCAGGCATGGATGCTAGGAGCAGTTTTGCTGAGAGGGCTCCTAGGGGTGGAGGTCCTTCCAGGAAATGCCAGAGGTCCAGAGAGCATGCGGGGGACAATGATCTATGGCTCTCTAAGGAAACTTCCTGGCTCTCAGGGGACCGACTCTCCAGGGAGTGATGACATAGATCAAAGGATGGATTCCTACAGGGATACTTCTGGCAGTGATGCCAATTGGGAGGAAGGTGAATTATTCCCACCAGAGGATGATGAGAATTCATTGAATGTTCGTCTGTTTTGGAAGGATGAGCTTCCAGTCTTAATTTCCCAGACTGTTAGTACCCTCCACATAGCAGAGTCTCTGGAGGAGGAGGAGGAGAAGACTAAATCTCAATGTGTTTCTGTTTTGGTGGGTATTAGGAGACCGGCATAGGTCTTTATCTGGGAACAAGCAGGAAGTCAGTCCTCACATGTGGATGATGTCGGTACCAGCGGAGCCCTCGCGGAAGCATCCCCCCAGCTTTCAAAGAAAGCCTTTGGGAGATACCACGCATGCATGGTTCCCTTCCCACCCAAGGATGCCATCTTGCCCAGTCTCCTTTTTTCCACGGAGCCCTTCAGACGTTCATCTAGCTTGTCCTCGGAAAAATTAACTTTTCTTCTCCGAGTTTCATACTTGCCTGCAGTATTGCACCGGTACTCCCCCACCCCCCACTCAACCTTGCTGCCTCAGCGTCGAGTTTGGGTCTTTTTTGCAGTTTTCTTTGTCTTTAATTTTCTGGTGTCTTCATGCCTTTTTTTTCCCAACTGGCAGCCTGGCGAGTCTTCGACCTTGCGGGGGTACTTTTTTCCCCCCATGGCTACCAGTAGCTTTAAGAAGTGTGATCTGTGCTCGAAGATCATGTCTTTAACCGACACACAAGACTACTGTCTCCGCTGCCTTGGACCAGACCACAACCCGGCAGCATGCAGTCTCTGAAAAAGGATGTCCAGTAATGCTCTCAAGAGCCGCCAGCAGCAGCAAGATAATTTTTTCCCCAAGTCCCCGGTGCCTCTGCGGGCCAAGGCCTTGTCTGAAGCTTCGACACCTCGGGCAGACCCCTCCGAACCTGAGCCCCACCATGGGCCTTCAGAAAGGGGGTCTCTCTCGAGGGAACATAGAAGAAGAAAGTGTCGAAGGTGGTGTCTTTGGACAGATCCAACAGGCTGCATGTTCCCTGAGCCAGGGCTTGCAGTCCGAGATGCTCGTCTGAGGGATCGGAGAAGGAGCGGCCTGCAAAGCTCCTCTGGAAGGACTCTACCTCAGACCGGCCTCAGTCCCCAGACACCATCCTGGTCGAAGATTCCCCTTCGGCGGAGCCGGCATTGGGCCCGAGTCCCTCGGTGCCCATGCCGAAGGCTGCAGAGCCTTCTGGCCTAGAGTCCAGAATGGTGGCCCTGGAGCGCAGTTTGTCTGCCTTCATGGACCAGCAGTGAGCACTATTGTCTGGTATGACCAGTTCATCTGCCCCAAACACCAGGCCCTCGACGTCGAAGACGTCCCTGGAGGCTGAGCCGTTCCTCGAGATCCTTTGGTCTCATTCCGATTCCTGCTCAACAGGACAGTGATCATCCCCAGCAAGTGTGCTTGGCACTGGCTGCAGAGCATCGGGAGGCCACAGGCCGGGGTCAGCCCTGAGACCTGCAGGCAATCCCTCCTACAAGTCCTCAACGGACTACTCAGAGTGGGAGACGGAGGATGAGGAATTCCCCATTACCCGTCGCCACCGCAATGTTCCCTCAGATTCTTCCATCTCGGAGCCTCAGTGGCGTTCCCCAAAGGGAGGATTTGGGCTTCCTTGATTTTGTCAAGGATATGTCTAAGGCCCTGACGTTCCCTATGGAGTCAGAGGAGGACCCTCGGGTGGATGAGTTGGAAATCCTCCAGTATGAGGCTCCTCCGAGGGAATCGCTCATGATGCCCATCCCTCCCATTCTGGAACGGCTGATACTCCGTATGTGGAAGACACCGGCATCTGTGCCGGTGGTGAGCAAGCGGCTCGACTCGATGTATCAAGTTCACTGCAGCCCAGGCTTCCAGAAATCACACCTGCCCCATAACTCCATGGTGTGGTGGAGTCAGCCATGTGACTGCTGAAAAGTCAGAAGACGCACTCCTCGGTGCTCCCTAGCAGGGAGGCCCGCACCTTGAATGCCCTTGGCAGAAAGTGTTAACAGGGCTCGATGCTCATCGGCTGCATCCGGCCTACCAGCTGTACATGGGCATGTACCTGAGAGAGCTGGCGAAGGAACTCGCTGCGTTCTCAGCTGGTCTCTCCGAGGAACCCTGCAGTGGTTTAAGAACCTGGCCAAGGCCTGTCCGTGAGTGCTCCAAGTTTCTCGGGCAGCCTATGATGGATTCGAGTCAGCGGCTCGAGTAGCAGCAGCAGGCATCGGCACACTACGCCAAGCTTGGCTACAGTCGTCCGACCTCGAGCAGTGGGTTCAGGACAAATTGGTCGATGTCCCATGACAAGGAGAGAACCTCTTTGGCAAACCCATGATCAAGGAAGCTGCCGAGCTGGAGACTGAGTTTATGACGAGGACTAGGCTTTCTATAAAGACCGCTGCCCCTCCCTGACATAAGGGCTCAGGTAAAAAGTCCTTCTACCCGAAGAAAGGGGCTGCTTACAGAAACTACCCACCATTTCAGGCCTCCCTGGCTCCCCAACAGGGTCAGCAGGCCAAGGCACATGGGCAGGCCTTCGTAAGCAGAAGGCTCCAAAACTCCAGGCACTGACCCAGGCCAAGCCAGGGGGGAGGTTTTGACTCCTTGGGCATAGCCTCTATTCCCCAAGGAGGTCAGCAGCCCACAGGGGGACGTCTGATCCACTATGTCCAGAGGTGGTTAACCATCACCACCGACTCCTGGACTCTTCGGGTAGTTAGGGAGGGTAACCTCCTCCACCTGACTCAGACACCTCCCCCTTTTTTTCGGGGAGAGCCCCTCAGGTCTACCCTCCAACTGGGAGCTTCCACTGAAGGAGTTGGCAGGTCTTCTTGAGGACAAAGCAGTGGAACTGGTGCCCCACCATCTCAAGGGCAAGGGGTTCTACTCCAAGTACTTCCTCATGCCAAAAAGGAGAGGGGGCCTAAGGCTCATCCTCTATCTGCGCAACCTCAACAGTTTCCTGGTAAGGGAGAAGTTCAAGATGCTCTCCCTTGGAACATTGCTGCCCTATCTCCAGCAGGGAGATTGAATATGCTCCTTAGACCTGAAGGATGACAATACCCACATCCTCATTCACCCCAACCACAGGCAGTACCTGCGGTTCATAGTGGGGGGTGGGTACGTTCATTACAGGGTGCTGCCTTTCGGCCTGTCCTCTGCCCCAAGGGTCTTCACAAAATGCCTGGCAGTCGTGGCCACTTTCCTCTGTCTCCAGGGGGTCTTTGTCTTCCCCTACCTGGACGGCTGGCTCATAAAGGGAGGCACAGCCTCAGAGGTCCCGCAGGCCACTGCACGCACCATCCAGGTCCTGCAGCACTTGGGCTTTGTCATAAACTACCCCAAGTCTCATCTCCTTCCGACACAATATCTGGAGTTCATCGGGGCAAAACTGGACACTCTCCAGTCAAAGGCCTTCTTCCCAGGGACCAAGCAAACTGCCTCAGGACTCTGGCACAGGATATACAGCACCATCCCTCCATGCCCACTCGGCTCTTTCTGCGCCTTCTCGGACACATGGCTTCCATGGTCCACGTCACCCCAGATGTTCGCCTCCACATGAAGGCTGCGCAGTGGTGTCTCCAAGACCAGTGGACTCAGGCCACGTGGCACCTCCAGGGCAGAATTTCTGTAATCTGCCAACTGGCGGACTCTCTGACCTGGTGGCATACTCCCTAATATCTCGAGGTGGGCATGCCCTTTCAGACCCCGAACCCCTTAAAGGTCCTTACTACGGACGCCTCCCTGCTCGGCTGTGGAGCGCACTGTGAGGAACTCCGCACGCAGGGCAGCTGGTCACCAGATGAGTGCGCCCAGCAGATCAACCTCCTGGAACTACGAGCGATCTATTTAACCCTTTGAGCCTTTTGCCATCACCTGCATCACCAGCCGGTGCTGGTCCAGATGAACAACCAGGTGGCAATGTTCTTTATGAACAAACAGGGGGGCACGGGGTCTTGTGCCCTCTGCCAGGAGGCGATGATCCTTTGCTTGTATGCAATCCAACAAGGTATTCTTCTATGGGCAGTATACCTACCAGGCCAGAACAACCTGCTTACTGACAGGTTGAGCAGAGTCCTCCAGCCACATGAGTGGCAGCTGGTCACCAGTGTGGCCGACCAGCTCTTCTGGACCTGGGGAAACCCATAATGGACCTGTTTGCCAGTCCAGACAACTTCCAGTTGCCTCGCTTCTGTTCCCCTAATATCGAGCCATCATGTATCTTAAACCCATACTCTTAACTTTTATTTTCTTATGTCGGAGCCCACCGGGGGGGGGGGGGGGGCTAGAACAGTATACCTAACCCCCTCCAGACGGTAGACTACTTTTATTTTATTTTTCACCCCAATGTGTAAAAACACTACTTATCTTAAAAATAACTCTGCGCTTCTCATTATCCTCCAAAGTTGCTAGCCAGAAAGTTTGTTGCACGACGTGCACGTTTCGGGTAAGACCCTGTCTCAAGTGCGTCGGTTTCTTCAATTGTGCAACAAGAAACGCCGTCTTTGCGGGCTTGGGTGTTTCGTAATCAATGGCTTTATCGTACTCGAGGCTTTAAATAGGGGAAACCCAATCAGAAGCGGGACCCACCTCACTGTCAGAGGTGTACCACACTGCTATTGGTCAAAACTTGGAAATGCCAAACTCGGCGTCACTGAATGGTAACCCAATCGATTTCACGATTTAAACCATGTGGATGAATGGTGCGTAGCTCAAAAATCCATCGTTGTTCTGAGCGCTGTAATTTTAATGCACGGTCACCCCCCCCCCCCCCCCCCCCCGTGGATCCAAAGGAATATGATCAATAACTGTCCAAATCAATTCTTCAAAAACATGAGACAGAGCTTCACAGTGTTCCACCATGGGAGCCGTCAGAACTTTATTTCTAATCCTTGAGGCATGTTCTGCAAGGCGTTTTCGCATAGAACGAATAGTACGTCCCACATACCAAAGTCCACATGGACAGCGCAATAGATAAACTACAAAGGAAGTCTGACAAGTGGTTCTCCAACGACGTGTGTATTCACGTTGGGTGACAGGATGTTGCCATTTCAAACCTGACACAGTCATTTGACAGTAGCTACATTCATTACATGAATAGTGGCCACCTTCATGACCAGAGGGGACAGGTCGATCCACAAACAAAGCTGTCTTAACCAACTGGTTATTTAAGTTAGCACCCCGTGAAAAAGCCAATCGTAAAGGTTGTTTAAAGCAATCTTGTAAAGTCAGCATCTGAAATAAAGTTCTGACGGCTCCCATGGTGGAACACTGTGAAGCTCTGTCTCATGTTTTTGAAGAATTGATTTGAACAGTTATTGATCATATTCCTTTGGATCCACGGGGGGGGGGGGGGGGGGGTGACCGTGCATTAAAATTACAGCGCTCAGAACAACGATGGATTTTTGAGCTACGCACCATTCATCCACATGGTTTAAATCGTGAAATCGATTGGGTTACCATTCGGTGACACCGAGTTTGGCATTTCCAAGTTTTGACCAATAGCAGTGTGGTACACCTCTGACAGTGAGGTGGGTCCCGCTTCTGATTGGGTTTCCCCTATTTAAAGCCTCGAGTACGATAAAGCCATTGATTACGAAACCCCCAAGCCCGCAAAGACGGCGTTTCTTGTTGCACAATTGAAGAAACCGACGCACTTGAGAACAGGGTCTTACCCGAAACGTGCACGTCGTGCAACAAACTTTCTGGCTAGCAACTTTGGAGGATAATGAGAAGCGCAGAGTTATTTTTAAGATAAGTAGTGTTTTTACACATTGGGGTGAAAAATAAAATAAAAGTAGTCTACCGTCTGGAGGGGGTTAGGTATATACTCTTCTAGCCCCCCCCCCCCCCCGGTGGGCTCCGACATAAGAAAATAAAAGTTAAGAGTATGGGTTTAAGATACATGATGGCTCGATTTTAGTGGATTAGGATTTTCCATCATAGGTGGGGTTTATTTTGTTTCGCTTCTGTTCCCGGCAGGCTCACCCCTCCAGGATGGCAGCGGACGCATTCCTTGTCTCATGGTTGGAGGACTTCATGTACGCCTTCCCTCCCATGCTGCTGATTGCCAAAACCTTGTTCAGGACCCTCTGCGACAAGGCCTCACTCATCCTGATATCCCCTCTGTGGCCCAGGCAACCATGGTTCCCGCTGCTCCTCCAACTATCGGTGGAGACCCCTACCTGTCTCAGGAAGGGGGCTCTCTTCTGCACCCCAACCTGGGGTCCCTGTCTCTGATAGCGTGGCTGCTGAAAGGGTGACTTTAGCCCCTTTCAACCTCTCCGGTGAGGCAGAGGAGATTCTGCTGGCCTCTCGCAAGACCTCTACTAGGAAAGCCTATGTTCTCAAATGGTGCAGGTTTGCAGCCTGGTGTACCCATCACGGGTCTGACCTTTTCTCCTTCCCAGTGGGACTGGTGTTACAGTATGTTCTCTACATCTTGCAATCTGTGCTTAAATCTGACTCCACCCAGGTGCATCTCAGTGCCCTGGCGACCTACCACCACCTGGTGGATGGCAAGCCAATCTCAGTCTAGCCACTGGTGACTCACTTTCTTAGGTGTCTGCTCTTATCGAAGCCACCGGTTTGCCCTCTGGCGACCAAATGGAACTTCAATGTGGTATTGGGGCAGCTCGCTTGCCCGCCCTTTGAGCCTCTGGCTACTTGCCACCTACGATACCTCTCATGGAAGGTGGCATTCCTGATTGCACTCACTTCCGCTCACAGAGTTAGTGAGCTTCAAGTCTGAGTGGCGGAGGCACCTTACAACAGATTCTACATAAACAGGGTGGTGCTTTACACACACTGTACATTTCTTCCAAAGGTGATGTGATATCCTTCCATCTCAACCAGGAAGTTGTTCTTCCCACCTTCTTTCCGAGACCTCACTCCAGTCGGGCGGAGACAGTCCTTCACACCTTGGTCTGTAAGAGAGCTATGTCCTTCTATATCCAATGCACTCAGGGCCACTGCAAAGCTGCTCAGCTTTTCATCTCCTACAATCCCAGTAGGCTGGGGGAGGCAGTGACCAAGCATATGCTGTCCACCTGGGTGGCAGACTGTATGGCAGTCACCTATGAACAGGCGGGACTCTCACTGGAGCGCCGTGTCATGGCGGCCTCAGTGGCAAACGTGCGCTCTGTCCCGATGGACATTTTCCGGGCCACCACTTGGTCTTCAGTCCATACCTTCGCAGCTCATTACTGCCTGGAAATGGAATCCCGGTGGGGCAGTGCCTTTGGCCAGGCTATGCTCCATAATCTGTTCGGGGTTTAGGCAACTCCTACCCTCCGACCATTCTATATTCAGGCTACCAGAGTGCTGGTTTTCATCGGACACAGGGTTCCTACTGTAGTCTGTGGACACGGACTTAATTGCTGCTGCTGCTCGCTGCTCCCTGAGAGTCTGTGTTTTTTGCTATGGGCTTTCGGTAGCCTGTAGCTGGGGAGTCCCATGTTGAGGACAGACTTCCTGCTTGTTCCCGGAGAAAGCAGTTACTCACCTGTAACAAGTGTTCTCCAGGAACAGCAGGAATCAATCCTCCCTCCTCCCCTTGGAGTTAGAAACATAGAAATATGACGACAGAAAAAGACCACATGGCCTATCTAGTCTGTCCTTCCATAACAACTACAACAGTCCCCTTTTTACCTTTAGAGATCCTCTGTGTTTGTCCCATGCTTTTTTGAATTCAGTTACTGTCCTCATCTCTACCACCTCCACTGGGAGACTATTCCACGGATCCACTACTCTTTCCGTAAAGAAATATTTCTGCATATCACTCCTGAATCTATCTCCCTTCACCCTCATCCCATGTCCCCTTGTAGCAGAACTTGCTTTCAATTGAAAGAGGCTCTCTCCCTGAACATTTATGCCACGGAGGTATTTAAACATCTCAATCATATCACCTCTATCCCGCCTTTCCTCTGAGGTATACATATTAAGATCCTTCAGTCTGTCCTCATATGCTTTATAATGAAGACCACTAATCATTTTAGTAGCCACCCTCTGCACTGACTCCATCCTATTCACATCCTTTTGAAGGTGCGGTCTCCAGAATTGCACACTATACTCCAAATGAGGTCGCACCAAAGACTTATACAGAGGCATTATCACCTCCTTTTTTCTGCTAGCCATTCCTTTCCATATGCACCCAAGCATCCTTCTAGCTTTTGCCGTCACCTTTTCTACCTGTTTAGCTGCTTTAAGAGGGAGGAGTAGCCTAGTGGTTGGGGCAAGGTACTTCAGGCCGGAAGGTCGGGGGTTCAAATCCCACTAGAGGACAGCAACCTTGGGCCGGAAGGACTTGGGTTTCTAGTCCCACAGATGCACCTTGTGGTCTTGGGCAAGCCACTTAACCCTCCATTGCCCATGTTCCCTGTAAGTATTAGTGCATGTGTCTCATATCCCCGCGTGTTAAATGTATCCCCCAATTGTGTTGTGACCGCTTTGATTGAAGGATAAGGCGGTATACAAAAACTGTCTAAATAAAAAAAAAAAGATCATCAGACAAACCACGCCTAGGTCCCGCTCTTCTTTAATTTACAAAAGTACTTCACCCCCTATACTATATTGCTCCCTTCGATTGCTGCAGCTCAAATGCATGACCTTACATTTTTTAACATTAAATCCCAGCTGCCAAATTCTAGACTAGTTGCTCCTTTATCATCTTTTATTCTACCGTCTTTTTGCTATGTCATCTGACTGAGCAAGATGGCACCCTTGGGCGGGAAGGGGACCACACATGCGCTTGATAGCATCTCCCAAAGGCTTTCTTTGAATGCTGGGGGGATGCTTCCGTGAGGGCTCCGTCAGTGCCGATATCACCCATATGTGAGGACTGATTCCTGCTGTCCCCAGAGAACACCTGTTACAGGTAACTACACTTTCCGTTCCCACAAGAGTTACAGCAGGTGGTGTCCACGAAATAGGATGAACCTGATGCTACTCATAGGAGGAGGCGGAGTTTAGGAAAGATTTGCACTTGGTTTCAAGCAGACTTGAATAAGTGATTGAATTTTCCCGAGATGGATGCCTTGATGGCTGCTGTGAAGAAATGCACCACAATTCTCATGAAGGGTGGGGCAGCTCTCAGGGATCATCAGGATTAGAAACTGGAAGGTTTTCTGAAGAGAAGTTTATGGCTCCCTTCCTCACTGGTAGGTCTTGGCTTGTGGAGTCCTGATGGTGCAGGCACTCCTGAAATGGATTTGGTTGTTACTGGTAATTTTCCTCTTTGGCCTGCCTGGAGTCTCTGGCGGCCTTTCTGGCAGATGTCTTTTATGACCTGCTGCAGTTGGATGCTAGAGATGTGACTGCAGTGATGGTGGGCAGTGGTGGCTCTGGCTCTGCAACTGGGCGGCGGACACATAAGAACATAAGAAACGCCATACTGGGTCAGACCAAGGTCATCAAGGCCAGTATCCTGTTTACAACAGTGGCCAATCTAGGTCATATGTACCTAGCAGTTTCCCCAAAAGACACAGGTTCTGCAATGCTTGTACTGGGTCAAGCATTGATATCCTGGGTCCCTTCTTAATAATGGTTTATGGAACTTTCCTCCAGGAACTTGTCCAAACCTTTTTTAAACCCAACTACACTAACAGCCTTTACTACATCCTCCGGTAACAAATTCCAGAGTCTGATTACACGTTGAGTGAAAAAAATATTTTCTTCTATTAGTCTTAAATAGTTTACCCTGTAGCTTCATTGCATGTCCCCTAGTCTTTCTATATTCTGATAACGTAAACAATCGATCTACATTTACCCGTTGCACTCCGTTCATTAATTTATAGACTTCTATCATATCTCCCCTCAGCCGTCTCTTTTCCAGGTTAAAGAGCCCTAACCTTTTTAGCCTTTCTTCATAGGAGTATCCTTCCATATCCTTTACCATTTTGGTGGCTCTTCTCTGAACCTTTTCTAATAAGGCTATATCCTTTTTAAAGATACGGCGACCAGAATTGCACACAATATTCAAGGTGCGGTCTCACCATGGAACGATATAGAGGCATTATAATATCTTTTGTTTTATTTTCCATTCCTTTCCTTATGATACCTAGCATTCTAATGGCTCTCTTGGCTGCCGCTGCACACTGGGCCGAGGGTTTTAACATGTTATCCACAATGACGCCTAAATCTTTTTCCTGGGTGGTGGTTCCTAATGTGGAACCTTGCATTGTGTAACCATAGTTTGGGTTGTTCCTCCCTAGGTGCATAACTTTGCACTTGTCCACATTAAATTTCATCTGCCATTTTGATGCCCAGTCTTCCAATTTATCAAGATCCCCTTGCAATTTTCCACAATCCTCTTGAGTTTTAACAACTTTAAATAGTTTTGTGTCATCTGAAATTTGATAACCTCACTCGTTATTCCCCTTTCCAGGTCATTTATGAATATGTCAAAAAGCAGCGGACCCAGCACAGATCCTTGGGGGTACACCACTATTCACCTTTCTCCATTGGGATAATTGGACATTTAGCCCAACCCTCTGCTTTCTATCTTTTAACTAGTTCCTGATCCACATTAGTACACTGCGTCCTATCCCATGACTCTTTAGTTTTGCCAAAAGTCTCTGATGAGGGACCTTGTCAAAGGCTTTCTGAAAGTCCAGATACACTATATCAACCGACTCACCTTGGTCTACCTGTTTATTCACACTTTCAAAAAAAACATAACAGATTAGTAAGACAAGATCTTCCTTGTCTAAAGCCATGTTGGCTGTCTCCCATTAGGCCATGATTATCTTCATGCTGAGTAATTTTATTCTTTATGATGGTTTCTTCCATTTTTCCCGGTACTGACATGAGGCTCACCGGTCTGTAGTTTCCCGGATCACCCCTGGAACCCTTTTTAAAAATTGGTGTTATATTGGCGATCTTCCAATCTTCAGGTATTAGAGATGATTTTAATGATAGTTCACAGATTACTAATAGCAGGTCTGCAATCTCATATTTCAGTTCTTTCAACACCCTTGGATGTATACCATCCGGCCCAAGTGATTTGCTACTCTTCAGTTTATCTAATAGTTGTAATACATCTTCCCGCTGTATCGATATTTCCTTCAATTCTTCCGCACCTTTAAATACCACTTCGGTCATGGGTAACATCCCTACGTCTTCCTCAGTAAAGACCGAAGCAAAGAATTCATTCAGTCTCTCCGCTATCGCCTTGCCGCCTCTTAGTGCCCCTTTAACTCCTCTATCATCTAATGGACCAACTGACTGACTCACAGGTTTTTTGCTACAAATGTACTTGAAAAAAATCTTTATTTCTCGTTTTTGCTTCCACAGCCAGCGTCTTCTCAAATTCTCCCTTTGCCTGCTATATCAATGCCTTGCATTTGACTTGCCAGTGCTTGTGTTATTTCCAGGTTTCGTCGTTTGGCTCTTTTTTCCATTTCGTGAAAGATGCTTTTTTGCAGCAGCCTCTCTGACCTCACCTTTAAACCATGCTGTCTGTTTTTTGGACTTCCTTCCACTTTTCTTAAAGCGTGGAATACATCTAAAACATGCCTTGCTAAGTTACCCTTCAGCGGCAACCTGCTTTTTTGGAGCATCTCTTGAAATTGGTTAAGGATTTAGGAGACGTCAAGCTGCTGTATGTACCTGAGGATGAGGCTTAAGGGCTCCTCTAAGCGTACTTTCTGCTCAGCTGCTGGGTCCTTTCCGGTGGACTCTAGAAGATACCATCTCCTAGTTAGAGATCCAAGCAGCCCTTTTGTGAAGCACAGTGATCACATGGTAGTCTAGACTTTTCCAACGAAAACCACTTTCTCTTTCTCTGCCCGTTGATAGTCCAGGGGCTCATTCTAGAGTGCTGCAGATGGACGGAAGACTATATCTTTCTTACCAGGAATGGGCCTGGATAACATTGGATTCTTGGGTTCTCAACATTATTCGTCAGGGGTTATATTCTGGAGTGCGCGGAACCCATTCGGAGCACCACCTTTGTCTTTCCATGTGGTTCTGTAGTCAAGCGGGTGGCAGCAAGATCCATGTTGCAGTGTCTCGTTTGCCTCCGTGCGATCTTTCCAGAACCACCTGCAGAGTGGGGGACTGGGAGGTACAGTATTCTGTTTACTTCACCATGCCAAAGGAGGATGGTTCTTTTCTGCCTATTCTGGATTTGAAAGGAGTCGATGCCTGTTTAAGGGTAACCTGTTTTTCAATGGAGATGTTAAGATTGGTTATCCAGGTGGTATGGGAAGGAGAATTTCTTGCTTCCTTGGACCTTGCCAAGGCCTACTTTCACATTCCCATAAAAGAGGATCTGCAACGTTTTCTGTGGTTTGCCATCATGGGAAAGCATTTCCAGTTCTGTGCCCTGCCTTTTGGTCTAGCAACTGCTCCCCAGACCTTCTCGAAGAGTCATGGTGGTGGTGGTCGTGGCAGCAGCACTAATTTGGGAGGACATTTGTGTCCATTCCTACTTTGACGACTGTCTTGTTCAGGAGAAGTCTCACTCAGAAGCACGGCAGGTGGTTGTTCGTGTAGTCCAAGTTCCTCGAGAGCCTCGGCTGGGTAGTATTTCGTGCCAAGAGTCATTTACGTCCATCCCAGAGCCTAGAATTCCTGGATGTGAGTTTTGATATTCTAAATTTATTTATTTAGACAGATTTGTATACCACTTTATCCTTCAGTCAAAGTGGTCACATCACAATTGGAGGGTTACACTTAACATAAGGATACTTAACAACATTTAGACAGCACAATTGGGTTACATTTAACATTGTACAATGAACTCATATGTCTAGTTGGTGTGAGTGGGTATCGAGTTGGCAGAGGTAGTTGCGGTATCGTTCAGGTTAAGACCGTTGTCTGTCTGCTCATAGGTTTCTGTAAAGAGCAGAGTTTTAAGGGCCTTGCGGAAGTCTATGATGTTATTTAATGCCTTAAGGCTAGTTGGGAGAGAGTTCCAAAGTGTGGACGCCAGTAGTGAAGGAGCTCTTCTTGAAGTTGTTTTAGTTTTGTGATAACTTGCAGGTCTGCCGATCATGTTGTCATTACTGGACTTCCTTGGTCTATTGTTGATATCTCTTGTTATGATGTCTTGGAGTGCGTCTGCCGAACGATGGTGGATGATTTTAAAGATGATCAGGACTGTTTTAAATTTTGCTCTGGCTGTCATTGGGAGCCAGTGCAGTTGCTGTAGGACAGGGGTGATGTGCTCGGTTCTTAGAGTGTCCGTAATAATGTGTGATGCAGTGTTTTGCACCATTTGGAGCGGGTGTAAGGTCTGCTGAGGTAGGCCTTGATATAACGAGTTTCCGTAATCAAGCAGAGGTGTGATGAGTGCTTGGCACACTGTGCAGAAGTGGTCCTGTCGGAGTATTGGCTTGATTTTTCTGATGGTCCTCAAACGTTGATAGGCCTTGTTTGAGGGTTTTTGAGATGGAAGGGTCTTCACCAGGGAAAGACGGGACAAGCTTCGTCCTTGGCTATTGGCTTTTTAAGATTTCCAGGCACCCAGGGTGTGGAATTACCTACAGTTGCTCTGCTCTGACAGCCACCATGGACCTGGTTTCGGTCTCTTGGACACGAGTGCACATGCGCCCATTGCAACAGGCCCTCTTGGATCTCTGGGAGTCGCCTTCCTCTCTATTATGGGATTGCTTCTCCCAGTCTTCACTGGTGGGCCCGTTCCAGCAAGATTCTGCAGGGGATGCTGTTAGAGACTCCAACTTTGATGGTGGTGACAATGGATGCCATCCTGATGGTCTGGGGAGCTCACTGCCTGGGCCAATCAGTGCAAGGCCTGGGCCAGCTGCTTGGCCTTGCAAGCATTTCAGCACTTGCTGTAGGCACAGGCAGTATGGGCACTCTCTGACAATGCCACAGTGGTGCTATATGTCAGTTGTCGGGGGGGGGGGGTAAGGGCTCAAAAATGTCTCTGGAAATGGTTTTCTTGTTCCCTTGGGCAGTGTGTCATCTTCAGGCCTTGTCGGCTCAATATATTGTAAGAAAAGTGAATGTCGAGGCAGATTACCTCAGCCATCATGTGGGAGTGTGAGATAGCGATGTGTACTTTTTGCCGCATAGTTCAACTCTGGGAATCTCCCAATCTAGACCCGATGGTAGTGGAAGCCAATTCCAAGGTGCCTTTTATTCTTCAGCCATCAGAAAGAGAGCAGGTCTCAGGGGGATCGATGCACTGATCCATCCATGGCCCAGGCAGCTCTCCTCTTGCAATGATCACTCATTTCCTTCGGTGGGTAAAGAATCACCTGAGGATGGTGATCTTGGTGGCTTTGGATTGGCCGCGCTGCTCCTGGTTTGTAGATCTGGTGAGGTTTCTGGTTTCGCAGCCTCTAACCCTCAGGGATCGCAGAAGCTTGCTGTGACAGGGTCCTGTTCTAGACAATCCATCTCCCTCGCTTATGGCATGGCCCTTGAAAGGCTGCATCTAGCCAGTAAGGGCTACTTTGTAGCGGTTGTTTCCATGTTACTCAGGGCCATGAGCAGTTTGATGTACTTTCCTAACCAGGGCTCCACAGATCAAACAAACGGGGAACTTTTCTTGAGCACAGTAGGTTGCTGAACTCCAGTAACTTCCTCAGGTTTGTAAACTGCTAACACCTAATCAGGAGTTAGTGGGCCTGTTTCCTGAGTGCAGTTGAAGCCTGCATAAAAGGCTCCAGTGCCCTGCCCTTTTGAGTCTTTCCTAACCAGGGCTCCACAGATCAAACAAACAGTAAGGATTTGAGGGTTTGTTTGTTTGTTTTATTATATTACATTGCTAGCTCTCTGACTGGGAGCTCTTAAAAGGGTTTTTTGTATATTTTTTAAAGCAAGGTTACTTTCTTTTTGCTGTTTTAGGGGAACTTTTCTTGAGCACAGTAGGTTGCTGAACTCCAGTAACCTCCTCAGGTTTAGAAACTGCTAACACCTAATCAGGTGTTAGTTCCCTCCCTACCCACCCCGACTCCCACCCACCCCTAGTGAGCAGTCTTGCTTTATAGGGCACCTCCCCCTTTAACAAATCACAGTGAATTGGACCAGCACATTTTGAATATAATTAAAGAGATTTAACTGCTTTTTCTCTGAAAGGACAGCTGCGAAACCGGCTGGTACTTGGTAGATCTCTCTTTTGCTTTAACAGATACCTAAGCTCCACGAACAGAACAATGGCTGGGAAAAATCGTATTGCTAAAGCTGTTGCCCCCGTTACAGCTTCTGCCTCGGTCCAGACAGAAGTCCTAATGCCAGTTGAAGGACCGGTTCCATGTACAGGGTGCCTGCATGCTGAAGCTCTGAGGAAACAAGTGAAGGAACTCAGAGAGGAGGTGGCGAGCCTGAGGAGCATTCAAGACGGTGAGAAGTACATTGATGAGATGCTTCTTGCAGCAACCAAGCTCTCCAGCACAGGAGAAGATGGGTGCCAACAGAATGTCGATGGTTGGACACAAGTCACCAGGGCCTGCAAAATCACCAATCCAACTTCTCCAGCCCTTGAATTGAAGAACCATTATGCAGCCCTGGAAGTGGAGGAGGTGAAAGCATCCCTGGAAAGTTGCGGAATCAGTGACCAGAAGGAAACGAAGGGTAGTGGTGGTTGGAGACTCTCTTCTGAGGGGTACTGAGGCGTCCATCTGCCGACCAGACTTGATGTCCAGAGAGGTATGCTGTCTGCCTGGTGCCAAAATCCAAGATGTTACGGAGAGTTTGCCGAGACTCATCAAGCCCACTGACTATTACCCAATGTTGCTAATCCATGTTGGAACAAATGATACTGCCAGGTATACCTCGGAACGTATCAAAAATTACTTCATGGCTCTGGGACAGAGGGTGAAGCAGTTAGGTGCACAGGTGGTGGTCTCTTCAATTCTCCCTGTTGAGGGTAAAGGCCAAGGCAGAGAGGCTCGCATCCTGGAGATGAATGCATGGCTGCGTGGATGGTGTCATCAAGAGCGTTTTGGTTTCCTAGACCATGGGATGCTGTTCCAAGGGTTGCAGAGCAGAGATGGCATCCATCTGTCCAAGAAAGGTCAATGCATCTTTGGTAGTAGACTGGCTAATCTACTGAAGAGGGCTTTAAACTAGATTCGTTGGGGATGGGTGAAGAAAGCCCCCAGGTAAGTGAAAGCCCCCAGGTAGGTTATACATTAAATACCTTTATGGAAATGGGTAGCAGGGGTAACATATGGAAAGCAGTGTGTATTAATGCCCGTAGCATGGGAAATAAGATCCCTGAAGTTAAAGCTTTGGTGGGAGTGGCTGACTTGGATTTAGTGGCAGTTACAGAAACATGGTTCACAGAAAACCATGACTGGGATGTAACTATACCCGGCTATACTTTATTCAGAAAGGACAGGGTAGGAAGAAGGGGAGGAGGAATGGCACTATATGTAAAAACTACTATTAAAGCTTTGGAATTACAGAGCTTAAAAGGGAGAGAGGAGGCATTGTGGGTTAAACTAGAAAGAGGGAAAGGGAAATCTATTTGCATTGGTGTGATATACAGACCTCCCTCACAAGAGGAAGAGGTGGACAGAGAGTTAATTGAAGACATACGCAGCATTGCTAGGAAAGGGGAAGTGCTACTGATAGGAGATTTCAATATGCCAGATGTTGATTGGCAAATTCCTGCTGCAGTATCATCTAGAAGTAAGGAGATCCTGGATTCTCTACAGGGAGAACTATTCAGGCAATTGGTAACAGACCCCACACGTGAAGGGGCCAAACTGGACTTGTTGCTTACCAATGGTGAAAGTGTTCTGATGTTATAGTGGGAGATCATTTTGCATCCAGTGATCACCAGATGGTGTGGTTCAGTATTAGGACTAGGGCTGTTAGAATCCATTCCAAGGTGAGGATCTTAGACTTTAGGAAGACTAACTTTGCGAAGATGGGCCAATACCTCAGGGAGTCGTTAGTGGGATGGGAACAGCTGGGGGATGTAGAAAAACAGTGGGCAAAACTGAAAGGGGGTATTTTAAAGGCAACCAACCTTTTTGTTAAAATGGTAAATAAAGGCAAAAGGAACAGGAGACAGCTATGGATTTCGAAGGAAGTAGCTGAAAAAGTGAAGAAAAAGAGGGAGGCCTTCATGAAATACAAGAGATCACAGAGAGAGGAAGACAGGCATCTGTATTTGGAAAAACTTAGAGAAGCTAGCAAAGTAGTCAAGAAGGCAAAGATTCAAAAGGAGGAGGAAATAGCCAATGCATTAAAATGGGGGGATAAGACATTTTTCAGATATATTAGTGAGAAGAGGAAGGGCAAAAGTGGTATTGTCAGACTCAAGGGTGCAGGGGGGGAATATGTAGAAGCTGATAAGGATAAAGCGGAATTGCTTAACAAATATTTTTGTTCTGTGTTCACAGATGAAGAACCAGGAGCAGGACCTCAGAAAACACCCACAAATAAGAACAGAAGCGAGGGACATCTTGAACAATTTTCAGAAGACTGTGTTCGTGAGAAACTAGCTCAACTTAAAGTAGACAAAGCGATGGGACCGGATGGGATACACCCTAAAATACTGAGGGAACTTGGGGACGTTCTAGCAACTCCACTGACTGACCTTTTCAATGCCTCGTTGGAGTCGGGAGTGGTGCCAAAGGACTGGAGAGAGGCTCATGTGGTGCCTTTACACAAAAGTGGAAGTAAGGATGTGGTTGAAAACTACAGGCCGGTTAGTTTAACTTCGGTGGTGAGTAAAGTATTGGAAACGCTGCTGAAAGAGAAAATAGTGAGGTTTCTGGAGTCCAGCGGATTACAGGATCCGAGGCAGCATGGATTCACCAGAGGCAGGTCTTGTCAGACAAATCTGATTGATTTCTTTGACTGGGTGACCAGGGAGTTGGACCGAGGGAGAGCTCTAGATGTGGTGTATTTAGATTTCAGTAAAGCCTTTGACACGGTTCCTCACAGGCGACTTATAAACAAACTGAGCACCCTAGGGATGGACCCTAAAGTTACTGCTTGGGTTAGAAATTGGTTGGGTGGGAGGCGACAAAGAGTACAGGTAAATGGAGCTCACTCTGAGGAGAAGGATGTTACCAGTGGTGTGCCCCAGGGATCTGTCCTTGGTCCGATTCTTTTTAATATCTTTGTTAGTGATATAGCGGAAGGGCTGTCGGGTAAGGTTTGCCACTTTGCAGATGATACCAAAATCTGCAATAGTGTAGACACCCAGGAAGGTGTAGATAACATGAGGAGGGATCTAGCTAAGCTTGAAGAATAGTCTAGAATTTGGCAGCTGGGATTTAATGTTAAAAAATGTAAGGTCATGCATTTGGGCTGCAGCAATCCAAGGGAGCAATACAGTATAGGAAGTGAAGTACTTTTGTCCACTAAAGAGCGGGACCTAGGCGTGGTTGTGTCTGATGATCTTAAAGTAGCTGAACAGGTAGAAAAGGCGACAGCAAAAGCTAGAAGGATGCTTGGGTGCATACGGAGAGGAATGGCTAGCAGAAAAAAGGAGGTGATAATGCCTCTGTATAAGTCTTTGGTGCGACCTCATTTGGAGTATGGTGTGCAATTCTGGAGACCGCACCTTCAAAAGGATGTGAACAGGATGGAGTCGGTGCAGAAGGTTGCTACTAAAATGATTAATGGGCTTCATCATAAAGCATATGAGGACAGACTTAAGGATCTTAATATGTACACCTTAGAGGAAAGGCGGGATAGAAGTGATATGATTGAGATGTTTAAATACCTCCGTGGCATAAATATTCAGGGAGAGAGCCTCTTTTAATTGAAAGCAAGTTCTGCTACGAGGGGACATGGGATGAGGGTGAAGGGAGATAGATTCAGGAGTGATATGCGGAAATTTTTCTTTACAGAAAGAGTGGTGGATCCATGGAATAGTCTCCCAGCGGAGGTGGTAGAGATGAGGACAGTAACTGAATTCAAAAAAGCATGGGACCAACACAGAGGATCTCTAAAGGTAAAAAGTGGACTGTTGTAGTTGTTGTTATGGAAGGACAGACTAGATAGGCCATGTGGTCTTTTTTTGTCGTCATGTTTCTATGTTTCTATGTCTATACTGGTCTGGCAGATGTTTGAGATCTGGTGTCACAGGCACCGTCTTTTGCCATGGTGAGCAAAGGTACCAGCTGTGTAGGTGCTCCTACAGGAAGGGTTTGAGGAGGGTCTCGCCTTAAACTTTGAAGGTGCATGTTGTGGCCCTATCTTGTTTCCCTGTGGTTGGTCACTCCCTTGCTTCTCACATGGATGTAGCTTGTTTTCTCCATGGCATTTTTTTGTTGTGCTGTAGGAACCCGGACTATTAAGGCAACTCCCTTTGAGTCCATGAAGAGGGCCACTCAAGGATTTTTCCTTGAAAGCAGGGGGTTTTTTTGTGGTTGTGGCTTCAGCACATCTGGTTTCGGAGCTGTAAGTCCTTTCCTGCCGGGACCCCTTTTTGACTTTATTATCCTCCGGCATCTTCTTGCAGCCAGTTCCTTCCTTTCTGTTTAAGGTCTTGTCGACTTTTCATGCCAACCAAGTGCTTTCACTGCTCTTTTTTTTGGCAGAGCAGTGCACTGGTAAGGACATAAGTTATGCCATACTGGGTCAGACTAAGGTCCATCAAGCCCACTATCCCGTTTCTAGCAGTGGCCAATCCAGGTCACAAGTACCTGTTAGGTTCCCAAAAGGTATCAAGTTTCCATGCTGCTTGTCTAGTGGATATCCCCCGGTCCTCTTTAATAGTGGTTTATGGATTTTTCCTCAAGGAACTGGTCCAAGCCTCTTTTAAATCCAGCTACACTAACAGCTTTTGCTACATCCTCTGATAGCAAATTCCAGAATTTGATTACGCGTTGAGTGAAAAAATATATAAGAACAAATAAATACCTTCATCTGGTGGATGTTTGCCCGGTGCTGCTTAATTACCTTGAGATGACGACTTTGTTTCTTATTTTGGACAGACTGTTCTGTACAAGGTTTGGGTGGCTTCTAAGGCTACACTTGCATGCTGGATTAAGGAAGTTATCGTTTTGGCATAGCTCTTGCGTTGAAAGCCTATCCTGGAAGGCCTCTGGGTATACTCTACCAGGGATCAGATGACTTTCTGAACTGAGTCATGCATGCTGTCTCCCCAGGATATGTCTGGCGGAGATATGGGCTTCCTTGGCTACTTTTGTGAGGCATTATCAGCTGGACCCTTCAGGCCTGAGCAGAAGTCCCTTTTGGCTCTAGAGTGCTTGCGGCTGCAGTTTGTTCCTGCCCTGTAGAGGAGTAGCTTTGGTACTTTTCACTTGTCTGGATTGGTCTAGCAGGATTCTCTGGAATGAAAAATTTTACTTACCATTAATTTTCTTTCCTGGAGTCCTGCTAGATCAGTCCAGGAACCACCCATGCCAGTTTCTGCTTAGCATATCTGAAGGCAGATTTTAATGTTGAGTTCATGGTGGAGGCTGATCTGGTAGGTCTGTAAATAGTTTTGGTTTTCAGCCTTTTGGCTTTCAAAAAAAAAAAGGAAACTGAAAAGAGATCAGAAAGGGGAACGTGAGTTTGAGTCATAGTACCTGGGCCCCTTTCTTCCTTGTGGCCCCCCTGTGTTGCAGGGGCTGCTTGGACAGTTTACGCAACTGGCCTCACCTGTACCATCCTGTGCATGGGCAGGGTGGAGGAGCACTCTCTACCAAGTCGCTGGCCTGCATCAGAGTCACAACACCAAAAGACATAGGTAAACCTCACAGAGGCATTATATATTAGCTAGATACGAAGGTTGCTCAGGAAAGTAATGCCCCACATATTTTTTCTCAGTCCAGAATGAAAGGTGTGAAATTGAAAGGGTAGTAACTTGGAACTTCAAAGGATACGTGTCTAATTTTACAGTCGTCCGACAAATAGCGAGGCGGTAGTGATCCTTCAAATGGTGTCTGTGAGTTACACATGGTACAAACAACGAGCTGTAATTGAATTCTTGGTGGAGGAGAAAGAAAGTGTGTGAAACATTCACAAATGGTTGTGTGCTCTGTATGGACTGGACTGCCTTTTAGTCTCTGGTTCATAGTGGTGAGCCCAGGTTTCGTCACCTGTGACGATCCGGGGCAAAAAGGCCTCCCCCTCAGCTTCAAAACGCTCCAACAAATCAGAGCAGATGTCTTTCCTTTGGCGTTTGTGTTCGGTTGTGAGACTTCGTGGAAACCATTTTGCACACACCTTTGAATATCCCAAAGAGTCAATAATTGCCATTGCACTACCTCTACTGACGGAAAGCTTTATGGACAATTCCCGACTCGTGATGCCCCGATCCGCACGAATATCATCAGCGTGCTGCAACTTGTCTGGACTGGTGACTGAGGCAGGACACCCAGACCACGGCTGATCTTCCAGTTCCATTTTACGAAGTCTTTACTCTCTTCACCTATCATCCAACGGTGGTGCTATCTACCGCAGAACTTCCATACACAGCACACAGCCGTTTGTGAATGTTTCTCACACTTTTTCTCCTCCACAAGAATTCAATTACAGCTCGTTGTTTGTACCATGTGTCACTCACAGATGCCATTTGAAGGATCACTACCGCCTCGCTCTTTGTTGGATGACTAAAATTACACAGGTGTCCTTTGAAGTTCCAAGTTACTACCCTTTCAATTTCACACCTCTATCTTCATTCTGTACTGAGAAAAAACATGTGGGGCATTACTTTTTGAGCAACCCTCATATACTGTGCAACCTGTAAATGCCGAAGGTTGATTCCAAATACAAATACAGAGTCATAAAAACATAATATATGCCATATTGGGTCAGGAAAAGTATCCCATTTCCAGTGGCAGTCAACCCAGGTCAGAAGTACCTGCCAGGTTTCCAAAAAGGTACACCGATTCCATGCTGCTTATCTCTCGGGGTAAGCAATGGATTTCCCTGTCATCTTTAATAACACAGGTACACTACCAAAAAACTGCCTCCAGTTTTGCAACTGATTCCTATAGATTTTGGGGTGCTGAATCCAGGAAAAATAGCCAAAATGTTCCATCACGTCACGTTTTCTTGCAAAATTAGATTTCTTACCCATATAAGGAATGTTCACATAATTTCTTTTTAGCCGACTGCAGTTTATTTTCTTGGCCCAAAATAGAGGATGTAATGGTTAACTAACTAGAAACACTCCCTCATGATATTTTAGAGTGCTTTGTATTCATTTTATACATTAACAGGACAATTGGGAGGCGGGGGGCTAAATCCAGTACTCGCGCTGGCGCATGTTCTTTCCTGTTCGCCTCGCCTCGTTCGCTCGATCAAACACGGTGGTTGCGACATGAACGTTCCTGTCAAATTTCAGTTTCTTGCAAGTTCATTATTACCTTTTGTTTGCTCAGTCGTAATCCAGCTTTATTCCGAAGTGGTTCACTACAGTTGTAGTTTGCAGTGCTGTGTATTTGTGATGGCTCACAGAGCCAGAGGTTGCGTCAACTCTCCAGACAGTTTTTGTTTTATTTGTGGGGAATATACCGTGAAAAAGCAGCAGAGGAACATTTCTGCATTTATTAAAAAAGTATATTTCGCCTATTTCGGTTTGAAGTTAGGCGATCAAGACAAACCGTGGGCTCCTCACAAAGTGTGCAAGACATGTGAGGAAGATCTACGCTTATGGATGAAAGGTAAAAAACAAGCATTTCGTTTCGGAATACCTATGATGTGGCGTGAACAAAGAGACCACAGCAGTGACTGCTATTTTTGCTCTTGCATTGTGAAGGGATACAACTTAAAAAATAAGAACGTAATAAGTTACCCCAACCTTCCCTCAGCATTTAGGCCTATGCCTCATAGCAACGAAGTACCTGTGCCTGAACCACCAAAATCTTTGGATCATATTTGTGTGGACGGTTCTGATCATGATGAGACTCATCAGATGGATTTTCCCGATGAGTCCAGTACTTCCGAGTTTGAAACTGAACCAGATCCGAAACCTGAACTTTTCTCTCAAGCTGAATTGAATGATTTAGTCCGGGATTTAGGACTCCCAAAAGATGCTGCCCAACTGCTAGGTTCTTGGCTTAAACAGAAAAATCTATTGTCACCAGGAACAACTTTTTATTGGTACCGCAACCGCGAGACACAATTTTTGAAGTATTTCAGCAAAGAGGAAGATTTGGTATTTTGCAACGATATATACGGAGTGATGGAAAAGTTTAAACTCAAGTATGATCCTGCTGAATGGCGGCTGTTCATTGATTCGTCAAAAGACAGCATAAAAAGTGTTCTTCTTCATAATGGCAACACATTCGCTTCAGTTCCTATTGCTCACTCTGTTATTCTCCAAGAAAAATACGAGAATTTGGCCCTGATTCTTCAGAAGATTCGTTATGATGAGCATAAGTGGATGATTTGTGGAGACTTTAAAATTCTATCCATGCTATTAGGGCAGCAATCCGGTTTCACCAAATATCCCTGCTTCCTTTGCTTGTGGGATAGCCGGGCCCGCGACCTACACTGGGGGAAAAAAGACTGGCCAATTCGGGAGTATTTGAGACCCGGTGAGAAAAATGTTCTTCATGAGAGCTTGGTACCTCGTGATAAAATTCTATTACCACCTCTCCACATTAAGTTGGGTCTCATTAAGCAATTCATCAAGTCCCTTCCAAAAGATGGTGAGTGCTTTCGGTACCTTTGCTCAAAGTTCCCCCGACTTTCTGAAGCAAAGCTAAAGGAAGGAGTGTTTGTTGGCCCTGATATAAGGAAACTCATTTCAGATGGAGCATTCGCTGAAACGATGTCTGAGAAGGAAAAAGAAGCCTGGGATTCCTTCAAGGATGTTGTTCTCAAATTCTTGGGGAACAGGCGGGATGAGAACTATAAGGATATTGTTGCAAGGATGCTCAATGCCTTCAAAGAACAAGGCTGTAACATGAGCCTGAAAGTCCATTTCTTGCACTCCCATGTGAACTACTTTCCCGAAAACTTGGGGGCGTACAGTGAAGAACAAGGTGAAAGGTTTCACCAGGACATCAAGGACGCAGAGAGAAGGTACCAAGGAAGATGGAACACCACTATGATGGCTGATTTCTGCTGGTTGCTGCTGCGGGAAACCCCAGATGAAAAATACGCCAAGCAGCGCACCAAGAGAAGCATTCGGGGGAAGAAGAAACGGGCCCACCAGGAGATTGACTGACCCAAGAATGACTTTAAAATCTAAACTGTGTTGACAAATATCGTGTTTTTACTAAACTTTGAAATAAAAATTTGCTAGTTATTACCACAGTGTTGGATCTCATTTATTAGAATTTTATTTTCACACCATCGGGTGTTTGTCTTCATGTATTGCAATGGTGCGGTTTGCATTTTCTATTCTTACATACATACCTGTACAACATTTTTTGCACATTTCTTTGCTTTGCTTTGTGTCTAACCTCGCTCTTGTATGCTCAATATTTGTGCACATGTATGTGGCTGTTTTAAGTGCAGACAATTTTGCTACCATCACAGTGTGTTTTGTTGACATTACTCTATTCTTATGTGCTGCCTTGTTACAATTTTCTTTATTCTTATTTGAATAACTACTAAACAATTAGTATAAAGAATTCATCCAGGAAACTTTTATCTCGATCGCACTCAATCTGAAACGTTCACCTCAAACTGCTAACCCAATGTAGCAAAAAATCTGTACGTGATGGAGCAAATTGGTTACCAGATTTGGATTCAGCGCACCAAAAAACGTAAAAATCAATCGAAACATTAGAGGCAGTTTAAAAAAAAATTTTTTTAGTGTACCTGTGTAATTTATGCTCTTTTCCTCCAGAAGGCTCCCGTATTCAAGAAACAAGAGCTACCACACCAGTCAGTAGTAGTCATGTCTGCCTTCAAGAAAGCCGAGTGGACAAAACCCACTCTTCAGTGCTTTATGAGAGGGATGCTCATTTTCTGGGCCTTGAGAGGAAACGTTCTTCTCCCCCAGAACACTATCTTCTCCAGGACCAAGCAGGAAGTCAGTCCTCACATATGGGTGACGTCGGCACCGACGGAGCCCCCATGTGGAGCATTTCCCCAGCTTTCAAAGAAACCCTTTGGGAATGCAGCACGCATGCGCGGTCCCCTTCCCGCCCAAGGGTGCCATCTTGCTCAGTCGTCTTTTTTCTGCGGAGCCCGACGGACGTGTTTCGTTTTCACCCGAGGAAAAGGTTGATTTTTCGGCGTGCACCCGTGTTTTCTTCGGTTCGACGCCGGTTTCCCTTTCCCACCTGGGCCTGGTACACTGGTATCGAGCCCGGACTTCATTTTTCGTGTTTTGTCCTTAGTGACTAGCGTTCGCGCCATTTTTCTATTTTTCACTGGCAGCCCTGTCGTTTGACCTCGCAGGGGCCCTTTTTCCCCCGATAGCTGCCAGCGGGTTTAAAAAGTGTGATCGGTGTAAGAAACTTATGTCTCTCACCGACACACATGACTGCTGCCTCCGCTGCCTTGGGCCTGATCATGACCCGATGATCTGTGGCCTGTGTGGGAAAATATCCTCGAAGGCATTGAGGAGCCGGCAGCACCAAAAAGAATCTTCTCTGACTCTTCGGCCGGCCGGGCCCGGACTTCGTCAGAGGCCTCGACGTCTCGGGACTCCGATCCCGATCATCGCCGGGGTTCCTCTGAGAGGTCTCCCTCGCGGGAGCATTGCAGGAAGAAGAAACCCGCGAGAGCGGCGTCGGTGGACGCACTTGGTTCCTCCAGGGCCAGGTCGCATAGCCCCGAGCGCCGTCCCGGTTTCTTCAGAGTCGGAGCGGCCTGCTAAACAACCTCGTGTTGAGACTGAGTTCCCGGGTCACGTGAGTACTGTAGTCCTCGTGGACTCTCCTCTGGGGGAGCCGACGTCTGGTCCGACGCCGTCAGGGCACGAGTCGGGGGTTGCTGAGTCTCCTCAGCTCGGACTCAAGTTGACGGCCTTGGAGAGCAGCTTGGCTGCCTTCACAGAGCAGCAGCGGGCACTGATTGCCGGTCTCACTGGTGCATCTGCCCCGACCACCGGGACATCGACGTCCAAGTCGACCCCAGAGGCCGAGCCGATCCTCGAGTCCATGCGCTCTCGAGTCGATCCTCAGCCAAGGTCTCCCTCGGCCTCCCGTTCGGGACCGAGGTCATCGACGCCGGTACCCTCGGCATCGGGGCGGATGGCATCGGTGCCTGCCCGACCGGAGCTGCTCGATTCCTCCTCTGAGGGATCGGGCTGGGAAACGGAGGACGAGGAGTCCCCGGACACATTTCGTACCCGGTGTGTCCCTTCGGACTCACTGCAGTCCGAGCCTCGGTGCCGGTCCCCCCCCCCCCCCCCCGGAGGACACCCGGTTCTCGGACTTCGTGCGGGACATGGCCAAGGCCTTGGCCTTCCCCGCGGATCCCGAGGAGTAGCCTTGAGCCGAGGAGCTCGAGGCCCTGCATTATGACTCTCCCCCCAAGGAGGCCTTTATTGTACCGGTTCCTCCGGTGCTGGAACGGTTGCTCTTCCGCATGTGGGAGGCACCGGCCTCGACGCCGGTTCTGAGCAAGCGGGTCGATTCCATCTATCGAGTCTGCAAGAGCCCCGGGTTCCAAAAGGCACAGCTACCGCATCACTCCATAGTTGTGGAATCGGCCATGCATCGTCTGAAGAGTCAGAAGATGCACTCCTTGGTGCCTCCCGGCCGGGAGGCCCGGAACCTGGATGCCCTCGATAGAAAGTGCTTCCAGGGCTCAATGCTTGCTTGCCGTGTCCAGACCTACCAGCTGTAGATGGGCATGTACCTTTGAGACCTGGCAAAGGAGATTGCCGGGTTCTCTGCTGGTCTCTCCGAGGAACCTTTGCAGAGGGTCAAGGCCCTGTCATCGGGGATCCGGGAGTGCTCGAAGTTTATCTCTCAAGCAGCCTATGATGGCTTTGAGGCTTCGGCCCGAGTAGCCTTGGCCGGCGTCGGTGCACGCCGTCAGGCCTGGCTACAGTCATCGGACCTGGAGCCATGGGTGCAGGACAAGTTGGTCGATGTCCCCTGCCGAGGTGAAAACCTCTTTGGCAAGCCCATGGCTGAAAAGGCTGCAGAACTCGAGTCCGAGACTCTCACCCGGACAAGGCTGTCCAGGAAAACCTCTGCCCCTTCTCAGAAGAAGAAGGGCTCGGGGAAAAAAGACCTTTTACCCAAGGAAGTCATCTGCCTACAAATCATATCCTCACTTTCAGGCCTCTGTAGCTCCCGAACAGGGTCAGCAGGCCAAGGGGCAGGGACATGGGCCCCATAAGCAGAAAACCCTCAAGCCACCATCTCCGGCTCCTGCACAGCAGGGAGCAGGATTTTGACTCCAGTGGCATAGCCTCTCCTCCTCAGCTGGCCCCTCTCAGCACTGGAGGCCGGCTGACCCTGTATGCCCACAGGTGGTCAGCCGTAACAAGGGATACCTGGGTGTTAAGCATAGTCCAGAGAGGCTATCTCTTCCACTTCCACCAGGTACCTCCCTCCTACTTTCCAGGGCACCCTCCAAGACTCCTTCTGCACAGGGACTTACTCCTGCAGGAGTTAGCAGGTCTTCTAAAGGAGCAGGCGGTGGAACCGGTGCCCCACCACCTGAGAGGTCAAGGCTTCTATTCCAGGTACTTTCTGGTACCAAAAAGGACAGGAGGCCTCAGGCCCATCCTAGACTTGCGCAATCTCAGCAAGTTCCTGGAGAGGGAAAAGTTCAAGATGCTTACCCTTGGAATCCTGCTGCCCTACCTCCAGCAGGGAGATTGGCTATGCTCCTTAGACCTAAAGGATGCGTATACTCACATCCTTATTCATGCAGACCACAGACAATATCTCAGATTTTTAGTGGGAGGAAACCATTACCAGTACAGGGTACTCCCTTTTGGCCTAACCTCCGCCCCCAAGGTTTTCACCAAGTGCGTGGCGGTGGTGGCGGCGGCCTATCTCAGAGTTCAAGGACTCTGTCTTTCCATAACTGGACGACTGGCTCATCAGGGGTCAGTCTCCACAGGAGACCAATCAAGCCACCGTCCGTACTGTGTCTCTTCTCCAGCATCTGGGATTTGTCATAAACTTAGCAAAGTCCACTTTGCGCCCCTCACAAAACATGGTGTTCATAGGAGCAAGACTAGACACCCTTCAAGCGAAGGCCTTTTTACCCGTGGACAGGGCCAACAGACTAATGGATCTAGCCAGACAGTTCCAAAGCAATTCTCTGGTCTCCGCCAGACAATTCCTGAGGCTCTTAGGCCACATGGCATCCACTGTCCATGTAACTCCAAATGCCCGTCTGCACATGCGGCCTGCTCAGTGGGGCCTAAGGACTCAGTGGCTGCAGGCCACAGGTAACCTGACAAAGTGAGGGTGTCCAATCTACTGGCAGATTCTCTGCAGTGGTGGCTTCATCTTCCGAATCTACTGCAAGGAGTGCCTTTTCAAGCACCTCCACACTCTCAAGTGCTGACAACCGATGCTTCTCTTCAAGGTTGGGGTGCACATTGCCAAGGAGCATGCACTCAAGGCCTGTGGTCTCCTTGGGAGGCCACACAGCAAATCAATTTCCTAGAGCTCAGAGCGATCCGCTTAGCCCTGTGGACCTTCTCATGTCCTCTCTCAGCAGTCTGTCTTAGTTCAGATGGACAATCAAGTTGCTATGTTCTGTGTGAACAAGCAAGGGGGCACAGGGTCCCGATCCCTTTGTCAGGAAGCACAGGACCTGTGCTCCTGGGCAGTCAATCATGGCATACTTCTCAAGGTGGTCTATCTCCCTGGACAGGAGAATTACCTGGCAGACAAGTTGAGCAGGATCCTACAGCCGCACGAATGGCAGTTGAATCCTCTGGTAGTTCAACAAATCTTCCTAAGATGGGATCTCCCCACCATGGATCTGTTTGCCAGTCCATTGAACCGTCAACTGCCCAGGTTCTGCTCCAGACAACCGCATCCTCTCAGAGTAGCAGCGGATGCATTTCATATACCATGGTCTATAGGTCTCCTATATACGTTTCCTCCCACGCCTCTAGTGCCCAAAACACTGTTCAAAGTGATCCAGGACAAGGCCTCCGTGATCCTGGTGGCCCCCAGATGGCCAAGGCAACCGTGGTTCCCACTTCTTTTACAACTAGCAGTGGACGCTCCTCTTCCTCTGGGGATGCAACCCGATCTCCTGTCTCAGGAGCAGGGATCTCTTACACCCCAATCTCCAGTCCCTCAATCTGATGTCCTGGCTGCTGAAAGGGTAGTTCTAGCACCCTTACTGCTGCCTAGGGAAGTGGAGGACGTGGTCTTGACCTCTAGGAGGCAGTCCACTCTGAAGTCATATGCTCTTAAGTGGTGTAGGTTCTCCACCTGGTGTGCCCAACATAAGGAGGATCCTTTCTCATGCCTGGTACCAGTGGTGCTGCAGTATTTGCTGCACCTGTCCAATCTAGGCCTTAAATCCAACTTTGTGAGGGTCTACCTCAGTGCTCTCTCAGCGCACCACTCACCAGTGGAGGGTCAGTCTCTCTCAAGCCACCCTTTGGTAGCTCGCTTCCTCAGAGGCCTGCTTTTGCTTAAGCCTCCAGTTTGTCCACCTGCCCCTGAGTGGGATTTGAATGTGGTCTTGCAACAACTTACTTGCCCACCCTTTGAGCCTATGGCTACTTGTCCTTTGCGCTTTCTTTCCTGGAAAGCGTTATTTTTGGTAGCTCTTACCTCAGCAAGGCGAGTAAGTCAGCTTCAAGCCCTGGTGTCAGAGGCACCATACACTAGGTTCTATAGGAACAGAGTAGCCTTATGGACTCACCCTAAGTTCCTTCCAAAGGTTGTCTCCTCCTTCCACCTCAATCAGGAGGTGGTTCTTCCAACTTTCTTTCCCAGGCCGCATGCCGGCCAGGCTGAGATGGTCTTGTATACCCTGGATTGTAGGAGGGAGTTGTCCTTCTACCTTGACCGTACGCAGGGACACTGAAGGGCTGTTCAGCTCTTCATCTCCTTTGACCCTAATAAGTTGGGGTTACCTGTCTCCAAGCGTACCCTGTCCATTTGGGTAGCAGACTGTATTGCCTGGGCGTACTGGGCAGCCGGCCTCTCCTTGCAGGGTTGAGTTATGGCTCACCGTGTCAGGGCGAAGGCTGCGTCAGTGGCTCATCTCTGCTCTGTTCCGTTGGCAGACATCTGCCGGGCCGCTACTTGGTCTTCAAGCCAGATGTTTGCGGCCCACTACTGCCTCGAGAAGGAGTCCCGCAGGGACAGTGCTTTCGGACAGGCGGTACTCCATAATCTCTTTGAGGTATAGGCAACTTCTACCCTCCGGCCCTGGTGTTGGGCTGCCGTTTGGGGGCGTTCTCAGAGAAGATTCTTTTCGCACATGCTGAGGCTCTAGAGGGAACTCATTTTTTCAGCTTTGGGTCCCCAGTAGCCTTAAGCTGGGGAGTCCCATATGTGAGGACTGACTTCCTGCTTGGTCCTGGAGAAAGCGTAGTTACTCACCTGTAACAGGTGTCCTCCAGGAGCAGCAGGAATCAGTCCTCACAACCCTCCCTCCTCCCCTTGGAGTTGCAGTCATATGATTTATTTTGGGGGGGGGGGGGGTTTGCTGTCTTTTAGCTATGTCATCAGACTGAGCAAGATGGCACCCTTGGGCGGGAAGAGGACCGCGCATGCGTGCTGCATTCCCAAAGGCTTTCTTTGAAAGCTGGGGAAATGCTCCGCATGGGGGCTCCATCGGCGCCGACGTCACCCATATGTGAGGACTGATTCCTGCTGCTCCTGGAGAACACCTGTTACAGGTGAGTAACTACGTTTTCCCCTTCTGCTTGATATCTGGCATCCAAAGAGACCAGGGATTGAAGGCCCATGGCACGCCTTGTAGCCTTGGGCAGATCACTTAACCCTCCATTGCTTGAGCTACACGCTTAGATTGTAAGCCCTCTTGGGACAGAGAAATATCTGCTGTACCTGATTAATGTGCCTTGAACTACTACTGGAAAGGCATGAGCTAAATATTAAATAAATGTGCAGTTGCACTATAGAGCGTACTAGCTCTTTGTTAGCCAGCATATGTGAAGCATTCTGGCCAAGGTAGAAAGTCTGTCTGTTTTTCTTGAAGAAAAACATGTCAACTGTAATCACTAGTTGACAAGAGGATTTTGAGATGGAATTGAGAGCTTATACCATGGGTCTCTGATTTCACAGGCTCTCATGGTTGCAGGCTGTGGACCTCGGATATGAAGTGCAGTAAAAGATCATTGACGTGCCTTATAAGACAAAATCTCTTGAGATACAGCCATGGAGGCTGTGGTTTAGTATAAAGACCACTCTGCTATGCTTCAAATCCCCTTGCAACCACTTCTGACCCGCTTCTCCTATTTAGGATGTAATTGAGTGGGTTATGGAGGCATTATCCTCCTCTCTTCGCTAGATCTTGTCAACAGAAATAGGAGTGTCCCGCTCTACCCAGACAGCAGAGATCCCCAAAGCCATAGCTAATTCCCCAGTATAAACCTGAGATGTTTTGACTTGGTCCAAGCAGACAGTATTCCAGTGCATGTCCTGGAGAACCATCTATTAGGAGAAGGCTAAGGTTTTACAAAAACAATGGTCCAACATAATCTGACACTTTGGGTTCTCCACATAATACGGAATGGATAGAAACTTTGCTTTTTGGAGAAACTGCCAGATTTTTCATCCACGAATATCCTCATCAAGCACTCAACATCAGGATGTACTTTTAAAGACACTCCCTCTTATCGACCCCAATGCTGTTGACTGCATTCCACTAGAGGGAAGAGGATGGGGTTGTGTTCAAGTATTTCTTAAACTCAAAGAAGTCAGGAGAACTCCAGCCTATCCTAGACTTAAGTCTCGAAAAAATTTCTCATATTAAAAAAAAGTGTTTTCCAGGACACCTTAATTCCTTTTCTCCAAAAGAGGAGACTGGTTATGCTCCCTGGATTTAAAGAAACCTATACCAACATGGAGAATTCTTCCTGTGACTTGGCTATATCTCAGATTCATAATAGGAAAACACTACCTCCGGTATTATGTGCAGCCTTTTAGCCTAATGTAATGTTAGGAATGTTCGTGGAATGCTTAGTCATAACAGTGCCCCAGTGCAAGCTGGGGAGGTGCCTGTCTGAGTGATTGTTCAAAAACACATTTCCAAAAGGGAAACCAAACAATTGGTGAGCACAGCCATCTGTGTCATAAATTAGCCCAAACCCCACTGGAGCCTGTCGTCTCAGTTGAACTTTCTAAGAGCTTGGCTAGATGCAGCTTAAACAAAAGCCTTTCTTCCGCAAGAAAGAATCACTACCTTGTTTTTTGTCATGGAAAAAAAAAGATCGTCAGACATCAGCATGGAACATGTTGAAGCTGTTGGGCCTTATGGCTTTCTACAGTCTTTCACTCCTTTGGATCATTTTCATATGAAACATACCTCATAGACCTTAATGCCCTCGGTGGACTCGGGCCATTTACAGCTAAAATGATGGCATCCAAGTCACTCAGCAGTCCTAATGGCTGAGCCAATCATATATCCACCTGTGAGCATCTCATTCTAAATTCCTCAAGCTTAAATTGTCCTAATCGTGGATATTTCCAAACTGGTCTGGGAATCTCATGTAGGAGGTTCTATTCCTAGTGCCTATGGTCAACTCAGGAAGAATTTCAACAAATAAACGTCCTAGAGCTAGGGGCAATTTGGAATGCTCTAAGGACTTTCAGCATTTCCTATCAAAAAATCCTAGTCCAGTCAATCAAGTAGCAGTGTTCCACTTGAGCAAGCAAGGATTGTATTCGTATGCTGGGAAACTGTTAGGATGTGGAACTGGGCTATCTCACTTGACATAACACTAAACCACCACCTACATGGAAGAACAACATCCTGGTGGACACACTAAGTCAGCAACTACACAAATGAGGGATACACATGGTAGATGTCTTTCTGTCTTCTCTTAGGACAGGGGCACATGGCAGACTAACATCAGATGTCTTCTTATTATACATCTTCTGATTACTCCAGTGGGAAAGACTTTACTAAAAATCAAGAGAGATCAGGGAACTGGGATACTCATAACTCCTTATTGGCTGAGAGAGGTCGGTTTTCCACTCTTGTGGGAGTTTTCCATCAGGAAGCTGATTTTGGTTGGGATCTTTCCCCAGTCCTAATTACATAGAATCCAGGAATCCTGATAAATCCTTGACTCTCACAAACTGGATGTTGACAGGATAGCATTTGGTTCACTGAATCTGCCCAATAAGATGTCTAGCTTTTAGGAGAAAGTTCACCTTGATTTTAAGTCAGGAGTTCCCAAACCTGTTCTGGGGCCTCCCCACCCAGTCTGATTTTCCAGCTGTTCACAATGAGAGAGATTTGCATACAATGGAGGCAGTGCATGTAAATCTCTCTTGTGGATATCCTGAAAATCTGACTGGGAGACAGGTTTGGGAACCTCTATTTTAAGTGATAGAGCTTTATGGTCTGCTGTGATAGAAAAGCTCTAGACTCCTTTTCTCATCTCCCCCCCCCCCCCTAAAAAAATAGAAGTTTGAAAAACAACTCCATTAGAATTCATCTCAGTGCCTTTAGCGCTTGTCGCCTCTCTATGACCTCTAATTGTTAATTTTGTGTGAGGGGCCTGCATCTGTTGAAGCCGCCTGCTGTGTTTCTTGAGACCTTATCTTGGTACTGACCCAGATGACGAGCGCTCCCTTTGAGTCAGTGGGCTCTTGTGAGGTGAAATACCTGACATGGAAGATCTTATTTTGTGGTGGTGGTCACTTCAGCAGAGTCAGTGACCTCCAGGCCTTTGTGACTGATCCATCCTATATACAATTTTCAACATTAGGGTAAATGCATTCTAAATTCCTGCCTAAGTTGTCCTATTTCTGCCTACCAGTCAAGTGTCGTCCTAGCATTTTTTCCCAGGCCACAATATTGAAAAATGTCTTGTACACATTGGTCTAAAAAAGCCTTCTACTCAGAGTGGGCTAAACTCCTCAGAAATGCCACCCACCTTTTTTCTTTCTTTTGACTCCAGTAAACCGGTGACAGCTTTATCTAAGGTTATACTGTCTAATTAGATTGCATATTGCATCTCTTTCTAATTCCCAGGCAGACTTAATCAGCAAAATGCATGTCAGGGTTCATAATGTTGGAGCCATGGTGGTGTTTGTGGCCCACTTGAGGTTTGGTCTTATAGAAGAGATCTGTAAGACTGACAGGATGTCTCTCCACACATTTACATCACAGAGGGATTTCTGTCCCAACAGTGGCTCTGGCTATTCTGTCCTGTGGAATCTGTCTTGAGGTTTAGAACCTATCCCAACTGAACTCCTCAGTTCAGTTTTTTTTTATTATTTCAGGGTTGTCTTCATATAAAATATAAAAAACAAAAACAAGTTTGTTGCCCATTGCCACTGGGGTTTTCTTCCTGTTTTCGCCTTCTTTCTGCCATATTTCTTAAGGGTAGCCTGTAGCTAGGAATTCTCAATTTTGAGGGCTCTCTATCCTGCTGGTCTTCAAAAAAAGCAAAGTTGCTTAGTTATATCAGATATTCTCTGAAAAAAGCAAGATAGTAATCATCTCAGAATCCACCCGCCTCCCCTAGGAATTGCATATAAAGATTTAAATTAGATATCAACTGAGGTGGTATCTGTGACATACCTGCACATGTCCAGTTCACTGCACTAGAAACTCTGTCAGGTTGGAGAGCTTTTTACATTTTCTGTGTCTCAAGATCCATGTGATATCACCTATCTTTAAGGATTAATATGCTGCTGTCCTTAGAGTATGCTTCTTAAAAGTAAGCAACTTCACTGTATTGCTGTAAACCACTTTGGGTTCTTTGGGGGGGTGGGGCGCGGCTGGTGGGAGAAGTGTTTATAAATGTAAAAATAATTGGATTATGCCATATGAGTAATAGCGCATTATAAATCTGCTTGAGCTGATAAGATAATTTACAGTGTGCTGTTGAATTTGCAAAATTATTGATGAGAAATTAAAATTGCCACTTTATCAGTGCAGATAACCCTGTACTCTGATGCTCCCATGCACATTTAAGCCTGATAATAAGGGTACTCAAGGGATTATTATTATTATTATTTATAGTCTCTTCTATACCACGCTATTCGACATCAGCACGGTTTACAATGAACAATGAATTTACACATGTACTGAAAGGAAAAAAATTGTGCTTTAAAACAGAAAATAGTATGCCTTTTTGTAATAGTGCACACATTTTCCATTTTTAGCTTGCAAAGCAAGTTTCTCTTTCACAAATAGTAACTTTATATATTTTTACACAAGACATAACATGAAGAGTTAATGAACTGCTGCGATGCAAAATCATAAAAGCAGCTCATTAACTCTTAACGTGGTAAAACTATACATGAAATTTCTTTAACATTTTTTTAAAATAATATCATTGAGGTATAGTTGAACAGAATTTTGGTTTGCATATCTTTGCATAATTCTTTTTATGTGGCTGTCTTGCAGGCAGATAAGAATACATGAAAATGCAATAATACAAGTAAAAAAGTTTTAATACATGAACCTGATTGTTTCTCTTCTTATGTTGTTTATATAGCTAAAATTTTACTTCTGACAACACTGTGTTTTCTGTTAGAAAAAGATCATCAATATGTAAAACAAATGGCAAAAAATGGGTCATAATCTTCAGGAGGATAGCATAATATAACAAAACTTTGTCTCTCAGGAAACGCGAAGGCAGAAGAAAACACTAAAAAAAACTCGCAAATTTGTGGTTGATGGAGTAGAAGTGAGTGTGACTACATCCAAAATAGTTACTGACAATGATTCCAAGAGTGAAGAAATGCGCTTTCTTAGGTGAGTTGGAATGCAATCCATAGTAAAACAAAGGAAATAGTACCCTAAGGAACTTGGGTGCCCTTTAACTAAATTTCGGTAAGGCTTTACACATTACATGCATTTACACATTACATGCATGTTACGTCCAAAGCCTCTCTGTAGCTGTCAGGGCTGTTACCAGCATATACCTGGCAATTAATGCATGACTTCCAGATAAGTGTGAGACTGGTTTAGTAGAACTCAAGGAAAAGGACACCTGGTAAGTAAAATGTCATTGTTAACTGTGCTCGCATGCTAATATGCTCTCCATGCCCACACTTTGTCCCTAACCTGTCCATTCTTCATATTAGTGTACAGTACAAGTGCCAATTAATGTGTGTTTTAGCAACCAGTAGCTTAGTAAAAGGGCCCCTCAGTTTTTATTACCCTTTAACTTAATATAAAAAATTAAAAGTACATTTCTCCCAGTCTTTTTTTTTAAATTATGATAATTCGGTGGTCATGGTGCTGATGAAATTAATGATGGTGGCCTCCTTGAGCCTACATCTTCCAGTTTGCTAGGTATCCTGTGCAAAATCATGCTCAGCATTTTCCTTAAGTTTAATAGTAGATTTAAGGATATACTGTCATTTACCACAGGAGATTGATTTTTGAAATCACATCTAATTAGCAGTACTATGATACCACAAAAATTAAAGAAAATCTGCCTTTTCCTATTCGTCTCTCCCAGCCAGTCCAGGTACAGTTGGGTAATCAAAAAAAAAAAAAAAAAAAAAGGAAAAAGCTGCCTTTGCCCTAGCAGGGCAGTACAGCAGAGCAGTGCTTCCTTATATATATAAAAAAAATTGAAGATGACGGTCCTCAGCTACTAGAGAGAGTTTACAGCAGCACCGGGGGCAGAGCCTGCCTCGCCGGAGGATCCGTCACTTAAGGGGGGTTGAGAAAGGAGCTGGGAGCCCCAGAATCCTCTTCTCGGCCGCCGTTTGCTGTAATCTCCGTGGCCCGCTAGCAGCGGCAGCCCGGAGAGGAGAGATCCGTCACAGTTCCTTCAGATAGGAGCATGGATATTTCGGTAAGCTTTACTTGGAGTAGAACTTTTCAGTTCGACGCCACGGTTGTGTGTGTAGCCCAAACGATTGCAGTTTCGTGTAGTGTGGGAGCACATAAGCTCGGCAGCGGGAGCGTGTAGGCCAGACTGGAATCGCCACGCTTTTGCCGACGGGCCGAGATCGTTCGTGCAGTTTGGTTTTCTTTTGTTCCTGACCATGGTAACTTTAGTGTAGGTGTTGGTTCTGGTAGCAGACGCCTTTATGGAGCAGACAGTAGTTGCGGAGGTGGCTGCAGAGAGGCCTCAGGGGCCGTTGATTAAGGCGGGAACAGCAGCATGGTGACTTCAGATACTGCCGTTTCTCCCACGCTTTTGCCGCATTCGGGGAAAAGAAAATCAAAATCTCATAAAACACCTCCGGTGGAGGATCCAGACCACAGGTCTTCGTCTGCACCTGAAGATACTTGGGAATCACTGTTTTCTCCTGAATTTATTCTAGCTCTGCATAAAGCTTATATGTTAAAGAAGGCTCAGCCTTTAGACAGCCAGGCTACTACCCGCCAGGTGGAATTAAAGTTGGATGAGTCCAAGGTGCTTGACCCTGGTGAAGGGGTCTCGGCTAAAGGGCCAGGTGTAGAGACAGGTTTCGATGGCTTAGGATCACAGGTCTCTAATCCTCAGGGGGCTGAGGATGGTGAAATTCTTTCTGAGGCAGGTCTGGATTCTTGGCCAATGGAGTTGGAGGAAGGAGAGCTTGGGCCAGGCGAAGATCCAAATGTCTTTATTTATTTATTTGGCATAGATTTGTATACCGCTACTTCCAGCGATCAGCAGCGGTCTACTGGTGAACAAACAAGGGAGTATGTAAAGAGCGATTTAAGAATACAGTCTGATTAAAGGGAGGAGTGAACATCAACCATATAATTTACAGTTATACATTTGATCGGGGGGGAGTATATTAAATTTACATATGAGCAGGGGGGAAGCATACATATACACATTATCAATCGCCATACATGCATGAGTAATAACGATGGATATATACATATATACATTTTAACACTCAGTAGATGCGGGAGTATTAACAGTGTCTAAAACCTCTATGACCCGGATGCTGCTTAGGTAAGTAGGCAAGGATGGGATAAGATAAAAGTTAAAAACTGCCTAGGTGATGCCGTAATGTGACTGGAACAAGTGTGTTTTAAGCTTTTTCCTGAAGTCCTGTAGGTCTTTGATCAGGCGTATCTCATGAGGCAGCTGGTTCCAGAGCATGGGTGCAAAGTATGTGTAGGCCCGGTTGCTCGTCCGTTCTTTGACTGTTCTTATGCTGCTAGGTACGCAGAGTGTGCTCAGGTTAGCGGTTCGTCTACTTCTGTTGGGGGGGCTGTGTGGTGATGAGGTTAGAGAGGAATGAGGGGGATACTTTGTGGAAGATTTTGAATGTTGTTACCAGTATTTTGTATATTATTCGTGCAGAGATGGGGAGCCAGTGAAGCTCAATCAGGACTGGTGTGGTGTGATCTGTCAGGTGCTTATTCATGATAATCCTGGCTGATACATTTTGTGCCATTTGTAGGATGTTTAAGGTTTTCTTCGGTAGACCTTGTAGGATGGCGTTACAGTAGTCAAGGTAGGGAATGATGAGAGCCTGAGCTACTGTTCTGAAGTCCGAGTGGTCAATGATGCTGCGTAGGGGTTGTAGAACTTTCAGCTTGTGAAATATTGCTCTGTTGGTTATCCAGAGGTGTTTGTCCATTTTTAAGTTAGCATCAAGTAGTACACCTAGATATTTGATTTCATTTTTAGAGTGATAGGTGGTGTTGTTCAGGGTGATGGTTTCAGGAGGTTTGAAGTCTTGATTTCCTGATATAAACATCACTTCAGTTTTTTTGTGGTTTATCGACATATTGTTGCGTTGGAGCCAATTTTGCATTTCATGTAGGCAGTCTTCTAATTGTTTGATATCAGGATTGTTTACATCAAGTTGTGTGTACATCATAATGTCATCTGCATATAAGTGGTAGCTGATATTGTGCTTTTGGAAGATTGTACATACTGGCTGGATGTAAATGTTGAATAGTAGGGAGGAGATGGCTGAGCCTTGAGGTATTCCTTGGGTTTGGGGGAAAGGATTTGCTTGTTCGTTATTGAAGCGTACCTGTTGCATTCTAGGACTCGAACCATTTTAACGGTGTTCCTGCTATGCCTATGGTCGCAAGTCTGCGCAGGAGAGTTTGATGATGTACTGTGTCAAACGCTGCTGATATATCTATAAATATGAGTATGAACATCTTGTTTTTGTTTTCCAGTCCCTTGATGAGGTTGTCTAGAAGCGCTATGAGCAAAGTTTCCACTCCATGGTGCGGTCGGAAACCGTATTGATGGTCGTCAAGGATTTTGTTTTCGTCTAGGTGGTTCCTTCAGTTGCTGTTGGGTTATTTTCTCGATAATCTTTGCAAGGAAGGATATGCTTGATATCGGCCGGTAGGAGGATGGATCTTCTTTGTTGAGAACTTTATTTTTTAATATAGGTCTAATTAGGGATCTTTTAAGTTGGTTGGGCATGACCCCTTGCTGGAGAGACTGATTCACTATGTTTGTTATTAGATGAGCAATTTCCTGTTTAGTAGATTTGATCCATTCTGCTGGACATGGATCAAGAAGTGAGGTTGTTCTATTAAGGTATGTGATGGTATTTACGATTAGTTTCTCATCAATCGTCTGGAAAGTAGACCATCCTTCTATCAGTTTATAGCTTGAGTTTTTACAGTTTGGCTGGTTGGTGCTGGTAGCGTTCATGTCCTGAGGTTGGAATGAAAGGATAGGGGGATTTAGTTTGATAGCATAATGATCGGCCAAGTCTTGGGCCTTTATTTTTCCATTGTAGTCATGATCAGGCAAGGGTTTCGTGAGCGATTTGACTAGCTCAAACAGTTCTCTGGGTCTGTTAATGGCCTTGTTGAGTATTTTGGTGTGGTGCGCTTTTTTGGCAAGGTTGATCTCATTTTTGTATTTGGCTAGGAGCTCCAGTTATTCCATCTTGATCGGATCATTCTTAGATCGTCTCCATTTTCTCTCCAATTTTCTTAAATCCTTTTTCATTTTGTGTAGCAGTGGTGTGTACCAAGGGTTCTGTTCTTGTTTTCGTCGCTCTGGTTGATGACTTCCATATTGGCTTAGAGTTGACTTCTATTGTAGAGATCCATTGTTGAATTAGGTCTTCGATGTCTGTGTTGTCAGGGGTTATGTGCTTATCAAGAGCGTTTATTAGCGTTTCCTTGTTGAGTTGCTGGAATTTTCTTCGATGTTGTTTAGCTGAGCCAGATTCTATCTTAATTGTTGTGTAGCATGGATATATGGTGAGCTGAATTTGGTAGTGATCGGACCATGGAACTTGGGTTATGTGGGTTTTGGGTTGCTTCCCTTCTATTTGCATTGGTTTCTTGGGAAGGAATACCAAGTCCAGGGTGTTCCCTTTATTGTGGGTCTCCTCCCGAATTAATTGCTTATATCCGAGCTGGTCCATGGCTTCTAAAAAGGAGGTTGCCTGCATGTGGGGGATTGTTAAGATTGAAGTTGCCTAGAATTATCTGGTATTTCTTAACTGCAGTGGTGGAGATGGTTTCCAATGCGTCTGCGAGGGTTTCATGGTGCTGTGTTGGAGGTCTATATATTAAGCATATTGACAAGGTCCTGTTCTCCACTCTGAGAATGTTGATTCCCTGACTGGCAACTTTTGATGTGTTTGTCAGACCGAATGAGGCCTTTGCAAGGATTAGGACGACTCCTCCCTTTTTGTGTGTGCGTGGACAATTGAATATCTCATAGCCCGGCTTGTTTATTTGGTTTACTATAGCTGCGTCGGTGTTGGAGAGCCAAGTTTCAGTGATGCATAGGAGGTCAGGTCTGTGATCAGAGATGATGTTGTGTATGATGTGGGTCTTGTTCCTTATGGACCTTGCGTTTATTAGGATGCATGAGATTGGTGATTGAGAAGGGGTGTTTGGTTGCAGGAACAAATTATGTTTTGCTTTATTCTTAGTCTTATGTGGTTTTGATTGTTTAGAGGTGTTAGAGGTGGGGGCCATGTTGGGTGGCCTCAGGTTGAGATGGGGTGCCGCTTTTTTGTGGGCTTTTTTGTCGTCAGTGTTGATAGGACCGTGTGGTATGAGAGTGGGTACAGTGAGTGGGATATAGTAAAGCACTGGGCACCATATGCAGGGTGTGTAGTAGAGTAGGATTTGGTTGAAGAGAGCATCAGATAAAGACAAAGCAATTGTTAGGTAACAACGTAATATTAGAACATACTTAAAGAGAGACATTTTAAGGCTCACACTGAGGAAATCTCCTGCTATCAATATTGGGTGGGGTTCTTAGATACTAAGTTGCACCTAGCTTGTCTGAGCTACAGATACTAGATTATGATACAGTTTTTCGCAAGGAGGAGCTGGGGGCTTTGATCAGTCCCTCGCAGCGTTAAATATAGTGCTTCTGGCGGTGCAGCAGGAGCCCCCTGGAGGATCCCTTGTTACAGGGATTTAAGTCTGAGCAGCGTTGTTTCCCAATACACAGGGTAATTAAACAGATGATAGAGTCAGAGTGGGAATGCCCCGAGGCTATTTGGTCCCTCAGGAGGAGAAGGAGTTATTGCGGATGCCTAAGGTAGATGTGCTGGTTTCAGCGGTCACTAAAAAGACGATTCCGGTAGAAGGGGGTACAGCCCTTAAAGATCTTCAGGATCATAGATTAGAGGCGCTTCTGAAGCAGGCTTTTGATTCTAGTGCTTTAGCCTTACAAGCTTCAGTTTGTGGGGCGTATGTGTCCAGGGCCTCTATCCGGTGGCTACAGGGCGAGCCGGACTCTGAGAAACAGGAGCACTCTTCCTCGGAAGGAGCAAAGCTAGAGTAGGCGGCGGCTTATTTAGCGGATGCCTTCTATGATTTGGTAAGAATATCTGCAAATTCCATGGCCTCAGTTATTGCTGCTAGATGATTTCTTTGGCTAAGAAATTGGGCGGCGGATGCGTCCTCTAAATCTCACCTCAGTAAGCTTCCATACAAGGGCAAGTTGCTCTTTGGAGAAGCGTTGGAGAAAATTGTGAAGGATTTAGGCGATTCCAAAGGGGGTTGCCTTCCTGAGGATCGACCCAGAGCTGTGAAGTCAGGACCGCTGTAGAGAGGTCAATGGAGAGATTTTCGCAGGTTCCAGGGGCCTCGGTTTGCGCCTTATCAAAGGGGCCAGTTTGTATCCAGGGGGTAGTCCTTTCGAGGAGCCAGGAAGTTCAGCAGGGGGTACTTTAACTCCCAGCAGAACTCTTCTAAGAAGTCACAATGAAGGGAGGCTGGTCCAGGCGGAGATGCCGGTAGGAGGACGTTTGCAGGGATTTCTCTCCGCCTGGGCCACCATAACTACGGATCAGTGGGTGCTGGAAATCATCCGCGAGGGTTATGCGCTGGAGTTCGCTCGTCTGCTGGCGGAAGCCTTTGTGTTGTCCCCGTGTGGGCCTCAAGCAAAGAGAACGGCAGTCAACGACACGCTGCAATGTTTGTTGCGGCTGCAAGCGGTGGTGCCAGTACCTCTAGACCAGTAGGGCTTAGGTTGATACTCGATTTACTTCATAGTTCCCAAGAAAGAAGGGTCTTTTCGGCCTATTCTGGATCTCAAGCATGTGAACTGCTGCTTGAGAGTTCCGCATTTTCGGATGGAGACCCTAAGATTGGTTATCCGGGCGGTGAAGCCGGGAGAGGTGCTTTCCTCCATAGATCTAACAGAGGCTTATCTGCACATTCCGATCAGACCGGAGCATCAACGGTTTCTTCGGTTTACAGTTCCCATGGGTCATTTTCAGTTTCGAGCGTTGCCATTCGGGCTGGCTACAGAGCCTTGAACGTTCACCAAGCTGATGGTGGTAGTGGCAGCGGCGGCGCTCCGGAAGGAAGGGATTCAGGTGCATCCCTATCTAGACGACTGGCTGATCCGAGCAGGCTCTCAAGCGGAATCTATCGCTGCGACGGCTCGAGTGGTACAGTTTCTAGAGCAGCTCGGTTGGGTTATCAACCGGGCAAAGAGTCAGTTGATACCGTTACAGCGTTTGATGTATCTCGGGGCCTTGTTTGACACGGAGAAAGGAGCGGTATTCCTCCCTCCGGACAGAGTGCAAAAGATTTTGGCTCAGGTAGCGGTGTTCATGCGTCTCAGGGCTCCAATGGCTGGGAGATATTTACAGTTGTTGGGTTTGATGGCTGCGGTTCGATCTGGTGCCATGGGCCAGAGCCCACATGCGTCTGCTTCAGCAAGCATTGCTTTCCAGATGGTCTCCGCAAGATCACCCGCTATCTCGGAGGCTACTGTGTCCGGAGGACGTCCGCATCAGTCTGCAGTGGTGGCTGGTCCCAGCGCATCTACAGGCAGGAGTCCCTCTGGTGCTTCCGGAGTGGGTTTTGGTCACAACGGATGCCGGTCTTTCCGGTTGGGGGGGGCTCATTGTCTCTGGTCTGCGGAAGAGAGCAGTTGGTCAATCAATTGCTTGGAACTGCGAGCGGTGTGCTTCGCTCTACTGGAGTTTCTCAGTCTGATCGAAGGTCGAGTGGTGCGAGTGTTTTCTGTCAATCTGGTGACCGTTTCCTACATCAACAAGCAAGTAGGCACGGACAAGTGCACCTTTGCTGGAGGAGAGTCAAATTTTGTTGCAGTGGGCGGAGATGCATCTGCTAGCACTCTCAGCTGCTCATGTGGCAGGAAAGGACAACATTCAGGCCGATTATCTCAGTCGCAATGTCCTGGATCCCGGAGAATGGGAGCTGAACTGGGTGGTATTCCACGAAATCATGGTACGGTGGGGCCAGCTGGACATGGACCTCATGGCTACCCTGGCCAATGCCAAGGCACCCGGTTTTTCAGCAGGCGCAGGGAGCACATGTCGGAAGGCCTCGATGGTCTCGTGCAACCCTGGCCGGCAGGGGAACTACTTTACGTATTTCCTCCATGGCCTCTGCTGGGGCGGGTCATTCGGAGAATATCGGTTTTCAAGGGCAAAGTGATTCTCATTGCGCCAGATTGGCCCAGAGGGACTTGGGCAGGGCTCAGGCCCAGAACCCACGAGCCGCCCTTCCCTTGAGTCTTTGACCAACTACTCAGAATGGGAGACAGAGGACAAGGAGTCCCCGAACCCCCATCGCCACCGTGACGTCCCCTCAGACTCACCAACCTCTGAGCCCCAGCATCAGTCCCCGCCCAGGAACATGGCATTCCTCGCCAGTGCGGGACATGTCAAAGGCTCTAGCATTCCCAACGGAATTGGAGGAGGACTATCAGACGGAGGAGATAGAAATCCTCTAGTATGAGGTCCCAATGAGGGATTTGCTCATGGTGCCCATTCCACCCATCCTGGAACAGCTAATGCTCCATATGTGGGAAACACTGGCGTCTGTGCCCGTTGTGAGCAAGCGGCTTGACTCAATGTATCTGGTCCTCCAAAGCCCTGGCTTCCAGAAGGCACAGCTGCTGCATAACTCCATAGTGGTGGAGTCAGCCATGTATTGACTGAAGAGCCAAAAGACAAACTCCTCGGTGCCCCTGGGTAGGGAGGCCTGCACCTTGGATGCCCTCGGCAGAAAGTACTACCAGGGCTTGATGCTACCAGCTGTACATGGGCATGTACCTGAAGGAACTTGCCAGGTTTTTGAAGAACCCCTGCAGTGTTTCAAGAACCTGGCCAAAGCTGTCCTTGAGTGCTCCAAATTGATGATTCGAGCAGCCTATGATGGCTTCATGTCGGTGGCTATAGTAGCTGTGCCCGGCATCAGTGTCCGATGCCAGGCTTAGCTACAGTCTTCCGACCTCAAGCAATGGGTTCAGGACAAACTGGTTAATGTCCCATGCCAAGGGGTGAACCTCTTTGGCAAACCCATGATAGAAAATATATTGCTGAGTTGGAGACCGAGTTAGTGATGAGGACTTGGAGTCTCCAAAACACCGCTGGCCCTCCCCTATGGAAGGGCTCTGGCAAAAAGTCCTTTTACCCGAGGAAGGGGGCTGCTTACAAAAACTACCCACAATTTCAGAGCTCCCCAGCAGGGTCAGGAGGCCAAGGGATGTGGGCAAGACTCTCGTATGCAGAAGGCTCCGAAGCCCCAGCCTGGGGGGGAGTTTGTGATTCCTTGGGCATATCCTCTCTACCACAAGAAGGACAGCAGCCCACAGGGGGATGTCTGATCCACTATACCCACAGGTGGCCAATCATCTCCACCAATGCCTGGGCACTTCAGGTGGTCAAGGAGGGCTACCACCTCCACCTGGTACAAACACCTCCCCCTTTCTGGGAGAGCTCCCAATGTCTCCCCTTCACCGGGACCTCCTACTGCAGGAACTCGCAGGCCATCTCGAAGACAAAGTGGTAGAACCAGTACCTCAACATCTCAGTGGCAAGGGGTTCTACTTCAGATATTTCTTTGTGCCAAAAAGAACAGGGGGCCTAAGGCCCATCCTCGACCTGTGCAACCTGAACAAATTCCTGGTGAGGGAGAAGTTCAAGATGCTCTCCCTTGGAACATTGCTCCTTACCTCCAGCTGGGAGATTGGCTATGCTCCTTGGATCTGAAGGATGCTTATACTCACGTCTTCTTTCACCCTAACTACAGGCAGTATCTTTGCTTCATGGTGTGGGGAGGCTACTGCCAGTATAGGGTACTAGCCTTTGGCCTGGCCTCCGCCCCCAGGGTCTTCACCAAATGCCTGGCAGTAGTGGCCGCCTACCTCTGTCTTTAAGGGGTATTTGTCTTCCCCTATTTGATGATTGGCTTATAAAAAAAAGCACGCCTGCCAAGGTGCAGCAAGCTACAGCACGTTCCATCCATATTCGGCAACATCTGGAGTTTGTGATAAACTTTCCCAAGTCTCACCTTCTCCCAACACAATGTCTGGAGTTCATAGGGGCAAAGCTGAACACCATTCAGGCAAGGGCCTCCCCCCCCCCCCCCCCCCCCCCGGATCAGGCCGACTGACTCAAGGAATTGGCTGCAGATGTGCAACACCGTCCTTTGGTGTCAGCTTGGATTCTGTTGCACCTACTCAACCACATGACTTCCACAGTCCATGTCACTCCAGACGCCCGTCTGCACATGAGGGTTGCCCAGTGGTGCCTTTGAGACCAGTGGACACAAGCCACCAGCTGCATCCAGGACAGAGTCTCAGTGACCTACCAGTTGGCGGCATCTCTGACTTGGTGGCAAAACCCGCAACACCTCCAAGCAGGGATGTCCTTCCAAAATCCATGTCCCCGAAGGGTCCTCACTACGGATGTCTCCTTGCTGTGATAGGGAGCCTACTGCGAGGAACTTCGCCCCCAGGGCAGCTGATCACAAGCCAAGGACAACCAGCAGATCAACCTCTTGGAGCTTCGGGCAATACATCTAGTCCTCTGAGCATTTTGCCACCGCCTGAGGCACCAATTGGTGCTGATCCAAATGGACAATCAAGTGGCAATGTTCTACGTGAACAAGCAGTGGGGCACAGGGTCTCAAACTCTCTACCGCAAAGCGATGACACTCTGCTCCTACACAGTTCATCAGGGAATACTCCTATTGACTGTATGCCTACCAGGCCAGGACAACTCCCTGGCAGACACACTGAGCAGGATCCTCCAACCGCACGAGTGACAGCTGGACCCCAGAGTAGCCACCCGGCTCTTCCGACTCTGGAGGGTGGGGGGGGGGGGGGAATCCCATGAGTGGACCTTTTTGCCAGCCCGGACAACTACCAGTTGCCCTGCTTCCCTTCTGTCTGCCCCAGCCGTCCTGAGTAGTGGCAGATGAATTTCTCATTCCGTGATCGGAAGGCCTCATGTATACCTTCCCACCCATGCCATTGATTGTCAAAACCTTTCTCAAGGCACTTTGCAACAGTGTCACTGATCCTGATGGCTCCATGGTGGCCCAGGCAGCCATGGTTCCTGCTGCTCCTCCAATTGTTAGTAGAGGCTCGGATCGCCCTGGGGAGTTCCCCAGGGCTCCTGTCTCAGGAGGAGGGCTCTCTGTTGCACCCCAGCCTGAAGTCCTTATCACTAACAGTGTGGCTGCTGAAAGCATAACCTTAGCCCCTTTCAACCTCTTGGGAGAAGTGGAAGAGATCCTGCTAGCTTTCTGTAAGATCTCCACCAGGAGAGCTTATGCCGCCAAATGGTGCAGATTCTTGGTGGTGTGCGCGGAGCAGCAGCTAAACTCATTCTCCTGCTTGGTGCAGATGGTTCTGCAGTACCTTCTTCATCTCTCTCAATCCGTCTGAAGTCGAACTCCATCAGGATACACCTCGGTGCCCTGGTGGCACACCATCACCCTATCAAGGGCAAGTCCCTCTCAGTCCAGCCTCTGGTGACCCGCTTCCTGAGGGGACACCTACTGTCCAAACTTCCCATCTGCCCTCCAGCGACAGAGTGGGACCTCAGTGTAGTGTTGGCGCAGCTCACCTGCCCGCCATTTGAACCTCTGGTTATCTGCCACCTGGAAGGTTGTCTTCCTGGTGGCGCTCACCTCCGCTCGCAGGGTCAGCGAGCTACAAGCCCTAGTGGCAGAGGCAACCTATACCAGATTCTATAAGAACAGGGTCGTGCTATGCAGGCACCTTAAATTCCTTCTGAATGTGGTATCTTCCTTTCACCTCAGCCAGGAGATGGTGCTGCCCACCTTCTTCCCAAGGCCTCACGCCAACAGGGCCAGAGATCGTCCTTCACACCTTGGACTGTAAGATGGCCCTGTCCTTCTACATTCAATGTACACAGGGCCACTGCAAAGCTTCTCGGTTTTTTTGTTTCCTACGACCCCAGTCGCCTCGGGGAAGCAGTGACAAAGCAAACACTGTCCACTTGGGTAGCGGACTGCATCATTCTTGCCTATGAGAGGGCTGGGCTGGGCTCCGGTTGGATGGTTGTGCCATGGCACACAGTGTCAGGGCAATGGTGGCCTTGGTGGCAAACCTGCACTCCGTCCTGATGCTGGACATCTGCTGGGCCGCCACCTGGTCTTCCGTCCATATCTTAGCAGCTCATTACTGCCTTTGGCCAGCCATGTTCTGTAATCTTTTTGGGGTCTAGGCAGTTCCTATCCTCCAACCCTTCTATGTTCAGGCTATTGGAGCGTTGGTTCCCATCAGACACACGGGTCCTGTTGTATTCTGTATCTGTGGACTCTATTGCTGCTGCTCACGGCTCCCCTTGAGGGTGACCGTGTTTTCCCTATGAGCTTGCAGTAGCCTGTAGCTATGGAGTCCCATATGTGAGGACTGACTTCCTGCTTGTTCCCGGAGAAAGCTTAGTTACTCACCTGTAACAGGTGTTCTCCAGGGCAGCAGGAATCAGTCTTCACAACCCTCCCTCCTCCCCTTGGAGTTGGCTTCTTTACCATCTTTTATTTTTGCTGTCTTTTAGCTATGTCATCTGACTGAACAAGATGGCACCCTTAGGCAGGAAGGGGACCACGCATGTGCGGTGACATCTCCCAAAGGCTTTCTTTGAAAACTGTGGGGGGATACTTTCACGAGGGCTGTCGGTGCTGACGTCACCCATATGTGAGGACTGATTCCTGCTGTCCCCGGAGAACACCTGTTATAGGCGAGTAACTACGCTATATTTCCAAGGTGGATGAGCAGGTAATGGTGGTGATCAGACGGACCACCATTCCTGTGGCAGTTGGATTGGCCTTACAGGATTTCTGAACCAAAAGAATTATTGAACCAGTTCGCCATGGCAGCTGCTGCTCTTCAGCTGGCAGGATGTTCAGCCTAATGTCTTGAGCCCTGTTCAAGTGGATTCAGTCTCTTCCGCCGGATGATCCTACCGCGCTTTTGGAGTCTGCTATAGCCTTCCTTTCTAATGCCATGTATGACCTGGTACGTTTGGTGGCCAGGGATGGTGCCCTCACGAAGGTGTCAGTGTTGGATTTGGCTCTGGCACTGGACAGCAGACACATCTTCTAAAGCCTGGTTAACCCAACTAGTTTTTAACGGGAAACTTTTTTTTGGAGCCATTTTGGAGAAACTAGTGAAGGACCTGGCCGAGGCAAAATCTTACCACCTTCCGGAAGACAGGTCCAAGGGGGCCTGTGAAGCGGGCTGGTGCCCCTTTCTCGTCATTCTCCGCCCATCCACTGAGGGCATGCTTGCTGGATCCCCAGGGTTCTCAGGACTCTCATTACTTACTTGGAAAACCTTTCTTCCCCTCTGCTTCTGGGCTTCGGACTCGTTCTCAGTCTTTCGTGGAGGGCATGGGCCCAGGGACTTTGCCCCTCCAGAGGAGACCCTCCTGCACTGTGTAGTAAATGTTTTGAGGCACATTCCCTGGTTCCTTTAGTTGGAGGCAAGCTTTGCCTTTTCTTTCAGGAATGGGCCCAGCTTACCAAGGATCACTGGGTGCTAGACACCATTCAGTTTGGCTATATCCTGGAATGTATAGAGCTGATTCCGGATGCCTTCATCATTTTCCCTTGTGGGTCTGTGATCAAAAGGGCCTCTGTACGGACCCCATGAGCAGAGTAACGGCAGATGCTCTATTTGTTTAGTGGTGCCAAAAAAGAATGGTTTCTTCTGGTCCATTCTGGAACTCAAGGGTGTCAATGAGTACTTGCGAGTCCCTTGTTTCCGGATGGAAACCTTGGCCTCTGATTCAAGCAGTATGCCGAGTGGAGTTCTTGGCTTCTCTGGATCTGGCCAAGGTGTATTTTCATATCCACATCCAGGCGGAGCAGCAAACGTATCTGTGTTTTGGCTCTCACTATCAGTTCGCTGCCCTCCCTTTTGGGCTATCCTCCTCCCCGAGGACATTTTCATCCATATCTGGACGACAGGCTCATCCGGGCCCTATCCCTTTCAGAAACATCTCGGATGGCATCCTGAATGGCGTCCTTTTTGGAAAGCCTCGACTGGGTGATCAATCAGGGAAAGAGCCAGCTGCTGCCTTCCAAGTCTCCGGAGTTCCTGGGAACATGTTTTGACACTCGAGTAGGCAGAGATTTCCTGCCAGAAGAGAGAGTTAAGAGACTGTTGGATTGCTTGGTGGTGTTCTGTGTGCAGCAGGCTCCCAGAATCTGGGATTATCTTTAACTCTTTGGATTGATGGTGGCAACCATAAATATGGTGCAATGAGCGTGTGCTCACATGCAACTGCTCCAGCAGTCGCTGCTAACTCTGTAGTCCCCAAGTTCTCAGTTTGAGCGCAGGCTCCCGCTCCCATTGATGTTGAGGACCAGCCTGCCGTGGTGGCAGCAGCCCTGTTATCTGAAGAAGGGTGTGCTGCTGGGTAATTTCTCCTGGCTCCTTCTGATGATGGATGCCAGTCTCTTGGGCCCGGGAGCCCATTGCCAAGACGTATGGCCCAGGGCCATTGGAACCTCAGGGAAGCATTGTGGTCCATGAACTGCCTAGAGGTGAGGGTCATCAGGTTGGTGGTTCAGCGTTTCTGGCTCTTAGCCAAGGGCCCAGGCGGTTTGAGTGTTTTCGGACAATGCCACAGCGGTGGCTTATGTCAATCGGCAAGGAGTGCCATGATAGCTCTAGAGATGGCTCTCCTGTTTCCCTGGACAAAGAAGAACCTTCTAGCCTTGTTGGCTCAGAACATTGCCGGGGAGTACAATTTATTTGTGTGTTTTATATACGCTATATCAGGTAATCATAGCAGTTTACAATTATAACAGATACGTTAAACGTTTTAACAGTATAACTGGTGCTGAAAAAGCTAATCAAAAATTTACATAATTCTAGACATAACTTATTTACAAGTCTAATGATTGATGATGTCATTCAAATTTAGGGTAAGTTCAAAGGGAAATAAAAGGGGCTGTTAGCTATATTAAAAGTTTGGGAAGGTTAGATAAAGGGGGGAAGGTGGTTATATATGTAGGGTCTGCATAAGTTGTAGTTTCGTTCTGACAAAAATGTTCCATGAAGAGGTGAGTTTTGAGACGTGAACGGAAGGAGGATAGGTTGGTAATGTTTCGGAGAGTATTTGGCAACGAATTCCAGAGCATTGGGGATATATATTCAAATGCGCCGTTACTAGTGCATTGTTTAGTTTTACGGTATTCTGATGGGGTAGCGAGGGTATTGCTTACTTGCTCTCTTTTTTGGTGATCGTTGGGTGCCACTTTGATTAATTGCGATAGGGTTGGGGGTGCAATCTTTCTAATGATTTTGAAAGTGGTCATCAATAACTTGTATTTTATGCAGCTTTGAATGGGTAACCAATGTAAATTGTGTAAGATTAGTGTTACATGATCGATCCGAAGTGAGTTGTGGAGGATTCAAGCGACTGTATGTCTTGCCATTATGAGAGGGTGTAGGGATATTTTAGGTGGTCCATGAAGTAGACTGTTACAATGTGTAAGAGGACTTCCTAATCGTCTCTCCGGGCCAGTCCAGAACAGTTGGGTAGTCAAATCTATCTCCTCTAGCAGCTGAGGACTGAATACTTTTGCCGTTGCTAGGATACCTGTCTCTCCCCTGGTGACAGCAGCCAGTCTTCTTGTCCTCAGCAGCTGAGCTGGATGTGTGAAGATTTGACTCCCCACAACGTTCTGTTCTATTGCTTCTATGCCCTTTTTGTTATTTTGGTCTGGAAGAGTTTCACAGGGTTCTGAGTGCTTCCCTAGCAGGGGATCTTGCACTTCTAAATTATTACACTGATTGATACTGGTGTCTGTTAGCCGGTTACTCGGCTTAGAGAATGGGACAGAGCCTGTCTCCGCTTCTCTTTTCAGTCCCCTAGTTAGGAACAGACCTGCGAGCCCCAGCTACTGTTACCTGCTGCAGTTGATTGTATGCTCCGGAGACCGCGAGCAGCGGTTCTGCTTCAAAGAGCTCTTTTTTCCAGACCGGCTCCTTCTGTCAGGTATTTTAGTCAGCCGCGGCGCTTTCTCTCCCCCTTCTCTTTAGCGGTTTGTTTCCCGCAGGTGCTCTCCGGTTGGATACAGGGCTTCGCAAGTTTTTCTCGGGGTCCTGCCGTTCTCTCCGGGTTCCGAGAGTAGGGGGCTATGCCGGATCAGTTGAGTGAGCAGGCAGCGAAGATGCAGGCAGTGGGGGGAAAGCTCGGGAACGGCGGCCATCTTAGCAGAGCCATCAGTCTCAGCTGTCCCGCTCTCTAAGCCTGCTAAACGGAAAACTAAATCGCGCCATTGTCAGGAGGAGCGAGGGCAGCCTGGGGGGCCAACTCTGCCAGCTCCTTCCAAGTGATCTTGATCCACTTCTTTCGCCAGAGTTTATTCTGACTTTTCACAAAGCTTACTTGCTTAAGAAGGCGCAGTCTCCTGGTCAGGTGGTATCTGACTCACTGATGGCTCCGGCGGGTGTTTCTAGCCGGTCTGAGCTTGGGGAAGGGGGTCCTTCCTTCTCAGCTCTTCAGGAGCCTAAAGTTGATGACTTCTCTGAAACGGCTGACGCCGTGGGTCCTGAGGAGGGAGAGCTGCTTTCAGACCCAGGTTTGGACTCCTGGCCAACAGATCTGGAGGAAGGAGAATTGGGGCCTGGTGAGGACCCTAATGTTTTTAGAGTTTTTAGGAAGGAGGAATTACCGGCTCTGATTTCCCAGTCACTCTTGACTCTCAATATTCTTCCTCCTGTAATTCCGCAGGAACCGTTAGAAGATCCTTTGTTACAGGGGTAAAAATCCGAACAAAAATGTTTTCCTCTGCACAGAGTCATCAAACAGATGATTGAGTCTGAGTGGGAATGTCCGGAGGCTTCCTTGCGGAGAGCTCAAACTATGGCCCGCTTGTATCCGGTGCCTCAGGAGGAGAGGGAGCTCCTCCGTATGCCGAAGGTTGATGCGCTGGTTTCGGCGGTCACCAAAAAGACCACCATCCCAGTGGAAGGAGCTGCGGCTCTTAAGGATATGCAGGATCGTCGCTTAGAGGGGCTCTTAAAGCAAGCCTTTGATGCTAGCGCCCTGGCGCTGCAGGCGTCCGTCTGTGGAGCCTATATATCCAGAGCTGCTATTCGATGGAGTCAGCTAGCTTCAGTTCCCGGGGGCGATGCTGCCTCTTCTGGAGAGGGCGCTAAGCTAGAATCGGCTGTGGCATATCTGGCGGATGGCTTCTTTGATTTGGTTCGCATTTCCGCGAAAGCAATGGCTTCCATGGTTGCCGCTCGTCGGTTCCTTTGGTTGCGTAATTGGGCGGCGGATGTTTCTTCCAAGGCCCGTCTCAGCAAACTTCCGTACAAAGGTAAGCTTCTTTTTGGGGAAGCGTTAGAAAAGATTGTTAAGGATTTAGGTGACTCCAAAGGGGGCCGCCTACCCGAGGATCGGCCTCGGACGACTAAGCAAAGCTCTTTCCCTAGAGGTCAAGGGCATGATTTTCGCCGCTTTCGCGGGGCTCGCTTTGCTCCTTATCACCGGGGGCGCTTTCAATCCCGTGGGCAGTCCTTTCGGGGCGCTAGAGGTTCCGGCAGGGGTGACTTTGGTTCCGCTCCAACGTCTCTTAAAAAACCACAATGAAGTGCGGCCGGTCCAGTCGGAGATTCCAGTAGGAGGTCGTTTGCGGGAGTTTGTCTCCGCCTGGACCGCCATTACCAACGATCAGTGGGTGCTTCAGATTATCAGAGAGGGCTATGCTCTCGAGTTCGCTGGGCCTCTGGCGGACGCGTTTGTTTTTTCTCCCTGTGGTCCGGTCGCCAAGAGGGAGGCGGTCCGCGACACCTTGCAACGCTTGCTGCAGCTCCGAGCCATTATTCCCGTTCCCTCAGACCAGTGCGGCTTCGGTCGATACTCGATTTATTTTGTGGTGCCCAAAAAGGAGGGCTCCTTCCGGCCCATTTTGGATTTGAAGCACGTGAACCGGTGTCTGAGGGTCTCTCATTTCCGGATGGAGACTTTGCGATCCGTGATCAGCTCCGTGCGTCCGGGAGAGTTCCTTTCCTCCATCGATTTGACGGAGGCCTACCTGCACATTCCAATCAGACCGGATCATCAGCGGTTCCTCCGTTTCGCGGTTCCCATGGGTCATTTTCAGTTCCGGGCGTTACCGTTCGGGTTAGCAACGGCGCCGCGCACATTTACGAAGGTGATGGTGGTGGTGGCGGCGGCTCTTCGCAGGGACGGTGTCCAAGTACATCCTTATCTGGACGACTGGTTAATTCGAGCGGCTTCGCGGAAAGAGTCCGTCAGGGCGACCGCTCGGGTGGTTTCTTGCCTCGAGGGTCTCGGTTGGATTGTGAATCAGGCGAAAAGTCAGCTACAGCCAGTGCAGCAGCTAACGTATCTCGGGGCCTCCTTCGCCACGGACAGGGGGCTCGTTTTCTTGCCGCCGGAGAGGGTTCGAAAGCTTCTCTCTCACGTTTCCGCCTTTTTGTGTGTTCGCGCGCCGACAGCCTGGAAGTACTTGCAATTGCTCGGTCTGATGGCGGCAGCCTTGGATCTCGTTCCTTGGGCTCGGGCGCACATGCGTCCGCTCCAGCAGGCTCTTCTCTCGCAGTGGTCTCCCCAACACCACCCACTTTCTCGTCGCTTAGCCTGTCCCGACCACGTGAAGCTCAGTCTTCAGTGGTGGTTGGTTCCGGACCATCTTCTCGCAGGCGTTCCCCTAGCCCTCCCTGAGTGGGCTTTGGTCACGACGGATGCCAGTCTCTCGGGCTGGGGAGCGCATTGTTTGGCTCACATCGCTCAGGGCTCCTGGTCGCCGGTGGAGAGCCGGTGGTCCATCAATCGGCTGGAACTCCGGACGGTGTATTTAGCGCTGTTGGAGTTTGCGACTCTTCTGGAGGGCAAGCGAGTCTTTTCGGACAACCTGGTGACGGTCTCCTATATAAATCGTCAAGGCGGAACGGGCAGTCCCCTTCTCCTGGAGGAGAGCCAGCGCTTGTTCCAGTGGGCGGAATTGCATCTGGTAGCGCTATCGGCGTCTCATGTGGCCGGAAAGGACAATATCCAGGCCGACTATCTCAGCCGCAATCTGCTGGATCCCGGAGAATGGGAACTCAACGCTGAGGTTTTTCACGAGATCGTTCTCCGCTGGGGTCAGCCAGTTCTGGATCTCATGGCCACTCTTCGCAATGCCAAAGCGGAGCGCTTTTTCAGCAGGCGCAGGGACCATATGTCGGAGGGTCTCGACGGCCTGGTGCAACCCTGGCCCTCACAACACCTTCTGTATGTGTTTCCTCCGTGGCCCTTGGTGGGTCGAGTCATTCAGAGAATAGCGAACCACGGAGGTCGGGTGATTCTTATTGCTCCCGATTGGCCCCGGCGCCCTTGGTACGCCGATCTGATGCGGCTTCTGCTGGAGCCACCGTGGAGGTTACCCGCTCGGCCGGACTTGCTGTTGCAGGGTCCAGTGCACATGCCCCAGGTGGATCGATTCTCGCTTACGGCATGGCTATTGAGCGGCAACGTTTGCGCCGTAAGGGGTATTCGGCATCGGTGATTGCTACGTTGCTGCAGTCTCGCAGACGTTCTACATCGCTGTCTTACATCCGCGTGTGGCGCGTTTTTGAGGCGTGGTGCGCGGATCGCGGCTTGCGGGCTCGTTTGTCTTCCATCCCAGATATTCTCGCCTTTCTTCAATGCGGTCTGGAGAAGGGTCTGGCTCTTAGCACTTTGAAGGTACAATTAGCGGCACTTGCCGTTTTTCGGGGTACGGTTCGCGGACTTCGCCTTTCCTCGCATCCGGACGTACTCCGTTTCCTTCGGGCGACCAGACATCTTCGGCCGCCGGTCCGGCACGTTATTCCTCCTTGGGACTTGAATCTGGTCTTGGATGTCATGACGGGCGCTCCCTTTGAGCCGCGTTCTTCTAGTTCCATCAGAGAGTTGACCTGGAAGATGGTTTTTTTGGTGGCTCTCTGTTCTGCCAGGCGTATTTCAGATTTACAGGCTCTCTCCTGTAGGCCGCCGTTTCTACAGTTTTCCGCGGAAAAGGTTGTTTTGCGTCCGGTTCCGTCTTTTCTGCCTAAGGTAGTGTCTGCATTCCATTTGAATCAGTCTATATCGCTGCCCACCTTCGTAGAGTCGGGAGTCGGGGCGTCAGTTGATCGTTCCCTGCGGAGGTTGGATATGGGTCGTGTACTCCGTCGTTACCTCAAGGAGACTGAGTCGTTTCGTAAATCCGACCGGTTGTTTGTGCTTTTTGGAGGGCCCTCTAAGGGTCTAGCGGCCTCCAAGGCCTCCATTGCGCGTTGGGTAAAGCAGGCCATTCGGGTGGCTTATGAGACCAGGGGCAAAGCTGTACCTGTGGGGCTTCATGCGCATTCTACCAGGGGGCAGGCGACCTCCTGGCCGGAGTCGGCCTTGGTTCCTCCGGTGGATATTTGTAGAGCAGCGTCCTGGTCTTCTCTCCATGCTTTCTCGCGTCATTATCGGTTGGATGTCTTTGCGCGTCAAGATGCTTGTGTGGGGGCTTCTGCCATTTTAGCGGGGCTCACAGGTCCCTCCCATGGTTAGATACTGCTTTGGTACTACCCAACTGTTCTGGACTGGCCCGGAGAGACGATTAGGAAGGAGAAATTAGACCTTACCTGCTAAATGTCTTTCCTTGAGTACTCTCCGGGCCAGTCCAGAACCCACCCCCTCTGGCTGTTCTCGGGTTTCGAGTTTTTCTTGGGGTTCTAGTTTTGCTGAAAGAAGGATTTGGATAAGTAAAACATAAATTAAAAAAAAAAAAATAATAATTAGATTCAGTTAAGCAATTGAAAACTCACCAGTACCACTCTCGCGGCTGAAAACAGGAGTTTTTACTCCTCCGCTCTCTGCCTGTAGGGGGGAGAGTGGATCTCGGTTTGTCTGGGACAACCTTCTGTGTTTCTCTTCCATTGTTATCACCGTGTATCATATTTCTTCTTCTGGTTTGTTATTTTTATCTGCTTGTTACATGAAGACTGGCTGCTGTCACCAGGGGAGAGATAGGTATCCTAGCAACGGCAAAAGTATTCAGTCCTCAGCTGCTAAAGGAGATAGATTTGACTACCCAACTGTTCTGGACTGGCCCGGAGAGTACTCAAGGAAAGACAATTAGCAGGTAAGGTCTAATTTCTCCTTCCTCAGCCGGCACTCTCTAATCCTGTATGAGTTGAGTCAGGAGGCATTTTAGTTGATTCTGCGCTGCTGGGGTTGCCCCAAAATGCATTTGGTGGCAACCCACCCCAGTGACAAAGTTTGCAACTTATTCAGTCGCCGCATGGAGTCCGCTTCAATGCCCTGCCCTACCTTGGCCAAGTCAACACCTGCTTGTGTTTCCTCCATGGCCCCAGTTGGGGCTTGTGATTTGGTGTATAGAATGCCACCCGGGCAGGATTGTTCTGGTGGCGCTGGATTGGCCAAGGGAAAGCGTGGTTTGGAGACCTGATGCGACTCCTGCAGGTTCCACCTCTTCAGTTGCCTCAGTCTTGGGATGTATTGCGGCAGGGACTGATCATCCTGGAGGAGCTGGTTCCCTTCTTGCTGATGGCTTTGCTCTTGAGAGGAGATGGCTAGCACGTAAGGGCTACTCTTCAGCGGTGGTCTCCATTCTGCTCGGAGCCTGGAGGAGGTCTAACAAGCTAGCATACGTTCGGGTCTCAGCGATGGTGTGTCGCTCGGCAGTTGACTGCTGAGGTGGCCAAGGTGCTATCTCTCTCAGCTTTTCTACAGGATGGCCTGGAGAAGGGCCTTTCCCTTAGCTCCCTGAAAGTTCAGGTGGCAGCTTTGGCCTGTTTCCAAGGTCCAGTGGCTGGTAAGTTTTAGCCTTGCACCTGGATGTCTCATGCTTTCTCCACGGGGTTCGGCATCTGCATCCTCCCCTCTGGTCTGTGGTCCCTTCCTGGGATCTGAGTCTGGTGCTCAGGGCCCCGATGTTGGCGCCCTTTGAGCCATTGAAGCACTCTCTTGAAGGACTAGAAAAAGGGACTGTTACTTCTGGAGAGAGATCTGCAATTGTGAGTATATACTTCTGGGAATTTTCTGAAAGGACTTCTTTGTATTAAAGCTGATTAATCTGTGAACCCACTGTTTTTTGTTAAATCAGTCAGGGCCTAGTATCAGCAGCTTAAGTTTATATTTAAAACACAGAAGAGAGCTTTCTGGTTACATTTGGAATCCAGCAGAGAGCTTGTAGTTTAAATTTAATAGTCACTCAGGGCCTAGTATCAGCAAAGTACTTTTAGTTTAAATTTAAAACACAGAGAGCTTTCTGGTTAAATTTAGAACCCAGCAGAGAACTTGGAGTTTAAATTTCATAATAAGTCAGAGCCTAGCAGCAGCAAAGAGCTGTAATTTAATACAAAGAGGCCTTCTACCTAGGGGGAAAGAGACTTGTGAAACGTTTTCAGTAGGTATTAACACCAGGTGGCAGGTCAAAAGGCCATTTTGAAAGACTCCTTCTATCCAAGCAAGGACTGTTAATCACCCAGGAAGTTGGTTACAGCTTACCTCAGCCGCACAGGACAGGGTACTGTGTAGCAGCACTCTTTTAATAAGTGTTATTTCCCTCCCCAACACCCGCCCACCCCTGGGATAATCGTAGCTTTATAGGTACTTGCACATCTTAAAGGAAAGGAGATGCTCTCAGGTGAAGCTCGTTACCCAAATCAGTCATACACTTAAGGACCTGAGAAAAATTAAGCTTCAGGTGAACAAGGTATATTAAACGTATTAGGTACAGTTTTATTAGTATAAATATCCATAGCAACCCTTAGTAAGTAAAGAACTTAAAGATCTAAACACAAGCTTAAAACTAAAATGCAGACAGCAGTCCAGCAGCGAGATGGGGGCTTTCCCGTCGTTTGCACTGAGTGTCACTTGTATAATTTTCTCCCAGTTGGTGAGAGGTCTTAGGTGTGCACTAGGTGCAAGGAGCTCTTTGCAATCAGGGAACGAGTCCATTCTCTAGAGGCTAGAGTAGCAGACTTGGAAAACATAAGAAAGACAGAGAGGTACATAGACGAGACCTACAGGGATATAGTCCTGAAGTCCCACCTCAAGTCTGGCAGCATCCCTGTTGCCATGGAGGTCACGTGACAGGAGAGCATCACCCTGGTGTGGCAGGAAGTGATCCTGTAACTAGGACCTGTCCTCCCAGGTGATGTAAAACCCTCTCGCACCGAGGAAGTTTCTCCAGGACCATGTGCCCATGAGGGAAGGGTTAGGACAGCCGTTATAGTTGGTGATTCGATCATTAGGCATGTAGATAGCTGGATGGCTGGTGGACGTGAGGATCGCCTGGTAACATGCCTGCCTGGTGCAAAGGTAGCGGACCTCATGCGCCACCTAGATAAGGTCTTAGATAGTGCTGGGAAGGGGTCTCCTGTCTTGGTACATGTCGGTACCAGTGACATAGGAAAATGTGGTAGGGAGATTCTGGAGGCTAAATTTAGGCTTTTAGGTAGTAAGTTGAAATCCAGAACTTCCAGGGAATCGTTCTCCGAGATGCTTCCTGTACCACGCGCAGGACCCAAAAGGCAGGCAGAACTCTGGAGTCTCAATGGGTTGATGAGACAGTGGTGCAGAGATGAGGGTTTTGGATTTGTTAGGAACTGGGGAACATTCTGGGGAAAGGAGGGGCTCTTCCGAAGGGATGAGCTTCACCTTAACTGGGATGGAACCAGGCTGCTGGCATTAACCTTTAAAAAGGAGATAGAGCAGCTTTTAAACTAGATAATAGGGGAAAGACAGCAGTCACCCAAGAGCGGATGGTTCGGAAGAATGTATCTTTGAAGGATACTACCAAAAGCAGAGAGGTTCCAAAAAAGAGTAAAGTAGCCCAAATGCCCTCGAGTATGGAGCAGACAGAGCGTAAAGATCCCAAATTACCCATGTCTACCAATAGCCAAATTAATATGAATAAAATAGTCTCTAAAATGCTTGTATGCAAATGCTAGAAGTCTAAAAAATAAGATGGGAGAGTTAGAATATACAGCACTAAATGAGAGGTTAGATATGATTGGACTATCAGAGACATGGTGGAAGGAGGACACTGTGATACCTGGGTACAAACTATATCGTAATGATAGAGCTGATCAAATTGGTGGAGGGGTTGCGCTCTATGTTAGAGAGGGCATTGAGTCAGAAAGGATTAAAATTTTGCAGGAAACAAAATTTGCTGTAGAATCTCTATGGATTGAAATGCCATGTAAAAAGGGGAAAGCGACGGCATTGGGGGTTTACTATCGGCCGCCTGACCAAAATAAACAAATTGATGATGAAATGCTCGAAGAAATCAAGGAAGCTAACAAAAGTTACAGCGCAGTAATAATAATAGGTGATTTCAATTACCCCGCTATCGACTGGGTCAGTGTCACGGCAGGACATGCTAGGGAGATAAAGTTCCTAGATGAAATAAATGACTGCTTCTTGGAGCAGCTGGTTCATGAACCGACCAGGGGGAAGCCCTATTAGACCTAGTCCTTAGTGGAACACCAGATCTAGTGCAAGAGATTAGGGTGTTGGGGCCACTTGGCAATAGTGATCATAGCATGATCGCATTTGATTTAATTAGTGGAGTAGGGATAGTAAGGAAATCCACAGTACTACTGTTTAACTTTCAAAAGGGAGACTATGATAAAATGAGGAAAATAGTTAAGAAAAAACTATAAGGAGTAGTTGCAAAGGTTAAAGACTTACATCAAGCTTGGGTGTTGTTGAAAAATACTATCTTGGAAGCCCAGACTAGCTGTATTCCATGCTTTAAGAAAAGTGGAAGGAAGTTCAAAAAACTGCCAGCATTGTTTAAAGGTGAGGTCAGAGAGGCTGTTGCCAAAAAAGCATCTTTCAGGAAATGGAAAAAGAGCCAAACGACGAAACCTGGAAACAGTACAGGCACTGGCAAGTCAAATGCAAGGCATTGATAAGGCAGGCAATGGGAGAATTTGAGAAGAAGCTTGCTGTGGAAGCAAAAACGCAAAATAAAGACTTTCAAGTACATTCGTAGCAAAAAACCTGTGAGAGAGTCAGTTGGTCCATTAGATGATAGAGGAGTTAAAGGGGCACTAAGAGGCAACAAGGTGATAATGGAGAGACTGAATGAATTCTTTGCTTCGGTCTGTACTGAGGAAGATGTAGGGAGGTTACCCATGACTGAAGTGGTATTTAAAGGTGCGGAAGAATAGCAGGAAATATCGATACATCGGGAAGATGTATTACAACTATTACATAAACTGAAGAGTAGCAAATCACCTGGCCGGATGGTATACATCCAAGGGTGTTGAAAGAACTGAAATATGAGATTGCAGACCTGCTATTAGTAATCTGTGAATTTTCATTAAAATCATCTGTAATACCTGAAGATTGGAGGATCGCCAATGTAATGCCAATTTATAAAAAGGGTTCCAGGGGTGATCCAGGAAACTACAGACCGGTGAGCCTGACGTCAGTACCGGGAAAAATGGTAGAAACCATCATGAAAAACAAAATTACTCAGCATGTAAATAGTAATGGCGTAATGGGAGACAGCCAACATGGCTTTAGACAAGGAAGATCTTGTCTTACTAATCTTATGTTTTTTTGAAGGTGTGTATAAACAGGTGGACAAAGGTGAGTCGGTTGATATAGTGTATCTGGACTTTCAGAAAGCCTTTGACAAGGTCCCTCACCAGAGACTTTTGGCAGAACTAAAGAGTCATGGGATAGGAGGCAGTGTACTATTGTGGATCAAGAACTGGTTAAAAGATAGAAAGCAGAGGGCAGTGCTAAATGGCCAATTTTCCCAATGGAGAAAGGTGAATAGTGGTGTACCCCAGGGATCTGTGCTGGGTCCGCTGCTTTTTGCCATATTCATAAATGACCTGGAAAGGGGAAAAACGAGTGAGGTTATCAAATTTGCAGATGACACAAAACTATTTAAAGTTGTTAAAACCCAAGAGGATTGTGGAAAATTGCAAGAGGATCTTGATAAATTGGAAGACTGGGCATCAAAATGGCAGATGAAATTTAATGTGGACAAGTGCAAAGTTATGCACCTAGGGAAGAACAACCCAAACTATGGTTACACGATGCAAGGTTCCACATTAGGAACAATCACCCAGGAAAAAGATTTAGGCGTCATTGTGGATAACATGTTAAAACCCTCGGCCCAGTGTGCAGCAGCGACCAAGAGAGCAAATAGAATGCTAGGTATCATAAGGAAAGGAATGAAAAATAAGACAAAAGATATTATAATGCCTCTATATTGTTCCATGGTGAGACCGCACCTTGTATATTGTGTGCAATTCTGGTCGCCATATCTTAAAAAGGATATAGCATTATTAGAAAAGGTTCAGAGAAGAGCCACCAAAATGGTAAAGGGGATGGAAGGATACTCTTATGAAGAAAGGCTAAAAAGGTTAGGGCTCTTTAACCTGGAAAAGAGACGGCTGAGGGGAGATATGATAGAAGTCTATAAATTAATGAACAGAGTGGAACGGTTAAACGTAGATCGATTCTTTACGTTATTAGAATATAGAAAGACTAGGGGACATATAATGAAGCTACAGGGTAAACTATTTAAGACTAATAAAAGAAAATATTTTTTCACTCAATGTGTAATCAAACTCTGGAATTTGTTACCGGAGGATGTAGTAAAGGCTTTTGTGTAGCTGGGTTTAAAAAAAGGTTTGGACAAGTTCCTGGAGAAAAGGTCCATAAACCATTATTAAGAAGGGACCCATGATATCAATGCTTGACCCAGTACAAGCATTGTGGAACCCTTGTTTTTTGGGGAAACTGCTAGGTAAGTATGACCTAGATTGGCCACTGTTGGAAACAGGATATTGGGCTTGATGGACCTTGGTCTGTCCCAGTATGGCATATCTTATGTTCTTATGTTCTCCACTTTGAAGGATTTGACCCTCAAGATGGTCTTCTTAGTCACGATTTGTTCCGTAAGGCAGATTTCTGAGTTGCAGGCTCTCTTTCTAAGATCCTTATCTGTCTTTTTCAAAGGAGACTGTTTCCATTCGGTCTGTGCCTTCCTTCTTGCCTAAGGTGATTTGTCCCTTTCATGTGAACCAGGTGGTCTACCTGTCCTCCTTCTCTAAGAAGCAGTGTTGGGGGAAGGATAAAGATCTTTACCTTGTGGATGTCTGGAGTGTACTTTTCTGGCTGTTAGAGGTTGCAAATTACTTTCGTAAGTCGGACCATCTTTTTATGCTGTTTGCTGGTCCGTGCAAGGGTGATATGGAGGCCAAGTCGACTTTGGAGCGCTGGATTAAGAACATAAGATATGCCATTCTGGGTCAGACCAAAGTCCATCAAGCCCAGTATCCTGTTTCCAACAGTGGCCAATCTAGGTCTCAAGTACCTAGCAGTTTTCCCAAAAGACACACAGGTTCAGCAATGCTTGTATTGGGGCAAGCAGTGGATTTCCCGGGTCCCCTTTAATAATGGTTTATAGACCTTTCCTCCAGGAACTTGTCCAAACCTTTTTTTAAACCCAGCTACACTAACGGCTTTTACTACAACCTTCGGTAACAAATTCCAGAGTTTGATTACACGTTGAGTGAAAAAATATTTTCTCTTATCAATCTTAAACGGGTTACACTATAGCTTCATTGCATGTCCCCTAGTCTTTCTATATTTTGATAGCATAAACAATCGATCTACGTTTACCCGTTCCACTCCATTCATTAATTTAAAGACGTCTATCATATGCCCCCTCAGCCGTCTTTCTTCCAGGTTGAAAAGCCCTAACATTTTTAGCCTCAAACTCTGCAGAACTACTGGTGCCATGCTCTGGGGTACCGGCGATATTCTCTGGTACCGACACCCAGGCATCGGCAGCGTCGATAGACCAGAGGTTCCTGGCTATTGAACGCAGTCTGGCGGCGGCTCTTGCGGCATCGACGCCCTCGGAACCACGTCAGACAGTTCAACCAGCACTGACTCCAGCGCCGGCATCGGTACCGGTACCGATAGCATCGACATCGGTGTCTGCATTGCTGGCACCCAGTCAAGCCATGCCCCCTGGTACTGATACACCGGTACCGATTCCCCCCAGTATCGACTTCGGTCGGTACGGGTATCGTGCTCTACAGGAGCATCCGGAAAGAAGGTACTTCGAATCCTCGGAGAATTCTGACAGTTCTGTCAGTACCGGGATACTTCTCCCCAAGGAGCCTTCCTCTCCCAAACGGAGGATGTCTCCTCCAGAAGATATCTCATTTCAGGATTTTATCAGGGAGGTGGCTCGAGGTCTGTCCATTACTGTGGCTCCTGAGACAGAGCCCAGGGCAAAGAAGTTGGAGGTTCTCCATTATCCCAAAGCTCCTAATGAGGCAGCTACCTTGCCTATCCATGAGATCTTACATGATCTCATGTTAAGAATGTGGGAAACCCCCATGACAACCTCACCTCACTCCCGTCGACTGGATACCATGTATCTGGTTCCTCCCTGTCCTGGTTTCCAGAAGACTCAGCTGCCTCACCACTCTATTGTAGTGGAGTCAGCTATGAGAAGGATCAAGAGTGCAAAGAGGCATGCTTCTACTCCTGCAGGACGTGAGTGTAGAGCATTGGATGCCTTTGGACGTCGTACCTTCCAGGCTTCCATGCTTTCTGCCAGGATCAGCTCCTATATTTTGTATATGGGAATGTTCCTTAAGGAAGTCACAGGGGATTTAGAAGTTTTGAGCCCTCTTCTTCCTGAGGATAAGAGGCAGGATTTTCTCACACTGGTTAAACATGCCCAGGATGTTTCTAAATTTGTTAATTGTGCAGCTTTTGACTGTTTTGAGTGCATAAGCAGAACCTCTGCCATTGGCATAGGTGCACGTAGAATTGCCTGGCTCCAGGCATCCGATTTGGCGCTCTGGGTGCAGGACAAACTGGGCAATATTCCTTGTACAGGTGAGAATCTATTCGGCAAGAAAAGGCCAATGAGTTGGATGCTGATAATTCCACTTTGGATAGGTTATCCAAAGCCACAGCTGATCCTGCCAGAAAGAAATCTTTCAAAAAAACATTCTTTTCCAAAAAGAAAAGGTTTTATCCCTCTTATCAGCAGGTATGTTCTGCAGGTCAGCCTGTTCGGAAGACTCAGCAACCAACCAAACAAAGGAAAGCAAAGACTGCTAAGCCTCAACTGTCTCAGCAGTCTCAGCCTCCACAAGGCCTTTGACTTCCATCTAGAGAACTTAGCCTTCCTGGCCCTCAGTGGACCAGAACCTTCCACCATTCCAGGAAGGTTGTGCCACTTTGCCCCCAGATGGGGACAGATAACAGCAGAACATTGGACTCTTTCCATTATAAAGGAGGGGTACAAGCTTCACTTCCTCCGCTTGCCCCCTCCTACAATGGTAAGACAGTTCATTTCTCAGACCTCTCTCTTCAACCTGTTAGATCAAGAGGTCACCGTGCTTCTTGCCCCTGGGGCAATAGAAGAGGTACCCGTTCTTCAGCAGGGTACAGGGTTTTACTTCCCCTATTTTTCCTTATCCCAAAGAAAACAGGAGGACACAGACCCATTCTGGATCTCAGAGAATTGAACAAATTCCTGGTCAAGGAGAAATTCAAGATGATTTCTCTGGGAACCCTGCTGCCATACCTTCAGAGTCAGGATTGGCTTTGTTCTCTAGATCTCAAGGATGCGTACACTCATGTTCTCATCCATCCAACTCAAAGAAATTCCTTCGGTTCCTTTTTCAGGGGAAGCACTACCAATACAGGGTGCTTCCTTTTGGCCTGGCCTCAGCACCAAGGGTGTTCACGAAATGCATGGCTGTGGTAGCAGCATTTCTTCGCACTCTAGGAATATTCGTCTTCCCTTACTTAGACGACTGGTTCATTCGAGCCCCATCAGAGTCAGAGGCCAGAACTTCTCTATCTTGCACAATGCGTATCCTTCAGTATTTGGGTCTGGGTCTGGTCATAAACATCCCAAAATACAGTCTAACTCCAACTCAGTCCCTAGAGTTTATAGGAGCTTTGCTGGATACCAAAAAGGAAAGGGCCTATCTCCCCCAGGCCCGTTGCCTTCGCATGGTGCAGTTAGCTTCTCAAGCATTGCTGAAGTTTCATCTCACGGCTCGAGAAATGTTACAACTACTAGGCCACATGGCTTCTACCATACATGTGGTCCCTTATGCTCGCCTTCATATGAGAGCATCCCAGTGGACTTTATCCACTCAGTGGACCCAGGCATCAGGATGCCTGTCAGACAAAATAGCAAACACAAATCGCCTTATTTTGTCCCTCCAATGGTGGCAGTCCACTCAAAGCCTGTTGCTGGGGTCCCCTTTTCAACAACCTTCACCCCAAGCAACTCTCACAACAGATGCTTCACCAGTGGGTTGGGGAGCTCATCTGCAAGACCATTCTACCCAAGGTACCTGGACTCAACAGGAGATGCATCTACACATCAATCTTCTGGAGCTCAGAGTGATCTTCCTTGCTCTTCGAGTTTTCCACACTCTGCTCAGCTACAAGACAGTCCTCATTCACACGGACAATCAAGTAGCCATGTTCTATGTGAACAAGCAGGGGGAAACAGGCTCTCTGTCCCTTTGCAACGAAGCTTTGCGACTATGGACCCTCGCCAGAGAGCATCAGATTCATCTCCTGGTAGTATATCTTCCAGGTATCCAAAACTCTTGGGTAGACAGACTCAGTCAAGTCCTGCTTCCACACGAATGGTCTCTACATGCAGACCAGGTAGCCAAGATTTTTCAAATTTGGGGAATCCGGGACATAGACCTCTTTGCAAGTCCGTTGAATGCCAAACTTCCCCGGTTCTGTTCCAGAATTCCGGCTCAGGGCTCTCAGGCCAGGGATGCTTTCCTCCTTTATTGGGGCAAGACTTCCTTTATGCCTTTCCACCCATTCCCCTGATTCCCAAAACCCTGTTCAAGCTTCAGAGAGACAGAGGCCATATGATTCTCATAGCTCCACATTGGCCACGGCAAGTGTGGTACCCTCTGCTTCTACATCTCTCTCAAGCTCCCTCTCTGGAGTTGGGGTCTGCTCCAGATCTCTTGTCTCAGAAGGAGGGAATGTTATGGCATCCCAATCCCCAATCACTGCATCTCAGGGCTTGGTTGCTGAAGGCCTAGATCTTCATGATCTTAACCTGCCTAAGCAAGTAAAGGATGTCCTTTATGCTTCCAGGAAGCCTTCCACTAGACGCTCTTATGCTTTTAAGTGGAAAAGGTTTACCATATGGTGTTCGCAGAAGGGTCTTAACCCCCTTGCGATGCCTCTGGAATCATTACTAGATTATCTCCTTCATTTATCCAATGCAGGGCTTAAGACTAACTCAGTAAGAGTCCATTTGAGTGCTAATGCAGTTTCTTTTAAGCCTCTAAATGGCCAACCTATTTCCTCACATCCTCTTATAGCAAGATTTATGCGAGGCCACCTAACTAAGCCTCCCATTAGGCCATCACCGGTGGTATGGGACTTAAACCTGGTTCTTGGTCAGCTCATGAAGCCACCTTTCGAACTCTTAGCTACTACCTCATTGAAATTCCTTTCTTGGAAAGTTATCGTTCTCATTGCAATCACATCAGCACGTCGCATCAGTGAATTGCAGGCGCTAGTGGCTGATCCACCTTATACAAGGTTGCATCATGACAAGGTAGTCCTTAGGACTCATCCACACTTTATGCCAAAGGTGGTCTCGCCTTTTCATCTTAACCAAGTGGTCTACCTGCCTGTGTTCTTTCCAAGACCTCATGCATCAAATGCAGAAAAGAATCTTCATACTTTGGACTGTAAAAGAGCTTTAGCCTTTTACTTGCAAAGAACACAGCAACATAGAAAGTCCTCTCAACTCTTTGTTGCTTTTGATCCTTCTCATTTGGGACTTCCAGTCTCCAAGAGAACACTGTCCAACTGGATTGCACAGTGTATTTCCTTTGCCTATCAGAGTAAGAACCTTCCTCTGGAGGGCCATGTCACAGTTCACAGTGTGAGAGCCATGGCAACTTCAGTGGCTCATCTGCACTCTGTGTCTATCGACAACATCTGTCGAGCAGCCACTTGGGCCTCAGTTCATACCTTCACAGCCCATTACTGCTTGGACAAGGATTCCCGCCGGGATGCTTTGTTTGGCCAGGCTGTTCTCCAACACCTGTTCCATACTTAGTCAACTCCTACCCGCCATCCCTGGTTGGATGCCAGAGATCCATGGGGGGAAGTGGAGCCCTTTCACAGGGACACACAACTTCTGGGGTCTCTCCCTGGCATCTAAAGCTAGGGAGTCCCCATATGTGAAGACTATGCTATCTCCAGGAACAAGCAGGAATGTAGTTACTCACCTGTAACAGGTGATCTCCGGGAACAGCAGGAATTTAGTCTTCACAACCCACCCACCTCCCCTAGGAGTTGTATCTCTCTATCTATCTTTTTCCCTTTCCCTCTCTCTCTCTTTGTCTCAGCTTTAAAACTCAACTGGAGAGAGGCAGTTGGGAAAGGCGGGGGAAGGCAGCACGCAGGCGCTGTGGGATGCTCCCAAAAGCTTTCTAATTGGACGCTGGGGAGCGTTCTCGCGCAGGCTCCGTTGGTACCGATGATACCCATATGTGAAGACTATTCCTGCTGTTCCCGGAGATCACCTGTTACAGGTGAGTAACTATGCTTTCTACTCTTTGAAGGAGTAAGCAAAAGATTTACATTTACCCGTTCCACTCCACTCATCATTTTAGCTTATCTCCCCTTAGCCATCTCTTTTCCAAGCTGAAGAGCCTTTACCTTTTAAGCCTTTCCTCGGAGGGATCTCCTTCCATCCCATTTATCTTTTATTTTATCAAACTGTTGGTTTATTTTGAGGTGATGTTGTGTTCTTTTGTTTGGTATTTTGATTTAGTTTTGTGAAGTTTAATTTTTTGATGTCTTGGTATCATTGTATTTTTGTTCTGCTTTTTTGTCTAGCGTGTGTAAATTTGTACACTTGCTATGAGGCTTATACAGTTCTGGTAATTTCTGGTTATGGGAGGTATGAATTATCTAACCCCATTCATAAGGGAAAAGGATAGGGGGTATCTTTTTCGTTGGGTGTTGCCTGTTTCATCTGTTGGGTGTAATCTACTACTACTATTCCTTTCAATCTAGTTGTTCTTTGACAACTGTATAGATCGATTAATGCACGTTCTGTGCTTAATAAGCTGATGGTTATCTATGATTATTTATGTTACTTTACACCTCATATTGTATGTATTACTGAAATCTGGCTCCATGCAGTGATTCTGTACTGTTATCTCAGCTATGCCCTCTGAAGTATGTTGTATTCCATGAACCAAGGGTGGATAAATGGGGTGGAAGGGTGGGTTAGTAAATAGTGAAGAAGAATTTGTTTTAGTCAAATTAAATTTGCATGGATAGGTGTTATGGAGTGTGTGGTGGGAGGGAATATGAACTGTTGTGTGTGTAGTTTATCGTGCACCCGATGCCCCTATTTCTGAGCTTTTTACTTTTATTTTTTTTTAGCAACCTTGTCTACTTCACGCTGATCTTTTCTGTTTTTTGTAGTAGAGGATTTTAATTTACCTCATAGTCATTATTTGAAATTATTTTTTTGAAATTATTTTAAATAAATGCTATATTTCAATCTAAATATACGTCTTAGTAAAATTTCAGACTTTGTAAAGCTCTTAGGAAAATTCAATAGCTTTACCATTCATAAAGCTCTTTATAAGTAGTTTTTAAAGCACTTTAATTCTTAGAACATTTGCACAAAGCACTTCATGATTAACTATTCTTGGAACACTATAATTCATCAAGATGTTTACAATATTTAAACTACTTTGTCCATAAAGTAAACATTGCGATTTTCTGATCTTGCTGATTAAACATCAAACATTGCCCGACAAAGGCCTTTGTTTCGCTGAAAAATCACTACTTCAGGAGCCATAGTTCTATGTACTTTCGCCAAATTTCAACAGAGCTCCTGCATTTCATCTATAGTTTTCTTTGGCATCTCAAACTCCGCGACACCAGAGGCATTTAAAAAGACACAGGCACAGCACGTCAACCAGTCTCGTGCAGGCACAGCACGTCAACCAGTCTCGTGCAGGCACATCATCGGATAATAAAAATGAAGTCACACTCAGCTTCAGCAATCAAAGCTGGCAAAAAAAAGTTTTCCATTCAATAACATGCATTCAAACCTGCCGGTTCCGATGTATTCAATCTATATATCCACTGTTCACATTGGGTCAAAACATTATCGCGATGCCCTCCTCTCACATTCGCAGCTACATGATCAGTAACCATACATCTTAGAATAGGAAAACTCTGCTGATTCTGCAGACAATGTGAAACTAGTGGGGCTTCCTCTCACTGATGCAGCATATACAATTTTTGCTCAGTCAATCGTACTCCAAGCTGGCGAGAAGTTTTCCCCACATATATTTTATTACAGGGACACACAACAGTATCCACCTCAAAAGTGGAGTTTCATTAAGTTTGCTGCATTGACTTGTATGTCTTCCATCCCAAGGGTTCACAAACTTGGATCCCTCAATTGTTATATCACCTGTCTGGCAATGACCAAACACATAGTGGCTCCTATTTGTTGATTCAGCTATGAGTGGCAAATCTCTCAGATTGTGACATCAACTAAATGTAATCATAGGTAGTCATTCAGCGAAAATAGTATGCACCCCAACACACTCCAGTGCCTCCTAACGATAGCTCCAATTTGAAAAGCAAGAGGGGAAAATTGCTTTACAAAAGGCACAACATTACTTTCTTTATCCCGAGCATATAACCAGATGAAACAGCCTCTCGATGATTATAGAGAGCTTTTCCATGCCCAATGTATCACTTTCTTAGGGTATCCCTGCTCCAAAAATTATTCTATTAAGATACTCTCCTTTTGTAGATACTCTGTGGTAGATGAACATATCTGCCTATGGAGGACATTGATTCAAAACCATCAGATGAAAACAATAATGCAAAAATGTATTACGATCTGACTGTTTAACATAAACTAACCATTCTTGGTCACAGATGCTTCCATATCTAAAAAAAGCTATTTTCAGAAATTATTTTGTCATTTCAAACTGAATAGCTGAATGACAGCCATTCAAATAATGATGAAAAGAAACCAGATCTGATTTAGATCCTGACCATAATATAAATGTCAATTTTCTCCATAAAATTAGATGAGAAAACCCATTGCACTTCATACTGATCCATAAATAAAAGTACCAGGGAGAGTGCAAAAGTTGATTGCATAGCTGTCCCCCCAACACTTGCAAATAGTATTGTCGACCAAATAAGAAAAACATTTTTTACAGCAGAATCGACATAAGAGTTAACAAAAATTCAGTAGATACAGTATGTAGCCATGGACGATTATTCAGAACAGATTCTACCACACATAAAGCAGCATCTTGGGGCATCGAGGTATACAATGAGAAAATGTCCATTGCTACCAAAATCAAATTATCGATTGAGCCATCAAATTCATCCAATATTTGCAAAAAGTGAGTAGTGTCTTTAATACATGACTGGCCCAACAACACAAATGGTTGCAAAAAAGATTCTAAATATATCCCAACCTGTTCCATCAGGGAATCACTGCTAGAAATAAGACGTCCCAGAGAGTGCTGCATGTTTTTATGAATTTTGGGCAGAGTATATATAACCGTTGTTTTAGGAAATATAGGATTCAAAAATTTGTTCTGCTTAGAGGTCATATAGCAGCATCCACCGCTTTATCAGTTAATTGCTTAATAAGAAACGAGATCAGCAGTCTGATCTCCCAATAACTGTTGATAACATTTATCATCAGATAATTGTTTCTTGATCTCCGTCTCATAATCTGATCAATCTTGAAGGACAATAGCCCTATCTTTATCGGCTCTTTTTACCGCTATGAAATTTTCGAAGCACAGCTCATGCAAAGCCTGGTGTTTCTTCCTTACTTAAATTATATTTACGATTACATGGCTGACCCTCTAGCTAGCAAACATGCTTCAACACAAGATTTTTAAAAGTTGCAATCGCTGGGCCCAAAGGACCAGGGGGAGTCCATGCTGACTTGACTACAATATTAGAAACTTCACCATCAAAAGAATCTGCCCCAAAATAAACCATTAATTTTAATTTCCAAATATGTTTTTTGAAATCAACTCAAAATGAGAGAATTGTGGGGGGAGACCAAGCGACAAATGAGGGGAAAGCCGACAGTCGCCCAAGAGCGGATGGTTCGGAAGAATGTATCCTTGAAGGATACTACCAAAAGCAGAGAGGTTCCACAAAAGAGTAAAGTAGCCCAAATGCCCTCGAGTATGGAGCAGACAGAGCTTAAAGATCCCAATTTACCCATGTCTAACAATAGCCAAATTAACATGAATAAAATACATTCTCTAAAATGCTTGTATGCAAATGCTAGAAGTCTAAAGAATAAGATGGGAGAGTTAGAATATATAGCACTAAATGAAAGGTTAGATATGATTGGAATATCAGAGACATGGTGGAAGGAGGACAACCAGTGGGACACTGTGATACCTGGGTACAAACTATATCGTAATGATAGAGCTGATCAAATTGGTGGAGGGGTTGCACTCTATGTTAGAGAGGGCATTGACTCAGAAAGGATTAAAGTTTTGCAGGAAAAAAAATCTGCTGTAGAATCTATATGGATTGAAATTCCATATAAAAGGGGGAAGGCAATGGCAGTGGGGGTGTACTATCGAGCACCTGGCCAGAATGACCAAATGGATGATGAAATGCTCAAAGAAATCAAGGAAGCTAACAAAAGTTACAGCGCAGTAATAATAATGGGTGATTTCAATTACCCCGGTATCGACTGGGTCAGCGTCACGTCAGGACATGCTAGGGAGATAAAGTTCCTAGATGAAATAAATGACTGCTTCTTGGAGCAGCTGGTTCATGAACCGACCAGAGGGGAAGCCATATTAGACCTAGTCCTTAGTGGAACACCAGATCTAGTGCAAGAGATAAGGGTGTTGGGGCCACTTGGCAATAGTGATCATAGCATGATCGCCTTTGATTTAATTAGTGGAGGAGGGATAGTAAGGAAATCCACAGTACTACCTTTTAACTTTCGAAAGGGAGACTATGATAAAATGAGGAAAACAGTTAAGAAAAAACTAAAAGGAGCAGTTGCGAAGGTTAAAGACGTACATCAAGCTTTGGTGTTGTTGAAAAATACTATCTTGGAAGCCCAGACCAGCTGTATTCCACGCTTTAAGAAAAGTGGAAGGAAGTCCAAAAAACAGCCAGTATGGTTTAAAGGTGAGGTCAGAGAGGCTGTTGTTGCCAAAAAAGCATCTTTCAGGAAATGGAAAAAAGAGCCAAACGATGAAACCTGGAAACAGCATAAGCACTGGCAAGTCAAATGCAAGGCATTGATAAGGCAGGCAAAGAGAGAATTTGAGAAGAAGCTTGCTGTGGAAGCAAAAACGCGAAATAAAGACCTTTTCAAGTACATTCGTAGCAAAAAATCTGTGAGAGAGTCAGTTGGTCCATTAGATGATAAAGGGGTTAAAGGAGCACTAAGAGGCGACAAGGCGATAGTGGAGAGACTGAATGAATTCTTTCCTTCGGTCTTTACTGAGGAAGATGTAGGGATGGTTACCCATGACTGAAGTGGTATTTAAAGGTGCGGAAGAATTGAAGGAAATATCGATACATCGGGAAGATGTCTTACAACTATTAGATAAACTGAAGAGTAGCAAATCACCTGGGCCGGATGATATACATCCAAGGGTGTTGAAAGAACTGAAATATGAGATTGCAGAACTGCTATCAGTAATCTGTGAACTATCATTAAAATCATCTCTAATACCTGAAGATTGGAGGATCGCCAATGTAACACCAATTTTTAAAAAGGGTTCAAGGGGTGATCCGGGAAACTACAGACCAGTGAGCCTGACGTCAATACCGGGAAAAATGGTAGAAACCATCATAAAGAATAAAATTACTCAGCATGTAGATAGTCACAACCTAATGGGAGACAGCCAACATGGCTTTAGACAAGGAAGATCTTGTCTTACTAATCTGTTATGTTTTTTTGAAGGAGTGAATAAACAGGTGGACAAAGGTGAGTCTGTTGATATTGTGTATCTGGACTTTCAGAAAGCCTTTGACAAGGTCCCTCATCAGAGACTTTTGGCAAAACTAAAGAGTCATGGGATAGGAGGCAGTGTACTATTGTGGATCATGAACTGGTTAAAAGATAGAAAGCAGAGGGTAGGGCTAAATGGCCAATTTTCCCAATGGAGAAAGGTGAATAGTGGTGTACCCCAGGGATCTGTGCTGGTCCGCTGCTTTTTGACATATTCATAAATGACCTGGAAAGTGGAATAACGAGTGAGGTTATCAAATTTGCAGATGACACAAAACTATTTAAAGTTGTTAAAACCCAAGAGGATTGTGAAAAATTGCAAGAGGATCTTGATAAATTGGAAGACTGGGCATCAAAATGGCAGATGAAATTTAATGTGGACAAGTGCAAGGTTATGCACCTAGGGAAGAACAACCCAAACTATGGTTACACGATGCAAGGTTCCACATTAGGAACCACCACCCAGGAAAAAGATTTAGGCGTCATTGTGGATACTATGTTAAAACCCTCAGCCCAGTGTGCAGCGGCGGCCAAGAGAGCAAATAGAATGCTAGGTATGATAAGGAAAGGAATGGAAAATAAAACAAAAGATATAATGCCTGTATATCGTTCCATGGTGAGACCGCACCTTGAATATTGTGTGCAGTTCTGGTTGCCATATCTTAAAAAGGATATAGCGATTTTAGAAAAGGTATAGAGAAGAGCCACCAAAATGGTAAAGGGGATGGAAGGATACTCCTATGAAGAAAGGCTAAAAAGGTTAGGGCTCTTTAACCTGGAAAAGAGACGGCTGAGGGGAGATATGATAGAAGTCTATAAATTAATGAACGGAGTGGACCGGGTAAACATAGATTGATTGTTTACCTTATCAGAATATAGAAAGACTAGGGGACATGCAATGAAGCTACAGGGTAAACTATTATAAACAAAATACTATTATAAACAAAATACTATTAACTACATTTAAACTTATCAACGACATATCACCCTCACATCTAACCACTCTACTACATACTCCAAAAGAACATAGAACCCGCAGACAAAACGCAACTCACTCACTAGACATAAAAAAATCAATTCGAAAAACAAAAAAAACCACAAGCTCAAGAGCATTCTCATATGCAGCCCCCACCATATGGAATAAACTCCCTCTAAGCCTCCGCAAAATAAAAGACCTACAGACATTCCGGAAAGAACTAAAAACATATCTGTTTAAAGAATACTTTACAAATCTTAATGAACCCCCTCCAGCACCCTCACCACACCTCCATAAAAATCCTCCATAACCTCAGATCAAAAAGCCACAAACCACAACACATTTAGGAAAAATCAACCTAGAATCCTCAGTGTATTAAAATCCCTAGAAATCCCTAGTGTATTAAAAACCACGATTAACAATTGAATAATGTAAATATTTAACTAATGTAAATAGTTACAACATTTGCATAATTATATATTCCATGTTACTTGTTGTTGTTTACGAAAAGTTAATTGTACGTAGTTTGAAAAAAACAAGATGTTCCATGTAAAACCATGTTCATTATGTTAATTGTAAACTGTTCATTGTGTTACTTGTAAACCGCCTTTGATCTTGGGAAAAAGCGGTATAGAAGAAAAGCATAAATAAATAAATAAATAAACTATTTAAGACTAATAAAAGAAAATATTTTTTCACTCAACGTGTAATCAAACTCTGGAATTTGTTACCGGAGGATGTAGTAAAGGCTATTAGTGTAGCTGGGTTTAAAAAAGGTTTGGACAAGTTCCTGGAGGAAAGGTCCATAAACCATTATTAAGAAGTGACCGAAGATATCAATTCTTGACCCAGTACAAGCATTGTGGAACTTGTGTCTCTTGGGGAAACTGCTAGGTACATATGACCTAAATTGGCCACTGTTGGAAACGGAATACTGGGCTTGATGGACCTTGGTCTGACCCAGTATGGCATATCTTATGTTCTTATGAGACCTTCAGATAACAGGGAGTTTAGCGGGACCAAGCAGGAAATCAGTCTTCACACGGGGTGATGTCGACACCGACAGAGCTCACGTGGTAACCTCTCCCCAGCTTTGAAAGAAAGCCTTCGGGAGATTCACCACACATGCATGGTCCCCCTTCCCACCTAAGGATGCCATCTTGCCTCAGTCTTCTTTTTTCCATGGAGCCATCGCATGTGTATCTGTTCCTCCCAGAAAAAGTTGATTTTTTTTCTTGCCTTTTACTTTGTGTTTTGGATTGATTCCTTTCTCTGGTGCCCGCCCTTCCTCCCGAGTACGCTTGCCTTCGGCATCACGTTTTTTCCTCGAGTTCCCTTTTTTCCCTTGCATTTTTTTCTTGATGCTTGGGTTTTTGCGCCTTTTCTGGTTGGGCCAAAGGAGTTTGACCTCACAGAGACTATATTCCCCACTATGGCCTCAGTCACTGGCTTCATGCCTTGCGAGCGTTGTACATAAAATATGTCGTACACGGATCCGCGTGATTTTTGACTTCGGTGCCTCAGGCTGGATCATGATGCCTTGGCATGTGGTCTGTACCAGCATATGACCCCCAAGGCTTTCCGAAGCCATAAGAAGCAGCACAAGTTGATTTTTCACAAGACCAACTCAGCTCCAGAGTTGTCCATGGGACCAGTGCCCTTGAGGGCTGCTGTGGAGGACTCGACTTCACATGGTGAGTGCGCTGCCTCGGAGCCTCGAGGAGGGATGCCTCTTGAAGTGCCAGATGTCCGTGGCCGCCTCGGGTGATGAGTCCAGTGCCTTGGGGAAGACCCATGGCCCTTGGTCTCAGAGCCCTCAATGCAAGGCTGAGGGTGATGGTCAGGAGCGGCCCTCGAAGCTGCCCTAATGGGAGAAAACACCATTGGTGTCTGGGGTTTGGTCTTGGTCCTCTGAGGCCATCCTCGTTGAGGACACTCGCTTGATGTCGCCGGGCCCAAGGTCCTCTGTGCCCACACCAGTGACTGTAGAGCCTTCTGGCCTCTAGGCCAGGATGGCGGTCTTGGAACACAGCTTGTCTGCCTTCATGGCCCAACAGCAGGTTCTGAAGCACGGTTCCTTCGGGTCATCACTCCCGACCACTGGCCCCTTCTCAGTGAGGGCGTGCCTGGAAGTGGAGCTGATCCTCAAGCACCACCCGTCTCGTGAGACCTCAGCACTGATCCCGGTCCCACTCGGGGCCAATGGCTTCCCTGCACAGCGCTCCCAACTTGGAACGTAGGGGCATCAGGACCCCCAGGCTATCGGGGCTCGTGCATGAGTCTGAGGCCCAGAGGACCCTCAAGATCTCCTCCGACTCTGGATCAGACTGGGAGACCAAGGATGACAAGTCCCCAGGCACTCAACTCCATTGGGATGTGCCCTTGGATCTTACCTCTCCCGAAGCCTGGCGCCGGTCCCCACCTGAGGACTTGGCCTTTCTGGACTTTGTTCAGGATATGGCAAAGGCTCTTGCTTTCACCACTGAGTCCGAGGAGGAGCCTCAGGCAGAGGACCTCGAGATTCTCCAGTATGACGCTCCCCCTAAGGAGTTCCTTAGGGTGCCCATTCCCCCCATCCTAGAATGGCTCCTCTCCCATATGTGGGAGACCCTGTGAGCAGGCGGCTGGACTTGATGTACCGGGTCTGCTGGAGCACTGGCTTCCAGAAAACTCAACTGCCTCACAATTCCATGGTGGTAGAGTCAGCCATGCATAGGCTTAAGAGCCAGCAAACATGCTCCTCGGTTCCCCCTGGGCAGGGAGGCCTGCACTATGGATCTCATGGGCAGGAAGTGCTTCCAGAGCTCAATGCTTATCAGCCGGATCCAGGCTGTATGTGGGCATGTACTTATGGGACACAGTGAGGGAACTTGCCGAGTTCTCGGCTGGTCTCTCCAAGGAGCCTCTTTAGCGGTTTTTGACCCTGGCCTCCATGGTCAGGGAGTGCTCCAAATTTATGACTCGGGTGACCTATGATAGCTTCTATTTGGCAGCTAGAGTAGCAGCGGAGGACATTTAATGCCTGCCATCAGACCTGGCTACAGTCTTCCGACTTGGAGCAATGGGTGCAGGACAAATTGGTTAATGTCTCTTGCTGGGGAGAGAACCTCTTTGGCAAGCCCAAAATGGACAAGGCCGCTGAGCTGGATTCTGAGTTCATGTCTAGGACCAGCTCTCCAAAAAGACTGCTGATCCTTCCTGAAGGAAGGCTTTGGGTAAAAAGCCCTATGCCCGAAGAAGAGGAAGGCTTACAGAAACTACCTTCAGCACTTGGCCTTCCCAGCTGCCCAACAGAGCCAGCAGGCCAAGGAGCAAGGTGATGGCCCTCGTAAGCCAATGACCCCCAAACCATAGATCGTACCTCCGTCGCAACCTGGTGGGGGATTTTGACTTCTTGGTCATAACCTCTCTTCCCCCCGGGAGGCCCTGCCCCACAGCACACAGGGGGCCATCTGGTATTACATATCGACTGGTGGTCCCTCATCACCACAGACGCATGGGCCTTACAGGTGGTGAAGGAGTGGTTCCTCCTCCACCTCAAATAGATGCCCCTGCCATTCCCGTCACTGGGGTCTGCTTCAGCAGAAACTCGCAAGTCTTTTGGCAGGCAGGGCAGTGGACCCGTCCCCTTCCATCTCAGGGGCAAGGGGTTCTATTTCCGCTACTTCCTGATACCCAAAAGGACCCCAGAGGGTTTCAGCCCATTCTAGACCTGCAGGACCTCAGTCGGTTCCTGGTGAGGGAAAAGTTCAAGATGCTCTCCCTTGGAACATTGCTGCCATATATCCAGCAGGGAGGCTGGCTATGCTCCTTGGATCTAAACGACGCTTATACGCACATCCTTATCCATCCCCTTCATAGGCAGTAGCTCCGCTTCATGGTAGGAGGCCGCCATTACCAGTACAGGGTTCTTCCCTTCTGCCTGGCCTCCACCCCAAGGGTATTCACCAAGTGCCTGGTGATGATTGCCGCCTTCCTGCATCTCCAGAGGGTGTTCGTCTTCCCCTATCTGGACAACTGGCTCATAAAGGGCAGCACCACTGCCGATGCTCATCAGGCAACAGCCCGCACCATCCTCATTCTGGAGCATATGGGGTTCGTCATAAACTACCCAAAGTCCCATCTCCATCCAGCACAACGCCTGGAGTTCATAGGGGCCATGTTGGACACCATCCAGGCCAGGGCCTTCCTCCCTCTGGACAGGGCTCAGTGCCTCAAGGTGCTGGCAGGGCATGTTCAGGGTCACCCCTCTGTGTCTGCCTGCCTCCTGTGCCTGCTGGATCAAATGGCATCCACAGTGTGTGTCACTCCAAATGTCTGCCTACATATATGGCCAGCTCAGTGGGCCCTCCGCTCCCAGTGGTCTCAAGCAACAAGGCGCCCGCGGGACGGAGTGGTCATGACCCGCCCTCTGGCCAACTCCTTCGGCTGGTGGCAACAGCTCCAGTATCTACAGGCCAGGATGCCCCTGAGGATCCTTACCATGGATGCCTCTAAACTAGGCTGGGGGAGCCCATTGCAACAACCTCCATACTCGGGGCAGTTGATCGCAGGTGGAGAGCCTCCAGCAGATCAACCTTCTGGAGCTTCAAGCAATTGCGCTAGCTCTCGAGGCTTTTCAACACCGCCTATAGCACCAAGCAGTACTGTTCCAAACCGACTACCAGGTGGTGGTGATCTGTATCAACAAGCAGGGAAGTACGGGATCATTCCTCCTGTGCCAGGAGGCGGTGAGCCTCTGCTGTTTCGCCAGCAAGAGCGGGATGCTCCTGCAAGCAGTCTATCTCCCTGGTGGACTGGCTCAGCTGGGTCCTCCAACTGCACGAGTGACGGCTGGACCCTCGGGTAGCCCGCCGACTGTTCAGTCTCTGGGGGCTGCCATAGATGAACCTCTTCACCAGCCTGGTCAATGCTCAGCTGCTCTGCTCCTACTCCAGGCAGCCACATCCCCCTCAGGTGGCAGCAGATGCATTCCTCATTCTGTGGACGGGGGACCTCTATGACTTCCCGTCCACACCGCTGATCACCAAGACCATGTTCAAAGTCCAGCTCAACACACCCAGCTTGATACTGGTGGCTCCTTGGTGGGCCTGGCAGCCGTGGTTTCCCCTGCTCCTTTGCCTGTCCCAGGCACCCCCGGTCCCTCTGGGATGTGCCCCAGGCCTGCTCTCGCAGGAGGATGGCTCTTTCCTGAACCCCAATCTGTCAGCCCTTGCTCTGACCGCCTGGCTGCTGAAAGGGTAGTCTGGCCTATTTCAATCTCTTGAGTTAGGTGAATGAGGTCCTCCTGGCCTCCTGCAAAACTTCCACCCACCAGGCCTACGCTTTCAAGTGGAGGATATTCTCTGTGTGGTGCGCAGAGAAGCGGATCAACTCCTTTTCCTATTCTGTCCATCTGGTGTTGCAGTACCTGCCTCACCTTTTCCAGGCAGGGCTGAAGTCCAATTCTGTTAGAGTACATCATATCGCACTTTCAGTGCACCACCATCTTGTCAAGGGCAAGCCCCTCTCCACTCGGCCCCTGATGACTCACTTCCTGAGGGTCCTACTACTCTCAAGGCCACCCCTCCGCCCCCCTAGCCGCAGCGGTGGAGTGGGATCTCAGCGTGGTTCTCTCAAAACTTATTTGCGCCACCTTTTGAGCCACTCAGCTCCTTCCATCTCAAGTATCTCTCCTGGAAGGTGATCTTTCTTGTGGTGATAGCCTCTGCTCGCAGCCACCTTATACGAAATTCCACAAGAATAGGGTCATGCTCTGCATGCACCCTAAGTTTCTGCCTAAGGTGGTGTCTCCATTCCATGTCATCCAGGAGGCTCCCCACCTTCTTTACGCAGTCTCATGCTAACAGGGTGGAGACTGCCCTCCACAGTCTGGACTGTAAATCGGCTCTGCCTACTATCTGGAGAATACCCAGGCCCACCATCGCTCCTCACAGGTCTTCATCTCCTACGATACAAATCTGCTGGGGTCAGTGGTCTTAAATGCACCCTGTCTATTTGGGTGGCAGACTGTGTCGCCTTTGCTTATGAGCAGGCAAATCTCTCGATGGAGCATCATGTCCGGGCCATGGCAGCCTCTGTGGCAAACCTGCGCTCAGTTTCTTTGGCGGAAATCTGCTGGGCCAGCACCTGGTCCTCAGTCCATACCTTCGCAGCTCATTACTGCCTGGAGAGAGAGTCCCGCTGGGACAGCGCCTTCGGCCAGGCAGTACTCCATCATTTGTTTGGGATTTAAAGCAACTCCTGCCCTCTCGGTGTGTTCAGGCTACTGGAGAACTGGTCCGTCGTTTCAACACTTGGGCCTGCTGTCCCTTGACTCAGTTGTTGCTTCTCATGGTTCACCTTTTTCTGGTCGACCATGGCTTTTACAGGGTTTTTTTGGTAGCCTGTAGCTAAGGAGTCCCATATGTGAGAACTGACTTCTGCTTGTTCAATGGAGAAAGCGTAATTAGAAACATAGAAACATGATGACAGAAAAAGACCACAAGGCCCATCTAGTCTGTCCTTCCATAACAACAACTACAACAGTCCACTTTTTACCTTTAGAGATCCTCTGTGTTGGTCCCATGCTTTTTTGAATTCAGTTACTGCCCTCATCTCTACCACCTCCACTGGGAGACTATTCCACGGATCCACTACTCTTTCCGTAAAGAAATATTTCCGCATATCACTCCTGAATCTATCTCCCTTCACCCTCATCCCATGTCCCCTCGTCACAGAACTTGCTTTCATTTGAAAGAGGCTCTCTCCCTGAACATTTATGCCACGGAGGTATTTAAACATCTCAATCATATCACCTCTATCCCGCCTTTCCTCTAAGGTGTACATATTAAGATCCTTAAGTCTGTCCTCATATGCTTTATAATGAAGACCACTAATCATCTTAGTAGCAACCCTCTGCACCGACTCCATCCTGTTCACATCCTTTTGAAGGTGTGGTCTCCAGAATTGCACACCATACTCCAAATGAGGTCGCACCAAAGACTTATACAGAGGCATTATCACCTCCTTTTTTCTGCTAGCCATTCCTCTCCGTATGCACCCAAGCATCCTTCTAGCTTTTGCCGTCGCCTTTTCTACCTGTTTAGCTACTTTAAGATCATCGGACACAACTACACCTAGGTCCCGCTCTTCTTTAGTGGACAAAAGTACTTCACCTCCTATACTGTATTGCTCCCTTGGATTGCTGCAGCCCAAATGCATGACCTTACATTTTTTAACATTAAATCCCAGTTGCCATATTCTAGACCATTCTTCAAGCTTAGCTAGATCCCTCCTCATGTTATCTACACCTTCCTGGGTGTCTACTCTATTGCAGATTTTGGTATCATCCGCAAAGAGGCAAACCTTACCCGACAGCCCTTCCGCTATATCACTAACAAAGATGTTAAAAAGAATCGGACCAAGGACAGATCCCTGGGCACACCACTGGTAACATCCTTCTCCTCAGAGTGAGCTCCATTTACTTGTACTCTTTGTCGCCTCCCACCCAACCAATTTCTAACCCAAGCAGTAACTTTAGGGTCCATCCCTAGGGTGCTCAGTTTGTTTATAAGTCGCCTGTGAGGAACAGTGTCAAAGACTTTACTGAAATCTAAATACACCACATCTAGAGCTCTCCCTCGGTCCAACTCCCTGGTCACCCAGTCAAAGAAATCAATCAGATTTGTCTGACAAGACCTGCCTCTGGTGAATCCATGCTGCCTCGGATCCTGTAATCCGCTGGACTCCAGAAACCTCACTATTTTCTCTTTCAACAGCGTTTCCATTAATTTACTCACCACTGAAGTTAAACTAACCGGCCTGTAGTTTTCAACCACATCCTTACTACCGCTTTTGTGTAAAGGCACCACATGAGCCTCTCTCCAAGTCCTTTGGCACCACTCCCGACTCCAACGAGGCATTGAAAAGGTCAGTCAGTGGAGTTGCTAGAACGTCCCCAAGTTCCCTCAGTATTTTAGGGTGTATCCCATCCGGTCCCATCGCTTTGTCTACTTTAAGTTGAGCTAGTTTCCCACGAACACAGTCTTCTGAAAATTGTTCAAGATGTCCCTCGCTTCTGTTCTTATTTGTGGGTGTTTTCTGAGGTCCTGCTCCTGGTTCTTCATCAGTGAACACAGAACAAAAATATTTGTTAAGCAATTCCGCTTTATCCTTATCAGCTTCTACATATTCCCCCCCTGCACCCTTGAGTCTGACAATACCACTTTTGCCCTTCCTCTTCTCACTAATATATCTGAAAAATGTCTTATCCCCCCATTTTATTGCATTGGCTATTTCCTCCTCCTTTTGAATCTTTGCCGCCTTGACTACTTTGCTAGCTTCTCTAAGTTTTTCCAAATACAGATGCCTGTCTTCCTCTCTCTGTGATCTCTTGTATTTCATGAAGGCCTCCCTCTTTTTCTTCACTTTTTCAGCTACTTCCTTCGAAAACCATAGCGGTCTCCTGTTCCTTTTGCCTTTATTTACCTTTTTAACAAAAAGGTTGGTTGCCTTTAAAATACCCCTTTTCAGTTTTGCCCACTGTTTTTCTTCATCCCCCAGCTGTTCCCATCCCACTAACGACTCCCTGAGGTATTGGCCCATCTTCACAAAGTTAGTCTTCCTAAAGTCTAAGATCTTCTCACCTTTAACAGGTATTCTCCTGACACAGCAGGAATCAGTCCTCACAACCCTCCCTCCTCCCTGTAGAGTTGCTTTTCTTTTTTGCTGTCTTGAGCTATGTCGTCATACTGAAGCAAGATGGCACCCTTAGGTGGGAAGGGGACCACGCATGTGGTCAAGTGCCCACCGACAGAGCCCAAGTGCTAACCTCTCCCAAAGGCTTTCTTTGAAAGCTGGGGAGAGGTTAGCACTTGGCCTGTGTCGGTGCCAACACCCTATGTGTGAGGACTGATTTCTACTGTCCCCGGAGAACACCTGTTACAGGTGAGTAACTACACTGTCTGTGCTGAGGTTAGACTTTGTGAAGACAGGTTGACAACTACAGATGCATCCTTCTTTCGGACCTGATAAATGGACCCTAACACACAGGGGTAGCATTGCACTCTGTCCAGCCTCATCCCTGTCCTCTTCTCCCTCGAGATAGAGTCCCCCGAATGGTCCTCTTCACTCAATACTGACCTGTCAGATGGTATATCAAAACCAACTCATGTCTTAGAACGGAAACCAATTGTGTGTTTCCCAGTAAAGCATTTGTACATTTGAATTCCTTCTCATCTCTTTGTAATTTTTTGATTTTCAAACTCCTTAGGTCTGCACGGTACTTCTCAACTTGAGAGAATACATCTGCCTTAGAAATAGCGATTTTTTTAGCTAAACAAAGGCCTTTGTCAGGCAATGTTTGATGCTTAACCAGCAAGTTCAGATAAGTGCAATGGTTGCTTTATGGACTAAAGAGTGTCATTCTGAACTGCATTTAGCAAGTCTGGACGTCCGATTCGAACGTCCAGACCTGCTAAACGCCTGGATTGCACAGACAGAACAGAACTCCCCGCATGTAGATGTGAGTTGTGTGAGGGGCTCTGTTTGTGGTCGGGAGGGGGCGGTCCAAGGGAGGAGCGAGGGCAGGCAGTAGGTGGCATCATGCCCTGGACTGCCGGGCCAGTTCCGAGGTCAACCCTATATTTCCGGTGTCGGCCATGTAAACAGAGGACTTATTCCACTTCGGAGGTCAAATAAGTTCCCCTGGATGGCGGCAGATGCGGGAGCCAGGGCTGGGAAAAGGAGGTGAGGGGTGCAGGGGGATCTCCTTTGTCAGACCCTGGCCATGGAAGGCTCGATCGGGTGTCGGGCTACGGGGAAAGGAGATTTTGGCGTTTGGCCAGCGATCACTGCTCCTGCATGGAACTGTAGTGGCATAGCAACAGGACACCATGCCACCACCGCTCCATTCAGGAGTCAGGCTGGGCTAGCCTGGGAAGTGGAGGACATCCAGCTGGACAGAATCGGGCAGCAGCCTGCATTCCAAGTCGGTAGACCTAATTCTGATTTACAGGTATGTCTAGGCCCCATGAGATCAGAATCTGGTCTACTGCTGCATGCCCCAACTCAGGCAGGCCGTACAGGTGGGGAGCAGCCAGTACAGAATAACCCTACAGATACTTTAAATATTGTAGACGCCTTGATGGATTATGGTGTTCCAAGAATCTTAATCATGAAGTGTGCAAGTGTTCTAAGAATTAAAGTGCTTTAAGAACTGACATTTATGAAGTGCTTTCTCCGGGAACAAGCAGGAAGTCAGTCCTCACATATGGGTGATGTAAGCGCCGATGGAGCCCTCGCCGAAGCATCCTCCCAGCTTTCCAAGAAAGCCTTTGGGAGATGTCACCACGCATGCGTGGTCCCCTTCCCGCCCAAGGGTGCCATCTTGCTTAGCCTCCTTTTTTTCCGCTGAGTCCTTCAGACGTTTGTCTGCTCTTCCCCAGAAAAAGTTGATTTTCTCGACCCGAGTTTCATACTTTCCTCCCGTAGTGCACCAGTTCTCTTACCGCCGCCCGAGCCTGCTGCCTTGGCATTGAATCTCTGGTTCTTTCTTCCCTTCCTGGCGCCTTTGTGTCTTTTTTTTCCCAACTGGCGGTCTTTGACCTCGCTGGGATATTTTATTTTCTTCCATGGCTACCAGTGGCTTTAAGAAGTGTGATTGGTGTGCCAAAATTATTTATTTATTTATTTAAACAGTTTTTTATACCGCCTTATCCTTCAAGCAAAGCGGTCACAACACAATTGGGGGATACGTTTAACACGCGGGGATATGAGGCACATACACTAATACTTACAGGGAACATGGGCAATGGAGGGTTAAGTGGCTTGCCCAAGACCACAAGGAGCATCTGTGGGACTAGAAACCCCAGTCCTTCCGGCCCAAGGTTGCTGTCCACTAGTGGGATTTGAACCCCCGACCTTCCGGCCTGAAGTACCTTGCCCCAACCACTAGGCTACTCCTCCCTCCCTCCCTCAAAATAATGTCTTGACCGACACACATGACTGCTACCTTCGCTGTCTAGGACTGGACCACAACCCCACGGCAGGTGGCCTCTTTTTAAAGATGTCCACCAAGGCTCTCAAGAGCCACCTACAGCAGCATGATAAGTTTTTTTTCCCGGAGTCCCCGGTACCTCCGAAGGCCATGGCCTCTGCCTCCTCTGGGGCAGCTTGACGGACCCCGACCAATGCTGTGGTTCCTCGGAAAGGGGGTCTCCCTCGAGGGAACTCAAGAAGGAGAAGGTGGCCTCGAAGGCAGCATCCCTGGACAGCTCCGATGGGCCGGGTAACTCCTGAGCCAGGTCCCGCAGTCCTAAACGCTCGTCTGAGGGATCGGACAGGGAGCAGCCTACTAAGGTCTTCCGAAAGGACTCTACCTCGGACCGGCCTCAGTTGCCGGACACCATCCTCGTCGAAGACTCCCCTTTGGGTTAACTGGCATCGGCACTGATCCCCTCTGTGCCCCCGCCGGTGGCTGCGGAGCCTTCTGGCTTGGAGTCCAGAATGGCAGCCCTGGAGTGCAGCTTGTCTGCCTTCATGGACCAGCAGTGGATGCTGTTGTCTGGTACCACCGGTTCCTCCGCCCAGACCACCGGGCCCTCAATGTCGAGGACGTCCCTGGAGACTGAGCCAATCCGCAAGGTCTTGTGGCCTCAAGTCGATCCTCGGCAGAAGTCTTTTTTTTTTTTTTTTTTTTTTTTTAAATTTAAATTTTTATTAACATTTGTAACAGTTACATTAGCATATACTCAACAACTCCAAGGCATCAAGGGTTCAGCAAACAGCATAAGAGACAACTCTTCAACTAACACACAGTCTAATCATTTCTCCTCCTATTTGCCATCCCCCCACCCCCTCCCTACTTCCACCCCTCTTCCCGCAACCACCTCCAAACCCCTGCCCACCGCTTCTCCATTTGCTCCCCTCTCCCTCCCCGCTCCCCAGTCAATTTATACATGGCATAAAGATGCGACACCCTCCGTGCATAGCTCGCCATGGAGGGTAGAGCTGGTCTATTCCAGTACCATGCGATTTCGCAGCGGGCCGCTGTGACACAATACCAAATAATTTTCCAATCCCCCTCCCATTTCCCATCTGGTCTATGCAGGAGACACATCTCAGGGCCAAGTTCAAGGTTCGCCCCCATCATTTTGTTGATGTTTGCCCCTATGCGGTGCCAGTACTCTCCCACTACCGGACACGTCCACCACATATGCAGCCAGGAGCCACGCTCCCCACACTTTCGCCAGCATTCATCCGTTTGCAACACCCCTGCCTTACACAACCGCTCCGGTGTGAGATACCAGCGACTCAGCACCTTAAACCCATTCTCTCGCAATGTCGTGGCAATGGAGAATCGTGCTATACCTGATGCCATTGTCTCCCACTCCTCCACCCCCCAGCTTACCCCTAAATCCTTCTCCCACGCTTCCATGTATTTCAACTTGTCTTCCCCCCTCGCTGTCAACCCTCTGTAAATCCTGGAGAGCATCCCCTGGCTTCCCAGGGATCCCAGGCAGGCACCCTCAAACCATTCACCTCCCCCCCATCCCCCTTGCTCCCTTCCCTTTGTACTCACTACCGAACATAGCTGCCTATACGGGAATCTATCTACCTCCCCCAAACGATAGAGGTCCCGGACCCCCTCAAAGCCTCTACAATGTCCTCCTACCACAATCTGAGACACCTGGGACAATCCTAACGCCGCCCAGTTACGGAGCACTGTGGCTCCCGGTCCCCCGCTCTCCGCACAGCAGGCTTGTAATGACATGGTGGCCGACCATCGTTTGTCACCCACCAGCCGCTTTCTATACTGCTGCCACACTTTCAAAGTATGCCCCACAATGGGATTCCTCCCCTTCTCTCCCCTCCCCTCCCATACTAACCGTTCAAGTGCACCCGGCCTGTATTCGGCCAGTTCCAGCTGAACCCACTGCTTCTGGGGTTCCCGCAACCACGCGTAGACTGCTCGCAATTGTGCTGCCGCATAATATAGTCGGAAATTGGGAACCCCCATCCCTCCTTCCCGTACCGAGACTTGTAGCGTCCTTGCCGCCACCCGTGGACGCCTCGACCCCCAGATAAACCGCTCGACCTGTTGTTGGATCTTCTTTAGCACTTTCGGGGGGATTGGGACTGGCAAAGCCTGAAACAGAAAGAGGAACTGGGGGAGAAGCATCATCTTAACCGTCGCTATTCGTCCAAACCACGAGTAATACCCCCTGCTCCAGCCTTGTAGCTTCGCCTCCACCTGCCCCACCATCTTCTTGTAATTTAAATCATACAACTCCTCCAAGGTTCTACCGAGATGAACCCCGAGGTACCGGATCGATGTCTTTGCCCATTTGAAGGGGAAATTCTGCTGCCAGTCACGCTGCCCCTCCCCCTCCCCCCCTACACTCAAGATCTCCGATTTCCCCCAATTAATCCGGAAGCCCGCCCTTTCACCATAATCTTGAATCTCTCTCATCACTGCCCTCAGGGATTCGCTGGGATTCGTGAGTGTCAGCAATATATCGTCTGCAAAGAGGGACGTTCTGCATTCCTGCCGTCCCACCCTAACCCCCGTGATATCAGGGCTGCCGCGCAACTTCGCTGCCAATGGCTCTAAGGATAGCACAAAAAGTAGGGGGGACAGTGGACATCCCTGCCGCGTCCCTCTTTCTAGGGGGAAGAAACCAGAGTACCCCCATTCACGCGGACACATGCCTTCGGCCTAGCATAGAGAGCCCTTATCCACTGTGTGAACCCCGGTCCAAGCCCCTGGGCCTCCAACACCGCGTAGAGGAAATCCCAGGACACCTGATCAAAGGCCTTCTCTGCATCCAGTGATACCAACAAGGCCCCCGTCCTCTGCCGCTGTGTCGACCACATCACATTTAACACTTTGCGGATATGATCCGCCACTTGCCGGCCTGGTACAAATCCAGCCTGGTCCTCGTGCACCAATTTACCTAACACTCCATTGAGGCGCACCGCTAGTACTTTCGCCAGCAGTTTCGCATCTAGGTTCAGCAGCGAGATCGGACGGTAAGACGCACACTCCTGCGGGTCTTTCCCCTCTTTGTGGATAAGCGTAATACCTGCCCAGCCCATTGATTCAGGCAGTGCCTCCCCCCTTCCCGGTCCATTAAATACCCTGGTCAACGGATTCAGCAAGAGGCTCCCAAAGCGCTTGTAAAACTTTGCCGTCAGTCCATCGAGCCCTGGGGCCTTTCCATTTTTTAAGCCCTTGATTGCCTGGCTGACTTCGTCAGCTTGTATTTCCCTGTCGAGCCCCTCTTGTTCGTCTCCCGTTAGAGTCGGGAGCCCTGCTTCCCGCACATATTCCCGAATGTCCTCTCCCGACCTTGCAGCTCGGGCTGCATACAAGTTGCTATAGAAGGAGACAAATTCCTCCCTTATTCGTGGAGCCTCTCGCACTACCCCCCCTGTACTCCTAATCTGTGTAATCCTATTCCACTCCCTCCGCTTCTTCAATTGTCTCGCGAGAAGTTTCCCCGCTTTATTCCCCCCTTCAAAGAACCTCTGTTTTAACAGCTGCAGGCGGAATTGTATCTTCTCCGCTTCAAGAGCATTCACCTGGGCTCGTAGTGCCAGCACCTCACCCCGTACCTGTCCAGTTCTGTCCTGACCGTCTCTTTCCTCCATCTCCCGCAATTGCCGGCGTAACCGGTCCTCCCTCTCCGCCCTCTCTCGCTTTAGGCGGGCTCCCCACTTTATGAGAACCCCCCTAATTACAGCCTTGAAGGCGTCCCAGACTGTTCCATCCCGCACTTCCCCACCGCCATTTTGGTCAAAGTACTCCGGGATGAGCCTTTCAATCTCCCGCACCACCCTCTCGTCCTCAAGGAGCCCCTCATTCAACTTCCAGAACTGGCGGCCTCTATCTTCCCCTTCCACCCGCACCCGCACCACCACCGGAGCATGATCGGACCAGGTAATGGGTTCCAGCTCGCCCCCTAGAAGCCGCCCTGATAACTCCTTCCCTACCCATATGGCATCCAACCGGGAGTAAGTGCCATGTGCTGCAGAATAGAAAGAAAATTGCCTCCGCCCCGGGTTTAGTGTCCGCCATACATCTATCAGGCCGTTCTCCCGCACAAAATTGTGGTAATGTTTCCTATCTGTGCCTCTCCCCTCCCTGCGCCCAGTCGTATCTCTCCCTACCTCCCATGCCACATTGAAATCCCCACCACAGATTAGGACCCCATCCCCCATTGCCGCCACTTGCGCACTCAAAGCATCCCAGAATTCAGTTTGCGGGCCCGTAGGGGCATACACCTTTACCACGCAAAACCACTCCTCACCTATCTTTACCCTCAGCAGGAGATACCGCCCCCCCTATCCCGGGACACTACCTGGACCTCCATGGGGCCTGTCTCTCTGATGAAGACCCCCACCCCGCCTTTCTTCTTCTCTTTAAGATTAGAAGCGAACATACGGTGCTTGTACCCCCGGGGTTGCACCAATGTCTCATGTTGTCTCAATAGATGTGTCTCCTGCAACAGCACTATGTCTGCATTGTGTCTTGTTAACTCCTTATATAATTTCTGTCTTTTCATTGGTGAATTTAGACCTTTCACATTTAACGTGAGAATTTTTAACTCCTTTCCTACCCCCAGATCCCTGCCTCGTCCCCCTAAGTCCCTCCGCCCCCACCTCCCACTCTGGCCCCCTCTTCCCCCCCCTACCCACCCCCTCCTCCCCCCACCCCCACTCCCCCTCTCGCTGTTCCCTCCCGTCCTCCCTCTCCCCCCCTCGCTACTCCCTCCCCTCCTCCCTCTCCCCCCCTCGTAACTCTCCTCTGCGGAGATACGACTTCCAATTCGGTGACCTTCTCTCCCTCCCCACCTACCCCCCCCAACTGTCCCCCAGCCCCCCCCCCCCCCACTCCCCTGTCTAAGCCCCCCTCGCTGCCAACTCTCCCCCCTCTAAACCCCCTCCCCTCTCCACCCAGCCTGGGCTCCCTCCCTCTCAGCCTAGTCCCCGCCTCCTCCCCTCTCCCTCTCCCCTTAGCCCACTGCCCATCTCTCCTTCCCCCCCCCCCCACCCACAGCCCAACTTATTCAAGAATACCAGTCCATTATAAAGATGCTTCAGCTCAGCCAGTCTCTTGTTCTGTAGTCCGGTTCTGGTGCACGTCCTTGGTGGTTCTGGCCAGTCTACGTCCACTTGCCCTCTGCCATTTCATCTGTGCTGCTCCTCCGGTCCTGGATCCCGTTCTCGGCGGAGTGAAAGAGCCCTCGGCTTGCTCTGGTAGATTCTCAGCACCTAGCTCTCTCAGTGCTCTCCACGCCTCCACACTGGATCTCACCGTCCTCGATCGTCCTTTCACCGTAATAAAGAGGCCGAAGGGGAAGAGCCACTTGTAGCGCAGGTCAGCATGTCTGAGATATGCGGTGACCTCTCTTATCTCCCTCCGTCTTTGTAGCGTGCCTTGGGACAGGTCTTGGTACAGCTCCACCGTATGCCCCTCCCAACGGAAGTTTTTCAGCTTGCGACTGGCACCCAGCAGGAGTTCCTTATTCTTAAAGGAGTGCAGGCAGACCACAATGTCTCTTGGCCTATTGTCTCGGATGGGCCCCATACCCCTGTGCGCCCTCTCCATTTCGAGGCGGGTCTCCTCTGCAGGTCTCCCTGGGCCAGCTGCTGCGAGTAGTTCCCGGAAGATCCGCTGGACCACCTCCTCACAGTTCTTATATTGTGGTTCCTCCGGCACCCCTCTCACTCGGAGGTTGCATCTGCGCGAGCGGTCCTCCAGGTCCTCTGTTTTGGCTTTGAGGGTCTCCTGCGTCCTCTGAAGCTCTTCCCAGCTGCTCTGGACCTGCGTCAGGGTCTCCTCTTGACTCTCCAACTTGGTCTCCACCTCTTCCATACGTCCCCCAGCTCCAGCAGGTCTTGGTGCATAGTCTGCACTGCTTCTTTAATTTCATTTTTAACCCCACACATCTCCATCTTCAGTTCCTCCTTTAACTCTAGGAGCCATTGTTTAATCTGTTCTGCTGTCGACAAGCCCTCCTCTCCTCCTTCACTCCCCTCCGGGCTCTGTGGGGTTTCTGTCACAGGTTTCCCTGCTTTTTTTTCCGCCTCCTTCCCTCCTTTGGGGGTGGCATATGGGGAGCGGAACTCGGCCAGCTTTTTTTTTGCCAGAGTCTCTTTTTTATTATTTTTTTCCATTTTGGGCTGATTAGCCCCTCTCTCCCCGGTCTCCCCGGCCTATAGAGCTGGTAGGGCGTCCACTCACCACACTATAGCTGCTGCTGGGAACAATTCTGGTGTTTGGTAGTTCTCTGCCGCTGCTCCCTTTCTTAGTGCAGTTGGGGGGGGGCATGAGACTCACCACTGCTGGCTGCTTCTGCACTCTGCGTCTTGTGGGCTGCAGCTTAGCATAGGTCCCTGCTTCCTGCTTCTCCCAGCCACGTGCTAGGCCTTCTCGGCCCCCTCTGTCTCCGGATTCACCTCTCTGTTGGCCACCCTCTTCTGCCACCACGTGGTCTGTGGGGGTCGGCGGCGTGGCGTCCTCCACGGGGAAGCACACTGCCTCTGCTCACCGGCAAGCCTCTTTTGGCCCTGCTGACTCTCTCCCAGCAAGTCCGGCTCAGCGCGGCCACCGGCCCAGAAGCCCCCTGAAAGTCAGGCTGCCTCGTCCGGTCCGCTCCCACCAGCTTCTCTGCACCTCCGCACCCGCTTGTTTCGCCGCCGCCTCGGCTCGCCGGCACTCCCCGCTCTCTCCGTCGCCCCTCGGCTCACCGCTCCGTTGCCCGTGGGGGCTAAAATGCTCCAATTATTGCGGGTTGGTGGCGGAGCTCCTCTGCTACGCCGCCATTCAGTAGGTGACGTCACTGGAAGTCCTCGGCAGAAGTCTTGATCCGATTCCTGTTACACGGGGCTGTAATCTTTCCCAGCCAGTGCGCTCGGCACCAGTTGCAGGGCCTTCTGCGGGCAGGGATCAGCCCTGCAGCCTGTGAGCCATTCTTTTCTGGAGTCCTTGACTGACTGTTCCAAGTGGGAGACGGAGGACAATGAGTTGCCAGACACTTGTTGCCAGTGCAACGTCCCCTCGGACTCCCCTCCTTCAGAGTCCTGGTGGCGATCCCCACCCAAGGACATGCCATTCCTTGATTTCGTCAGGGATATGTCCAAGGCTCTAGTGTTCCCAACTGAATCAGAGGAGGACCCTCAGATGGAGGAGTTAAAAATCCTCCAATATGAGGCCCCTCCAAGAGAATCGCTTACGGTGCCCATCCTGGAATGGCTAATGCTCTGTATGTAGGAGACGCCGGCATTGGTGGTGAGCAAGCGGCTCGACTCAATGTATCGAGTCTGCCGGAGCCCAGGCTTCCAGAAGTCACAGCTGCCGCACAACTCCATGGTAGTGGAGTTGGCCATGCATCATCTGAAGCATCAAAAGACGCACTCCTCTGTGCCCCCAACAGGGAGGCACACATTCTGGACGCCCTCGGCAGAAAGTGCTACCAGGGCTCAATGTTCATCAGCCGGATCCAGGCATACCAGCTTATACATAGGCATGTAGGAACTCACTGGATTCTCAGCTGGTCTTTCTGAGTAACCCCTGTAGTGGTTCAAAAACCTGGCAAAGGCCATCCGTGAGTGTTCCAGGTTTGTCTCGAGCAGCCTATGACGGCTTTGAATCTGCGGCTCAAGTAGCGGCGGTGGGCATCGGTGCCCGACGCCAGGCTTGGCTACAGTCATCCGACCTAGAGCAATAGGTTTAGGACAAGTTGGTCGATGTCCTGTGCCAAGGAGAGAATCTCTTCGACAAACCCATGACCGACAAGGCTGCCAAGCTGGAGACAGAGTTCATGATGAGGACCAGGCTCTCTAAGAAGACCTCTGCCCCTCCCTAATGAAAGGGGTCGGGTAACTGCATTGTTAACTGTTGTTAATTGTACACCGCAACTGATCGCTGGAAGATGCGGTATATAAATAAGTGTTAAATAAAATAAAAATAAATAAAAAAAGCCCTTCTGCCCGAGGAAAGGGGTTGCTTACAGAAGTTATCCACCTTTTCATGCTTCCCCCAGCACCCAGCAAGGGCAACAGGCCAAGGGACATGGGCAAGGCTCCCAAACACCAGGTGCCAGCCCTGGCCCACCCAGGGGGGAGTTTTTGACTCCTTGGGCATAGTCTCTCCACCCCAAGGAGGTTAGCAGCCCACAAGAGGATATGTCATTCACTATGCCCGAAGGTGGCCAGCCATCACCATCGACTCTTGGGCACTCCAAGTGGTGAAGGAGAACCACCTCCTCCATCTGGTCCAGACACCTCCCCCTTTCTTCCTGGGAGAGCCCCCCAGGTCTCCCCTTCACCAGAACCTTTTACTGAAGGAACTGGCAGGTCTTCTCGAGGACAGAGCAGAAGAACCAGTTCCCCACCATCTCGGGGGCAAGGGGTTCTACTCCAGGTACTTATTTATTTTATTTATTTATTTAGTAGACACTTATATACCGCTACTTTCTACGATCAGCAGTGGTTAACTTTACAGATCAGGTTGCACTGCACAGTACAGTAATTTGTATGATTTACATTTTGATTGGTTAAAGATTTGATTTGAAACACAACGCAGGGTCATTTGATTTACATTTGATTAATTGTGTGCGGGTTTGCTTATTTATCTATATCTATATATATATATATATTTACATTAGGATGCGTGGGTGGGGGTGTGCTACGTATATACATATATACAATATGACAGATCAATTGGAGATATCAATGTGTTGGGACCATTTTGGAGCAGGGGTTACTGGTTAGTTCAGCCTATAATGGGACTGAAAAAGGTGTGTTTTGAGGTTTTTTCTAAATTCTTTCAAGTCACTTATTAGTCGTATGTCGTGCGGCAGCTGATTCCAGAGCAGCGGTGCAACATAAGAGAAAGCTCTGCAGCTTGTTTCTGCTTTGACCTTTCTTATGCTGTTTGGGACGCTGAGGGTGTTTTGAGTTATGGTTCTTCTGCATCTATTGGATGACTGGATGGCGATTAGATTGTTGAGGTATGATGGGGCTATGTTGTGAATGAGCTTGAAAGTGGTTACTAGTATTTTGTATAAGATGCGGGCAGTAATGGGGAGCCAATGGAGTTCAATGAGTACTGGAGTGATGTGTTCAGAGACGCCTTTTTTCATAATGATCCTGGCAGCGATGTTTTGGGCCATTTGCAGTATGTTTAGGGTGCTCTTCGGAAGGCCTTGAAGAATAGCGTTGCAGTAGTCCAGGTGTGGAATGATAAGAGCTTGTGCCACTGTTCTGAAGTCGGAATGGTCAATGATGTTGCGGAGTGGTTGAAGAACTTTTAATTTATGAAATATGGCGCGGTTTGTTGCCCGTAGGTGTTTTTCCATCCTCAGGTTGCTATCAAGTAGTACCCCTAGATACTTTATTTCGGGCTTGGTGTGGTAGACGTTGTTGTTGAGGGTGACGGTGGTGGGCGGGATGAAGTCCTTTTTCTTAGAGATGAACATCACCTCCGTTTTTTTGTGTTTTATTGACATGTTTAGTTGTAACCAGGTCTGGAGCATGCTGAGGCATTCCTCGAGTTGGGTGTAGCTTGGTTGGTTTATGTCCAGCTGAGTATACAACATTAGATCGTCTGCGTACATATGATAGCTGATCTTATGCTTCTGTATGATTTCACATATCGGTTTAATGTATAAGTTGAATAGGAGGGAGGACAGAGCTGATCCCTGTGGAATGCCTTGGGTTTGTGGGAATGCATCAGCTTTTTCATTGTTGAACTGAACCTGTTGCATTCTATTTGATATATATGATGTGAACCATTTTAGCGGGGTCCCCGTTACACCTATGGAGGCGAGTCAGTTGATGAGAGTTCTGTGGTGCACTGTATCAAAAGCAGCAGATATGTCGATAAAGATGAGAATGAACATCTTGCTTCTGATTTCGAGTCCCTTAAGGAGGTTGTCAAGGAGTGCTATAAGCAGGGTTTCCACTCCATGATGCTGACGGAAACCATATTGATGCATGTCCAGGGCTTTCCTGTCATCTATGTGTCTTGGAGTTGTTGCTGGACTGCCTTTTCAATGATCTTGGCTAAGAATGATATGCTCGATATGGCTCGATATGATGTTGGATCACTTTTATTGAGCGTTTTGTTTTTTAAGATGGGTCGTATTAGTGATCTTTTAAGTTGCGTTGGCATGGAGCCTTGCTGGAGTGATTGGTTTACAATGTGGGTGATAGGTTGGGCAATTTCACTCTTCGTAGCTTTAATCCAGGCCACTGGACATGGGTCTAGAGGGGAGGTTGTGGTGTTTAAGTTGGCGACAATGTTTATGATTTGCTGGTCATCAATATGAAGGAAATTACCCCATTGCGTGTTTTGCTCTTCATTTGCAGATGTGCGTTCTTTCGGTGGGTCATTGTCCATATTCTGGTCTTGAGTGGTGTGGGTGAATACTTGTGGGTTTAGTTTCTTGGTATAATGGTCTGCTAGCGTTTGGGCCTTTATTGCGCTCGTAGAGACACTGTCTTGTGCTGTTTTGGTGAGGGATTTAACAAGTTCGAAGAGTTCCCTTGGCCTATTAATTGCCTTATTGAGCAAATTAGTGTGGTGTGTCTTTTTTGCCAGGTTGGTCTCGTTCTTGTACTTTGTGAGGAGTGTTAGGTATTCCTGTTTTCGTTCTTCTGTTTGGGCTTTTCTCCATTTTTTTTCCAGTTTACGTAGTTGTTTCCTCATCGTGCTTAAGGTTGTAGTGTACCATGGTTCAGATTTGGATAAAGTTATGGTGTTTGTAGCTTTCCAGGTTAGGTTTGCTGCTACTTCAATTCCTGAATTCCATTGAGTCACCAGGGTTTCGAGGTCCGTTTGTGTGACGTCAACGTGTGATACGACGGATGTTGTCAAGGTTTCCTTATTGAATTTTTGGAATCTTCTCTGGTGATGTGTTGCTGGGCAAATTTGCAATCGTTCTTGTATGATGGATAAGTATAATGAGAGTTCGATTTGGTGGTGATCTGACCAAGGTACCTGAGTTATTCGGGTTTCGGGGGTTTTTAGGTCTTTGTGCAGTTGTTCTGATGACATAAATACCAGGTCAAGAGTGTTGCCTTTATTGTGAGTGGCCTCCTGGATTATTTGTACAAATCCGAGTTGATCCATGGCTTCAAGGAAATGTATTAGCTTGCAAGGGGGGAACGGACGGTAGATTTAAGTCACCTAGGATTATCTGATGCTTTTTGTTTGCAGTGGTTGATATGGTCTCCAGTGCGGTGGCCAGTGTTTCGTGGTGTGATGCGGGGGGCCTGTAGATTAGGCAGATGGCCATTCTTTTGTTTTCAACTTTGAGTACGTCGATGCCATCAGCTGCGGATTGTGATGTGTTCGCTAGATGTAGGGAGGCTCTGGCAATGATTAGGACGCCTCCACATCTTTTGTTGGGGCGAGGGCAGTTGAATATTTTATATCCAGGTTTGGATATTTGGTTTACAATTGCTGAGTCTGTGTCGGTGAGCCAGGTTTCAGTGATGCAGAGGATATCGGGCTTTTCATCTGTGAGGATATTGTGAATAATGTGCGTCTTGTTTCTTAGAGACCTGGTGTTAATCAGGAATAGTGTGATAGGGGTCTGTGGCAGGCTGCAATGTTGCTGGTTCTTGCTTTGTTTGGCTGTTATCAACGGTCTCCGCAGTTTTTTTTGTTTCGGTTTGCGATAGTTACGAGATTTTCTTGGGGACAGGATAACTGCCCTCTGGTCAGTGAGGGGGACCGGCTGCCCGTAGGTAGGGTAGAGAGGACTGTGCAGAATAAAAGTGTAGGTATCAGGATTGGGCTATGTAAAAATATTGGGTTCCAGGTTTGTGGTAAGTGGTAATACATGGCTGGATTGCATGCACATGTGGATAGAGTTAGGCAAGCGTATAGGGTTAGGATAAATGGTGTAAGGGCCATGTCACAGCTGTTTAGGATACTAATTCTTTAGTTTTAGGTGGGTCAATAAGCTGTCTATCGTCTCAAGTCTCTAGTTGTCACTGCAGGCTGATTAGTACAATACAGTAATATATGGTCCCGTGGTATAGAAGGTAAAATACAGAGTAACAAAAATGCAGAGATACAAGAAACTGTATAACAAATGCTGGTAAGATACAATGTGTTTGTATAGTGTAACAAATGCTGGCAGTAGACAATGCGTTTGGACAAAGTATCTCTATGGTTCTATACAGCAGTTAGCTGTAAACAGTTACATATGTTGGACAAAGCACTATGATCTATGAGTCAGTCTGAGATTTAAACCGTCGACTTTATGTAGTACTTTATATACTTGTACCAAAACGTACAGGGGCCTAAGGCCCATCCTCGACCTATGCAATCTGAACAGGTTTCTGGTGAGGGAGAAGTTCAAGATGCTCTCCCTTGGAACATGGCTGTGCTCCTTGGATTTGAAGGGATGGTTACACACACATCCTCATTCACCCATACCACAGGCAGTACCTGAGGTTCATGGTGGGGGGGATCTATTACCAGTACAGGTGCTGTCTTTCGGCTTGGCTTCTGCCCCACCGGTCTTCACCAAGTGCCTGGCAGTCATGGCCGCCTTCCTCAGTCTTCAAGGTGTCTTTGTTTTCCTCTACCTGGATGATTGGTTTATAAAGGGAGGCACAGCCTGAAGTGCAGCAGGCAACTGCGTGTACCATCCAGGTCCTGCAGCATCTGGGGTTTGTAATAAACTACCCCAAGTCCCATCTCCTGCCGACCCAATATCTGGAGTTCATAGGGGCAAGACTAGACCCCTCCAGGCAAAGGCCTTCCTTCCAGGGGACCGAGCCGACCACCTCAGGGCACTGGCCCAGGACATACAACAGAGCTCCTCAGTGCCTGCTTGGCTGCTTCTACACCTACTCAGACAGATAGCCTCCATGGTCTATGTCACCCTGGATGCCTGCCTCCATATAAGGACCGCACAGTGGTGCCTTCGGGACCAGTGGACACAGGCCACAGGTCGTCTCAGGGATAGGGTCTTAGTGACCCAGCAGTTGGGAGAATCCCTGACCTGGTGGCAAAGCCCACAGTACCTTGAGGCAGGGATGCCCTTCCAGGCCCCATGCCCCTTAAGGGTTCTCACAACAGACGCCTCCAGTCTGGGGTGAAGAGCCAACTGCGAGGATCTCCAAACCCAGGGCAGCTGGTCGCAGGACGAGAGCAACCAGCAGATCAACCTCCTAGAATTGCAGGCAATATGCCTAGCTCTTTGAGCCTTTTGCCTCCGCCTACGGTGACAACCAGTGTTGGTCCGATGGATTAAGCCGGCGACCGAGAGGGACTTCAATGTGGTACTGGTGCAGCTTACTCACCCGCCCTTCGAGCCCCTGGCTACATGTCACCTGCAATACCTCTCATGGAAGGTGGTGTTCCTGGTTGTGCTCACCTCCACTCGCAGGTTAGTGAGTTCCAAGCCTTAGTGGCAGAGGCACCTTACAACACGTTCTTCAAAAACAGGGTTGTACCGCATACACCCCAAATTCCTTCCGAAGGTAGTATCGCCCTTTCACCTCAACCAGGCGGTGGTGCTGCCCACCTTCTTCCCGAGGCTTCACGCCAGTAGGGTGGAAACTGTCCTCCACCTTGGACTGTAAAAAAGGCCCTGTCCTTCTACATCCAGCATACCCAGGGCCACCGTAAAGCTGCTCAGCTTTTTGTCTTGTATGACCCCAATAGGCTGGGGTAGGCGGTGACCAAACGTACACTGTCTACCTGGGTGGTGGACTGTATTACCCTCGCCTATGAGAGGGTGAGGCTCTTGCTGGAAGGCCGGGTCACGGCACAACATTTCAGGGCTATGGTGGCCTCTATGACAAACCTGCTCTCCGTCCCCATGTCGGATATATGTTGGGCCACCACCTGGTCTTCAGTCCATACTTTTGCAGCTCATTATTGCCTGGAGAAGGAGTCCCATGCTTCATAATCTTTTCAGGGTCTAGACAACTCCTACCCTCCGACCCTTCCGCGTGCTGGTTTCCATTGGACACATGTGTCCTACTGCAGTCTGCTCCTGCAGACTCAATTGCTGCTGCTCACTGCTTCTCCTGAGGGTAACTGTGATTTTTCTTTATGGGCTCTCGATAGCCTATAGCTAGGGAGTCCCATAAGTGAGTACTGACTTCCTGCTTGTTCCCGGAGAAAGCGTAGTTACTCACCTGTAACAGGTGTTCTCCGGGGACAACAGGAAGCAGTCCTCACAACCCTCCCTCCTCCCCTTGGAATTGCTTCTTACCATTTATTTAAATTTTTGCTGTCTTTGAGCTATGTCATCTGACTGAGCAAGATTGCACCCTTGGAGGGGAAGGGGACCACGTATGCGTTGTAGCATCTCCCAAAGGCTTTCTTTGGAAAGGCTCCGTCTGTGCCGACATCACCTATATGTGAAGACTGATTCCTGCTGTCCCCGGAGAACACCTGTTACAGGTGAGCAACTATGCTTTATGAATGATAAGGCTATTGAATTTTCCTAAGAACTATACAAAGTCTGAAATGTTACTACTAAGTATATACTGTATTGAGGTTATTTTTAAAAAATGCTGTAATTTGATTTCAAAAAGATAATTTCACATAGTGACTATGAAGAAGTTTTTTCTGGATCAGTGATGTTGGTTTGAATGCCAGACATTATCTTTGTTATAAGCTTGGCTGATACACTGAGATACTTTCAATAAAGGAGAAAGGATCTAGTAGATTACCCAAAGAACTGGTTGTTTCAGTGATAAGGAAGTTGCCAGTAGTTTGTTAATTTTTCAGGATTTATCACCTTGTGATGGTCTTCAAACGTGGGCTGAGTTTTGGATGCTGACAGAATGATGTACTTTTCACTTACGTCTGTTAGTGTAATTTCTCCAATGGACCTATGTCCTGTCAGTTGTCTTAATGATGTAACTGGTTACATGTTGCAGCTTGTAAATTTGTCTTTGGCCAGTGATGTAATGCCAGCTGGCTTGAAGAAGGCATCTGTGTGTCTGCTTCTCAAAAAAAGTGGCCTGGACCCTTTGCTGCCTGCTTTATATCATCCTATATCTAGTCTGTCATTTATGGAGAAGGTTATTGAACGTCCAGGAAAACAGAACTGCCATACCGGCAGACACCGACTATAATTCATCAGGGTTATCGAATGTGCCCTTTTAGAGCAGCTGTAGGAATTTATGGAGTTGCATCAGATATCCAGGAACAAGCAGGAAGTCTGTCTTCACATATGGGTGCTGTCAGCACAGACTAAGCCTTGCACGGGAATACTCCCCAGCATCCAATAGGGAAAGCCTTTGGGAGCATTCCTCCATGCCTGCATGGTTGCCTTGCTGCCTTAGCTCCTATCTCCACAGTCATCTTTTTTTCCACAGAGCCATCGGGTCCTCATACCTGTCAGTCACGTCAAGAGACTTCTGTATTTTTTGTGGTACCATCGAGTACTTCTCTCCTTTTGCCTTCCTGTTGCTGACTCCACATCGACTCCATTTCATTTCTATTTTATTTTACTTTTTGTATATTTTTTTTCACTTTTTTTTTAAGGCCTTCAGCCTACACCTTCATCGCAAAACAATTTGACTTTGCCTCTGTTTTTTTTCCCCAGAAATGGAAAAGCTCCGGAGTGGTTTAAAAAGGCCCATACCATGATGTAGATTCCTGTCCCTCCTGTTGCCACATGACTGCCAGAGGTAGGAAGAACTGGGATAAACAGAAGGCTAAGCTGTTTCCAACAGACTCTGCTCCTTCAGTGCACTCCTTGGGGGTGTCGACCCCATCTAAGTCCTCCCATACCTCTAGATCGCCACTTATTCAAAAGGACAAGAATCGAGCTGAGTCTCCAGTGCAGAAGACGACGACATCGATGTCAAGATCATTGACCTCGAGGTCAGCATTGGACACCGAGCATCGTCATCGTCACCGACACTCCTCTCATCTTGATGTAGACTGTCCAGCGAAGCAGCCCCAGCTCAAGGCCTCACCCTCCAAAGCCACAAAGGGGCTCGGGGATGTCCCCGATGTTCAGTCCTCAGTGGAGCACCTGATACCAGCATCAGACGTTGTGGCCGACACTGTTATGTCTGGAGCCATTCCTCCTCCAGTACCGATGCTCATTGACTGTGTCACCGCCATCTAAAAGAACATCGTTGCGCTCCTTGCAGTAGTGACACCGATGGCACCGGGGATATCGTAGTCGGCATCGGTTCCACTGACACCAGTGGCCTCGGAGGTACCTCTTGATACCCTTCCACAGGTATCTCCTGTGTCGCATTGCTCCGTGGACCAACCACTACCGAGGTCTTCGGTGCTGCCACTCTTGATACCCTCAATGTCAAAACACCCTTCCTCCGAGCACCGGAGGTATAGAGGCCCTCATAGAGATTACTTTGATTTCCTTCCGGACTTTGATTCTGTGCCAGAGGCCTCTGATTCTGAATCCATCGATTCAAATACCAACAAGAATGTGCCATCAGATCCGTCGCCTCCTTATGAGCATCGAAGGTCTCCACCTGAAGACATGTCTTTTTTCAAACTTTTATTAAAAACATTCCGGCTGCCCTGGATGTATCTGTGGCTATAGAGGCAGAACCCAGGGCAGAGGAGCTGCACATTCTATAGTATCCATCGGCACCAAAGGAGGCGACAACCCTCCCGTTGCATAACATCTTGAGACATTTACTGGCTAGGATGTGGGAATCTCCTAGGTCCACTCCTGCATCACCAAGAGGCATGATACCCTTTACAGAGTCCCTCCAAGGTTTCAAAAACCTCAACTCCCTCACCACTCTATGGTAGTAGAGTCTGCCATGAGAAAGATCAAAAGCCAAAAAGAACCACTCATCTGTTCCTCCTGGAAGCGAGGCCAGGACCCTCGATGCTTTTGGCAGAAAGTCTTTTCAGGCAACTATTTTAGCCTCCAGAAGAGATTCCTACATGCTATATATGGGCATGTTCCTCAAGGATGTCTTGAGGGATTTGGCAGAATTTGTCACCTTACTGCCCACTGGCAGACAGGAAGCTCATAAGGTTTAGTCACACATGCCTGAAACACTTCAAAATTTCTAACAAGGGCAACCTGTGATGCCCTTGAGGCCAACAGCAGGGCTGCTGCAGCCTGCATTGGAGCTATAAGAACAGCCTGACTTCTGATCTGGAACAAAGGGGCCAAGATAAGTTAATCAACATTACATGCAATGGGGAGAATCTTTTTTGCCAGAGATGGAGGAAAAACAGCTGAGATAGAAAAGGATGACCTCTCTATGAAGAGGCTTTCTAGAAAGACGGCAGATCCTTCTAAAAGGAAGATTGCCACCAAAAAAACCTTCTTCCCAAAGAAGAAACGTTACTATCTACCCTATCACTCCTATTCCTCCTACTCTGCTCCACAACAACAGAGACAGCAGGGCCAAAAACAACCCAGGAAAACCCAAGGTTACCAAAACAGCCTGCTCCTACTACTCAACCAACTCAGTTTTTGACTCCTTCCTATGGAGCATGGCCAATTCTCCCATGACTTTTCCACCCTCTTCCAAGATTCCAGCGAGACTAGTCCGCTTCACACACCACTGGAGAAACATCACCTCAGAACCCTGGACATTACATCTAGGAGCTCCCCCTTCTTTCCCTGAGCCTCAGTGACATCATCGCACAGCTGATTGAGTGGGCATTTAAACCGCCGTTGCCAGGGCGCGCCCACGCCTTGCGGGCCCACGCCTGAGGGCCTCGCCAGAAGGCCCTTTGGCGTGGCCCATAGGTGGGGCACGTAGGCATCTGGAATGTAATTTCAACAATAAATACTCCACATATCAGAAAATAAGGTAATTTTGTCTGTTATACAAATCCCTTTCAACAAGCTAACATGTACTTAACATTGGTTTTTCCTTTCGGTTTCCTACTCATTTACTTCTTACCTACAAACCCTCACTTCCTCTTCCCTTACTATTTCCCACTTTGGATACCTCCAACCTATTATTTCGTACAACCACAATGCTCTCACTCTTCCTCTCACAACATTTATAATTCAAGAAAAAACAACACTCACAAATCTCAATCCCGCACACATTACTCAAAGAATTCACACATTACATTAATGCCTTTAGAGCATATAACTATTGAGCTTATTAATGCAAGATCTGTTTGTAACAAGATTCACACAATAGTTGATCTCATAGAAGACCATCATCCAGATATTCTTTGCATCACTGAATCTTGGCTCCATTCAACTGATAATGTGCTAATTAATCAACTGGTTCCAGACAGCTACATAGCTTACAACTGCCCACGATCTCATAAGCGTGGTGGAGGAGTTTTGATAATTGCAAAGAAGTTCCTAAGTTTTAAAACACATAGCATCTCAGACACTCCCCATGGTAACGCAATTAGCATTGTGAACAAATATATGTCACTTTGCCTGACTTATAGAGCGCCAAGAGCCCCGCCTGAAGAATTAGCATCAACGCTTGAAACGGTTTGTGCCATTTCTGCATTAAACAAACCCACACTTCTATTAGGTGACTTTAACCTTAAGTCCACTAACCTCAAAGATGCAGAAGCCTTCCTCCAAGCAATGTCCTCTCTTAAATTCACCCAAATCATTGATGTCCCAACGCACATTCACGGCTCTACACCTGATCTTATCTTTGCAAACAGCGACCTAATATCAAAAGGCTGTTTATCAACTCCTACAGTTATACCAGTACCTTGGTCAGACCACTACTTAATTAAGATAAGGCTACTTCTACAGAAAAATATGTTCAACATGCATTCTGTTAACGCTCTCTCACAAAGGCGCTTCAAGAAATTTGACAGAGACACCTTTTTACAGGACACTATAGAACATCTGAATACTGAGTCAAACAATCTTGAAGCTCAAATTCTTAACTGGAATAACACTTTATCTATTGCTGCCTCAGCCCCATCTAACTGTCCTAAGATTTTCCATTACAAGAAGAGACAAAACAAACCTTGGTTCTCTGCTTACCTACGGAAGTTAAAAAGAAACCTCAGAAAGGCTGAGCGGAAATGGCGGAAACATAAGGCAACAAATATACATAAGTTATACCTAGAAATGCAAAGACAATACTTGGATCTTATCAATCTTTCCAAAAAGGAATTCCATACAAATATTATAAACACATCTTTAAATAAGCCCAGAGAATTATTTGAAATAGTCAAGATACTCACAAAAGAGAAAAGTACAGATGAGGATGTCCAAATTGATCCACAAAAATTTGCAGATTACATCAAGGAAAAGTTTCACTCCACAAAGACAACTATGCACAGCTTTATAAGTTCACAAGTATCTCAGTCTAAAATTTGGGATAATTTTTACTCTCCCTCAAATGAACAACTTTCTCATATCATCTCAACAATTAATACAAGCACCGCTCCTACTGACCCTTGCCCAGTTTCGTGGATCAAAGCTACCAAATCCAGCTTGATACCCTACATAAACAACATTGTGCTTAATTCACTTTCCCAAGGTATTATGCCAATACAACTAAAGCAAGCTACAGTTAGACCAATTCCAAAGAAAACAACTCTCGACAAAAGTAATCCTGCTGCATACAGACCAATTTCTAGTATTCCATTCTTAGCAAAAATCATAGAAAAATCAGTCCAACAGCAATTACAGGATCACATTGACTATCATGCCCCCCTAGATGATAACCAACATGGTTTTCGTCCTAATCATGGAGTTGAAACTCTTCTGATACATCTCTTTGACAATAATCCTCCGTGTTATAGACAACAAAAAAGGGATTCTAATGATCTTTGTAGACATTTCCTCAGCTTTTGACACAGTTGACCATCAAATTCTCCTGGAAAGACTACAGAAGATTGGTATTCATGGTAATACTCTCAAATGGTTTCAATTTTACCTTTCTGACAGGCAGATTAGAGTAAAAGTAGGATATAATACTTCCCAATCAATAAATGTACTGCAGGGAGTCCCTCAAGGGTCCGCCCTCTCATCTCTTCTTTTTAACATTTACATACAACCAATTTGTGATATCATGAAAGCTTATAACATCCAATACACCATTTATGCAGACGACATTCTGATTTTTACGCCTTTTTCTATTGACAACCCTGCATTTTCCAATATCTCTGTCTGCTTAACTGAAATGACAAGATGGTGTAAGGAAAATAATTTTTCAATCAATTATAGCAAAACTGAGGCACTTATAATCACTCGTAACTCTGAATTCTTACATCCACCGAACATCACAGTTGCTGGCACAACCATTCCAATTAAAACTGAAGTTAAATACCTTGGTGTTACTCTGGACAGTGAATTAAATCTTAAAACACACATTAATAAAACAATCAAGAATGTGTATTTCAGGATGAGAATTATAAGAAGATTAAAACCGCTTCTTGCCTCTGATCTTTTTCGTACCGTGTGTCAAGCGCTAATCACTCCACTGCTGGATTTTTGCAATCCCATTTTCCTTGGGCTACCGTTACAAGCTCTCAAACCTCTTCAATTAGCTCAGAATACTGCAGCCCGTATTATTTCTGGAGCATCTATTCATGACCACATTACCCCAGTTATGAAGGATCTTCACTGGCTTCCAATCCGATTACGCATTAAATATAAAACAGTAATTAACATTTTCAAAATAAAACATCATATCTCAGCTAACAGTCTATACTCCCTCATTCTTCCTGACCCCAGCTCCCGACCTAGAAGAAAGGGAACTTCTCATAGAGTAAGCTCTTCTAGTAATTTTAAAACATTGTGAAAGGATACTACAGAGAGAGCACTTTCCATGGCTCCCCCAACAATCTGGAATTCACTCCCAGATGACTTGAGATCATCAACAGAACTTAGACTTCCGCAAGCAGTTAAAAACATTGCTTTTCATTGAACATTATGGTCCCATCACTTAATCGTCTGATCTACCTACCCACCACTTCAAGGCTCTTTAAGTAGTATATATTGTCTTATGATATTTTTATTTTATATAACCTTGTAGTTTAGCACACGTTTTGTTGTAATGATCAATGTACAGTGTTTTAATGACTATATGTTTTAATGAGTATATTTTCTTACAAATCAATTAACTTTTTCACTGTATATCTATCACTCTCAATAATTCATTGTCTTTTTGTTTATTTCACCGCCTTGATTGTATGATAAGGCGGTATATAAATACAATTAAATAAATAAATCTAGTAGGCCAGGGTCTACAGATGAAATTCAGAGATCTTCCACCCATTCATTATGTAGGCCAACCCTCCTTAGATCTCCATCAAACCACCTTGTTACAACAGGAGATCCACTCTACTAATGCAGGAGGCAATAGAGGAAGTGCCTCTTTCTCAACAAGGCCTCAGCTTCTACTCCCGATACTTTTCTTATCCCAAAGAAGATGGGAGGCCACAGGCCTATACTAGATCTCTGAAATCTCAACAAATTCCTTCTCAAGGAAAAATTCAAGATGATTTCTCTGGATACCCTTCTTCCTTACCTACAAACAAATGATTGGCTTTGCTTCTTAGACCTAAAGGATGCTTTTACTCACATACTCATCCACCCAGATTACAGAAAGTTTCTCAGATTTGTATTTTGGAACAATCATTACCAATATAGAGTCCTTCCTTTCGGTTTGGCTTTGGCACCCAGTTTTCACAAAATGCCTAGCTGTGGTGGCAGCGTATCTTCGAACTTTGGGGATCTTTCTGTTCCCCTACTTAGACGACTGGTTGCTAAGGGCAGATACCATTATGGCAGTTACTACTGCTCTCAGACTATCTACATCCTATAGGAGTTAGGTTTTGTCATAAATTATCCAAAATTGCACCTCTCTAACTCAAAACCTAGAGTTCATAGGAGCTCTGATCCAAGCTCGAGCATTTCTTCCAGACAATAGACATGCCCGACTAATGTCCTTGGCATCAGAGATCCACAACAGGAGTCAATAACTGCCAGAACATTCCTAAGCCTCCTAGGCCACATGGCCTCCACACTCTGTCGTTCCATATGCTCGTCTCAACATGAGAATAGCACAATGGACTCTCACAGCAGCAGAAGCAGTCCACAGATCACCTCTGACTTCATCCCAATCACCCCTCAGATGAAGTCAGCCCTGTAGTGGTGGAGCAAATCACACAACCTCCTCATAGACCTTTTCAATGGTCTGTTCCATAGTGTACCCTGACAACCGATACATCAAAGCTAGGTTGGGGGGCTCATCTAAATGGTCTTACGACCCAGGGCCTATGGACGTCATAAGAGAATCTCCTACACATCAGTCAGAGCAATCTTCAATGTCATCCGGGTCTTTGCCCATTCCCAGGGCCGCTCAGTCCTCATTCAGATGACAACCAGGTGACCATGTTTTATGTAAACAAACATGGAGGAACGGACTCTCTCCCCTTATGCATAGAGGACATCCGCTTGTGGAACTGGGCAATCTCTCAGGAGATTCACCTTTATGCAGTGTACCTTCTAGGAATAGAGAATTCCTTAGCTGACAAACTGAGTTGCATCCTCTATCTACACGAGTGGAGGCTGGAACTTCAAGGAACTCAACACTTGTTCCAGCTTTGGGGGATGCCAATAATCAACCTCTTTGCTTCTCTTGTCAATGCTCAACTACCTTGGTTTTGTTCCAGGATCCCTTCCCCTCGCAGGGAGAGCTCGGATGCATTTCTCCTTTGGGGACAGCATCTCTTCTGTGCTTTCCATCCTCTCCTCCTCATAGCAAAGACACTATTCAAACTATGAGCCGACAGGGGAATGATGATCCTCATTGCCCCTTACTGGCCCAGATAACCCTGGTTTCCCCTACTTCTTCAATTTGTTCGGAAACCTCCCCTCAACTTCTGTTACTCTCCCAACCTTCTCTCTCAGGAACACGGGACCCTCCTGCAACCCAAACTCAAGACATTTCACTTGACGGCCTGGCTGTTGAGTGGATGGTCCTCTCACACTTAGGACTCCTAGAGGAGGTTTTACAGGTCCTCCTATCTTCCAGAAAAGATTCCACCAGACGCTCTTATACTTTCAAGTGGTGCAGATTTGCCATTTGATGTTCACAGAAAACACTAGATCCTTACACATGTTCAGTCCCGGATCTACTTCTATACCTGTTCCACTTTTCCTCCTCCGGTTTCAAGACCAAATCTGTAAGGGCACATTTATGTGCCATTGCAGCCTCTCACTATATGTTAGAAAACCGGCCGATCTCAACACATCCCTTGGTGGCTAGATTCATGAGGGGTCTTCTCCTGACCAAATCCCTTCTCCACCCACACCGTGAGATTTAAATGTTGTTCTTGCACAGCTCATTGCAGTCCTTTTGAACCCATGGCATCAGCCTCTTTAATGTTCTTAACATGGAAAGTTGTTTTTCTCATTGTAGTCACCTCTCGCTCGTATGGTCAGTGAACTGCAAGCCTTGGTGGACTATACTCCATATACCACATTCCACCATGACAAGGTAGTCCTTCGGACACATCTTAGATTCTTACCGAAAGTCGTCACCTCCTTCCACCTGAACCAATCCATCTCACTACCAATGTTCTTTCCAAGGACTCATACTTCCCCTGCTGAGGCGAAATTGCATACTCTTGATTGTAAGAGCATTGGCATTCTATCTGGACTGTACTAAGGTCATCGCCAATCCTCGCAGTTATTTGTCTCTTTTGACCAAAGTCATCTGGAGCTACCATTCTCTAAGAGAATACTTTCAGACTTGCTAGTAGACTGCAAATCTTTTACTTACTCGTAAGCTGGTCTGTGGCTAGGAGGTCCCATATGTGAAAACTGACTTCCTGCTTGTTCCTGGAGATAGCGTAGTTACTCACCTGTAACAGGTGATCTCTAGGAACAGCAGGAATCGGTCTTCACAACCCTCCCACCTCCCTTTCAAGTTGTTCCATTTTTTTCTTTTTAGTATTTGTCTGTGCTATACACCTGACTGAGGAGATTAGGAGCTAAGGTGGGAAGGCAACCATGCAGGCATGGAGGAACACTCCCAAGGGCTTTCCTATGGGGATGCTGGGGAGTGTTCCTGTGCCGTGTTCTGTTGATGCCATCACCCATATGTCAAGACTGATTCCTGCTGTTTCTGGAGGTCACCTGTTACAGGCGAGTAACAACACTTTACTGGATAAGCAGCAACATAGTTTTTGATGGAACATGGGATTGAGACACTGTTGCTGTCAATGTTTAACAACTTGATCACGCAGGTTCTGTATTATTGTTGATATTTTTGGATATATCGTCTGCCTTTGATTCAGTTAACCTGACATTGCTGATGCAGATGCTACAAACTTGTAGCATTTTAGATACATTTCTGTCTTGGTTTCAGTACTGTCTGATTTTTCGGTATCAGCAAGTTAGGATAGTCTGCAGAACGTCTGTTTGTTTACTGTTGCTTCAGGGGGTTCCGCAGGGATCGGTGTTGTCTGCCCTCCTATTTTAATTTGTATGTGGCTCCTGTCGTCTTGATTTCACAGTATGGTGTGGTTTTTTTTATCATGACTATGCTGACGATTTTATATTGTATTGCTTTGGGTTTTAATTCCTTGGTGATTTTTGATTGTGTTTGTGCTGTTACACTTTGGTTTTGGAACATTGGCTACATGTAAATTATCGGAAAACCGTGGTATTTGTGTCAAGTGATCGTTTGTACCTCCACAGTCTGTTCTGAGGAAGGAATTTCTGAGGTTGAAACCCAGGATCCTTTCCCTTGGTGGGTCTTTTTTGTTGAAATTTCCAGCCAAATGTCATGTTACCTATAAAGAAAAGCTATATTTGTTTTTTGAACCCAATCAACTACTGGAGTTTCTTGTGGCTAGGGAGGATTCAGTGGTTGTTGGTGGTTCCCATTCGGCTGATGTATAAGTCTCACACTGCTATGAAATATTATGTTTTCTGCTTTGGTGGAATCTTTTATGCCTCTATCTCTGTTATGATAATGATTACTCCCAAAAGTTACCTTCGTTCCAGACTAACAGGATGAAATGGAAAACATTGGCTAATTATACCTCCAAGAGCGTTACCTAGATGACATATTTCTCCCTTTACTCGGTCAATTTGTGTAGCCAATATGCTAAGGGTAAAAGCCAGGGATTTCGGGGATGTGGTATTTGTGCTTAAAAATGGTTTTTATGTGTTTTATGTATTATAATTTTGAAAATAAAATTTAAAAATAATGGTACAGAGAAGAGCCACCAAAATGGTAAAGGGGATGGAAGGGATACTATTAAGAGGAAAAGCTTAAAAGGTTAGGTCTCTTCAACTTGGAGAAGAGACGGCTGAGAGAAGATATGATAGTCTATAAATTAATGAATGGAGTAAAACAGGTAAACATAGGTTGTTTATTCCATCAAAAAGTAGGAAGACTAGGGGGACATGCATTGAAATTACAATATAACACATTTAAGACTAATAAGAGAAAATATTTTTTCACTCAATGTGTAATCAAACTCTGGAATTTGTTACCAGAGGATGTAGTAAAAGCTGTTAGTTTAGCTGGGTTTAAAAAAGGTTTGGACAAGTTCCTGGAGGAAATGTTCATAAACCATTATTAAAGAGGACCCAGGAAATCCACTGCTTACTCCGGGACAAGCATTGTGGAACCAGAGTCTCTTTTTGGGAACCTGCCAGGTACTAGTGACCTGGATTGGCCACTATTGGAAACAGGATACTGGGCTTGATGGACCTTGGTCTGACAAAGTATGGCATTTCTTATGTTATGTAAATTTAATCAGCTTGCTTAGTTTCTCATTTCCAGGTCATTTATGAATATGTTAAAAAGCAACGGGCCCAGCACAGATCTCTGGGGTACTCCACCTTTCTCTATTCAGAAAATTGACAATTTAACCCTACTCTCTGCTTTCTTTTAACCAGTTCCTGATCCACAACAGTACACTGCCTCCAATTCCATGACTTTTTAATTTGGCCAAAAGTCTCTGACATGGGACTTTATCAGAGGCTTTCTGAAAATCCAGATATACTATATCAACCAGCTCATCTTTTTCCCCCCTGTTTGTTTACACCTTAAAAAATATATAGCAGAAGGTGGAAGGTTTGCAATTAGAAGTTGGAGTATCGGAGGAAAGTGGATGCTCTGGAAGAACAGTCTGATATGCTGAAAAATAACTTTTCTGCGGTGCATGCTAAGTTAGAACATTTGGATAATCTATCAAGGGCTAATAATTTAAGATTAATTAATTTTCCTAGAATCTCTGCTGTGTCCCCACGAGATATGTTTAAACAATATTTGGTAGAGGTGTTGGAGGTTTCCCCCGAGTTAGTGCCACCTTTGGTAAAGATTTATTATTTGCCTAAGGGGAAGCTCTCACCTGGGTTAGTGAATATTGGTGGGGATCTAGATCAGGCAAATGTTTTGAATGTTACTGATTTGATAGAAAATTCTTCTAGTGAACCTTCTGTTCCTTCTACTTTGTTAATTACTTTCGCATTATTGTCAGATAAAGAATGGTTGCTGAGGCTTTTCTTTCGGAAGCGGAAGTTGCCTTTCAAAGGTTTGATGGTCCGGATTTATCCGGACCTATCTAGAAAAACTCAGAGGCAGCGTAGAGAATTTCTTATCTTATATTGCATTCTGGAGTTCTTCAGTTGGGGGGGCCTGTTTTTCCTGAAACACCCTTGTAAATGTTTAGTGAAATATCACTCTGTTTCTTATATTTTCTATGACCCCTCTCAACTGGTAGCTTTTATTTCAGCTCGCCGGCTGGAATCCTCTATTGGGGCCTCCCCTGAGCTCGCTTAATGTATACCCCGGTTTATCGGCTGCCATGATTACTTGTTCTCTGAGTGGTTAAAATGTATTGGGTTTTTTTCTTTTTCTCCACCTCTCTGTTATTTGTGGGCTAGTGTGAGCAAATACATTGTTGCTGGTTTCAGTATTGCTATTTTGTATTTTTCTTGCTTTGTTAGTTACTAATTGTATTTGCTCCTTTTCTCCAAGATTGTTCTGTGAACTTTCTTGTATTTGTGTTTAAAATGCTATAAAAAAAAAAAAAAATATATATATATATATATAGCAGATTAGTCATGTACTAGTGGTAATGTCACTGGAAACTTCTAGTTTTCTCTCTGTCTCCATCATCTGCTGACAGGGGGGCATACCCCACTTGTCTGGACTGGTCTAGCAGAATTCCAGAAAGCAAATGATCAGCTAAGTAAAATTTCGCCATATGTATTTACCATGTATATTTCTGTCATCTTCTCCCTACTTCACAATGATTTTTCTATTATTTAGACGTCAGGAACTACGAGAACTACGACTTCTCCAAAAAGAAGAACAGAGAGCACAACAGCAACTTAGCAACAAACTGCTACAACAGCGAGAACAGATTTTCCGACGATTTGAACAGGAAATGACGGTGAGCTTTATATTTTTCCTCAAGCACATTACACAGGTCATCCTCAATGACCATTTTATTTGCATCCTTCTGGCTTTTGCCGTTGACTTTTTCTGCCTGTTTAGCCACTTTAAGATCATCAGAAACAATCTTGTCCATTTCCACTCTTCTTTCATGGACAGAAGTACTTCACCCCCTACACTGTACTGCTCCCTTGGATTTTTGCCCAGATGTATGACTGCATTTTGTAGCATTAAATCTCAGTTGGCAAATTCTTGACCATTCTTCAAGCTTAGCTAGACCCTCCTCATGTTATCTACTCCTTCCTGGTTGTCTACTCTATTGCAAATTTTGGTATTATCCTCAGAGGCAAATTTTACCCGACAGCCCTTCCGCATTATCACTAACAAAGATGTTAAAAAGAATCGGACCTCAGAGTGAGCTCCATTTACCTGTACATTTTGTTGCCTCCCACTCAACCAATTTTTAACCCAGTCAGTCACTTTAGAGTCCATCCCTAGGCTGCTCAATTTATTTATGTCGCCTGTGCAGAATGGTGTCAAAGGTTTTACTGAAATCCAAGTACACCACATCTAGGGCTCCCCCTCAGTCCAACTCTCTGGTCACAAAGTTAAAGAAATCAATCATATTTGTCTGACAAGATCTGTCTATGGTAAACCTATGATGCCTCGGATCCTGCAATCCACTGGACTCCAGAAACCTCACTATCTTCTGTTTTAGCAGTGTTTCCATTAATTTACTCCCCACAGAGGCCAGACTAACTGACCAGTAATTCTCAACCTTGTCCTTACTTTCGCTTTTGTGTAAAGGGACCACATGTGCCTTTCTCCAGTCCTCTGGGACCATTCCCAACCCTAAAAAATAGTGAAAAAGTTAGTCAGTGGAGCTGGTAGAATGTCCCCAAGTTCCTTCAATATTCTCGTATGTATCCCATCCAGTCCCATCGCTTTGTCTACCTTTAGTGTAGCTAGTGCCTCATGAAAATTCTGAAAATTCATTCAAGATCCCCTTCATTTCTTTTCCTACTTGTGGATGTTTTCTGAGGTCCTGCTTCTGGCCCTTCCTCTGTGAAGACAGAACTAATATTTGTTAAGCAATTCCGCTTTATTCTCATCAGCTTCTACATATTCTTCCCCTTGAGTCTGACAGTACCACTTTTGCACTTCCTCCTCTTGCTAACATATCTAAAAGATGCCTTGTCCTCCTATTTTATTGCATTGGCTATCTTTTTCTTTCTATATCTTTGCTTTCCTGATTACTTTTCTAGCTTCTCTGCTTGTCTCCCTCTCTCTGTGATCTCTTGTATTTTATGAATGCTACCCTCTTTTTCTTCACTTTTTCAGCTACTTCTTTTGAGAACCATAATCTCCTTTTCCTAACATAAAGGTTTGTTGCCCTTAAAGTATCCCCTTTCAGTTTTGCCCATTACTTTTCTACATCCCCCAATTGTTCCCATCCCCCTAATGATTCTTTGAGGTATTTTCCCATCTTGGCAATTAGTTTTCCTAAAGTCTAAGACCCTCGATATTGAATGGACTTTATCAGCCCTAGTCCTAATACTGAACCACACCATCTGGTGATCACTGGATGCAAGATTATCTCCCACTATAACATTGGTAAGCACCAAGTCTAGTATGGTCTCTTCATGTGTGGGTTCTTTTACCAGTTGCTGGAATAATTCTCTCTGTAGAGAATCCAGGATCTCCTTACTTCTAGATGACACTGCAGCAGGGATGTGACAATCAACATCCGACATATTAAAGTAAGCTATCAGTAGTACTTCTTTCATGGCAATAGTATATATGTCTTCTATTACATCTCCATGCACCACTTTTTTTTTTACTTGTGAAGGAGCTGTATGTATCACACCATTGCAGATGGATTTCCCGGCCCTCTTTCTAATTTGGAGTGGAGGAGTGGCCTAGTGGTTGGGGCAAGGTACTTCAGGCCAGAAGGTCGGGGGTTCAAATCCCACTAGAGGACAGCAACCTTGGGCCGGAAGGACTGGGGTTTCTAGTCCCACAGGTGCTCCTTGTGGTCTTGGGCAAGCCACTTAACCCTCCATAGCCCATGTTCCCTGTAAGATAGTTATCTCCAAGTTATAATGCCCTGTTCAATGTAATTTCAGTTTGTTCAATGTAAACTGCACTGATGCAGAATAGCACGGTATATAAGAGAATGTAAATAAATAAATAAACCCACAGTGCCTGCTCACTCCCTTTTTAAGCCCTATAATTCTATAGCTTTTATATTATTTTGTACATATGGTATCATTCCTCCCCTTCTTCGTACCCTGTCCTTCCTGAATAAAGTATAGCCTCCTAATAAAGTACAGCATCCTAAACATCATCCCACTCATCGCACGTAATGCGCCCACTCATCGCACGTAATGCGCCCACTCATCGCACAAATAATGTACACACCACCCCAGTCATAACAACCAACATTAGGTGTGCTTTACTAAACGCCAGATCAATCAGGAACAAACCAAATACTATCCTCGACCTCATCCTTGACAAAAAGCTGGATATAATATGCATCACCGAGACCTGGCTAGATGACTCAGACCAGATCATATTAAACCAAGTAACACCAACAGTTACACAGCATTTAATTGCATCAGAGCACAAAAGAGAGAAGGAGGTGTGCTAATACTTACCAGAATGGAATACAGATTTAAGACAATCGCTACCACTAATACGATCGAATCCAACACACTCACTATAGCTAACAAGTACCTAAGCATCTCCCTCACATATAGGCCACCTGGAGCCACAACTGAACATCTCTCCACAGTACTTGAAACCAATATGTGCACACAGCAGAAAACACAAACCCCTCATTGCACTAGGAGACTACAACCTAACCTCCGCACCCACCAGAGAAGCCACAAAATTCTTAAAAGCCATGGAGTCACTAAAATATTGCCAGACAATCACCGTCCCAACGCACCAGCATGTTACAACTCCAGATATGGTCTTTATGCAAATGGTGGAACAGGACAAGACCACAATACCAACAATCACGCCGGTCCCTTGGTCAGACCACCATGTGATTGAATTCATCTTGACCCTGATTAACCCCACCCAACACACAGAAGATGAGAGAATAGCTAGAAGATTTAGAGCGTTCAACAAAGACTCATTCATAAACGAAATCATTCCTCAACTCCAACAGGAATATGACACCCTTGACCTGAACATAGAAAGATGGCACTCCATAATATCTAACGCAGCATCAGCACCTACGAGCACAGAACCACACGCACGCAAGCAATCCAACGCCCCCATGGTACTCAAATGATATCAGAGATGCAAAGCGCACTCTCAGAAGACTGGAAAGAAAATGGAGACGGAACAAGTCGCATAACTCCCTAACTGAATACAGAGTCAAGCAACTAGAATATAACAATCTAATAAACGAGCGTAGACAGCAACACCATACCAACCTAATCATGAAATCTGCTAACAGACCAAGAGAACTCTTTAGCATTGTACAAAAGCTCACTAAGGACACCACGCAACAATGTACCCACCATCTTAACCCACAGGAATTTGCAGACTACATGAAGTCAAAAAACGCCATCCACACATGCTCCATCACACCACAAACAGATTTATTTATTTATTTATTTACAGTCTTTTTAATACCGCGCTATTCGACATCAGTGCGGTTTACATGAAACAGAAACTTATACGGTGCAGGGGACTGTTCCGTATTTACAATAAACAGGTGCTTAAAACTTGGATAAACTGGGGTAACTATTTACGTATAGGCTTCATATCAGGTTCTATCGTAGATTAATGATGGTGAGTTGGTGTATGTGAGATGGTTGTTGGTACACCTACGTCTAGGTAGTGTTTGAGGAAGAGGTGGTGTTTTAAAGCCTTCCTGAATTGTATTAGGTCAGGGATTGCCCGGATGTCAGGTGGTAGGGTATTCCAGCATCTGGGTGCGCAGAATCTAAATGTCCTGTTTACTGTTGCCTGGGTGCATTGGGTTACTGTCTTAGGGATTAACAGTGTGTTTATTGCTGCAGATCTTCTGGCCCTGTTGGGGGGAGTCATGTGGGTGAGCTCTGTGAGTGAGGCAGAGGAGGGCCTGTTGATGGCCTTGAAGGTCAGCAATAGGGTCTTGAAGGTGAGTCTGCTGTGGATAGGGAGCCAATGGAGCTGTTTCAAGATGGGCGTCACATGGTCACGCCTGGAGGCGCCATGTAGCACTCTGGCTGCGGTATTCATTGCTAGCTGGAGTGGACACAGCGTGGCTCATGGAAGCCCTTGTAGGATCGCATTGGCGTAATCGAAATGTGGGATGATCAGCGCTTGATAGATTGTCCGGAAGTCGTCTGGTTCTAGCAAGGAGCGTAAGTGTCTGAGAGTCCGGATCTTATGATAGACTGCTTTTACCATGTTGCTAATGTGCACTTTCATGTCTAAGCGTTGGTCTAAGATGACCCCAAGATATCAGATTGTGGACTTGGTTTGTAGCTCCGCTTCCTTGACTTTTAGGCAGGCTGGAGGGATGAATTCTTGGTTCTTCGTGACAAACAGAACTTCTGTTTTCTTGTGCTGTATTCGGAGGTTTTGGGTCTGGAGCCAGTTGGCCACTGCGTCGAAGCAGTCTGTCAGTGGGGAAAAGTCTGGATGGTTGGTTAAGAAAGGCATGTAGAGTAGTACATCATCGGCATATATCAGGCAGTTAACCTTGAAAGATCGGATGAGGTTACAGATTGGCTGCATGTAAAGGTTGAACATCAGGGCGGAGAGGGAGGGAACCCTGTGGGACGCCCTGCTTCTGGTGGAAGAGTTCCGATGTTGAGGTTTCCGAGCGTACGTGCTGCCATCTGTCAGACAGGTATGATTTGCACCAGTTTAGTGCTGTGTCACAGATACCCTTCTCTTCAAGCCGCTTCAGGAGGATCTCATGACTTACCGAGTCGAATGCAGCGGCTATATCCAACAAAACGAGGACAAACCCTTGGCGGGCGTTATCGATTCCGGTAATTATGTTGCTGAAAAGGGTAGTGTTTCCACACCATGGGATTCCCTGAATCCATGTTGGCAGGGGTCCAGCGGGGCGGTATCATCAATGTGGCGTATCTGGCGTTGGGCTTCTTTTTCAATTATTTTGGCTAGTAGTGGTATGCTCGATATAGGTCTGTACGACTCAACCTTCTGAGGGTCGAGCTTGTTATTTTTCAGCAATGGCCTGATGGATGTGTGTTTGAGGCTTTGGGGGAACGAGCCGGTTGCGAAAGACAGGTCCATGAGGCTGGCTATGAACGGGCTGAATTCGCTACGTAGCTCTTTTATCCAGAAGGCAGGACAGGGGTCCGTCTGTGCCATGGAGGTGTTGATCGAGGCGATTGTGTCTTCGATGTGCTTCTTGGATGGGGTGGAGAAGGTGGTTAGTGGTGTTGTGTATGTTGGTTCTTGGGCAGTGGTGGGTACTGAGGACTTGTTGGTCTGGCATAGCTTTGATTGCAGGAAATCTGCGAATTCTTGTGGGTGAATCATACTTGATTGTTCCGGTCCATGTTCTTTTGTTAGGTTCTTGACAAGGTTGAATAAGTCATGTGGTTTGCTTAGTGAGCGTTTCAGAGTATCGGTGTGGAATTGCCTTATTTTCCCTGTGATTGCCTCTCAGTGTTTTGCCAGGTGACTCTTATATGTTTTCTGGTCTGCCGAGTAGCGTGAACGCCGCCAGATGACCATAAGATACAAGAGCAGCATCAAACATGGGAGGAATTCAGCATACCATCAAAGCAGGAAGTAGAGGACATAATTGGACTCAATACAACAACCTCATCATCAGACCCATGCCCAGTGGCATGGCTCAAAGCCACAAAAAGCCAGCTCTCTCATCACATTCAAAAAATCGTCAAAGATTCGCGCCAACAGGGATGCATGCCGCAACCACTAAAGCACGCCATGATACGACCGATACTTAAAAGCAACAACCTTAGCCCTCTCTGAACCAAAATCATACCATCCCATCTCCAGCCTACCATTCCTTGTGAAAATCATTGAAAAGACAGTGCAAAGACAACTTCAGGACCATATTGACATGAATGCCCCACTGGACATCCATCAGCATGGCTTTAAACCCCAACACAGTGTGGAAACACTACTCGCCTCCTTCTTTGACAATCTCCTAAGAGGCATGGATAACATAAAGAACAGATTTCTACTAGTATTCATGGACATTTTGGCAGCCTTCGACACTGTATCCCATGCCATATTACTGCAACACCTGCAGCAGATAGGATTATGCAAGAATACTCTGAAGTGGTTTACTTCTTACCTGGAAGATCGAATGCAACAAGTCAAATGCGCCCAAAAGAAGTCACTGCAGTTCCCCGTCATGCAAGGAATACCACAAGGATCAGCCCTATCATCAATGCTCTTTAATATTTACATCCAGCCCATATGCAACATCATTAAATGCCACAAACTCCACTACCACATCTATGCTGATGACATCATGGTGTATGCTCCAATCAACCTACTAGCACTAAACACCACAACAATAACCAAATGCCTTGAAGACATGAATGCCTGGCTTATAGCCAACAACCTAACGGTCGACTATGATAAAACTGAGGCAATGTTCGTCACCAGGAACCCCACCTTCATTCTACCACAAACTATCAGCATCCTAGACAAACATATAATAGTCAAAGATATGAAGTTAAGTACCTGGGCATCACATTGGACTCTCTCAACCCAGTGGACTTAGGCCACAGGGAGTCTATGGGATCTGATCCAAATAACATCTCCCATTGCAGACTCCCTCTGGTGGTGGTGCAAATCTTCTAGCAGGGTCTCCTTTTCAGACGCCCCAGCCTCAGCATACGCTGATGACCGATGCTTCCAAACAGGGCTGAGGAGCACACACGGACTCTCTCTGCACACAGGATCTCTGGACAGCACAAGAGTCCCAAAAACAGATAAACCTTGTTGGAGCTTCGAGCAATCATGAAAGCTCTCCACGTTTTTCAGCATCAACTCTCCAACAGTCCAGTCCTCATATGGACAGACAATCAGGTCTCAATGTTCTATATCAACAAACGGGGGGGAGGGGGGGGGTGTCACGGAATGGATTCTCTCCCTCTGTGTCAGGAGGCCTACGAACTTTGGGACTTCACCAACCAACACCACATGTACTTAAGTGCAGTTTACATTCCAGGAGAGAGCAATCTCCTGGCAGACCACCTGAGTTGCATCCTGCAACCCCACGAATGGTCTCTGGATCAGATGAGGGCAACAGAATTGTTCCATCTCTGGGGAACTCCATGGATAGATCTCTTTGCCACCCCGCAGAGCTCCAAACTGCTCCAAAATACCATCCAAACTCAGTCTGGCATCGGATGCATTCATGAGCCATTGGGGTCGAACTCCTGCATGCATATCCCCCTAATCTCGAAAACTCTCTTCAGACTGAGGGCAGACAAGGGCTCCATGATACTCATCGCCCCACACTGGCCTTGTCAATCATGGTTTTTCCTCCTATTACACCTGACACAAGCCTCACCGATTCTGCTGGGATCCAAGCCAGGTCTCCTCTCACAGGACAGCGGAGCACTCCTCCACCCCAAACTCCAATCCCTTCGCCTAACAACCTGGCACCTGAAAGCATAGTTCTTTAGGATCTTCCTCTATGGAGGCCAAGGACATCATCCTTTCCTCCAGAAAACCCTCCACCAGAAGGACTTATTCCTACAAGTGGTGAAGATATGCTACATGATGCTTTGAAAATGCTCACAATCAATTCAAAGCATTAATGTCGACCCTGTTACATTACCTCTATCATTTATCCTCACTCGGACTTTAATCAAACTCTGTTCGAGTACACCTTAGTGTTATTTCAGCTTTTCATAACCTGGTCAATGGCAAACCCATCTCCACAGTTCCTCTCGTGGCACGATTCATGAGGGGTCTACTCCTCACCAAGCCATCTATTCGCCCGCCACCAGTGGCATGGGATCTCAATGTGGTGCTAGCTCAACTCCTCAAACCACCCTTTGAGTCGTTAGCAACCACACATCTCCGCTACTTATCATGGAAAGTGCTCTTTTTCATCACCCTGACCTCTGCCAGGTGCATCAGCGAGTTACAAACCTTGGTGGTATGGCTCATGCCCCCTATATACGTTTTCACCATGACAAAGTAGTCCTACGGACACACTCCCACTTTCTCCCGAAAGTGGTTTCTTCTTTTCACATTAATCAATCTGTCATCCTCCCAGTCTTCTTTCCAAGGCCACACGCCTCACGTGCAGAAGCAACTCTGCATACCCTCGACTGCAAGAGAGCTCTGGCCTTCTACCTCCAGAGAACACAAAAACTCAGGAAAACCTCACAGCTGTTTGTGTCCTTTGACCCAGCACATTTGGGTCTCCCAGTGACTAAATGTTCCCTATCCCGCTGGATAGCGGACTGCATATCTTTCTTTTATGACAAAGGAGGACTTTCCCTCAAGGGACATGTTACTGCTCACAATGTTCGGGCTATGTCTGCCTCTGTGGCCAACTTACGTACCCGTTGCTGAGATTTGCCGAACTGCTACATGGTCCTCTATCCATACCTTTGTGGCCCACTATTGCTTGGACAAAGACTCCTGCCGGGATGCGGCCTTTGGCCAAGCGGTCCTTCAGCATGTAGAGACAACTCCTACCCCTTCCCCCCATTCTGACCAGATCTCCATGACGGGGAAGTCGAGGTCAGCGACCTTGTCCAACGTTAACTGTGTGTCTGAGATCTGGGAGCTAGAGATTCCCATATGCGAAGACTACATTCCTGCTTATTCCTGGAGATAGCGTAGTTACTCACCTGTAACAGGTGATGTCCGGGAACAGCAGGAATTTAGTCTTCATAATCCGCCCACCTCCCCGTGGAGTTGTAGGGTTCTCTCTTTATACTCTCCTTTTTCTTCAGCTATATATTCAACTGAGGAGAGTACGTTGGAAGAGCAGGAAGGCACCAGCGCAGGCACGGTGGATTGCGCCCAAAAGCTTTCCTATTGGTAGCAGAGGAGCTTCCCACGTGGGCTCCATCAGTACCCGATGCCACTCATATGTGAAGACTAAATTCCTGCTATTCCCAGGGATCACCTGTTACAGGTGAGTAACTACGCTTCCTTGGAGACCACCTGTTAAAGGTGAGTAACAATGCTCTTTCTGAACTAAAGGAAGCATACTTTCAAACAGATGCATCTAAGTCACAGGAAGTATCTGTTTCATAAAAGGAAAACTCTAGCAGTATTTGCTTTGCTACTTCATATGCTTTCACGAAATGCTTAGCCATAGTGGTGGCACATCTTTGCAGAATCAGGGTGGATGTGCACCTCCCAGTCTGAACAATTGTGTGATCAAGAGCTCATTACAGGAAAGAGCCCAATAAATCGGTAAATGAAACCTTTCAGTTTCTGCTGTTGGAATACCCCCTCATCTCCCTTTAGGGGTTAAGCTAAATGTGGAACTAAGTCTTGCACAAAAGAAAGGCAGGAATTGCTTCACATGTGCAGTCTAAATTATAAACTACAGATTTCAAAACTAAGGAAAAATTTCCTATACCAGGTTGTGGAAGATATCCATCCTACTATCCATGGTGAATACCTAAAGTTTTTTTGTTTTTTTTAAGTTGCTGTCCTAACAGAATGAGTTGGATTTTTTTGACTAGCATCATTTTTGATTGGTTAGCAACTTCAGTTTATTTACACTCTGAGAATCCTTCATGAGTTGCATGTGGCTTATACTGCACTGAAGAAGAGATAAATATGGCTATAGGAAATTTTAAAAAAAACTTTGTTTATTAACAAAATGTTTTTTCTGCATGTTGATGTATTCTCTTAAGAAATGACTTCTACATTTGCAGGGTAAAAAACGTCAATATGATCAAGAGATTGAAAATCTAGAAAAGCAGCAAAAACAGACTATAGAACGCCTAGAGCAGGAGCACACTACTCGCTTGCGAGATGAAGCCAAACGAATTAAATCAGAACAGGAGAAGGAGCTTTCTAAGTTTCAGAATGCGCTAAAAAATCGAAAGAAAGAGGTAAGTGCATACTGATTTCATCTTGACATTAAAGAATTACTAAAAATCTTACAAGATCATTTAGAACTGCTGCAACCAAAGGAATTATCACAAGTCAGTTTGGACAAATATAGCACAGATTTATACAGGTGGTGTTACTTCTTCATTTGTGTAATAATGAATCCTGTTTATGCAAAATGTCCTCTGCTTCCTGTATCCTCCTACAGATTATTTCTTAGTCCCTAAATTACAGAGAGAAAATGCATCTGAGCAAATATACCTGTGAGTTGTGGTCACACCCCTTTCTCAGAATTCTTTCCCAGGAACCATTTACACCATGAAACTGACCACTTAGCCACTGTGCATAATAATCTTCTTCTTCTTGTTACTACTTTTCACTTTCCTGCTGCATCATTGAAGTGGCAGTGCCTTAAGAGCCAACCCCAAGGAAATTGGACATGCCTCATGCTGCTGCTGTTTTATCACACATATTCCTATGTGTAATTCATGCCAATTTTAGTAAGTGATATTCTCCATCAACGAGCAGGAGTAAATTAGGTACAGAACTGGGTGATGTCACGGGATGGTGCCAGGACAGAACAGCTTTCCCAAATCTCAGAATTATTGGAAAGTTCAGCCTTTCTCATTTGTAGCAGTGTCCTCAGTCTCCTCAGTGTTCTGTTATCTGCTTTGCCGAATGGACACACAAAGCTCCCACATATTTTGAGTTTTTCTTCTTCTAGTATTTGTTTTGTTTTTCATCTACATTATGATTTTTGCCCTTTTCTGTTTTATATTTAAAAACTATGGGGGGGGGAATATTCAAAGGCATTTACATGTGGAAATGATGGTTAGCGGGATAGTCAGCAGATATCTGTAGATGCTGCTACAGGCCCTGATGCCACACGGTTAGCATCAGGACGTTCCAGAGCGGAGTGGAGGCAGCACCAGTTGCTAACCAGGCAGCAGTGATACTGAGCTGCTTCCCAGTTAGAAACTTATGGGTTAAAATAGGCACAGTAAAAGCTGGCCTGTCTTTACCCATGGGAGCTAACCGGGCAGCAGCTCGATATCTCTGCTGCCTAGGTAGCTTCCGCGCTATGCAGCACCCCAGATATTCAATGCTGGTGGTTAGATATGGCCCCAGCATTGAATATCCGTGGTTAGTATTCAGCGGCAATGACTGTGCACTTTTAGAAGCGCTAGCCACCGCCGCTGAATATTCCCTCTCTATATCTGTCTATCTGCAGTATCTGTCTATCAATACATTTTGTTTTTTTCATTTGGAATTGCGAAGCATGTCACAGGAAAAGACAGGTTTTCTACCTTGCCCAGACTATATAAAGAAAATCATGAACTTCAACATTCGTGCAAGGTGTCTCATCTGTTTGGGACCGAAATCAGAACAACCAAGCTGAATGCAGACTCCATGAACCTGGAAGGATAGCTTCTGGAACCATAAAAAGGATAGAAAAGAGGCTTTTGCTTGCACAGAGGAACGAAGAACTACTTTGGCATATATGTCAACTGACTGCACATTCTCCAACATGTCCTCTGATGTTGCCTCTGTTCTTCTGTGCAATGACCAAAACACCTTTGGTAAATGGGCAATATACGTAAGTCTTGGCTGGGACTTATCAACCTAAAAAGCAGTTCCATATTGTCCTGCCAGACCAGTCCAGACAAGTGGGTTGTGTTCCCCTATCAGCAGATTGGTGGAGACAAAGAACCAAAAAAAGCCCAGGTTTCAATGACATCACTTCTATTCCTCGATTCGCCTCAGCCACCAGAGATCCCTTTAGTGTTTCTTTGTCTCCAGCAGATGGTGAATGGATCTTTTCCTCTCTGAAGGAAAAAAATCTTAACATTGGGAGGAAAAGATTGATCAATTGCTCGTGAGCGGCAGCCTGCAGGTTGATCTCTCACTAGTGTGCAATGTGGGAGGCTCCACTAGACTCTGGCCTTTTCGGTAGCTGTAGCAGGAGGGAAAATTGGTTCAGCACCACGCTCTTACCCTGGATAAGAGCATGTTGAGCAGCCAGAAAATTGGAAGGATCTGGAAGGATGGAAGAATTTAGCTGCCTCATACAATCTGCCTCTCTCCCCCCCTCCCCCCCCCCCCGCTCTCTCCCAAAGATTGCAGAAGGCTCTGAGGCATCTGCCTGCCAGCCACCTTAAACATAGTGCTGCCAAGCCAGAGAAACTGTTTCAGTAGAGTAGAACTGAGCTCGGCACAGATCCTCTGCCTGGGGCTCTCAAGGAGTGAGTACCAAGGCTTGACATCGTCATTGTCCTTGATGGGGGCTCCCAATTCCGTATTCCTGGGACACAATTCAGGGTGGGCTGCTAGTGACTGTTGGTACAGTGCGGGGGTTTCCAGCTATTTTCGCAAGTATTTTTACCTATTCTGCACCTGGCAGTCACCGGTCCTAGTGTGCATTCTGCCCAAGTGGCTCCAACACACGCTCCTTCCCTAGCATCTGTATTGTGCATTACAATAAAAGCACATTTAACGTGTGCCTTTGGACTGCCACAGCCTTAGCATGCACTGTTGTGATACTTGCCTTAACTCTGTCTTCTTTCAGGGAACATGTTTGATCTGTGGCAAATACAGTGCTTCATCTCCAGCTTCTGGACTCTGCTCTTCTTGCATGGCAGCTTTTGAGTCATCCCTGGAGGGCCTACTTCCCCTCTCCCAGCTGGGGGATGCAATTATTCCAGCCTTACCTGCCTTGGGGCTGGAGGTGATGGATGGCACTATGGGTAAGAATATCTTGCTGGCCAGAGGGTCTGGCGAGTGTGCTGTGAGTCCTCTAAGGGGTCTGTGATGGCTGTGGCCCCCGATGTTGGGGGCTCATTTCCGAGAGGAGACCTGGACTCAGGATTGTACTCCCTGGAATCCTTTCTTTTTGCAGAAGGCCTAGTCCTTCCAGCATGGCAGTTCAGGCCCTGCAGCTTTTGGGTGCAGTCTCATGTGGGGCAGACTGAGAGTGGAAGCCCTGTTCAATTACCCAGTGAGTGGTGCCTCCTGGAAATGGGTAATAGCTGAGAGCTGTCCGATGTTTGACTACGACACTGATTCAGATGGCTCAGTACTGGGCTCTGATGTGGGTGAAGAAGTAATCTCGCCTTCAGAGGATTGTGAAGAGGCTGGAGTGATCCACTTAATCCAGACGGAGGAGCTGGTGGCATTGATGGCCAGGGTCTCATCTGCCTTTGAACTTGATGGATGTTTCCGGCACGGAGTAGGAGCCAAAGGTATACCCGCTCCTTCAAGGGGTGCGGAAATCCACTACTGTCCTCCCATTCCCAGATGTGATCAAGGATATGATCGGTCGGAGTGGGACTCTCAGGACTCCTCGCCTAAGGGACTAAGGGATGTAAAAAGTTCTACACTCTCCCGGGGAAGGAGTGCATTGAGTTGTTTGTTATTCCCAAGGTACATGCGCAGGTCACAGTAGTTACCAGACAGACCACCTTTCCTGTGGAAGGCGGATTGGCCTTAAAGGATTTTCTGGCCCGCAGGGTGGATTTGTTGTTGCGAAGCCAGTTCACCATGGTGCTGGCTATTCAGCAGCTAGCAGTATGTACCAGCCTGACGTCTCGCGCCCTGCTCCAGTGGATGCAGTCTCTTCCACCGGATGATACTAACCCTCTTTTGGAGTCTGCTGTGGCCTTCCTTTCTGATGCCATGTATGACCTGGTGCATTTGGCGGCCAGGGATGGTGCCATGACAACTGTCATGGCGTTGGGTTTGACTCTGGCACTGAGAGCAGATTCATCTTCAAAAGTCCAGTTGGCCCAACTGTCTTTTAAAGGGGAAGCTTCTTTCTGGAGCTGAATTGGGGAAGCTGGTAAAGTACCTGAGCAAGGCAAAATCTTACCATCTTCCAGAAGACCGATCCAAGAGGCCTGTGAAGTGGGCTGGTGCTGCTTTCTCGTTTGCCTCTGCCTGTCACTGAGGATGCGCTGGCCAGATTCCTTGGGGGCTCAGGCCTCTCGTCATTGCTGACCTGGAAAACCTTTTTTCCTCTCAGCTTCTGGGCTTCAGACTTGTCCTCAGTCCTTTCGTGGAGCACTTGGGCCCAGGGACTCTGTTCCTTTCAGAGGAGGACCCTTCCGGACTGCGCAATTAAGGTTTGGGTACACATTCCCTGGTTCCTCCAGTTGGAGACAGGCATTGCCTTTTCTTTCAGGAATGTGAGTTCAAGTTACCAAAGATTGCTGGGTGCTAGACACCATTCAGTTCGGCCATGTCCTGAAGTGCAAAGAACTGATTCTGGATGCTCCGGAGTTCCTTGAGCATGTTTTGACATTCAAGTGGGCAGAGTTTTCCTGCCAGAGGAGAAAGTCAAAAGATTGTTGGATTTGCCTGGTGCTGTTCTGTGCACAGCAGACTCCCAGAGTCTGGGATTATCTTCAGCTCCTCAGATTGATGGTGAGGTCCATAGAAATGGTGCCATGGTCACATGCTCGCATGCAACCGCTACAGTGGTCCCTGCTAACTCTGTAGTTCCTGAGTTCTCAGGAGTTCAAGTGCAGACTCCCGTTGATGGTGCGATCCATCCTATGGTGGCAGCAGCAGTCTGGTCATCTGAGGAAGGGTGTGCTGCTGGATGATATCTCCTGGATCCTTCTAACAAAGGATTCCAGTCTCTCTCGGGTTGGGGAGCCCATTGCCAAGACTTATGGCCTAGGGTTGTTGAAACCGCAGAGAAGCAGTGTGATCCATCAACCGTCTCAAGGTGAGAGCCATGCGGTTGACTATTCTGTGTTTCTGGCCTCTGGTCGAGGGCCAGGAGATTCAAGTGTTTTCAGAAAACACCACCATGGTGGCTTCTGTCAATCGACAGGGCAGCACAAGGAAATGCTAGGGTAGCTGTGGTGATGACTTTCTGTTTGCCTGGGAAGAGAAGAACCTCCTAGCCTTCTCGGCTTGGAGTGGAAAAGTAGCCTAATGGTTAGAGCACTGGCTTGGAAACCAAGAGACCAGGATTCGATTTCCACTAGCACTCCCTGTGGCCGTGGGAAAGTCATTGCCTCAGAAAAATTCCAAGTTATCAGTGTCCATGTTTAATGTACATTACCAACTTTGTTACAATGTAAACCACTTTAATTGAAATGATAAAGTGGTATAAAAGACCTGTTAAATAAAAAATAAAAACATTGCCAGAGTGGACAAGGTGGAAGACGTCTTCAGCCAGCACTCTCTGGATGCTGGACAGTGGGAGCTAAGTCAGGAGGTATTTCAGTTGATTTTGCACTGATGTTGTTGTTAAGTGCCGTTGAGTCGGAGTCGACTCATGGCGACCCTCTGGATAGCTATCCTAAATTGTGTTCGGTCTTCAGTCAGGCGGCTTATTGTTGACAGACTGGTACCTGTAGCTGCTGTTATTGTATCGATCCATCTCATTGCTGGCCTTCCTCTTTTGCGTTGACCTTCTATCTTGCCAAGCATGATGTCTTTCTCTAATGATCTCTCTCTCCGCATGATGTGTCCAAAGTATGAAAGTCGAAGTCTTGTCATCTGAGCTTCTAAAGAAAGCTTAGGTTTGATCTCCTCTAGTACAGACTGGTTTGTTCTTCGGGCAGTCCATGGTATACACAGTATTCACCGCCAGCACCATAATTCAAAGGCATCAATTTTCTTCCTGTCTATCTTTTTCACTCTCCAGCTTTCACATCCATATGATGTTATTGAAAATACCATGGCTTGGACAAGTTGAATCTTTGTATGGAGAGAGACATCTCTGCTCTTGAGAATCTTATCTAGGTCTTTCATAGCCATTCTGCCAAGAGCAATGCGTCATCTGATTTCTTGACTGCTTGTTGCTTCTTTATTGATAGTTGATCCAAGTAGGTTAAAGTTATTCACAATTCTCCAGGACCAAGCAGGAAGTCAGTCCTCACTTATGGGTGACGTCGGCGCCGACGGAGCCCTCGCGGAGCAATTTTCCCCAGCTTTCAAAGAAAGCCTTTGGGAATTGCAGCGCGCATGCGCGGTCGTCTTCCCGCCCGAGGGTGCCATCTTAGCCAGTCTTCTTTTTTCCGCGGAGCCCTACAGACGTCCCCGTCTTGTCCCCGCGAAAAAGTTGATTTTCTTCTTTGTTTTATCCTTTTTTCTTTCGGTTCGACGCCGATCGTTTTCCCGCCCGGACTCGCGACGCCGGTCTCGAGTCCGCTTACTTTTTTCGGTTTTTCTGACTTAGTCAGCTTTCGTTTTCGGTTTCCCTGGCAGCCCGGTCCTTTGACCTCGCAGGGGCCCTTTTTCCCCCGATGGCTGCCAGTGGGTTTAAGCGGTGTGGTCGGTGTGACCGAAATATGTCACTAACCGACACACACGACTTTTGCCTCCGCTGCCTGGGCCCGGATCATGAGGAACTGATCTGTGGGCCCTGCAGCAAACTGTCCTCAAAGGCGTTGAGGAGTCGGCGGCATCAGCGTGAGAGAATCTTCGCTGACCCCAGCCGTACCCGGACCTCGTCGGAGGCCTCCGCGTCGAAAGGCTCCAGCTCGGACCGTCGCCGGAGCTCCTCCGACCGGGGTTCTCCCTCCGGGGACCATCGTCGGAAGGAAAAACCCGCGAGGGCGGCGTCGGTGGACGCTCCTGGTTCCGCGAGGGCCAGGTCGCATAGCCCCGACAGCCGCCCCGGGTCCTTGGAGAAGGAACACATCCCGAAGCGACCTCGCCTGGAGTCGGAGATGCCTGCCCGGGTAAGTCCTGTGGTCCTTCTGGACTCGCCTCCGCGACAGCCGACGTCGGGCCCGACGCCGTCGGGGCCCGAGTCGGGGGCTGCTGGGTCACCTGAGCTCGGACTCAGGTTGACGGCCTTGGAGAGCAGACTGTCTGCCTTCATGGACCAGCAGCGGGCACTGCTCGCTGGCCTCGCTGGCGCCGCTGCCCCGACCGCCGGGACGTCGACGTCCAAGTCGACCCCGGAGACCGAGCCGATCCTCGAGTCAATGAGAACTCGAGTCGATCCTCGGTCGAGGTCACCCTCGGCCTCCCGTTCGGGACCGAGGTCGCCGACGCCGACTCCCTCGACGTCGGGACGGCTGGCGCCGCACCCTGCCCGGGCCGACCCCACCGAGTCCTCGTCGGAGTCGGTCTGGGAGTCTGAGGAGGAAGAGTCACCTGATTCTTTCCGGACTCGGTGTGTCCCATCGGACTCACCGGGGTCCGAGCCTCGGAAGCAGTCCCCCCCGGAGGATGCCCGGTTCTCGGACTTAGTTAGGGATATGGCCAAGGCTTTGGCCTTCCCTGCGGATCCCGAGGAGGAGCCTCGAGCCGAAGAGCTCGACGCCCTCCAGTATGACTCTCCCGCGAGGGAGCACTTTACTGTGCCGGTTCCTCCTATGCTGGAACGACTACTCTTCCGCATGTGGGAGAGTCCGACCTCCTCGCCGGTCCTGAGCAAGCGGGTCGATTCTATCTATCGGGTCCGCAAGAGCCCTGGCTTTCAGAAGGCACAGCTGCCACACCATTCCATGGTAGTGGAATCGGCCATGCATCGTCTTAAGAGCCAGAAGATGCACTCCTCGGTGCCTCCTGGAAGGGAGGCCCGTAACCTGGATGGCCTTGGCAAGAAGTGCTTCCAGGGCTCTATGCTCGCATGTCGTGTCCAGACTTACCAGCTCTACATGGGCATGTATCTCCGGGATCTGGCTAAAGAGCTAGCCGGATTCTCCGCTGGTCTCTCCGAGGAGCCCTTGCGGAGGTTCCTAGCCTTGTCCACGGGCATTCGGGAATGCTCAAAGTTCATGTCCCGAGCAGCCTATGATGGCTTTGAGGCCTCGGCTAGAGTGGCCGCAGCCGGCATCGGTGCCCGCCGACAGGCTTGGCTTCAGTCGTCGGACCTTGAGCCCTGGGTACAGGACAAGTTGGTCGATGTCCCCTGCCGAGGCGAAAACCTCTTTGGCAAGCCCATGGCGGAAAAGGCTGCACAAATTGAGACTGAGACTCTCACCAGGACCAGGCTTTCTAGGAAGACCTCCGCCCTTCCCAGAAAAAGAAGGGCTCGGGAAAAAAGTCCTTTTACCCGAGGAAGGCGGCTGCCTACAAAGAGTACCCCCATTATCAGGCCCCTGCAGCTCCCCAACAGGGCCAGCAGGCCAAGGGACGGGGTAACAGGTCCCGTAGGCAGCAAGCCCCCAAGCCTGCACCACCAGCCCCTGCTCAGCAGGGTGGGGGTTTTTGACTCGCTCAGCATAGCCTCTCCCCCCCGCTGGTTCCTCCCAGCACCGGAGGCCGGCTGGTTCACTTCGCCCACAGGTGGTCCAGCATCACCGCAGATGCCTGGGTACTTCAGGTCGTGCGAGAAGGCTACCTTCTCCACTTCCATCAGGTCCCTCCCTCCTATTTTCCGGGAGAACCTTCGCGCCCCCCTCTGCACAGGGAGTTGCTCCTTCAGGAGTTAGCAGGTCTTCTGCAGGAACAGGCGGTGGAACCGGTGCCCCACCACCTGAGAGGTCAAGGCTTTTATTCAAGGTATTTTCTGATACCAAAGAGAACAGGGGGCCTCAGACCCATCCTGGACTTGCGCAACCTCAACAAGTTCCTTGTGCGGGAGAAGTTCAAAATGCTTACCCTTGGAATCCTTCTGCCCTACCTCCAGCAGGGAGATTGGCTATGCTCCTTGGATCTAAAGGATGCCTACACACACATCCTCATCCACCCAAGCCACCGCCAATACCTAAGGTTTGTGGTGGCAGGAAATCATTACCAGTACAGAGTACTGCCCTTTGGCCTATCCTCCGCACCGCGAGTCTTCACAAAATGTCTCGCGGTCGTGGCGGCCCATCTCCGGCTTCACGGCCTCTGTCTTTCCGTACCTCGACGACTGGCTCATCAGAGCAGCGTCCGCTCAGGAGGTCACCAACGCCACGTGCCGCACGGTGACTCTGCTGCAGCACTTGGGCTTTGTTATAAACTTCGCAAAGTCCACTTTGCTCCCCTCACAGGATCTCGAGTTCATCGGCGCAAGGCTGCACACTCCTCGGGCACGAGCGTACCTACCGCTCGACAGGGCTCAACGGCTCATGGACCTAGCCGACCGCTTTCGCAGCCAGCCCCTGGTCTCCGCCAGGCGCTTCCTGAGACTGCTCGGCCATATGGCTTCCACCGTCCATGTGACCCCCAATGCCCGCCTGAATATGCGGTCTGCTCAATGGTGTCTCCGCCAGCAGTGGCGACAAGCCACAGGCGGCCTGGCAGACCTAGTGCGCGTCTCCGAGCCGCTGCTCTCGTCTCTCCGGTGGTGGCTCCGGCAGCCGAACCTGATATTCGGAATGCCTTTCCAGTCACCTCAGCCGACCCGGGTGCTGACCACCGATGCATCCCTCCTGGGCTGGGGAGCACATTGCCAAGAGGCACGTACTCAGGGCCTCTGGACCACGTGGGAGTCTGCTCAGCAGATCAACTTCCTGGAGCTCAGGGCGATCCGCCTAGCTCTCAAGGCCTTCTCCCACCTGACTTCCCAACAGTCCGTCCTTGTCCAGACGGACAATCAAGTTGCCATGTTCTACGTGAACAAGCAGGGGGGCACGGGCTCCTTCCTCCTCTGCCGGGAGGCACAGAAGCTCTGCTCTTGGGCCGTCAGTCACGGCATTCTCCTCAAGGCAGTTTATCTCCCGGGCCAAGAAAATTGCCTTGCAGACAAACTCAGCAGGGTCCTCCAGCCGCACGAGTGGCGTCTGGATCCCTTGGTGGTTCAGAAGCTCTTCCTCAAGTGGGGTCTCCCCACGGTGGATCTCTTTGCCAGTCCTCACAACCGGCAGCTTCCTCGCTTCTGCTCTCGTCAGCCACACCCCCTTCGGGTTGCGGCGGACGCCTTTCTGATCTCGTGGTCGGGGAGCCTTCTGTACGCTTTCCCTCCCATCCCGCTGGTCTCTCGGACTCTTTTCAAGGTTCTCCGAGACAAAGCCTTCATGATCCTGGTAGCCCCTCGCTGGCCCAGGCAGCCGTGGTTTCCGCTCCTGCTGCAACTGGCGGTGGAGGATCCAATCCCTCTGGGGGTACAACCGGATCTCCTCACTCAGGATCAGGGGTCCCTCCTGCACCCCAACCTCAGGTCTCTCAACCTCATGGCCTGGCTGCTGAGAGGGTAGTCCTTGCTCCCCTTCTCCTGCCGGCGGAGGTGGAGGAGGTCGTCTTGGCTTCGCGACGGCCTTCTACCCGCAAATGCTACGCCCTTAAATGGCGTCGCTTTGCAGTCTGGTGTACCCAACAGTCTCAGGATCCCTTCTCCTGCCCGGTGTCGGTGATCTTGCAGTACTTGCTGCACCTCTCTAATCTGGGACTTAAGTCCAACTCCGTCAAAGTTCACCTCAGTGCTCTTTCAGCACATCATGTGCCAGTGGACGGCAGACCTCTCTCCAATGACCCTCTCGTAGCGAGGTTTCTCCGAGGTCTCCTTCTACTTAAACCACCTCTGCGCCCGCCAGTGCCTGACTGGGACCTGAATGTGGTTTTGCAGCGGATCACCTGTCCGCCTTTTGAACCTATGGCTACCTGTTCTCTCCGTTTTCTGTCTTGGAAAACACTGTTCTTGATAGCCCTCACTTCCGCTAGACGCGTAAGTGAATTGCAGGCCCTCGTGTCTGATCCCCCTTACACTAGGTTCTACAAGAATAGGGTAGTCCTACGGACTCACCCAAAATTTCTGCCTAAAGTGGTCTCCCCTTTTCACATCAATCAGGAGGTGGTACTTCCAACCTTCTTTCCCAGACCACACTCCAGCCGAGCTGAAACGGTCCTCCATACCCTGGACTGTAGAAGGGCATTGAACTTCTACCTTGACCGTACGCGGGAGCACCGTAAAGCTGCTCAGCTTTTTGTGTCTTTTGACCCCAATTGATTGGGGCTCCCGGTCTCCAAGCGTACTCTGTCCATCTGGGTTGCGGACTGTATCTCTTGGGCTTATGGGGCAGCCGGACTCTCCTTAGAAAGTCGAGTCACGGCTCATTGCGTTCGGGCAAAGGCCACGTCAGTGGCTTACCTCCGCTCTGTTCCGCTGGCAGACATCTGCCGGGCCGCTACTTGGTCTTCAAGCCAGACTTTTGCGGTCCATTACTGTCTCGAGAGGGAGTCCCGTAGGGACAGTGCTTTCGGACAGGCAGTCCTCCGTAATCTCTTTGAGGTCTGAGCAACTCCTACCCTCCATCCCGGATGTGGGCTACCGGTGGGTGATAATTCAGCGAAGATTCTATCCTTCTGTGCTGCTGAGCTAGAGGGAGCTCATTTTTGTGCTTAGGGTCTCCGGTAGCCTTGAGCTTGGGAGTCCCATAAGTGAGGACTGACTTCCTGCTTGGTCCTGGAGAAAGCGTAGTTACTCACCTGTAACAGGTGTTCTCCAGGAGCAGCAGGAATCAGTCCTCACTACCCTCCCTCCTCCCCTTGGAGTTGCAATCGTCTGCTTATGTTCTTTTTTGCAAATTTTTATGCTGTCTTTTTTAGCTATGTCATCTGACTGGCTAAGATGGCACCCTCGGGCGGGAAGACGACCGCGCATGCGCGCTGCAATTCCCAAAGGCTTTCTTTGAAAGCTGGGGAAAATTGCTCCGCGAGGGCTCCGTCGGCGCCGACGTCACCCATAAGTGAGGACTGATTCCTGCTGCTCCTGGAGAACACCTGTTACAGGTGAGTAACTACGCTTTTCAGTTTCTTCTCCTTCGACGATGAATCTGTTTATTATGCCAGTTGTCATGATCTTTGTCTTGTAAAACAATATACTCTGTACTAAAACCAGAAAGTGGTACTAGTCAAACTCCTGACTCAGGATTTTGACTAGTACCACTTTCTGGTTTTAGTACAGAGTATATTGTTTTACAATTGGAACGTACATTACTCTGTGAAAAAGACCCAGCATAGAAGTTATGATCTTTGTCTTTACATTAAGGTGCAGGCCCATTTTGAGACTGTGTTCTTTGATTGTGAGAAGCAAATGTTTCAGATCATCTTCACTTTCCGCCAGTAATGTGGTATCATCAGCATAGCGAAGATTGTTGATGAGTCTTCCACCAATCTTCACACCTCTCTTGTCTTCATACAATCCTGCTTCTCTGATGATTTGTTCTGCATATAAATTAAACAGGTAGGGGGAAAGTATGCAACCTTGTCTTACACCTTTGCTTATTTTAAACCATTCTGTTTCTCCTTGTTCCGTTCGAACTGTTGCTTCTTGATCAATGTACAGATTGTGCAAGAGAACGATCAGGTGTTCTGTTATACCCATGCTTCTTAATGTGGCCCAGAGTTTCTCATGGTTTACACAGTCAAAAGCTTTGCTATAGTCGATAAAGCACAAATAGATATCCTTTTGGTATTCTTTAGTCTTTTCAAGGATCCATCTCACATCCGCAATGATGTCTCTCGTTCCTCACCCTTTTCTGAACCCTGCTTGCACTTCAGGTAATTCTTGTTCCAGGTATGATTGTAGTCTCTTTTGAATAATCTTCAGTAAAATCTTGCTGGCATGTGGGATCAGAGCGATTGTGCGATAATTTCCACAGTCAGTTGGATCACCTTTCTTTAGTATTGGCATAAACACAGATCTTTTCCAGTCAGTTGGCCATGATGCTGTCTTATATATTTCTTGGCAGAGCCTTGTAAGTATGGTAACAGCTCCATCAGATTGCTGTAATACTTCTATGGGAATGCAATCAATGCCTGGTGCTTTGTTCTTTGATAAGGCTTTCAATGCTGCTTCAATTTCTTCTTTCATCACCAACGGTTCCAGATCATAAGGTACAGGATGAAACGGCTGTTGGTCCACTTGATCTTTATCATATAAAAACTCTGTATATTCCTTCCATCTTTTCTTGATCTTCTCAGCATCATTCAACATAGAACCTTGAGCATCTTGTAACATTCCAATTCGAGGCTGGAACTTTTTCTTTAACTCTCGTAGCTTTAGGAAAGCTGATCTTGTTCTTCCTCTAATAGTTTCTGTTTCTATTTCCTTGCATGTGTCATTGTAGTACTTTTCCTTGTCCTGTCTTGCTGCACGTTGGAAATCTCTGTTGAGTTCTGTGATTGTTTTTCTTTCTCCTCTGGCTTTAGCTTCTCTGCGTTTCTGGGCAGTTTTCAGAGTTTCTTCCGTCATCCATTTTGGCCTTTTTTTCTTTTTTTACCTTTTGTAGAGACTTCTCGCTTTCTTCCAACACAACCTTCTTGATGTCATTCCATAACTCTTCTGGAACTCTATCATTTGTATCTAAAGCAGCAAATCGATTTTGCAGGCAGTCTTTAAATTCCAGTGGTATATTCTCAAGGTCATGTTTTACTGCATTCATGAGTGGTTTGCTCTTTTTCAGCTTTAGCTTGAGTTTGCATACTAGTAGTTGATGATCTGTACCACAGTCAGCTCCAGGTTTTGTCTTTGTTGATGTTATAGAGCTTTTCCATCGTTGACTTCCACAGATGTAGTCAATTTGATTTTTATACAATCCATTGGGTGAAGTCCATGTGTACAGTCGCCGATTGTGTTGCTGGAAAGAAGGTGTTCGAGAAGAATAGATCGTTGGTCTTGCAGCATTCTATCAGTCTTTCTCCAGCTTCATTTCTGTTGCCAAGTCCATATTTTCCAACTACTTTGTCGTCTTCTTTGTTGCCAACCTTTGCGTTCCAATCACCCATGACTATCAGGATATCCTGTTTGCATGTTCTGTCAATTTCAGCTTGTACTTGTTCATAGAACTCTTCAGTTTCATTCTCTTCTGCAGCTGTTGTTGGGGCATATACTTGAATTATAATTGTGTTGATAGGCATTCCTCGTAGACGAATAGAGATTAAGCGTTCGCTGACTGCATTGTATTTCATTAGTTCTTCCAAGTTTCTTCTTTATTATAAATGCAACACCATTTCTTCTTTGTCTTTCATTTCCAGCATAGTAGACCATGTGATCTTCTGATGCAAAGTGCCCCATGCCAGTCCATTTCAGTTCGCCGACACCCAACAGATCAAGTTGTACACGTTCCATTTCATTCTTGACCACCTCCAACTTCCCTTGGTTCATGCTTCGTATGTTCCATATTCCAATGTGTAAGACATCTTTACAGCTTCTGTCTCTCATTTCATGCGCAGCTACATCAGCAGTCAGACGTCCCGAGGGCTTTGATCCAACCACATCATAAATGCTGGTTTTACTCTGAAAAGTCTTCAGCTCTTCCCCAGTAGCTAGTTGAGTGCTTTCCAACCTGGGGGTCTCATCTTCCAGCACTACAGCACAATTTGTTTTGTTGTAACTATCCATTGGGTTTTCATGGTAAGATACAGAAGTAGATTGCCGGGCCTTTCTTCCGCGCAGTTTAAGTTTGGTGGTGTTGCCGTTGTCACAGAAAAGTGACCCTCCGCCGTCAACACTATCCCATTCTGCTGCTGCCCAGATGGGTGGTTTGTCTTGGTCTGGCATCTCAGCTGAGACCTGTCCATCTTGGGAGACCCTGCCAGTAGTTAAACTACCGATAGTTTAGCTCTCAGCATCACTGATGCACACAAGCCCTCACAGCACGACAAGCTGCAAACCAAGTGAGGGTGCACTGATGTGGTCACCCCGAAATGGATCTGATGGCAACCCGCTTCAATGCCAAAGTTTGCCACATGGAAATAGTGTCCGAGGGCATCGTTGCTCTGAACGAACCTTGGCCAAGTCAGTACCCGCTGTGCGTGTTTCTTCCATAGTCCCTGGTGGGGCATGTGATTCGGTGTATAGAAAGCTTCCTGGTTAGAATTGTTCTGGTGGTGCTGGATTGGCTGAAGAGAATGTCAGTTGGAGACCTGATGCAGCTCCTGCAGTCACCTGCTCTTTGGTTGCCTCCATCTAGGGACTTATCGAGGCAGGGACTGATCGTCCTGGAGGACTTGGCTCCCTTCTCACTTATGACTTGGCTCTTGAAAGGAGACAGCTAGTGTACATGGACTACCATCCAGTGGTAGTCTCTACTCTGCTCTGAGCCTGGAGGAGGTCTACTGTGCTGGCATACAATGCGATCTGGTGCCTCTTTGAGCGATGCTGCAGTATTTGGGCAGTTGGCTCCTGAAGCGGCCAGGGGCTATCTCTGTTGGCCTTCTACAGGATGGCCTAAAGAAGCACCTTTCCCTTAGCTCCCTAAAATTTCAGGTGGCAGCTTTGTCCTGCTTCTGAGGTCCAGTGGCTAGTAAATCTCTGGCTTTGCACCAGGATGTCTTGCGCTTTCTCCATGGAGTTCGGCATCTGCATCCTCTCCTTCGTTCTGTGATTCTTGCCTGGTATCTGTGTCTGATGCTCAGGGCCCTGATATTGATGCCCTTTGAGCCGTTGAAGTGTGCTACTTTGAAGGATTTGATGCTCATAACAATCTTCCTGGTTGCAATTTGTTCCGTAAGTTGGATTTCCGTGCTGCAGGCTCTGTTTTGCCGAAATCCTTATCTGTCTTTTTCAAAGGAGGCTGTTTCTATTCAGCTTGTGCCTTCCTTCTTGCCTAAGGTACTTTCTCCCTTTCACATGAACCAAGTGTCTGCCGTGTCCTCCCTCTTGAAGGAGCAGTGTCGGGGGAAGGATAAGGATCTTCATCTTGTGGATGTCTGGAGGGTGTTTCTCCAGTACTTGGAGGTTATGAATGGCTTTCATAAGTCCAACCATCTTTTTGTGCTGTTTGCTGGCCCGCACAAGGGTGATGTGGTGGCCAAGTCAACTTTGGGGCACTGGATTAAGGAGGCCATTGCTTTAGCATATCTATTGGGGAACCGGTCGATTCCGGAAGGTTTTCATGCCTTTCTACCAGAGCACAAGCATTCTCGTGGGTGGAGCAGGTCTCGGTAGCCCCTGCAAACATTTGTCGGACAGAAACATGGGCATCACTTTCTACTTTTGTCAAACATTACTTCTTGGATGTCCACATGCAGGCAGACACTGTTTGGCTCAAGGGTTTTGCAAGCTGCTGTGTCGTCTTCCCACCCAGTGGAGTCCTTTGGTATGTCCCACTTGTCTGAACTGGTCTAGCAGGATGATATGGAAGGTGACATTTGACTTAATAGTTAATGTCATTTCCTTGAGTCCTGCTAGACCAGTCCAGGGCCTGCCCCTAAAACTGTATTTGCTCTTTAATGCTGCTGCGGTAGCCTTTGGTCCACTATTGATTTGCTTTTTTCACTTTGCTCTGCAGGTTCTTCTTTGGACTGTGTTCTGCTTATGCTTTCCTGTACTTAGTTCTTTACTGTTGATTGCTCATTCTTGCCCACAGTTGAGGTTGTGAGGCTGGCCATGTTTCTCCCATATGCTTTGGAATGAATACTGAAGGGACCTCTGGTGACTGAGACAAATAGAGGCATAGGAGTGATGTCATTGAAATCTGCGCTTTTCATTGGTTCTTTTTCTCCACCAATCTGCTGCTAGGGGAATACAACCCACTTTCTGGATTGGTCCAGCAGGAGTCAAGGAAAGAACATTAACTGTTAAATAAGATGACAGCATATCTTCAACAATTACTGTACATAGTCTAAGCATAAGGCAACTTCTCAGCCATACTTCAAGATGATAGAAAAGCGGTGCTACTTTATTGCCGAAGTCCACAGACATTGCATAACTTCTGGCACCACTTTTGCACCATTAGTGCCAAATCAAAAGCCTTAACAGGTACATAGTACTGACATAGAACAGAAGGTTTGACATCCTTCTGGTGCAGGTATAAATTCTTCAGTGGCAGCTAGCACAGGCCATCTTGATTGACGTAGCACCAAGCCTTTTCTGCGCAGTCATCTTTCCCATGCAGTGTCAGTGCAGACTTTCTCTTGTCCATTGATTTATGGCACAGGCTCTAGGTTCTTCTGCACTGTACACCTTAAACTTTTAAGTTGAAAATACAAAGCCACTATTATCGATCTCCATTTTGGTCACTGTGGCAGATAAATCTTCCTTGTCAGTTTTGCTGCCACTACTGGAGCAGCCGCATTGGTTCTTGCAAAATATGCCCACTGACTAAGTTAAAGGCTACTGCGAGGATATTCCAGGTGTAAAATATCAAGACTAGGCTGCACTTCAAAGTCTCAATCTACATGAGTTAGCCCTGTGTACAGAGGGAAATTCTTCCTAGGATCCAATGATCTCTTATCCATTTTGGGTTCTGAATTGAAGGGCGGATGCTTTCTCTTCTGAGGCCAGAACATTCCCAAAGTAACCTTGAGGGGATTACATTCCAAAAATATCTTTTCCTGAGGGTGAAGAACTTTCTACAGGGATTCCTTCCAACTCTTTCCTGCCTCCTAGCTGACATATCCACCAATATTACTATTTAGCATTTATATATGAATATATAGATATGAAGATATCTTTCACAAGATATGAAGATATCTTTCACAAGATATGAAGATATCTTTCACAAGATTTGCATAACACATGTCACGAGAGATTCTATTTCTTCTACAGCAGTTAATTTAAATTCTTCTATTAACCTCAATCCCAGAATGTTCCAGGACAGATTCCATCAATCAATAAAGTACAATATCATTCAAATTCAGTATACAAAATCAGATTATATGCCAACACCCAACAATTCAATTTAAAAATTGAAGTAAAATGTTTAGAGAGAAAACACGAAAAAATAATCTGATGATTTTACATAAGAATATAACATATGCCATACTGGGTCAGACCAAAGGTCTATCAAGTCCAATATCCTGTGTCCAACAGTGTCAATGCATGTCACAAGTACCTGTCAAGTTCCCAAAATGTAGACTGATTACCCCTGGGATATGCAGCATGGAAACAGTAGATTTCCCGATTCCACTTTTTTAATAATAGTTTATAGACGTTTCCTCCAGGAACTTGTCCAAAATTCTTTTAAACCTAGTGCTCTAACAGCTTTTACTACATCCTCTAGTAATAAATTCCAGAGTTTTAATATGTGTTGAGTGAAAAAAAAATTTCCTCCAATTAGTCTTAAATGTGCTATATTGTAGCTCCCTTGCGTGTCCCCTAGTTTTTCTACTTTTTGAAGGAGTAAACAACCATCTACATTTACCTTTTCCATTCCACTCATTTTATAGACCTATATCATATCTCCCTTCAGCGGAAGAGCCCTAACCTTTTAAGCCTTTCCTCATAGGGGTAACTTTCCATCTCCTTTACCATTTTGGTAACTCTTCTCTGTACCTTTTCTGGTTCCACTGTATCCTTTTTTGGATATGGCAACCAGAACTACAGAATTCACAATGCAGTACCACCATGGAGCAATACAGAGGTATTATAATATCCTTGGTTTTATTCTCCATTCCTTTCCTTATAAATTTCTAGCATATTATTTGCTGTCTTGACTGTTGTTGCACACTGAGCAGAGGGTTTCAGAGTATTAGCCATGATGATGCCTAGATCCTTCTCCTGGGTGGTAATTCCTAATGTGGAACCTTGCATTGTGTAACTGTAGTTTGGGTTGTTCTTTCGTAGGTGCATAACTTTGCACTTGTCCACATTAAATTTCATCTGCCTTTTGGATGCCCAGTCTCCCAATTTCTCAAGGTCCTCTTGCAATTTTTCACACAGATCCCTGGGGTACTCCACTATTCACCTTTCTCCATTGAGAAAATTGGCCATTTAGCCCTATTCTTTCTATCTTTTAACCAGTTCCCAGTCCAGAATAGTACATAGCTTCCTGTCCCATGACTTTTTAATTTCCTAAAGATTCTCTCAGGGTCCTTGTCAAAGGCTCTCTGAAATTCCTGATATACTATATCCACCAACTCACCTTTATCTTCTCCTGTTTGTTCACACCTTCAAAAAATATAGCAGATTAGTTAGACAGAACTTTCCTTGGATAAATCCATGTTTGCTTTGTGCTATTAAGTCATGACCCTCTAGCTCATAGGTTTTCAACCCCGTCCTCGGGGAACCCTAGGCCAGTCAGGTTTTCAGGATTCCCACAATGAATATGCATAAGATAGATTTGCATACAATGAAGGCAGAACATGAAAATCTCATGCATATTCATTCTGGGAATCCTGAAAACCTGACTGGCCTAGGGTTCCCCGAGGACTGGGTTGAAAACCGAGTCTAGCTGTTCATAATTTTGTTCTTTATAATGGTTTCTACAGTCTTGCCTGGCACTGATGTCGCTCAACAGTCTGTAGTTTCCTGGCTTATGCCTGAAACACTCTTTAAAAAATTGGCATTATATTGGACACTCTCCAGTCTTGAGGAACTATGGATGATTTTAATGATAATTAACAAATTTCTAATTAACAAATTTCTAATAATGGGTCTGCAGATTCATTTTTTAGTTCTTTCAGCACCCTGGGATGTGCACCATCTAGTCCAGATGATTTGCTACTCCTTTAGTTTATCAAATTGATGTATTAAATCTTCATTTCTGGAATGAGTAACTTTAGTACATCATCTTCAGTAAAGACTGAAGCAAAGAATTCATTCACTCTCTCCTCTATGATCTTGTCCCCATCCCCATTAGTGCTCCATTACCCTTCTATCATCTAATAGTCCAACAGACTTCCTCACAGGTTTTTTGCTACAAATTTACTTGAAAAATGTTGTTATTTTTGCTTCCACAGCAAGCTTCTCTTGAAATTCTCTCTTTCTGCCTCATCAGTGCCTTGCATCTAACTTGCCAGTGCTTATATTGTTTTCTGTTTTTGTCATTTGTCTCCTTTTTCTGAAAGATGACTCTTTGGCTATAACAGTCTCTGACCTCACATTTAAACCATGCCAGCAGTCGTTTGGCCTTCCTTTCACTTTTCTCTAAGCATGGAATACATCTGGTCTGGGCTTCCATGATAGGATTTTTAAATAATGGCCAGAGTTGATGTAAACTCTTAACCTTTGTCGCTTCTCCTTTTTGTTTTTTCTTAACCATTCTCTTCATTTTATCTCCCCTTTGAACATTAAATGTTAGTGTAGTGGATATCCTTTCAGTCCTCCCTCCATTTACTAAATCAAATCTGCATAATCCTGTAGATCAGTGGTCCCAAAACCAGTCCTCGGGTACTCCCAGGTCAGTCAGGTTTTCAGGATATCCACAATGAATATGCATGAGATGGATCTGCATGCACTGCTTCCATTGTATGCAGATCTATCTCATGCATATTCATTGTGGATACCCTGAAAACTTGACTGGCCTGGTGGTACCTGAGGACTGGGTTGGGAACCACTGCTGTAGATGAACAACCACAACCCAGTATAGGAGCAGCTTCTCTTTTGTCTAGATGTTCTCTATCCTTTTTCTAGGCAACCCCAAAAGGCTCATCAGCAATCTTATGCTAAGCTTTACCAAAGAAAGAGAAGACAGCCAAACAAATTGTCACTATTTGGTCCAAGCCATCTATATTTTGACTAAATTGGCAAAACTGACAGTTCCTTTTACCTGATACACACTCTGCCTTATCTGTAGAGGATTGGATGCAGTATTTTTCTTTTGAAAACAAAAGGAAATAATAGATTCTTTGTACTCTGCATTGTCAAATCTGAATAGCCTGCAATTTCTAACACCTCCCCCCCAGAAAAATCCCTGATCTGGTCAAACCTATCACAGACCCACAGCCACCTCTTTCATTAAGAAGTTCTTTTGTTGCAAGCTAATTTTCCAGTATAGGAGAGGAATCGGGGTTGGTCTGTTCCAAATATTTGTTCATTCCCAAGAAGGCTGGAGGACTACATCCCATTTTAGACTTGAGAAATCTCAATCTTTTCTTTTTGAACTTCTCTTTGGGGGGGGAGGGAGAGGCGAATGAACCCTCTCCCTTCAATCATTCCCTACATGACCAAAGGGGACTAGCCATGTTTGCTAAATCTTTAGGATGCCTAGACACACATTCCAATTCATCCCAAATATAGAAGGTATCTTGGTTTCATCATCAAACCATCCATTACCAGTTCAATTGCCTTCCCTTCAGACTGTCCTCATTTCCCAGAGTATTCACCCAAATGTCCAGTGGTTGTAGCAGCAGACCGCACAGGAAGAGACTTGTAGTATTTACGTTTCTAGATGATTGGTTAGTAGCATGTTCCATCAAGGGATCTAGCCATCTCCCTCTGAGATATCATAAACCACAGCTTTTAAAAGCTCTTATTTCATATCAGCTTCAAAAAATCAACCCTTCAGCATGCAAAAATCATCTCATTTACAGATCAAGTCAAAACTTTTCTTCTGCAAGATAGAATGACTTTTTTTTTTAAAGTGCCGTCAAGTCAATGATGATTCCATCCCAGCAGCCCCTGGATTTTCTTGACAAGGTATGACCAGAAGTAGATTTCCAGGCCTTTTTTTTTCCCGAGGGTAAAGTGACTTGCCCAAGGTCACAAGGGAGTGCCAATGCAAATCAAACCCCTATCTTCTGGGTGTTAGGCTGTTTCTCTAACCACTAGGCTACCCCTCCACTCCAAAATGTCTTACCCAGTGCAAAAATGTTTGGTGTTCCCTGTGCATTACAGCAAAAACCTACTTAGAAATATTAAGCCATATGGCCTCAGCAGTGCATGCCATACCTTTGGTTTGCATTATAACAAGCAAGCCACAATGGAACCTTAAAATCCAGTGCATACAACTTGTTCTAAAGTTCAATGTGTTTGTGAGTGATATTGCTGAAGGATAGAAGGGAAAAGTCTGATTTTTTGCAGATGACATGAAAATTGACAACAGAGTGGCTTGTCTGAGGGAGTGGACAACATGAGGAAAGATCTACAAAAACTGAAAGAATGGTCTAATATTTGGCAGTTAAAATTTAATGGAAGAAATGCAGAGTCATGCATCTGGGATGTAGAAATCCAAAGGAATTGTATGCAATAGGGGGGACGAGAGGTTGGTATGCATGGACCAGGAGAAGGACCTCAGAGTGCTAGTGTTTGAGGCTCTCAAGGTGGCAAAACAATGTGATAAGGCAGAAGCCAATGCCAAAAGGATGTTGGATTGCATACAGAGGGGATTAAGAGTAACCAGCAGAAAGGAGGAGTTATAAATGCCCCTGTACAAGTTGTTGGTGAGGCCTCACTTGGAATACTATGTTCAGTTTTGGAGATCATATGTCACAAAGGATATAAAAAGACTTGAAACTGTTCCAAGGAAGGTAATCAAAATGATTTGGAGCCTGCACCGAAAGACGTATGAGAAGAGACTTTAAGACCTAAATATGTATACTCTAGAGGAGAGGAGGGACGGGAGATATGATATAGACATTTAAATGCTTAAAGGAGGTCTGCTTGTCTTTCTACCGAACCATACAGGTACTGCAACATCTGGGATTTGTGATAAATCTTCCAATATCCCATCTCACTCCTACTCAAACAGAGTTCGTTGGAGCTCTTTTAAACACTCGGCTGTCAAAGGCATTTCTACCCCAGCCCCTCTGTTCTCGTCTCATTTAACTGGCATCTCAGGTACGTCTCAGAGACCACCTAACTGCCCGAGAAATGCTACAGCTTCTAGGTCATATGGCCTCAACAGTACATGTAGTACCATATGCTCATCTGTATATGCGTACAGCCCAATGGGCTCTAGCCTCCCAGTGGAAACAGGCCTCAGGCCATCTCAGTGACAAAATCTGAGTGTCTGCCTCTCTGGCCACATACCTTCAATGGTGGTGTTCCCCAGAGAATCTCCTCATCGTGTCACCTTTTCAGATGCCTCCACATCAATGTACCCTGACGACGGATGCCTCCAAACTGGGGTGGGGGGCCTCTTTTCACTCAGGGCCTCTGGACAGAATAGGAGTTGCAACTCCAGATAAATCTTCTAGAACATTGGGATATCTTCAATGCCCTCAAGGTGATTCAAGAGCACCTACAATCCCACAGGATTCTGGTCCAGACCGACAGTCAGGTAGCTATGTTCTGTGTGAACAAGCAGGGCGGAACAGGATCTTGGCCCCATCTGCAGGGAGGCTTTCCATCTCTGGTCCTTTGCCATTCCTCATCAGATACACCTCCAAGCAGTGTATCTCCCAGGGGAGCAAAACGTCTTGCAGACAAATTGAGCCAGATCCTTCTTCCCCATGAATGGTCTCCCCCACACGGAGACAGCATCCTTTTTCTTTTAGACATGGGGGACTCTAGAGAGAGATTTGTTTCACTTCGCAGAATGCCAAGCTTCCCCGCTTCTGCACCAGGACTCCCATGTCTGGCAACCAGCAAGTGGATGCTTTTCACCTCCACTGGAGTCGGGGGTTCCTGTATCCTTCCCTCCCATTCCCCTAATTCCCAAGACGCTTTTCAAGCTCCAGGCGGACAGGGACTTCATGATATTCATAGCCCCATGCTGGCCACATCAACTGTGGTTTACTCTCCTGCTACGTCTGTCTCACCCTCAACACCTAGATCTCTGATCTGCTCCAGATGTCCACTCCCTGGAGGAGGGGATGCTGTCCATCCCAATCTGCAGTCTCTCCACCTCATGGCATGGCTGCTGAAAGCATAGCATTACAAGATCTTAACCTTACTCAGAAGGTAAAGAAGATCCTGTTAGCCTCTAGAAAGCCATCCACCAGACGTTCATATGCTTTCAAATGGTGTAGATTTTCTCACTGATGTTCCCAGAAGGGTCTCAAGCCCTTCTCGGCCCCAGCGGAGGCGCTTCTCCAGTATCTCCTCCACCTGTCCTCATCCGGTCTCAAGATCAACTCGGTAAGAGTTCACCTAAGTGCATTTGCAGCCTCTCATCCCTTGGATGGACAGCCCATTTCCTCACAGCCACTCAATGCTCTTCATGAGAGGTCTTTTTCTGACTGTTGGTGTGGGATCTCAGTGTCGTTCTAGGGCAACTTCTCAAGCTGCCTTTTGAACCCTTGGCCACAACCTCGCTAAAGTTTCTAACATGGAAGGTCATCTTCTTTATTGCCCTCACTTCAGCTAGATGCATTAGTGAGCTTTAAGCTTTGGTGACAGACCCACCTTACACACTGTTCCAGCATGACAAGGTCGCACTTAGGACTCACCCCCCACTTCATGCCAAAGGTGGTGTCTCCTTTTCATTTGAATCTGTCAGTTTACCTTCCTTTCTTTTTTTTTCCTAGACCTCATTCGTCTGGGGCAGAGGCAACACGCCATATTCTTGACTCAAACGTGCCTTAGATTTTATCTTCAAAGGACTCGAGAGCACCGTAGGGCTTCTCAATTGTTCATCTCCTTTGACCCTAGTCATCTGGGGTTGCCAGTATCCAAATGTAATCTCTCTAAATAGATAACAGATTGCATCTCTCTTGCTTATGATAAAGTAGGACTATCCCTTGAGGGTCATGTCACTGCCCATAATCACCATAACCATAACCACCCATCCTCGCATCCTACACCCTACTCCACCCCACCCAAAATCCAACACCATAAAGAAAATGACTAGCTCTACCACCATATCCCCTCTCTTATTTATTATTGGTACTGATCACACATCTTATTGATTAAACCTCTTATAAATATGTTGAAACCAAGCTATACTATATGTATAATTTCTCACCATACTATATGTATAATTTCTCACCATACTCCATGAATAATTACTCTGTAATTAGTTACCCCTGTTTACCTCCAGGTTATCTCGTCCATGTTCAATGTAAAAACTCAATTGTCGTGTGACATTGCAGTATGTTTTTTGTTCAATTGTAAACCGCACTGATTTTAATAGCGCGGTATATAAGAGAAGTAAATAAATAAAATAAAAATAAATGTTCGTGCCATGGCCTCCTCAATGGCAAATCTACACTCTGTAGCCATTGACGAAATCTACAAAGCAGCAATTTGGTCTTTGGTCCATATCTTTGCTACTCGTTACTGTCTAGACAAGGACTTCCACTGGGATACCATGTTTGGTCAAGCTGTTCTCCAGCACTTCTTTCAGACTTAAGGGCAACTCCTACCCTCCATCCCGATACTTAATGATACCAGACGTTCATGAAGGAGTCATGACCTCTTGAAGCCTACCCTGAGGCAAACCTACTGGTTCTGAGGTAATTTTTCTCTGGCATCTGGGAGATAGAGCGTGCCATATGTGAAGACTACACTCCTGCTTGTTCCTGGAGATAGCAAAGTTACCCACCTGTTGCAGGTGATCTCCGGGAATAGCAGGAATTTAGTTATCACAACCCACGCTCCTCCCCTAGGAGTTGTATGTTTTCTTTTTCTCTCCTTTTCTCTCAACTATAAACTCAACTGAGGAGGGAGAGTTGGGATGGTGGGAAGGCAGCAACGCAGGCGCAGTGGGATGCTCCCAAAGGCTTTCCTATTGGATGCTGGGGAGCATTCCCGCGTGGGCTCCGTCGATACCGATGTCACCGATATGGAAGACTAAATTCTGCTGTTCCCGGAGATCATATGTTACAGGTTTAACTATGCTTTACCTATATCAGGGGTGCTGTGGACAGCAGGATACAAATCCTCACATCACCCTTTCACTTTACTTAGGAGTTGTCTTCTAAAGTCAGCTATTTAAATGACTAAGGAGGTCCTGTGCAATGACGTTTTCACCAAGCTTGATAGGCTTATCTGCACTGGCTCTGAATGAGAGTTGCATTACTTGATCTAAGGGACTAACTGAGGAGACCACTGCATGTGAGAAGGGCTACTCATGCTCAGAACCTTTCATTAGTTCTGAGCACTGGCAGAGCTGTTCTGTCTTGGCGCTGTTGAATGATGTCACCCATTTGTGTGCCATGTTAATCTTGCTATATAAAAAGAACATTAGTTAAACATAAGTAACTTTATTTTCTGTGCCAGTGAATAGCTCTCTGGCTGATATTGATGGTCCAATAGCAAAATTGTAACAGCCACAGTCTGCAGGACTTCTCATACTTCAGTTTATTGATACATTAAACTATACATTTAAGGCATTTATAGGATGCTTAGTATTGCACATTCATAGCAATTCAACATCTACAGTATAGCAACACTAACATCTTCAAAGTACTTTGTAGACCTAATAAATAAATGTTGTGATTGTCTTGTTTCTATAAGTAAAAAATCATAAAATTAATATATTTTTATCCAAAAATACAGAACAACTTGCTACTGAAATGAGCGGGGTTTTTAATTTTACCAGTTGTGCATCTTAGTTCCTGTACTTTCTAGTGGTGACATTCATTGATACTCTTTGTGTACTTGAGGATATAGGATTATTATCTTATTACTTGTGTTCTAGTGCACATTTTGTATGCTGAAATTACTTCCAATGCAGGAAGTATTTTGGCATGCAAAATGTTTGTGGTAAGGGCTTTAATTTTAGTACACTGTCCATGCAAATGCATGGAAAAGACTTGCATATAGATTGTTTCTAATGCAGAAAAGTGTACTAAAATTAATGCACTTTTTTGCTCTCCCATTAGCATTGCCTTTAACTACAGCTCTAGAGATGAAGTAAAAATTTTAACTTTCTTTATTCACTTTATAAGAAGTAAATGAAATTTAAAAAACAGCCACCTACACATCTGGCCCTACCATGTTGGGGAACCCCAATTAGGGATTTGAGGTCCAGGAGACCTCAGCTAGGACCCCTGAATTTGAGACTCTAGTGTGTCACAAGCTCCCTCCATAGTGTACCTCCATACTCTGCTCTCCTGCTCAGTCTTCAAGCCCAAATAGACTATTACCAACTGCGGGGGAGTAGTGAGGTGCATTAAAGGGTTAGGCATGTTAGTGGGGTACAGTAGTGCATTTGGAGGGAACTCCGGTTCAAAATCTGTGCTCCATGACTCCCAAACCTAGAAGCATATTCTTCTGAACCCCTCAATCCATTAACACACCCAACTGAACCTTAAAACCCACTAACAACGCCCTGTAACTCCCCATTCACATGTGTACTGTATACATACATTATTCAATCTCTGAACTTTAATTATTTTTATTAATTAGTATTCAGCTCACGCATTTCCAGTGGTAGTTCTAGGCAAGCTACGAGGGTTATTTTTAAAGTAAGGTCCGATTGGCTGTAGCTTTGTAAATTTTTTCCCCCCCTGTATAAACAAGCAAGCGTCCGGCTCCTGGCATGCCTTGTGCAAAAGCAGATGCCATTTGCAGTCGTAGCGTCACTTTGTACGGTTTATACTGAGACGTTAAAATGTTTAAGACAATTGAGCGGCCCTCCGACTGTGAAATGCGGTCTGTGATTCTGTTTTTGAAAGCAAGGATCGTGTCATCAGCATACATTCATTGCCAGATATGTGAGGTGTGTGGCCCCAATGCGATGAGTGACAGCAAAATGCATAAATAGGTGAGATTGTTCAAGAACGGGCTGGACAATGTCCATGATGAACCGCGATAGGGTCGACCTTCAGTAATCACAGAAGATTTGATGCGCACAGTTGACCCAAAAATTCATGAAGAACGGCGATTCACGATTTCCACTTTGTCACTAAAATTTCCACAAGTTTCAAGGTCAGTGCTATACAAAATCGTTTCTGAAAAATTGCAGTTCAGAAAACTGTGCTCGCGATGGGTTCCCAGGCTGCTTTCCGAGGAACACAGTTGCCATAATCTTGCGTGTTGAGATTGTCTGTTTGGTTTTCACTTTGACTGGAGATGACTTGTGTCCCCATTCCATCGACTGCCGCTTTGATTCTGGAGTCATGTGAGAAACCCATGTCTCGTCCCCTGTGACAATGTGGTCCAAAAGTTCATCTCCTTCCTCATTGTATCGGATCAAAAATGTCAAAGCACTAGCCATTCTCCTTTTTTGATGTTCCTCGGAAAACAGCCTGGGAACCCATTGTGAGCACAGTTTGTCCCGCCTATCCTTGAACAATCTCACCCATTTACGCACTTTGCTGTCACTCATCGCATTGGGGCCGTACAACTCACATATCTGGTAATGAATGTCCGCTGATGACATGGTCCTTGCTGTCAAAAACCGAATCACAGACCGTATTTCACAGTCGGAGGCCCGCTCAATTGTCTTAAACATTTTAACGTCTCAGTATATTCTCCAGGACCAAGCAGGAAGTCAGTCCTCACATATGGGTGATGTCGGCGCCAACGGAGCCCCCGTGCGGAGCATTTCCCCAGCTTTCAAAGAAAGCCTTTGTGAATGCAGCGCGCATGCGCGGTCCCCTTCCCGCCCAAGGGTGCCATCTTGCTCAGTCTTCATTTTTCCGCGGAGCACGACGGACGTGTGTCTTAGTCACCTGGTTAAAAGTTGATTTTTTCCTTCAAAGATTCGTGGTATTTTGCCGGCTCCCCTTTCCGCCTGGGCACTGTACACCGGTATCGAGCCCGGAGCTACTTTTTCGGTTTTTGTCCTTTGAGACTAGCATTCGCACTTTTTGTCTTTTTCACTGGCAGCCCGGTCTTTTGACCTTGCAGGGGCCCTTTTTCCCCCGATGGCTGCCAAGATGGCTGCCTTTTTCCCCCGATGGGGTTCAAGAAGTGTGATTGGTGTAAGAAACTGATGTCTCTCACCGACACACACGACTGCTGCCTCCAGTGCCTCAGGCCCAATCATGACCCAATGATCTGTGGCCTGTACGGCAAAATGTCCTCTAAGGTGCTGAGGAGCCGTCAACATCAACGAGAAAGGATCTTCTCCGACTCTGCGTCCGGCCGGGCCCGGACTTCGTCAGAGGCCTTGATGTCTTGGGAGTCCGACCCCGAGCATCGTCGGGGCTCCTCTGAACGGGGGTCTCCCTCACGGGAACACAAAAGGAAGAAGAAACCCACGAGGGCGGCGTCGGTGGACACTCTTCGTCCCTCGAGGGCCAGGTAGCATAGCCCCGACCGCCGTCCCGGGTCCTCTGAGTCGGAGAGGCCTGCCAAATTGCCTCATGTGGAGCCGGAGTCCCCGAGTCACGTGAGTGCTGTTGTCCTCGTGGACTCTCCTCTGGGGGAGCTGTCGGGGGCCGAGTCGGGGGCTGCTAAGTCTCCTGAGCTCGGACTCAGGCTACAGTCATCGGACCTCGAGCCATGGGTCCAAGACAAGTTGGTCGATGTCCCTTGCCAGGATGAGAACCTCTTCGGCAAACCCATGGCTCAAAAGGCTGCAAAAATGGAGACTGAGACTCTCACCAGGACAAGGCTGTCCAGGAAGACGTCTGCCCCTTCTCAGAAGAAGAAGGGCTTGGGGAAAAAGCCCTTTTACCTGAGGAAGGCCTCTGCCTACAAATCCTACCCTCAATTCCAGGCCTCTACAGCTCCCCAACAGGGTCAGCAGGCCAATGGGCAGGGACATGGGCCCCGTAGGCAGAAAACCCCCAAGCCGCCAGCTCCAGTTCCTGCACAGAAGGGAGCGGGGTTTTGACTCCCACTGCATAGCCTCTCCCCCACAGCTGTCTCCACTCAGCACAGGAGGCCGGCTGACACTGTACGCCTAAAGATGGTCAGCTCTAACAGGGGATACCTGGGTACTGAGCATAGTCCAAAAGGGCTGCTCGCTCCACTTCAACCAGTTACCTCCCTCCTATTTTCTAGGGGAGCCTCCAAGACTCCCTCTGCACAGGAACCTCCTCCTTCAGGAGTTGGCAAGTCTTCTACAGGAGCAGGCGATGGAACTGGTGCCTCACCACCTGATAGGACGAGGCTTCTATTCCAGGTACTTTCTGGTACCAAAAAGGACAGGAGGCCTCAGGCCCATCCTAGGCTTGCGAAATCTCAACAAGTTCCTGGAGAGGGAAAAGTTCAAGATGCTTACCCTTGGAATACTGCTGCCCTACCTCCAGCAGGGAGATTGGCTATGCTCCTTAGACCTAAAGGATGCTTATACTCACATCCTCATTCATCCAGACCACAGACAATATCTCAGATTTGTAGTGGGAGGAAATCATTTTCAGTACAGAGTACTTCCATTTGGCCTAACCTCCGCACCCAGGGTTTTCACCAAATGCCTGGCGGTGGTGGCGGCCTATCTCAGAAACCAGGGCATCTTTATCTTCCCATACCTGGACAACTGGCTCATCAGGGGTCAGTCTCCACAGGAGGCCAGACTAGCCACTCTTCGCACTGTCTCTCTTCTCCAGCACCTGGGCTTTGTCATAAACTTCGCAAAGTCCACTTTGCTCCCCTCACAGGACATAGAGTTCATAGGGGCAAGGTTGGATACCTTACAAGCAATGGCTTATTTGCCCGGGAACAGGGCTCACAGATTGATGGCTCTGGCCCAGCAGTTTCGCCGTGGATCTCTGTTCTCCAGGACCAAGCAGGAAGTCAGTCCTCACTTATGGGCGACGTCGGCGCCGACGGAGCCCTCGCGGAACAATTTTCCCCAGCTTTCGAAGAAAGCCTTTGGGAATTGCAGCGCGCATGCGCGGTCCCCTTCCCGCCCAAGGGTGCCATCTTGCTCAGTCTTTTTTTTTCCACGGAGCCCTACAGACGTAGTTTGTGATCGCCGCTGAAAAAGTTGATTTTTTTGTTTTGTTTTTCTCAGTTCGACGCCGTGTCCTTTCCCACGCGGCCTCGATACTCCAATATCGAGTCCGTTCACATTTTTTCGTTATTTTGTCCTTTGTAACTGTCGTTCCCGCCACTTTTTTTCTTTTTCCCTGGCAGCACGGTCGTTTGACCTCGCAGGGGCCCTTTTTCCCCCGATGGCTGCCAGCGGGTTTAAAAAGTGTGATCGCTGTACCAGACTCATGTCTCTTACCGACACACATGGCTGCTGCCTCCATTGCCTCGGACCCAACCATGACTCGATGAGTTGTGGTCCGTGCAACAAAATGTCCTCGAAGGCATTGAGGAGTCGGCAGTCACAAAAGGAACGAATCTTCTCTGACTCCGCGTCCGGTCGGGCCCGGACCTCGTCAGAGGCTTCAACGTCTTGTGACTCCGGACCCGAGCATCGTCGGAGTTCCTCTGAGCGGGGGTCTCCCACCCGGGAACATCGTCGGAAGAAGAAACCCACGAGGGCGGTGTTGGAGGACGCTCCTGGTCCCTCGAGGGCCGGGTCGCATAGCCCCGTTGGCCGCCCCGGGTCCTCGGAGGCGGAGAGGCCTTCGAAGCATCCTCGTCTCGAAGTGGAGTCTCCTGGACACGTGAGTACTGTAGTCCTTGTGGACTCACCTCCGAGGGAGCCGACGTCGGGCCCGACGCCGTCGGGGCCCGAGTCGGGGACTGCTGGGTCTTCTGAGTTTGGTCTCAGATTGACAGCCTTGGAGTGCAGTATCGCTGCCTTCATGGACCAGTAGTGGGCATTGATGGCCGGCCTCGCCAGTGCATCTGCCCTGACCACCGGGACGTCGACGTCCAAGTCAACCCCGGAGGCCGAGCCGATCCTCGAGTCCATACGAGCTCGAGTCGATCCTCGGCCAAGGTCTCCCTCGGCCTCCCGTTCGGGACCAAGGTCGTCGATGCCGGCCTCGGCGTCGGGGCGGAGGTCCTCGGCGCTTTCCCGCACGGAGCCACTCGATTCCTCCATGGAGGAGTCGGGCTGGGACACGGAGGAGGACGAGTCACCCAGTTCTTTTCAGACTCGGTGCGTCCCCTCCGACTCGCCCGAGTCGGAGCCTCGGAGATGATCCCCCCGGAGGATACCCGGTTCTCCGATTTCGTGAGGGACATAGCCAAGGCTTTGGCCTTCCCCGCGGATCCATAGGAGGAGCCTCGAGCCGAAGAGCTCGAGGCCCTCCAGTATGACTCTCCCCCGAAGGAGGACTTTACTGTACCGGTTCCTCCGATGCTGGAGCAGCTGCTCTTCCGCATGTGGGAGAGCCCGGCCTCGACGCCGGTGTTAAGCAAGCGGGTCGATTCCATGTATCGAGTCCGCAAGAGCCCCGGGTTCCAGAAGGCACAACTACCGCACCATTCCATGGTGGTGGAATCGGCCATGCATCGACTTAAGAGTCAAAAGATGCACTCCTCGGTGCCTCCGGGTAAGGAGGCCCGGAACCTGAATGCCCTTGGTAGGAAGTGCTTCCAGGGCTCTATGCTTGCTTGTCGAGTCCAGACATACCAGCTATATATGGGCATGTATCTTCGAGACCTGGCAAAGGAAATTGCCGGGTTCTCTGCTGGTCTCTCCGAGGAACTTTTGCAGAGGTTCCAGGCCTTGTCCACTGGTATCCGAGAGTGCTCAAAGTTTATTTCTCGAGCAGCCTACGATGGCTTCGAAGCATCGGCTCGAGTAGCCGGAGCCGGCATCGGTGCTCGCCGTCAGGCTTGGCTTCAGTCATCCGACCTCGAGCCATGGGTGCAGGACAAGTTGGTCGATGTCCCCTGCAGAGGCGAAAACCTCTTTGGCAAGCCCATGGCTGAAAAGGCGGCAGAACTCGAGTCCGAGACTCGCACCAGAACTCGCCTATCCAGAAAGACCTCTACCCCTTCACAGAAGAGGAAGGGCTCGGGGAAAAAGCCCTTTTACCCGAGGAAGGTGTCTGCCTATAAACAACACCACCCACAATATCAAGCTTTAGCTGCTCCCCATCAGGGCCAGCAGACTAAGGGACAGGGTAATGGGTCCCGTAGGCAGAAGGCCCCCAAGTCCACTACACAGGCCCCTGCTCAGCAGGGTGGGGTTTTTTGACTATGCCAGCATAGCCTCTCCCCCTCCGTGGCCTTCGCTCAGCACGGGGGACCGGCTGACCCACTTTGCCCACAGGTGGTCAGCCATAACATCCGATTCCTGGGTGCTGCAGGTGGTTCAAAAGGGCTACCTCTTACATTTTCACCAGGTGCCTCCCCCCTACTTTCCAGGGGAGCCTCCAAGACCCCCTCTGCACAGGGACTTACTCCTTCAGGAGCTGCAAAGTCTGCTTCAGGAACAGGCTGTGGAGTCAGTGCCCCGACACCTGTGGGCTCATGGGTTTTATTCGAGGTACTTCCTGATACCAAAAAGAACAGGAGGCCTCAGACCCATCCTGGACTTACGCAACCTCAACAAGTTCCTGCAGCGGGAAAAGTTCAAGATGCTTACCCTTGGAATCCTACTGCCCAGCTCCAGCAGGGAGATTGGCTATGCTCCTTGGATCTAAAGGATGCTTATACTCACATCCTTATTCATCCGAACCACCGGCAATATCTAAGATTTGTGGTGGCATGGAATCATTATCAGTACCGCGTACTGCCCTTTGGCCTATCCTCTGCTCCCAGGGGTGTTCACGAAATGCCTGGCAGTGGTGGCAGCCTTCCTGAGGCTTCAAGGCCTCTTCGTCTTCCCCTACCTGGACGACTGGCTCATCCGGGCACAGTCTTCCCTAGAGGTCACTCAGGCCACTCAACGCACAGTGGCTCTGCTTCAGCACTTGTGCCTCGTCATAAACTTTGAAAAGTCCACTTTGCTCCCCTCTCAGGATCTCGAATTCATAGGAGCACGGCTGGACACTCTGCAGGCTCGTGCCTTCTTGCCTCTGGAACGGGCCAACAGGCTCATAGCTCTGGCCGGCAGGTTCCACACCGCGTCACCGGTCTCTGCCAGACAATTCCTGCAACTGCTCGGTCATATGGCCTCCATGGTCCATGTCACTCCGAATGCCCGTCTACATATGAGACCTGCTCAGTGGAGCCTTCACACTCAATGGCATCAGGCCACAGGGAGACTGACGGACTTAATACAGATCTCCGACCACCTGGTCTCCTCTCTGCAATGGTGGCTTCACCTGCCCAATCTGGTACTCGGCATGACCTTTCAGTCTCCTCCACCTTCCCAAGTGCTAACGACAGATGCCTCTCTCCTGGGATGGGGAGCGCATTGCCAGGGAGCATGCACTCAAGGCCTTTGGACACCTTGGGAGGCTGCTCAGCAGATAAACTTCCTGGAGCTGCGGGCGATCCGCCTAGCTCTGCGGACCTTCTCTCACCTCACTTCTCGTCGGTCTGTACTGATACAGACGGACAATCAGGTTGCCATGTTCTACGTGAACAAACAGGGGGGCACGGGCACGGGCTCCGTCCTCCTATGTCAGGAGGCTCGGAGACTGTGCTCTTGGGCAGTCGACCACGACATCCTCCTCAAGGCTGTTTAACTGCCCGGGCAGGAAAATTGCCTGGCTGACAAACTGAGCCGGATTCTGCAGCCACACGAATGGAGGTTGAACCCCGTGGTTGTCCAGCAGATCTTCCGCCGGTGGGGCTCCCCCACTGTGGATCTCTTTGCCAGTCCTCTGAACCGGCAACTTCCCAGGTTCTGCTCCCGGCACCCGCATCCTCTCAGAGTAGCGCCGGATGCTTTCCTCATCGCGTGGTCCACGGGCCTACTGTATGCCTTCCCTCCCACGCCACTTGTGTCCCGGACGCTGTTCAAAGTTGTCCAGGACAGGGCCTCCGTGATCCTGGTAGCGCCTAGGTGGCCGAGGCAACCCTGGTTCCCTCTACTCCTACAACTAGCGGTGGACACCCCTCTTCCTCTGGGGTTTCAGCCCGATCTCCTATCCCAGGATCAGGGTACTCTCTTGCACCCCAACCTCCGGGCTCTTCATCTGATGGCCTGGCTGCTGAAAGGGTAGTCTTAGCTCCGCTCTTACTTCCTCCGGAGGTGGAAGCTGTCGTCCTGGCGTCTCGGCGACCTTCCACCCGGAAATCTTACGCCCTTAAATGGCATCGCTTCTCGGTCTGGTGTTCTCAGCGCTCTGAGGATCCCTTTGCCTGCCTAGTATCGGTGGTACTGCAATACTTGCTTCACCTCTCCGATCTAGGCCTCAAATCCAACTCTGTCAGAGTCCACCTCAGTGCTCTCTCTGCACATCATTCGCCGGTGGAGGGCTAGCCTCTTTCCTCGCACCCCTTGGTGGCGCGTTTTCTCAGAGGCCTTCTTCTGCTTAAACCTCCGTTGCGCCCTCCAGCTCCTGACTGGGATCTCAATGTGGTCTTGCAAAGGCTTACCTGTCCGCCTTTTGAACCCATGGCTACCTGCCCTCTTCGTTTCCTCTCCTGGAAAACTCTCTTTTTGGTAGCCCTTACCTCCGCTAGGCGCGTTAGTGAACTACAGGCCCTAGTGTCGGAGCCCCCATACACTAGGTTCTACAAGAATAGGGTAGTCTTACGGACTCACCCTAAGTTTCTTCCAAAGGTGGTCTCCCCTTTTCACATCAGTCAAGAGGTGGTTCTTCCGACCTTCTTTCCCAGGCCGCATACCAGCCGAGCTGAAACTGTTCTGCATACCCTGGACTGTAGAAGAGCCTTATCCTTCTACCTTGACCGTACGCGAGAGCATAGAAAAGCTGTCCAGCTTTTCGTATCTTTTGACCCCAATCGGTTGGGGGTACCTGTCTCTAAGCGTACTTTGTCCATCTGGGTAGCTGACTGTATCGCCTGGGCTTATGGGGCAGCCGGCCTCTCCTTAGAGAGTCGAGTCACGGCTCACCGTGTCAGGGCGAAGGCTGCGTCAGTGGCTCATCTCCGCCCTGTTCCGTTGGCAGACATCTGCCGGGCCGCTACTTGGTCTTCCAGCCAGACCTTTGCGGCCCATTACTGCCTGGAGAGGGAGTCCCGCAGGGACAGTGCTTTCGGACAGGCAGTCCTCCACAATCTCTTTGAGGTCTAGGCAACTCCTACCCTCCGGCCCTGGTGTTGGGCTACCGGCCGGATTCGTATTCAGAGGAGATTCCTTCCTTCTGTACTGCTGAGCTAGAGGGAGCTCATTTTTCGGTTTGAGGTCTCCGGTAGCCTTAAGCTTGGGAGTCCCATAAGTGAGGACTGACTTCCTGCTTGGTCCTGGAGAAAGAGTAGTTACTCACCTGTAACAGGTGTTCTCCAGAAGCAGCAGGAATCAGTCCTCACTACCCTCCCTCCTCCCCTTGGAGTTGCAGTCATTCTTATATGTTTTGCTAACTTTTTTGCTGTCTTTTCGCTATGTCATCAGACTGAGCAACATGGCACCCTTGGGCGGGAAGGGGACCGCGCATGCGCACTGCAATTCCCAAAGGCTTTCTTTGAAAGCTGGGGAAAATTGCTCCGCGAGGGCTCCGTCGGCGCCGACGTCACCCATAAGTGAGGACTGATTCCTGCTGCTCCTGGAGAACACCTGTTACAGGTGAGTAACTACTCTGTCTCTGCCATACATTTCCTGAGGCTTTTGGGCCACATGACATCCACGGTCCATGTAACTTCAAATGCTCGTCTGCATATGCGGCCTGCTCAATGGTGCCTCAGAGCTCAGGGGATACAGGCCACAGGAGACTTAAGAGACAGAGTAAGAGTGTCCAAACTTCTAGCAGCCTCCCTGCAGTGGTGGCGGCATCTCCCGAACCTGATCAAAGGGGTGCCTTTCCAGGCACCACCACACACAGGTGCTGGCGACCGATGCTTCTCTTCAAGTTTGGGGTGCACATTGCCAGGGGGCATGCACTCAGGGCCTCTGGTCCCCTTGGGAGGCCACACAGCAGATCAATCTGTTGGAGTTGTGAGCTATTTGATTAGCTCTACAAACTTTCTCTCATGTCCTCTCTCACCAGTCTGTCTTGATTCAGACAGGCAACCAAGTAGCAATGTTCTATGTGAACAAACAAGGAGGCACAGGATCCAGGCTTCTGTGTCAGGAAGCACAGGCCCTGTGCGCCTTTGCAGTCAAGCACGGCATGTTCCTTATCGTTCCTCCAGTTTAGTCCTTCACCTCTGGGTTGTGCACCTCTTCCTACAGCTTGGAGATTGGACATGTCAAAGTCGTGACATCACTGGATATAGCCTGCTGGTATCTCCCATCAGCCTCCAGTGTGTCCATTCTCCATGCAGCAGGAGGGCATAGTGAGCCTAGCTCCTGGGCTCACTTGGGGGGAACAGATAAGGAGCATTTAGTGTGACAAATTCTATTCAGATTTTACTTTTGATTTTTACCTTTAATTTACTTTTAATTTTACTTTTAATTCAGTTACCTTTGGTTAATTGGCAATCAGGGATTAATTCCCTTTAGTTAGGAGCAAATTTCCTTATTTACAGTAATTTTAAATTTGAACCTGGCTCTTTAAATTAGTAGCAGCTCTCGCCTTCCCTCCTTCTCAATTATTTTCACTTGCTACAGGCATTTGCCAGTGCAGATCTCTCTCCCTTGACTGTACGGGAGAGAGCTCTGGGACCCGTACAGCCACAATGAAGCTGTGTGAGATGGAGCCTCTCCATTGCTGCGGGATTTTAATTTTACTCTGTGGAACCGGCTGAGCGATCCTTGCCGTGGCTGCCAAGCGCATCAGCGCGGCTTGAGGATCAGAGGAATTCAAAGAGGTAGGAGCAGGCTGTGTGGCTTTCTGCCCTGCAGGAAAGGCCTTCGGGCTCTGTCGGTCTGCTGAGGCCTCCTTTTTGCAGCGGCTGTTCTTGGCGCCAAACTTCATTGCGAAGGGGCGGCCATTTTCTCTCTAGGTATTTGGACTGCATGGCGAGAGTTGCAGGGAGCTGCCTGTGTGAGGAAAACAGGCAGAATAGCTAGATTTTTGGGCCTAGTGTTTGTTTCTTTTGTTTGTAGGTTTTTTGAGTCTCGGGGGGGTTCCTCAGCCTTAACGGGGGGCTGTTGTCAATCCTCTTTATCTTTAAGTTTATTTTTAGTTTTATAGGACAGCAGTTTTGGCATTGCTGTCTGATACCACATGTTCTTTCCCTCCTAATCATGTCTCTGAGGAGCATCTGTTAAGTCCCAGGATTTTAGGCAAATTGCCAGCTTTTAGGTTCAAGAGCAGAGTCCTAACTTGTAGTTGGAAGGAGGGACAGCCTGGAAGTGTTCTTTTATGTATTCTATAGTGAAAGTTGCCCAAAATTCACAGGGACAGGTTTAGGAAACTTTAGGATATAAAAAAATTGACTGACAGTTAAACTGTCAACCAAGAAGTGCCTGTGCTACGGTCTATGGCCACCAGAGGGCAGCTGGTACACTCAATAGTGCCTTTCTATGACTGTGTGTATGCAGCCATTATCAAATTGATCATTCTCTGCAAGTCAGGGAAGAATTAACCACAGAGCCACCTCATGGGCTCTCAGGGGTTAGTGACTAAACAAGCAGCTGTAATGTACTGTTCTGCAAATCAAGATTATATGACCAAGATTTAAAGCTCTTAACTTCTGTATCGTTTGTCGGGCTCTGGTGCCCTAAAGGCCACCGGATGGTAGCGCTGCTCATGATTCACATAATAGTATTCAGTGCCCCCATCCCTGGGGGAGGGTGGTAAAATACAAAATCGTATTACTCATCAGGTTCACACAGGCAGCAACCTCTAAGACCTCCATTTGCAAGGTTGTCGGTGTATTCCACTGCTATTTCTCTGACTGCAGGAAGGCCGGGGGGTGCCTTTGTGTTTCATAGCTCCACTTAGCATGCCCTTCCCAGGAAATTCTCATCTATTTCTAGAGCAGGGGTTTATTTAATTTCATTTCTCTGGTTGTGGTTAATGCACAGCGTTAGGGGCTGTGCTTGAAAGCTTGGGTCCCACGGACTTCGGTGGGATTTCAAAAAGAAAAAGAAACTCTTTTTAGTGAGAGATAGCCTTGTTAATTTTTAGCTAACACTGTTGATTTATTCGTTGGCCTTTTGCATCCTGAACCCCAAGGTTGGGACACTGTTTGCCTCCAGGGGTTCTACTTTCTATTTTGCTCTTCAGCTCCCTGGCAGACGCAGCAGGCTGACAGGGGGTGCGCAACGCGTCCTGTAATGCTGAATCCCTCAGGATAAGGGGGGAAGGAAAACTGGGTGCAGCGGGGGCTGGTAGCTTCTTGCAAAGCTATAGGAGCAGTTCGGGTAATTTTAGCTGATCTGCTTTGATTTCATTGGAGTTGGCGGAAACTTGGTTTTTGGAGTCCTATACTTTAAAAAAAAAAAAAAAAAAGGAAAAGGGGCATAGCTATATTGATTTACAAGAATCTCCTTCCACTATCCATAGAAGGTCCTATAAAGCGTTAAAGTCGGTTTATATGGCAGGGTAATATTTTGGCTTAGCTGCTGTGATCTAGCGCTATGATCCGCTGTAAACATATTCAAGTCAAAAGGAATTATGGTGATAACTCTCTTGGACAGTTGTAACAGGTGCTTGGGTGAGCGCCATGGCCAGTCCACAGATGTGGAATGCTCTGCCATAAGCATTATGTCATGAGAGGGGTTTTATAGTTGTGTGGTTTCTTAATGGAAAATATTCCCGTTTAGTTTGGCTTTGCCCAAATTATAAGATTTTATGGTAGATTTGTAATGTCTTAATTTTGGCTGTATGTGGTATAATTTTAAATATGGAAAAGGCAGCTCAGCGGAGAGAGGTTGCAAAATAGAACTCTGGCCTTTGAAGCTATCTATGCTCCCATTCCATTTATCAGAGGTTCTCCAGTACGGAGAGTCTCTGCTAGTGTTAAGCGAATGCCTTAATGGGGGCCAGAAGCACGCAGCCAGGCTAGTTCTCTAGCAGCAGCTCAGATTCTAGTAGGCATACATCATATGCTGGGCTTACAAGATGGCTTCCGCGCTGATCGGCATCGGCCAAGATGGCTGCCGGTTTAGATTGTGAATGTGGAATCAGCCTGGATGAGGGACCTTGCATTCTCTGGAAAATGCCCTGCATACACTGAATCATTTCAATTCGATCAGCTACTGGCAGGACACAAGGCACTCTCGCATGCTTTTTTGCTTCAGTGGTCTAAAAGTGGAGTCTTTACCAGGTGGTATAATGGGAACTTGTCTGCAGTTTCTCGGCTTCTTCATTGCTGACTCAATTGCCACTGCGGAATGAGAAAGCTGTACTTCCTAACACCAGGTGCTAGTTGAACTTAAAATATAAAGACCATCTTTTTGCAGTCAGACGGAATGGTGCGTTACTCTAGCAGGAAGGCCATGGATTAGTACGCCTGTGTTTGGGAATTCTTTCTACTTCATATTGTTGGCATGGAAAGAGCGTCTCTTAACATATGCTGAAGGAATTTTTGGTTAAGAGATGTCTTTGTAAAAAAAAAAAATTAAAAAAAAGTATTCAGCTGTCCTGAATTCGCCTGTTCTTGATTGACATTTTGAGGCTAAGCAGGGGCAGGCCTGGGTACTACGTGGGTGGGTGTCCATCTTGCACTACCAGGGGGTGTGGACTCACTGTATGGAAGAGAGCCCTAGCAATCTTCTTTAGCGCAAGATAGAAACATAGAAACATGACGACAGAAAAAGACCACATGGCCTATCTAGTCTGTCCTTCCATAACAACAACTACAACAGTCCTTCCATAACAACAGTCCTTCCATAACAACAGTTATGGACGGACTGTTGTTGTTATGGACGGACTGTTGTTGTTATGGACGGACTGTTGTTGTTATGGAAGGACTGTTATGGAAGGACAACAGTCCTTCCATAACAACAACAACTACAATAGGAAAGTAGATGGTTCACTGAAGCGATCGTTGGGGTAATGCTCTGTCCTTACAAGCTCCCATTTGTAGAGCCTGGGGAGGCGAGAGCATGGTTCAAGTGGTCGCAGTGTTTACGGCAGTCTACTCGCCTGGAACAGGAAAGGATCAGGGAGTTGAATCTACTAGAGCCTGATTTGCTTTATGTGCCAAATGTGCATTATGGCTTAATTTGAGTGCTAGCTAATATTATTGACTTCCTTGCGGTTCACCCGGAGGCCTCTCTGGTGGAGGAATGGGGCGACTGATGGTTCGTCCAAGTCGAGGCTCAGTAAGCTCCCAGTTAAGTCTTTGTCTTGTCCTTTCCCCGTGGGCTCTCATAGGTCAACTAGTTGGCGTATCGAGGCTTTCGGGGAAAGGTACTCTTGGTAGCGCCCGGTTGGACGAGACGGCCGTACTAGGCTGATCTCATTCGCCTACTCGACAGGCTTTTCCTAGAAGTTGCCGGTATCGGACGTTCTGCTGCGGCTAGGTCCACGACGAATGTCTCAGGTGGATCGGTGCCCGCCTACGGTTTGGCCTTTGAATGGGTGGGGCTGAAGAAGTGTTATTCTGCGGCAGTCTTCGCCACCTTGTTGAGAGCAAGATGGTTGTGGTCTTGGGCAAGCCACTTAACCCTCCATAGCCCATGTTCCCTGTAAAATAGTTATCTCCAAGTTATAATGCCCTGTTCAATGTAATTTCAGTTTGTTCAATGTAAACCGCACTGATGCAGAATAGCGCGGTATATAAGAGAATGTAAATAAATAAATAAAGGAGGCAGGCTGCTTCTGGTACATAGGTCCGTGCTTAGTGCCTTTTTGAAGGCTGCTGTTCACGGCGGCAAGTCCGGGCGACAAAGGTGTCTGTATCCTTGGTCTGAGTTCTCTGCAGGACGGTGTCTGAAGGAACTAGCGGCCAGTTCCTTAGAGGGTCTAGCGGGCGACTGTTTCCGGCTGTAGAGGTTCTGTGGAGGGAATAGCGCTAGGTGTTTGGATCGATGTGTAGCGTTTCCTTAAGTTGGAACCCGACTGCGCTCCTCAAGGAGAGTTCGGGTGCTGCCGGGGGATCCCGATTGGGTCTTAGAGGTGTTAACTAAAGAGCCCTTTGATTCTTTACTCAAGGCGTCTGTAAAGGATTTGCTGTTATAGACAGTGGCTTTGATAGCTCTTTGTTCAGTGCGACGAGTTTCGGAGTTTCAGGCGTTGTCATGTAATGAGCCGTTTTCACCCTTTCTGGATAGAGGGTGGTGTTTGCAAGCAGTCCCTTCGTCCTTCCAAAAGGTGGTATCTGATTTTTCTCCTGAGCCTATTGGTTTCTATTTCAGTTCTCGGTTTTTCTGGAAGGGGAGGTTTTTATTCGTAGCTTACGCCGATAGGAAACATAAAATGCAGGGTGCGGCGTTCGTTTCTTTGTTTTTGTGTGTTGTTTGGAGGTCCCCGCAAAGGGGAAGCAGCAGCGAAGACGGCCATTTTGCACTGGGTTAAGGCGGTGGTTGCCTCAGCTTTCTGGTGGCGAGGTTGTATTATTCCGGGGGGCTTTCTGACTCTTGCTACCAGGGCACAAGCAGTTTCATGGGTGAATCACTGTGTCATTCCACCAGGTGGGATTGGTAGAGCAGCTTCCAGGTCATCTCTTCATTTCCTCAGTAACCACTACTGCCTAAATGTTTTGGCAGTAAAGGATGCCTGTTCCGGGTCGACGGTGTGGTGAGTTGGCTGGATAGGTCCCTCCGAATGATTACTGCTCTGTTACATCCCAGAGGTGGAGGACTAAACTGGAGAATGATAAGGAAATAGAAATTACACTTACCTGGTAATTGTCATTCCTTGAGTGACGACAGTTTAGTCCTCATTCCCGCCCAGGGGTGTGATTTCTTCAGAGTTTATTTTCAGGCGGAGTAGAGCATCAATCTCAAGGAGTAGACAGATCCTTTCAGTTTCTAGATCGCAGTGAGTATCTCTCTCTGTTGTTTCTTCCTTCTCTCTTATTTAAACGAAGGGATGGTATAGGAAACGTGTTTGCATAGGGGGGACGTGAATGTAAAGTTTAAAAAAAACTAAAAAGAAAAGAAAATATAAGACGGATACGGTTATAAAGATTCCTTAGGTTGAGGAATGGGGAGTTATTTAAAGTTATGGTATAGTTACTTATTTGTTGTTCCTTTGAGTTTGCTTTGTCAATAGTACACTGGAGGCTGATGGGAGATACCAGCAGACTAAATCCAGTGATGTCACGACTTTGACATGCCCAGTCTCCAAGCTGCAGGAAGAGGTGCACAACCCAGAGGTGGAGGACTAAACTGTCGTCACTCAAGGAACGACAATTACCAGGTAAGTGTAATTTCTATTTTCTCAAGGCAGTTTATCTACCTGGTCAAGAAAATTACCTGGCAGACAGGTTAAGCAGGATTCTACAGCCTCACGAATGGCATTTGAATCCCCTAGTGGTCCAGCAGATCTTCCTAAAATGGGGTCTTCCAACCATCGATCTCTTTGCCAGTCCACTGAACCGTCAGCTGCCCAGGTTCTGTTTCAGACAACTGCATCCTCTGCGAATAGCAGCAGATGCCTTCCTAATCTCTTGGTCTACTGACCTGCTCTATGCGTTTCCTCCAACGCCTCTAGTGGCCCGAACCCTATTCAAGGTTCTTCGGGACAGGGCCTCGCTGATCCTGGTAGCCCCCAGATGGCCGAGGCAACCGTGGTTTCCACTCCTTCTGCAATTGGCTGTGGACACTCCCCCTCCCTCTGGGGGTGCAACCCAATCTCCTGTCTCAGGATCAGTGATCTCTCCTGCACCCCAACCTCCAGTCCCTCCATTTGATGGCCTGTCTGCTGAAAGGGTAGTTCTAGCCCCCTTATGTCTACCTAGGGAAGTGGAGGAGGTGGTTTTGGCCTCTAGGAGACAATCCCCCCGGAAATCTTATGCCCTCAAGTGGCGTAGGTTCTCCACCTGGTGTGCTCAGCGCCAAGAGGATCCGTTTTCATGCCTGGTACCAGTATCTGCTTCACCTGTTGGACCTAGGCCTTAAATCCAACTCTGTTCGGGTCCACCTCAGTGCTCTGTTAGTGTACCACTCGCCGGTGGAGGGCCAGTCTCTGTCGGTCCACACCTTAGTAGCCCGCTTCCTCAGAGGCCTGCTTTTGCTCAAGCCTCAGATTCGTCCACCAGCCCCTGAGTGGGATTTGAATGTGGTCTTGCAACAACTTACTCGTCCACCGTTTGAGCTGATGGCTATCTGTCATTTATGCTTCCTTTCCTGGAAGGCATTGTTCTTGGTGGCTCTTACCTCGGCCAGGCGTGTGAGTGAACTACAGACTCTGGTTTGTGATAGACCGTACACACGGTTCTATAGGAACAGGGTGGTCTTACAGACTCATCCTAAGTTCCTTCCAAAGGTTGTCTCCTCCTTCCACCTCAATCAGGAGGTGGTTCTTCCGACCTTCTTTCCCAGGCCGCATGCCAGCTGGGCTGAAATGGTCTTGCATACCCTGGACTGTAGGAGGGTGTTGTCTTTCTATATTGATCGTACGCAGGGGCATCGAAAGGCTGTTCAGCTCTTCGTATCTTTTGACCCTAATAAGCTGGGGTTACCTGTCTCCAAGCATACCCTGTCCATTTGGGTAGCAGACTGTATCGCCTGGGCGTACAGGGCAGCCGGCCTCTCCTTGCAGGGTCGAGTCACGGCTCACCGTGTCAGGGCGAACTCTGCGTCAGTAGTTCATCTCCACTCTGTTTTGTTGGCAGATATCTGCCGGGCCGCTACTTGGTCTTCAAGCCTGACTTTTGCGGCCCATTACTGCCTCAAGAGGGAGTCCCGCAGGGACAGTGCTTTCGGACAAGAGGTACTCCATAATCTCTTTGAGGTTTAGGCAACTCCTACCCTCCAGCCCTTGTGTTGGGCTACCGTTCGGGGGCGTTCTCAGAGAAGATTCTTATCACGCATGCTGAGGCTCTAGAGGGAGCTTATTTTTCAGCTTTGGGTTCTCGGTAGCCTAGAGCTGGGGAGTCCCATATGTGAGGACTGACTTCCTGCTTGGTCCTGGAGAAAGAGTAGTTACTCACCTGTAACAGGTGTTCTCCAGGAGCAGCAGGAATCAATCCTCACGACCCTCCCTCCTCCCCTTGGAGTTGCAGTCATATATATATTTAATTTTGTTTTTTGCTGTCTTTTAGCTATGTCATCAGACTGAGCAAGATGGCACCCTTGGGCGGGAAGGGGACCGCGCATGCGTGCTGCATTCCCAAAGGCTTTCTTTGAAAGCTGGGTAAATGCTTCGCTTGGGGGCTCTGTCGGCGCCGACGTCACCCAGATGTGAGGACTGATTCCTGCTGCTCCTACACCTGTTACATCTGTGAGTAACTACTCTAACTGTACAAAGTGATGCTACGACTGCAAATGGCATCTGCTTTTGCTCAAGGCATGCCAGGAGCCGGCACGCATGCTTGTTTCTACAGGGGGAAAAAATTTACAAAGCTAGAGCCAATCGGACCTTACTTTAAAAATAACCCTCGTACATTCAGGTACTTAGGTATTTCTCTGTCCCCAGAGGGCTTACAATCTATTTGTACCTGAGGCAGTGGAGGGTTATGTGGCTTGCCCAAGGCAGTAAGGAGTGTCGATGGGATTCAAACCCTGGTCCTTCCAGTTGGATTCAAACCCTGGTCCTTCCGTATCCAGGCTGCTGCCCTAACCACTAGGCTACACCTCCACATAAAAAGTTCTACAGCACAACTGTAGAGGTAGTCTAACACAAATTGTTTAGGCGAAGGGGAGGGGAGATATTTTAGATAGTTCAACTGTGATTCAGTTAATCTGAACCACTTGAAGTATTTTGGTTTGTGCTTGGGCTAATTAATACAACTGTGCTTAATTTTACATATGTCTAGCCAGCTATTGTAAAAGCTGATTTTTAACGCCCTTTACAGAATGAATAGTGTGTGGCGGGGGAAAGGTTAGGTTTGTTGGGCACAGTAGGATGATAGGTTAAGTGGAAAAGTGGGACCTTCTTGACATGTTGGGGGTTGCAGGTTGGTAATTGGGTTTGGGATACAGTGAGGGTACATTAATGTGTTTAGGGGTTGATATGGAACAATGTTTTTGGGGAATTAGTGGTTTGGATTGGGCAGGGGGGTGGGGCTCAGTAACTTGGGAGGTCAGAGTGGGATGTTAATGACACTCTAATCTTTGGTTTAGGGATCCTGGACTGGACTAAAGATCCTCCAGTTTTTAAAATTTAAAAACAGTAGTAAAGTTCACTTTTTAATGTTGCTACCATTTTTAATGTGTGCTATATACAGTGCTGTGTATGCCTTGTAGCACTGTACAAATGAGAAGTAGTAGTAAACTTAGCAGACTTTTATTTGCCATTTATTTTTTGTTTAAGCCAATCACATTAGTTGCAAATCCAAAGCAAGGTACATTAAACCTTAAAAGATTGATATCGAATGCACAATTCAATAACACAAATGCTAAGGTTCACTAATCATATCTTTGTGCACTGTATAAAATTCCTGCCTTTAGCGCTTAGCTTACCACTTTAAATTCTATCTTCTCTTCCCGCATTATGATCCCCCTACTCTGCCCACCCCTCCCCATAATTAACCACCTCAAACTTTTGTGTGTTATTTTAAAGACACCTTGTAACAGTGAACAGTTATCCCACGTCTTCTGGAATTTCTCAAAGTGTTCATTGTGTATAGTTGGAAGCTCTTACATCAAATAAAGTTTCCTCAACTTTTCTTTCCACTGCTTTGTACTTTCAGCCTTGACTTGCTTTCAGGACACAGCTATTACCATATGAGCTGCTGATAGGCAATGTATAATGATTGTCCTATCCCTCACATCCCATTCTCCAGGGAGAATTCCTAATAAGTACCTCTTTGGGGCTGCTTTCAGTTCTAGCCCTTTACAGTCTAAGTACTATTAGAGCGCACATTTTTACTTTAGTTTTGGTGCACATTTTTCCTTTGCCTTTATTTTTAATGCCAGATGCATTAGCATATTAGCTTATTTTATTGAACATTAACTAAACTTTTTAATGCCTGAGTGAAGTAAAATGCACATATTTTTACTTTTGTTTTAATAGATCAGTACCATATTGAATACAAGTTTCTTACAATAAGCAGTAATATTCTTGAGGAACTGGTTCATATCCTATATTTCAATGAAAGCTTGTACCCATGAAAACAATTTTGATACAGGAGTGTGATGTGACAAGTTTTGTATATGTTATGAATTTCTGTACCTAGTATTATGCAAAAAAACAACTTGTATGATGCAATTTGTTAGGAGAGACTTTTTAAAATGTTGTTCATCTTTTCTGAAGGTACAGCTTCATTAAATATTCTAATGTGTGTTTTTTTTCTATTGCTTAATATCTTTATTTTTGAGTCCCCCTGGTGGTTGGGTCTTTCATGCTTCTTGGTTTGGGACTTAATGCACTGTGTTGATCATAAAAAATAACTTTCATGGAAAATGGAATTTCACTTGGTGATTTGGCATCTCTTTTCTGTGGGTGCTTCCACTGTTTAGCCATTTGCTCTTGGATGCACAAGTTTTAGCATAAAGTTTGATCCAGGTTAAAAAACTAGTTGAAAAATAACTTCATATCTATGTATGAGACTTGCCATGTATTTAAATGGCTTCAGCCAAGACTTAAAATAATGAATGGTTGTAAGTGGGGAGGATATAAAAATAAAGTTTAACAAGGACATATGTTTAAAAAATGTAATTTAAAGTGGCACATAAATTCTGCCAAACTGGTTGAAGGTGGATTACATAATATAAAAAGAGAAAGCTGTGTTTTGTGTACTAGAGAGCAAATATGTGCAGTGTTAATTCAAAGCACTAAGTTGTAAGTCTTCATATGACTCTTTTCATGGTAGGTAAAATGGAAGCTTGAAAATCACTAATATTTCTTGTGCAGCAGCAGTTTTCATGCTTTTGCTGCTGTACTGCTTCTGTAAATAGATGTTAATCATTGCGGTATCGGCATGGCATAGACCTGAAACTTTCAACATTTCAAAGCGATTCAAGCTAAAAATCACAGTACATTTATTCAGGTTTCATTACTAGAGAGTCCAGTTCAGGCTGTGTGCCTGGAAATGTGCACCAATACAGAAGTGCTGATCTCAGAGAGGAAACAGACTTGTGCACTGAGCAACACTTCATCCAAATTGTTTGACTAATTAAAAACAATGACAATCCTATTGGTAGAGTACATTTTTCAGAACATTCTTTATAGTCAACATCATAAACACTCAAGGGTTCATTTGCTAATAGTTTTGTATTTAGCTATTGCTTTAACATGCATTATTTAGCATAGGGCCCATTTTTACGCAGTGAGCTCTGCAGTAAATAATGTATCTTCACCAGGACCAAGCAGGAAGTCGGTCCTCACATATGGGTGACATCGACGTTGATGGAGCCCTTGCGGAGCATTTCCCCAGCTTTCCATGAAAGTCTTTGGGAATGCAGGCAGGCATGCATGCGCGGTCCCCTTCCCGCCTAAATGGTGCCATCTTACTCAGTCTCTCTTTTTCCATGTAGCCCGTTGGACGTGTGTCCTAGTCCTCCCGGAAAATAGTTTGATTTTTTTGCGGTTCCTTCGCTATTTTTTCTCCGATTCGACGCCAGTACCCCTTCCCGCTGGGTTCGGTACACCGGTATCGAGCCCGTTCTTTTTTCGGTTTTTGCCCTTCGTGGCTGGCGTTCGCGCCCTTTTTTCTTTTTCCCTGGAAGGCCGGTCCTTTGATCTCACGGGGGCTCTTTTTTCCCCGATGGCTTCCAGTGGTTTCAAGAAGTGTGATTGGTGTAAGAAACTAATGTCTCTCACCGACACACACGACTGCTGCCTTCGGTGCCTCGGTCCTGACCATGATCCTAAGATCTGTGGACCCTGTGGCAAAATGTCCACCAAGGCGCTTCGAAGTCGTCGGCACCAAAAGGAAAGGCTTTTCTCCGACTCAGCCTCTGGGCTCCTCGGACAGGGGGTCCCCTGACCGGGAACGAAAGAGGAAGAAGCGGCTCGTGAGGGCAGCGTCGGAGGAGGTCCCTGGCTCCTCGAGGGCTAGGTCTTGGACCCCTGACCGCCGTCCCGGGCCCGTGGAACAGGAGAAGCCGCCAAAAGTACCTCGCGTGGAGCCGGAGTCTGCTGGACATGTAAGGCCTGTAGTCCTCGTGGACTCTCCTCCCAGAGAGCCGACGTCTGGCCCAGTGCCACCGGGGCCCGAGTCGGCTGCTGAGTCTCCTGAGCTGGGTCTCAAGGCTGACAGCCTTGGAGTGCAGATTGTCTGCCTTCATGGATCAGCAGCGGGTGCTGATGGCCAGCCTGACTGGCGGATCTGCCCTGACCACCGGGACATCGACGTCTAAGTCCACCCTGGAGACCGAGCCGATACTCGAGACCATAAAGGCTCGAGGTCGACCTCGGTCGCGGTCTCCCTCGACCCCCCCCCCCCCCGCTTGGGACCGAGGGCGTCGACGCCGGTGCCTTCGGCGTCGGGGCAGGTGCTGCCGGGCCCCGCGCTGTCTGAGCCAGATTCCTCATCGGACGAGTCCGCCTGGGAGACGGAGGACGAGGAGTCCCCCGATACCTTCCGGACTCGGTGCGTCCCGTCGGACTCACCGCAGTCTGAGCCCCGGAGTAGATCCCCTCCGGAGGATACCCAGTTCTCGGCGTTCGTTCAGGATATGGCCACTGTGTTGGCTATCCCTGCGGACCCTCCAGTATGACTCTCCTCCGAAGGAGGCCTTTACTGTACCGGTTCCTCCGATGTTGGAGCGGCGCCTCTTCTGGATGTGAGAGGCACCGGCCTCGGCGCCGGTTCTGAGCAAGCGGGTCGATTCCATTTATCGACTCCGGAAGAGCCCTGGTTTTCAGAAAGCGCAGCTACCACACCATTCCATGGTTGTGGAATCGGCCATGCATCGTCTGAAAAGTCAGAAGATGCACTCCGCGGTGCCCCCTGGCAGGGAGGCTCGGAACCTGGATGGTTTTGGTAGAAAGTGCTTCCAGGGCTCGATGCTTGCTTGCCGTGTCCAGTCTTACCAGCTGTACATGGGCATGTACTTGCGAGGCCTGGCAAATGAGCTTGCCGGGTACTCTGCTGGTCTCTCCAGGGAACCCTTGCAGAGGTTCAAGTCTTTGTCCTCGGGAATACGGGAATGCTCTAAGTTTATGTCCCGCGCTGCCTACGATGGCTTCAAGGCTTCGGCTCGTGTTGCGGCAGCCGGCATCGCGGCTCGACACCAGGCGTGGCTGCAGTCATCGGACCTCGAGCCTTGGGACCCGAGAAAGGGCACTGCCTACAAACAGTTCCCACATTACCAGGCCTCCCTGGCTCCCCCACAGGGTCAGCAGGCCAAGGGGCAGGGGAAAGGGCCCCGTAGGCAGAGAGCCCCCAAGCCTCCGGCTCCTGCTCCCACTCAGCAGGGTGGGGTTTTTTGACTCCTTAGGCATAGCCTCTCCGTCCCTGCTCTCCCAACCCTGCATAGGAGTTCAACTTACCCTGTTTGCCCACAGGTGGCCACTCATCACTGGGGACAGTTGGGTTTTAAGCATAGTCCACAAGGGCTATATGCTTCACTTCCAGCAGTTGCCCCCTCCATACTTCCCAGGGGAGCCTCCAAGACCTCCCCTCCACACAGATCTTCTCCTTCAGGAGCTTCAAGGTCTGTTGCGAGACAAGGCGGTGGAGCCTGTGCCTCCCCACCTCCAAGGTCAGGGGTTGTACTCCAGGTAATTCCTTGTGCCAAAAAGAACCGGTAGACTCAAGCCTATTCTCAACCTCAGAAATCTCAACAAGTTCCTCGAGAAAGAAAAGTTCAAGATGCTTACTCTTGGAACACTTCTGCCCTACCTCCAGCAGGGAGATTGGCTATGCTCCTTAGATCTAAAGGATGCGTACACTCACATCCTCATTCATCCAGACTGCAGACAGTACCTCAGGTTCATTGTGGGAGGAAACCATTATCAGTACGGGGTGTGCTGCCTTTCGGCCTCACCTCCGCCCCCAGGGTCTTTACAAAATGCCTAGCAGTGGTGGCGGCCTACCTGCGAAATCAGGGTATCTTTGTCTTCTCCTATCTGGACAACTGGCTCATCAGGGGTCAGACGTGCCAGGAGGCCAGGCAAGCCACCCTCCGAACTATCTCTCTTCTTCAACACCTGGGGTTTGTCATAAACTTCGCAAAGTCCACTTTGCTCCCCTCCCAGAACTTTGAGTTCATAGGGGCAAGGCTAGACTCTCTACTGGCAAAGGCTTTCTTGCCAGTAGACAGGGCCCAAAGACTAATAGACTTGACAAACCAGTTTTTCCACTGGCCACTGGTTTCCACCAGACTCTGCCTGCGACTTCTGGGCCACATGGCTTCCACAGTACATGTGACTCCCAATGCCCGGCTCCATCTGCGGCCTGCACAATGGTGCCTCAGGTCTCAGTGGACTCAAGCCACTGGGAGCCTCAGAGACAGAGTACGAGTCTCCAGACCATTCCTGGACGCCCTACGTTGGTGGCTGCACACCCCCAATCTACTGCAGGGGGTGCCTTTTCAGAGTCCTGCCTTCACAGTGGTGTTAACCACAGATGCCTCCCTGCAGGGCTGGGGAACACATTGTCTGGACAAGTGCACCCAAGGCCTCTGGACTTCTTGGGAAGCCTCACAACAGATCAATCTGCTGGAGCTTCGAGCTATTCGCTTAGCCCTAAAGACTTTCTCACAGACCCTGGTTCGTCAATCTGTCCTGATACAAACAGACAACCAAGTGGCCATGTTTTATGTGAACAAGCAGGGCGGCACTGGGTCCAGGCTCCTTTGTCAGGAGGCACAGGACCTTTGCCTGTTTGCTCTCAAGCATCACATGTTTCTCAGGGCTGTTTATCTACCAGGCCAGGAAAACTACCTGGCAGACAGGTTGAGCAGGATTCTGCAGCCCCACGCATGGCAGCTCCATCCTTTGGTGGTTCAGAAAATCTTTCTGAGATGGGGACTTCTATCCATAGATCTGTTTGCCAGTCCTCTGAACAAACAGCTGCCAAGGTTCTGCTCCAGACTACCGCATCCTCTAAGGATAGCAGCAGATGCTTTTCTGATTTCCTGGTCCCAGGGCCTCCTGTATGCGTTTCCTCCCACGCTTCTGGTGGCCCGAACCTTGTTCAAGATTCTCCAGGACAAGGCCTCGGTCCTGCTGGTAGCCCCCAGATGGCCGAGGCAGCCTTGGTTCCCACTTCTGCTTCAACTGGCAGTGGATACCCCACTGCCTCTGGGGTTGCAGCCCGACCTTCTCTCCCAGGATCAAGGGTCCCTGCTGCACCCAAATTTCAAATCTCTCAATTTGATGGCATGGAGGCTGCAAGGGTAGTTTTAGCTCCCTGGAACCTTCCTCAGGAAGTTGATGAGGTCGTCCTAGCCTCTAGGAAGCAGTCCACTAGGAAAACCTATGCCCTGAAAAGGAAGAGGTTTTCTCTGTGGTGTTAGCTACGCACTGAAGATTCCTTCTCCTGTGCTGTACCAGTGGTACTTCAGTACCTGCTGCATTTATCCAATCAGGGCCTTAAGTCCAATTCTGTTCGGGTCCACCTCTCAGCTCTAGCAGCTCACCACTCACTGGTGGAGGGGCACTCTGTCGGTTCACCCCTTGGTGTCCCGGTTCCTCAGGGGCTTGCTTCTGCTCAAGCCTCCTATCCGTCCTCCACCTCCTGAGTGGGAGCTGAATGTGGTCTTGCAGCTGCTGATTCATCCACCTTTTGAGCCGATGGCTACTTGTCCTCTCCGCTTCCTGTCCTGGAAGACACTCTTCCTGGTAGCCCTAACCTCGGTCAGGCGAGTCAGTGAGCTTCAGACCCTGGTCTGTGACAGGCCTTATACTCTCTTCTATAGGAACAGGGTAGTCCTTAGGACTCACCCTAAATTCCTTCCTAAGTTTGTCTCCTCTTTCCACCTCAACCAGGAGGTGGTTCTTCCGACATTCTTCCCTAGGCCTCATGCAAGCCAGGCTGAAGCAGTTCTGCATACCCTGGACTGTAGAAGGGCCTTGTCCTTCTACCTTGACCGTATGCAGGGTCTCAGCTCTTCCTATCCTTTGACCCTAATACTTTGGGGTTAGCTGTGTCCAAGTGTACCTTGTCCATCTGGGTGGCCGACTGTATCACCTGGGCTTACAGGGTGGCTGACCTTCCTTTGCAGGGTCGGGTCATGGCCCATCGTGTCAGGGCAATGGCTGCCTCAGTAGCTCATCTCCGCTCTGTACCGTTGGCAGACATCTGCAGGGCTGTAACTTGGTCCTCAAGCCAGACATTTGCGGCCCACTACTGTCTGGAAAGGGAGTCCCGTAGGGACAGTGCTTTTGGCCATGCAGTACTCCAGAATCTCTTCGAGGTTTAGGCAACTCCTGCCCTCCAGCCCTCTGTTGGGCTACCGGTGGAGGTTCTTTCAGTGCAAAGCCTTTCTTTGTTGCTGGGATTAGAGGGAGTTCTCTTGTTCAGCCTGGGTTCCTGGTAGCCCAGAGCTAGGGAGTCACCCATATGTGAGGACTGACTTCCTGCTTGGTCCTGGAGAAAGAGTAGTTACTCACCTGTAACAGGTGTTCTCCAGGAGCAGCAGGAATCAGTCCTCACAACCCTCCCTCCTCCCCTGGGAGTTGCAGTTGTATATAGTTCATTTTGTTTTTGTGTGCTGTTTTTTAGCTATGTCATTGGACTGAGCAAGATGGCACCTTTTAGGCGGGAAGGGGACTGCGCATGCGTGCCTGCATTCCCAAAGGCTTTCTTGGAAAGCTGGGGAAATGCTCCGCAAGGGCTCCATCGACATCGATGTCACCCATATGTGAGGACTGATTCCTGCTGCTCCTGGAGAACACCTGTTACAGGTGAGTAACTACTCTTTAACTATCAGTAAATGATGCCCCCTTAGTGTAAGTACTTAAAGCTGCTTTCGGAAAGAGCATGTGCTTTCCCTTAAGACTACTGCAAAAAAATATTTCCAGATATGGGTCAGAGTTTCTGTGTTTACATGCAAGCTGTGAAAATGCTAGCTTATTTATTTATTTATCAATGATGAAGTACATACCCACTGAAGCCTAAAATGCAATGGATAAAATGTAGAACGTCTGCATGAATTGGTTTGAGCTAATTTAGGCCTGTAATTTGCTTTGGCATTCAACTAGTACATGCCTACCCATGACACTTATTAAAGACAGAGATTCACTTTTGAAACACACAAGGAAGCTTTCATGCAAAAGAAAAGAGCATTCTGTGGGATTAATGTCTTAGAGAATGTTGAAAATCCTAAAAGGGATATGTCTTGTTTAAGCTGCATAACCCACAGTTATCACATTTTGATGTGTGAAAACAAAACTGGAAACTTGATTTTCCAAAAGGTTAGCATTGGCACCAAGTAGAATAAGATATGGTATGCCACAATACTAAGAGTAAATTGGTTGTTAGTATTCATTTGTGGCAGGACTATTTTCTTTTAGTGTCCAACATTCCCAATCGGGAACAAAAATTTAATGCACTCTCATAAAACACTTACTGAACCAATCCTAATGAAATTTTTTCCTATTAAAAAATAAGAGTTGCTCTTTGTTTTAAAACAAATTGGAACTCATAGAACGGTCTACAACTTGTGGAACATTAGCTCAAAGTTAGTAAAATATCAATAAATTTTCATATTATGAAATCAGTGCTGTATAGCTTCTTGTCTAGCTTTCACAGAAAACTGTCAGAGGATTTTCTGATCATTTTAACACTTAGGCAAATATTTATGCAATATGTGAGAAGTTATGATACAGATATGTTGATGTTCCCATTTGGGAACATTGATTCCCCTGAGGACAATTTGCAGTTTCTGAGCAATTGCCCAGAAATAGAAGGAATGCAACAAATATAATTTTAGCACTGTTAACAAAAATCAGTTAAGTACATGTTATGCTGTAATACACAGTATCCCTCATGATCATGATTTTCAAGTATCATGTTTTATGATAATAACTGTACAGAATTTTCTTGAATGTTCTAGAATTTTCTTCCAGCTTCCACAGAATCCTTACATCTACCTTTGATTTCAAGGTTATTGTAGAATATTCTAGAACTTTCTGGAGATTTCTTTGAATCTATATGTAAGCCAGGACTCTGAGGGTTTATCATTGATTCTTTTTCTCTAAACGTTTTCAAATACTACATAATTGGTCAGTATTACAGTCTATTTTATTGTTGCAGTTATCTTCAACAATGCCTGTTCAATGCTGTATTACACTTGATGAGGCTATGAGCATTATCTTTTCAGCATCAGATTTAGAATAAGAACCTGAAATTGCCATTTAACACACATGCCACCTTTCTACTGGCTGTAGATTTAGGTACTCAGCAAGTAAAGAACAGCTTCAGTGTTAGCATTTTTGTGGTTCTTGCATGTAAACATAGTAAAATTATAATTAAGTATTGTGTTTGAGAAGGACGTTAAGATCACTGGCTCTAGAATCGCTTTACATTTGCATGGAGAGAGAAATTTTTACAAATCCTCCCTGTCTGCTTTCAAATAACAGATGCGCATAGCATGCACTCTTTCCATTATTTTTTTCTCCCAGTAACATCTGTGCTTTCACATGAATGCATGCTGAAGGGAGCTTGCTGGTAGCCTTACTGCTTGATCTGCAGCTCACATGTTCACAACAAATGCTTGCTGTGGAGAAAGTGTTATTTCCCCCACCTTCTGCATGCTTATACTGTAGGTTATAAATGAAGTGGAAAAAGCACCAAAAGAGCTGAGAAAAGAGCTCATGAAACGCAAGAAAGAGGAGCTTGCACAAACCCAGCATGCTCAGGTAACCGCAGCAGCTTTGCTATTGAAAAAAAGCAACATTACATACATGGCTTAATCATTTTGTATTTTCTTGAGTCATGAAGAAATGTAAGTGTCAACTAACCCTTAATGTTGCATTAAACCTGTGAATTGACCTCAGATTACTTAGTCTGGTGCAGACTTATTTCATGATTAGATGGTGATCTGATTGGAAGTATAACGTCTGTGAAGTTATGCTCATGTTAAGGTAATATATTCTAAGGGCAAGCAGAATATGAAGTCCTCACTGATGGTGAGTCCTGTGCAGTAAAAAGGTAACTACACCTTGAAAACTACAGAGCTTTTCAAGCACAGTCACTACATCTTTTTTATTCTGTTTACCCCATTTCCATTCACCCCCCCCCCCCCCCAGGTTTCTCTAGATAGGTTTTCAGGATTTTTTTGCGGTTTACTCATTTTTTTTGTACGGCTGCAGCTTGTACTAGTAGTATTGGCACATTACAGTAAGTGACACAAGTTGATTTTTGAAAACTGAACAGTTTGTGTTTACTTTAGCTCTATTTTAGTTAATCTCTCAGAGGTAAGGACCCTTCCCCCACTGCACTTCCAAGATGTACAGGCAGTGTGCCAGGACCCATAGCAGTTGTTGATTATATATAACTAGTTCCTACTTTCCCAGATGATAATTCTCCGGAGTGTCAGCCTATGTCATCTAGAGAACTTTGTAGATGTGCAAGTAAGTTGTTCTATCCAGGTGCATTGATACCAGAGGCATGGACCCACTTGGGCACAGAGGATGCATTAGCATTGAGAGGACATCAATCATCATCTAGGTCAAGTATTGATAGTTCACCAGCACTGCCCACTGACTACAGTCCTGTTCAAAAAATGTGAAATATTTCTACTCTTTGATTCCAGCATTGAGGTATCCCAATGCAGTGTCTAAATCAGATTTCATCGAATGCTGGCAGCATAGAGTTATTGGTGGCCACCACTACCCCAGTCAGATGCCCCCATGTGAAGGACCATTCACCTTGCTTGATACCACAGGAGATGCAGCAGCCTCCAAGAGTCCTAGATCCGGCCGCTAAATTCACCTCTGATGAATCAAGAAAATATGATCTCTACAACAGACTAAGATGCCTTGACCCTGGCAATCTTTGAGGAGGAGTTAAAGAGGAGGATCAAGAAGGTTCTGTCTACCTCAATTCCTTGCATCAGCACAGATGGCACAGGCATCAAGGAAGGTTCTTTTGCAGTCCATTCTTGAAACTCATTTGCTGCCTGGATACTAGGAAACAGAGGTGCATCAGCTTCAATGCAGGCTACCTCTAAACCATTATTAAAGAGAACCCGGGAAATCCACTGCTTGCCCTGGGAAAAGCATTGTGGAATTTGTGCCTTTTTGGAAAACTGCCAGGTACTTGTGACCTGGTGTTTCCTTACCATTCCCCCTAGATGTATCCCATGTCTACAGCTACTATGTTATCTGTCTTGACTATATTGTAAGCTCTGATGAGCAGGGACCATCTTTTACATGTGTCTGTGCAGCGCTGCTTATGTCTTGTAGCGCTGTACAAATGTTCAGTAGTGGTAGTAGTAGGATTGGCCACTATTGGAAACAGGATACTGGGCTTCATGGATCTTGATCTGACCCAGTATGGCATTTCTTATGTTCTTATTTACCTCAATACTCATATCCAATAAATGGTAGTAAGAAGCTGCTGTGCAACACCAGTCTACATCAAGGTCCAAAACCCAACACAGGATGTCCTCATAGAGGTCTTGTTTTCTAGCAATTCCAAACTTGGACTTCCCTCAGGAATACTTTTCTGACATGGAATCTGAGCATTCCTGAGGATCCCCTGATAAATAAATGGACACTTCTAGTCGGGAAGCATCCAGGAAAGGGGAAGATTCCCATTTGATCGTTTCCTCATCAGTTTTGTATGGGAAATAGCCAAGTCCGTGCAATTTCCTTTAGAAAAAGAGTGCAGGGCAGAGGTGTTGATCTCCTAAATTTCCTTGGGCTCTCTAAGGAAAGCAGGATGGTGTCCATGCAAAGATCCCTAAGGTTGTGCACCTGTTATAGCAGGAAGGCATACTCGATACATATTTCAGAAGGCTCCCATCTTTCAAAAAGCAACAATTGCCACACCAGTCAGTGATAGTTGAATCCTCTCTCAAGAAGGCCAAGAGGATGAGAACCTTTCCTCCATGTTCCTTCGGACAGAGATCTATACCCTGTAACTTCTTTAAAGCGAAGTTTTATCAGAGTGCCATGCTTTTATCCTGCATAGCTTTTTACCATCTCTGAGTTCATAGATATGAAACTTCCATTTTGCACCAAAGAATCTATGTTGTTTCCCTTTGGCTAGGAGGGGGACCTAAGGTCATGTTTGTCCTGAGGGTGAAAGAGAGATATTGTTTCTTCAGCCTTTGTGTTTGAGATGGGTATCTGCTCCTGTAGGCTTTTATCTCTGCAGGCCTTGAACCTAAGACTCATTGTAGAGGAATGGCTTGCTGATGTGCCCTGCAAGGAAGATAATCTCTTCTAAGATGAGACCAAGGAAGCAGTGGCTCAAATAATGGACCAGTGTTATACACTTTAGGTCCTCTCTGCAGCCACCTTCAACACAGCTACCAGTAGCCTAGTTGTCAGAACAATGCACTGAATACCAGGGATCCAATTTCTTTGTCGCTTCTTGTGATTTTGGGCAAGTCAATTTAACCCTATGTTGCCTCAGATACATAATTAAATTGGAAACCCTCCAGGGAGAAGGCAATTACCTCATATACAGGGCGGCTCTATAATGAGGCCGAGTCAGACGGTAGCCTCAGGCAGCAACTTTTTTGGGGTCAGCAGAAATTGCCCCCAAAAAGACAGCCTCACCCGACCTTCAAAATAAAAAAAAGAAAACGGAAAACCCCCCAAAAAACCAGCTGCAGAAACTGCTGTTGCAGCAGCAGCAGCAAAATGAAGTGCCCCACGGCCGCTGCCTCCCTGGAAGAGCCGTGGCAATGTCCCCCCCCCCCCCCGCGCTGACTCAGCTTTGCAGAGCTGCACAAAGGGAGAGTTTTTTTCCTTTTCCGCGGCTCTGTTAAAGCTGAGCCCGCCGCGGGAAAGGGAAACACTCTCCCTTCGCACGGCTCTGCAAAGCTGAGCCGGCACGGTGGGGGGGGGGGGGGGAACGCTGGCACGCATACACTCTCCCTTTGCGTGGCTCTACAAAGCTGAGCCGCCACGGGGGGGGGGGGACGCTGGCACGGCTCTTCCGGGGCTGCAGCTGCGGGGCACTTCATGCTGCCGCTGATGCAGCGGCATCAGCTTCTGCAGCCAGGTTTTTTTGGGGTTTTATTTTTTTTTCAGTTTCCCTAAAGAAGGTCTGAGGCTGGGCTGGGGGTTAGCACAGGAAATAGAAATTGCCTGATGGGAGGGCTAGGACTGGAAATGGGCTGATGGTGGGGTGGGTTAGAACTGGAAATGGGCTGATGGGGGGGTTAAGAATGGAAGTAGGCTGATCGGGAGGGGGGTTAGAACTGGAAAAGGGCTGATTAGGGGGGCTAGGACAGGAAATGGGCTGATTAGTGGGGCTAGGACAGGAAATTGATTTATTTGGGGGGGGGGCTAGGACAGGAAATGGATTTATTAGGACCATGCTGGTCTTTATCTGCCGTCATTTACTATGTTACTATTGGTGGGGCTAGGACTGGTAATGGGCAGATGGCGGGCTAGCACTGAAAATGAGCTAGGACTGGTAATGGGCTGATTGCAATGGTGTGAAAGTACTCCACTTGGATGATTCCTTAGGTATATTAGTAAGTTACGCTTTACCAGTGTCTTACTAGTGGTCTTAGTCCCCTGAAGAAGGCTTTGGCCAAAACACATGTCGGGCATACCCTGTTATTAATAAAGCACTTTCCTCCAGTGGCGTGTGTCTCCTGCTCATTTGTGCTTGCTTGATTGGGGGACTAGGACTGGAGTGGGCTGAAAAGGGGGTTAGGACTGGAAATGGGCTAATGGGGGAGGGGAGGAGAGTGTTGTTGGCCCTAGAAGAAAACTAGGGGCTAGGGCTACAAATGGGCTGATGTGGTGTGATGGTAGAATAGGACTGGAAGGGAGCGGATACTGAGAGGGTCTGCCAGGGGAAGGAGGGGGCAGGAAGGGAGCTGACATGAGGGAAGGAGGGGGCTGGAAAGGAGCTGACACCTGGGATGTACTGAAGGGGGACTGGAAGGGAGCTGACACTTGGGGATGGAAGTGGTAGGTGGCTGGGTAATGGGGAGGAGGCTGGAAGGGAGCTGACATGCGAATGGCACTGGAAGGGGGATGATCGAGGGTAAGGCGACTGGAAGGGAGCTGACTGGGGGTGGCGGCATGGAGAGTGGGATGATATTTGGATTAGAAGGGACTGGACAGTGGGGAAGGAGGGGGACTGAAAGTGAATGTACACCAGTGACAGTCTTGATAATGCAAGGCGGTTGATATTGGAAGGTACTGGGAGGGGAGGAATGGAAAGGGGGCTGATACTGGGGAGGGTTACTGGAAATGGGCTGATGGAAGGAAGTGAAGAGAACAAGAAAGATAAGAAATGGCAGATTGACTATGGGCCATAGACCACAGAAAGAGAGCTAAGAGAAGACAGGAAAGCAGAAGCCTCAGATCGGGACCAGCAATGGTCAGAGAATAAAATGGTTAGACGACAAAGGTAGAAAAAATAATTTTATTTAATTTTAGTGATTGGACTTTGAGTTCCCAGATACTGTATAAAATATAAAAATAGCACAATCTCATATTTATCTGATGATGCACTGCATGTGGACTCTGGCTTCTTGGAGTTTCAGTTTAAATTTTGTCTACATAGTTTTATTTTTACTTTAGATTGTGGTTACGTATTCTGTACTTGGTGAGGGTCGATGGTGTGAGTGTGTGACTGAGGTCAGATGTTCTGTTAACATGGAGTTTGTACATAAAGATCTATACTGTACCTGCAGTAATTTGACTTGTTCAGTTTTTCAAATAGGTGTATGGATGTTCCAGGGCCCACTGTAGTATTTACAGTGATGCTTTTTTTGGATGGGCTCCTTATGTGAGTTTTGGAAGTTTGTGCTGATATGGTATGGTATGGTATGGTAGGTTTGCTCTTTGTTGTAGGGTTTTGTATTAGTTCACAATATGCCTAGTACTGGAGAATAGTGGTGGTGGTGGTTGTTAGTGAGATAATCAGAATCAGATTTCTTTTTTTAAATATTGAGTTCTGGGGGTGAATGTCCTGGTTCTGCTCTGCACCTACTGTGGATGCAAAATATATGTTGAAAAAGAAAAAGCAAGAACCATAACGCAGTTTATAACAAAATAAAAATGAGTTATAATTTAGTTTTATAAACTGTGCTGTTGGTTCTTGCTGTCTTTTAGTTCCTTGGTGTACAAACAGGACCATACCTAGCCTTGTGCAAGCGGTGCAGCTGCACAGGGTGCAAAGGCTTGGGGGGCGCATTTCAGCTGACGCGATGTCGGAGCAGGGAGGGACAGATTTGCTTAAAGTGCCAGCGCCTTTCAGATCGTGCTCATGCCCCCCCCTCCTCCCCATAGCTCCATCCAGCGCTGCCTGCTCTTTCCCTGCTGCCGGTGCCACTGTGAAAAAAACAGAGGGCGGCAGCAGCAGGGAAAGAGCAGGCAGCGCTGGATGGAGGTATGGAGAGGGGGAGCGTGCACCTGAGCTGCAAATCGCACAGGGCGCGATTGCAGCTCAGTACGGCCCTGTGTGCAAACATCTTGTATTTCCTCCATATAATCTAATCGGCTTTTTGGTTTGGTTCAATCTCTGATTGGATTTCTGAAAAAGCTCCGCCCCCTCTAAGGTGAGGGTGGAGTGCGCCATCTCATTCTTCACCTCAGGCAGCAGATTGTCTTGAGCCGCCCCTGCTCGCTTATCTGAATGTAAGCTGCCTTGATCAACTATGGAAAAGGCATGAACTAAAATTAAAATCTTCATCTAAAAGGTGCTTTTAAGTGGTGCCAAAGGAGCACATCTATGCTCCGTAAAGGAGTTGCTTTCCACCCTCTTATAAGAAATAAGCAGCAGCTGGAAGCTCACTAATGATCCAGACACCTGAGGGCCCAGAAACCACAGCCAGCCAGCTACCCAGTGAAAAGCTGGGATAAGGTTTTGATTGGCTCCAGGATATAGCCCTGCCCTGCTAGGAAATCTGATTAGGGGGGAGTAAGATTTTACAGGAATCGTTGGCCCATTGTAACTTCAGGAACACACATTCTCAGCATAATACAAAAAGGATACAAATTAAGATTCTGAAAATTGCCCACTGAGTGTCTAATGGTCAGATTCTCTGCATCTGGACGTACCCTATGGAGGGTCAATTTGGAACAAGGTGCCAAGATATGAAGAAAATGCCTATTTTATAAAAGCACATAGGCCACCAGCCGATCCTTGAGATGCATGCCCTGCCTGCAGAAGAGGCATTGACATCATGGCATCGAAAGATCCCAACACCAGTGCCTGCCCAGACAGTATCCCCCCTCTAATATTTGGGGGTCCGATGCACCCTCAATGTCTAGACAGATATCCGTGCATCATCGCTTATATATTTAACAGGTTTTTTATACTGCTTTATGATTTTAGTCAAAGCAGTTTACATTGTAACTTAAATTTGGTAATGTACACTAAACAGGGACATTGATAACTTAATTCTTCTCAGGCACTGGAGGGTTACGTGATTTGCTTAAGGCCAAAAGGAGTACTAGTGGGAATCAAACCCTGGTCTTTTGGTGCTGTAACTGCTAGGCTACTTCTCCACTTTCTAACTTAGAAGGCTGGGTCACTAATGTGGTATTGGAATGCAGGTCCCCTGAGTTCCTGTCAGATCATTCTCCACCTCATGAGCGACATGTCCCCTCCTGAGGACATGACCTTCCAGGAGTTTGTATGGGACATGGCCAGGCCATTCCATTTTCTTTAAAAACTGAGGATGAGCACAGGGCACAAGAGTTGGAGATCCTACAGTACTCCTTGACCCCTAAGTAAATGGTGACAGTGCCCATGCACTGCATCCTGTAGAGAGTACACATGAGATATGGGTGAACCACCTCACTGTAACACCAGTTAGTAGAAGGCTTGGCTCCATGTACAGAGTTCAGAAGGCTCCCAGATTTGAGAAGCCCCAGCTTTCGCTCCATTCCTTGGTGGTTGAATCCGCCCTAAAGAGAATGAAGAGTATCAAGACACATTCGCAGTGCCTTCAGGGATAGAGGCACAGACATTAGACTCTTTAGGGAGTAGATGTTTTCAGAGTTCCATGCTTGTAGCCCACGTGGTCTCTTACCAGCTTTACATGTGCAAGTTCTTGAAGAACATCATGTTCAACCTGGCTGATCTGGGCCAGTTTCTTCCTCCAGAGAAATTGGATCAGTATCGTTCCCTAGTGGCCCAAGGCAAGGACTGCTCAAAGTTCGTGTTCCAGGCATCCTATGACCCCTTTGAAATGGCTTCAAGAAATGCTGCCATAGGTGGAAGCCTGGAAATTCACCTGGCTCCAGTCGTCAGACCTGGAGCAATCAGTGCAGAACAAAATGGCAGATGTCTCGTGCCATGGAGAGAATCTCTTCAATGAACTCTCACTAGACTCTCAAGATGCGTGTCTGAGTCAGCCTCCTACCGTAGGATGTACTAGGGTGGGAGCCAGAAAAAGACCTACTACCCTTGTAGGCATAGGTACTTCCATGGGCCCCTGGCCTCCCAGCCCAAACAGGCTACTTGCCAACAGCAGCATCAAGAGATGTCTCAGAAGGCCCAGCCGGCTCATCAACCAAAACCTGAGGTGGGGTTTTGACTGGTTCCTTCAGAGCATAGCCACTCTTTTGATGACCACAGAGGTCTATAAATTAATGAATGGAGTGGAACAGGTAAACGTAGATCAATTGTTTAAGCCATCAAAAAGTAGAAAGACTAAGGGACCTACAATGAAACAACAATGTGACCTCTTTACGAGTAATCAGAGAAAATATTTTTCACTCAACGCATAATCAAACTCTGGAATTTGTTACTGGAGGATGTAGTAAAAGCTTAGTGTAACTGGGTTTAAAATGGTTTGGACAAGTTCCTGAGGAAAGGTCCATAAACCATTATTAAAGGTGACCCGGGAAATCCACTGCTTGCCCCAATAAAAAGCATTGTGGAACCTGTGTGTCTTTTTGGGAACCTGCTAGGTACTTGTGACTGGATTGGCCACTGCTGGAATCAGGATACTGGGCTTGATGGACCTTGGTCTGACCCAACATGGCATATCTTATGTTCTTATGTACATGGGAAGGCTCTTTTTTGCACAAAGGTGATCCCTCATAACCTTGGACTCAGGGGGTCCTATAGATCATCCAAAGCGGTTACAAACTTAATTTATTGGACCTGCCAGCAGATTGCCTCCAGAGGGAGCATCATCTTGACCCTCTGCATCAGGAACTGCTTCAGAGAGAAATCACTGCTCTCTTGTTGAGATCTCATGATTGAGCTCATGCCACCAGAGCAAAGAGATCGTGGGTTTTATTCCAGTTACTTCCTGATCCCCAAGAAACCGGGAGGGATACTGTCCCATCTTAGTTTGACCCCAGTAAGCTAGGGGCTGCAATTTCCAAACTCTCTCTGTATTTGGCTGGCAGACTGCGTATCTTTCACTTATGCCCAGGCAGGCCAGAGCCTTGATGGTCATGTCACAGCTCACAGTGTTAGAGCTATGGCTTTTTCAGAGTGGCCAATGTATGCTCGATCTCCATGGAAGAGATCTGCAGAGCTGCAATGTAATCTTCAGTCCACACATCTCACTACTGTCTAGACGCAGATGCCCGATGGGACAGCAACTTCGGCTAATCTGTACTCCGGAATCTGTTTGGGGATTAGAATCCAACTCCATTTTCCTTAGGCCCTTCCTATGTCCAAGCTATCAAAAACAACCAAAAAAAGAGGAAGAGAAAATCACTGCTATTGTACATAGTTGTTCTCTTGGCCATATAGGCCTGTTGCAATGCCACAATATTTTGTCCCTGTTGGGCTTCTCGGGATGCCTCCTTTGTTTTCGGTAGCCTGTAGCTTGGGAGTCCCATACGCGAGAACTCATTCCTGCTTGTCCAAAGGGAAAAGGTAGTTATTCACCTGTAGCAGGTATTCTCTGTGAACAGCAGGAATTAGTCCTCACAACCCTCCCACCTCCCCAAGGAGTTGTCTTTGGCTACAGCTATGTTATCAGACTGATTCAAGATTGTGCCATGTCAACAGGCAGGAAGGAGGCACGCAGGTGCATTGGAGCCTCCCAAAAGCTTCCAATAGAAGTTGGGGAGTGTTCCCGCATGGAGATCCATTGGGAAGATGTCGCCCATATGTGAGGAGTAATTCCTGCTGTCCATTGAGAACACCTGCTACAGGAGAGTAACTACATTTTCCCTCCCAATAGAGAGGTAGTGCTGGCCAAAAAAAAAGTGACAATTCAAGAAGACGTGGGACAGACAGAGGAGTCCTACATAGCAAGAGGATGGAATCAAAGCAAATTTAAATAACTTTTATACTTCAAAAAACATAAGAGGACAGTAACCTGCACAGAACAGCAGGTGTTACTCTAAACAAATGTATAGATGAGGGGTAACCTACATGGAGCAGTAGATACAACTCTAGCCACCTGACTAGCCACCTGGTCTTTATGGACTATGCTGTTTATCTGCTGTGCTGTTCTTTATTTACTATCTTACTGTGTTCCACAAGTCTTCACAAAATGCCTATCTGTTTTAGCCATGTATCTATGCAGATAGCTGATGTTCTTTATGAATGGCATATATCACGAAATTGAAATTGGGTGAAAGTGTTTATTTTCTGGATGATGGGTTGATCAAGAGAACATCATAGGAAAGTGACACAGAATCAGTGTTGGACCCAATTGCATCTTCTCTGAACAGAAAGGTCCTTTGTTTCTGTTCCAGGTTAGGGACTCGCAGAAATTATCCTCATAGATTGGAATGTAGGGGGGATTTCTGACCTCTGTTGATAAGGACTCTTAAAACTCAGAAGCGATTGAGTAACTACTTTGTATAGCTCTTTATTGGCTGAATCAAATCTGGTTCCCACTCCTCTGAGAGTTATCCATCAGTGAGCTGATCAGTTGTGAACTTCTCCAACCCTAATCGCACAGTATCTGGGAATTCATTTGCATCTCAGTATTGGAGTCTCCCTGGCCTTCACAGCTTGGATGTTGAGAGGTTAACATAGAGTTCCTTGATCTGCATGAAAGTGCTTCTCAAATTCTGGTTGCTAGAAGAGACTCCTCTAGAAAGTGTTATGGTTTAGAGCGGAGAAGCTTTACTGTTTGTGTGACAAGGCCTTGGGTCCTCTACCTGTCCCACACACAGACTGCTTGAATATCTTATACATTTCTGTCAGGCTTCAAAACCAACTATTAGGATTCACTTACTGCCACTGGAGCTTATGTAGAAGGTAAATCCATTTTTCCACAGCCTTTAGTTCTATTCATTGAAGCCTCCCGTTGTGTCTTGAAGACCTGATGTGTGTAATTGACCCAGCTGATGAAAGCACCCTTTGAGCCACTGGCCTCCCTTGAGCAGAAGTACTTGATTTGGAAGGTTCTGCCTTTGGTGGCAGTCACCTCTGCACTCAGCAAGTCCTAGGCCCTAATGGCTCTTCTGCCCAACCCAAGAATTTTCAGACAAAAGATGAGTGCACATAACCGCCCTGAGTTCCTTTTTAATAATTTTAACACTTTCCCACAAGCCACATGCCCCCAGTGGTGATGATGCCTTGCATCCATTCGATTATAAAAGAGCATTGGCCTTCTATATGTAGTGGACTGATGGACTAAAGCCTTTAGAAAGTTCACCAAGCTTTTCTTTTGACACCAACAAACCAGGGACTGCTGTGTCCAAAAGTGCATGCTGTCCAGTTGACTATAAGATTGCATCTCTTTCACTTATGCCCAGCAAGGCTTATAATAGGACCATGGCAGCATCAGTAGCCTACCTGACTTCATTTTCCATGGAGGAAAGCTGCAGCATGGACATCTGTGCACACATTCACCTATCACTGTTTGAAAAGGGATTCCTGATGTGGCAGTAAGCTTAGTTGGTCAGTCTGTCTTGAGGAATGTCTCTGAGGTGTAGAATCCAACTAAATCCCTCTTCCCTGGGCCCATTAACTTTTTGGGTTGCCTTCATAAAGAAGAAAAAAATGCCGAACCCAATAAAAGACCTGTTTCCAAGAAAAACAAGTTGCTGCCTGTTGGCACTCCTTCTCTTTCTTCCATTTTTCCTTTTGTTAACGGTAACCTGTAGTTCTCCAGGACCAAGCAGGAAGTCAGTCCTCACATATGGGTGACGTCGGCGCCGACGGAGCCCTCGTGCGGAGCATTTCCCCAGCTTTCAAAGAAAGCCTTTGGGAATGCAGGCGCATGCGCAGTCCCCTTCCCGCCCAAGGGTGCCATCTTGCTCAGTCTTCTTTTTTCTGCGGAGCCTAACGGACGTGTGTCTTAGTCACCCGATTAAAAGTTGATTTTTTCCTTTGAAGAGTCGTGGGTTTTTTGCCGGTTCGACGCCAGTTCACCTTCCTGCCTGGGCACGGTACACCGGTATCGAGCCCGGAGCTACTTTTTTGTTTTTTGTCCTTTGAGACTAGCGTTCGCGCTTTTTTTTCTTTTTCACTGGCAGTCCGGTCTTTTGACCTTGCAGGGGCCCTTTTTCCCCCGATGGCTGCCAGTGGGTTCAAGAAGTGTGATCGGTGTAAGAAACTGATGTCTCTCACAGACACACACGACTGCTGCCTCCGGTGCCTCGGGCCCGATCTGTGGCCCGTTCGGCAAAATGTCCTCTAAGGCGCTGAGGAGCCGTCAACATCAACGAGAAAGGATCTTCTCTGACTCTGCGTCCGGCCGGGCCCAGACTTCATCAGAGGCCTCGACGTCTTGGGAGTCTGACCCCGAGCATCGTCGGGGCTCCTTTGAGCGGGGGTCTCCCTCACGGGAACACAAAAGGAAAAAGAAACCTGCGAGGGCGGCATTGGTGGACGCTCGTGGTCCCTCGAGGGCCAGGTCACATAGCCCCAACCGCCATCCCGGTCCTCGGAGTCGGAGAGGCCGGCCAAAATGCCTCGTGTGGAGCCGGAGTCCCCGAGTCACGTGAGTACTGTTGTCCTCGTGGACTCTCCTCCGGGGGAGCCGATGTCGGGCCTGACGCCGTCGGGGGCTGCTGACTCTCCTGAGCTCGGACTCAGGTTGACAGCCTTGGAGAGCAGCTTGGCTGCCTTCATGGAACAGCAGCGGGTGCTGATCACCGGTCTGACCGGTGCATCTGCCCCGACCACCGGGACCTTGACATCCAAGTCGACCCATGGAGGCCGAGCCGATCCTCGAGTCAATGCGCTCTCGAGTCGATCCTCGGCCAAGGTCTCCTCGGCCTCCCATATAGGACAGAGGTCGTCGACGCCGGTACCCTCGGCATCGGGGCGGATTGCATCGGTGCCCGCCTGACCAGAGCTGCTCGATTCCTCCTCGGAGGGGTCGGAGTGGGAGACGGAGGACGAGGAGTCCCCGGACACGTTCCGGACCCGGTGCATCCCATCGGACTCACTGGAGTCCGAGCCTCGGAGAAGGTCCCCCCCCCCCTCCCTGGAGAATACCCGGTTCTCGGACTTCGTGAGGGACATGGCCAAAGTCTTGGCCTTCCCTGCGGATCCCGAGGAGGAGCCTCGAGCCGAGGAGCTCGAGGCCCTCCAGTATGATTCTCCACCGAAGGAGGCCTCTACTGTACCGGTTCCTCCGATGCTAGAACAGCTGCTCTTCCGCATATGAGAGGCACTGGCCTCGGCGCCGGTTCTCAGCAAACGGGTCAATTCCGTTTATCGAGTCAGTTAGAGCCCTGGGTTCCAGAAGGCACAGCTACCGCACCACTCCATGCTTGTGGAATCGGACATGCATCATCTGAAGAGTCAGAAGATACACTCCTCAGTGCCCCCTGGCAGGGAGGCCCGGAACGTGGATGCCCTTGGTAGGAAATGCTTTCAGGGCTCTATGCTGGCTTGCCGTATCCAGACTTACCAGCTGTACATGGGCATGTTACCTCCAAGACCTGGCAAAGGAGATTGCCAGGTTCTCTGCTGGCCTCTCCGAGGAACCTTTGCAGTGGTTCAAGGCTTTCTCATTGGGGATTCGAGAGTGCTCGAAGTTGATATCTCGAGTAGCCTATGATGGCTTCGAGGCTTCGACCCGAGTAGCAGCGGCCGGCATCTGTGCACGCCGTCAGGCCTGGCTACAGTCATCGGACCTCGAGCCATGGGTCCAGGACAAGTTGGTCGATGTCCCTTGCCGGGGTGAGAACCTCTTTGGCAAACCCATGGCTGAAAAGGCTGCAGAAATCGAGACTGAGACTCTCACCAGGACAAAGCTGTCCAGGAAGACTTCTGCCCCTTCTCAGAAGAAGAAGGGCTTGAGGAAAAAGCCCTTTTACTCGAGGAAGGCCTCTGCCTACAAATCCTACCCTCAATTCCAGGCCTCTACAGTTCCCCAACAGAGTCAGCAAACCAAGGGGCAGGGACATGGGCCCCGTAGGCAGAAAACATCCAAGCCACCAGCACAGCAGGGAGCGGGGTTTTGACTCCCACTGCATAGTCTCTCCCCCACATCTGGCTCCACTCAGCACAGGAGGCCGGCTGACACTGTCCGCCCACATATGGTCAGCTATAACAGGGGATACCTGGGTACTGAGCATAGTCCAAAAGAGCTACTTGCTCCACTTCAACCAGTTACCTCCCTCCTATCTTCCAGGGGAGCCTCCAAGACTCCCTCTGCACAGGAACCTCCTCCTTCAGAAGTTGGCAAGTCTTCTACAGGAGCAGGCGGTGGAACCGGTGCCTCACCACCTGATAGGGCGAGGCTTCTATTCCAGGTACTTTCTGGTACCAAAAAGGACTGGAGGCCTCAGGCCCATCCTAGACTTGTGAAATCTCAACAATTTCCTGGAGAGGGAAAAAGTTCAAGATGCTTACCCTTGGAATACTGCTGCCCTACCTCCAGCAGGGAGATTGGCTATGCTCCTTAGACCTAAAGGATGCTTATACTCACATCCTCATTCATCCAGACCACAGACAATATCTCAGATTTGTAGTGGGAGGAAATCATTTTCAGTACAGAGTACTTCCATTTGGCCTAACCTCCGCACCCAGGGTTTTCACCAAATGCCTGGCAGTGGTGGCGGCCTATCTCAGAAACCAGGGCATCTTTGTCTTTCCATACCTGGACAACTGGCTCATCAGGGGTCAGTCTCCACAGGAGGCCAGACTAGCCACTCTTCACACTGTCTCTCTTCTTCAGCACCTGGGCTTCGTCATAAACTTCGCAAAGTCCACTTTGCTCCCATCACAAAACTTAGAGTTCATAGGGGCAAGGTTGCATACCTTAAAAGCAATGGCTTATTTGCCCGGGAACAAGGCTCACAGACCGATGGCTCTGGCCCAGCAGTTTCACAGGGGATCTCTGGTCTCTGCCAGACATTTCCTGAGGCTTTTGGGCCACATAGCATTCACGGTCCATGTAACTCCAAATGCTCGTCTGCATATGCGGCCTGCTCAATGGTGCCTCAGAGCTCAGGGGATACAGGCCACAGGAGACTTAAGAGACAGAGTAAGAGTGTCCAAACTACTAGCGGCCTCCCTGCAGTGGTGGCTGCATCTCCCAAACCTGATCAAAGTGGTGCCTTTCCAGGCACCACCATATACACAGGTGCTGATGACCGATGCTTCTCTTCAAGGTTGGGGTGTACATTGCCAGGGGGCATGCACTCAGGGCCTCTGGTCCCCTTGGGAGGCCACACAGCAGATCAATCTGTTGGAGTTGCGAGCTATTTGATTAGTTCTACAAACTTTCTCTCCTGTCCTCTCTCACCAGTCTGTCTTGATTTTGACGGACAACCAAGTAGCAATGTTCTATGTGAACAAACAAGGAGGCACAGGGTCCAGGCTTCTGTGTCAGGAAGCACAGGCCCTGTGCTCCTTTGCAGTCAGGCACGGCATGGTTCTCAAGGCAGTTTATCTACCTGGCCAGGAAAATTACCTGGCAGACAGGTTGAGCAGGATTCTACAGCCTCACGAGTGGCATTTGAATCCCCTAGTGGTCCAGCAGATCTTCTTAAAATCGGGTCTTCCGACCATCGATCTCTTTGCCAGTCCACTGAACCGTCAGCTGCCCAGGTTCTGTTTCAGACAACTGCATCCTCTGCGAATAGCAGCAGATGCCTTCCTACTCTCTTGGTCCATGGGCCTGCTATATGCGTTTCCTCCAACGCCTCCAGTGGCCCGAACCCTATTCAAGGTTCTTCAGGACCGGGCCCCCCTGATCCTGGTAGCCCCCAGATGGCCGAGGCAACCATAGTTTCCACTCCTTCTGCAATTGGTTGACACTCCCCTCCCTCTGGGGGTGCAACCCGATCTCCTGTCTCAGGATCAGGGATCTCTCCTGCACCCCAGTCCCTCCATTTGATGGCCTGGCTGCTGAAAGGGTAGTTCTAGCCCCCTTACGTCTCCCTAGGGAAGTGGATGAGGTGGTTTTGGCCTCTAGGAGACAATCCACCCAGAAATCTTATGCCCTCAAGTGGCGTAGGTTCTCCACCTGGTGTGCTCAGCGCCAAGAGGATCCGTTTTCGTGCCTGGTACCAGTGGTGCTGCAGTATCTGCTTCACCTGTTGGACCTAGGCCTTAAATCCAACTCTGTTCGGGTCCACCTCAGTGCTCTGTCAGCGCACCACTCGCCGGTGGAAGGCCAGTCTGTCGGTCCACCCCTTAGTGGCCCGCTTCCTCAGAGGCTTGCTTTTGCTCAAGCCTCCAATTCGTCCACCAGCCCCTGAGTTGGATTTGAATGTGGTCTTGCAACAGCTTACTCTCCCACCGTTTGAGCCGATAGCTACCTGTCATTTACGCTTCCTTTACTGAAAGATGATGTTCTTGGTGGCTCTTACCTCGGCCAGGCGTGTGAGTGAACTACAGACTCTGGTTTCTGATAGACCGTACACACAGTTCTATAGGAACAGGGTGGTCTTACGGACTCATCCTAAGTTCCTTCTGAAGGTTGTCTCCTCCTTCCACCTCAATCAGGAGGTGGTTCTTCTGACTTTCTTTCGCAGGCCGCATGCCAGCCGGGCTGAAATGGTCTTGCATACCTTGGACTGTAGGAGGGCATTGTCTTTCTACATTGACCGTACGCAGGGGCATCGAATGGCTGTTCAGCTCATCGTATCTTTTGACCCTAATAACCTGGGGTTACCTGACTCCAAGCGTACCCTGTCCATTTGGGTAGCAGACTGTATCGCCTGGGCATACAGGGTAGCCGGGGTCTCCTTGCAGGGTCGAGTCATGGCCCACCGTGTCAGGGCGAAGGCTATGTCAGTAGCTCATGTCTGCTCTGTTCCGTTGGCAGACATCTGCCAGGCCTCTACTTGGTCTTCAAGCCAGACTTTTGCGGTCCATTACTGCCTCGAGAGGGAGTCCCGCAGGGACAGTGCTTTCAGACAAGCGGTACTCCGTAATCTCTTTGAGGTTTAGGCAACTCCTACCCTCCGGCCCTTGTGTTGAGCTACCGTTCGGGGGCGTTCTCAGGGAAGATTCTTATCATGCATGCTGGGGCTCTAGAGGGAGCTTATTTTTTTTTTATTTTTTTTTTTTATTAAATTTTATTTAATGCAATCCAAACACAAATATCACATAATTAGGCAATCCAAATAAAATATTACATAAGAAATGAATATACAAATTATAAACCATATCAAATTACCATAGTAATCCACATCATGAAGAGCACAGCATAACATTGTACCTGAACAAAATTTTAAAGGCTACAACCCCTTACCCAGATGAAGGAAATATGAAATTAAACAAAATCATAAACAAACAAACCTCCACACTCAACCTGCTAAGGAGTCTAAGAGAGCCTCTAGCTGCGAACTATCAGTAAAAATATAACTATTTCCCTGCACAGTAATCAGGCATTTACAAGGAAAACGGAGGAAAAAGGTACCTCCCCCAGCCAAAACTCTAGGCTTCAGCTGGAGGAAGGACCGTCTCCGAGCCTGTGTATGTCGGGAGACATCCGGGAAAATGGAAACCTTACGCCCATAAAAAGGAAGATCTTTTTTCTTGAAAAAGGCCTTCATGATCAAGGCCTTATCAGCAATATTGGCCAAGGTTACCACTAAAGTGGCACGGGTGGAAACAGGAATTTGCGAATTTTCCAAAAAGTCAGTTAGGTTAAGGGAATCCTGAACCTCTTCCACCACAGTGCCACTATCCCCGGAGGCCCCCCGAGCTGCTACATAAAAAGAATGAGCCACCAAAATGGAATCAATGTCAGGCAATTGCAAAACATCAATACAATACTGTTCAAACAAGGCAATCAACGACATTAAACGGATTCTAGGAAAATTCAAAATACGAATATTTTTGGCTCGAAGACTATTCTCTAAAGACTCTACTTGCTGAAATAGCATTAAGGTATCTCTAGCCATGGATTCACTCGTAGTCTGAAGCGGACCAACGAGCGTCTCCACTTGAGTCAAACGCGAGGACAAATTTTTAACAGTACCATCCACTGCATGTACCCGGTCAATTACCTGACGAGAAAAAAGAGCAGTTTGATCCATAAACCGGGACAGCAGTGAATGCGTAGCTGAAACTAATTTCCACACATCAGACAAAGAAACATTATCAACATTAGCAACCACAGGTAAAGATGCTAAACCTTGAGGACTAACTGCCAAAATAGAGTCAGTCAAGGGTACCTCACTAGACGATAAATGCAAAACAGCCAGTGGCGACTCTTCTTCCTCTCCAGTACCTAACGACTCTGAAGAGGAGGTTCCATCCGAAGCAGTACTTTGAGAGGGTCCGGGATTAGGAGGAGGAGTCCTATCGATCGAACTTAAGGAAGTTCCAGAGGTAGAAAGCGAGACGTCCTGTGCAGAAAGGGAAGCCGAAGGCAAAACAATCACATGCTGATCCATAGGACCCCGGATTGCAGAAGAAGCAGAATTGGCTGTAATGGCTTTCTCAGGCAGCACATCCGACTTAGATGACTTATTCTTCCGCTTCGCATGACCCCTGGGCATTCTTCCAGCGACTAGGGCCAAGGCCCCAAAGTGGCACCGAAGGGGCACCAAAGGGGCGTTCCCCCTTTGGGCACGCAACCGCGGGCCGCAACCGCGGCCGCGAAGGCTGCCGGCATCTAAATACTGCAGGAGCGCTGTTAGGAGGGAGGAGCTCCAACTGCAGCCAATCGCCGATGGTACGGGCAGCACACCGGGTCCAGGTAGCAAAATAACGCTGGCTCTCACCGAGTCTCCCCTGCCGGCGTCTAAATACTGCAGGAGCACTGTTAGGAGGGAGGAGCTCCAACTGCAGCCAATCGCCGATGGTACGGGCAGCACACCGGGTCCAGGTAGCAAAATAACGCTGGCTCTCACCGAGTCTCCCCTGCCGGCGTCTAAATACTGCTGTAGCGCTGTTAGGAGGGAGGAGCTCCAACTGCAGCCAATCGCCGATGGTACGGGCAGCACACCGGGTCCAGGTAGCAAAATAACGCTGGCTCTCACCGAGTCTCCCCTGCCGGCATCTAAATACTGCAGGAGCGCTGTTAGGAGGGAGGAGCTCCAACTGCAGCCAATCGCCGATGGTACGGGCAGCACACCGGGTCCAGGTAGCAAAATAACGCTGGCTCTCACCGAGTCTCCCCTGCCGGCGTCTAAATACTGCAGGAGCGCTGTTAGGAGGGAGGAGCTCCAACTGCAGCCAATCGCCGATGGTACGGGCAGCACACCGGGTCCAGGTAGCAAAATAACGCTGGCTCTCCAGAGGGAGCTTATTTTTCAGCTTTGGGTTCTCGGTAGCCTAGAGCTGGGGAGTCCCATATGTGAGGACTGACTTCCTGCTTGGTCCTGGAGAAAGAGTAGTTACTCACCTGTAACAGGTGTTCTCCAGGAGCAGTAGGAATCAGTCCTCACGACCCTCCCTCCTCCCCTTGGAGTTGCAGTCATATGATTCATTTTGGTTTTTTTGCTGTCTTTTAGCTATGTCATCAGACTGAGCAAGATGGCACCCTTGGGCAGGAAGGGGGCTGCACATGTGCGCTGCATTCCCAAAGGCTTTCTTTGAATGCTGGGGAAATGCTCCGCACGAGGGCTCCGTCAGCGCCAACGTCACCCATATGTGAGGACTGATTCCTGCTGCTCCTGGAGAACACCTGTTACAGGTGAGTAACTACTCTCTAGGGATTCTGATCAGTGAGGCCTTCATATCTTACTTGTCCCTGGAGACCGTGAAATAGCTTACCTTTTAATAGGTGCTTTCTGAGGACAGTTGGATGAGAGTCATCACAATACCCACCTGCCTCCCATAAGAGTTGGTTCCTCCCACATTTCAAGTCCTAATAGCTTGGGATAGAACTGAGGTGGTATTGCATGACATCATCAAGAGTGGGAAGTCCCACATGTGGGTGATTAACAGTGCTGTCATTTTTAAAAGCCTGTTACTGTTTTCACTGCTCTGTCAAATGTTGCCCATCAGTGAGGATTTGCATTATGCTGTCCTCATAGAGCATCTGTTACAGATAAGCTACTTTGTTTTCCACAAAAATATGCATCAATGTGGTAAAATAAACATTTTCTGTTGCTAAGTATAATTTTTCTTGGCATGTTTAATTTTATAAGTATAGCACATTTCTCCAGGAACAAGCAGGAAGTTGGTCCTCACATACAGGCGATGTCGGTGCCAACGGAGCCCACACGATAACCTCTCCCCAGCTTTCATAGAAGGCCTTTGGGAGATGTACCACGCATGTGTGGTCCCCTTTCTGCCTAAGGGTGCCACCTTGCCTAAGTCTCCTTTTTTCCATGGAGCCCATTGGACGTGTCTCTGTTACCCCTGGAAAAGGTTGATTTTTTTTCTTTACTTTTCTCCAGTCGCGTACTGATTCCCTCCTATCTCCCGATTCTGCTTGCCTCCGGCGTCACATTTTTCTTTAGGTTCCTTTCTCTTTCCCTTTGGGGTTTTTTTCTCTGGTGCATTGGTTTTTGTGCCCTTTCTGGCCGGGCCAGTGGAGTTTGACCTCGTGGGGACCGTCTTTCTCACCATGGCCTTGGTCAGTGGCTTCAAGCCTTGTGACCATTGTGCTCACAACATGTTGTGCACAGATCCGCATGATTGTTGCCTTCAGTGCCTTGGGCTGGATCATCATGCCTTGGCATGTGGTCTTTGCCAGCAGATGACCCTCAAGGCCCTCCGAGGCTGCAAGAAGCAGCACAAGTTGATTTTTCACAAGACCGACTCAGCCCCAGAGTTGTCCGTGGGATCAGCACCCTCAAGAGCCACTGTAGAGGCTTCGACCTCGCACGTTAACTGTGCTGCCTCAGAGTCTTGAAGTCAGAGCATCAAGCCAGGGCTCCCTCAAGGAGGGATGCCCCTCAAAGAGCCTGACATTGGGTGATAAGTCCAGGACTGTGGGGAAGTCTCATGGCACCTGGCCTCTGAGCCCTCAATGCAAGGCTGAAGATGATTTCCGGGAGTGGCCCTTGAAGCTGCCCTGGCGAGAGAAAATGTTGTCTACATCCGGGGATTGGTCTCTGTCCCCTGAGGCAATCCTCATCATGGACACCCCCTCAATGGCGCCACCGTCTGACCAGAGGTCCTCTTTGCCCGCACTGGTGGCTGTGGAGCTTATCTGGCATCGAGGCTAGGATGGCAACCTTAGAACACAGTTTGCATTTATGGCCTAACAGGCTCTGATGCCCAGTCCCTCCGGGTCATCACTTGTGACCACTGGCCCCTCCACAGTGTGGGCTTTCACTGGAGGTAGAGCTAATCCTCGAGCACCATCGGCCTTGAGAGGCTCCTCTGGCCTGGTTCCATTCGGGACCGAGGACTTCACCCCACAGCACACCCGACTCAAAGCACAGGGGCATCAGGCTGGTCCCCACTGGAAGACCTGGACTTTGTGAGGGATATGGCGAAGGCTCTTGCCTTCACCACTGAGTCTGAGGAGGAGCCCTGAGAGGAGGACCTAGAGATCCTCCAGTATGAGGCTTCCTCCAAAAAGGCCCTTAAGGTGCCTGTTCCTCCTATCCTGGAGCATTTGCTCTTCCGCATGTGGGAGACCCTGGCCTCTGTTACCATTGTGAGCAAGCAGCTGGACTTGATGTACTGGGGCCACTGGAGCCCTGACTTCCAGAAAGTTCAACTGCCTCACAACTACATGATGGTGGAGTCAGACATGTGGATGCTCAAGAGCCTAAAAACGCACTACTCTGTGCCCCCGCCATGGACCCCCGAGCAGAAAGTGCTTCCAGGGCTCGATGCTCATCAGCCGGATCCAGGCTTACCCAGCTGTACATGGGTAAGCACCTGCGGGGCACAGTGCGGGAACTCTCTGGGTTCTTGGCTGGTCTCTCCAAGCAACCTCTTCAGCGGTTCCGGATCCTAGTCTCCACAGTCAGGGAGTGCTCCATATTTATGACTCGGGCGGCCTATGATGGCTTTGAGTCGGTGGCTAGAGTAGCAGTGGTAGGCATTAGTGCCCGCCATACCTGGCTACAGGCTTCCGTCTTGGAGTAATGGGTACAGGACAAGTTGGTCGATGTCCTTAGCCGGGGAGAGTACTATTTCAGCAAACCATGATGGTCAAGGTCACAGAGCTGGAGTCTGAGTTCATGACAAGGAACAGGCTACTTAAAAAGACTGCTGATCCTTCCTGAAGGAAGACTTCAGATAAAAAGCCTTTATACCTGAAAAAGAGGAAGACTTATGGAAACTACCCTCAGCACTCAGCCTTCCCATCCTCCCCAACAGGGCCACCAGGATAAGGGACTCACTGTAAATAGTTAAGTGGTCACTCCCAGTAGCACTTCATGTAAATAGTTTGAGGCGGCACCTCAACTATCATGCTCTTTGTATAAAGTTCTCAAACACCGTTCTATGTAACCGTTTTAGTTTAACCTGTTATGATATAAACTGCCCCTGATCTCTGGAAGGAGTGGTGTAAAAATATGCTCAAATAAATAAAAATAAAATAAAGGCACAGTTCTTGTAAGCCTAAGGCCCCCAAGCCCCAGGCCACACCCCAGGTGCAACCTGGGGGAGGGGCTTTTGAATCCTGGGACATAGCCTCTTTTCATTCGGAAGGGCCTGCCCCACAGCACACCGAAGGGCATCTGGCTTTCTTCGCCGACCACTGGCCCACCGTCACCACTGATAAGTGGGCCTTGCAGGCAGTGAAGAAGGGCTACCTCCTCCACCTCAAACAGATGCCCCTGCCATTCTTTCCAGAAGAGCTCCCGATGCATCCCCTTCACCGGGACCTACCTATCAGGAATTTGCTGACTTTATGGCAGACAGGGCAGTGGAACCTGTCTCCTTCCAACTCAGGGGAAAAGGGTTCTAGTCCCGCTACCTCCTGGTGCCCAAAAGGACTGGGGAGTATCAGCCCATCCTAGACTTATGAGACCTCAACTGGTTCCTGGTGAGGGAGAAATTCTAAATGCTGTCCCTTGGAACATTACTGCCATACTTCTGGCAGGGAGATGGGCTGTACTCCTTGGATCTAAAAGATGCCTAGACAAACATTCTCATCCACCCCCTTCACACATCCTCATCCACCCCCTTCACAGACAGTACCTCAGCTTCATGGTGGGAGGCTGCCCCCATTAGTACAGGGTTCTACCCTTTGGTCTGGTCTCTGCCCCAAGGGTCTTTACAAAGTGCCTGGCAGTGGTCATCACTTTCCTGTGTCTCCAGGGGGTGTTCGTCGTCCCATACCTCGGCAACTGGCGCATAAAAGGCAGCACTGCAGCAGAAGCCCACCAGGCGACGGTCCGCACCATCCTCATTCTGGAACACTTTGGGTAGTTTGACGACTCCCCAAGTGCATCTCCCTCTGACACAACACCTGGAGTTCATAGGGACAATGCTAGACACCATCCAGGCCACGGCCTGCCTTCCTCCAAACAGAGCCATTGCTTCCAGGTACTTGCAGGGCATGTCCAGGGTTGACCCTTGGCCTCTGCCCACCTCATGCTTCACCTTATGGGCCACATAACATCCACAGTACCCATCACCCGGACGCCTGCCTGCACATGTGGCTGGCCCAGGGGACTTTGAGCTCCTAGTGGTCACAAGCAACGGGATGTAACATAGTAACATAGTAAATGACGGCAGATAAAGACCAGCATGGTCCATCTAGTCTGCCCAGTAAGATGGCAAGAGTAAGTGCACCTGCCTCTCCATGCAGGTCAACCCTCCCCATGTCTTTGTTTATGGGTGAACCCACCGCTCCGTGTAGGACACCCCTGTTTGTTGAGAAATTAGATAGATAAGTTTATTTTGATTTTATCCTGTTGCTGTAAAAGGATCTGCTGTGTCCCACGCCATTTTGAATTCTGTCACTGTATTTGCCCCCACCACTTCCATCGGGAGGGCATTCCAAGCATCCACCACCCTTTCAGTGAAAAAGTATTTCCTGACATTGCCTTTCAGTTTACCCCCTTGCAGCTTCAAGTTATGCCCTCTAGTTTTACAGCTTCCCCGTCTTTGGAAGAGGTTGGTTTGTTCATTAATGCTCTTTAAGTATTTAAAGATCTGAATCATATATCCCCTTTCCCTCCTCTCCTCCAGAGTGTACATACCCCAGCCTGCTCTCGCAGGAAGACTGTTCCCTCCTGCACCCCAAACTGGGGTCCCTGTCTGACAGCTTGGCTACTGAAAGGGTAGCCTTGGCCCACTTTGATCTCTCCAGCGAGGTGTAAGCAGTCTATTTGGCTTCCCACAAGCCTTCCACCCGCTAAGCCTCTGCCTTCACGTTGCGAAGGTTCTTGATTTGGTGCGCGGAAAGGCGGAATAACCCCTTCTGCTGTTCGGTCCAGCTGGTACTCAAGTAGCTGCTCCACCTGTCCTGGGCAGGGCTAGTCCAACTCGGAGTTCACCTCTGCATGCTTTCAGCACACCATCACCTTGTCTAGGGCAAGCCACTCTCCGCTCATCTCCTTGTAACTTGATTCCTGAGGGGCCTACTACTCTCTAAGCCACCCGTCCGTCTCCAGGCAGCAGAATGGCACCTCAACATAGTCCTTTTCAAACTCACTGTGCCACTGTTCGAGTAGCACTAAATGAGAGGTTAGATATGATTGGAATCTCAGAGACATGATGGAAGGAGAACAACCAGTGGGGACACTGTGATACCTGGGTACAAACTATATCGTCATGATAGAACTGACCAAATTGGTGGAGGGGTTGCGCTCTGTTAGGGGGCATTGAGTCAAAAAGGATTAAAGTTTTTCAGGAAACAAAATTTTCTGTAGAATCTCCATGGATTGAAATTCCATGTAAAAAGGAGAAGGCGATGGCAATGGGGGTATACTATCTGACCGCCTGGCCAGAATGAACCTATGGATGATGAAATGCCCAAATCAAGGAAGCTAACAAACATTACTGCACAGTAATAATGGGAGATTTCAATTACGCCGATATCGAATGGGTCAGTGTCACGGCAGGACATGCTAGGGAGATAAAGTTCCTAGTAGATGAAATAAATGACTGCTTCTTGGAGCAGCTGATTCATGAACCGACCAGAGGGGAAGCCATATTGGACCTAGTCCTTAGTGGAACCCCAGATCTGGTGCAAGAGATCAGGTTGTTGGGGCCACTTGGCAATAGTGATCATAGCATGATCGCGTTTAATCTAATTAATGGATGAGGGATGGTAAGGAAATCCACAGTACTACCTTTTTAACTTTCGAATGGGAGACTATGATAAAATGAGGAAAATACTTAAGAAAAAACTAAAAGGAGCAGTTGCAATGGTTAAAGACTTACATCAAGCTTGGGTGTTGTTGAAAAATACTATCTTGGAAGCCCAGACCAGCTGTATTCCACGCTTTAAGAAAAGTGGAAGGAAGTCCAAAAAACTGCCAGCATGGTTTAAAGGTGAGGTCAGAGAAGCTGTTGCTGCCAAAAAAGCATCTTTCAGGAAATGGAAAAAAGAGCCAAATGACCAAAACTGGAAACAGCACAAGCACTGGCAAGTTAAATGCAAGGCATTGATAAGGCAGAATTTCAGAAGAATCTTGCTGCGGAAGCAAAAACGTGTAATAAAGACTTTTTCAAGTACATTCATAGCAAAAAACCTGTGAGAGAGTTAGTTGGTCCATTACATGATAGAGGGGTTAAAGGGGCATTAAGAGGCGACAAGGCGATAGCGGAGAGACTGAATGAATTCTTTGCTTCGGTCTTTACTGAGGAATATGTAGGGATGTGACCCATGACTGAAGTGGTATTTAAAGGTGCGGAAGAATTGAAGGAAACATCGATACATCGGGAAGATGTATTACAAGTATTAGATAAACTGAAGAGTAGCAAATCACCTTGGCCGGATGATATACATCCAAGGGTGTTGAAAGAACTGAAATATGAGATTGCAGACCTGCTATTAGTAATCTGTGAGCTATCATTAAAATCATCTGTAGATAAAATACCTGAAGATGGGAGGATGGCGAACGTAACACCAATTTTTAAAAAGGGTTCCAGGGGTGATCCAGGAAACTACAGACCGGTGAGCCTGACGTCAGTATCGGGAGAAATGGTAGAAACCATCATAAAGAACAAAATTGCTGAACATGTAGATAGTCATGGCTTAATGGGAGACAGCCAACATGGCTTTAGACAAGGAAGATCTTGTCTTACTAATCTGTTATGTTTTTTTGAAGGTGTGAATAAACAGATAGATAGACAAAGATGAGTCGGTTGATATAGTGTATTTGGATGTTCAGAAAGCCTTTGATAAGGTCCCTCATCAGAGACTTGGCAAAATTAAAGAGTCATGGGATAGGAGGCAGTGTACTATTGTGGATCAGGAACTGGTTAAAAGATAGAAAGCAAGAGGGTAGGGCTAAATGGCTAATTTTCCCAATGGAGAAAGGTGAATAGTGGTGTAACCCAGGGATCTGTGCTGAGTCCGCTGCTTTTTGACATATTCATAAATGACCTGGAAAAGGGAATAATGAATGAGGTTATCAAATTTGCAGATGAGACAAAACTATTTAAAGTTGTTAAAACGCAAGAGGATTGTGGAAAATTGCAAGAGGATCTTGATAAATTGGAAGACTGGGCATCAAAATGGCAAATGAAATTTAATGTGGAGAAGTGCAAATTTATGCACCTAGGGAAGAACAACCCAAACTATGGTTACACGATGCAAGGTTCCACATTAGGAACCACCACCCAGGAAAAAGATTTAGACGTCATTGTGGATAACATGTTAAAATCCTCGGCCCAGTGTGCAGTGGCGGCCAAGAGAGCAAATAGAATGCTAGGTATGATAAGGAAAGGAATGGAAAATAAAACAAAGGATATTATAATGCCTCTATATCGTTCCATGGTGAGACCGCACCTTGAATATTGTGTGCAATTCTGGTCGCCGTATCTTAAAAAGTATATAGCGTTATTAGAAAAGGTTCAGAAAAGAGCCACCAAAATGGTAAAGGGGACGGAAGGATACCCCTATGAAAAAAGGCTAAAAAGGTTAGGGCTCTTTAACCTGGAAAAGAGACGGCTGAGGGGAGATATGATAGAAGTTTATAAATTAATGAACTGATTGGAATGGGTAAACGTAGATCGATTGTTTACCTTATCAGATTATAGAAATACTAGGGGACATGCAATGAAGCTACAGGGTAAACTATTTAAGACTAATAAAAAATATATTTTTTCACTCAATGTGTAATCAAACTCTGGAATTTGTTACCGGAGGATGTAGTAAAGACTGTTAGTGTAGCTGGGTTTAAAAAAGGTTTGGACAAGTTCCTGGAGGAAAGGTCCATAAACCATTATTAAGAAGGGACCCAGGATATCAATGCTTGACCCAGTACAAGCATTGTGGAACCTGTGTCTTTTGGGGAAACTGCTAGGTACGTATGACCTAGATTGGCCACTGTTGGAAACAGGATACTGGGCTTGATGGACCTTGGTCTGACCCAGTATGGCATATCTTATGTTCTTAAGGGTACCACACGTGTGGTACATCTCCCTAAGACTTTCTTTGAAAGCTGGGTAAAGGTTACCATGCATGCTCTTTTGTCGCCGATCTCCTATATGTGAGGACTGATTCCTGCTGTCCTTGGAGAACACCTATTACAGGTGAGTAACTACGTTTAATCTGTGAATGCTACGTATAATAGAAAATGAAGAATTAGTACTCTCAAGCTGCTATAAGCTTTTACAGTGGAGTAAAATTCAACAGTCCAGTGTTTAACCAAAGACCTCAGATTCCAAACAGTTGAGGTCAAACAGATTGCCTACTTCCACTTAACTTGCAGGCTTTCTCATAATCTTCTTTTGGGTTCCCCTTTGCCTTTTGAAAGAAAGGTAAATGTGGATTGTTTTACCCAGAATGACATTTGAGAGAGGGGGGGGGTCCCGTCCCCCCCCAGGGCCATGGAGCTCTCCAACCCTTTCTATGTAAGGGGGAGTGATGTAGGGATCAAGGATTACTACTTCACATTCTGATGGATATTTCCCCATAGGTTAAATGTGAAGAAAATCATCCCTCTGTTGCAGGTCTAGATTCTCATGTCTCTGTTACTTTTATTATAGCAGTTTTGTAAATAGATTGCCAGGCTGCAGTAGGGACCTGTGTGACAAGTATTTTTTCTAAAATGTCCTTTTTAGGTACTCCTTTGGTCCCGGTTTTGCTTTATTTTGAAAGTAAAAAAGGTGTCTAGTTAGTAATAATGAATATGCATTTGCTCTGAGTCAGGGGTTCTTACTGTTGTCTTCAAAGATGATAGATGGGTATGATTAAGTTTTCTATAACGAATATTCATCAGATTTTTTGCCGTAAATATGATCTAATAGCAAGGCTAATTTGCAATGTTTGATCACCCTGAAGACCAGAAATATTTGACTGCCTCTGAAGACCAGAATTGAGAATCTCTGCTTGAAACTCACTGTTGCTTGTTCTTACAAAGAATCAACTGAACCAAATCAAATAGCTTTTGTCTCAGACTATCAGAAAATTGAAGACTCATACATTTTAATTTTAAAGTGGGACTTTAAAGTGATTTCTGATCTGGGAAGTCCCTTTTGTTCTAATCTGCAGGGTGTTGCTCAGGTTATGATTCAGTCTTTTCGTTTGTCTTCGTGTACGTTGTTCAACGCACAGATGCAGGATGTAAGTCACTAACTCATAAAGGAACCTTTTGCTTGTTTTGGGTTTCTTTTCCCTTTTCTTAATGGATGGCCCACATGTGTCTATACATTGAACATCTACATATTTAATTTGCTTCCTATTCTTAGGATTTCCCTTCATTCTCCTTCAGCTGCTCTTCTCCTGATGCTTTTCTATTGCATCAATGGTCATGGTCAAAGATCACAAACTAACTCCCTTCAGGACCTGATAGTTGTACATACTGGGCTTTGCCAGTAGTCCTTGCTGTTTATAATGGCTGATACTACGCCAGTGGATCAGATTGCTGATTGGGCTGACAGAGCCTGGGAGTGCTAAACATGGGGCAGGAGCTGGGAATGGAAATTTAACTGAAGTGTCTCAATAATCATATCCTCAAACAATATTATAACACAATCATTAATTAGTACACTTTATTTAAAAAAAAACCCAAAAATGTTGACCAGGTAAGCCAGGTTAAAGCAATTCCCCTTGTTTTCAATTGGCTCCCAGAGACACAACTCTATAGGTGGCTTTTTGAATCTTCATTCTAAGATCCAGTGGCAGAATGAAGTCCTAAAGTTTGTTGCAGGCCTTTACAGATTCATTGCCAGTGCTTTAACTGCTAGAACATGCCTCCTTACTCAATTGAATGAATTGTTTCCAACACTTCCTATATAAAAGAGCAGCAAATGAAGATAATGTAAATGTATAAAGCACATGTGAGGAATTCAATAATGTATATAGTACAATTTGCCAAAAACCTGCAGATTTCTCTAGAAATCAGTGAGCAATCTATGGAAGTCTCCATTGTAAAGGAGTGGAGTTTTTCACGCATACCCTTAGATTGCTTGTGGAAATTTGCAGTTTTTTTGCAGCCTGTACAATGCCTTCTCTGTTATGTTTCATTCTTTGCGTGCAGTGTAAGTTTTCTGTTACTTATATTATGAATTTCCTCCTCAACAACCATCCTTGCCAAAATTGAGTAAAAGAGCTTGGTATCAAGAAGACGGAATTTGGATTTCTTATTAAATACAGATTTTTTTTCAAAGAGATTGGTAGTTTGTCTTTATGAAAGGCATAGTGAATATTTTGTCACCATCTTTAGCACAGTTAAAATAGACAAAATATTTTTGAAGGGTGACAAATACAAAAAGAAGATTTTAAGCATTCCAGATTAAATAGCACCGAGTTACTCTAGGATGCCATAGGCTATCAAATGAATAATGCATGTTGCATTAAAATTGATCTTGTATTTCAGGTCTTCCCACAAGATAGATCTTCATCAGGATGGCTTTAAAATGTTCTGCTTTTAACATAAATGTGCATTATTGGAAGACGAGCAGGTTTTCTATAATGTCCATTTTAAGATAAATCATGGAGAAGGGAAATTCAGATGTTCAGGTCAGAATGTACTTAATTTCCGCTGTATGAGGGTTGCTTAGAAAGTAATGCCCACATGTTTTTCTCAGTCCAGAATGAAGGTAGGGGAGTGAAATTGAAAGGGTATTAACTTGGAACTTCAAAGGACACGTGTGTAATTTTACAGTCGTCTGACAAATAGCAAGGCGGTAGTGATCCTTCAAATGGCATCTGTTAGTGACAAACGGTACAAACAACGAGCTGTAATTGAATTCTTGGTGGAGGAGAAAGAAAGTGTGAAAAACATTCACAAATGATTGTGTGCTGTGTATGGAAGTTCTGCGGTAGATGGGAGCACCGTTGGACGATGGATGAAGAGAGTAAAGGCTTCAGGAAGTGATAAAACAGAACTGGAAGATCGGCCATGTTCTGGGCATCCTGCCTTAGCCATCAGTCCAGAAAAGTTGCAGCGCGCTGATGACATTATTCATGCGGATCGGTGCATCACGAGTCGGGAATTGTCTGTACAGCTTTCTGTCAGTAGAGGTAGTGCAATGGCAATTATTGACTCTTTGGGATATTCAAAGGTGTGTGCAAGATGGGTTCCGCGAAGTCTCACAAACAAACACCAAAGGAAAGACATCTGCTCTGATTTGTTGGAGTGCGGCCGATCTTCCAGTTCCGTTTTACTACTTCCTGAAGCCTTTACTCTCTTCACCCATCGTCCAACGGTGCTCCTATCTACGTTAGAACCCCCCCTTATCTAGTTTAAAAGCTGCTCTATCTCCTTTTTAAAGGTAAATGCCAGCAGCCTGATTCCACCCCAGTTAAGGTAGAGCCGATCTTTTTGGAAACCTCTCCCCCCATTCCCCAGATTGTGGCCCAGTTCCTAACAAATACAAAACTCTCTTCCTTGCACCTTCGTTTCAGCCACACATTGAGACACTGGAGCTCTGACTACCTTTTGGGTCCTCCTAATGCTACCCTGGAAGTTCTGGATTTCAGCTCTCCAGCTTCATTTCTGTTGCTAAGTCCATATTTTCCAACCACTTTGCCACCACCTTTGTTGTCGACTTTTGCGTTCCAGTCACTTATGACTATCAGGATATCCTGTTTTGCATGTTCTGTCAATTTCAGCTTGTACTTGTTCATAGATTTAACTTCTTCCTCCTTCCTCTTCTGCAGCTGTGTTGGGGCATATACCTGAATAATAGTTATGTTGATGGGCATTCCTTGTAGATGAATAGGAATTAAGTGTTCACTGATTGCATTGTATTTCATTACATTTCTTGCATGTTTCTTCTTAATTATAAATACAACGCCATTTCTTCTTTGTCTTTCATTTCCAGAATAGTATACCATGTGATAATCAGATACAAAGTGCCCGATGCTAGTCCATTTCAGTTTGCTGACATCCAACAGATCAAGTTGTACACGTTCCATTTCATTTTTAGCCACCTCCAAATTTCCTTGGTTTTTGCTTCGTACATTTCAGTTCACAATATGTGAGACGTCTTTGCAGCTTCTAACTTTCATGGGTGATTTCACTTACTCCTGTATAGACTGGGTCACTGTCACAAGAGGACATGCTAGGGAGATAGTTTCTAGATGAATTAATTGATTGCTTCGTGGAGCCAGCTGGTTCATGAACCGACACAAGGGTAAACTATTTTAGACCTAGTCCATAGTGGAATGCAGGATATGGTGCGAGAGATATCTGTGTTGAGGCCACTTTGCAGTAGTGATCACAGCATGATCACATTTGATTTAAAAAATGGAATGAGGACAGCAAGGAAATCCACAGCACAAGTATGCCACTTTCAAAAGGGAGACTAGGGAAAAATGAGGAAAATGGTTAAGTAAAAACTAACAGTAGCAGCTGCAAAGGTTGAAAGTTTATATCAAGCATGGGCATTGTTTAAAAATACTGTCTTGGAAGCCCAGACCAGATGTATTGTGTGCTTTAAAAAAGGTTGAAGGAAGGCCAAAAGACTGCTGGAATGGTTTAAAGGTGAGATCTGAGAGGCTGTTATAGCCAAAAAAGCATCCTTCAGAAAATGGAAAATGGAGCTAAATGACAAAAACAGAAAACAGCATAAGCACTGACAAATTAGATGTAAGACATTGATAAGGCAGGCAAAGAGAGAATTTGAAGAAATGTTTGCCATGAAAGTGAAAACTCGTAATAAAATCTTTCTCAAGTGTATTTGTAGTGTAAAAAAAAAAAGTCTGCAGGAGAGTCAGTTGGACCATTAAAAGGTAGAGGAGTGAAAGGGCTGCTGAGGAGGGACACGGTCATAGTGGAGAGACTGAATGAATTCTTCACTTCAGATTTTACTGAATATGCTGTAGGAAAGTTACCCATGCCAGTAATGATATTTAAAGATGATGTATCCGAGAAATTGAAACACACAGCAATGAACTGGGAAGACATAATATAGCAATTAGATAAGCTAAACATAGCATATATGTGTGGGTTAGATAAATACTACCCTCCTAATTGAGAAGATAAGTTACTTTCTCTTGTTTTGATTGGCAATCTCTGGGTTTACGGTAATAAATTCACCTTAGCTCTTATTTTGATTTAGGTTGATGAGGTGTGAGTTGTTGGGAGTTCATTTTTGTTGGTAAGAATATTATAATGGCTTTGTATCGCTCTAAAATAGGATATAGCGGAATTAGGAAAGGTACAAAGAAGAGTGACCAATGTTAAAGTGATTGTAAGGATACCCCGAGGAGGAACAGCTTAAAAGGTTAGGGCTCTTCAGCTTTGCAAAGAGATGGGAGATATGATTAGAGGTCTATGAAATTACTACCACTACTACTGACCATTTGTATAGCGCTCCAAGACGTATGCAGCGCTGCACAGACACGTGTAAAAGACAGTCCCAGCTCATCAGAGCTTACAATCTAGTCAAGATAGACAACACAGTAGTCAAGACATAAGATACATCTAGGGGGAATGGTAAGGAAAAATGAGGGGAGATCAGGTGAGTCAAGATCCAAAAACGGCAGTGAAGAGGTGAGTTTTTAGCCTGGATTTGAAAAGGCTCAGAGAAGGTGCCCGACGTACAGACTCAGGTAGTTTGTTCCAGGCATAAGGAGCAGCAAGGTGAAAGGAGCGAGGTCTTGAGTTAGCAATAGAAGAGAATGGCACAGATAGAAGTGATTTGCCAGCAAAGTGGAGCTCTTGAGGAGGGGTGTAGGGAGAGATAAGAGAGGAAAAATAGTGAGGAGCTGCAGAGTGAATACACTTATGGGTCAGCAGGAGAAATTTGAACTGGATGTGGAAATGGATAGGGAGCCAATGAAGTGACTTGAGAAGAGGGGGCAATATGAGCATAATGAGGCTGGCAGAAGATTAGCCATGCAGCAGAGTGTTGAACAGATTGAAGGGGAGAGAGATGATCCAGAGGGAGACCAGCGAAAGGAGTAGGTGACAATAGCCTAGACGGGAAGTGACTAAGGAGTGAATAAGTGTCTTAGTAAGGAATGGGCAAATTTTGTTGATTTAGAGAAAGAAATGACAGGTTTAGCTATCAGTTGGATGTGTGTGGAGAAGGAGAGAGAGGAGTCGGACAACTCCAAGGTGGCAAGTTGAGGAGACAGGAAGGAGTAGAGAGTTATGCACAGAGACTGAGAAAGGAGGAAGGGGAGAGGAGGGTTTAGAGGGAAAAATAAGCAACTCAGTTTTGGCTATGTTCAATTTCAAGCGGTGTTGAGACAGCCAAGCAGCAATGTCAGAAAGGCAGACAGAGATCTTGGCCTGGATTGCCAGAGAGATTTCAGGTGCAGAGAGAGAGATCTAGGAGTCATCAGCATAAAAATGGTGCTGACAGCCATGGGAAGAGTTGAGCGGACCAAGGGAATGGGTATAGAGAGAGAAAAGGAATGGACCCTTAAAGAATGGTAAGCATAGATCGGTTATTTACTCCTTCAGAAAGTAGAAAGTTTAAACTACATGCATTGAAGCTACAGTGTAACGCATTTAAGATTATTTGGATAAAATAATTTTTCCCTCAATTTGAATCAAACTCTGTAATTCTTAGCTGGAGGATGTAGTAACCCCTTTTGTGTTGCTGGTTTTAAAAGAGGTTTGAGCAGGTTTCTGAAGGAAAAGTCTGTAATCTATTATTAAAGTAGGCTGGGGAGATCCACGGCTTACTCAAAAGAACATAAGATATGCCATACTGGGTCAAACCAAGGTCCACCAAAGCCCAGTATCCTGTTTCCAACAGTGCCCAATCTAGGTCACAAGTACCTAGCAGTTTCCCTAAAAGACACAGGTTCCACAATGTTTGTATTGGGGCAAGCAGTGGATATTCCGGGTCCCCTTTAATAATGGTTTATGAACCTTTCCTCCAGTAACAAATTCCAGAGTTTGAATACACATTGAGTGAAAAAATATTTTCTCTTATTAGTCTTTTCTCCGGGAAAAAGCAGGAAGTCAATCCTCACATATGGGTTACGTCGGCGCCAATGGAGCCCGTGCGGAGCAAATTCCCAGCTTTCAAAGAATGTGTTTGGGAGCTGCCTCCACGGATGCGTGGTCCGCTTCCCATCCAAAGGGGCCCTTGCTCAGTCGTCTTTTTTCCGTGGAGCCCTTCAGATGTAGTCTGTTCTCTGTCCCATGGAGCCCTTCAGACATAGTCCGTTCTCTGTTTTCTTCTTGCCTTTTGGCTATTTTTCTTCCGGCTAGCACCGGTACCCTTCCCGCCCGCCCCCGGTATCTGGTCGGCTTTCCTTTTTCTTTTATTTTCTTTTTGGGCGTTCCCACCCTTGTTTTCTCTCGCTGGGAGCCCTAAAGATCTTCGACCTTACGGATGCCCTTTTTCCCTCCATGGCTAACAGCGGGTTCAAAAAGTGCGACAGGTGTAGTAAAATATTATGTCCCTCATCGATACGCACGACTGCTGCCTCCGGTGCCTCAGCCCGGACCACGACCCGGCTGTTTGTGGCCTTTGCAAACTTATGTCCTCAAAGGCCCTGAAAAGCCGCCATCAGCAGCAGGGAAAGATTTTTCCTGATTCCCCTATGCCTCCGAAAGCCAGGATCTCATCCGAGACCTCCACGCCCCGGGAGGAGCGTTCCAAACCCGAGCGGCGTCGGGGGACCTCGGAGAGGGGGCCCCCCTTGGGGGAACCTAAAAGAAGGACATTTTCCTCAACGGCTGCATCTCTGGTTGGTTAAGAATGACCAGGTCCCTCACGGGGCAGGTCAAGGAGCCCTCAGCGTCAACCTGAGACGTTGGGGAAGGAGAGTCCAATCAAGCTCTCTCAAAAGGAGCCGGCTACGGAACAGGTCCTGGCCAGTGCTTCCTGTCCTAGTCGAGAACTCCCCTCCGGGGGAACCGGTTTCTGCGGAACCATTGCCACCAGGGACTCGATGATGAAGTCGATCCCGGAGGCCGTACCGATCCTCAAAGCCCTACAGGACTGAGCAGATCCTCGGCCGAGGTCCTGCTCGATCTCCCATTGCCAACTGGAGGGAGGTGGGGAGTGAATTCCAGAGTGCGGGGCCGATGAAAAAGAAAGCAGAGGAGCGGGTGGATTGAAGGTGAGCGAGAGAGGGGGAAGGGAGATTAAGGCGGTTAAGGTGGAAGAAGCGGAGAGTGTGTCTGGGGGTGTGGAATGTAATAAGGTCTGCCAGGTATTGTGAAGTACTAGTGTGAAGAGCCCTGTGAACTAGAGTAAGTAACTTAAACTGAGTGCGAAAGGAGGGGAAGTCACTAGATGCTTTAAGTTAACGTATGTCTCTTTCATGTGGACGGCATGCGCTATTGGAATAGATGGAAGACGATTTCCATTGTTCAAAAGCGCAGCCTTCAGACTCGGTTTCAAAGAGTCTATAAATAGTTTCCAGTCTTGTGGGTCATGAGTGATTTTTAAGGCATTCATGAGGCTTTCAATATCGAAACAGACTGCCAGATTACTTTCCTTTCCGACTGCGTATAGTACACTGCTGATGTCAGATGGCTTCAGCAGCCGTCTGGCAGTAGTATTGCATTGCATCAGAAAATGATGCCATCAACTCTGGATGATGTGTGCATGCTGGTATTATGCAATGTGATGCAATATTACATCATTCAAGGCTTATTTGGGTGGTTGTTGATGTCTTACTGGATAAATTTACACTGTGAAACGTCAAAAATGAACTACATGCAATATCTTCAAAACGAGAGCCAATAATTTTTTTTAATGTTATATTCGTGTTCAGCTCACCAAGATACTACAGATTAGGGCCTTTTAAAGTCAGTAACAATTTCAATGTTGACCAGTGTCACCAGAGATGTGCTGGAGGCACTGCACTTTTTGAGGCCTGACGTAAGTCAGGGGAGAGAGATGAAACGCCAGAAACAGACGTTGAGCCCTCCAGTTTCAGTGTAACTGCAGCCCGACTAACCTCCCTGTCAATGCCAGTTGCAACGGCCAGAAAAAAGTGTCTATGGGGCCATGAGCCACTGCAGGCAAAAGCGTCGAAGCAACAGGGGTTCGAGAGGGTAACTAACCCCCTCTTTACTTTGCACTTTCTTCTCATAGAAAACACAACCATGCATAGAGACTCAGCAGGATGCCATCTTAGTCTTCTCCCTGCTGATATTTTTCTCTTTCTACTTTTTGATGATGTAAACAACTGATCTACGTTTACCCATTCCACTCCATTCGTTAATTTATAGACCTTTATCATATCACCCTTCAGCAGTCTCTTTTCCAAGTTGAAGATCCCTAGCCTTTTAAGTATCTTCCCATAGGGGTATCCTTCCATCCCCTTTACCATTTTGATAGCTCTTCTCTGTACCTTTTCTAATTCCACTATATCGTTTTTAAGATATGGTGACCAGAATTGACCTTCTATATCTGAGTCAGATTTAAAAAAATAACCCTATTAGGGTAAACCTGGGTGCCACTGGCGCATATCTTCACCAAGTAGAAAGTAAACCCATCTCTGTACATACCTTTAGTAGTTTGGTTTGTTCAGGGTTTGCTTCTTTTAAAGCCTCTTATTAAGCCACCTTAGTGTCATGGTACCTCAATGTGGTTTTAACGGAGCTGATAAAAGCTCCTTTTGAGCTGCGTGATGCCTGCAAACTGAAGTACTTAACCTGTTAGGTCTTGTTTTTGGTGGCAGCAACTTCAACATGCAGAGTGAGTGAGCTCCAAGCTCTAGTAACTGATCCACCTTACACTAAAGTTTACAATAGAGTGGATCTGCACGCTCATTCAAAGCTCATTCCTAAGGCTTTGTCAGACTTCTTAATCAATCGATTGTCTTGCCAACATTTTTCTGTAGACCTCACACGCACAAAGGTGAACATGCATTGCACACACTGGACTGCAAGAGAGCTTTATGTTTCCATTTGAAATGGACTAAAGCCCTTAGGTCCACACATAGTTTTGTTTCTTTGACACAGTCAAGCTGGAGGCTCATGTCAAACATACTCTCTCCAATTGGCTAGCAGAGTGCATTTCCTTCACTTACGCTCAGACAAATTTCACTATTGATGGTCATGTCACAGCTCAGGTCAGAGCTGTATCAGTTTCATAGTAGCATAGTAAATGACGGCAGATAAAGACCAGTATGGTCCATCTAGTCTGCCCAGTAAGATGGCAGGAGTAGGTGCACCTGCCACTCTGTGCAGGCCACACCTCCCCATGTCTTTGTTTAGGGGTGAACCCACCGCTCCATGTAGGACACCCCTATTTGTTGAGAAATTAGATGGTTCAGTTTATTTTTATTTTATCCTGTTGCTGTAAAGGAATCCACTGTGTCTGTCTTCCATCACTGTGTTTGCCCCCACCACTTCTATCGGGAGAGCATTCCAAGCACCCACCACCCTTTCAGTGAAAAAGTACTTCTTGACATTGCCTTTCAATTTACCCCCTTGCAGCTTCATGTTATGCCCTCTAGTTTTACAGCTTCCCCGTCTTTGGAAGAGGTTTGTTTGTTCATTATTTCTCTAAGTATTTAAAGGTCTGAATCATATCTCCCCATCCCTCCTCTCCTCCAAAGTGTACATATTTAGGTCTTCAAGTCTCTTCTCATAAGGCTTCTGATGCAGGCTCAAAATCATCTTGGTCGCCTTCCTCTGAACAGTTTCCATTCTTTTTCCATCCTTTGCATGATATGGTCTCCAAAACTGAACACAGTATTCCAAGTGAGGCCTCACCAGTGACTTATACAGTGGCATTAGTACCTCTTTCCTTTCTGCTGGTAATTCCTCTTTGTATCTGGCTTTTGCCACCGCCTTGTCGCACTGTTTTGACACCTTGAGATCTACAGAAATAATCACACCAAGGTCTTTCTCCTGATCCGTGCACACCAACCTCTCGCCCCCTATTGCGTACATTTCCCTTGGATTTCTGCTACCCAAATGCATGACACTGCACTTCTTTGCATTAAATCTTAATTGCCAAGCATTAAACCATTCTTCCAGCTTTTGTAGATCTTTCCTCATGTTAACCACTCCCTCGGGGGAGTCCACTCTGTTGCAAATTTTTGTATCATTCAGTCTTTCATAAGTATCACTCACAAATACATTGAACAGTGCTGGGCCCAGGACCGAACCCTGGGGCACCCTGCTAATCACCTTCCTTTCATCTGGTTGAGCTCCATTTACCATCAACTTCTGTCGTCTGTCAGTCAACCAATTTCTGATGCAGTTTACCACCTTGGGACCCATCCCCAAACTACTGAGTTTGATGAGCCTCCTATGAGGGACAGTATCAAAGGCTTTGCTGAAATCCAGGTAGATGACATCCATTGCATGCCCCTGATCTAGTTCTCTGGTCACCCAGTCAAAGAACTCAATCAGATACGTTTGGCAAGATTGTCCTTCGGTAAAACCATATTGCCTCAGATCTTGCAACCTGTTGGTTTTGAGAAAGTTCACTATTCACTCTTTCAGAAGCGCCTCAATTACTTTTCCCACTACCGAGGTAAGGCTCACGGGCCTGTAGTTTGACACTTCTTCCCTGTCACCACTTTTGTGTAGAGGTAGGACATCAGCCATTCTCCAGTCCTGAGGAACTTCTGTTTCCAAGGATCTGTTGAAAACATCCTTTAATGGCCCTGCAAGAACCTCTGAGCTCTTTCAGTATCCTGGGATGTATTCCATCCGGTCCCATGGCCTTGTCCACTTTCACTTTTGCAATTTGTTCTAACACCTCATCTTCTGTGAATGGTGTGGTATTTAATTCATTCCCATTTTTATTTTTATATTTGGGAGTCACAGGTGGTTCTTCTACAGAATTTTCTTTAGTAAAAACGGAGCAGAAGTATTTGTTTAGCAATTTCTCTTTTTCAATGTCACTTTCCACGAGTCCGATCCCAGCACTTCTGAGTCCTGCAATTCCACCTCTGATCGTCTTCCTTATATACCTGAAGAAAGTTTTGTTGCCACACTTAACATCTTTAGCCATCTTTTCCTCTGCCTTTGATTTTGATATCGTTATTTCTCTTTTTGTCTCTTTGAGTTTGGTCCTGTATTCATGTCTGTGTTCGTCTGTTTGCAAGCTTTTGAATTTTGCGAAAGCTGTGTTTTTTTGCTTTTATTTGAGCAGCCACTTCTTTGGAAAATCAAATAGGTTTCCTTCTCCTCTTGTTTTTATTTACTTTTCTTACATATTTATCTGTTGCCCCTTTTATTGCCACCTTTAGTTTAGCCCATTACAATTCCACTTCCCTTATCCCCTCCCACCCTGCCAACTCCTCCTTTAGGTACTTGGCCATTTTACTGGTCAGTGTTTTTGACATTTAGGACTTTGAGCTTGCTATGAGTGGACTGCACCTTGTTTTTTTATCTCCAACCACACTGTGTGCCCTCTTGAGATAAGCCTCCATGGAAGAGATTTAGAAGGCTGCAATATTGGTTTCACTCCATACATTCGCATTGCATTGCTATCTAGAACGAGACTTCATATACATTAAGTTTCACCGGTCTGTCCTTCAGAAATTTTGGGGGGATTAGAATCCAACACTTTTCCCTCAAGGCCAGTTTTCTTTTATTTTCCAGACTGACTTCCAAAACTAAACAAAACAAATCCTGAAAGGCTAGTTGCCCCCCCCTCCCCCCAAAATGAAGTTGATATCTGCCTGTTTCAGTATTGTGTATGTTCTTTTTTCTCCTTTTTCCTGTTAGCCATCCTATAGCCAGGGACTGCCATCAGTTTGAATTTGCTACCCTGCTTGTCCTTTGAGAAAATTAAATTACTTACTTATAGCGCATGTTCTGTATAGATGTTAGGATACAATTCCTCATATACCATCCCACCTCCCAAAGGAATAGTATTCTAAATTCAGATAAGTAGTAGTAATAGGTTTAGTAATGGACTGAGGCTTTCCCCATGCAGTGGCAGCAGGTAGAAAGTGAAGCCCATATGCGGTGGGGCTTCTCAAAAGCTGTTGAAACTTATCTGAGCTGGAGATGTCACCCATTTGTGAAGACTTGTATCCTGCTGTTCATAGAGAACACCTGTTACAGGAAAATAACTTGCAAACCTTTTTTTTTTATGACAGTCCTTCAGCAAGGGGGAATCCCATTTATGCAACGTAGTGAACCAACCTATCTTCAGGGAAAGCTGAGGGACATGTTAAGACTCACGTTGCTAACACCAGGCTTCTCACTAAATGCAGAGGGTGGGTACATCTATCCCCCTGCATTTCCCACACTGCACCATGGTAGAACAGCCATGGGAGTAGTTAAGATTAGTTGCACCCACTGTGCTTGTGTGGAGTGCAAGCAGCATAGGCTGCAAATGCCCACACTATGCTCCTCACAATGGGAATGCTCCATACCTCTTGCACAAGTAGTTAATGTTAGTAAGCATGCTTTTAAGTTACTTGTAATGGGTGTTCTCAGCCTCTCAGAGGGAGGTAACCGGTCATAAAAACCCTTCTCCCTCCTCTTGGGATTTATCTCCCGTATATATCTTGACTAAACAAGAACTAAGAAGGTATGGAGCCATTTCAGCATGAGAAGATCAAAGTGTGCAACAGGAAAGACTTCTTGATTTTCCAGAAAGCTTTAAAGGCCATTATACTTGGCACCACAGTCGTGTGATGCACTTTAATAACTGGTGTTCAGAGAACATTTATTACAGAAGCAGCTTTCCTTTTTTCATTCTGAATCTATTGAATCTATTCTCAAATACCACATCCAGATACTTCCAACCTTTTAACAGGGAACAGATCCTCGATGAAACTGATGCACTCTTCAAAGACTCTACCCTAAACCTGGAAGAGATTATCACTTCTTGGAACAACAGACTCAACCGCATTTCATCTCGTCCACCCAGAAACAAGTCCTCAAGAAAAAAACCTACGGCTCCTTGGTTTACATCAGATCTGAAAGAATCCCTAAATCTTTTGCGAAAGCTCGAGAAGAAATGGAGGAGGTCTCGCACCAATACCAATCAGACTACTTACTTACTACATCTTGACACCCACCGTAAAGCCATCTCAGAAAAAATGAAACTATATCATACAGACACCTTGCGTCGTGCTCTAAATAAACCTCATGACCTATTTACTCTTGTCAAGAAACTAGCCAAGGAACCTTCACCGGAACACCAGTGTGAAATCAACCCACAAGAATACGCTTTGTACATACAATCTAAGATGTGCCATACAAATAAAATTACAATACCCCCTATCCCGAGTATTCATGGGCTTCCAGCTCCTTTAGTATCATTCACCACTCCTTCTTTGAAGCTGATTGAAGATATGATCTCATCTCTCAACTTATCCACAGCACATACTGATCCTTGCCCAGCCTTCTGGATAAAGGATCTTCGCAAAGAGCTTGCTCTAATAATATCCAAAATCATAAGGCTATCATTCGACACCGGCTCATTCCCTGCTGCCCTCAAACAGACATCTATCAGACCCCTACTGGAAAACCTCAAGTTAGATCCACAAAAAACAGACTCGTACCGACCCATTTCCAGCATACCCACTCTTGCAAAAATAATTGAAAAAATAGCCTACAGACAACTACAAGACCATATTGACTCTGAAGCGCCTTTGGATACCTGTCAACATGGATTCAGAGAAGCGCACGGGGTCGAGACGCTCCTTGCTTCACTCCTCAACAGCCTAAACTCTGGTATCGATAACATCAAACAGGGTTTTGTTCTCATCTTTTTAGATATTGCAGCTGCTTTTGATTCGGTCTGCCACGATCTCCTTCTTATCCGCCTAAGAGAGAAGGGCCTTTGTGGAAATGCTCTCGAATGGTGCAACTCATACCTCTCAGAGAGATGGCAGCATGTTCGTTCAAATGGTGAAACATCAGATCCGTTTCACCAAGGACAAGGAGTCCCGCAAGGATCCTCTTTATCATCACTACTATTTAACATATACATGCAACCTATATGTAACATTATCAGGTCATTCAATGTCAATTGTATGATCTATGCCAGGGGTCTCAAACTCAAATTGCTTTGAGGGCCAAATGAGGACTTGTAAAGTAACCCGGGGGCCGCATAAGACGCGGGGCCTCATTTGCATAAGGGGCCTCATTTGCATAAATATTTGCATAATGTTACCATACACTAACTTTTAGTAAACATGCCTCTTTAATGAGTATGGATAAAGAAAGACTAAAAGATTTAGAAACAAGAAGACAATAATTAAACTGGGAATCCCAAAAGCCAAACTATAGAAACTGTAGAAATAAAACTATAAATTAATTTCCTCTTGTACTAAACAAAGCGCAAACATTAATGATGCACATTTCCCAGAGCTGACATATTCCAGTTAATAAATTCAAAATAAAGAGATATTTTTCTACCTTTTGTGCATTTTTTTCAGTTGCAATTGTTCCAGCCACTTTCTTCTGGTTTCTTCATGTCTTCTGCTAACTCTCCATCGTCTGCTGTCCATTTGCCCTTTCTTCTCTCCTAGTTTTTTTTCCATTCTCTCTCTACATCTGCTTTAACATACTAATCTTTCTCCTTTTTCTCTTTCCTCATTCCTATTTCATCCACTCAAATTTTACCCCTCCATCCTCAATCCCCACTTACTCTCCCAATACCTGGCCAATTGTAGATTTGTCTTCTCTCCCAGACAAAATATTTTTCCCCTCTCCATTTCACTTTCCCAGCTCCATCCCATTCTAATCCTCCCCCAACATCAGCTCCCTTCTAGTTCCAGCCCCACCCAGCATCCGCTCCCTTCTAGTTCCAGCCCCACCCAGCATCCGCTCCCTTCTAGTCCCCCCATTAGTCCATTTCCAGTCCTATCCTAGCCTCACCATCAGCCCATTTCCAATCCTAGCCCCCCATCAGCCCATTTCCAATCCTAGCTCCCTCCCCTCACAGCCCATTTCCATTCCAAGCCCCCCTCCCCATCAGCCATTTGCAGTTCAAGCCCCCCTTCCACTCAGCCCATTTCCAGTCCTAGCAACCCCCCCCCCAGCCCATTACCAGTCCTAGACCCCCCATAGCCCATTACCAGTCCTAACCTCCCCATAGCGCACTTCCAGTTTTACCCCCCATCACCCCATTTTCAGTCTTACCCCCCCATAGCCCATTACCAGTCATAACCCCCCTGCCAATAGCCCACTTCCAGCCCTAACCCCCATTACCCCATTTCAGTCAGCCCTTCCATAGCTCATTACCAGTCCTAACTCCCCCCATCAGCCCACCTCCAGTCCTTCCTAACCCCCACCTGCCCATTTCCAGTCCTAGCCCCCACCATAGCCCATTACCAGTCATAACCCCCCTGCCAATAGCCCATCTCCAGTCATAACCCCCCCTGCCAATAGCCCATTTCCAGTCATACCCCCCCCCCTGCCAATAGCCCATTTCCAGTCATACCCCCCCCCCCTGCCAATAGCCCATTTCCAGTCCTACACCCCCCCCCCCCAGGTAAATAAAAAAAAACCTGGCATCTGCTGCTCAAGCAGCAAAATCAGCTGTCCTGCGGCCCCTTCCCCTGTGCCCGGAGATCCGAGTCTGCTCTATCAGCGGCGTGCTTTTCAAGCCGCGAGGAGAGTATTCCCCTCTCGCGCAGCTTGAAACCGCGCGAGAGGGGAATACTCTCTTCGCGGCTTGAAAAGCACGCCGCTGATAGAGCAGACTCGGATCTCCGGGCACAGGGGAAGGGGCCGCAGGACAGCTGATTTTGCTGCTTGAGCAGCAGAAGTCAGTTTTTTTTAAAATTTGACAATTGATTCTGCCGCTGCCACGGCGGCAACGGCAGAAGCCAGGGTTTTGGGTTTTTTTTGTTTTCCTCCGTCGCGGGCCGCACAAAGTTGTCTCGCGGGCCGCGTGTTTGAGACCCCTGATCTATGCTGATGACGTGTTACTATATATACCGTTCTGCATAGACAAGATGAACCTCACCCCCATAATCAACTGTTTTAACTCCATCTCAAATTGGCTACTGACTCAAAATCTCAGAATTCAGCACAAAAAACCGGAAGTTCTTTTTATCTCAAGGAACTCTAAGTTTACACCACCCACATTCCTTGAGGTTCAAGATGCCAAGTTGCAAGTAAAATCCCATATCCGATACCTTGGAGTGACTCTGGATCAGAATCTGGATATGAAGTCCCACATATCTAACACAGTTAGGGCAGTGTACTTCAAGATTCGCTCCCTCAGACACCTCCGCAAATTGATTGATCCGGACGATTTCCGTACGGTCTACCAGGCTCTAATTATGCCCCATTTCGACTTCGCCAACTCCATATTACAAGGGCTCCCCCAATCTACCCTAAACCCGCTTCAACTAGCCTTAAACAGTGCAGCAAGAGTGCTTTTCAGGGTACCTAAAAGAGAACATGTAACACCTCTTCTGAAACAACTACACTGGCTTCCCATCCAAGCGAGAATCACCTTCAAGACTCTGCTCCTGGCCTTTAAAGCTCACAAAGGACTCGCTCCCTCCTCATTATCAGAGATGATCCAACCAATCTCTCCCAACAGACTAAGAAGAACCATGGAATTATACATGCTAATGGTACCAAAAGAGTCTGTAAGATACAACTCCACAACAATAATCTGTTCCTTCAGTTTATGTGCTCCAAAACTTTGGAACACTCTTCCATCACACATTAGGGCCATCTCTGATCTCTTCCAGTTCAAGAAGGCCTTGAAACATCACCTTTTCATCAAATACTTCCCAGAGAACATAGTAACACAGGCTCACTCAAATAGCAACAATCCCGTTCTTACCACGTAACCTCTGTTAACCCAACAACACTTCACACCGCGCTCTCATATAACAAGGTCTTTTATACAACATGTCTTCTAAATGTAAATAGTTACTCTGACTATTATTTGTTGTAAATAATTGCCCCGGTTACCCAAGTTATTGTTCCTGTTCGATGTAAAAACAGATATCTGTATTTTATCTGATGTTTCTTGTTCTATGTAAACCGCGCTGATTATGAATAGTGCGGTATATAAAAGATGTTAAATAAAATAAATAAATAAATTGTTGGCATGCCTGGTGTGTTTTAGCGGGTTTTTCCCCAGTTTAGTTTGGGTGAGGCTTCTAACCATGTTACCTAGCTCAAGGGTGTCAAATTCCAGTCCTGGAGGCCACAACCCAGGCAGATTTTCAGGATATCCCTAATGAATATGCTTGAAATGTATTTGTACGCACTGCCCCCATTGTATGCAAATATACCTCATGAGTATTCATTAGAGACATCCTGAAAACCAGTTGTGGCCCTCCAATACTGGAGTTTGACTAGCTGCAGGCCTGGTGATACTATAAGGTGAACTAGCCAGTTGCATATAGCATCAGTCCTTTGGAGTCTCCCATTGTCACCTCTGCCACCTCTCTCTGGGGCCAGCGGCAGCAATGGCAAAGGAACTGGCACTGTGTATCTGTTCCTGTGCACTATCATTGTATGCTTCTGCTCCCTTCCCATGCAGACTTCTGGTTTGGCATAATCCAGAAGTTTGCGTCGAAGGGAGCAGAAGCCCCCGATGATAGGGGGCAGGAACCGTGATGCAGCGCGGTTCCTTTTTCAATGCTGCTGCTGCTGGTCCTAGAGAGAGACGGAAGCAGTAGCAATGGGGGCGGGGGGGGGGGCAGCAGGATGGAGGGACCTGCCTGGGGTGCCTCCATTCCTTCCACCAGCCCTGACTAGCTGATTGCTTTTATGTATTCCTTTCAAATGAATGCAAACTTCTATATAATCTGATGCTGACAAATTATATCAGCCATGCATGAGAATGTTTGTTTCACCAAAGTGAAAGTGAATTGTAATTTAACTTCTGTACTGCAGGCAGTCACCCATTTGCATGGCTTTGCAAGTATGTCAACAGATTTATGCACTGAAATGGATTGCTACGTTTGAGAAGAAATGAAATAGCCAGCAGAGAAGCACAGACTTGTTTTAGTTCATTGTATGTTGGATCTTATAGGCTATTATATCTTTATAACTCACCTATATTGTACACTTAAGCGAGCAACAATCCAACATCCACAGAACTATAATAGGTTTAGTACTGTTCTGTAGTAAGTTTATTTTATTTTTCTAAGATTTTTTAATACAGCATTGTATTTTGTTGCTTCCTCAGTTTTTTTAAACTGCTATTTTGCCTTTTACAGTAAAAATAGAAATTGTGCTCTGTTTCCTTTATTTCTAGTCGAGCTTTGTCTTATTTTTTCTAAATTAATTTGATTATCTACTTTGTGGTGTAATATTGCAGGTTTTTGGGTGTAGTGGTTTTATTTGTGTGGATTTGTTGACTGTAATTTAAATATTTGAAATTCTGTGTGTGCGTTTTCTTTTTCTTTCAGAGGCCTATTAGAAAACTTCATCAAATAACAAGTTTTTGACACATTCTAGATCTGTCCATAAACTCTTTAACTGAAAATGTAGTCTGCAAGCCCTTGTTGCTTCAGTGTACAGATATGTTGACATTTATTTATTCATCCATCATTAACAGGAACAAGAATTTGTACAAAAGCAGCAGCAGGAGCTTGATGGGTCGCTCAAGAAAATCATCCATCAGCAGAAGACAGAGTTGGCTAATATTGAACGAGACTGTCTGAATAACAAGCAACAGCTCATGAGAGGTATCTGTGATCACACCTCATGTATTTCTTCCGTTCTCTACAGCAATATTTACAAGCTTGCTTATACATAGAAAATATACTATACTGTAAAAAGACACACATGGTAGTATCCTATGGAATATTTTAATGTTTGTATTTATATTTATTTAACTCATGTCTTTATATTGGTAGCTCATGGCAAGCTACATTCAGTTATAGTAGGCATCTCCTTATCCCCAGAGGTCTTGCAATCTACATTTGTACCTGAGATAACAGGAATTTAACCTTACATTTCTTGGTTCTCAGCCTGCCGCTCTAATCACTCGGTTAATTCTCCAGTCTATTGTCTATTTATGCTTATATGCCACATTTTCCCCCAAAGGACCCAATGTGATTTACATCATTAAAAGTGATAAAGTATTGGTACATCCTGAAAAGCAGTATACTATATCAGCAAAGCCTAACCCTAAACTCTAACAGGACATGACGGTGGTGCTGAACTAGCTAGAAGGTGAATTTCTTATGGTACTTTTTCCCAAACGTTGGTACCACTTAAAACTCAGTGGAAGAATAGAAGGAGCTGCAGAAGGAGAATGAACCAAACATCCTGAGATTACATGGCTCACTTCAAAAAGGTGGTGGGGAAGGAGCATTGCAAGTGAACTCTATCCTACCCTACCCACTTCAAGCAAGTTTCCAAACATCTTTAAAAAAAAATGCCAAAAACAGTATATTTAATAGTGGCCAAAATTGTGGATACACCTTGCCGTTTAGTTCATTTCTAGCAGTATATGCTCAGTTAAAATGTTTTATGTGCTTTAGGAAGGAAAGTACACAATATTGGTTCAGAAACTATATTAAAATAAAAATTAATCAATTTAAGTCTTATTCTGTCCAAAAATTCTGAAGATACAGTGTCAGAAGTATATCACTATGGGGATTAAATCTGAACCATTTTACATCATTAAAGTCGGTAACGTTTTGGAAACACTTTGGCGTCAATGACAGCTTGGCATCTTGTGGGCATTGATTCAACAAGTTTCTCAAAGTCCTCCTTTTTGATTATATGGTACCAGGAACTGATAATGCACTCAATCAGTTCCTGTTTGTTGCCTGGACGCTTTGATGCCACAGTCGTCTTCAATCTGGACCAAAGGTTTTCGATCTGATTTGAGGTCAGGTCTGTTTCCAGGCCATGAAAAAATTCCACATTATTGTCAGCAAACCACTTCTTGTAAATGATTATTGTGTGACATTATGCTCCATCCTATTGATACTCAGATCTGTGTATCCACAATTTTGGCCACTAGTATAGTATATTTTAGGCATATGTACTGTATTACATGCAGAAAATAAAATTAATGGGAGTACAGCAGTGCTTTTGTCTATATTTAATTTAAAAAACACACATTGAATATAGAATATAGAAACAGTAATATGACGACAGAAAGAGACCACATGACCTATCTAGTCTGTCCTTCCATATCAACAACTACAACATTCCCCTTTTTTCCTTTAGAGATCCTCTGTGTTTGTCCCATGCTTTTTTGAAATCAGTTACTGTCCTCATCTCTACCACCTCCACTGGGAGACTATTCCACGGATCCACCACTCTTTCCGTAAAGAAATATTTCCTCATATCACTCCTGAATCTATCCCCCTTCACTCTCATCCCATGTCCCCTCGTAGCAGAACTTGCTTTCAATTGAAAGAGGCTCTCCCCTGTACATTTATGACAAGGAGGCATTTAAGCATCTCAATCATATCACCTCTATCCCACCTTTCTTCTAAGGTGTACATGTTAAGATCTTTAAGTTTGTCCTCATATGCTTTATAATGAAGACCATTAACCATTTTAGTAGCCACCCTCTGTACCAACTCCATCCTGTTTATATCCTTTTGAAGGTGCGGTCTCCAGAATTGCACACTATACTCCAAATGAGGTTGCACCAAAGACCTATACAGAGGCACTATCACCTCCTTTTTTCTGCTAGCCATTCCTCTCTGTATGCAGTCAAGCATCCTTCTAGCTTTTGCCGTTGCCTTTTCTACCTGTTTACCTACTTTAAGATCATCAGACACAACCACGCCTATGTCCCGCTCTTCTTTAGTGGACAAAAGTACTTCACCCCCTATACTACAGTATATTGCTCCCTTGGATTGCTGCAACCCAAATGCATGACCTTACAATTTTTTAACATAAATCCCAGCTGCCAAATTCTAGACCATTCTTCAAGCTCAGCTAGATCCCTCCTCATGTTAACTACACCTTCCTGGGTGTCTACTCTATTGCAGATTTTGGTATCCGCAAAGAGGCAAACTTTACCAGACAGCCCTTCTGCTATATCACTAACAAATATGTTAAAAAGAATTGGACCAAGGACAGATCCCTGGGGCACACCACTGGTAACATTCTTCTCCTCAGAGCGAGCTCCATTTACCTGTACTCTTTGTCGCCTCCCACCCAACCAATTTCTAACCCAAGCAGTAACTTTAGGGTCCATCCCTAGGGTACTCAGTTTGTTTATAAGTCTCCTGTGAGGAACAGTGTCAAAGGCTTTACTGAAATCTAAATATACCACATCTAGGGCTCTCCCTCAGTTCAACTCCTTGGTCACCCAGTCAAAGAAATCAATCAGATTTGTCTGACAAGACCTGCCTCTGGTGAATCCATGCTGCCTCGGATCCTGTAATCCTCTGGACTCCAGAAACCTCACTATTTTCTCTTTCAGCAACGTTTCCAATAATTTACTCACCACCGAAGTTAAACTAACCAGCCTGTAGTTTTCAACCACATCCTTACTTCCGCTTTTGTGTAAAGGCACCACATGAGCCTCTCTCCAGTCCTTTGGCACCACTCCCGACTCCAAGGCATTGAAAAGGTCAGTCAGTGAAGCTGCTAGGACATCCCCAAGTTCCCTCAGTATTCTAGGGTGTATCCCATCCGGTCCCATTGCTTTGTCTACTTTAAGTTGAACTAGTTTCTCACGAACACAGTCTTCTGAAGATTGTTCAAGATGTCCCTTGCTTCTGTTCCTGTTTGTGGGTGTTTTCTGAGGTCCTGCTCCTGGTTGTTTATCTGTGAACACAGAACAGAAATATTTGTTAAGTAATTCCGCTTTATCCTCACCAGCTTCTACATATTCCTCCCCTTCACCCTTCACCCTTGAGTCTGACAATACCACTTTTGCCCTTCCTCTTCTCACTAACATATCTGAAAAACGTCTTATCCCCCCATTGTATTGCATTGGCTAAATTTCCTCCTCTTTTTTGAATCTTTGCTTTCCTGACTACTTTGCTAGCTTCTCTAGGTTTTTCCAAATATAGATGCCTGTCTTCCTCTCTCTGTGATCTCTTGTATTTCATGAAGGCCTCCCTCTTTTTCTTCACCTTTTCAGCTACTTCTTTCGAAAGCCATAGCGATCTCCTTTTCCTTTTACCTTTATTTACCATTTTAACAAAAAGGTTGGTTACCCTTAAAATGCCCCCTTTCAGTTTTGTCCACTGTTTTTCTACATCCCCCAGCTTTTCCCATCCCGCTAATGACTCCCTGAGGTATTGGCCCATCTTGGCAAAGTTAGTCTGACTAAAGTCTAAGACCCTCATCTTTGAATGGATTCTAACAGCCCTAGTCCTAATACTGAACCACACCATCTGGTGATCACTAGATGCAAAATGATCTCCCACTATAACATCAGAAACACTTTCACCATTGGTAAGCACCAAGTCCAGTATGGCCCCTTCACGTGTGGGGTCTGTTACCAATTGCCCGAATAGTTCTCCCTGTAGAGAATCCAGGATCTCTTTACTTCTAGATGATACTGCAGCAGGAATGTGCCAATCAACATCTGGCATATTGAAATCCCCTATCAGTAGACCTTCCCCTTTCCTAGCAATGCTGCGTATGTCTTCAATTAACTCTGTCCACCCTCTTGTGAGAGAGGTCTGTATATCACGCCAATGCAAATAGATTTCTCTTTCCCTCTTTCTAGTTTAACCCACAATGCCTCCTCTCTCCCTTTTAAGCTCTGTAATTCCAAAGCTTCAATAGTATTTTTTACATATATTGACACCACTCCTCCCCTTCTTCCTACCTGTCCTTTCTGAATAAAGTATAGCCAGGTATAGTTACATCCCAGTCATGGTTTTCTGTGAACCATGTTTCTGTAACTGCCACTAAATCCAAGTCGGTCACTCCCACCAAAGCTTCAACATCAGGGATCTTATTTCCCATGCTATGGGCATTTATACACACTGCTTTCCATATGTTACCTCTGTTACCCATTTCCATAAAGGTATTTAATGTATCACTTACCTGGGGACTTTCTTCACCCATCCCCAACGAATCTAGTTTAAAGCGCTCTACCTTTCTTAGATGGATGCCATCTCTGCTCTGCAACCCTTGGAACAGCATCCCATGTCTAGGAAACCAAAACGCTCTCGAAGACACCATCCATGCAGCCATGCATTCATCTCCAGGATGCAAGCCTCTCTGCCTTGGCCTTTACCCTCAACAGGGAGGATTGACGAGAACACCACCTGTGCACCTAACTGCTTCACCCTCTGTCCCAGAGCCATGAAGTCACTTTTGATAAGCTCAGAGGGATACCTGGCAGTATCATTTGTTCCGACATGGATTAGCAATCATATTTTAATACCTAAACTAGATATAAAATGGAGGTCATTTTGTAATAGAATGTCTGTGAAATGTTCAAAAGGTACTTGTTTTATAGAGGCAGCATAGGCATCTTTCTAAATAGGCTCCCACAATGACCTCCAGTAGTGTACAATGTCTCTCATGCAAATTTATACATTCTGAAGGTTGTGTAAATTTGTATGTGTATTCTATCCATATAAAGTCATATTTTACACAGAGGATGTACAACACAACTCAGCCTAAACGCCACCCCTGGAAATATCTACATGCAGATCACATAGGTGTAGGTGCAGTCTTGTGATATGATTACCTTTTATGTGTACATGCCCACCTAAATTGTATAATAGCCATTTTCCATGTGTAAACATGCTATTAGCAGGGAAAATGTTTTATATAATTACCTCATAACCTGCCTCTCTGTCTGGCTGATTCAGGAGTTCTCCAGGAGCAAGCAGAAAGCACTTCCTGCCCAACAGTGGCATCTTGCCTCAGTCTCCTTTTTTCCACGGAGCCCATCGGATGTTGTCCAGTTTCCCCAGGAAAAAGTCTGAGTTTTGTTGAGTTTTGTCTGATTTGTGTACTACTTCCTTCCCGCCCCTGAACCAGCTCACCTTGGCATCACGCCTCTATTTCGTCCATTCATTTTTCTCATTTTTTCATTAAGGTGTCCCTCGACCAGTGTTCACGCCCTTTTTCATTCAAAGACCTTGGACCCCTGCCGGGAAGCAGGGACCCCCTTTTTCCAATGGCCTCCAGTGGCTTCAGAAAAATTACCAGTGTGGCGAAATGTCACTCACCGACCCACACAACTGCTGCCTCCGATGCCTTGGCCTTCAGCATGACGACTCTGACTGCAAACTCTGCAGAACCATGACCTCAAAGGCCTTAAAGAGTCTCCATCAGCAGCAAGAAAATTTTTTTCAGATGTCCGAATCTCCAGGAACAAGCAGGAATGTTGTCGTCACATATGGGTATCGTCGGTACCGACGGAGCCTGCGCGGGAACGCTCCCCAGCATCCAATAGGAAAGCTTTTGGGAGCTTCCCACAGCACCTGCGTGCTGCCTTCCCGCCTTTCCAACTCTCCCTCTTCAGTTTTTCATTTTCCGCAGAGCCGACAGGATGCATACCCTGTCACCGCAGAAACATTTATCCTTATTCTTTTGTTTTTGTGGTCGCATCTGCCTTCCTTCGACACCTACCGGTACCGCCGGTTCTCTTTTTTTTTTTTTTTTTAAACCTAGTTTTCTAAAGGATTTTCTTTCAGGGGCCTTTCCCCTCCCAGGGTTAGGCGCCATTTTGGACAGTAGGCCCATTTTTCTTCAAACATGGAGATACCAGCTAGTGGTTTCAAGAAATGTTCTAAATGTGATGGTACCATTTCCGTCACCGACACTCATGAATGGTGTCTTAAGTGTTTAGGTCCTGACCATTCTCCATCGGAGTGTCTCTCTTGCAGAAAGATGACCAAGAGGGGCCTGCAGAATAGAGCTGCAAAACTCGGTACCCTTTTTGCCACAGATTTGATGTCAATTGTATCGACATCTTCCAGGGCTTCATCTTGCTCCCATGGGTCTCTGGTAACTAAACTTAAGACTTCTAAGTATCGAGATGCCATTGGCGTTGCCCTCGAGGAAAGTTCACCAGCAAAACAGCCCTGACAGGAGGCCTCATTCTCCAAAGCATTAACGGGGCTCCAGAATGTTCCAGAGGCTTCCACCTCTGCAGAACTACTGGTGTCATGTTCTGGGGTCGTAGCCGCTTCCACCGGTACCAACACCCAGGCATCGGCAGGAGCAATGGATCACAGAATCCTCACTATCGAACGCAGTCTAGCGGCCCTCTTAGCTGCTTCGGTACCGCTAAGACCGCTACAGACGGTTCCACAGGTATCGGTACCGACACCAGTACTGGTACCGAGTACCTTGGCAGGTATGCTTCCCCCCTTGCCGAGCCTTGAGTCTATCTCATGTATCGACAGATCAGTACCGAGACATCCTGATACCAACTTTGAGTGATACCGGTACCATGTGTTGCAAGAACACCCGACGCAGAGATACTTGATCCGATTCCGATGATTCTGATGACTCTGCCAGTACTAGAGCTATTCTTCCAGAGGATCCATCTCTTTCTCCTCAACGAAGAATGTCTCTTCCAGAAGACATGCCCTTCCAGGATTTATACGTGATTTAGTTTGAGGTCTTGCAATAACGGTGACTCCAGAGAAGGAACCTAGAGCAGAAGAATTAGAAATTCTTCAGTACCCAAAGGCTCCTAAGGAGACAGCTACTTTGCCTATTCATAGAATCTTGCATGATCTTATGTTAAAAATGTGGGAAACTTCTTTAACGGTGTCTCCACACTCTCGACGACGCGATACCATGTACCGAGTTCCAAGCTGTGCTGGCTTTCAAAAGACTCAGTTGCCACACCATTCAATCGTAGTGGAATCGGCGATGCGTAGGATTAAGAGTGCTAAAACACATTCTTCCAATCCTCCGGGCTGTGAATTGAGGACTCTTGTTGCCTTTGGGCATCGATGTTTCCAATCCTCCATGTTGGCAGCCAGGATTAGCTCCTACATTCTCTATATGGGAATGTTCCTCAAAGAAGTTACAGGTGACTTGGAGCTCATGAGCCCTCTTCTCCCTGAAGAAAAAAGGGGGGGAATTCCTTACTCTGGTCAAACATGCCCAGGATGTCTCAAAATTTGTAAATCGTGCAACTTTTGATTTGCTTTGAATGCATTAGCAGAACATCTGCTATTTCCATGAGTGCACGTCATATTGCATGGCTTCAGGCATCAGACTTAGAACAATGGGTGCAAGATAAACTGGGAAACATTCCTTGCACAGGAGAAAATCTCTTTGGCAAGGATTGGCAAGACAAGGCTAATCAGAATGAATCTGAAAATACTACCTTGAACAGACTATCAAAGTCTACTGCCAACCCAGCAAAGAAAAAGTCAGTCAAGAAACCCTTTTTCAACAAGAAAAATAAATTTTACCCTTCTTACTACCCATCAGGGACACTGTCCAGTTCATGTTCCCCAAAGGGGACAACAACAGAACAGACAGCAGAGGAAGCCACAATTTCCAAGAGCTCAACCGGCTCAACAGACTCGGCCTCCTCAGGGGCTTTGACTCCTTCCTAGAGAACTTAGTTTTTCTGCCCCTGAAAGGTCCAGAACCCCTTACTATCCCGGGCGGGTTATGCCATTTTGCCACAAGATGGCAACAAATAACATCAGAAAACTGGACTCTGTCCATTGTACGAGAGGGGTACAGACTTCATTTTCACAGTATGCCTCCTCCTACAATAAGACAGTTCAATTCTCAGGTCCTGTGATAAGGAAGCTTATCATAGCTCAGGAAGGAGCTATAGAAAAGGTGAAGTGACTCTGAACAAGCAACCTGTCAGTTCTGGTAGAAATAAGAAAACAGAATTTTCCCATAAAAGACTACCAGTCCCAGAATGCACCAGGTTTCCAACAGCCATTAGAGGAGCTGAAGTGGGGAAACGTGTGTTCAATCAGGAGGGCTATGAGGTAATCCCTAAGCACTCATCTCAAAGGGCAGGGCCTGATTCAGCACAGCTGCGCTGTATTAAGGAGGAGCACTCATCTAAGCAGAATAAAAGTAGAGTTTATTCTACAGATGACCATCTTCATGATCACCTTGGATATCCAGAGAATGGTCCTCATTATCCTGAGAATCAGCTTGAGCTTGATCATCAGTTTCATCTGAAGGATCATCAGAAGCAGAAGCCAAACCGGACGGACAGAGAGGCAAGGAAACCCTCTGGAAGAAAGAGGAGAAGAGCCTTTGAGAGGTCTAGAAGATTCCAAAGCAGTACGTATACTGGGAGGTATTCCAAGGGCCAGCATATACACCATTGGATTGGGGAAAGCCAGAGGAATGGTGCTGCAGAGCTAGGAATCACCAGAGGGTACCTGTGAGGGGGACGGCTGCACGTGGAAGGGACCCTAAGACCCGTGCCAGAAGGTATGTGAAGAGAGATCCAGTGTCCAGGGATCTGGATTGGAAGGCTGGACATAAGAACTGGACTACATACTGGCCAGGCTATATAGAGAGGAACTCTAGCAGCAATGGAAGCTCAGGTATGAACACTGATCTATGCCCTAGCTATAACCTTGAAAGACAGCAGGGAAACAAGTATTCTCCTGAAAGTGCTCCATTGAGAGATTCATCTGTGCCAATCCATGATATTGAACCCATGCTTGTTGATGAAGGGGGAATAATAGCAGATGAAGATTCTGTTTATATGGACTGCTCTCTGTCCAAACTCCGTTGGTAACTTTCTGTTATAAAGTACAGCAACCATCACAAAGAAATACAAATTTGTTCTTTAATCTACTCAGAAAAGCTCCTGAAGCAGGATTTGACCCACACAGTAGTAGCAAGCCAGCTAAAGGGTTTCAGCTGGATAACTACTAGCAATTGAGCCATACCTAATTGCTTGTGAGCTAGGCGAGAATCACTTCTGAATCTATATGGGAAGTTATCAGAAGTTAACCTGAAAAGAACAGTTTTTTTCTTTCTTTGTGGCTTTTCGTTTGTTAGATATATGCTAAGAAAACATTAGCTAATTGCCTGACAAGTTTAAAGGTTGTTTTCCTGATTTTTGATTTTGTTTTTCCAAGTTAAACACTGGAAGCAAGTAACCTGATTTATGTGCTACCAAGCATATCTGTGTTGGGAGAAATAACCCCATAAATAATATCTTATTGGCTTTAACACTTGAGCACAACTAAATTATTGTCAGCAGCTGTGTCTGGTGTGAATGAACTGCATTGCCCACAATACCTTGCAAATCATATAGATATATGCACTTGCCAAGACTGTGAAGATTCTCACCCAGGCAGCCGTCTGACAGTCCCTACCACCAATCTCTTGGGTTAGGAGGTCGCATCACTTCTTGCTCAAGGAGCAATAGAAGAGGTACCCATGCCCCGACATGGTACGGGATTCTACTCCCCCTATTTTATCATAACAAAGAAAACAGGGGGATACAGGCCTATACTAGACCTCAGAGAATTAAACAAGTATCTGTTCCGGGGAAAAATTCAAAATGATCTCCCTCGAAACACTCCTGCCATACCTTCAGAGTCAGGACTGGCTATGTTCTCTAAATCTAAAGGATGCATATACGCATATTCTCATCCATACAGATCACAGGAAATTCCTTTGATTCCTTTTCCAGGGAAGACACTTCCAATACAGGGTTATTCCCTTCAGTCTGGCTTCTGCCCCAAGAGTCTTCACGAAATGCATGGCAGTAATAGCAGCATTCCTGAGAACTCTAGGAATATTCGTCTTCCCTTACTTAGATAACTGGCTCATTCGAGCATCAACAGCTCCAGAAGTCAGCTTCGCTCTTTCTTGCACCATGCAAATCCTTCGATACTTGGGACTGGTCATAAACCTCCCAAAATCTCATCTCACCCCTTCTCAGTCTCTAGAATTCACAGGGGCTCGTCTAGACACAAGGCAGTCAAGGGCTTTCCTGCCACAGCCATGGTGTCTTCGTATAGTACAGCTGGCCTCCCAAGCAGCTATGAAGGTCTTCCTGACTGCTCGGGAGATGCTACAGCTTCTGGGACATATGGCATCCACCATCCATGTGGTTCCCTATGCTCGCCTTCATATGCGAGCAGCCCAGTGGACCCTATCCTCTCAGTGGACACAGGCCTCCGGTCAGCTAACGGACAAAATCAGAAACTCCACACGCCTCATTTTGTCCCTGCAGTGGTGGCAGTCACTGGAAAACCTTCTCGTGGGTTCTCCTTCCCAGCAGCCTCTATGCCAAACCACCCTAACAGATGTGTCCAAGTTGGGTTGGGGGGCTCACTTGCACATTCTATCAACTCGGGGTCTCTGGACCCCACAGGAGGCTTGTCTTCACATAAACCTCCTAGAGCTCAGAGCCATCTTCCATGCTGTCCGAGTTTTTTAGGCCCATCTCAGCTACAAGACAGTTCTGGTCCAGACCAACAATCAAGTAGCCATGTTCTATGTGAACAAGCGGGGGGGGGGGGGGGGGGGGGGCAGGCTCTCTGTCATTATGCAATGAAGCTTTGTGACTGTGGGCCCTCACCAGAGAGCTTCAAATCCACCTTCTAGTGGTATATCTTCCGGGCATTCAAAATCTTTGGACAGACAGACTCAGTCGAATACTGCTGCCACACAAATGGTCTCTGCACTCAGACCAGCTTGCTCAAGTGTTTCGAATCTGGGGAATGCCAGATATAGACCTCTTTGCAAGTCCACAGAATGCCAAACTTCCCCGATTCTGTTCCAGAATTCCGGCTGAAAACTATCAGGCAAGGGATGCTTTCCTCCTCCATTGGGATTGATACTTCCTCTGTGCCTTCCCACCCATTCCCCTCATTCCCAAAACTTTGTTCAAGCTTCAGAGAGACAGAGGTCATATGATACTCATAGCTCCACGTTGGCCACGGCAGACGTATCCTCTGCTTCTGCATCTTCTCTCAAGCCACACCTCTGGAGTTTGGGATGTGCTCCAGATCTTCTTTCCCAGGAGAACGGGACACTATTGCACCCGAATCCCCAGTCCCTGCACCTCAGGGCATGGCTACCGAAACCCTAGGATTCCCGGATATCAACCTATCTCAACAGGTAAAGGAGATCCTTGTGGCTTCCAGGAAGCCTTCCACAAGGTGATTCTACGCCTTTAGGTGGAAGAGATTCTCTGTATGGTGTTCTCAAAGGGAATATAACCCCATACAGTGCCTGTCAAATCACTTCTGGAGTACCTACTCCATCTATCAGATTCTGGTCTTAAGAACAATTCAGTAAGGGTCCATCTTAGTGCCATTGCTGCTTCTCGTGAACCTCTGGATGGACAACCTATTTCCTCTCATCCACTCATAGCAAGATTTATGAGAGGTTTACTTTTAACAAAACCTCCCATTAAGCCACCGCCTGTGGCATAGGATCTGAATCTTGTTCTCGGCAGCTCATGAAGCCACCCTTTGAGCCTTTAGCCACTAAAGCTCATAAGAACATAAGAACATAAGAAATGCCATACTGGGTCAGACCGAGGTCCATCAAGCCCAGTATCCTGTTTCCAACAGTGGCCAATCTAGGTCATACGTACCTAGCAGTTTCCCCAAAAGACACAGGTTCTGCAGTGCTTGTACTAGGTCAAGCATTGATATCCTGGGTCCCTTTTTAATAGTGGTTTATGGACCTTTCCTCCAGGAACTTGTCCAAACCTTTTTTAAACCCAGCTATACTAACAGCCCTTACTACATTCTCCGGTAACAGATTCCAGAGTTTGATTACACGTTGAGTGAAGAAATATTTTCTCTATTTGTCTTAAATAGTTTACCCCGTAGCTTCATTACATGTCCCCTAGTCTTTCTATATTCTGATAGCGTAAACAATTGATCCACGTTTATCCGTTCCACTCCATTCATTAATTTATAGACCTCTATCATATCTCCCCTCAGCCGTCTCTTTTCCAGGTTAAAGAGCCCTAACCTTTTTAGCCTCTCTTCATAGGAGTAGCCTTCCATCCCCTTCACCAATTTGGTGGCTCTTCTCTGTAGTTTTTCTAATAACTCTATGTCCTTTTTAAGATACGGTGACCAGAATTGCACACAATATTCAAGGTGCGGTCGTACCATGGAGCGATACAGAGGCATTATAATATCCTTTGTTTTATTCTCCATCCCTTTCCTTATCATACCTAGCATTCTATTTGCTTTCTTGGCCGCCGCTGCACACTGGGCGGAGGGTTTTAACATGTTATCCACGATGACTCCTAAATCTTTTTCCTGGGTGGTGGTTTCTAATGTGGAGCCTTGCATCGTGTAACAATAGTGTGGGTTGTTCTTTCCTAGGTGCATAACTTTGCACTTGTCCACATTAAATTTCATCTGCCATTTGGATGCCCAGTCTTCCAATTTATCCAGATCTTCCTGCAGTTTTCCACAATCCTCTTGGGTTTTAACAACTTTAAACAGTTTTGTGTCATCTGCAAATTTGATAACCTCACTAGTTATTCCCTTTTCCAGGTCATTTATGAATATGTCAAAAAGTAGCGGACCCAGTACAGATCCCTGGGGTACTCCACTATTCACCTTTTTCCATTGGGAATATTGGCCATTTAGCCCTACCCTCTGCTTTCTATCTTTTAACCAGTTCCCGATCCACAATAGTACACTGCCTCCTATCCCATGACTTTTTAGCTTTGCCAAAAGTCTCTGATGGGGGACCTTGTCAAAAGCTTTCTGAAAGTCCAGTCTAAAGTCTAAAGTTTCTTTCTTGGAAGGTCATCTTCCTAGTTGCACTCACTTCTGCAAGACTCATCAGTGAGTTACAAGCTTTAGTGGCGGATCCTCCTTATACAAGATTTCACCATAAGGTAGTTCTTAGGACTCATCCTCACTTTATGCCAAAGGTGGTTTCGCCTTTTCATTTAACCAAACGTTTTACCTTCCTGCATTCTTCCCTAGGCCTCATACCTCTAATGCAGAAAGGAATCTTCATACCTTAGATTGTAAAAGAGCCTTAGCTTTTTACCTTCAAAGAACTAAGCAACATAGGAAATCTTCTCAGCTTTTTGTTGCTTTTGATTCTAGTCATTTGGGATGTCCAATTTCCAAAAGAACACTCTAGGTCAGTGGTTCTCAACCTGTGGGTCGCGACCCCCATGGGGGGTCACCACAGAATTTAGCAGGGGTCGCCTCACTCCGCCAAGTTTAAAAAAAAAAAAATAGCGCACAGGTTGCTGCTGCTGCCTAGTCCACTTCTCGGCAGTGGCAAACTCACTGCCTCCCTTCTAATGCAGCCGCGGCTCCCTGCCTCTTAGGGAACCACAGCTATGCCTCTAAAACCGTTGCGGAGCCTTCCTGTCTCTCGACGGGCTCCGTGCAGCATTGTCCTGCCTCCAAAGGAAGTTGTTTACCGTGAGGTTGGATCCTGATTCCTCGACGGATGAGTCCGCTTGGGAGACGGAGGACGAGGAGTCCCCCGACACGGTCAAGACTCGGTGCGTCCTGTCGGACTCACCGCAGTCTGATCCCCGGAGTAGATCACCTCCGGAGGATACTAGGTTCTCGGTGTTCATCCGGGACATAGCTGCTGCCTTGGCCATCCCTGCGGACCCCGAGGAAGAGCCTTGAGCCGAGGAGCTCGATGCTCTGCAGTACGACTCTCCTCCGAAGGAGGCCTTTACTGTCCCGGTTCCTCCGATGCTGGAGTGGCTCCTCTTCCGGATGTGGGAGGCTCCGGCCTCGGCACCAGTATTGAGCAAGCGGGTCGATTCGATCTATCAACTCCGGAAGAGCCCGGGCTTTCAAAGGCACAGCTGCCACACCATTCCATGGTGGTGGAATTGGCCATGCATCGTCTGAAGAGTCAGAAGATGCACTCCGCGGTGCCTCCTAGCAGGGAGGCCCAGAACCTCAATGGTTTTGGCAGAAAGTGCTTCCAGGGCTCGATGCTTGCTTGCCGTGTCCAGTCTTACCAGCTGTACATGGGCATGAACTTGCGGGACCTGGTCAAGGAGATGGCCGGGGTTCTCTGCTGGTCTCTCCGGGGAACCCTTGCAGAGATTCCAGTCCTTGTCCTCGGGGATTTGGGAATGCTCAAAGTTCATCTCCCGCGCCGCCTACGATGGCTTCGAGGCTTCGGCCCGAGTGGCGGCTGCCGGCATCGCAGCTCGACGCCAGGCTTGGCTGCAGTCATCGGACCTCGAGCCATGGGTTCAGGACAAGTTGGTCGAAGTTCCTTGCCGAGGTGACAACCTTTTTGGCAAACCTGTGACCGAGAAGGCCGCACAGCTCGAGACCGAGCACCTGACAAGGACAAGGCTGTCTAGGAAGACCTCTGCCCCTTCTAACAAGAAGAAGGGCTCGGGTAAAGAGCCCTTTCACCCGAGGAGGGGCACTGCCTACAAACAGTACCCTCAGTATCCGGCTACCCAAGCTACCCCTCCGGGTCAGCAAGCCAAGGGGCAGGGTAATGGGCCCCGTAGGCAGAGAGCCCCCAAGCCTCAGGCCCCTGCTCCCACACAGCAGGGTGGGGGTTTTTGACTCCTTGGGCATAGCCTCTCCGTCCCTGCTCTCCCAACCCTGCACAGGAGGTCGCCTCGCCCTCTTTGCACACCAGTGGCCACCCATCACTGGGGACAGTTAGGTGTTGGACATAGTCCGCAAGGGCTATGCCCTCCACTTTCACCCACTGCCTCCTCCTTACTTTCCAGGGGAGCCTGTAAGGCCTCCCCTGCATACAGATCTTCTCCTGCGGGAGCTTCAAGGTCTGTTGGTGGACAGAGTGGTGGAGCCTGTGCCTCCCCACTTCCTAGGTCACGGATTCTACTCCAGGTACTTCCTGGTACCCAAAAGAACCGGTGGCCTTCGACCTATCTTGGACCTCAGGAATCTCAACAAGTTCCTCGAGAAGGAGAAATTCAAGATGCTTACTCTTGGAACCCTTCTACCCTACCTCCAGCAGGGAGATTGGCTATGCTCCTTAGATCTAAAGATGCGTACACTCACATCCTTATTCATCCAGACCACAGAAAGTACCTCAGGTTCATTGTGGGAGGAAACCATTACCAGTACAGAGTACTGCCCTTTGGCCTGATCTCCGCTCCCAGGGTCTTTACCAAATGCCTGGCAGTGGTGGCGGCCTACCTAAGAAATCAAGGTATCTTTGTCTTCCCCTATCTGGACGACTGTCTCATCAGAGGTCAGACTTACCAAGAGGCCTGACAAGCCACTCTCTGAACCATTGCTCTTCTTCAAAGCTTGGGCTTTGTCATAAACTTCGCAAAGTCCACTTTGCTTCCTTCCCAGAACTTGGAGTTCATAGGAGCGAGGCTGGACTCTGCCCTGGCAAAAGCATTCTTGCCCGCAGACAGGGCCAAAAGACTAATGGACTTGGCGAACCAGTTTCTCAGCAGATCACTGGTCTCCGCCAGACTCTGCCTGAGACTTCTGGGCCACATGGCTTCGACGGTTCATGTGACCCCCAATGCCAGGCTCCATATGAGGCCTGCTCAATGGTGCCTTCGGAATCAGTGATCACAAGCCACAGGCAGCCTCAGAGACAGAATAAGGGTGTCCAAACCCTTGCTGGACTCCCTCCACTGGTGGCTGCACTTACCCAATCTGCTGAAAGGGGTGCCCTTTCAAATTCCTGGGTACACAGTGGTGCTGACCACGGACGCCTCCATGCAGGGCTGGGGGGCTCATTGTCTCGACAAGTGCACCCAGGGCCTGTGGTCTCCTTGGGAAGCCACATAGCAGATCAACCTCCTGGAACTCAGGGCTATTCGCTTGGTACTCAAGACTTTCTCTCTTGCCCTGACTCATCAATCTGTTCTAATTCAGACAGTCAACCAGGTAGCCATGTTTTATGTGAACAAACAGGGCGGGACTGGATCCAGGCTCCTCTGTCAGGAGGCACAGGATCTTTGCTCCTTTGCCCTCAAGCACAACATGCTTCTCAAGGCTGTGTATCTACCAGGCCAGGACAACTACCAGGCCGACAGGTTGAGCAGAATTCTGCAGCCCCACGAGTGGCAGCTCCATCCTTTGGTGGTTCACCAGATTTTCCTGAAATGGGGACTTCCCTCCATCGATCTGTTTGCCAGTCCTCTGAACAAACAGCTGCCGAAGTTCTTCTCCAGGCAGCCGCACCCTCTGCGGATAGCAGCAGATGCTTTTCTGATTCCCTGGTCTCAGGGCCTCCTATATGCGTTTCCTCCCATGCCTCTGGTGGCCCGAACTCTGTTCAAGATTCTCCAGGACAAGGCCTCAGTCCTGCTGGTGGCTCCCAGGTGGCCGAGACAGCCCTGGTTTCCGCTTCTGCTTCAGCTGGCAGTAGATCCTCCACTGCCTCTGGAGTTTCAACCCAATCTTCTCTCTCAGGATCAGGGTTCCCTTCTGCACCCCAATCTCAAAGCTCTCAATTTGATGGCATGGAGTCTGCAAGGGTAGTTAGCAAGTCTGCTAAAGCACCAGGCTGTGGAACCGGTGCCCCACCACCTGAGAGGTCACGGCTTTTATTCCAGGTACTTTCTGGTAGCAAAAAGAACAGGAGGCCTCCGATCCATCCTAGACTTGCGCAACCTCAACAAGTTCCTGGAGAGGGAAAAGTTCAAGATGCTTACCCTTGGAATCCTGCTGCCCTACCTCCAGCAGGGAGATTGGCTATGCTCCTTAGATCTAAAGGATATTTATACTCATATCCTTATTCATCCAGACCACAGACAATATCTCAGATTTGTTGTGGGGGGAAACCACTACCAGTACAGAGTACTTCCCTTTGGCCTATCCTCCGCTCCCAGGGTGTTCACCAAGTGCCTGGCGGTGGTGGCAGCCTACCTAAGGCTTCAAGGTCTTTTTGTGTTTCCATACCTGGACGACTGGCTCATAAGGGGCCAGTCTTCCCAGGAGGCCAGTCAAGCCACCCTTCGCACTGTGGCTCTGCTTCAGCACTTGGGGTTTGTCATAAACTTCGCAAAGTCCACTTTGCTCCCGTCCCAGAACTTGTAATTCATAGGAGCAAGGCTAGACACTCTTCAGGCGAGGGCTTTTCTGCCAGTGGACAGGGCCCTCCGGTTGATGGATGTGGCCAGGCAGTTTCACAGCAATTCCCTGGTCTCCGCCAGGCAATTCTTGAGACTTCTTAGCCATATGGCTTCCACGGTTCATGTAACCCCCAATGCCCGCCTGCATATGCGGCCTGCTCAGTGGAGACTTCGAACTCAGTGGCATCAGGCCACAGGGAGCCTTGCAGACATGGTGAGAATATCCACCCGGCTCATCTCCTCTTTACAATGGTGGCTTCATCTTCCGAATCTGGTACTCGGAGTGGATTTTCAATCCCCTCTGCATTCTCGAGTGCTGACGACAGATGCTTCTCTTCTAGGTTGGGGAGCACATTGCCAGGGGGCATGTACTCAGGGTCTCTGGACTCCCTTGGGAGGCTGCTCAGCAGATAAACTTTCTGGAGCTACGGGCAATATGCCTAGCTCTGAGAGCCTTCTCCCACCTCACATCTCACCAGTCTGTACTGGTCCAGACGGACAATCAAGTTGCCATGTTCTACGTGAACAAACAAGGAGGCACAGGCTCCTTCCTTCTCTGTCAGGAGGCACAAAGGCTGTGCTCTTGGGCCGTCGATCACGGAATCCTCCTCAAGGCTGTCTACCTCCCCGGTGAAGAAAATTACCTGGCGGACAAACTGAGCAGGATCCTGCAACCACACGAATGGAGATTGAATCCATTGGTGGTTCAGCAGATCTTTCTCAGGTGGGGCCTCCCCACCATGGATCTCTTTGCCAGCCCTCTGAACCGGCAACTCCCGAGATTCTGTTCCAGACAACCGCATCCTCTCAGAGTAGCAGTGGATGCCTTTCTGATTCCGTGGTCCCAAGGCCTACTATATGCGTTTCCTCCCACACCACTAGTGTCTCGAACACTGTTCAAGGTCCTCAAGGACAGGGCCTCCATGATTCTGATAGCCCCCAGGTGGCCGAGGCAACTGTGGTTCCCACTCCTGCTGCAACTGGCGGTGGACACTCCCCTGCCTCTGGGAATTCAACACGATCTCCTGTCTCAGGACCAGGGGTCTCTCTTGCACCCCAACCTCCAGTCCCTTCATCTGATGGCCTGGCTGCTGAAAGAGTAGTCGTGGCTCCCCTACTCCTGCCTAGAGAGGTGGAAGACGTGGTCTTAGCCTCTAGGCGGCAATCCACCAGGAAATCCTACGCTCTTAAGTGGCGTAGATTCTCCACATGGTGTGCTCAGCACAGCGAGAATACCTTCTCGTGCTTGGTAGCGGTAGTATTGCAATATTTGCTTTACCTCTCCAATCTAGGCCTTAAGTCCAACTCTGTCAGGGTTCACCTCAGTGCTCTCTCAGCACACCACTCGCCGGTGGATGGGAGGCCTCTTTTCAACCACCCTTTGGTGGCTCGTTTTCTCAGAGGCCTCCTCCTGCTTAAGCCTCCTTTGCGTCCACCAGCCCCTGAGTGGGATCTGAATGTGGTCTTACAGCGGATTACTTGTCTGCCATTTGAACCTATGGCTACCTGCCCTCTCCGTTTTCTCTCCTGGAAAACCTTGTTTCTGGTAGCTCTTACCTCTGCTAGGCGAGTGAGTGAACTTCAGGCACTAGTGTCTGATCCTCCTTACACTAGGTTCTACAGGAATAGGGTAGTCTTACGGACTCACCCGAAGTTTCTCCCTAAGGTTGTCTCCCCTTTTCACCTCAATTAGGAGGTGGTTCTTCCAACCTTCTTTCCCAGGCTGCATGCCAACCGGGCTGAGATGGTCCTGCATACTCTGGACTGTAGGAGGGCGTTGTCCTTCTACCTTGACCGTACGCGGGAGCATCGAAGGGCTGTTCAGCTCTTCGTTTCTTTTGACCCCAATAACTTGGGGATACCTGTTTCCAAGCGTACTTTGTCCGTATGGGTCGCTGACTGTATCGCCTCGGCTTATGGGGCAGCCGGCCTCTCATTGGAGGGTCAAGTCACGGCTCATCGTGTCAGGGCGAAGGCTGCGTCAATGGCTCATCTCCGCTCTGTTCCGTTGGCAGACATCTGCTGGGCTGCTACTTGGTCTTCAAGCCAGACTTTTGCGGCCCATTACTGCCTTGAGAGGGAGTCCCGCAGGGACAGTGCTTTCGGACAGGCAGTACTCCATAATCTCTTTGGGGTTTAGGCAACTCCTACCCTCCGGCCCTGGTGTTGGGCTACCGGTCGGGGGCGTTCTCAGAGAAGATTCCTTCCTTACGTGCTGACGAGCTAGAGGGAGCTCATTTTTTCGGCTTGAGATCTCCGGTAGCCTTAAGCTGGGGAGTCCCATATGTGAGGACTGACTTCCTGCTTGGTCCTGGAGAAAGAGTAGTTACTCACCTGTAACAGGTGTTCTCCAGGAGCAGCAAGAATCAGTCCTCACAACCCTCCCTCCTCCCCTTGGAGTTGCAGTCATATGATTTATTTTTGCTATTTTGCTGTCTTTTAGCTATGTCATCAGACTGAGCAAGATGGCACCCTTGGGCGGGAAAGGGACCACGCATGTGCGCTGCAATTCCCAAAGGCTTTCTTTGAAAGCTGGGGAAATGCTCCGCACGAGGGCTCCGTCGGCGCCGACGTCACCCATATGTGAGGACTGATTCCTGCTACTCCTGGAGAACACCTGTTACAGGTGAGTAACTACTCTAACTCTGTTCGGGTCCACCTCTCAGCTCTAGCAGCTCACCACTCCCTAGTGGACGGACATTCTCTGTCAGTTCACCCCTTGGTGTCCCGTTTTCTCAGAGGCTTGCTCTTGCTCAAGCCTCCGATCAGTCCTCCTGCTCCTGAATGGGAGCTGAATGTGGTCTTGCAGCAACTGACTCGCCCACCATTTGAGCCGATGGCTACTTGCCCTCTACGCTTCCTGTCCTGGAAGACTATCTTCTTGGTAGCCCTGACCTCAGCCAGGCGAGTGAGTGAACTTCAAGCCCTAGTCTGTGACAGGCCTTACACCAGGATTTATCGGAATAGAGTAGTCCTCAGGACTCACCCTAAGTTCCTTCCGAAGGTTGTCTCCTCTTTCCACCTCATCCAGGAGGTGGTTCTTCCAACATTCTTCCCTAGGCCTCATGTAAGCCAGGTGGAGGCAGTTCTGCCTACCCTGGACTGTAGGAGGGCCAAGGGCACAGAAGGGCTACTCAGCTCTTCGTCTCTTTTGTCCCTAATAACTTAGGGTTGGCTGTGTCCAAGCGTACCTTGTCCATCTGGGTGGCTGACTGTATCACCTGGGCTCACAGGGCTGCTGACCACCTTTTGCAGGGTCGGGTCACGGCAATGGCTGCCTCAGTGGCTCATCTCCGCTCTGTGCCATTGCAAGACATCTGCAGGGCTGCAACTTGGTCTTCAAGCCAGACTTTTGCAGCTCATTACTGTCGGGAGAGGGAGTCCCATAGGGACAGTGCTTTTGGCCAGGCAGTACTCCAGAATCTCTTTGAGGTTTAGGCAACTCCTGCCCTCTGTTTGGGCTACCGGTGGAGGTTGTGTCAGTCTAAAGCCTGTCTATGCTGCTGAGACTAGAGGGAGTTCTCTTGTTCAGCCTGGGTTCCTGGTAGCCCAGAGCTAGGGAGTCACCCATATGTGAGGACTGACTTCCTGCTTGGTCCTGGAGAAAGAGTAGTTACTCACCTGTAACAGGTGTTCTCCAGGAGCAGCAGGTATCAGTCCTCACAACCCTCCCTCCTCCCCTTGGAGTTGCAGTTGTACATAGTTTATTTTTACATTTTTGTGTGCTGTTCTTAGCTATGTCATTTGACTGAGGTTAGATGGCACCTTTAGGCGGGAAGGGAACCGCGCATGCGTGCCTGCATTCCCAAAGGCTTTCATGGAAAACTGGGGAAATGCTCCGCTAGGGCTTCATCGGTGCCAATGTCACCCATATGTGAGGACTGATTCCTGCTGCTCCTGGAGAACACCTGTTACAGGTGAGTAACTACTCTGTCCCACTTGTACAATGGGTGTAGGTTCACCTACTGACGCTGTTGGCGACTCTTGTAGTCGGGCAGGAGAACCTTCAAACGGACTACTCAAGTTGCTGTTTTTTAGGACCCAGGGGAGAAGTTGCGGTCAGAGACAGTTTTTCAGCTTATTATGGAGCGCTGAGGAGCACCGACGATGGACTTGATGGCAACCATTGCAAATGCTAAGACCAGCAGTTTTTTCAACTGGCACAGAGAGCACATGGCCAAAGGGCTCGATGCTCTGATTCAGTCCTGGCCCAGCTCCCGACCTTCTGTATGTGTTTCCCCCATGGTTGTTGATAGGCAGGGTCCTAAAGCAGGTGGAGTCTCAGCTGGGGCAAGTGGTGTTGGTGGCTCTGGATTGGCCAAAGCAGCCTTGGTGTGTGGATCTGGTGCCCCCACTGGTGGCAGATCAGTTCCCGTTCCCAGTGGAGGGCGATCTTCTAATGCAGGGGCCCTTGCGGATGCCAGATGTGGTTAGGTTCTTGCTTACGACCTGGCTCTTAGAGGGTGGTGTTGTGGCACAGGGGCTATTCTCCTCAGGCGATTGATACTCTCCTGCAGACTTGAAGATCTTCAGCATTGCTGGCTTATGCTCTCTTTTTAGCAATTTTAATTGATTTTATGTATTGTGAACCGCCCAGATGCTAATTGTATTGGGCGGTATATAAAGTTTTAATAAACATAAACATGTGGCAAATTTTTGAGTCTTGGTGTGGAGAATGGGGAGTATGGCCCTTTGAGTCCTCATACCCAGATATTCTGGCCTTGTTGCAGGCGGGCTTAGAGAAGGGTTTGGCCTTGAAATCTCCATGAGCAAGCAGGAATGAGTCTTCACATAAGGAATGAGTCTTCACATATGGGTATCGTCGGTACCGACGGAGCCTGCGCGGGAACGCTCCCCAGCGTCCAAAAGAAAGCTTTTGGGAGCATCCCACAGCGCCTGCGCGCTGCCATCCTGCCTTTCCTAACCGCCTCTCTCCATTTCTTCTTTTCCGCGGAGCCAGCAGGTCGTGTTCCTGTCACCGCTGAAGAAGTTCTATATTTTTCTTTGGTCGCGTGTCTACCTTCTTCGACGTCAGACCAGTACCGCCGGTCTTTTCTTCTTTCTTCTTTAAAAAAAAACCTACCGTTTCCCACTTCTGTGCAATTTTTTCCTTTTGGGCCTTAGGCCTAGAAGAATTTTCCTCATGGAAAAGCCCGCTTCTGGGTTTAAAAAGTGCACGAAGTGCAGCGGTACTCTTTCTATCACCGACACCCATGACTGGTGTCTAAAATGTTTGGGTCCTGACCACTCCATCACCGATTGTGAGTCCTGTTCCATGATGTCTAAAAGAGGTAGACAGAATCGAGCGGCAAAGCTCAGTACCCTGTTTCCCTCTGATGCAGCTTCGGTGGCATCAACATCTTCCAGGGCTGCTTCTTCCTCCCATGGATCTCAGGTAACCAAACATAAGTCCAGCCGGTCCTCGAAGGGTAGATCTCCCTCTAAGTATCGAGATGCCTCCAGGCTTGCTCTCGAGGATCCTGCACCAGCAAAATTACCCCGGCAGGAAGCTCCGGCTTCCAAAGCTTCATCTATGGGGTCACAGGTTGACATCGATGGTGTGGCCTCGACCGATCACCTGTTGCCATGTTCTGGGGTACCGTTGTTTTCCACTGGTACCGACATCCAGACATTAGTTGCGTCGATGGATCAGAATATTCTGACCATGCAGCGTGCCATCACGGCATTCATACAAGCTGCGACGCCTCCGGTACCGCAACAAACTCCGTTGTCGGTACCGGTTCCGGCACCAATATCTGTTCCTGTGCCGGTACCGATTGCATCGACATTGGCTTCGGTGTCGACTGCAGCAGTAGTACCCTGTCCTGTGATGCCCATCGGTACCGATCACTCCTGATGTCGATACCACTCGGTACGCGTATCGGGCTCTGCAAGAGCATCCAGACAGACGATACTTCGATTCCTCCAAAGACTCTGATGAATCAGAGGATTCTGTCGAAGCATCCGGCACTCCTTCCTCAGGAGCCCTCTTCTCCAAAAAGAAGAATGTCTCCTCCAGAAGACTTGTCTTTTCAAGACTTCATTAGGGAAGTGGCCAGGGGCCTCTCTATTTCAGTGGCCCCTGAACCAGAGCCTAGAGCCAATAAATTAGATATTTTACAATATCCTAAGGCTCCTAAAGAGGCAGCTACTTTACCAATTCATGAGATCCTTTATGATCACATGTTGGGCATATGGGAGACACCTCTTACTACTTCCCCTCATGCTCGCAGGTTGTACACCGTGTACCGTGTTCCTCCTTGTCCTGGCTTTCGTAAGACTCAGCTTCCTCACCACTCTATTGTGGTGGAATCTGCTATGAAAAAGATAAAGAGTGCAAAAAGACACTCATCTAATCCTCCAGGAAGAGAATGCAGAACTTTGGATGCTTTTGGCAGGAGTATTTTCCAGGCCAATATGCTTACTGCCAGAATCAACTCCTATAGTCTCTATATGGGGATGTTTCTAAAGGAAGTTACAAGCTTCTGATTTGGAACCCTGGGTCCAGGATGGATTAGGAAATCTTCCTTATACAGGTGAAAACCTTTTTGGCAAGGATTGGCAAGCAAAGGCCACTCAGATGGATGCTGAAAATTCTGCCTTAGATAGACTTTCAAAGTCTACTTCTGCTCCTGCTAGAAAAAGGTTATTCAAAAAGGCTTTCTTTCCCAAATAAGGGAAATATTATCCTGGTTATGGTCACCAGGCATCTTCTGCAGGTCGTTTTGCTGCAAAGCGTCAGCAACAACCTAAACAAGCCAAGCCTAAGGCTGCAAGGACTGCTATGGCCCAACAGCCTCAGCCTCTTTGGGGCCTTTGACTTACAACTAGAGAACTTAGCCTTTCTGGCTCTAGAAGAACCAGAGCCTCTCACCATTCCAGGAAGGTTAGCTCACTTTGCTCCCAGATGGGAACAAATCACAGCAGAGCAATGGACCCTCTCCATCATAAGGGAGGGGTACAAGCTTCATTTCTTAAACCTTCCTCCTCACACCATGGTGAGACAGTTCAATTCTCCAACATCTCTCCTCGACCTTCTGGGTCAGGAGATTGCTACCCTTCTTGCCCAAAGTGCAATAGAAGAAGTACCCCTTCTTCAACAGGGTTCAGGGTTCTACTCCCCCTATTTTCTTATCCCAAAGAAAACAGGGGGCTACAGACCCATATTAGATCTCAGAGAATTGAACAAGTTTCTATGCAAGGAGAAATTCAAGATGATTTCTCTCAGTGCTCTCCTTCCATACCTTCAGAGTCAGGATTGGCTTTGTTCTCTAGATCTCAAGGATGCGTACACCCATGTCCTCATCCATCCAACACACAGAAGGTTCCTTCGGTTCCTTTATCAGGGAAAGCACTACCAATACAGAGTGCTTCCTTTCGGTCTGGCCTCTGCTCCAAGAGTGTTCACAAAATGCATGGCAGTAGTAGCTGCATTTCTACGCACTCTAGGAATATTTGTATTCCCATATCTGGACGAATGGCTCATCCGAGCTCCATCCCAGTCAGAGGCCCATGCTTCCCTAACCTGCACAAGGCGTGTTCTTCAGTATCTGGGACTTGTAATAAACATCCCAAAATCACAACTCACCCCTACTTAATCAATGGAGTTCATAGGGGCCTTGCTGGATACCACAACTGCAAGGGCCTATCTTCCCCAGGCCCATTGCCTACGCTTGGTGCAGTTAGCCTCTCAAATTCAGTTAAAGTCCCATTTAACTGCTCGAGAGATGTTACAACTGTTAGTCCACATGGCATCCACCGTGCATGTGGTTCCTTACGCTCGCCTTCACATGAGGGCAGCTCAGTGGACTCTGTTCACCCAATGGACCCAGGCATCAGGTTGCCTGTCAGACAAAATAGCAACCTCCAGTTGCCTCTTTTGGTCCCTCCAGTGGTGGAAGTCTACTCAAAATCTGTTGCTGGGGTCCCCCTTTCAACAGTTGCTACCCCAAGCAATCCTTACAACAGATGCCTCCCCAAAGGGTTGGGGAGCTCATCTACAAGATCTCTCCACCCAGGGCATCTGGTCTCCACAAGAGACATCTCTACATATCAACCTCTTAGAGCTCAGAGCAATTCTTCTAGCTCTCAGAGTCTTCCACACCCTGCTCAGCTACAAGACAGTCCTCATCCATACGGACAACCAAGTAGCCATGTTCTACGTGAACAAGCAGGGCGGGACTGGCTCTCTGTCGCTTTGCAAGGAAGCTTTGAGATTGTGGGCTTTCGCCAGAGAGCATCAGATTCATCTCATGGCAGTGTATCTTCCAGGGGTTCAAAACTCTTGGGCAGACAGACTCAGTTGAGTTCTGCTTCCACACAAATGGTCCCTCCATGGAGACCAGATAGCCAGGATCTTTCGAATTTGGGGAACCCCAGACATAGACCTGTTTGCAAGTCCGTGGAATGCCAAACTTCCCCGGTTCTGTTCCAGGATTCCGTATCAGGGAGTTCAGGCCAGGGATGCCTTCCTCCTCCACTGGGGGCAAGACTTCCTCTATGCCTTTCCACCCATTCCCCTAATTTCCAAAACACTGTTCAAGCTTCAGAGAGACAAGGGGTCTATGATCCTCATAGCTCCACATTGGCCACGCCAAGTGTGGTACCCTCTACTTCTTCATCTCTCTCCAGCTCCCTCCCTGGACTTGGGATCTGCTCCAGACCTCCTGTCCCAGGAGGAGGGAACGTTGTGGCACCCAAATCCCCAGTCTCTTCATCTCAGAGCCTGGTTGCTGAAGGCCTAGACCTTCAAGATTTGCATCTTTCTCAGCAGGTGAAGGATATCCTTCATGCTTCCAGAAAGCCTTCCACTAGATGTTTCTATGCTTTTAAATGGAAAAGGTTTACCATTTGGTGTGTAGAGAAGGGTCTTAACCCTCTTGCAATACCTCTGAATTCTTTACTAGAGTATTTGCTGCATTTATCCCATGCAGGCCTTAAAACAAATTCAGTAAGAGTCCATTTGAGTGCTATTGCAGCATCCCTTAAGCCTCTCAATGGACATCCTATTTCCTCTCATCCTCTTATTGCAAGATTCATGAGAGGCCTTCTTTTAACTAAACCTCCCATTAGACCACCTCCAGTGGCATGGGATTTGAATTTTGTTCTTGGCCAGCTTATGAAGCCACCCTTTGAACCCTTAGCCACTACCTCCTTGAAATTCCTTTCCTGGAAGGTTATTTTTCTCATTGCAGTCATCTCAGCTCGCCGTATCAGTGAGCTGCAAGCCTTGGTGGCTAATCCTCCTTATACAAGGTTCCATCATGACAAGGTAGTCCTCAGGACTAATCCACACTTTATGCCTAAAGTGGTCTCACCTTTTCATCTGAACCAGGAGGTGTATTTACCTGTCTTTTTTCCAGGACCTCATGCATCAAGTGCAGAGAGGAATCTTCATACCCTGGATTGTAAGAGAGCACTTGCTTTTTACTTACGAAGGACACAGCAACATAGAAAGTCCTCTCAACTATTTGTTGCTTTTATTTATTTATTTATTTATTTATAGTCTCTTCTATACCGCGCTATTCAGCATCAGTGCGGTTTACAATGAACAATAATTTACACATTTCCGATGGTACTTTGTGTTTACAGTTGAACAGGTAATACAACTTGGATAACAGGGGTAACTATTTACAACTTACAACATTATCGTGACCTCCTTTTTGGTTTCAGTCATGGGGGTTTTGGGTGGCTTGTGCGGTTGGTGCTATGTCTGCGTTGGTTACTGGGTAATACAGGAGGAAGAGGTGGTGCTCCAAGGCCTTTCTGAACTGAAATAAGTCTGGGATCACTCGGATGCCATGAGGGAGGCTGATCCAGCACCTTGGTGCACAGAATTGGTAGGCCCTGCCTGCTGTTGCCTTAGTGCATTGTGTTATTGATTTTGGGACTATCAGGGGTGTTGAGAGCCACTGACCGTCTGTCCCTATTGTGTGGTGTTGTCTGGATTAGTTCTGTTAGTGATGCAGATGATAGTCCTTTGATGGCCTTGAATGTAAGTAGTAGGGTCTTGTATGTGAGTCTACTTTGTATCGGGAGCCAGTGGAGTTGTTTTAGGATGGGTGAGACATGGTCTTTCCTGGATGCTCCGTGTAGGACTCTTGCTGCGGCGTTCATTGCCAGTTGCAGTGGATTCAAGGTGGCTTGAGGAAGACCTTGCAGGATTGAGTTTGCATAATCAAAATGTGGTATGATTAGTGCCTGATAGATGGTCCTGAAATCGTCTGGCTCCAGCAGGGATCGTAGGTGTCTGAGGGATCGGATTTTGTGGTATACCGTTCTTACAATGTTTCCTATGTGTGCTTTCATATCCAAGTGCTGGTCTAAGGTGACACCGAGGTATCTGATAGTGGGCTTTGTCTGGAGGTCTGCTTCCTTCACTTTTAAGAAGGACAGAGCGGTGAAGTTTCGGTTCCTTGTAATGAACAACACCTCTGTTTTCTTGTGTTGGATCCTGAGGTTTTGGGATTGCAGCCAGTTGGATACTTCATTTATGCAGTTTGTTAATGGTGTGAGGTCGGGGTTCTCTGTTGAAAACGGCATGTATAGCAGCACGTCATCAGCGTATATCAGGCAGTTAACACTGAAGGACCGGATCAGGTTGCAGATAGGCTGCATGTATATATTGAACATCAGAGCGGAGAGGGAGGACCCTTGTGGGACACCTTGCTTTTGGTGGAACGGATCTGATGATTTATCGATGGATCATACCTGTTGCCATCTGTCGGAAAGGTAGGACCTGCACCACTCAAGTGCTTTATCGGTGATTCCCTTCGCCATGAGTCGTTCCAGGAGGCGCTCGTGGCTCACGGAGTCAAACGCTGCTGCAATGTCTAGGAAGACAAGGACGAACCCTTGGCGGATGTTATCAATGCCTGTTATTATGCTGCTGAAGAGTGTGGTGAGAAGTGTTTCAACACCGTGGGCTTCTCTAAAACCGTGTTGGCATGGGTCCAGTGGTGCGTTGATTTCTATGTGATCTTGGATCTGTCTTTGTACTTCCTTTTCCATTATTTTTGCGAGAAACGGTATGCTTGATATTGTTCTATATGATTCTGGCTTCTGAGGGTCGAGCTTGTTGTTTTTTAGTAATGGTCTTATGGATGTGTGCTTGAGGGTACATGGGAAAGCCCCTGTTGTGAATGATTGTTCCATGAGTCTGGATATGAAGGGACTGAGGTCGGTCCAAAGTTCTTTGATCCAGAACGCAGGGCATGGATCGGATTGGGCGGTGGTCGTGTTGATGCCAGCAATGGTGTCCTCGATGCGTTTGGGCGGTTATTGTGAAGATGGTGAGTGGTGTTTGATCGCATGGCTCAAGGATAGTGCTAGTTGCTGGGTTGTTGTTGATCTGGCAGAGTTTGGATTGCAGATAATCGGCGAATGTTTGAGGGTGGATTTCACTTATATGTTCTGAGGCAGGTTCCTTTGTCAAACGCTTGATGAGGGCAAACAGGTCGTGAGGTTTGTTCAGAGATCTTTTTAGCGTGTCTGTGTGGTAACGTCTCATGGTTTCTGTCACTGCGGTGCGATGTGCTGCAAGTTGTGAGTTATATGCACTTCGGTCTCCGTCTGAGTGTGAGCGGCGCCATCTTCTCTCGAGTTTCCTTAGGGTTGTGCGTGAGGCTTTCAGCTCAGCTGAATACCAGGTTGCGGAGGGTCGCTTCCCTTGGAGTTTGCTAGTTGACGGACATACGGCGATTGAGCTGAGTGTTATATTCCAATCGGAGACTAGATCGTCTGGGTTGTGTGCCGGTGAGGTAGTTAGTGGGAACGTTGTTTTCAGGATTAGGTCTTTGTTGAATGGCTGGAACCTTCTCGGAGGGGCGCTGGGACTTGGAATAAGATTAGCTTGTGATCCGACCATGGCAACTGAGGTGATTGATAGCTCCGGGATGGTTGTTGCGTTGAGGGTTGTCTCAGTCATGAATATGAGATCTAGAATGCATCCTTTGACATGGGTTGGATCCTTGATTAATTGGCTGTATCCTAAATCCTGCAGGGCTCCGAGAAAAGCTGTTGCATGGGAGTCTTGCAGTGAGGGTAGGTTAAAATCTCCTAGCACCCAACTAGATGTATGGGGGCTCTGGGTATTGGAGGCCAAGTCAATTATCGTTGATAGGGCGTCTGGGTCGGCTGATAGAGCTCTGTATAGTAGATTGAAGGAGCAGCACTTATTTGCTATCAAAATTGTGTCCAGGAGTGGTGAGCTGGTTGCTTCTCTTAGGTTGAACTGGAGGTCAGATTTGGTAATGGCGAGAACACCTCCTCCTCTTTTGCCATTTCTGTGACATGTGCTCTCCTTTTGATCCCTCTCATTTAGGGACTTCCAGTCTCTAAGAGAACTCTGTCCAATTGGATTGCTCAGTGTATTTCTTCGCCTACCAGAGTAAGAACCTTTCTCTGGAGGGCCATATCACAGCTCACAATGTGAGGGCCATGGCAGCCTCTATGGCTCATCTAAACTCTGTGTCCATCGACCAAATCTGTCGAGCGGCCACCTGGGCCTCGGTTCATACCTTTACAGCCCATTACTGCTTGGACAAGGACTTCCGCCGGGATGCCTTGTTTGGTCAGGCTGTTCTCAAACACCTGTTCCATACCTAATCAACTCCTACCCCCCATCCCTGGTTGGATGCCCAAGATCCATGGGGAGAGGTAGAGCCCTTCTCAGGGACTCACAACCTTGGAGATCTCCCTGGCATCTCTAGCTGGGGAAGTCCCCATATGTGAAGACTCATTCCTGCTTGTTCCTGGAGATAGCACAGTTACTTACCTGTAACAGGTGATCTCTGGGAACAGCAGGAATAAGTCTTCACAACCCACCAACCTCCCCTAGGAGTTGTATCTCTCTATCTATCTTTCCTTTCCTCTCTCTCTCTGTCTCAGCTTAAAACTCGAACTGGAGAGAGGCGGTTAGGAAAGGCGGGAAGGCAGCACGCAGGCGCTGTGGGATGCTCCCAAAAGCTTTCTTTCTGGACGCTGGGGAGCGTTCCCACGCAGGCTCCGTCGGTACCGACGATACCCATATGTGAAGACTCATTCCTTATCTGAAGACTTATTCCTGCTGTTCCCAGAGATCACCTGTTACAGGTAAGTAACTGTGCTTTCCCTGAAGATGCAGGATGCAACCTTAGCTTCTTTCTGTAGTCATGTGCAGGGTCAGACCCTAGTCTTGCTTGGGGACATGGTTTGTTTCTTCAGGGGGATGTTAAACATTTCAGACCTCCTTGTCCCACACTGTGATCTTAATTTGGTTCTCTCTGCTCTCACTGTGCCCCTATTTGAGGATCTGACACTGAAAGTGGTGTTCCTTGTTGCAATATGCTCAGCAATACCTTATTTCAGAGTTGCAGACTTTCATGTAGAGAGCCTTTTTTGGTGTTTTCTAAGGAGAAATCGGTTCTTTGGCCAGTGCTCTCCTTTCTGCTGAAGGTGGTGTTAGCCTTCCATCTCAATTAGGTTGCGGCATTGCTGGCCTTTTCTAGTTTACAGAAGTTGGCTGAATCTGCGAGTCTTCATTTGTTGGATGTGCATAGATCTCTCCAGTAATATTTGAAGGTTACTGCATATTCTCATATTCTCAACCTATCGCTCTCCACTGCAACTTTCCTTTCAGCCTTCAAGAATCCTGTGGTCACTTCTCTCCTCAAGAAACCCTCACTAGAACCTACCTGCTGTTCTAACTATTGACCCATCTCCCTCCTCCCCTTCGTTTCTAAACTACTTGAACATGCCACTTCATTGATTTTCTCTTCTCTCAAGCCCTTCTGGATCCTCTACAATCTGGCTTTCGTCCTTTACATTCTACCAAAACAGCTCTTACCCAAGTCTCCAGTGACCTGTTCCTGGCAAAATCCAAGGGCTTTTACTCCATCCTCATCCTTCTTGACCTTTCTGCTGCTTTCGACACTGTTGACCACAACTTTCTCCTTGATACCTTGTCCTCGCTTGGTCTTAAGGGCTCTGCGCTATCCTGGTTCTCTTATCTCTCCCATCGCTCTTTCAGTGTTTATTCTGGTGGATCCTCCTCTGCTGCCATACCGCGCTCAGTTGGTGTACCCCAAGGATTGGTCTTGGGTCCACTCCTTTTCTCTCTGTATACCCAGTTTCTTGGTGCACTCTACTCTTCCTATGGCTTTCAGTAGCATCTTTACGCTGATGACTCCCCAGACCTACCTCTCTACACCTGAAATTTCTCCAGCAATCCAGGCCCAGATCTCTGCCTGCCTTTCTGACATTGCTGTTTGGATGTCTCACCGCTGCTTGAAACTGAACATGGCCAAAACTGATGATCATATTTTTTCCCCTAAACCCTCCTCTCCTCTTCCTCTTCCTCTTCCTCCTTTCTCACTCTCTGTGGATGACTCTACTCCTCCCTGTCTCCTCAGCTCGCAACCTTGGAGTTGTCTTTGACTCCTCTCTCTCCTGCTCCACACATATCCAATTGATAGCTAAAATCTGCCATTTCTATCTTTTCAACATCAACAAAATTCATCCATTCCTTTCTGAACGTACTGCTAAGACACTTACCCACTCCTTAGTCACCTCCCTTCTAGACTATTGTAACTGCTCCTTGCTGGTCTCCCTCTGAGTCATCTCTCTCCCCTTCAATCCGTTCAATAATCTGCTGCATGGCTAATCTTCCGCCAAGCTTGTCATGCTCATATTACCCCTCTTCTCAAGTATCTTCATTGGCTTCCTATCTATTTCCGCATCCAGTTCAAACTTCTTCTGCTGACCTATAAGTGCCTTCACTCTGCAGTTCCTCACTACCTTTCTTCTGTTATCTCTCCCTACACCCCTCCTTGGGAACTCCTTTCTTCTGGAAAATCACTATCTGTGCCCTTCTCTTCTATTGCTGATTCCAGACTGCTCCTTTCACCTTGCTGCTCCTTATTCCTTGAACAAGCTACCTGAGTCTGTACGTTAGGCGCCTTCTCTGACCCTTTTCAAATCCAGGCTGAAAACTCGCCTCTTTGCTGCTGCTTTTGGATCTTGACTCACCTGATGTCCTTTGTGTTTCCTTACCATTCTCCCTAGCTGTATCCCATGTCTACAGCTTCTGTGTTGTCTGTATTAGATTGTAAGCTCCGATGAGCAGGGACCGTCTTTTACATGTATCTGTGCAGTGCTGATTATGCCTTGTAGCACTATACAAATGGTCAGTAGTAGTAGTAGTAATTTAGGCATTCGGAGTGGCTTCTCACAGTTGTGGCCAACATTGACATCTTTGCATTTTTGATATGTTGTGTGCAATATCTTTAGAAATAATTGGAAATATTCCAACTGTATGTCATCATATTTAATAGTATGTTCAAAGATTTTCCACAAAAAAAGATGTCTTTGCAATGGAGACATAGTAATTTCTGAGAAAAAAAAACAAAAAAATGAGCTAGATAGGATTATTGGCGCCCTTCGTTAATATTTGATTGCACAATCCTTGGCAGTTATAACAGCCTCCAAACGTTTCTTGTAGCCATCTATAGGTTTCATACATCTGTCTGCTGGTAATTTCTCCCACTCTTCAACTGCGATTCATTCCAGCTCATGAATGTTTCAGAATTCCTTTTACCAATGGCAGCTTTCAGCTCTTTCCAAAGGTTCTCAATTGGACTAGATCAGGACTCATTGCTGGCCAGTTTAAAACGGTCCATTTTTTCCTTTTTAACCATTCTTTTACATTTTTGGATGTATGTTTTGGGTCATTGTCCTGCTGGAGGACTCATGACCTTCGACCCAGACCTAGCTTTCTGACACTAGATAGCACATTTTGCTCCAAAATGCCTTGGGTAGTCCTCTGAATCGATTCCTTTAATACATTCCAGGCCTCCAGTTCATGAGGCAGCAAAACAACCTACAACATTATGAAACCTCCACCATATTTATCTGTAGGAAGGGTGGGGGTTTTTTTTCTTATAAGCTTCATTTCTTTGTCTGTAAATGTATCGCTGGTCTACATTGCCAAAGAGCTTGTTTGGCTTCATCTGTCCACAGAACATTTTCCCAGAAGAATTGTGGTTTCTCAAGGTGGGTTTGGACAAAGATCAGGCATGCCTTTTTATCTGTCTTTGAGCAGTGGGGTCCTCCTTGTCCTTCACTTATTAAGTCCTTCTTTTTTTAGTGTGCGACATATTGTGTAGGTTGAAACCACCACTCCAGATTGCTCCAGGTCAGCCTTAAGCTCTTTGGATGTTGTACGTAGTGTTTGTCCAACAGGTTGCATTACCCTTCGTTCTTAATATTTCCTTGAGCAGAAAATTTCTTAATAACATTGTGAACTGTAAACCCAGGAATTTCAAGGTCTTTGGAGATTGCCTTGTACCCCTTTGATATTTGATGATAATGGCTTTTCTAGTTGTCTCGGGCAGCTCTTGTCTTCACCATTGTGAAAATGGAGCAGGGAGTGAATGTGTCCATTTAAAACATTAGAGCCATCATTCATTGGTTGTTCAGAGGTGCGTCTCATTTTACTGCAATGGGAATGTGGTTCTTCTGTTCAAACTGATTTGAGTTGTTTAGAAGGTTGCCAATAATCATGTCCTAATTATGAATTATAATAAACCCATTGAAATCATCCGATATATATTCCCCAAACCAAAAATTGATTTCCAAAAATGAACCAGTATATTCACCGAACAGGCCAAACTGAAGAAATACTATTTGTTGTTTTTGTTGGATTACCCCCCATGAGGGGAAACCCCCTCTTGTAGTGGGTTCTCCATTTTAGTCAAATTTAAAAAGACCTAGACAGGCCTAAATCCGGACCCGGTCGCATAAATGGCTGCCGTCCAATACGGGATGTGAGGAATGGAACTTCAAAATCTCAACATTCCCGCTTCTCAATTCATATGTCAAAACTCAAAAACGAGCTGCATTCACTAAGTAATACAAAGAGTAATATGCCACTTAGTTGATTATTTTGGAACCATCCCGCCGACAACGGTGGTGATAATCTTACTGATTGCTGCACTATTTCAGGCTGTAATATCAACTGTACCACCGTACTGGTTCTGGCTGTGGCTAATCACAAAATGAAAAATTGCAAGGTCCTCGCAACACCACATAGTGTTTCAAGCCATCCAGCCTCAAAGCTCTAAATCCTCTAATCACCTGAGGATGAGCTTTGAGGCTGGATGGTTTGGATGGTATTGGAACGGCAGCCGTTTATGCGACCGGGTCCGGATTTAGGCCTGTCTAGGTCTTTTGAAAGTTGATTAAAACGGAGGACCCACTACAAGAGGGGGTTTCCCCTCATGGTGGGTAATGGAGGAGGGAGGGAGGAGTGGCCTAGTGTTTGTTGCAAGTTACCTCAGGCCAGAAGGTCAGGGTTCAAATCCCACTAGAGGACAGCAACCTTGGGCTGGAAGGACTGGGGTTTCTAGTCCCACAGGTGCTCCTGGTGGTCTTGGGCAAGCCACTTAACCCTCCATTGCTCATGTTCCCTGTAAGTATTAGTGTATGTGTCTCATATCCCCTCATATTAAATGTATTCCCCAATTGTGTTGTGACCACTTTGATTGAAGGATAAGATGGTATACAAAACTGTCTAAATAAATAAGGCCTCCTTTTCCCACTGGATAAGGGAAACAATGGCGTCATTGTATTTGCTGAAGAGCTGAGCTGTGCCTGCGGACCCGAGGACACACTCCATGAGAGCTCAGGCATTTTCTGTGCGAACGTTGGCCTTATTCTGCATCAAGATATTTACAAGGCAGCGATTTGGTTGTCCCTTCATTCTTTGTGCAGCATTATCTTGCTGTGCAGGCCAGGCAGGATGTGAATTTCGGGGCGCTGGTGTTGCAGGCTGACGTCTTGGTTCCCCTCTATTGTTAGTACTGCTTTGATACATCCTATGCATCTGGACTGGATTGGAGGGATGATAAGGAAAATGAAATTAGGCCTTACCTGCTAATTTTTTTCCTGGAGTCCTTCCAGTCCTGTTGAAGACCCACCCAGGATTTTGCTGTGAGTATGTTGCTGTCTCGTATTTGTTCTTGAAGAGTGTCATTGTTGGAGCAGGCAAGCTTGGGGTTGCTGTTTCTTTTGTGGCATCCGGTAGTTTGTTAGTTGTCGGGGGTTCCACTGTATTTCCCCTTGTTTCCTCCTGTATATGGGCCTTTTGGTCATCTGGGGTGTTAAAAAAAAAAAAAAAAAAGTTTTCTGATTCCTTAGAATCTAAGGTACTTCAGGAGAGGGTTTGGGCTCCGTTTTTCAGGTTTGAGGTTCATACTGGGTATAGATTTATTTAACAGGTCTTTTATACCGTCTATCTTTCATTCAGTATGGTTTACAGTATAACAACGACTACTTTACAATAAACAGGTGGAGTAACTTGGAGAGAAAACATATGACGTAAGAATTGAAGTGAACTATTCTACAGTAGTTTATTACAACGGAACATTAGACCCTCAGGTTTAGATGATTAGATTATCTTGGAGTATTGGAGGAGGTAAGGGTAGGGTATGGGAGGGTGACGAGAGAAGTAAGGTAGAACTAGAAGGTGTTCATCAAGTAATGTTTCAGGGAGGAGTGGTTAGGACATAGTACCTCAGGCCGGAGGGCTTAGGGGTTCAAGTCCCACCTGGGGATAGCTATCTCAGTCCTATAAGCACTCCTTGTGGCCTTGGACAAGCCACTTAACCCTCCATTGCCTCAGGTACATATAGATCGTGAGCCCTTTGGGGACAAGGGAATGTATCCAGTACTTGTTTGTAGTGATTATATAATATAAACCGCTTTGATTGAAGGATAAGGCAGTATAGAAAACTGGTTAAATAAATAAAATAGTGTTCTGTGACTAGGAATATCTAATGCTTTGAGAAAATTCTGAAAGTCTGTGATGGCATGTATATTTTCTGGTAAGGTGTTCCAGAGTGTTGGTGCACAGAGGGCGGGCGCTCTGTTGCAGGTTAACTGTTTTGCCTTTGCCTTTGGCTTTTCCTTAGCAATAGGTTTCTGGTGATTGCTCATCGGTTTCTTCTGGGTCTTTTTCATTCAGTGGTTGAAGGGTGATTGGTGCCAGCTGGTGGATTATCTTGAAGATAATAGTGAGTGATTTGAATTTAGATCTTTGAATGATTGGGAGCCAGTGTAACTATTTTAAAGTTGGGGATATGTGGGTGTCCCTTGGTATGCCAGATATTATTCTTGCTGCAGTGTTTTGTATTAGTTGTGGTGGTTGAATGCTCTGTTTTGACAGACCCTGATAGATGGAATTGCAGTAGTCCCATATCGGGATGATCATGGCCTGACAGACAGTGCGGAAGTTCTTCTCATCCAGTAGTGGTTGGAGTCTTTGGATTGTTCGCAGTTTATAGTAGGTTGATCTTGCTGCTTTGCCTATATGTGTTTGGAAATTTACATTTCGGTCCAGTGTGATTACAAGATATTTCGCTTTGTTTAACTTCTATGTCATTCTGATGTATTCTAAGTTTGTTCGGGGGGGGGGGGTGAATGATGTATTTTGGGTTATGACGCATGCTTCTTATTTAGCGTAGTTTATGTGGAGGTTTTGTGTTTGTAGCCAGTCAAACATTGATTTCAAACATGATGTAATCCTGGAGTATTCAGGCTGGGCATTATGGAATTGGGCAAATATCATAATATCATCCACATAAATTTCATATTCAATATTGTGGCCTTTTATTATGTTACAAAAGGGTTGTAGGTATATATTAAATAGTACAGCAGAAAGCCCTGATCCCTGAGGTATCCCTTGTAGTTGGTCAATTAGACTCGAGTGGTTGCAATCTAATTTTACTTGAGGTTTGCGTTGATTGAGGTATGAAGAAAACCATCGGAGGGCAATACCAAATAAGCCCATATCCTTAAGGCAGTCCAGTAGTGTTGAATGTGTTATGGCGTCAAATGCTGCTTTGATATCATTAAAGATTAGAAGCACTTGCTTTCTTATATCATCCATGGTGGTTATGATTCTGTCTAGTAGAGAGGTGAATAGCGTTTCCACACTATGATTTGGCTTGAACCCATATTGATGGGGATCATGCGGGGCATGGAGGTCTATATGGTCCTTCAATTGGATTAGGACTACTTTTTATATCATCTTTGTTAGAAATGGGAGACTTGATATGGATCTGTGCCAGGTCCAGTTTTTGTTTTTTTAATATTGGTCTCACAATTGTTTGTTGAAGGCTAGGAGGCATGATACCCTGTGTAAGTGAGAGCCTTGTGATGCAGTGTAGGGTGGGGATTAGTTGTTTTGCCATTAGTTTAATCCAGGAGACGGGGCAAGGATCTAGGGGGGAGGTAGTGGTGGTAATGTTAGACACTGTGTTTTGTAGTTGTTCAATGAAGGGTGTGTAGAAGGAGCTTCAATGTTCAGGTGAATCTTATGTGGAGTTAATTTCTTTTGGTTGGGATAGTGGCTGTGAGGTGGTGGGTTGTAGTTTTCCTTCTAGGAAATCGGCCATGGTTAGAAGGTGAAGTGTTGCACTCTCATTTCTCCGTGGATTATCCTTTTTTAGAGAATGTGTGATGTCAAACAGTTCTCTTGGTTGATTTAGAGATCTCAGTATGAGGTTCGTATGTATTCCTTTTTACTAGCGTTAATTTGATTCTGTGGTATTCCCAAGTCTTGTACCTTCTCCATTTTCTTTCCATTCTCTGGAAGGATTTTTTTATGTCATTGATCTCTTTTGAGTACCATTTATTTATTTGAAAGGATTTATATACCGCTTTATCCTGAAATCAGAGCGGTTTACACTTCAACCAAATCAAAGTTCAGTGACAAGGGGTGTAGGCATGCAGTGTTAACACAAGGAAGTATTTGTGTGTGTGATGTCAGTGTTTTCTTGGTGAGCTAGTTACAGAGTGAGCTATGTACAAGGAGCTATATACAGGGTAGGGTAAGAGGGGGGTACAGAGGAGTCAGGATGTTTGGGAGGTAGACCGTGGGGCCGTTGGTCAGTTCACATGATGTCACTGTACCATGGTGCTGAGTGGTTTCTGCAGTTGCTCAGGTTCTTGATAGGTGGTATTGAAGCTTCCTTCAGGTGGATTTCCAGTTCTTGATTGTAATTTTAAGATTTGTTGAAGTGGATAGATTTGGAATTACATGTTTTGTGAGTGCGTCGTCATTAAAATAAGTGAATCTCCTCTGCTCCTTTCGTACTCTTCTAATTGTTTCAATCTTTGATGGGATCGTTAGTGTGACGTTGAGCATGTATATAATGATCTGATCAGGGTACTGGAGTTGATGTTGGGATGAGTGGGTGGGGGTTTTGGTTAAGCAGTGAATTAGGGATATACATGAGGTCTAGTGTTGCTCCTTTGCTGTGTATTGGGCCATGGATTATTTGGGTGTATTGCAGGTCTTCCATTGCTTGCTGAAATGCCTACACATCCTTATTTGGTGTGGATGGGATGTTGAGGTTCCCAAGTAGTATATGGGGCTTTTTTTTCCCATGAATGTTTGCCTATTTACTCTAGGATGAGCGAGAGGTGCACAGGCAACCTAAGGGAGAATGTTCTAAGTCAATGTGTCTGTCTCCATCTGCTAGTAAGAAAGCATAACCCACACATCTGGACTGGACTGGAGATACCCAGGAAAGAAAACTAGTAGGTAAGACCTAATTTTACCTTTCCTTGGAAGTTCAAATGACAAGACTTTGACTTTCGTACTCTGGACACATCATGACTGGCAAAGTTGAAAGTCAATGCAAAAGAGGAAGACCAACAGTATGATGGATTGATACAATAACTGCAGCTGTAGATGCCACTTTAGCAACAATTAGCTGTCTGACTGAAGACTGAACACAGTTTAGGACAACTATCTACAAGGTCACATGAGTTTACATTGACTCAATGGCACTTAGCAGCTGCTGCAGCAGTAGGCATTTCTCTGCCCCAAATATTTACAGTCTGTTTAGTGATGAGGTGATTTATAAAATTATTTTAAATTAAATTAAATACGCAAGTCAGTGGAGGATGACATGACTTGCCCAAAGTCACTAGGAGAGTCTTTGGAGGGTCTGGCTTCCCCGGTTTTCATTCCATTGCTCTAACCACTAGGCTACCTTAGTTAGCAGAGGGATTGTGTGGATTTTGTTTGTGGTGGATTTCTATAAATTGCCCAAACATTGTAAACTGAAATTTGCATCATTGTTACTTATTGCAGCTCGAGAAGCCGCAATCTGGGAAATGGAAGAACGTCATTTGCAAGAAAAACACCAACTGGTTAAACAGCAACTCAAAGATCAGTACTTCATGCAGAGGCACCAACTACTTAAACGACATGAAAAGGTTAGTGTTATGGCCATTACATTATTTTTATATACAGTAGCCTACCCAATTCTGCCCTGTGAGACTACCATTTTTCTCTTTTTTAGACTGTGTTTCTGTAGTTGGAGGTAATGCAAAATATTACAAGAGTGCTACTAGTTTTAAGCCTTTTGTACCCTATGTTTTTTCTAGCTGATAAAAAAAAAAAAAAAATATATAATGTGCAGGTTGTCTCTTGTGACTGTGATAGGTCTTTCCTTATCGTTTCTCCGGGCCAGTCCAGAACAGATGGGTAGTCAAATCTCCCTCCTCTAGCAGCTGAGGACTGAATACTGATTCTTGTTGCCAGGTTACCCAGCTCCCCCCTGGAGGCAGCAAGGCAGTCTTATTGTCCTCAGCAGCTGAGCTGAATGTGTGGAGATTTGCCTCCCCACAAGGGTTCTGTTTGTCTTTCTTCTTTTATTAATTTTTTGTTATTTTGTGAGGAAGAGTTTCACATTAGGCTTAGTGCTTTGCCCTAGCTGGGTATCTTAGCACTGCTCTGTACTTCAGACTGGCTTTGATTTCTCTTCGACTCTACTTACCAGTGTGCTAGTCTCAGAGTATGGGGCAGAGCCTGTCTCCTCTACTCTGTTAGTGGCGATTGTGGGATCCAGACCTGGGGACCCCAGATGCTGGTATCCTCCTGCGCTGTCTCTCCTGCCCTTTTTTCCACTAGCAGTGGTTGCGGGGTCTCAGGAGCTGTTTCGCTGACCGACATTTGTGCAGGTATTTTTTCTGAGCGCCGCGCCGTTTCCCTTTCATTTTGCTTCCGTCTTCCTTCCCGCGGGCGGTTTTCGGCGGGGGCTGTGCATCGCGGTTTGTCTCTGGTGTTAGCGGGTCTCCGTGCTGCGGCTTCGGGCCGGCAATGCAGGAACAATTGGGGGAACAAATGGATCGCATTTCATCAGCGCAGCCATCGGAGAAATGCACGGGAACGGCGGCCATCTTAGGTGCTTCTGCCGTTTCTTCAGTCCCTCTTGCTAAGCCGGCCAAGCGCAAAGCTAAATCAAAGCATACCGCGGAGGAACCGGAACGGCCTGTGCTGGAAGCCCTTCCACAGGTACTTGATCCTCTTCTTTCTCCTGAATTTATTCTCGCATTTCACAGGGCTTATCTGCTTAAAAAAGCTCAATCTCCTGTGCCAGTGGTGGCAGATTCTCTCCTAACGCCTCAGGCTGAGGTTTCTTGCAGGGCAGAGCCTAGAGAAGGTGTTTCTTCTTTGCCAACTCTTAGTGATTCTAAGGTGGATAACATTACTCTGGCCGCAGAGGTTCTGGGGCCAGAGGAGGGAGAGCTCCTAGCAGACCCGGATTGCGATTCCTGGCCCACAGAATTAGAAGAAGGGGAGTTGGGGCCAGGGGAGGACCCTAATGTTTTTAGGGTTTTTAGAAGAGATGAGTTGTCGGCCTTGATCGCTCAGTCTCTGTCTGCTCTCAGTCTTCTTCCTCCGGTGGTGCAACAGGAACCTTTGGAGGATCCCTTGTTACAGGGTTTCAGGTCTGAGCAGAAATGTTTTCCCTTCCACAGAGTCATAAAGCAGATGATAGACTCAGAATGGGAATTCCCGGAGGCTTCCTTGCGGGGAGCACGGACGATGGCTCGTTTGTATCCTGTGCCTCCGGAAGAACGGGAGCTCCTGCGTATGCCTAAGGTTGATGCTCTAGTGTCGGCGGTCACCAAGAAAACCACCATTCCTGTGGAAGGTGCTGCGGCCCTTAAAGATATGCAAGATCGTCGGCTAGAGGCGCTTTTGAAGCAAACCTTTGAGGCCAGCACCTTGGCGCTGCAAGCGTCCGTGTGCGGAGCATACGTCTCTAGAGCTTCTATTAGGTGGAGTCAGCAGACTTCGGCTCCCGAGGGAGACTCTTCTCCTCCTATGCAAGGCGCTCAGCTCGAATCGGCGGCAGCTTATCTAGCGGATGCCTTTTATGATTTGATTCGTATTTCCGCAAAGGCTATGGCTTCCACGGTGGCCGCTCGTCGTTTTCTTTGGTTGCGCAATTGGGCGGCGGATGCTTCTTCCAAAGCCTGTCTCAGTAAACTGCCTTATAAGGGTAAGCTTCTCTTTGGCGAAGCGCTAGAGAAGATTGTTAAGGATTTAGGTGACTCCAAGGGAGGATGCCTTCCCGAAGACCGTCCTCGGGCGGTTAAGCAGTCCTCTTTTTCTCGAGGACAGGGACGTGACTTTCGCCGTTTTTTGGGAGCTCGCTTTGCCCCTTATCAGCGGGGTCGTTTTCAGTCTTGGGGACAGTCCTTTCGAGGCGCTAGAGGTTCCGGAAGGGACTACTTCGGAACCGCCTCCCCTGCCCTTAAGAAGCCACAATGAAGCGAGGCCGGTCCAGGCGGAGCTTCCGGTAGGAGGAGTTTGCAGGCGTTTGTCTCCGCTTGGGCCGCCATTACCACCGAAAGGGGGGTGCTTCAGATTGTCCAGAGGGGTATGCCCTCGAGTTCGATTGTCCTTTGGCAGACGCCTTCGTTTTCTCTCCTTGCGGTCCGCTGGACAAACGGAGAGCGGTCCATGACACGTTGCAGCGCTTGTTGCAGCTCCAAGCCGTGGTGCCCGTCCCTCGAGACCAGTGCGGCTTCGGTCGATACTCGATTTATTTTGTGGTTCCCAAAAAGGAGGGCTCCTTTCGGCCCATTTTGGATCTGAAGCATGTCAACCGGTGCCTACGCGTCTCTCATTTCCGGATGGAAACTTTGAGGTCGGTGATTCGCTCCGTGCGTCCGGGAGAGTTTCTCTCTTCCATCGATTTGACAGAGGCCTACCTCCACATTCCTATCAAGCCGGAGCATCAGCGCTTCCTTCGTTTTGCGGTTCCCATGGGGCATTTCCAGTTCGGGCTTTGCCTTTCGGTCTAGCGACGGCACCGCGCACCTTCACCAAGGTGATGGTGGTTGTGGCGGCGGCTCTTCGCAGGGACGGTGTCCAGGTTCATCCTTATCTGGACGACTGGTTGATTCGGGCGGCGTCGAGAGCGGAGTCGCTCACGGCAACCGCTCGGGTGGTTTCTTGTCTCGAGAACCTCGGCTGGATCGTGAACCAGGCCAAAAGTCATCTGCAGCCGGTTCAGCGGCTTCCTTATCTGGGAGCGTTTTTCGCCACAGACAGGGGGCTGGTCCTTTTGCCTCCGGAACGTGTTCGGAAGCTTCTCGCTCAGGTTTCGGGGTTTTTGCGTCTTCTCGTGCCAACAGCTTGGAAGTACTTGCAGTTACTAGGTCTAATGGCAGCCGCCTTGGATCTGGTGCCATGGGCCCGAGCGCACATGCGGCCGCTCCAGCATGCGCTGCTGTCACGGTGGTCTCCGCAGCGTCATCCGCTCTCCCGACGCTTGAGCTGTCCCGAACACGTCAGGCTCAGTCTTCAGTGGTGGTCGGATCCGGACCATCTTCTGGCGGGCGTTCCGCTGTCCCTCCCGGATTGGATTTTGGTCACTACGGATGCCAGTCTGACCGGTTGGGGGGCACATTGTTTGGCTCACATAGCACAGGGCGTCTGGTCGCCGGAGGAGACGCTGTGGTCCATCAATCGTCTGGAACTCCGAACGGTCTATCTGGCGCTGCTAGCTTTTGCCGAGCTTCTGGAAGGAAAGCCGGTTCGCGTCTTCTCCGACACTCTCGTGACAGTTTCCTACATAAATCGCCAGGGCGGAACGGGGAGTCTCCCTCTCCTGGAGGAGAGTCAACGCTTGTTTCAATGGGCGGAGTTGCACCTCACGGCGCTTTCCGCGTCTCATGTGGCAGGAAAGAGCAATGTGCAAGCCGACTATCTCAGTCGGACTCTGCTGGATCCGGGAGAGTGGGAGCTCCATGCAGAAGTCTTTCGCGAGATCACGTTGCGTTGGGGTCACCCGATCATGGACTTGATGGCAACTCTTCGCAATGCAAAGACAGGGCGTTTTTACAGCCGGCGCAGGGAACATATGTCGGAGGGGCTCGACGGCCTCGTTCAACCATGGCCGTCGGGGCAACTTCTCTATGTGTTTCCGCCATGGCCATTAGTCGGCCCGGTTGTTCACAGGGCAGCCTCTCACGACGGTCGAGTAATCCTTATTGCTCCAGATTGGCCAGGCGTCCTTGGTATGCCGATTTGATGCGGCTTCTGGTGGAGCCGCCGTGGCGGTTGCCCGCTCGGACGGACTTACTGCATCAGGGTCCCGTGCCGATGCCTCAGGCGGATCAATTTTCGCTTACGGCATGGCTCTTGAGCGGGAAAGGTTGCGCCGCAAGGGTTATTCGTCAGCAGTGATCACTACGTTGTTGCAGTCGCGTAAGCGCTCCACGTCGTTAGCTTACATCCGCATGTGGCGCGTGTTTGAAGCCTGGTGTGCTGAACGCACCTTGCGGGCCCGTGGGTCTTCTATTCCAGATATTCTCGCCTTTCTTCAGGGCGGACTGGAGAAGGGGCTTGCTCTGGGCACCCTTAAGGTGCAGTTGGCGGCGCTGTCGGTTTTTCGAGGACCGCTTCGCGGATCTCGTCTTTCCTTGCATCCGGATGTTATTCGATTTCTTAGAGCGGCTCGGCATATTCGTCCTCCTGTTCGGCAAGTAATTCCTCCTTGGGATTTGAATCTAGTACTCGAGGCTCTCACTGTCTCTCCTTTTGAACCGCGTTCCTCCAGTTCTATCCAGGAGTTCTCTCGGAAAACGGCATTTTTGGTAGCCTTGTGTTCTGCTCGTCGCATTTCCGATTTGCAAGCGCTTTCGTGTCGGCCGCCCTTTCTGCAGTTTTCGGTGGAGAAAGTGGTTTTGCGACCGGTTCCGTCTTTTCTGCCTAAGGTAGTGTCAGCCTTCCATCTGAACCAGACAGTTACTCTGCCCACCTTTGTAGTGTCGGGGGCCGAGGCTTCTTTGGATCGTTCTCTAAGGAGATTGGATTTGGGGCGTGTGCTCCGTCGGTATCTTAAGGAGACGGCCTCGTTTCGAAATCCGATCGATTGTTCGTGCTATATGGGGGGCCGTCCAAGGGGAAAGCGGCCTCCAAAGCTTCCATCGCGCGTTGGGTGAAGCAGGCCATTAGAGTCGCGTATGAATCCAGCGGTAAAACCGTGCCTATCGGTCTTCGGGCTCATTCTACAAGGGGTCAAGCGACCTCGTGGGCGGAGTCGGCGTTGGTTCCTCCAGTAGATATTTGTCGAGCGGCGGCCTGGTCTTCTCTCCATGCCTTTTCACGTCATTATCGTTTAGATGTCCTTGCGCGTCAGGATGCATCTGTGGGGGCTTCTGCCGTCATCGCGGGGCTCACAGGTCCCTCCCAGGGTTAGTTACTGCTTTGGTACTACCCATCTGTTCTGGACTGGCCCGGAGAAACGATAAGGAAGGAGAAATTAGACCTTACCTGCTAATTGTCTTTCCTTGAGTTATCTCCGGGCCAGTCCAGACCCCGCCCTATCAGTGTCCTCGGTATCTTCTCAGTGATGTGCATTTCGCGTTCTTCTCCGTATTTGTAGGTCAATTTAGGGAAAAAAAAAAAAACCAAGGCACAATTCTTTATACTGTAGCGGTATACGTAGCAGAGCAGCTCTCTGGGAGTCTATTCTTGCTCTGTCTCGATACAGCCAGTTCTTGCTCTTACTAATGCTACCGTGCTCGTTGACAGCCACAGTGCACGGTCAGTAGCCTTCTGTGTAATTCTTCCACTGTTTTCGTGAGTTCTTCGGCATGTTTGTTTTTCTTCTTGCTTGATACATTAAGACTGCCTTGCTGCCTCCAGGGGGGAGCTGGGTAACCTGGCAACAAGAATCAGTATTCAGTCCTCAGCTGCTAGAGGAGGGAGATTTGACTACCCATCTGTTCTGGACTGGCCCGGAGATAACTCAAGGAAAGACAATTAGCAGGTAAGGTCTAATTTCTCCTTTAGTATAATATTTTTAATGATGAAAGCCTCTTTCGATCTTAAATTTCAAAAGACAGCAGGATGTACTGTCCTCAAGGATATTGTTATTGGATTGGAACCAAGGTAATAATAGTGATTACCAAGATTTTAGAGCTTTTTTGTCATGCTTTATTGAGCCATGTATGTATTGTATCTGGTTGTATGAACACCTACCCTCAGTTCTTTTCTTTTTCTTTCTTTTTTTTCCTTCACATTTTCTTTTTCTTGATTTTCTGACCACCATAAAAAAATTTCTTATTCGCTTTATACAGATAGTTGGTGCTGTTTCATACATTATAGCCAATACATTATAATATTCTACTGCCCCCCGCCTCCCACCCAACCAATAATATATAACCTAACATAGCATAACATACCTTAGCCCTAGACAATGCAATGCAATGTTTGCCATCGAGTCCATGCTAACTCCTGGTAACCCAGCAGCTCCTGGTTTTCTTGGCAGCATGACCATAAGTAGATTGCCAGATCTTTTTTCCGAGACACCAGAGGGTTAAGTGATTGCACAAGGCTACAAGGCTAGTGGGAATCAAATCCTGATCTCTTGGTTACCAAGCCAGTGCTCTAATCTTTAGGCTATTCCTCCACTGAGAGACCCTAAGGCAGAGATTGCACTTATATATCCTTGTACATTAGCCAACTTAATTATAATAAACAGAGAATCTTTCTCCATTCCTGATGAGGTTGCTACACTTTCACAAAACTTTGCAAATTGTGATTCTTATGTACTGCAACTTCACTCATGCGAAACAAGAAATCTATGCATTTAACTGTCATATTCTTGAGTAGGAGCTCTGGGTTTTAAAAAAAAAGTAATAACTCTGAGCAGCAGTCACACAAAAACTCAATAAACCTACCCATAGATCCTCCCATCCCTCCTTAAACTCATTCAGCAACATTTGCTCTAGTTCAAGCTTTACAGGGATGCCTGAATTTCCACCAAACAAAAGTTCTACCATTCTCCAGAACTCTTGCATCATCCATAGCATACATTAAATCCCCCTTCTTCCTCACACCCTCTCTAGCGCTGTGAACTATATTTCCTACAAACAGCATGTAAACTTGCAAGGCTCCAATACATCTGATAAAGCAGCATTCTTCAAACATTTATCTTCTGACCCTATTTTAGCAATTGAAAATTCACGTGACACCAGATGATGATAAAATTAAAATAGCAAGTCTCCTGCCTCCTTCCCCTCCCGCCATTTATCTAAAGCAGTAAGGCAGCAGCAATAGTAGTAACAGCAGCAGCCAGCACAGGGTCCCTTGTGTCAGTTTACAGTGTGTGCTTACAGAGCCCAGTGTTCGGCATAGGTTTCCAGTCTAACAGGAAGCTTACCCAGCAAGGGAAAATGGCCTATGAATTTTCACTAGCTCACAGGCCACATACTGATTGGTGAGTTGGTATAGGTCACAGTGAAAGTCAAGAAAGATAGGGAAATGGCCATGTTTCTGTGACCCTATCCACTGATATGACTCCATTTGGGGTCCTGACCCCCAAATTTGGGAACCACTGCAATAAAGTATCTTCAAACTATTTTCCAATAGTGCTGTACTGAAAGATAACCACCTTGCACCCTCATATATTTTCCCTGTCTTTTCTCATCCCTCTTCCCTGATATCTCTTCCTCCCAGTGACTAATATGGTTAGGCTTCTCACCCTGTCTGGTCAGTAATAGTTTGTTTAGCTTTGTTAGTAGACCTTTAGATTTAATTATCTTTTCCATTAAGTCTTTGACTGATGTGGGCTTCTTACTCAGATCCTTGAAGACCTTTTTCTGCCTCAAAAAATGCCTTAGTTGTAGATACTGTATCTATCATCTGCTGACAGTCTATATTCATCTCTTATCTTCTCGAACTTCTGCATTTCCTGCCCTTTCCCCATAACTTGCCCCAGCTGCATTAACCCCTTATTAGCCCAGATTTTAAACCTCTCATAAAGACTTCCTGGTGGGAATGCCTCATCTAGAATAGGGATAAGCTTAGAAAAATGTTTTCCCCCATTAGTCTTTCCCTAAACCTCCTCCAACTTCCTAAAGTTGTACTAATCATTGGATTCCTCTTTTCCTCCCCTATTCTGCCATCATTAGATCCTCACACCTCCCCATCAAACCTATTTCCACCTATAACCTCTCTATATTTACCTATTGCTTTTCTTCCCTTCTCCCCCTCCACTCAGAAAAGAGCATGAATTTGAACTGCCTCATAATAGGTTTGGAGACATGGGACTCCCAGCCCTCCCTCTTTCCTTTTTTAAAACATTACTTTTTTGGCTACTCTGGGCATCTTCCCATTCTAAATATAATTCATAATCATAGATTGAAGTTCCTTTTTGTTCCTCCAATCCAGTCCCTTTACTTGAGGGTAATCATGCCCCACCAGCAGCTTGGAGATTGAGCATATCATATTTTCATAGCATCACCCCATATAGCCATCTAGCACCTCCCACTAGACTCCAGTAGCTCAATCTCCAAGCATCTGGAGTGCTGTTATTCTCTTGGACTCGCTGAAGGAACTACTGGGAGCTGGGATTTTTTTATAGAGTTCTTCATTTTTTAGCTTTATTCTTAAGTTCATTGGCCAAATTGATTCCAATTGAATTGGGTGTGAAAGAAAGTTGTATTAAAACAAAACAAATCCCCCCCCCCCCCAAAAAAAAAAAAAAGCTCCGTTCACTGACCACAGGCACAGAGTGTTGCAGCTGTCCATGCAGAGAAGAGGGAAACTCTGCATGCCCTACTGAGGCAGCCGGAGGCTTGCTGGGGCCAATAAGGAGCTGCTGACAACTCCAGATATCAGGAGAAGGAGAAGGAGTTGTCGGCACACTGCAAAGGGCCCACTCACTCTCCTGCCTGACATGTCAGCAGGGCTGGGCAGGCCACGCTTTTGAGTGGTAGTACTTACATCAGGCAGCATTGTTTCCCCCCCTTTTTTTTCTTAAAAATCGGCCAGCTTGCACAATTTCACAGGGGTTTGGGTTGCATGGCTAAGGCAGGGTCTGTCCGTTTTGCAGCAGTGTGTGGTAGCGTGGTCAGGCCAGGGCTCCCCTCTAACCCATGTAGTACAGTAACGGCAGTCATTTTGAAGGCAGCAAGGTGAAAGAATGAATAGTCCTGAGCTTCCACTAGGGGAAAGGGCAGCCTTGTGGACAACTGGGATTGCACCCACAGTTTATTGTTTTTGCCCTACAGCCCTTCCATTGCTGGTGTTGATTGCATCAAAACAGAAAAAAAAACTGCGAAACTGTAAGCCGGTCAGACCTAGCATGCCTTCCAAGACAGTACGTCTCACTTGTGGGTTCCTCTGGGGTTCGGTCTCAACAGCTGGGTTCTGTTGCGGCTGTGAAACCGAATCCCAGTCAGCAGAGATTGACTTGCAAGAGCTACGCGCTGATAAGGCTCAGGGGGGTGGGGGCGGCATCAAGAAGCCTTCTTTGCCTTCTGCAGGGTGCATGGGACAGACAGCACTCTGGCAGTGGAAGGCAATGGCAATCAACTCCCTCCCATGAAGAGCCTTAAGAATAAAGGTAGGAGAGCAGGGAGAGATTCTTCCTCGAAGGGCAAACAACCGGAGGCCCTCTGGGGGGGGGGGGGGTGGTGGTCTCTCTGGAGTCTGTCCTCCTCATGCATAAAGCCTTTTATATGATGCAGCTTGGGGGTGGGGTGGAACTGCTGGATACTCCTACAAAGACCCGAAAGTGGGTGGCTCCAGGTACGCCTATGGAGGTTAAGGCTGAGGGGGAGTCAGGACCAAGCCGACTAAGGCTGGAGGAGGACCTGGAGAAGAATTTGGGTCTATCCCTTCAGAAGAGCCAGAGGAACAGGAGGCTGAAGCGGAGGCCAAATCTGGCTTGGAGGAAGGCGAAATCCCACAGGGAGATGACACGCGGATTGTCTGAGTCTTCCATAAGGAGGAATTACCGTCTTTGATAGCTCATTCCTCGAAGGCTCTTAATGTCCGCACAGAAGCCCCTCCAGCGGAGGAACCGCTGGAAGACCTCCTATTTCAGGCAGTGAGGATGGCACAGAGAGTTTCCGCTTCACGGGGTCATCTGACAGATAATTCAGAATGAATGGGACATTCCGGAGGCCGCTCTAAATGGTATGTGAACGATGGGCTGGCTTTACCCTTTGCCGGAGCCAGAAAAGGAGTTGTTGCATGTGCCCAGGGTAGAGGCAGTGGTCTCTGCAGTAATGAAGAAGACCATGATCCTTGTAGAAGAGGGTTGGCACTTAGGGATGTCCAGTAGAAGAGGGTCGGCGCTTAAGGATGTCCAATATAGAAAGCTGGAGACCGCTCTTAAGCAGGTGTTCGATATTAATGCGCTGTCCTTGCAAGTGTCAGTCTGTGCGCCTTTGTGGCCAGGGCGTGTTTGTGCTGGGTGCAAGGAATTTTGGAGACTTCGGGAGAGTCTCAGCCTCTTCAGCCAGAGGCGGCTAAGTTAGAGTCGGGTGCCGCTTACTTGGTAGATGCCATTTATGATCTGATCAGGTGCTTGTCTAAGGGCATGGCCTTGGTGGTCACCGTGAGGTGCTATTTGTGGCTGTGAAACCAGTCAGTGGACATATCTTTCAAGTCTCGGCTAAGTAAGCTCCCGCTTCAAGGGAAGCTACTGTTTGGAGAGGACCTCGAAGTTGGTGAAGGATTTGGGAGAGTCCAAAGGAGGCGGCTTCCCAAGGATAAGCAGAAGTCAGTTAGATCCTCTGCCCCAGGGCAAGGACAACTGAGAGACTATAAATGATTTTGAGAGGTGAGATTTGCGCCTTACCAAAGAGGACGTTTTGCCTCAAGGGGGCAGACTATCTCCAGGAACAAGCAGGAATGTAGTCTTCACATATGGGTAATGTCTGTACCGACGGAGCCCATGCGGGAATGCTTCCCAGCGTCCAATAGGAAAGCTTTTGGGAACATCCCTTTGCACCTGCGTAACTGCCTTTCCAGCTCTCTTCCTCAGTTCTTCGTTTTCCATGGAGCCGACAAGAAGCAATTCCTGTCACCGCAGAAATTTTTTTTTTCTTCTTTTTTGTGGTCATGTCTGCCTTCCCGTCGACGCTGGTACCGACTCTGTTGGTGCTTGCTTGCTTTCTTTCTTCTAAAAAAAAAAAATTTTCAGTGAGGGAAGGAATCTTTCTTCCTTCAGGCGCATCGACGCCATCTTAGACTTAGGCCTTCTCTTTTGTTACAGACAAAATGGAAAAACCATCCAGTGGTTTTAAGAAGTGTTCCAAATGTGGCAGTACAATTTCGGCCATGGACACCCATGACTGGTGTCTGAAATGTTTGGGACCGGATCATCAACCGTCAGAATGTCCTCTCTGTAGGAAGATGACAGAGAGGCCTACAGAATCGAGCTGCAAAACTGGGCACCCTCTTTGCCTCTGATGCAGTGTCTTTAGCATCAACGTCATTGAGAGCTTCATCTTCCTCCCAAGGATCTCAGGTATCGAAACCTAGGTCTTCATCGAAGACTGGCCGGCCCTCCAAGGGTAGATCTCCTCCTAAGCATCAAGATGCCTCAAGCATTGCCCTGGAGGGGGACACAGCAGCCAGACAGCCCCGGCAGGAGGACCTTGTCTCCAAAGCCTTAGTAGGGTCCCAGGATGCTCCCGAAGCCTCCACCTCCGGAGAGCTCCTGGTGCCATGCTCAGGGATTGTGGCCTGCAATTCTGGTACTGATACCCAAGCATCGGCAAGCTCCATGGATCAACGTATCCTGGCCATTGAGTGGAGCTTAGCAGCCTTACTGGCGGCCTCTGTACCGGTAAAGCCTTTACAGTCTATTCCTCAGACATTGGTACCGGCTACGGTACCAAAAGAGCCTGCATCGACTTTTTTGCTGCTTACCATGCTACCACCCAAGCTGGCCCTCGAATCCGTTTCCAGTACCAAGGTGCCGGCACCGCAAGCTTCAGCTACCGGCTTCGAATGGTATCGACTATGTGCAGAGTGGGAACACCCTGCCCATTGATACTTTGAGTCTTCAGACTCCGATTTGTCAGACGACGAATCGGCCGATACCCGGGAAATGAGAACTCTCCCGAAAGACCCATCTCCATCTCCACAACATCACATGTCCCCTCCGGAGGACATGTCTTTCCAAGACTTTATTTGCGATGTTGCTCGGGGTCTGTCCATAACGGTGACTTCGGAGAAAGAACCTAGGTCTGAAGAACTTGAAATCCTTCAATGTCCTACAGCCGCAAAGGAAGCTGCTACTCTCCCTATTCATCGCATACTTCACAACCTTAAGCTTCATATGTGGGAGATACCCCTAACCATCTCTCCACATACTTGATGACTTGATATAATATACCGGGTACAAGAGTGTCCCGACTTTCAAGACATGCAATTACCACACCATTCCATGGTGGTGGAATCGGCAATGTGTCGAATAAAAAGTGCTAAGACACATTCCTCAAACCCTCCAGGCAGGGAATCGATAACCCTCGACGCTTTTGGTTGACGTCGTTTTTAGGTCTCCATGTTATCAGCCAGAATCAGTTCCTACATACTCTGAATGGGTATGTTCCTTAGGGAGGTGGCTAGAGATTTGGAGTTGATAGCTCCTCTTCTTCCTGATGATAGGAGAGCTGATCATCCTTGTAAAGCATGCCCTGTTTCAAAGTTTAACAGGGCAACTATTGACTGTTTTGAGTGCATCAGCAGAACTTCAGCTATATGCATTGGTGCACGCAGGATTGCTTGGCTCCAAGCATCTGATCTTGAACAATGGGTTCAAGATAAGCTGCGTAATATCCCTTGCACTGGTGAAAACCTTTTTGGCAAGGATTGGCAAAGCAAGGCTTCTCAGCTAGAATCTGAGAACACCATAGATTATCTAGATCTACTGCCAACCCAGCTAGGAAAAAGACAGCGAAGAAGGCTTTTTTCAATAAGAAAAAGAAGTACTACCCTTCTTACATCCCTGCGGTGCAGTGTCCAATCCATGCTCCCCAGAAGGGGCAGCAGCCACCAAAACAACAAAGGAAGGCTCAGACTCCTAAGACACAACCACCTCAGCAGACCCAACCTCCTTTCTGGAGAACATAGCCATTCTGCCTCTGGAGATTCCAGATACCATTCACATTCCCAACAGACTTTCTCACTTTGCCCACAGGTGGCATCTTGTAATGTCAGAGCAGTGGACTCTTTTCATAATATGGGAGGAGTACAAGCTTCATCTACAAAGACTACCCCCCCCCCCCGACTCCTCCAAGAGAGATCTGTTCTCAACCCCCTCTCACCGCTCTGTTGTTGCAAGAGGTCACCTCCCTTCTCTCACAGGTTGCAATAGAGGAGGTACAACTCTCCCAGCAGGGACTGAGCTTTTATTCTCCATACTTCCTCATTCCAAAGAAAACAGGAGGATACCAGGCCCATTCTGGACCTCAGAGAACTGAACAAGTATCTGTTATGGGATAAATTCAAAATGATCTCCCTAGGTACTCTTCTCCCCTATCTCCAGAGTCTGGATTGGCTCTGTTCTCTAGATCTAAAGGAGGCATATGCTCACATACTTATTCACGCACAGCAGAAGAAGCATCCTGTTCCAAGGAAGACATTATCAATACAGAGTCCGGCCTTTCTGCCTTGCCTCTGCACCAAGAGTCTTTACACAGTGCAGGGCGGTAGTAGCCGCATTCCTAAGGACTCTAGGGATATTTGTTTTCCCTTACTTAGACGACTGGCTCATTCGTGCAAGCACCTCTCTAGAGGCCAATCTTTCCCTCTCGCACACCATGCAAGTGCTGCAACACTTAGGCTTTGCAATAAATCTTTCAAAGTCCCAACTCGTTCCCTCTCAAACTCTAGCATAGGGGCTCTCCTAGACATTCAACAATCAAAGGCTTTTCTGCCCCAAGCAGGCTGCGCTCGACTCAATCAGCTTGCATCTCAAGCATGTCTCAAGAACTTTCTCATTGCTTGAGAAATGCTGCAACGTCTGGGTCATATGGCATCAACAGTACATGTTTTTCCATATGCTCACCTACATATGCGCGCAGCTGAATGGATCCTGGCTTCCCAGTGGTCTCAGGCATCGGGTCGCCTGGGAGACAGAATAATGGTCTCTACCCACTTAATCTCGTCTCTCCAATGGTGGCAATTCCCAGAAAACCTTCTAGTAGGGTCACCTTTTCAGATGCTTCCACCTCAGTGTACCCTGACAATGGATGCATCCAAATTGGGCTGGGGAGCTCATCTGGACAATCTCTTCACTCAGGGACTTTGGTCTCATCAGGAGTCACAACTCCACATAAATCTGCTGGAACTCAGAGCCACCCATAATGCTCTCAAGGTGTTCCAGGACCATCTTCGCTTCCGTACAGTTCTATTACAGATGGACAATCAAGTAGCCATGTTCTACTTGAACAAGCTCTCCTTCGACATCTGTTGCAAGCTCAGCTAGTAGATTTAGGGTCTACTTCAAATCTCCTCTCGCAGGAGGACGGGATGCTACTGCATCCCAATCTGCAGTCCCTCCATCTTACAACATAGCTGCTGAAGGCATAGCCTTCTAGGACATCAACCTCTCTGAACAGGTAAAAGATATCCTTTTAGCTTCTTGGAAGCCTTTCACCAGGCGCGCCTATGCATTCAAGTGGCGTAGATTCTCTCTCTGGTGTTCTGAGAGGGATCTTAACCTCTTCTCAGCTCTGGTGGATGCATTACTTGAATATCTTTTCCACCTGTCTTCTTCTGGACTCAAAACCAATTCGGTAAGAATACACCTTAGTGCAATTGCGGCCTCTCACATACCCTTAAATGGTCAGGACATCTCTTCTCAGCCACTTGTAGCACGCTTCATGAGGGGTCTTCTGTTAACTAAACCTCCCATTAAGCTTCCTCCAGTGGCATAGGATCTTAACGTTGTTTTAGGACAGCTTTTCAAGCCACCCTTTGAACCTCTAGCCACTACTTCTCTTTAGTTTCTCACCTGGAAGGTCACCTTCCTTATTGCCCTCACTTCAGCAAGATGCATTAGTGAGCTCCAGGCTTTGGTGGCTGTCCCTCCTTATACACGATTCCACAATGATAAGGTAGTCCTTAGGACTCATCCCCACTTTATGCCAAAGGTGGTCTCGCCCTTCCATTTAAACCAGTCGGTTTACCTCGCTGTCTTTTTCCCTAGACCTCATTCCTTTAGGGCAGAAGCAACCCTTCACATTCAGGATTGGAAATGTGCTTTGACTTTTTAACTCCAGAGAGCTCGAGAGCACAGAAAAGCTTCCCAGCTTTTCATCGCCTTTGACTCGAGTCGCCTGGGATTCCCAGTATCCAAGCCAACTCTCTCTAGATGGATAGCAGATTGCATCTCCTTTGCTTACGAAAGTGCAGGACTCTCTCTTGAGGGTCATGTCACTGCACATAATGTTCAGGCCATGGCTACCTCTATGGCAAATCTACTATGCTCTAGTGATTGATGAGATATGCAAAGCAGCAACCTGGTCTTCTGTCCACACTTTTGCTGCTCACTATTGCCTAGACAAGGACTCCTGCCGGGATGCTTTGTTTGGCCAAGCTGTTCTCCAGCATCTCTTTCAGACTTAGATCAACTCCTACCCTCCGTCCCAGGTTTCGATACCAGACATCCTTGGAGTATATATGACCTACCTATTTATGCCTGTGATCCATATCTCACTCTGAGGTCATCTCTCTAGCATCTCCGAGCTGGGGAGTCGCATATGTGAAGACTACATTCCTGCTTGTTCCTGGAGATAGCGTAGTTACTCACCTGTAACAGGTGATCTCCAGGAGCAACAAGAATTGAGTCTTCACAACCCACTCTCCTCCCTTAGGAGCTGTAATTTTCCTCCTATTTATTTATTTATTATTTTATTTATTTTTATTTCTTATATACCGCGCTTTTAATCCGTGCGGTTTACAAATGAACAAATTTAAACACAATGATACAATCAGCATTGTTTTTTTTTACAAAGAACAGGGTACAAAAAACTTGGGGTAAACAGGGTTAACTATATACAAATAAAAATTCTTCTTTCCTTCTATCTCAGCTACAGACTCAACTGAGGAAGGAGAGCTGGAAAGGCAGGAAGGCAGCTATGCATGTGCAGTGAGATGCTCCCAAAAGCTTTCCTATTGGACGCTGGGGAGCCTTCCCTCATGGGCTCCGTCGGTACCAATGTTACTCATATGTAAGACTAAATTCCTGCTGTTCCCGGAGATCACCTGTTACAGGTGAGTAACTACGCTTTTCATGGATTCAGAGGGGCCGGCAGAGGGTTTTATTCCTCTTCAATCTCAGCCCCCCAAGGAAGAGCTGACAAGCCAGGCAGGTCTGATGCCTGTAGGTCAGCTGCAGGACGTTTATGCTACCTGGACTCAGATCACTTCCGATCAATGGGTACTAGAGATTGCCAGAGACTGTTACTCCCTGAAGCTGGCAAAGTCCATCCGGGAGACCTTTGTCAATTTACCATGCAGGATATGCAGCAAGCGCCAGACTGTACGGCAAACTCTCAGATGGCTGCAGGCATTGCAGGCAATAGTGGAAGTTTCGCCAGACCAGTGTGGAAGTGGTCAATACTCTATATACTTCATGGTCCACAAGAAGGAGGGATCCTTCCAACCCATTTTAGATCTAAAACACATGAATCGGTGTCTGCTGGTGGTGCATTTATGGACGGAAACACTTCGGTCGATGATAGCAGCTGTAAAAGCAGGAGAGTTTGTAATCTCATTCAGTCTTAGAGGCTTACATACACATTCCTATTCAGATGGAATGTCAGCAGTACCTGCAGTTTGCGGTGCCGATAGGCCACTTTCAGTTTTGGGTGCTGCCCTTCGGGTTGGCCATGGCACCTCAAAGTTTTGCCAAAGTCGTGGTGGTGGTGGCAGCGCTCCACTAGGAAGGCATCCTGGTACATCCCTATCTTGACGATTGGCTAGTACGAGCAAAGACCAGTGAGGAAAGCGAGCGGGCCACAACACAAGTCATCACATTCCTGCAGGAACTAGGCTGGGAAGTAATTTCCGCCAAGAGGAGTCTGGTGCCGTCTCAGGACTTAGAATACCTGGGGGCTCAGTTCTAGATTGACATAGGTTGGGTGGTGTTGCCAGTGGATCAAGTATGCAAAGTGCAGAATTGGATACAGAAATTCCTCCAGATGCAGATGTCAATGGCATGGCATTACCTACAGATCCTGGGCTCCATGGCCACATCTCTCAAACTGGTGCCCTGGGCTCCGGCTAACATGAGACCGTTGCAGAGGATGACGTTGTGCAGATGCTCAGCACAGTACCATCCACTCTCTCGGCAGTTGCCCTGTCCACGGGAGGTTTGAGAATCCCATCAGTGCTGGCTTCATCCCAGTAAGCTGCTGGCAGGAATGCCCCTGGAGACACCTCATTGAGTCTCACTGATGACGGATGCCAGTTTGCCGGACTGGAGTGCTCATTTAGAAGCCCAGATAGTCTAAGGTCTCTGGTCAGAACAGAAGAGCAAGTGATCCATGAATCGCCTTGAGTTGAGGGCGGTGTTTCTCGTCCTACAGAAGTTTCAAACAGTTCTCAATGGAAAGGCGGTGAGTGTGTTCTCTGGCAATGCCACCACGGTGGCCTACATCAGTCATCAGGGTGGCACAAGCAGTGCGGCTTTGGAGAACGAGGTTGGCCTATTGATGGTTTGGGCAGAGGACAACCTGGTAGTGCGCTCGGCGGCGCACGTGGCAGGCAAAGAGAACATGACAGCTGACTATCTCAGCAGAATGCGGCTCGACACAGGAGAATGGACGCTGGATGCAGTAGTGTTTGCGCAGCTGATGAGGTAGTGGGGACTGCTGATCCAGGGGCTTGATGGCAACCCTCGAATCAACGAAGGCACCCTGGTTTAACAGCAGACGGGAGCACATGTCTGAAGGTCTCGATGCAGTGGTGCAATCTTGGCCCGCGGAGGGGCTGCTTTGTGTTCCCTCCCTGGGTGCTCATAGGTGAAGTGGTGCAGAGGGTAGAGGTCCACCTGGGGCTGGTGGTGGTCTTTGCCCTGAATTGGCTGAGACAACTCTGGTATACCAATCTAGTTTGCCTGACGGTCGAGCTTCCCTGGCATCTGCCAGTGAGGGCGAATCTGATCTCGCTGGGCTCCATCCTGATGCCTCAGATGAATCGATTCTCTCTCACGGCATGAGTCTTGAGAGGGCTTAGTTGAGTCAGCGGGTATTTTCGAATTCCGTGGTGGCGACTTTACTGAAGGCCCTGGCATTTATCCGTATCTGGAGAGTTTTCGAAGGATGGTGCTAAGAAATAAATAATTCCCCTCTGAAGGCAACAATTCCAAACATCCTGGCATTCCTGCAGGCCAGTGTGGACAAGAGGTTGGCATGTAGTTCCTTACAGGTACAGCTGGCAGCCATCTCCTGTTATTGGGGCAGAGTCAAAGGGGTCCCTTTGGGGACCTCACCATGTCATGCGATTTCTGAGGGCAGTGAAGCACATTTGCCCATCCATATGGTTGGTGGTGCCGCCATGGGATCGGAATCTGGTATTGTCTGTGCTAACTCAGCCCCCTTTGTGCCCTTGAGTGGCTGTTTCTTAAAGGATCTGATGTTAAAAAACAGTCTTTTTGGTGGCAATTTGCTCAGTGAGGAGAATCTCTGAGCTTCAAGCACTGTCATGCCGAGCTCTTTTTCTGATCATGTCGAGAAAAAGGGTGGTGTTGCACTCCGTGCCATTCTTTCTGCTTAAGGTTCTCTTGGTTTTTCATCTTAATCAGTCCGCTACTTGTGTTCTCGGGGGCAGAGGGAACGGTGGATGACCCTTTTCTGCGTCATCTGGATGTTCGGCAAGTTCTGCGCTGATATTTAGACTACTGCCATTTCAGAAGTTGGATCACTTGTTCATACTGTTTGGTGGACCACGCAAGGGAGAGGCAGCTTCCAAGGCCTCTATTTCGCATTGGGTGGAGGAGACATCTCCTCAACCTACCTCCTGAAGCGGAGGACCTTGCTTTGAGGTTTGAGGGCTCATTCTACCAGGTTGCAAGTGGGACTTGATCCTCACTGCGTTCATTTGTAAAGCATTACCGTCTGCATGTGCAGACTGCATCTGATGTGTAATTTGGCTTGGCATGCTTCAGGCTGGGCTTGCGGGTCCCTCCTAGATTTAGTACTGCTATGGGTACATTCCTTAGTTAATGGGACTGGACTGGAGGAGCGAAAAGGAAGGTGAAATTAGATATCTCCAGGAACAAGCAGGAATGAGTCTTCACGTATGGGTATCGTCGGTACCGACGGAGCCTGCACGGGAACGCTCCCCAGCGTCCAATCAGGAAGCTTTTGGGAGCATCCCACAGTGCCTGCGTGCTGCCTTCCCGCCTTTCCCCAACCGCCTCGCTCCAGTTCTTCTTTTCCGCGGAGCCAGCAGGTCGTGTTCCTGTCACCGCAGAAGAATTTCTTTATTTTTTCTTTCTTTCTTTCTTTTTTTTTTTATAAACTTTATTTAAACATCACCACACAACAGTAACAAGGCTAAGACAGTCAAACTCCAGAGGGGTGGACTCTCATCCCCACCGGAGACCATTGACAAAGGGTGAAAACAGTTTTCAAGTTATACCCCCACCCCCTCACCCACTACCCCCCCTTCCACTACCCCCCCACCCAAGCGCAAACCATTCCAGATCTCCCCATACATACACCCCAACCACACTCCCTGTCACCTTCGACCATTTATCTCCCCCTCCTCACCGCCCTCAGTTATCGACCTAGTTGCAGGATCTTGTTCCGACAACGGGCCCCCAACCGGCCAATATAGGGGTCCCACACCAATAGGAAGGAGGTCCAGCGCTTGACACTGCCCCGTGCCCGCCAGCGCTCTGCCAGCATTAACTGGTGAAGGCTATTATGCCACTCCCCAAATGTCGGGGATTGCGGGTCGCGCCACAGTCGTAGGATGGGACCTTTGCCCACCTGACAGGCCTTTCGCAGGAACAATCGGTCAGTTCGCCGGGGTGGACAGGGGAGGTCGAGTTTATCCAGTACCACAAAGGCCCCGGTCCATCGCACCCTTTGCTGTAGTAACCCCGAGACATACCGTGCAATTCTAGCCCAGTAGGATCGGATATGCGGACAGGCCCACCACATATGCCATAAATTAGCTAAAGGAGTCTGGCATCGCGGACATCGGCCGTCACTCGTCAAATGGCTACGGAAGGCTCGCCTCGGCGAGAAATAGGCTCGAGTAAGACATTTAAATTGTATCTCTCGCCATTTGGCCCCCTCCACCAAAGCCGCAATTCGCCGGAGAGCCACCAAAATGGTGCGTGGGGGGATCGGCTTCTCCATCTCCGCACCCCAGGCCGCCTCCACTCCACGATAATCGACAGGCTCTTGGAGAGCCATCAACCGAGCTCGATAGCCCGCAATAGATTGAGGAGCATCCTCCCCCAAGGCAAAAAAACACAACAATTGTACCGAGCGCTCCGAACCCAGAGCCTCCCTAGGCAGGGTGGCAATATAGTGGGAAACCTGAAGGTATGCAAAAACAGAAGTCGAGGTTAAATCATATTCCCGGCACAGGGATTGAAAAGACTTGCACTTCCCCGCCTCATCGACCAAATGCCCGACATTTCGAATCCCCCTTCGCCACCAATCATGAAAGCCCGGCGAGTTCGATCCCGGGGAGAAGTGGACATTCCCTTGTAGAGGCACCCAACTGGACGCCGTCCAGACCGTCCCCCAGCGACCATTAAGATAGCGCCACGTCCGCTGGGCTGACTCAAGCAGGACACTCGATGCAAGGCGTGCTGGAAGGTGGCGTCTTTCGGTATGCAAGACCCCCAGCAGTGAGTACGGCGCCACATAAGCCTCCTCGAAGCTCGTGGGGGTGTAGACCGCTGTCCCGCCCAACCAATCCCCCAGATGACGAGCCTGACAGGCCAAGGCATACACCCCTAGGTCGGGAAGCCCCATTCCCCCATCCCGCCACCTCCCCGTAAGCCGTGACAAGGGTATACGGGCGCGAGCTCCTCGCCACAGAAAGGTCCGGAAGGCTACCTCCAATCTATGCAAATCGCCCCGCAGCAGCCACACCGGCAATGTCTGCAGCCAGTACAGCAGCCGGGGCAAGATTACCATCTTGATAGCTGCCACCCTCCCCGAGAGTGAGAGCGGCAGCGGCTTCCAAGCCTGCAGCTGGGATCGCGTACGGGCCAACATCTCCTCAAAATTACAGCGGTACAGCTCACGCGGGTGGCCGGTCAACCTAATGCCCAGGTATGCAAAGTGTGAGTGCGCCCACTTAAGGGGGAACCCGCCGACCCACTCTCGCTGCAACGTCCCCAACACATCGAGAGCCTCCGACTTATCACTATTAATCCGCAGCCCTGAAAACATGCCAAATTCCCGCATTTCATGCAGTAAACCAGGCAGGGAGTCCGTAGGAGCCGAGATGTGCACCAGTATATCATCGGCGAAAGCCGACACTTTGAAAGTTTGGGAGCCCATACGTATCCCCTGTATCACCTGCGACATCTCCATCGCCCTAATCAAAGGATCCAGCGATAACACAAATAATAGGGGGGATAGGGGGCACCCCTGCCGCGTCCCCCTCTCCAGGGGGAAGGCCTCCGATAACTGCCCATTGCAAAGTATCCCCGCCGTCGGAGAATCATACAGGCAATCGATCATGGCACAGAAGGAGGGTCCCAGCCCATACCAGGGAAGCAGCGTCTTAAGATAAGTCCAGTCGACTCTATCAAAAGCCTTTTCGGCGTCAAAACTTATCAAGAGGGATGGCAGCTGGCGATCGTGTACCCACTCCAGAGATGCAATGATTTTGCGCATATTCCGAACTATATACCGGCCTTTCACAACCCCCACCTGGGAGTTATGGACCAGAGAAGGAAGATACTCCGCTAGCCGATCAGCCATAATCTTAGCAACAATTTTTACGTCGAAATTCAACAGAGAAATAGGACGGTAAGACGCAGGCTGCTCAGGATCCTTTCCCGGCTTTTGTAGCAGGGTAATATGCGCATGGTTCCTGCCCCACTTAAAACCCCCCTGGGCTACCCTCCGCGTAAACACTGCCACCAAAGTCGGGCCTATATAATCTTTAAGCAGTTTGTAAAATTCGGCACCCATGCCGTCCGGACCCGGGGACTTAAAACAGCTAGCTTGGACAATAACAGAGCGCACCTCAGCCGGGGTAAGAGGGCTCCCTAACTGGCTGCTCTGCGCTGCGTTGAGCGATGGCAGGTTCAACTGCCGCAGATAAGCTGGGATTGCCGAGGGAGACCCCCCCTCCGCCGCATACAACGTTTGGAAAAACTTCCGAAAAACCTGTACGATAGTTTTAGTATTTCTCTGCAACGCCCCATGCTCGTCACGCAAAGCCGCTACCGTTCGCCCACCCCGCGCTCCCTTCAGACACCGTGCTAATAGGCGCCCGGGTTTATCCCCATAGCTGTATAGCCGATAGCGATAATAGAGCAGAGATTTCTTAGCCCGCTGGTGAAGTAATTCGTTAAGATCCACCCTGGCCTCCCAGAGCTCCTTCCGGAGCTCCTCCGACGGGCCTCCCGCCAGGCGGCGCCGCAGCCAAGAAACCCATTTCTCCAGACGGAGAATCCGTTCCATATGTAGCCTACGTTTGCGAGCCGCAAATTCAATAATATCACCTCTGAGCACAACCTTAGCTGTCTCCCAGGTCAATTCGGGATCATCCCGGTGGCCGCGGTGGTCCTCCTCAAACTCCTTCCAGCGCTGCTCTAGAAATTTATGAAAGTGGGCATCACCATAGAGCTCTGGCGGAAAGCGCCAGATCCGAGTCTTGTCCATGTCCCCTCCCCAGTGAAAGTCCAACCACACCAGCGCATGATCTGAAATTTCGAACGGTTCAATCTGCACTTCAACTACGTTCGCAAGACTCCCTGAAGACAGAAATAAGTAATCTATCCGAGAGCTTGTGCCATGGGCTCGAGATTGGTGGGTAAAATCCCTCTCCAGTGGGTGTAACACCCTCCAGATATCAACTAGTCCCAATCTCCGCACAAATTTATTTAACACTCGGATGACTGTCTCCCGTGCTCGTGCATCCCCCCCTCCGCAGGTATCCAAAGTAAAATCAAGGACTCCGTTGACGTCACCCCCCAGAAGGAGCGGAAGGTCGGGCATCTGCTCCACCTTGGAAGCCAGTCGGGCATAAAAACCGGGGTCGGGGGTATTAGGGCCATACACCGTCCCCAAAATGACCGGTCGCCCCTCCAATCTACTCTGCAACAGCAAATAGCGCCCCGCCGCATCACAAATCTCCGACTCCACCGTACAACGTATCTTTTTGTTAATCAAGATCGCCACTCCACCCTTTTTGCCAAGGGCTAGAGCCCCCCAAACCTGCCCCACCCAGCCCCGGCACAACTTCCTATGTTCGTCAGCTGTCTGGTGGGTCTCTTGGAGGAATGCAATGTCACATTTATGCCTTGCCAGGGCTTGTAAAATTTTATATCGCTTTATGGGATTTCCCAAACCGCACACATTCCACGTGATTACTTTCAGAGCAACGGGGCAGTGTCAAGACAAGAATGACCGTCCTCATCATCCCACGGGAAGAGGGTCCTCCCAGCCTGGAACCCCCACCCCTCTCTCAAGCGTCCCCTTCGGGGCTCTCTGGAACGTTCTTGCAAAGTGCGGTTGGCCTCCCTCCCCCCCCACCTTCCCCTCCCCCCCATCCCCCCTCCCTCCCCCCCCTCGCTCTCCCCTGTATAACTCACGCTCTCCCCCATCAACTACTTCCCCTCCCCGCTGTATGTAACCTCCTGTGATACGCCCCACCACCCCCCCCCCCAATTTCGATACTACACCCGCTAAAGCACCAAGTCCCCTCCACGTAGGCCCCAATCACTAATGCAAACCCCATGTTAACCCAAGCCCCCTGGCCACCCTTCCCGCGGTCTTGGGAACCCCAACTACCCGCCCGCTACCTTATCCAACTCACCACTCCCCCCACCCCTCCCCCTCCAGCCTCTGTCATACATAGCCAACTACAAATAATACTAAACAAGCACTCAATTCACTCTCTAAGAGGTGCATGCATATCTCCTAGATCTGTCTCAGCAAACTGTAAGTCAGGAAAAGAAAGAAAAAAAAAACCAGACAAAACAAAACAGCAAATAATTACAAACATTTTCCAGATGGGATCTTCGATCGAGTTCCACAGGGCCATTGGTTGGCTACGCTCGGATAAGGCCCTGATCCCCGGACCCCATTCTATGATGATACGGGGGAGAGGGGGGACGCCCCATCCGTCAGCTGTTCGGACCAACAGAAAATTTCAAACTAAGGGAGAAATCGTCCCCCCGTACCCCGGAGGCGCTCCAAGTCAGAGGGATCGCTGGGCACAACACCCATCCGCACCCCTCGCCTGCAACCCCTCCAGGCTAGTCGACCCACTCCCAGCATCACATAAGCCCCGCCAGCCTATCTAGGGGGAGGTTCCCAGGAGCCCCAGGATGACTCCAGCACTCCAAATCACCGATTTGCCAGCCAGTAACTACCAACTGCTGGTCTCCCGGGACACCCCCCAGAATAGCCAAGGCAAGCTCTCCCATTGACGCCCAACCCGACACGGAGTCCTTAAGGTAAAGGGCCCCAATCCCCTCCAGGGTGACCCCCCACCCAGTCCCCCAGCGGGCTAGTCGAGGTTAACATTAATAGGCCGCCGAAGTGCCCCAGAGCACAATAAATGAACAAACAGACCGTCCAAACCGTGGATGCAGAATTAACCCCTCTCTAAAACACTGGCAGTCACTTGAGGGTATTCAGTGTGATGCACCTCCCGGGAACTTAGCGTCCACATATCGGGCTGCCTCTTCAGCAGTCTCGAAAGTCTTGCGCTGCCCCTCGTTGAACACGTGAAGACGCGCCGGGTACTGGACGGTAAACTTAATCTGTGCATCAATCAGTTTCTGGCATACAGGTGCGTAGGCACGCCGGCGCTGGCTCAGGGCAGTGGAATAGTCCTGAGCTATCCGGAGCCACACATTCTCCAGCTGTATAGAACCCTGCCGTTTAGCAGCTCGCAGAAGAGCTTCTTTTTGTGGGTAACGGAGTAGTTTAAGCAGAACCAGGCGAGGGCGAGTATCCTGGGCCCTTTTGCTCCCCACGCGGTGCACCCTCTCGACCTCGATGTTCCCGCCGGCACCAGTCTCTCCTAGCAGTGCGTCAAAAAGTCTTTCCAGGTACTTCCTCAGGTCTTTATCAAGCACCTCTTCAGGGACTCCCATTACTCTCAAGTTATTTCTTCGAGAGCGATTCTCGAGGTCATCTAGTTTGGCCTCATGGGAGATCAGTCGGGTCCTGAGGCCTGCCACCGTCTGGTGCAGCTCGAGCAGGGTGTCCTCCGCACGGCCCACACGCTCCTCCGCTTCCTGCAGCCGTTTCCCAAAGGCATCCACCGAGCTCTGCACAGTGTCAAGCTTGTCACGGATGGTGGTAAACTGTGCCACTAGAGCCTCCACCATGGCCGCCGAAATTTCTTCTACTTTTGCCGGGGAGGTTGGCGATGTAGGCGCCCCCCCTCCATCTGCCATTTTGCTCGGGACAGGCCCCCGATCTCGCTCCTTCTTCCCGGTTCGGAGCGCCGCGGCCATCCCCGCTGAGCTCACTCTGCTCGATCGGCAGTTGAGAAGTGTGCGGCACTGGGGTAGATACTGGTCAGGTTCTCTGGGTTGAATTACGGCTCAAATATGCCGGCTTAGGCTGGGGGCAGTGGGAGCACGATCAGCACACGTCCGCTCGCGCTCACCGCATCACCGGAAGTCCTCTTTTCTTTCTTTTTTGCGTGTCGCATCTGCCTTCCTCGACGCTTTACCGGTACCGCCGGTATTTTCTTTCTTTTCTTAAAAAAAAAAAAACTATACAGAAATATTTCTTTTTTCCTTGGTGCGCTCCTGTGTGGTTCTAGGCCCGAACCTCTTCTTTTTCCACAGCATGGAAAAACCCGCCTCGGGTTTCAAGAAGTGCACCAAGTGTGGCAGTACTATTTCCATCACCGACACCCATGACTAGTGTCTGAAATGTTTGGGTCTTGACCATTCCATTACAGATTGTATGTCCTGTGCCATGATGTCTAAGAGGGGTCGGCAGAACCGAGCAGCAAAGCTCAGTACCCTGTTTCCCTCTGATCCGGCTTCGGTGGCATCAACGTCTTCCAGGGCTGCTTCTTCCTCACATGGATCTCAGGTAACCAAACATAAGTCCAGCCGGTCCTCGAAGGGTAAATCCCCGTCTAAGCATCGGGATGCTTCGGCCCTTACCCTCGAGGATTCTGCACTGGCAAAATTACCCCGGCGGGAGGCTCCAGCTTACAAAGCTCCACCTATGGGGTTACAGGTTGATCTCGATGGCTCGGCCTCGACAGATCACCTGTTGCCATGCTCTGGGGTACCAGTGGCTCCCACCGGTACTGATATCCAGACATTGGTAGTGTCAATGGACCAGAGGATGCTGTCCATGGAAAGCAATATAGCGGCACTTCTTGTGGCATCGTCGCCCTAGGTACTGCTTCAGACTACTCCACCGGTTCCGTTCCCGGCACCGGTGTCGATACCGGCACCGGTACCTGTACCGATTGCATCGACATCGGTATCGGTGTCTGCTGGAACGGTACCCTATCCTCCGATGCCCTCCGCTCCCGAGTCCTCGATACCGGTTACTCCCGATGCCGATCCTAGCCGGTACGGGTATCGGGCATTACAAGAGCATCCAGACAGACGATACTTCCATTGTTGTGATTAATCTGATGAGTCTGAGGGTTCTGTCGATGCATCCATACTGCTTCCACAGGAGTCTGCTTCTCCTAAGCGCAGGATGTCTCCTCCTGAGGACTTGTCCTTCCAGGATTTCATCAGGCAGGCAGCTCAGGGCCTGTCTATATCTGTGGCCCCTGAAACAGAGCCAAGAGCCAAGGAGTTGGATATTTTACAATATCCCAAAACGCCTAAAGAGGCAGCTACCTTACCTATTCATGAGATCCTCTATGCTCTCATGTTGAGAATGTGGGAGGAACCTCTCACCACCTCTCCTCATTCTCGCAGGTTGGACACCATGTATCGAGTCCCACGTTGTCCTGGTTTTCATAAGACTCAGCTCCCTCACCACTCCATTGTGGTGGAGTCTGCTATGAGAAGGATTAGAAGTGCAAAGAGACACTCCTCTAATCCTCCAGGACGTGAGTGCCAGAACCCTGGATGCTTTTGGACGTAGAATCTTCCAAGCTTCCATGTTAGCTGCAAGGATAAATTCCTACAGTCTTTACATGGGAATGTTCCTAAAGGAAGTCACGGATCATTTGCTGTCTTTATCTCCTTTCATTTCTGAGGATAGAAGACAGGAATTTCTCACTTGCCCAAGATGTCTCTAAATTTTCCAACCGTGCAGCTTTCGACTCTTTTGAATGTGTCAGTAGAGCCTCATCTATTGCCATAGGTGCACATAGGATTGCTTGGCTTCAAGCATCTGATTTGGAGCTCTGGGTCCAGGATGAGTAAGGGAATCTCCCCTGCACTGGTGAGAACTTGTTTGGTAAGGATTGGCGAGCAAAAGCCAATCAAATGGATGCTGAAAATTCTGCCTTGGATAGATTGTCCAAGTCTACCTTTACTCCTGCCAAAAAGAAGTTGTTTAAAAAGACACCTTTTTCTAAGAAGGGAAGATACTACTCTGCTTATGCTCAGCAGGCATCTTCTACAGGTCGTTTTAAACATCAGCAACCACCCAAGCAGAGCAAAGCAAAGGCTGCTAGGCCTACTCCGGCCCAACAACCTCAGCCCTCTCAGGGCCTTTGACTTGCAACTAGAGAACTTAGCCTTTCTGGCTCTGCAAGGGCCAGAGCCTTCCACCATTCCAGGAAGGTTGGCTTACTTTGCTCCCAGATAGGAACAAATCACAGCAGAGCATTGGACAATCTCCATCATAAGAGAGGGGTACAAACTACACTTCTCAAGTCTGCCCCCTCGTACCATAGGGAAGCAGTTCAATTCTCTGACCTCTCTTCTCGACCTGTTGGGCCAGGAGATTTCCACCCTTCTTGCCCAGGGGGCAATAGAGGAGGTTCCTCTTCTTCAACAGGGTTCAGGGTTCTACTCCCCTTATTTTCTTATTCCAAAGAAAACCGGGGGTTACAGACCCATTCTAGATCTCAGAGAATTTAACAAATTCCTAGTCGGGGAGAAATTCAAAATGATTTCCCTCGGAACTCTGCTTCCTTACCTTCAGAGTCGGGATTGGCTTTGTTCTCTAGATCTCAAGGATGCGTACACCCATGTTCTCATCCATCCAACCCACAGAAGGTTCCTTCGGTTCCTTTTTCAGGGAAAGCACTATCAGTACAAAGTGCTTCCTTTTGGTCTGGCCTCTGCACCAAGAGTGTTCACGAAAAGCATGGCAGTAGTAGCTGCATTTCTGCGCACTCTGGGAATATTTGTCTTCCCTTAACTGGACGACTGGCTCATTCGAGCTCCCACCCAGTCAGAGGCCAAGATCTCTCTATCCTGCACAATGCGAATCCTTCAGTATTTACAGCTGGTAATAAACATCCCAAAATCCAGCTTAATCCCTACTCAGTCTCTGGAGTTCATAGGGGCCTTGCTGGATACCACAAGGGCAAGGGCCTACCTCCCCCAGGCCCGTTGTCTTCACTTGGTGCAGTTAGCTTCTCAGGCAGAGTCAAAGTCCCATTTGACTGCTCGAGAAATGTTGCAATTACTAGGCCACATGGCCTCCACCGTCCATGTGGTACCCTATGCTCGCCTTCACATGGGGGCGGCTCAGTGGACCTTATCCACCCAGTGGACCCAGACTATGGACAGCCTGTCGGACAAAATAGAACTCACAAGTCATCTCTTTTTGTCCCTTCAGTGGTGGAAGTCCACTCACAACCTGTTGCTGGGGTCTCCTTTTCAGCAGCCCTTACCCCAGACAACTCTTACAACAGATGCTTCTCCAATGGGTTGGGGAGCTCATCTACAAAACCTCTCCACCCAAGGCACCTGGTCTCCACAGGAGAGTTGTCTACACATCAATCTCTTGGAGCTCAGAGCAATCTTCCTTGCTCTGCGAGTGTTCCACACTCTGCTCAGCTACAAGACAGTCCTTATTCATACGAACAATCAGGTAGCCATGTTCTACGTGAACAAGCAGGGGGGAACAGGCTCTCTGTCACTTTGCAATGAAGCTTTGCGATTGTGGGCCTTCGCCAGAGAGCACCAGATTCATCTTCTGGCATTGTATCTTCCAGGTGTTCAAAACTCTTGGGCAGACAGACTCAGTCGAGTTCTGCTTCCACACGAGTGGTCTCTGCATGCGGACCAAGTGGCCAAGATTTTTCAAATTTGGGGAACCCTGGACATAGACCTCTTTGCAAGTCCATGGAATGCCAAACTTCCCCGGTTCTGTTCCAGGATTCTGGCTCATGGGGCCCAGGCCATGGATGCTTTCCTCCTTTACTGGGGTCAAGACTTCCTGTATGCCTTTCCACCCATTCCCCTGATTCCCCAAACCCTCCTCAAGCTTCAGAGAGACATGGGTCGCATGATCCTCATAGCGCCACATTGGCCACGCCAAGCGTGGTACCCTCTGCTCTCACATCTCTCTCAAGCTCCCTCCCTGGAGTTAGGGTCTGCTCCAGATCTCCTATCCCAGGAGGACGGAATGTTATGGCATCCCAATCCCCAGTCTCTGCATCTCAGGGCTTGGTTGCTGAAGGCCTAGATCTCCAAGATCTCCATCTTTCTCAGCAAGTGAAAGATATTCTTCATGCTTCCAGAAAGCCTTCCACTAGACCTTCTTATGCTTTCAAGTGGAAAAGATTTACGATTTGGTGTGCGGAAAAGGGTCTTAACCCTCTTGTGCTACCTCTGGAGTCCTTACTGGAATATCTTCTTTGTTTATCCAATGCAGGCCTTAAGACAAATTCAGTAAGGGTCCATTTGAGTGCTATTGCAGCTTCCTTTAAGCCTCTAAATGGACAGCCTATTTCCTCTCATCCTCTTATAGCAAGATTCATGAGAGGCCTTCTCTTAACGAAGCCTCCCATTAAAAAAAAACACCGGTGGCATGGGACCTAAACTTGGTTCTTGGGCAACTTATGAAGGCCCCTTTCGAACCCTTAGCTACCACCACCTTGGAATTTCTTTCTTGGAAGGTTATCTTTCTCATTGCAATCACATCAGCACGCCGCATTAGTGAATTGCAAGCCCTAGTAGCTAATCCACCTTATACAAGGTTCCATCATGACAAGGTAGTCCTCAGGACTAATCCACACTTTATGCCTAAAGTGGTCTCACCTTTTTATCTGAACCAAGAGGTATACCTACCTGTCTTTTTTCCAGCCTCTCATGCATCAAGTGCAGAGAGGAATCTTCATACCTTGGATTGTAAAAGAGCTTTAGCTTTTTACTTACAGAGAACTCAGCAACATAGAAAGTCCTCACAACTTTTTGTTGCTTTTGATCCTTCCCATTTGGGACTTCCAGTTTCCAAAAGGACATTATCCAACTGGATTGCTCAGTGCATTTCCTTCGGCTATCAGAGTAGAAACATCTCTCTGGAGGGCCATGGCACAGCTCATAATGTGAGAGCCATGGCAACCTCAATGGCTCATCTACACTCTGTGTCCATTGACGACATCTGTCGAGCAGCCACCTGGGCCTCGGTTCATACCTTCACTGCCCATTACTGCTTGGACAAGGACTCCCGCCGGGATGCCTTGTTTGGTCAGGCTGTCCTCAAACACCTGTTCCATACCTAGTCAACTCCTACCCACCAACCCTGGTTGGATGCCAGAGATCCATGGGTGGAAGTGGAGCCCTTCCAGGGACACACAACTTCAGGGGTCTCTCCCTGGCATCTCAAGCTAGGGAGTCCCCATACGTGAAGACTCATTCCTGCTTGTTCCTGGAGATAGCACAGTTACTTACCTGTAACAAGTGATCTCTGGGAACAGCAGGAATAAGTCTTCACAACCCACCCACCTGCCCCTAGGAGTTGTATCTTTCTATCTTTCCTTTCCCTCTCTCTCTCTCTCTCTCTCTCTTTGTCTCAGCTTTAAACTCGAACTGGAGAGAGGCGGTTGGGAAAGGCGGGAAGGCAGCACGCAGGCGCTCTGGGATGCTCCCAAAATCTTTCTGATTGGATGCTGGGGAGCGTTCCCGCGCAGGCTCCGTCGGTACTGCCGATACCCATACGTGAAGACTTATTCCTACTGTTCCCAGAGATCACCTGTTACAGGTAAGTAACTGTGCTTTACCTGCTAATTGATGTTCTTTGAGTTATTCAGTCCAGTCCCGGACCCTCCCTGTTTGGGGTGACGCCTTAGCAATCTTAGAAGGAGATCTACCCTTTGAGGACCGGCTAGACTTATGTTTAGTTACCTGAGATCCACGGGAGGAAGACGAAGCCCTGGAAGACGTCGATGCCACCAAAGCTGCATCAGAGGGAAACAGGGTACTGAGCTTGGCAGCTTGGTTCTGTCGACCTCTTTTGGACATCATGGCACAGGCCATACATTCCAAGATGGAATGGTCAGGACCTAAACATTTCATGGGTGCCTGTGACGGATATGGTACCGCCACACTTGGTGCACTTTTTAAAACCCGAGGAGGGTTTCTCCATTATGGAAAAAATCCTGGGCCTAAGGCCCAAAATGGCGCGTGCACCTGAAAAGAAAAGGAAAAAGTACTAAGAAATTTTTTTTTTAAAGAAAAGAATGAAGAAAGATAAAACCGGCGGATCCGCTAAAGGGTCGAGAGAGGCAGACGCGACCACAAAAAAGAAGAACATTTTCTGCGGTGACAGGAACACGACCTGCTGGCTCCGTGGAAAACAAAGAACTGGAGAGAGGCAGTTGGGAAAGGCGGGAAGGCAGCATGCAGGCGCTGTGCGATGCTCCCAAAAGCTGTCTGTCTTGAAGAACTAGAAAGGAGGACTGTTACTTCTGGAGAGAAATCTGCAACTGTGAGTATATGCTTCTGGTAATTTTCTAAAAAGAATTCTTTGTATTAAAGCTACTTAATCTGTGAACCCACTGTTTTTTGTTGGATCAGTTAGGGCCTAGTAGCAGCAATTAAAGTTTGAATTTAAAACACAGAGGAGAGCTTTCTGGTTACGTTTCATACCCAGCAGAGAGCTTGTAGTTTAAATTTCATAAGAAGTTAGAGCCTAGCAGCAGCTAAGAGCTTTAATTTAAATCAAATCAGAATTTAGCTTACCTCAGCAGCACAAGACAGGGTACTGTGTAGCAGCTCTCTTTTAATAAGTGTTATTTCCCTCCCTCCCCTGGGATAATCGTAGCTTTATAGGTACTTACACATCTTAAAAGACAGGAGATGCTTTCAGGTGAAGCTCATTACCCAAATCAGTCATACACTAAGGACCTGAGATTAATTAAGCTTCAGGTGAACAAGGTATATTAAACTTATTAGGTACAGTTTTATTGGTATAAATACCATAGCAACCCCTAGTAAGTAAGAACTTAAAGATCTAGACACAAACTTAAAACTAAGATGCAGACAGCAGTCCAGCAGCGGGATGGGGGCTTTCCAGTCTTTTGCATTGAGTGTCACATGTATGATTTTCTCCCAGTTGGTGAGAGGTCTTACGTGTGCACTAGGTGCAAGGAGCTCTTTTCTCTCAGGGAACAAGTCCATTCTCTAGAGGCTAAAGTAGCAGACTTGGAAAACATATAACAGACAGAGAGGTACATAGACGAGACCTACAGGGATATAGTCCTGAAGTCCCACCTCCAGTCTGGCAGCACCCCTGTTGCCATGGAGAAGAGAGGTCACGTGACAGGAGAGCATCACCCTGGTGTGGCAGGAAGTGATCCTGTAACTAGGACCTGTCCTCCAGGTGATGTAAAACCCTCTCGCACCGAGGAAGTTTCTCCAGGGCCATGTGCCCATGAGGAAAGGGTTAGGACAGCCGTTATAGTTGGTGATTCGATCATTAGGCATGTAGATAGCTGGGTGGCTGGTGGACGTGAGGATCGCCTGGTAACATGCCTGCCTGGTGCGAAGGTAGCGGACCTCACGTGCCACCTAGATAAAGGTCTTAGATAGTGCTGGGGAGGAGTCTGCTGTCTTGGTACATATCGGTACCAATTACATAGGAAAATGTGGTAGGGAGGTTCTGGAGGCAAAATTTAGGCTTTTAGGTAGGAAGTTGAAATCCAGGACTTCCAGGGTAGCATTCTCCGAAATGCTTCCTGTTCCACGCGCAGGACCCAAAAGGCAGGCAGAGCTTCGGAGTCTCAATGCGTGGATGAGACAATGGTGCAGAGACGAGGGTTTTGGATTTTTTAGGAACTGGGGAACATTCTGGGGAAAGGAAGGGGCTCTTCCGAAGGGATGGGCTTCACCTTAACTGGGATGGAACCAGGCTGCTGGCATTAACCTTTAAAAAGGAGATAGAGCAGCTTTTAATCTAGATATTAGGGGAAAGCCGACAGTCGCCCAAGAGCTGATGGTTCGGAAGAATGTATCCTTGAAGGATACTACCAAAAGCAGAGAGTTTCCACAAAAGAGTAAAGTAGCCCAAATGCCCTCAAGTATGGAGCAGGCAGAGCTTAAAGATCCCAATTTACCCATGTCTAACAATAGCCAAATTAACATGAATAAAATACATTCTCTAAAATGCTTGTATGCAAATGCTAGAAGTCTAAAGAATAAGATGGGAGAGTTAGAATACATAGCACTAAATGAAAGCTTAGATATGATTGGAATAGCTTAGATATGATTGGAATATCAGAGACATGGTGGAAGGAGGACAACCAGTGATACCTGGGTACAAACTATATTGTAATGATAGAGCTGATCAAATTGGTGGAGGGGTTGCGCTCTGTTAGAGAGGGCATTGACTCAGAAAGGATTAAAGTTTTGCAGGAAACAAAATCTGCTGTAGAATCTATATGGATTGAAATTCCATATAAAAGGGGGAGGGCGATGCAGTGGGGGTGTACTATCGAGCACCTGGCCAGAATGACCAAATGGATGATGAAATGCTCAAAGAAATCAAGGAAGCTAACGAAAGTTACAGCGCAGTAATAATAATGGATGATTTCAATTACCCCGGTATCGACTGGGTCAGTGTCAGGTCAGGACATGCTAGGGAGATAAAGTTCCTAGATGAAAGAAATGACTGCTTCTTGGAGCAGCTGGTTCATGAACCGACCAGAGGGGAAGCCATATTAGACCCAGTCCTTAGTGGAACACCAGATCTAGTGCAAGAGATAAGGGTGTTGGGGCCACCTGGCAATAGTGATCATAGCATGATCGCCTTTGATATAATTAGTGGAGGAGGGGATAGTAAGGAAATCCACAGTACTACCTTTTAACTTTCGAAAGGGAGACTATGATAAAATTAGGAAAACAGTTAAGAAAAAACTAAAAGGAGCAGTTGCGAAGGTTAAAGACGTACATCAAGCTTGGGTGTTGTTGAAAAATACTATCTTGGAAGCCCTGTATTCCACGCTTTAAGAAAAGTGGAAGGAAGTCCAAAAAACTGCCAGCATGGTTTAAAGGTGAAGTCAGAGAGGCTGCTGTTGCCAAAAAAGCATCTTTCAGGAAATGGAAAAAAGAACCAAACGACGAAACCTGGAAACAGCACAAGCACTGGCAAGTCAAATGCAAGGCATTGATAAGGCAGGCAAAGAGAGAATTTGAGAAGAAGCTTGCTGCGGAAGCAAAAACGCGAAATAAAGACCTTTTCAAATACATTCTTAGCAAAAAACCTGTGAGAGAGTCAGTTGGTCCATTAGATGATAAAGGGGTTAAAGGAGCACTTAGAGGCGACAGGGCGATAGCGGAGAGACTGAATGAATTCTTTGCTTCGGTCTTTACTGAGGAAGATGTAGGGATGTTACCCATGACTGAAGTGGTATTTAAAGGAACGGAAGAATTGAAGGAAATATCGATACATCGGGAAGATGTCTTACAACTATTAGATAAACTGAAGAGTAGCAAATCACACTGGGCCGGATGGTATACATCCAAGGGTGTTGAAAGAACTGAAATATGAGATTGCAGAACTGCTATCAGTAATCTGTCAACTATCATTAAAATCATCTCTAATACCTGAAGATTGGAGGATCGCCAATGTAACACCAATTTTTAAAAAGGGTTCCAGGGGTGATCCGGGAAACTACAGACCTGTGAGCCTGACGTCAGTACCGGGAAAAATGGTAGAAACCATCATAAAGAATAAAATTACTCAGCATGTAGATAGTCACGACCTAATGGGAGACAGCCAACATGGCTTTAGACAAGGAAGATCTTGTCTTACTAATCTGTTATGTTTTTTTGAAGGAGTGAATAAACAGGTGGACAAAGGTGAGTCGGTTGATATTGTGTATCTGGACTTTCAGAAAGCCTTTGACAAGGTCCCTCATCAGAGACTTTTGGCAAAACTAAAGAGTCATGGGATAGGAGGCAGTGTACTATTGTGGATCAGGAACTGGTTAAAAGATAGAAAGCAGAGGGTAGGGCTAAATGGCCAATTTTCCCAATGGAGAAAGGTGAATAGTGGTGTACCCCAGGGATCTGTGCTGGGTCCGCTGCTTTTTGACATATTCATAAATGACATGGAAAGTGGAATAACGAGTGAGGTTATCAAATTTGCAGATGACACAAAACTATTTAAAGTTGTTAAAACCCAAGAGGATGGTGAAAAATTGCAAGAGGATCTTGATAAATTGGAAGACTGGGCATCAAAATGGCAGATGAAATTTAATGTGGACAAGTGCAAGGTTATGCACCTAGGGAAGAATAACCCAAACTATGGTTACACGATGCAAGGTTCCACATTAGGAACCCCACCACCCAGGAAAAAGATTTAGGCGTCATTGTGGATACCATGTTAAAACCCTCGGCCCAGTGTGCAGCGGCGGCCAAGAGAGCAAATAGAATGCTAGGTATGATAAGGAAAGGAATGGTAAATAAAACAAAAGATGATATAATGCCTCTATATTGTTCCATGGTGAGAAGACCGCACCTTGAATATTGTGTGCAATTCTGGTCGCCGTATCTTAAAAAGGATATAGCCATTTTAGAAAAGGTTCAGAGAAAAGCCACCAAAATGGTAAAGGGCATGGAAGGATACTCCTATGAAGAAAGGCTAAAAAGGTTAGGGCTCTTTAATCTGGAAAAGAGACGGCTGAGGGGAGATATGATAGAAGTCTATAAATTAATGAACGGATTGGAACGGGTAAACGTAGATTGATTGTTTACCTTATCAGAATATAGAAAGACTAGGGGACATGCAATGAAGCTACAGGGTAAACTATTTAAGACAAATAAAAGAAAATATTTTTTCACTCAACGTGTAATCAAACTCTGGAATTTGTTACCGGAGGATGTAGTAAAGGCTGTTAGTGTAGCTGGGTTTAAAAAAGGCTTGGACAAGTTCCTGGAGGAAAGGTCCATAAACCATTATTAAGAAGTGACCGACGATATCATTGCTTGACCCAGTACAAGCATTGTGGAACTTGTCTCTTGGGGAAACTGCTAGGTACATATGACCTAGATTGGCCACTGTTGGAAACAGAATACTGGGCTTGATGGACCTTGGTCTGACCCAGTATGGCATATCTTATGTTCTTATGCTACCCAATTGGACGCTGGTGAGCGTTCCCGCGCAGGCTCCGTCAGTACTGACGATACCCATTTGTGAGGACTAAATTCCTGCTGTTCCCGGAGATCACCTGTTACAGGTGAGTAACTGTGCTTTGCCGCTGTATTCATTGAGCCTAGGACTTCATCCTCCTCTAACACCCCTTTAAAAGTTAATGCCAAAGGCTCAGTCAGTTGTTCTTGAAATTTGTGGTAAAACTTTGCAGTTAGGCTGTCTAAATCCAGAGCCTACCCAATTTCAAAGACTTAATAGCTTCTACTACCTTACCTTCTGAGATAGCCCTATTTAGCAATTCAGTCTCCTACTCCCCTAACTTAGCTAACGGGCAGTCACTCAAGAAATTCTCATTCCTTGCCTCCTCATCTTCCACTTTTCGCTTTATATATTATTTTATTTTATTTATTTATTTATTACAATCTCTTATATACCGCACTATTCGACATCAGCGCGGTTTACATGGAACAAAAATACCAGAACAACAAGCTGTTCTGTTTTTACAGAGAACAGGTGTACAAACTTGGATAACATAGGGGAACTATTATTTATTTATTTATTTATTTTATTTATTAACATTTCTTATATACCGCGCTATTATATTCAGTGCGGTTCACAGAAGAACAGAAACACACTACAATGCAGTATGGTACATTGGGTTTACATGGAACAGGTGGTCAAAACCTTGGGTGAACTGGGGAGAACTATATACAAATTATATACAAATTATACAGTAGTAAGTATTCACATGGGGCATGTACTATCTACATACAGGCGTCATGGCAAAGCTCAATGATCTCGGATATCGCACCGAGAACGTTGATGAGGCTGTCTAGTAAGGATGGTGTAGCTACTTTAATTGTTGGCGTTAGTTAGGCGTATTGCTGACTGGGTAGTACTTGAGGAACAACTGATACTTGAGTGCTTTCCTGAACTGGGCTAAGTCAGTGATAGCGCGAATGTTAGATGGTAGAGCATTCCAGCATCTTGGGGTGCAAAATCTGAATGCCCTGTTAGCCGTTGTCAGGGTGCATTTTGTTAAAGCCTTCGGAATTATTAGTGTGTTTATTGCTGTAGGTCTTCTGGATCTGTTAGGTGGAACGGCATGAACGAGCTCTGTTAGTGAAGAGGATGCAAGACCATTGATAGCCTTGAAGGTCAGTAGTAAGGTCTTGAAAACAAGCCTTCCATGTATGGGGAGCCAGTGGAGCTGCTTCAGGATAGGCATTACATAGTCGTTCCTAGAGGCTCCATGAAGGACCCTCGCTGCGGCATTCATGGCGAGTTGCAGGGGGTTCAGGGTAGACTGTGGGAGGCCTTGTAAGATGGCGTTAGCATAGTCGAAATAAGGTAAGATTAGTGCCTGGTATATTGTCCGGAAGTCCTCTGGATCTAGTAAGGAGCGCAGATGCCTGAGTGTTCGGATCTTGAAGTAGATTGCTCTTACTATGTTACCTATGTGCACCTTCATATCAAGACGTTGGTCGAAAGTGACCCCAAGGTATCATATTGTAGATTTTGTTTGAAGATCTGCTTCCTTAACTCTTACATGGGGTGGCGGAGTGAAATTGTGGTCTCTCGTGATGAAGAGCACCTTTGTTTTCTTGTGTTGAATACAGACGTTTTGAGATTGGAGCCATTCGGAAACTGAGTCAAAGCATTCTATCAGAGGGGAAAGGTCCAATTGATCTGTAGAGAACGGCATGTAGAGCAGGATATCATCTGCATATATCAAGCAGTCCACATTGAAGGATCTGATGATATTGCAGATGGGCTGCATGTTTTTATTTATTTTTATTTATTTATTTATTTATAGTCTCTTTTATACCGCGCTATTCAGCATCAGCGCGGTTTACAGTAAACAATGAACACACACATTTCCAATAGTACTTTGTGTTTACATATGAACAGGAGATTCAACTTGGCTAACAGGGGAACTATATACAATAACAATATATACAATTCACAGACTAGTCATGTGCTCGTATGCTTTTAGACAGTGGAGATTTGGGTGGTTTCAGCAGTTGGTACTGAGCTTCTATTGGTTTCCGGGTAGTGTAGGAGGAAGAGGTAGTGTTTCACGGCCTTTCTGAATTGGAATATGTCTGTGATTGTTCGGATGTTGTGAGGGAGGTTATTCCAGATCATTGGTGCATAAAATTTGTAGGCCCTGCTGGATGTTGACTTGGTGCATTGAGTTATTGATCTTGGGACTATCAAGGTGTTTTGTGCTACTGATCTTCTGTCCCTATTGTGGGGTGTTATCTGGATTAGCTCTGTTAGTGATGCTGACGAGAGACCTTTGGTGGCTTTGAAGGTGAGTAGCAAGGTCTTAAATGTAATTCTACCTTGAATCGGGAGCCAGTGGAGTTGTTTCATAATGGGTGAGACATGGTGTTTCCTGGATGCTCCGTGTAGAACTCTTGCTGCGGTGTTCATTGCCATTTGCAGTGGGTTTAAAAGCATGTATATGTTGAACATAAGTGATGATAGAGAGGAACCTTGCAGTACACACCTGCCTTTGGAGGAAAGGCTCTGATGCTGCTGCTCCGGATTTTACGTGTTGCAATCTTCCAGCCAGATATGACTTACACCATTCGAGTGCAGTGCCACAAATGCCCTTCTCTTTTCGTCGCCCCAGGAGAAGTTCGTGACTTACTGAGTCGAATGCTGCAGCGATGTCTAAGAAAATAAGCACAAACCCTTGACGGATGTTGTCGATACCTGTGATTATATTATTGAAGAGGGTGGTAAGGAGGGTTTCAATGCCATGAGACTCCCTGAATCCATGTTGGCAATGGTCTAGCGGGGCAACGGAGTCTGTGATCTTGTATTTGCTTTTGTACCTCTTTCTCAATTATCTTAGCTAGGAAAGGTATACTAGCTATAGGTCTATATGAGTCGACCTTCTGGGGGTCTAGCTTTGAATTTTTTAAAAGAAGTCTAATGGATATGTGTTTGAGAGCTGTAGGGAAGGATCCGTATGTGAATGATAGGTTCGTAAGTCTTGTAATGAAAGGACTGAACACAGTGCGTAGCTCCTTTATCCAAAAGGCTGGGCAGGGGTCAGTTTGAGCCGTGGTGGTATTGAGAGACGTGATGGTGTCTTCAAGGTATTTCGTGGATGGTGTGGAGAACATAGATAGGGACATTAGGCAGGTTGGCTCTTGTGCGGTGGCCGCTGAGACCTTATCTGTCTGGAGTAGTTTAGACTGTAGGTAGTCGGCAAAATCTTGTGGGTGAATCTCATCTTGCTGCTCAGGAGATGGTTCCTTTGATAGGGTTTTGACCAAATTGAATAGATTACGTGGTTTGTTTAATGATCTTTTAAGTGTGTCTGGGTGAAATTGCTTCATTTTCGCCGTGATTGCTTCTTGCTGAATTGATAGGTGGAGTTTGTACGCTGTCTGGTCCTCTGAGGAGAGCGATCGGCGCCATCGTCTCTCAAGTCTCCGCAAATGTGTGAGAGATGACTGCAGCTCTGGGGAGTGCCATGGTGCAGAGTTTCTTTTCCTTGGGGGGGTGTTAAGGTTTGGTCGTTGTGCAATGGCGCTAAGGGTGCTGTTCCAGGAGGAGATCAAATTTTCAAGGTTGAGAGTTGTGTCATTGAGGAGTGGGCGGGCCTGTGACAGGATGAGCTCTCTATTGAACAATCGGAAACTTCTTGCTGATGATCTTGTGGTGTTGCTCGACCTTCTGTTATCCTGCGATTGCTTGATGTTGATGGGTATCCGGAAGTTGATTAGCTTGTGGTCCGACCAAGGTACAGATGTAATAGACATCACAAGGTCGTGGTTTGGATCAAAGACTGTCAGTGGAGTGAACACCATGTCAAGAATATTTCCCTTTATATGCATGGATTCCTTGATTATTTGCTTGTATCCCAGATCCTCGATAGCTTCTAGGAGGGCGGAAGCCTGATTGTGCTGCAGAGATGGGAGATTGAAATCTCCCAGTATCCAGTTTGGTTTGCTGGGATTGTGGATGTTGGCAGCTAGGTCTAGTAGAGTCAGTCGTATGGAAATGTAGGTCCGTCTTGTTGATTATGAGCGCTCCTCCTCCTCTCTTATTTTCCCTATGTCGTGTGTGTATAGAGAAGTTGGAGGGTAGGAGTTGGTTGAGGAGGACATTGTCCTCATATGATAGCCAGGTTTCAGTGATCATGAGTATATCCAGATCATGGAGGGAAATTATGTCTGAGATAACCGGCCATTTCTTACGGATTGAACGTGCATTTATGAGGGCGCATTTTAGGCTTAGTGAATGAGGGGTTTCATCTTTTTAATGATGAAACCCCTGATTCATATAATTGGGCATAGAAACATATAACTGGGCATAGAAATTCTTGACACTTCCCTTATTACTCTCTGATCCAAATACCATCTCCCTCTTGACATTACATATGCTTAAAACCTTTTATTGCTTTGCCCTTTCTTTTAGCCACCTTGCCAGTAAGTCATTCACTGTATATTCCCTTGTTCAAAATAAACTTGTGTGATGCTCTCTAGAGCTTGGGCTACCAAACCCTCTCAACTTCTCTAGTTCTGCCTTTGCCCCTTCTAACTTAACACTTTGTTTTCCCACCCCCTTGATGTTCCTTCTCTAAAATTTTAATTGACATAACTTGTTTTCCTTCTCCTTCCTCGCTCTCTAGCCCAGCTGCCAAGTTTTGAAAATGACTCCTCATAACTGTTTTCAGCCCATCCCAAACCACCTCTATTGATACCTCCCTCCCCCTCCATATTAAAGCAAAAATACTCCTCTTACTTGCACAAAAGACCCCTCTTCCTCCCATAAGAAGTCATTTCAATGCCAAAATTTCATAGCCTCTTCCTCCCTTCCTAAATCTAGTGCTGCATTCACTGGCACATAATGTGACCAAGTTATTTGCCCTCTTTCCACCTCCAACGCTTTATTAGCAAGACTCCCATCTAGCCGTATCATATCCAAACAACTGTGTTAACAGTCATGGGTCTTAGAGTAAATTGTATTTTGCTTCATAGAAGGGTTTCTGACTTTCCACACATCCACCAGTAGCATAGATGCCCTCAGCCTTCCCATTTGTTTTCTATCTCTTCTTCCCCCTTCTTCCCCGCCCCCCACCCGCCAAGGACACATCTCCACAATTTTCTCTTTTTTTTTTTTGTAATTGAAGTTTATTTTTTTTATTAAACTTTTATCACCATTTTAGTGTCTGCATCTTTTTCCACACAGTACAAAAGTATAAAAATACAAATGTATATATTTATCGGTATCAATGTAACTGTTACTTTTTAGACTACATGTTTAACCTATAGCATTCACTAAATTTGCTATTTACATCTTCCAAATACCTACAAAGAATCTCTTATTTTTTTGCGTTTCCTGTTTTTGTTTTTTATATCTGCTCCTTGATTATTCCATGTACTTTCTTTATATGTTACCTCTCATCCCTTACCCTCCCTTTCCCTCCTCCTTCCCCTCCCCTCCCCCTCCTTTATATGCTAGTCAACTGTCTCCGTTCCCTAACTTCTTTCTCTGTATAATGTGCAATTCATTATACCTTCCCCATATTCGTGTAAACTTATCCTTTGCATAGTTTTTATACGCTGTGATTTCACATATACACCAAAGCTGCTCCTCTCTACCCTTGATATCTTCCATCGTGGGTATCTCTAGTTGCGTCCATTTTGCAGTTAATGCCATGGTATTCTCCTCCTGTATCTACCTCATTTAGTATTACTAGGGTATACGCCATTTGTACTCGTACCCCGGTGATTTCCACATTTGCTGTACCTAGGGGCAATCCCACAAGAGATGTTTCAGGTTCCCCTTTTCTCCACATTCTTTCCAGCACGTCCCTCACATTTGCCCTTTAATTGCTTGCAGTCGTGCTGGTGTCCAGTACATTCTGAGTCTCACTTTCAAACTATTTTCTAAGAATAAAATTTGTTTTCCTAGAAACTCTGGAGGCTTTCCCTGGACATATAAATTCCATTATCGTGTTTTCAAGTTTTTTAGATACGTTTTTGATAAAGCGCTAGGCATTGATGTAGACATGAATGAGATCGTGGGAGTACATTCATTTTAGTTTCTGCTATTCGCCCTAGCTATGATAGATATAGGCCCCTCCATTTTTGTAAATCTTTCTATATAGCCTCCATCAGGGGGGTCATAGTTCCAGCTTTTAAGATGCTTTTTTGTATTCCTCAGTTGTATGCCCAGATATCGAAAGAGTTTCCATACCCACTTTAAAGGAAATCCGTTCTGCAGTCTCCTTCTAAATCTTCTGTAAGATTGAAACCCAAGATTTCTGTTTTACTTACATTAATTTTATAGCCTGAGACTTTACTGTATTGTTCAATTTCCCGCATTAGTACCAACATGGTGGTGAGAGGTTCTGTCAAGGTAAAAATGACATCATCTGCAAATAGTGCTATTTTCACTTCAGTGGGTCCCATCTACACTGCCTTTAATAGTCACCTGCCTTTGGATACATTCTGCTAATCGTTCTATCACCAGGGCAAATAGTAGTGTTTGAGGGCATCCTTGCCTTGTCCCCCTCCCTAAATTGAATGCTTCAGAATATCCTCCATTTACTCTGATCCGGGCTGTGGGGTTGGCATATAAAGTACGAATCCATCCAATAAAATTACTTCCCGGGCACGTTTTTTCCTAATACCTGTAGCATAAATGACCATTCTACTCTGTTAAATGCTTTCTCAGCGTCGACGGTGACAAAGACTGCCTTCTGCCCAGATGTTTGTAACTGCCATGTTATATTCAATATTTTCCGAATATCGTTGTCTCCTTGTCTACCCTGTACAAACCCAGTTTGGTCTTTATTCACTAATTTGGGGATCATTCCCTGCAACCTGGTGGCCAATATTTTTGCCAACAATTTTGCATCTATATTTACTAATGAGATTGGCCTATATGAACTGCATGCCATTATATCTTTGCCTGGCTTGGGAAGGATGATGGAGTCTTTTATTATCCAATATATCATTGAAGCACACAGTTAATAAGGGATTTAATTGGTCTTTGAAAACTCTATAAAATTTGGCCATGAAAGCGTCTAAGCCAGAGCCTTACCCACCTTGAGAGTCTTGCTAGCCTCCTGCACTTCCTCCCTGCTAATTTGCTTATCCAATTTTTCTATTGTTTTGTCTATTGCTGTTAATTCACAATCCTCCAAATATTTGGCGCTTTTTAATTCTCCCTGTTTTATTTCACTGCTATATAGCTTACTATAATACTTTCTAAACACTCTTTGAATCTCATTATTTCCATACTTCATAACCCTTGGTCATTCCTGATACACTAATATTGTTTTGTATTCTGGCCTTGAGCCTGCTTGCTAATAGTCGTCAAATCCTATTTCCATCCTCAAAATAGTTTTGTTTAAGAATATTTAATTCATGTGTTCTAGAGCTCCCCTGTAACCTACTGAGCTCTATCCTCCACATTTTCAGTTCCTCCAGTACCTTAGGGTTTCGGTCACATTGGTGACTCTTCTAATCCTTTAATATTTTGCATTATCTCATGTTCTACCTTTTCCCATTTTTTTTTTTTTTACCGCTGCTAGCCCTATCAAGTGTTTTCTTTCCACTACTTTTAACCCATCCCTAGCCATACCCGAATCTACTTCTCCATTCACATTAAAATGAATATACTCCTTAAGCACTTTGTTAATATATTCCACATTGCCTTCCTTTTCTAGCAGAGAGTCATTAAGTCTCCAGAATTTGAGGCCCTTATCTTGAGGTCCCAGGTCAAAAGTTACACTCGCTGGGGTATAGTCTGTCCAAGTGATGGACCCATTCTCCACTTCTTTTATCTTAGATATACAACTCCAGCTTACCCAAATCATGTCTAGCCTTCTGTGTAAATCATGTAGCCCTTCATCTTCAAGGAGCTCCTACTCATGAGCCAGACTGTTTCTTCTTTGGCTGATGCTGATCCTCAGCCCTGCCTCCTTGTTGGTGATATTAACAAGAGCTGATGCTGCCTCTGGTGAGGAGGTGGGCCTTTGACAGTTGACCCTTTAATTGAGACTCACTAAACGACTCTGTCTCTGTAGCCAAGAGGCTTGACAGGGCAAATTATCCAGAAATGTCTGAAAGCTATGTGATGAAATTATTTTCTCTGATGAAATAGTGCCTCTCAGTGGCTTTCTTCCATCAATCAGGAAAGGAACCCTCCATAAAACTACTGTTTAGTAATTTAACTGTGAACTTGGAGTCCTAATTCTTTTTTTTCTCTTACCATTCTTGCAGGAAAATGGTCTAATACTGAAATCACATTCATGGAATCCAGAAATTGTGTAATATAGTAAAGTGCTACTGCATGGAATGCCTCTAATAATGCCCACAAGTCTAGATGACCATGCCAAAATCACATTGAAGTAAATTCAGAAGTAGTACTATAATTCTGAAATTGAATGGTATTCACGCTTCTAGAAAAACAAAATATTAAAGTGTTGGGAGGTATTGGGAGCAAAGTATTGGCATTAGGGGCAACCAGCCCAGAGACTACACTGAATAATTTTAGATGGGTTGTCATAGTATTTGATTAATTTTGAATAGCAATCTGTCTTTGCTGATATAATACTAGCATAATGACTGATCTGACGCACTCTCATCAATGTCTTTGTCTCTGGAGTAGGGTTATTTCTCCAGTTGTGTTCAGCCTTTCAAACTGGTTGCTTCAGTAATCTAAGACCAGAATGGTACCAACCCAGCCCCCCACCCTCTTAACCAAACCATTCCCACCACTTCATGGTCCACTTTTGACTTAATCAGCAAGAACAATATTGAAACCATAATTACATCACTTAACACCACAACCTCTTTGCTTGACCCATGCCCAGTTAACATAAGAACATAAGATATGCCATACTGGGTCAGACCAAGGTCCATCAAGCCCAGTATCCTGTTTCCAACAGTGGCCAATCCAGGTCACAAGTACCTAGCAGTTTCCCCAAAAGACACAGGTTCCACAATGCTTGTACTGGATCAAGCATTGATATCCTGGGTCCCTTCTTAATAAAGGTTTATGAACCTTTCCTCCAGGAACTTGTCCAAACCTTTTTTAAAAGCAGCTACACTAACAGCCTTTACTACATCCTCCGGTAACAAATTCCAGAGTTTGATTACACGTTGAGTGAAAAAATATTTTCTTTTATTAGTCTTAAATAAGTTTACCCTGTAGCTTCTTTGCATGTCCCCTAGTCTTTCTATATTCTGATAAGGTAAACAATCGATCTACGTTTACCCGTTCCACTCCGTTCATTAATTTATAGACTTCTATCATATCTCCCCTCAGCCATTTCCTTTCCAGGTTAAAGAGCCCTAACCTTTTTAGCCTTTCTTCATAGGAGTATCCTTACATCCCCTTTACCATTTTGGTGGCTCTTCTCTGAACCTTTTCAAAAATTGCTATATCCTTTTTAAGATACGGCGACCAGAATTGCACACAATATTCAAGGTGCGGTCTCACCATGGAACGATATAGAGGCATTATAATATCTTTTGTTTTATTTTCCATTTCTTTCCTTATCATACCTAGCATTCTATTTGCTCTCTTGGCCGCCGCTGCACACTGGGCCGAGGGTTTTAACATGGTATCCACAATGACGCCTAAATCTTTTTCCAGGGTGGTGGTTCCTAATGTGGAACCTTGCATCGTGTAACCATAGTTTGGGTTGTTCTTCCCTAGGTGCATAACTTTGCACTTGTCCACATTAAATTTCATCTGCCATTTTGATGCCCAGTCGTCCATTTTATCAAGATCCTCTTGCAATTTTTCACAATCCTCTTGGGTTTTAACAACTTTAAATAGTTTTGTGTCATCTGCAGATTTTATAACCTCACTCGTTATTCCACTTTCCAGGTCATTTATGAATATGTCAAAAAGCAGCGGACCCAGCACAGATCCCTGGGGTACACCACTATTCACCTTTCTCCATTGGGAAAATTGGCCATTTAGCCCTACCCTCTGCTTTCTATCTTTTAACCAGTTCCTGATCCACAATAGTACACTGCCTCCTATCCCATGACTCTTTAGTTTTGCCAAAAGTCTCTGATGAGGGACCTTGTCAAAGGCTTTCTGAAAGTGCAGATACACAATATCAACCGACTCACCTTGGTCCACCTGTTTATTCACTCCTTTAAAAAAACATAACAGATTAGTAAGACAAGATCTTCCTTGTCTAAAGCCATGTTGGCTGTCTCCCATTAGGTCATGACTATCTACATGCTGAGTAATTTTATTCTTTATAATGGTTTCTACCATTTTTCCCGGTGCTGATGTCAGGCTCACCGGTCTGTAGTTTCCCGGATCACCCATGTAAACATTTTTAAAAATTGGTGTTACATTGGTGATCCTCCAGTCTTCAGGTATTAGAGATGATTTTAATGAAAGTTCACAGATTACTAATAGCAGGTCTGCAATCTCATATTTCCGTTCTTTCAACACCCTTGGATGCATACCATCTGGCCCAGGTGATTTGCTACTCTTCAGTTTATCTAATAGTTGTAATACATCTTCCCGATGTATCGATATTTCCTTCAATTCTTCCGCACCTTTAAATACCACTTCAGTCATGGGTAACATCCCTACATTTTCCTCAGTAAAGACCGAAGCAAAGAATTAATTCAGTTTCTCCGCTATCACCTTGTCGCTTCTCAGTGCTCCTTTAACCCCTTTATCATCTAATGGACCAACTGACTCGCTCACAGGTTTTTTGCTACGAATGTACTTGAAAAGGTCTTTATTTCGTGTTTTTGCTTCCGCAGCAAGCTTCCTCTCAAATTCTCCCTTTGCCTGCCTTATCAATGCCTTGCATTTGACTTGCCAGTGCTTGTGCTGTTTCCAGGTTTCGTCGTTTGGCTCTTTTTTCCATTTCCTGAAAGATGCTTTTTTTGCAACAACAGCCTCTCTGACCTCACCTTTAAACCATGTTGGCAGTTTTTTGGACTGACTTCCACTTTTCTTAAAGCGTGGAATACAGCTGGTCTGGGCTTCCAAGATAGTATTTTTCAATAACACCCAAGCTTGATGTACGTCTTTAAACTTTGCAACTGATCCTTTCAGTTTTTTCTTAACTGTTTTCCTCATTTTATCATAGTCTCCCTTTCTAAAGTTAAAAGGTAGTACTGTGGATTTCCTTACTATCCCTCCTCCACTAATTATATCAAAGGCGATCATGCTATGATCACTATTGCCAAGTGGCCCCAACACCCTTATCTCTTGCACTAGATCTGGTGTTCCACTAAGGACTAGGTCTAATATGGCTTCCCCTCTGGTCGGTTCATGAACCAGCTGCTCCAAGAAGCAGTCATTTATTTCATTTAGGAACTTTATCTCCCTAGCATGTCCTGACGTGACACTAACCCAGTCGATACTGGGGTAATTGAAATCAGCCATTATTATAACTGCGCTGTAACGTTTGTTAGCTTCCTTCATTTCTTTGAGCGTTTCATCATCCATTCGGTCATTCTGGCCAGGCACTCGATAGTACACCCCCACTGCCATCACCTTCCCCCTTTTACATGGAATTTCAATCCATATAGATTCTACAGCAAATTTTGTTTCCTGCAAAACTTTAATCCTTTCTGACTCAATGCCCTCTCTAACATAGAGAGCAACCCCTCCACCAATTTGATCAGCTCTATCATTACGATATAGTTTGTACCCAGGTATCACAGTGTCCCACTGGTTGTCCTCCTTCCACCATGTGTCTGATATTCCAATCATATCTAACCTTTCATTTAGTGCTATCTATTCTAACTCTCCCATCTTATTTTTTAGACTTCTAGCATTTGCATACAAGCATTTTAGAGATTGTATTTTATTCATATTAATTTGGCTATTGTTAGACATGGGTAATTTCGGATCTTTAAGCTGTGTCTGCTCCATACTTGAGGGCATTTGGGCTACTTTACTCTTTTGTGGAACCTCTCTGCTTTTGGTAGTATCCTTCAAGGATACATAATTCCGAACCATCTGCTCTTGGGCGACTGTCAGTTTTCCCCTATTATCTAGTTTAAAAGCTGCTCTATCTCCTTTTTAAAGGTTAATGCCAGCAGCCTAGTTCCATCCTGGTAAAGGTGAAGCCCATCCCTTCGGAAGAGCCCCTCCTTTCCCCAGAATGTTCCCCAGTTCCTAACAAATCCAAAGCCCTCATCTCTGCACCATTGTCTCATCCATGCATTGAGACTCTGGAGCTCTGCCTGCCTTTTGGGTCCTGCGCGTGGAACAGGAAGCATTTTGGAGAATGCAACCCTGGAAGTTCTGGATTTCAACTTCCTACCTAAAAGCCTAAATTTTGCCTCCAGAACCTCCCTACCACATTTTCCTATGTCATTGGTACCAATATGTACCAAGACAGCAGACTCCTCCCCAGCACTATCTAAGACCTTATCTAGGTGGCGCGTGAGGTCTGCTACCTTCGCACCAGGCAGGCATGTTACCAGGCGATCCTCACGTCCACCAGCCATCCAGCTATCTACATGCTTAATGATCGAATCACCAACTTATAACCGCTGTCCTAACCCTACCCTCATGGGCACATGGCCCTGGAGAAACTTCCTCGGTACGAGAGGGTTTTACATCACCTGGAGGACAGGTCCTAGTTACAGGATCACTTCCTGCCACACCAGTGTGATGCTTTCCTGTCACGTGACCTCTCTCCTCCATGGCAACAGGGGTGCTGCCAGACTGGAGGTGGGACTTCAGGACTATATCCCTGTAGGTCTCGTCTATGTACCTCTCTGTCTGTCTTATGTTTTCCAAGTCTGCTACTCTAGCCTCTAGAGAACAGACTCGTTCCCTGAGAGCCAAGAGCTCCTTGCACCTAGTGCACATGTAAGACCTCTCACCAACTGGGAGAAAATCATACATGTGACACTCAATGCAAAAGACTGGAAAGCCCCCATCCCGCTGCTGGACTGCTGTCTGCATCTTAGTTTTAAGTTTGTGTTTAGATCTAAGTTCTTTACTTACTAAGGGTTGCTATGGGTATGTATACTAATACAACTGTACCTAATACGTGTAATATACCTTGTTCACCTGAAGCTTAATTAATCTCATGTCCTTAGTGTATGACTGATTTGGGTAATGAGCTTCACCTGAAAGCACCTCTTGTCTTTTAAGATGTTTAAGTACCTATAAAGCTACGATTATCCCAGGGGTGGGTGGGTGTGGGGAGGGAGGGAGGGAAATAACACTTATTAAAAGAGGGCTGCTACGCAGTACCCTGTCTTGTGCTGCTGAGGTAAGCTATATTCTGATTTGATTTAAATTATAGCTCTTAGCTGCTGCTAGGCTCTAACTTCTTATGAAATTTAAACTACAAGCTCTCTGCTGGGTTCCAAATTTAACCAGAAAGCTCTCTTCTGTGTTTTAAATTTAAACTAAAAGTACTTTGCTTTTACTAGGCCCTGAGTGACTATTAAATTTAAACTACAAGCTCTCTGCTGGATATGAAATGTAACCAGAAAGCTCTCCTATGTGTTTTAAATTTAAACTTAAACTGCTGCTACTAGGCCCTGACTGATTTAACAAAAAATAGTGGGTTCACAGATTAATTAGCTTTAATACAAAGAATTCCTTTTAGAAAATTACCAGAAGTATATACTCACAGTTGCAGATCTCTCTCCAGAAGTAAGTCCCTTTTTCTAGTCCTTCAAGACAGAGGATCACAGAGCTCTGGTTGAACTATTTATGTCTGTGCTGCTGATGTAAGTTGTGACCAACTTCCTGGGTAATTAACAGTCCTTGCTTGGATAGAAGGGGTCTTTCAAAATGGCCTTTTGATCTGCTACCAGGTGTTAACACCTATTGAAACACCTGGATCAAATCAGCTAAACACCTATTGAAACACCTGGATCAAATCAGCTAAACAAGAACTAAGCCCCAAACTCACAAGTCGCCCAAGAGCGCATGGTTCGGAACAATGTATCCTTGAAGGGTTCTAGCAAAAGACTGAAGTTAGGGCATATCGACAGGTTCCAGTAAAGACAAAAGTAACCCAAATGTCCTTAAGTACAGAGCAGACAGAGCTTAAAGATTACAAATTACCGCTGCCTACCGATAACCAGATTAATGTGACTAAAATACAGTCTCTAAAATTCTTTGCAAATGCTAGAAGTCTAAAAAATAAGATGGGAGAGTTAAAATATATAATGCTGAATGAGAGGTTAGATATGATTGGTATCTCAGAGACATGGTGGAAGGAGGACAACCAGTGGGACACTGTGATACCTGGGTGCAAACTATAGCACAATGATAAGAGTAGATCAAATTGGTGGAGGGGTTGCACTCTGTTAGAGAGGACATTGAGTCACAAAGGATTAAAGTTTTGCATGAAACAGAATACACTGTAGAATCTTTATGGATTGAAATTTCATGCAAGAAGGGGAAGGCGATGGCAGTGAGGGTGTACTATCGACCACCTGGCCATAATGAACAAATGGATGATGAAATGCTCAAAGAAATCAGGGAAGCTAACAAAAGTTACAGCACAGTAATAATAATGGGTGATTTCAATTACCCCGGTATCGACTGGGTCAGTCTCACGGCAGGATATGCTAGGGAGATAAAATTTTAGATAAAATAAATGACTGCTTCTTAGAGCAGCCGTTTCATGAACAAACAAGAGATGAAGCCATTTTGGATCTGGTTCTTAGTGGAACACAAGATCTGGTGCAAGAGATAAGGGTGTGGGGCTACTTGGCAATAGTGATCATAGCATGATCGCGTTTGATTTAATAAATGGAGGAAGAACAGCAGGGAAATCCACAGTACTACCTTTTAACTTTCAAAAGGGAGACTGATAAAATGAGGAAAATATTTAAGAAAAAAATTAAAAGGAGCATTTATGAACATAAATCACACCATAAAGCTTCAAACACTGACACCCGTAGACTTATACACATTGACATCATCCCTACAGACAACCATGGGATACTGAAGAGCCCCCAAAAACCTTCTCTACTCAAATGTGTGTATAATAATGCAAGATCGATAAAAAAAAAAAAAGAAAATCCCAATTATTATTGACTATGCAAATGCAATCAACCCAGATATAATACTTATAACAGAAACCTGGCTCAGTGACCTAGACAACGTACTGTTAAACCAACTATGCCCACCCAAGTACAAAATATTTCAGACTCCTAGAGCAAGTAAACGGGGTGGAGGCATTCTAATTATAATTAGACTACTTAAGGCCGCAACTACACCGCTTTGCCACAGTATCAGATGTTGCCCTTCTAATAATCAATAGTGAGAAAACAGCATTCTACTTGGTATACAGACCCCCTACTTCGATCCTGATGGCCTTACAAACATTCTCGAGGAAATTGTTAATATAACCCCAAAGAAGAACCCTGTGCTCTTAGGGGACTTCAATCTCCCATCATTACAAAACTTACGATCCTCTTCCTTCATGAGTGCAATGGAAGAATTAAGCTATGAACAAATTGTTACCGTTACCCGACATACAAATGATCTTATATTTATGCTACACAAAATCCAACTGCTACATAATACCCCATTACTGATTACCCCAGTTCCCTGGTCTGATCACCACCTCATTGAATTCACCTTAGAGATCAAACATTTGCAAAGCCATTCAGAATGAAACTACCCTAAACTATACTCTAAATTCAAACAGTTTGATAAAGAAGCTTTCACTGAAGAGCTAAAGTCCATGGACTTAAGCTCAAACGACCTTGACGCAATCATTAACAAATGGATCGAGGATATAGCTACCAAACCACAGAATTAAAAAAACATGTCAAAAAATCCCTTCAAACCATGGTTTTCTTTTGAGTTGTGACTAATGAAAAGAGAGCTTAGAAAACTAGAACGTTTATGGTGAGCCATAAAAACTGCCGAAAACAGAGACAAATACATGACCATGATTATCAAATATCGTCTCCATATTAGCCTAGCTAAAAAGGCTTATCACACGAAACTCCTCATAAAATCCATTAATAAACCAAAAGACCTTTTCGCTATAGTAAAATCCATCACAACTCAGCCTAACCCCTCATCTGGTCCCCAAGACATATCACCACAAATACTAGCAGATTTTTATGTGTCTAAAATAAACCCCCTAGCATACCCCACTAATGAACCTGTGATCCCTCAAAAGCACAGTTGCAGCTATGAACACCACAACATCTAAAGCAGATCCATGCTCACTCAAATGCATCAAGGATGCTATTTCTGAAATAGCCTCTATTATACTTGAAATTGTCAACAAATTGCTATCACAAGGTTACATGCCTCTGGAGCTTAAAAGAGCTAATATACATCCAATCTTAAACAAAGCCCTTCCCATCCTCCTACCCATCTCCATCTCCATTCTTCCTTTCCTCGCCAAAATAATAGGAAAAAAAAACATCTACGTTCAATTGCAGGATCACATTGACCTTTACGCACCACTTGACGACAATCAGTTTGGGTTCAGACTTTTCCACACTGTTGAGACATCGATGCTAGTCCTTTACAACAAAATCATTAAGGGAATTGAGTGTAATATCCAAGCCTATATATTAATTTTCCTTGACATAGCTGCTGCATTTGGTTCTGTCATCCACTCTCTCCTAATTCAAAGGCTAAAACAAATAGGCTTATGCGATACCACGCTCAAATGGTTCATATCCTATCTGAAAAATCCCAACAGGTAAGCATTGATCACATATCCTCTAACACCTACCCTCAAACCACAGGCCTTCCTCGAGGATCCATATTTTCAGCACTACTATTTTATATTTATATTCAACCAGTGTGTCAAATCATAAGGCAATTCCGGATTGATTATGCCATCTATGCAGATGACATAATGCTGTTCATATCCTTCAATATAACTGCACCCAACTTTAACCCTATATAACCTGCTTCAAGGAAATTGCAAACTGGCTTAAGAAATTTGGCCTAAACATCAACTACAAAAAAAACCAGTGTGTTAATAATCACCAGGAATCAAACCTATATCCCACCTCAGACCATACCAATTGATGACATCTTACTGGAAGTCAAAGATGAGGTAAAATACTTGGGCATCACATTAGACAAATACCTATCTTTCCAGACCCACATTAAAAACACAACAAAAACAATATTCAACAAGATCTAACTCCTGCAACACACAAAACCCCTACTACAGCTCTCGGACTTGAGAACTATAATGCAAGCAATGATAACCCTGCATATAGACTATTGCAATAGTCTTCTATATGGTCTACCAAAAATATCCCTTCACCCGCTCATGATGGCGCAACATACAGCTGCACAAATCATTCACAACTCACGACAGACTGACCATATAACACTGATCTTATACGGCTTACACTGGCTATGCATTCAAAGCTGTATGGTATACAAGTTACTGATGACTACCTTCAAAATCATCAGAAAAATAGCCTCCCTAACCCTCTCACAATTAATCAAAGCTGAACCCAATGACCAACTAAGAGGTCAATTGAAGAACACACTAGTTCCTCCATCAGAATTCCGTAAAACCAAACCATGCACTAGCAACAGAGCATTTCCCCAATACTTTAGAATTCATTACCAGTTAGCCTTCGGAACATTACAGACCTATCATCTTTTCGCGCCCACCTCAAAACTCACCTTTTTATTGAACATTTTGGTCCGAACATACCCTCACCAAATATTGATCCCACATAGATAACTGCTCCTCTCCTGCATCTAAACTAACGAACCTCTTTAAATAGTTACTTTTCTCTCTCGTACCCCATGAACCTCCCCTGAGGTATTAATGACATCTCATGTCATTAGAATTGTAAATAAGTTAGCTCTCAAGTTATGTAAATTTTTGATTTCAGCACCAGTTACACTGTTAAATGTTCAATGTATTTTTTGTTCCAATTATAAACCGCTATGATTACCCGAAATAGTGGTATAAAAAACTCACAAAGAAAGAAAGAAAGAAAAGGAGCAGTTGCAAAGGTTAAAGATTTACATCAAGCATGGGTGGTGGTTAAAAATACTATCTTGGAATCCCAGACCAATTCTACTCCACTCTTTAAGAAAAGTGGAAGGCAGTCCAAAAATCTGCCAGCATGGTTTAAAGGTGAGATCAGAGAGGCTGTTCCCAAAAAAAAAGCAGCTTTCAGGAATGGAAAAAGGAGCCAAATGAAGAAAACTGGAAACAGAGTAAGCACTGGCAAGTTAGATACAAAGCACTGATAAGGCAGGCAAAGAGAGAATTTGAAAAAAAGCTTGCTTTGGAAGCAAAAATGCATACTAAAAACTTTTTCAAGTACATTTGTAGCAAAGAACCTGTGAGGCATATGGACCATTAGATGATAGAGGGGTAAGAGGGGACAAGGCCATAGCGGAGAGACTGAATGAATTCTTTGCTTTGGTCTTTACTGAAGAAGATGTAGGGATGCTATCTATGATTGAAATGTATTTAAAGGTGATGCCGCAGAAGAATTGAAAGAAATATTGATAAACCGGGAAGATGTATTACAACTATTTGATAAACTGAAGAGTAGCAAATCACCTGGACCAGATGGTATACATCCAAGGGTGTTGAAAGAACTGAAATATGAGATTGCAGACCTACTATTAGTAATCTGTGAACTATCATTAAAATCATCTCTAATACCTGAAGATTGGAGGATGGCCAATGTAATGCCAATTTTTAAAAAGGGTTCCAGGGGTGATCCGGGAAACTACAGACCAGTGAGCATGACATCAGTACCAGGAAAAACTGTAGAAACCATTATGCAGATCAAAATTACTGAACATGTAGATAGTCATGGCTTAATGGGAGACAGCCAACATGGCTTTAACCAAGGAAGATCTTGTCTTACTGTTCTGTTATGTTTTTTTGAAGGTGTGAATAAACAGGTGGACAAAGGTGAGTCGGTTGAGATAGTGTATCTGGATTTTCAGAAAGCCTTTGACAAGGTCCCTCATAAGAAACTCCCGGCAAAATTTAAAAATCATGGGAAAGGAGGCAGTGTACTATTATGGATCAGGAACTGGTTAAAAGATAGAAAGCAGAGGGTAGGGCTAAATGGCCAATTTTCCCAATGGATAAAGGTGAATAGTGGAGTACCCCAGGGATCTGTGCTGTGTCTGCTGCTTTTTAACATATTCATAAATGACCTGGAAATGGGTGGGAAAGGAGGCAGTGTACTATTGTGGATCAGGAACTGGTTAAAAGATAGAAAGCAGAGGGTAGGGCTAAATGGCCAATTTTCCCAATGGATAAAGGTGAATAGTGGAGTACCCCAGGGATCTGTGCTGTGTCTGCTGCTTTTTGACATATTCATAAATGACCTGGAAATGGGAATAATGAGTGAAGTAATCAAATTTGCAGATGACACAAAATTATTCAAAGTTGTTAAAACCTTGTGAGGATTGTGAAAAATTGCAAGAGGACCTTTATAAACTGGCAGATGAAATTTAATGTGGACAAGTGCAAAGTTATGCACTTGTCCACATTAAAGGAAAGAACACCCAAACTGATTGCACAATGCAAGATTCCACATTTGGAACCACCACCCATGAAAAAGATTTAGGTGTCGTCGTGGATAACATGTTGAAACCCTGTGTGCAGTGGTGGCCAAGAGAGCAAATAGAATGCCAAATATCATAAGGAAAGGAATGGAGAATAAAACAAAGGATATTATAATGCCTCTGTATCGTTCCATGGTGCGACCACACCTTGAATATTGTGTGCAATTCTGCTCACCATATCTTAAAAAGGATATAGCGTTATTAGAAAAGGTACAGAGAAGAGCCACCAAAATGGTAAAGGCGATGGAAGAATACCCCTATGAAAAGAGTCTAAAAAGGTTAGAGCTCTTCAACCTAGAAAATAGACAGCTGAGGGGGAGATATGATAGAGGTCTATAAATTAATAAGTGGAGTGGAATTTTATTTATTAGACAGATTTGTATACCACCTTTTCCTTCAATCAAGGTGGTCACGTCACATGACAGTTAGTGGGTTACATTTAACATTAGGGTGCGTGTACATAATAGACAATACATTTACTTTACAGCATTTAGACAGTACAATTGAGGTGACATTTAACATGAAGGTATTTAATCCCTTGGTTTTGTAGACTTGTGTGGGTGGGTGGGTGTTTAGTTGGCAGAGGTAGTGGTATTTCTATTTGGGTAGGGGATGTTGCCTGAATGCTCATAGGTTTCTATGAATAACCATGTTTTGAGATCTTTGCGGAAGTCTGTGAGGTCATCTAATGCCCTCAGGCTCCGTTGGGAGGGAGTTCCATAGTGTAGATGCCAGTAGTGAGGGTGCTCTTTTTGAAGTTGTCTGTTTGGTTTTGTGATAGCCTGCAGGTGTGCCGATCATATTGTCATTATTACTTCTTCTTGGTCTATTGCTGATGTCCCTTGTTATAACATTTTGGAGTACATCTGCTGAGCGATGGTGAATGATCTTGAAGATGATCATGAGTGTTTTGTATTTAGCTCTTGCCACCATTGGGAGCCAGTGTAGTTGTAGGACGGGAGTGATGTGTTCAGTCCTTGGTGTGTCTGTGATGATGCGTGCTGTGATGTTTTGTACCATCTGTAGTGGGTGGAGTGTCTGTTGTGGAAGGCCTTGGTATAATGAATTTCCATAATCAAGCAGTGGTGTGATGAGTGCTTGGCACATTGTGTGGAAGTGGTCTTGACGGAGCATTGGTTTGATTTGTCAGATTGTTTTCAATCGATGATATGCCTTGTTTGTGGTTTTGGTGATGTGGGACTTTAAGTTCAAGGCTCTGTCCAGTGTGATGCCCAGATATTTAACTTCTTCTTTGACTACTATGTGTTTATCTAGGATGCTGGATAGTTTGTGGAGGTCTGAAGGTGGGGTTCCTGGTGACGAACATAGCCTCAGTTTTATTGTAGTTGACTGTTAAGTTGTTGGCTCTGAGCCAGTCATTCATATCTTCAAGACATTTTGTTATTGCTGTGGTGTTTAGTGCTAGAAGATTGATTGGAGCGTACACCATGATGTCGTCAGCATAAATGTGATAATGTAGTTTGTGGTGCTTGATGATGTTGCATATGGGCTGAATGTAGATGCTGAAGAGCATTGATGATAAGGCTGAGCCTTGAGGTATTCCTTGCGTGACGGGGAATTGTAGTGATTTCTTTTGGTCACAGTTGACTTGTTGCGTTCGCCCTTCTAAGTATGATGTAAACCACTTCAGGGTATTCTTGCATAGTCCTATCTGTTGTAAGCATTGCAATAGCTTAGCGTGTGACAGTGTCAAAGGCCGCCGAGATGTCCATGAACACTAGCAGGTATCCGTTTTTTATGCTGTCTATGCCTCTTAGGAGATTGTCGAAGAGGGAGGTGAGTAGCGTTTCCATGCCGTGTTGGGGCTTAAATCCATGCTGATGTATGTCAAGTGAGGCGTTGATATCTATATGGTCCTGAAGTTGCCTTTGCACTGCCTGTTCCTTGATTTTAGCAAGGAATGGCAGGCTGGAGATGGGACAATATGATTTCGGCTCGGATGGGCTCAGATTGTTACTTTTAAGTATTGGTCGTATCATTGTGTGCTTTAGGGTTTGCGGCATGTATCCTTCTTGGAGTGAATCTTTGACAATTTTATGAATGTGGTGAGAGAGCTGGCTTTTTGTAGCTTTGATACAATTCATTGGGCATGGGTCTGATGGTGAAGTTGTTGTGTTTAGTCCAGATATAATGTCTTCTACTTGCTGCTTTGATGGTATGTTGAAGTTCTCCCATGTTTGATGTTGCTTTTTTGTCGTCTGATTGTTTGTGATGGTGTAGAGCAAGTTTGGTTGGAATTTTTTGACTTTATTTATATCTCTTATATACCGCGCTATTATAATCAGTGCGGTTTACAGTTGAACAAAACATACTACAATGCAGCAGGTCACATTGAGTTTACATTGAACAGGGGTAGTAAACTTGGAAGAACCGGGAAAACTATATACAAATTATGGACAGACTTCAGGTAGTCTGCATATTTTTGTGGGTCAAGATGGTGGGTACTTTGTTGCGTGTCATCCTTGGTGAGCTTTTGGACAATGCTAAAGAGTTCTCTTGGTCTATTAGTAGATTTCATGATTAGGTTGGTATGGTATTGCTGTCTACACTCATAAGATTGTTAAATTCCCGTTGCTTATCTCTGTATTGGGTTAGGAGGTTGTGTGATTATCCCGTCTCCATTTTCTTTCCATGGGTAAAGAAACATGGAATGAGTAAGCATAGTTTGATTGTTTGCGCCATCAAAATATAAAAAGACTAGGGGACATGCAATGAAGCTACAGGGTAGCCTACTTTAAGACTAATAAGAGAAAATATTTTTTCACTCAACTTGTAATGAAACTCTGGAATTTGTTACCGGAGGTTGTAGTAAAAGCTGTTAGTGTATTCGTTTGTTTGTTTTTTTATTTAAATTTTTATTAATTTTTCATACATTTAAACAAATAAATGCACAAGGAAATCACTGGCAAGAACAGGAAAAAATTCCAGAATAGTACATAAAGGAAATAATACACCATTATCCATAATTAAGCCCACAATAAATTAAAACGGGGGAGGCAGCAGGAAAAATTTTTACAAAGCAGAAAACAACATAATATTCATAGCAGTGTGAGACTTATACATCAGCCGAATGGGAACCACCAACAACCACTGAATCCTCCCTAGCCACAAGAAACTTCAGTAGTTGATTGGGTTCAAAAAACAAATATAACTTTTCTTTATAGGTAACATGACATTTGGCCAGAAATTTCAACAAAAAAGACCCACCATGGGAAAGGATCCTGGGTTTCAACCTCAGAAATTCCTTCCTCCTTAAATGGGTATCCCTAGCAAGTTCAGGGAAAATACGAACATATGAACCCAAAAATTGTTCACTTAAATTTCTAAAATATGCTCTTAGAATTAAAGATTTATCTGATTCAAGAGCCAGCGTGACTAGGAGAGTAGTGCGGGCTGTGACCAGCTCCAAAGAATTCTCCAAGAACCCAGTGAGATCTCCAGGTACCATAGGAGCCTCACCAGGTACCCCCCTGTACACCCCGGCCCACCACAAGATATTGCGCCTTGGTCAGCGGTGGTAGGCACTCCTCGGAGATCTTCAGAACCTCCCGAAAGTACCTACGAACCATCTCCATCGGAGAACACAACACAGATCTGGGAAAATTAATCAGTCTCAAGTTATTTTTCCGGACTTGATTCTCTAGATATTCCAATTTCCTAGCAGACACATTTTTATCTTTGATATGGGTACCGTGTAATTCCCGGAGCTGTTCAAGATTTCCTTCCATCTGCACCAACCGCCCCGCTTGTTCATGCTGAACTCTGGAACATTCTTGAAATTGAGTACGAAGCAAAACCATTTCAGTACTTACAAACAATGAAATAGTTGCCAGATATGAATTCAAAGTGGATATTGCATCCCATAGCACCTCCAATGTAACCTTATGGGGTTTCACCAACACACCAGCACCTCCAAAAGATGCCAAAGGACTGCCGGTCTGGGGCATAATATCCCCCTCCAGAGACAAGTCCTCAGAGCTCCCTCTTCCTCCAGACGGCAAAGACAAAGGTGTAGAACCTGCCACGGAGCCCTCTTCACTCCCCTTAGCGGCGTGATAGCTTTCGTGCCGCTGGGAAGCACTCCCGAGGTCGTCAAAACACTTCCAGGGCATGGCGGGGGGGGGGGCCCGTTGTTCAGGGGAAAGAACTACCCCTGACGTGCTCAGGTCTGGACTCAATGCCAGAACCGCCGAAGATGCCGCTTCAGCCGTGAGGATCTCAATGCCGCATATCTGAAGTGTCCTCTGTCCAGGGAAGTTGACCCGAGCTTCACTCGAGGGTAGGGAAGCTTGCTTGCGCTTCCTTCGTCCCATCTCCACCTCCAACCGCACAAGTCGCCTCAAACAGAGCTCCTCACTAACAGCCGGATCACCCACGGCTGCTCACTGCCGCCATCTTGCCTCCCCCAGTGTATTCGGGTTTAAAAAAAGGTTTGGACAAGTTCCTGGAGGAAAGGGCCATAAACCATTATTAAAGGGGACCTGGGATATCCACTGCTTGCCCCAATTCAAGCATTGTGGAACCTGTGTCTTTTGGGGAAACTGCTAGGTACTTGTGACCTAGATTGGCCACTATTAGAAACAGGATACTGGACTTGATGGACCTTGGTCTGCCCGAGTATGGTATATCTTATGATCTTGTGATGTAAGGTATGAAACAAATATCATCATAGAACGTGGTTGGGCTAATGTTCTCAGTCAACAAGCAAGATGAAATCAGCTATACTAGTGGTAGAGGTCATCCAGTGGCATCAGTGCTCTTGAAAGTACTTTCTGAACATGAGTGGAAGTTCCCATGCTCATTTTCACCATTGTGATTTCCTTGATCTGTTTTTGTCTATGCTTTCTCTCAAGCATAAATCTTGCTCTTAGAGTTTTTGCTTGGTGTCACCATGCTGCTTGCTCCCCTTTATCTTCCTTTCCTTTCCTCCCTCAGATATTCAATTAACAAAAAAAAATATTAGTAAGCCCTGGTAGCTTTCACTATTGAGCTCAACCTCACCGGTTCCATTTTTTCATGGGTGTAATACCCCTTATTGTTTAAGATGTGCCCTGGCCAAGTAAACATGTGCCTCATAGGCTGCAGATTGCTACCAGTGCTTGGGACTTGATCATGACATCCCTATTTATTGTATGACTGTCTTCCAAGATGAGGAGTTTAGGCGTCCTTAAGAAGGAGGCTCTGATATTTGTCTACGACAGTGATTCTGCTCTTCCTGAGTGCAATGGGTCTCAGAGGTAGGGAGGAAAGCTCCATGAAGGCCTCATCTGGGGCTTTTGGAACAGGGGCATAAGAGGTGGTCATCTCTCAGCACCTCTTCCCATGAGTAGATAGAGGGCCATTTGCATCAAAAAATGGCTCCCTGTGTCATTCAAAAGGACCAGACAGGAGTTAGGCTGGATGCAGGATTCACACAGTCCTCCTTCCTTGTCATGGAGCTAATCCAGCTCATTGCAGAAAAGAAGAGAGAGATTATGAGTAACTGGCACTCAAGTGCCTCACATAACCAAAAGCAGGAGATGCCATTTTACCAAATTATCTAGCTTTTTTATCTTGTTTGTAGGCCCTAGTCTGCCCAATGCTTGCATCAACACAAAAGCTACTATCAGTACTGAAGCTGGCAAAGCAGCTTGTGTTGGTACTGGAAGCCGGGGCCAGGCTCCTTGTGCAGCAACCTCCAATTCAACCAAGTTTTGATCAATTCCTACAGCCAATCAAAACCTTTTGGGACATGCCTCCAGTTAGATCAGGCAAACTATCCTATCCACTGCTGGACTAGATGAGGGAACAGTCCTCATGTTTTCAAGTCATTTCAGGAGATTGAAGTCCGAGGCAACAGTCTAGCAAATCCATCTTTTCCTCAGAACCTCACATATTGGAGGGCAATGCCAGTGGAAAAACCAGTCTTCCCAGGTCTGGATCCACTTCAGTGTGCTGAACTATCCCTTTCGCTCGATGAAAAATCATATACTCAGCCTCAGAATTCCAGTACTGGGCCTTTGCAAACCTGTGGTTAGGGGGTTGAGGAATCAGTTGGTCTTCTGTCTGACCCATGTTCAGAGATGTATATAAGTAAATCATCTCTTGAAAATATAAATTGCTCTAAGTTCATCTTGAAGAGAACTCAGGACCTCCCTCTCACTGCAGAAGGCAGCAGATCCAAGGTCTAATATGTTTAGCCTCTTAACATCTTAGTTCTTCATATGAAGCATTAGACCCAGCATCCAAAACCTTGGGTGTGGCCATAGAGGCATAATTATGGACCAGTGGTCTAGGAGAAGATATCCATGATCACCTGGAAAATGTCTCTTGCACTAGGAATGGGATGTCTCTTGTTAGATTCTGTTGATAGCCATTTATTTTCTGAGAACACAGAATGAGCTTGCAGTCAGGCTCATTTGCATACTAAAACTTCACAAATGGGCCCTAGATCAGAGTGTAGTGAATCACAATATTTTAAGCTGCATCCAGACGCTAGAAATATCATCAAGGAAGCATTGTTCCCCCTTGGTTGCACATCAATAGCAGCCACAAAGGCAGATCAGCATCTAAGTCTTATCTGAATCAAGTGAAGGATTTCAAGTGCATGTGAATTGGCGTCAGACACTAATGCAGAGTATCAAGCAAAAGCCTTTCTAAATGCAGCTAGAATGTTCTCCATTTCTTGGGATAGATAAAGTAAAAATATTAAGTGGCATTCAGGCTATAGGAAGCTAGCAGTTGAATATTTGAATGGAGGACCTTCCCTTGCATTTTAAATCGGGGGAATTCCTCCAGACACCATGATGGTTCCACTGCTAGAGTGGATTGGCTGGGGAGCCATATTTGATGAGGCCATGAAGATTACTTGTTTTATTTCAATTTTTGAATCATCCAGGATATCAGCACAATTGGTGGAAAGGCATAAAGTAGTAGCACAGAATTCCAATCCAGCAAAAGCAGACTCCTTGCTGTGGATGCACTGTTTCATGGAAAAGAAGAGAGATTGTCTTCTGTTATGAAGAGATCTAGATCTATATCTTGATCTATATCTTAAGATCTCCCTGCTCCTGGGTAGTTCACTGACTGGATTAACAATAGTGCTTCTTCACCTTAAACATATCCTAGTCACCAAATGCTGTGTTGTCTGTCTTGACTAGATTGTAAATTCTGATGAGCAGGAACCGTCTCTTACATGTGTATGTCTTGTAGCGCTATACAAATGATTAGTAGTATAGTAGTAGTAGTCCCTTTGCTTGATGCTGTGCATCCGGTGTTCTTCAATAGCATTTTTTTTTTTATATTTTCTAGATTGTCTTTCAAAAGAAACATCTTCAGTATAGGAAATGGCCTATTGCTAGTGAAAACAAGGATTGATTTTTTTACCTGTTGACAATGGGGGGGGGGGGGTTCTGGTTTTCCTCCTTTGTTTGAAGACAGCCTGTAGCTAGGAATTTCCATGCAGTAGACTGCATATCTTGCTTGCCTTTGGAGAAAGCAAAGTTTCTTATCTGTAACCAGGGCTGGCCCAAGGGTATCTATCCCCCTAGACAAACCTTCAGCCTTGTGGTCCTCTGCTTCTGCTGCCCCCACACTGTAGTCTAGCATCTTGCTGCCCCCTTCCAGGTGCGCCTCTCAAGGTGTCCAACATCTCATTTTCCCTTCCTTATGCTCTCTCAAGCTATCCAGAATTATGTGCCTTCCTTTTCCATCCCTATGTTGCTGCTGGCTCGCTATCTCCTCTTTTCAGCACTGCTACACAATTAAAGTCAGCATAGCTCCTGCATGGCATGAGAGCAGCACTTTCATGCTGTTTCAGTGCAGTGGTGGACCTGGGAAATCCACTGCTTATCCTGGGAACCTGTGTGCCTTTTGAGAACATGCCAGGTACTTGTGACGTGGATTGGCCACTGTTAGAAACAGGATATTGGGCTTGATGGATCTTGGTCTGACCCAGTATGACATTTCTTATGTTTTTATGGTCTTACGATTTTTTCAGTACAGGCTCTGCTGCTATCCTGTCTCCCTCCAGTGCAAACTTCTCTTGGAGGCAGCAGGGGTGGGACAAGGTTTGAGCACCAGCCTCTACTGAAAAACCCAGCACTACGCTGAAGCAGCATGAAAGTGCTGCTCTCCTGCCTTGCAGGATCCATAATGCCACCCCCTAATTCTGCCAGGTTACCTAGTCTGTATAGTAGCAAGTGTTGTTCAAGGAAGCAGGATATCAGTCTTCACAAACCCTCCTGCCTCCTTAAGGAATTATCTCCATGTTGTAACTACCTATCAACATGGGTGGTGGGGACCTTACATGGCCATTGTGATACAAGACATCTTGCTCATGCTTAGTAGAGCATGGCTTAAAATGCTAGAATTTTTGTAGATTTTTTGTAGATATTCTGACTCGGTCTCCCTTTGATGATACCCGTACATGAGGATCAGGCATCTGCTGTTCTGCTTTCTTCATCTCTTTCACTGTTTGAATCTTGGCATTGTAGTATCTGTTCTGTAACACCTATGGTTTAGAGTGGTCCAAGGCTCAAGGTACAAGTCTTGAGTGATTTTCAGATTGTTCACCCTATTTGCTCACACTCTTTCCCACCTCATTGTAATAAACTAAATACTGAAGTGACTGCACTGGTGAAAGACAAAATTAATATCCTTCCTGTCTCTGCTCATAGGAAAAGGATTAAAAATGTGGTCACAAACATTGCTTCCATTTCAAGTAAAGTGGATTTGTTGCTTGACTTTTCAGGTGTATTATTTTTCTTTTTTTAAGGAAATGGAGCAGATGCAAAGGTACAATCAGAGGCTTATTGAGGAATTAAAGAATAAACAAACTCAAGAAAAAGCAAGATTACCAAAAATCCAGCGTAGTGAAGCAAAGACACGCATGGCCATGTTTAAAAAGAGCTTAAGAATAAATTCTGCTGGCTCTCCAGAGCAGGATCGGGAAAAGATTAAGCAGGTAAGATAGCTTGTACTTTAAACTATTTAGCTTAAAGCAGCAAAAGGATGTGACTTTTACAAAGTTGAGTAGAAAAGATAAAAAATAAAATTCAATTGCATGTTTGCAAAAAGGAAGCATTTACATTTCTTGAAATATTTCAAGGAAGAATTAAATAATAGGAATGTCACTGGAATACTTTAAGCCCTTCATGTTAATATTTCATTATTTATTAATTTGTCGTCAGGTTCTTATTCCATCATCCTTTCTTTACAATTGAAATACATTTTGTTACCTTTTTATGCCTTTAGATTGTATTTTTTTTTTTACAGTGTGGCAATCTTGCTTAGTCCATTTAGAGTGTAAATAGCAGACAAAGTAACTGCTAAAGTGTCTCCAAAGTCTTCATATTTCATAGTAAATGACCACTTTTTTTATAAATATTTATTTTATTTTATTTAACCTGTGTTTTTTTATACCGCCTTATCCTGAAATCAAAGCGGTTTACATTAAACTTAGAACATGAACATAATACATTATAATTGGTTTGGAGTAAACAGGGGAGAACTATTTACAACTTGATCAACATATTTACACAATAACATGTGGTTGTGTTTGGATATGAATATGCATTTGTGTCCATATGGGTCGGTCAAGGATTCTTTGGGGGGGGCGGAGAAACTGTAGGTTTAGGTAATGTGACCATAGTGTTCTGTGAACAAGAAGGTTTTAAGTTTTCCACGGAAGTCTTTAATGTCTCCAATTGCACGTATATCTTCAGGAAGGGAGTTCCAGAGTTGTGGTGCTGCTAGGGAGAATGCTCTTTTGGAAATTGATTGCTTGTTCTTTCTGTAGTCCAGAGGGATGTTGATCATGTGTTTGTTTCTGGTTCTTCTAGGGCAGGGGGGAGGCATCTTTTATGATTAGTGAGTCGAGCACATCTGCTGAGAGGTGATGGATGATTTTGAAGATGTTTAGTATGGTCTTAAATTTGGCACGTGATTGGATTGGTAGCCAGTGTAGTTGATGCAATACTGGTATAATGTGGTCGGTTTTGCTGGTTCCGCTGATGATTCGTGCTGTCGTGTTTTGAACCATCTTAAGTGGGTGCATGACTTGTTTTGTTAGACCCTGGTATATCGAGTCTCCATAGTCCAGAATCGATGTGATGATGGTTTGGCAAACAGTTCAGAAATGGTCTTGTTGAAGGAGTGGTTTGAGTCGCCTTATAAGGTTCAGTTTGCAGTATGCTTTTGTTGCAGTTAGGTTTGTGTGACTGGAGGTTGATGTTTTTATCTATTATGCCAAGATATCGCACCTCTTCTTTTACAGGAATGGTTTGATTTAGTAGTTGGATTGGTTGAGGAGGGTTGAAAGGTTGAGGGGGGGATATTCAAAAGGGTTTAGCAGGACCTGCTAACTGGCTAAAAACTGTGACAATCCTGATATGCAGCGGCACCAAGTGCAGAAAAGATGCCCAATTAAAACTGGGGGCGGAGTGGGGGTGATCCCAGCAGCAGTCAGGTTAACATCGGTTTGCTAAACTGCACAGTGTTAGGCCAGATTAATGTCTGTCCTGACTTTATCCAGTTAGCGGCTGAATATTGCCACTAACCAGATAGCTAGTGCTCTGCCCATCAAAAACAGATATTTAGTGTTGGATGCTGGATATGTTCCAGTGCTAAATATTCTTTTTAAATTAAAGCTCTAACCACGGCCGCTGAAATATCAGCCTCATAACTTTAATTTATTTATAAAATTTTATATTTTGCTATGGTGAAATAAATCTTAAAGTGAATCCCCTGCATTCTCCCCATAAAACACACAATATACAGTTATATTGATTAAAATCCATTTACATCATCAGTCATACCCATTGGAAAAGTAGACTTTCATTACTTTGCAAAATTATAACTCAGAATGTAAATTGATGGAAAGCGTATTCTACAGCCATGATGTAAAACTTCATAAGCACAGTGCCGTGGAAGTTAGCTTCTCTGTGAACAAGCAGGAAGAAGTCCTCATGTGTGAGTGATGTCCCTGACTGAGTCCTTTGTGGGAACGTCCCCCATCTTCCATTGGAAGCTTTTGGGAGCATCCATCATGCTTGCACGCCTGCCTTCCCGCCTGCTGTGGTGCGATCTTATCCCCAGTCTTCTTTTTCCATAGAGCCCCTAGGACACATTCCTCTTTCATTGCTGGAAAAAGATTTTTTCGGGCCCTTTGGGGTTATTTTTTCATTTTCTTAGTGTTACTGCCTGCCGTCGGGTGCGCTGGCTCCTGTCTGTGCCGGCCTTCAATTTTTTTTTGTTTTTGTCTGTTTGGGATTTTCTTTTTTTCCCATGCTGTTTTTTTGCTGGCTGGATAGACATTGAACCCTTTGATTTTGCAGTAGCAGTACCTCCAGGAATAAGCAGGAGTCAGTCTTAGGTGACGTCGGCATCAATGGAGACCCACACAAAAATGCTAGCAGCATCCAATAGGAATGCTTTTGGGAGCATCCCTCCATGCATGCGTGCCTGTCTTCCCACCTTCCTAGGAATTCTCTTCAGTCAGGGGTAGAGCTTAGAAAAAAAAAGAAAAACAAAAACCCCATACTACAACTCCCAGGGAAGGAGGATGGGTTGTGAAGACTGATGATTCCTACTGTTCCCAGAGATCACCAGTTACAGGTGAGTAACTAAGCTATCTCCAGTAACAAGCAGGAATGCAGTCTTCACATATGGGACTCACTAGCTTCCAGCTGCTGTGAAAGACAGAGGACAAGGGTGCAAACGATGAGGGAGTAAAACTCCAAACTGCAACGAGGGTAGAGTATGGATCCATCAGACCCAGCCTTTTGAGCACACTCTCTGGTGAGGTAGCTGGTAGGAACAGAGGGCCAGGGGGAAGGAGGTGTAATTAAGTCCCAAAAAGGTGCCGCAGAATGGCTTGGCCAAAGATAGCGTCCCTGCTGGAATCCCTGTCCAGATAGTAATGGACAGCAAAAGTATGGACAGAAGACTGTGTGGCAGCTCGGCAAATATCTAAGATGGAGACAGAGTGTAGGTTAGCGACCGTGGTGGCCATAGCTCGGATGTTATGAGCTGTCACGTGACCCTCCAGGGAAAGTACCGCCTGTGCATAAACAAAGGAAATGCTATTAGCAATCCAATTAGAAAGAGTATGCTTGGTGACTGGCAGCCCAAGTGACTAGGTTCAAACGAAACAAAAAGTTGTAAGGACTGTCGATGAGCCTTAGCTCTGTCCATATAATAGGCTAGAGCTCTTTTGCAATCCAGGGTATGCAGTATTGCTTCCACTCGAGAAAAGTGAGGTCTTGGAAAAAAGGTCGGAAGAGAGATGACTGATTAAGGTGGAAAGGGGAAACCACCTTTGGAAGGAACCTGGGATGGGTTCAGAGGACCACCCTATCATGGTAGAAATGTGTGTAAGGGGCATAATCCACCAGAGCTTGCAATTCACTGACATGACGAGCTGATGTGTGAGTAATCAAGAAGGTAATCTTCCAAGTGAGAAACTTCAGCTAAGCTGAGGCGAGGGGCTCAAAGGGAGGTTTGAGCAGTTGAGCCTGGACAACACTGAGGTCCCAGGCTATTGGAGGTAATCTGATTGGTGGCCTTGGAAGTAGTCAAGGAGTAAATGAAGGCCTCACATGAAGCATGCGACAAGAGGATGAACAGAGATAGGTTTGGCTGGCGACTGGACAGTGTAGTTGATCATGAAATCGAACCTCTAGGGCAGGGATTCTCAACCCAGTCCTCAGACACACCTAGCCAGTCAGGTTTTCAGGATAGCCACATTGAATATGCATATGCATTGCTTCCATTGTATGTAATTCTGTCTCATGCATATTCATTGTGGTTATCCTGAAAACCTGACTGGCTGGGTGTGTCTCAATGACTGAGTTGAGAACCCCTACTCTAGGGTAGTTATCAGAGGTTCAGTCTGTAAAATAATCCCATCTACTTCTGGGAAGACTAATAACAGATTCTTATATTTACTAACCCATAATAGATTGGTCTTTTCTGGATTCCATTTAAGCTTGTTAGCCCTTAACCACAGCATAATTCAGTGTAGGTAAATGTTAGTCTAAATTGCATGCGGTTAGTCACCAGCCACTGGAAAATTAACTGATAGGTGATACTCCTTCCCAAAGTCATGAATCAGGTGCATAATGGATGCCCTATAAATGTTAAACAACACAGGTATAAAGCTGCCATGATGCTGAATCTGTATGCAATCCCCCTAAAAGGACAGGCAAGACAAAGCAACATCTTATTCCACTGTTACACAGATTCTGAAGCAAGATTTCATGATCTATACAGTGTTGAATACCACAGAAGGTCTAATGCTATTGGAGAGCTATCTTGACCATGCCTAGTCAATTAGGGGTAGTGTTTACAATAGAAAGGAAAACTTTTCCTCCGGGAACAAGCAGGAAGTCAGTCTTCACATATGAGTGATGTCTGCACCAACGGAGCCCTCGCGGAAGCATCTCCCCAGCTTTCAAAGAAAGCCTTTGGGAGATGCCACCAGGCATGTGTGGTCCTCTTCCCGCCCAAGGGTGCCATCTTACTCAGCCCATCAGATGTCTGTCTGTCTGTCTCCCTCCAGAAAAAGTTGATTCTTTTGCTGTCTGAGTTTCATACTCTCCCTCCATTTGCACTGGTACTCTTCCTGCCACCCTAGCCCACTGCTTCAGTATCGAGCCTCAGTTCCATACTCTCTTTCACTTTTGGTGCTTTCACGCCTTTTTTCCCCAACTGGCATCACCGTGGGTCTTCGACTTCACTGGGGTAATTTTTTCACCTATGGCTCCCAGTGATTTTAAGAAGTGTGATCAGTGTACAAAGATTGTGTCTCATCGATACACACGACCAATGTTCCCTCTAAGCTGCGCACCCTCGCAGTGTTCCCTTTTATCTGTGCCAGGTCCTCCGCCGGCATTCCCGCCGTTGGGGGGAGGGATGGAGCGTCGATCGCACTGCACTTCCCCCCGCTGGCAGGAATGTTGGCGGCGGACCCAGCGCAGCTTAGAGGGAACATTGCACATGACTGTTGTCTATGCTGCTTCGAGCCAGACCATGACCCCACGGCCTGTGATCTTTGTAAAAAGCTGTCCACCAAGGCCCTTAAGAGCTGTCAGCAGTAGCATGACAAGTTTTTCCCAGAGTCCCTGGCACATATGAAGGCCAAGGCCCCCTCTGAATTCTTGGACTCCCGTGGCGCCCCCCAGGGATCCCGGTTGATGCCATGTGCCTTCAGAAAGGGGATCTCCCTCAAGGGAACATCAGAAGAAGAAGAAACCCTAGAAGGCAGCATCCCGACAGGCCGGGTAAGTCCTGAGCCAGGTCCCGTAGTCCACGCCGCTCGTCCGAGGGCTCGGAGCGGGAGCAGCCTACCAAGATCACCCAGAAGGAATCGCCTGGAGATCAGCCACGGACACCCAAGGCCATCCTCATTGACTCCCCTTCGGGGGAACAGGCACCAGACCAGAGTTCCTCGGTGCCTGTGTTGAGAGCTGCGAGCCATATGGACTGGAGTCAAGAATGGTGGTCTGGAGCACAGCCTGTCTGCCTTCATGGACCTGCAGCGGGTGCTGATGTCCAACACTGCCGTTTCCTCTACCCAGACCACCGGGCCCTCGATGTTGAGGACGTCCCAGGAGGCCGAGCCAATCCACGAGGCCATATGCTTCTGCAAGTGCTCCTTCAGTGCCGATGTCACCCGTATGTGAAGACTGATTCCTGCTGTCCCCGGAGAACACCTGTTACAAGTGAGTAACTACGCTTTCTCCAGAAACAAGCAGGAAGTCAGTCCTCACATATGGATGACTTCGGTGCTGACGGAGCCCTGCACGGGAGCATCTCTCCAGCTTTCAAAGAAAGCCTTTGGGAGATGCACAATGCATGCGTGGTCCCCTTCCCAACCAAAGGTGCCATCTTGCTCATTCTCCTTTTTTCCGTGGAACCCATCGGACATGTGTCTAATTCCCCTGGGAAAAGCAGTTAAATTTCATCCTATAAGTGTGTTTGTTTTTCTCTGGCTGCACCCTGTTCTTTTTTGCCTCAGTTTGCTTGCCTCGGCATCGTGTCTCGGACAGTCCTTTTTTTCCTAGTTCCTTTTTCCCCGGCATGGCTTCACGCCTTTTTTCCGCTGGCTGGCAATTCCTCAGGTCTTCGACCTGGCCAGGGTACTTTTTCCCTTGATGGCCAGTGGCTTCAAGAAGTGTGATCAGTGCTCTAAAAATATGTCCCTCACCCACACACATGATTGCTGCCTCCATTGTCTTGGTCCCTGCCTTTGCAAGTAGATGTCCACTAAAGCAGTCAAACTCCATCAGCAGAAGAATGACCAGTTTTTCTCCAGGTCAGACTCTGCCCCAGAGTCCCTGGTGACCCCACGATTCAGAGCCCTATCCGAGACCCCGGTGTCGTGTAGTGACCCCACAGCAACCAACCAGGGTTTCTCGGACCGGGAGTGCAAGAGGAAGAAGAAATCCTCAAGGGACTTGGTGAAAGTGGACAAGCCCCACGCCATATCCCTCATCCCCTGAAGAAAGCCCAAGATGTCTGAGCAGGAGCAGCCGTCCAAGGATCCCAGGAAGGAATCGTCAGCCTCCGGCAATCAGCCTCGGACCTCCAAGGCCATCCTCATCGAGGACTCCCCCTCCTCGCCAGCAGCGGACAAAGTTACTCTGGCATCTGTGCCAAAGGCTGCAGTACAATCTGGACTGGAGTCCAGAATGGAGTCCCTGGAGCACAGCGTGACTGCCTTCCTAGAAATGCATTGGGCGCAGTTGTCCAGCTCGGCCAGTTCATCCGTCCAGACCACCAGAACCTCAACTTCAAGGACTTCGCTGTTTGTTGAGCCAATCCTTGTGAGCTTATAGCCTCATGTCGCTCCTCAACAGCGGTCTTGATCATGGTCCAGTTCCTCGGGCGGTTGATAATCTTCAATCAGTGCTCATGGCTCTGGCCACACAGCCTCGAAGACCCATGGACTGCCGGTCCCGGGCCCATTGCTGGCATGGCCCATCATAGAGTCTTCCACTGAGTACTCCAACTTTGTCAGAGGACCAACCATCCCCGGACATTCAAAAGCACCGCAACATGCCGTTGGACCCATCTCCACCCGAGGCCAGGTGCCGTTCACCACCTGAAGACACAGCATTCCTCAAATTTGTGCAGGACATGTCGAAGGCATTGGCATTCCCACTGACTTGGAGGAGGACCATCGCACAGAGGAGCTTGAAATCCTCCAATATGAATCCCTGCCAAAGGAGTCACTCACCGTGCCCATCCCGACCATTCTGGAAATGCTACTCCTCCGAATGTGGGAGTCACTGGCCTCGGTGCCCATAGTCAACCGTCGACTCGACTTCTTGTACTGGGTCCGGGCTTCAGGAAGGCTCAGTTTCCGCACAACTCCATGGTGGTAGAGTCCTCATGCATCGGCTTTAAAACCAGACGAGACATTCATCGGGACCCCTGGGCAGGGAGGCCAAGACCCTCGATTCCCTCTGCAGAAAGTGCTACCTGGGCTCGATGCTGGCCTGTCAGATCCAGGCATACTAACTATATGTGAGGAACTTGGGGAGGGAGCTTGCCGAGTTCTCTGAGGAACCCCCTTCCAACCATTCCAGAAACTGGACAAAGGCATCTGTGATTGCTCTAAGTTTGTCTCGAGCAGCCTACGATGGTTTCAAGTCCACAGCCAGGGTGGCTGCAGCAGGCATCGGTGCCTGACTCCAGGCCTGCTCCAGTCCTCTGACCAGGAGCAATGGGTCCAAGACAAACTTGTCGATGTCCCATGCCAAGGGGAGAACCTCCTTGGTAAGCCCTTGTCAGGCAAGGCTGCGGAGCTCGAGTCTGAGTTCTTGACTTCTTGGCTGCCACTGTTAAGATCTGGCTGCCTACTTTAAACAGAAACAGCTGACTCCGATCACATCAAGCAGCCCATTACTCGATCGTGAGCGGGGCATTCTCTGGCTGACCTGCCTGCTCCAATCAGGGCTGGGGGAGGAGCCTTCCTACCATTCATCAGCTGCCGCCATCAAGCACGCCCGCGCCTTGCGGGCCTCGCCAGAGGGCCCTTTGGCGTGGTCCTTAAGCGCAGGACGCTTTAGCGGGAGAAATCATACGGCTATTTTGACATACAAACTACAAAAACAGCAGGGTGTTTGTGGAGTCTTTTTTGCTAAGCTGCATCCACTGGCGGAGTCCGCAGGCGGTCTTTCTGCTCTGGATCTGTGGCTTTCTGCACCTTGCCCCCCTTCTGCTGCATTGATGTCTGCTCCCTCTGCTATTGTCATCCTCTCCTGGGATCCTCCGCTGCATCATTGACTGTCTGCTCCCTTTGTCTCTTGATTGTTTGGTATTTCACTGCCTGTTGTACTTATTGTATCCTTTGATTCCTCTGATGTTTTATTAACCTACTCTATTCTCCTACCCCCATTGCTTTCATTCTCTCCTCCTTTCTTGTCCTTAATTTGGCTCCACTTTAGATCTCTCTTCCTCCTTCCCTTTTGCTGCTCCCTTGACTTCTGCTTTCCTTTGTGATGCGCAGTCTGGCTTATCTCATCCATATCCCTCTAGCTTTTCCTTCTCCCTCTCCTCCACCTCCCTCTTCTGGTGATTTCACCCCTATTCTTTCCCCTCCTAGACGGTTGTCTCATTCTGTACTGAGTTCCTCTTGCATAGAAATATGATAACAGAAAAAGACCACATGGCCTATCTAGTCTGTCCTTCCATAACAACAACTACAACAGTCCCCTTTTTACCTTTAGAGACCCTCTGTGTTCGTCCCATGCTTTTTTGAATTCCGTTACAGTTCCCATTTCTACCACCTCCACTGGGAGACTATTCCACGGATCCACTACTCTTTCCGTGAAGAAATATTTACGCATATCACTCCTGAATCTATCTCCCTTCACCCTCATCCCATGTCCCCTCGTAGCAGAGCTTGCTTTCAACTGAAAGAGGTTCTCTCCCTGAACATTCATGCCACGGAGGTATTTAAACATCTCAATCATATCACCTTTATCTTATTCATATTGTTATTCATATTCCCCTTTCCCCTTCCTCTCTCCCTTTCTCTTGTGCCCTTAAGAACGCGCATTCTGTCTCTAATAAACTCTCTTTTACACATGATCTTTTCCTCTCCAACACTTTTCATCTTCTTGCTTTAACTGAGACCTGGCTCCTCCCTGACGATACCGCCTCTGCTGCTGCCTTCTGCTTTGGTGGTCTCCAGTTCTTCCATACTTCTCATCCTACAGGACGTGGTGGTGGGGTTGGCCGCCTTTTCTCCCCCTCCTGTCATTTCCAACCTCTTCCTCTGCCTCAGTCTCATTCCTTCCTCTCTTTTGAGATCCACTGTAGTCACCTCTTTGCCCCACTTCCTCTTTGGATTGCTGTTGTCTATCGTCCTGACAAGGCTTTTTCTTCTTTGCTCTCTGACTTTGAATCTTGGCTTTCCCTCTTTCTTATGCCTACCTCCCCTACTCTTATTCTTGGTGATTTTAACATCCATGTTGATAACCCCTCTGATCCTCTTACTCTGAAGCTCCTCTCTCTTACCTCCTCATTTGGCCTTCAACTTTGTTCCTCTGCCCCCACTCACCTTCATGGCCATTGTCTGGATCTGTTTTTCTTTTCTTGCTTCTCTTCCTCTAACTTCAGTAATACAGTTCTTCCTTTATCTGATCATCACCTTCTCTCCTTTAATCTTCACCTCCCTCCCCCCTGCCTCGTCCTGTCTCCTCCACTCTTTTTAGGAACCTTCTTGCCATTGATCCCCTGGTTCTCTCCTCTACCATTTCTCCTTCTCTCTCCTCTGTTTTGTCCTGCAAGTCTGTTGATATGGCAGTGATGTCCTCTAATGCTGCGCTCTTCTCAACTCTGGATGTTTTCGCTCCTCTCATCCCTCGTCCTGTTAGGCTTTTCTTACCTCAGTCCTGGCTCTCTACCACTATTCGCTATCTTCGCTCCTGTGCCGGCTCTGCTGAGTGTACCTGACTTAAATCCTGCTCCTCTGAAGATTTCCTTCATTTCATATTCATGCTCTGCTCTTTCAAATCTGCTTTAGTTCTTGCCAAACAAGTTTACTTTGTTCACCTGACTAATTCTCATGCCTCTGATCCTCACCGTCTCTTCATTGCTCTCAATTTGCTCCTCAAAGTGCCTCTGCCTCTGATCCCTCCTTCACTTTCTCCCCAGGCTCTGCTGATTACTTCCATGATAAAATCCATAAGATCACTCTCCAGTTTCCCTCTAAATCCCCGATTTCCCTTTCCTGCTTTCATTCTCTCCCCTCTTCTCATCCTACCCTCTCTTCCTTCCTCACGATTTCTATTGATGAAACTGCTCTTCTTCTCTCCTCCAAGCTCACCACTTGCTCCTCTGATCCTATCTCCTCCAATCTCCTCTTCTCTATTTCCTCTACCGTTTTCCCCTCCATTTCTCATATTCTCAACCTTTCGCTCTCCACTGCTACTGTCCCGGCTGACTTTAAACATGCTGTGGTCACGCCTCTCCTTAAGAAACCCTCACTTGATCCCTCTTGTCCTTCTAATTATCGCCCCATCTCTCTCCTTCCTTTCATTTCTAAATTGCTCGAACGTGCGGTTTACCGCCGTTGTCTTGACTTCCTCTCTTCCCATGCTCTTCTCGATCCCTTACAATCCGGTTTTCCTCCTTTGCACTCTACTGAAACTGCTCTTGTCAAAGTCTCCAGTGACTTGTTCCTGGCTAAATCTAAAGGCCTTTACTCTGTCCTTATCCTCCTTGACCTTTCTGCTGCCTTTGACACTGTTGACCATGATCTTCTCCTTAACACTTTGTCCTCGCTTGGCTTCAGGGACTCTGTTCTCTCCTGGTTCTCCTCATATCTCTCCCATCGCTCCTTCAGTATATGTTCTGGCGGCTGCTCCTCCTCTGTTATCCTGCTCTCGGTTGGTGTCCCCCAGGGTTCTGTCTTGGGTCCCCTTCTTTTTTCTCTCTATACCCAATCTCTTGGTGCGCTTATTTCCTCTCATGGTTTTCAGTGCTATCTCTATGCTGATGACTCCCAAATCTATCTCTCTACTCCTGATCTTTCCTCTGCTTTCCAGTCCCGGATCTCTTGCTGTCTCTCTGCCATTGCTGCCTGGATGTTCCATCGTCGCCTGAAATTGAACATGGCCAAGACTGAACTTCTCGTTTTTTCTCCTAAAATTTCCCTTTCTCCTTCTTTTTCAGTCTCTGTTGATGGCTCTGTTCTCCCACCTGTTTCATCTGCTCGCAATTTGGATGTTATTTTTGATTCTTCGCTCTCTTTCTCCTCTCATATCCAACTCATCGCTAAGACCTGTCGCTTCTTTCTCTTCAGCATTGACAAAATCCACCCCTTTCTCTCTGAGCTCACTACTAAAACCCTCATCCATTCCCTAATCACCTCCCGCCTTGATTATTGTAACCTCCTTCTTACTAGTCTCCCTCAGTCTCATCTCTTCCCTCTTTAGTCTATTCAGCACTCCGCTGCCTGTTTGATTTTCCATCAGCCTCGTTTTGCCCACATCACTCCTCTACGCAGATCTCTTCACTAGCTCCCTATCCGTTTCCATATTCACTTTAAGCTTCTCCTTCTGACCTATAAGTACATTCACTCTGTGGCTTCTCAGTACCTTTCTTCTCTCATTTCTCCCTATTTCCCCCCTCGTGTACTCCATTCTTCTTCCCAGTTGCTTCTTGCTATGCCCTTCTCCTCTATTGCCAACTCCAGATTCCGCTCTTTTCACCTTGCTGCTCCTTACGCTTGGAATAAACTTCCTTTGTCTATACGTCAGGCATCTTCTTTGCCCCTCTTCAAACTCAAGTTAAAAGCTCATCTTTTCGCTTCTGCCTTTGGCTCTTGATTTTGCTGTTCTCCTTCCTTCCCCTCTTTTATTTCACCTTTCTTTCTTCCTCTTATACTTGTTCTTACCTCTTTCCTTTGTCCTGTCTCTCCTGCTCTTGTCTCTTTGCCCTTGTTCTTATCTTTTTTCTACTCCTTTTCTTGCTTTGTCTTTTTAGATTGTAAGCTCTTTTGAGCAGGGACTGCCTTTTTGTGTTTTTATTGTACAGCGCTACGTGCACCTGGTAGCGCGTTATAAATGCTTAGTAGTAGTAGTAGTAGTAGTTGAGAAGGACTCAACTTTCTAAGACCACCACTCTGCCCAAGCAAAAGGCCTTGGGGGAAAAAGCCACCCTACCCAAGTTAGAGACCGGCCTCACAAGGCTATCAGCAGTACCAGGCTCACAGCAGGGGCAGAATGACAAGGGGCACACACAGGCACCCCCCCCCCCCAAAAGCAGAGGATTCCCAAAGCCCTGATGCCGGCTCTGCCCCTGTCTGGAGGTAGTTTTTGACTTCTTGGGCATAGCCCTTCTACCCTCAGGAGGTCAGCTGCTGACAGGGGGATTTCCTGGTCCACTTTGCCTACCAGTAGCCAACCATCACCACCGATGCCTGGGCCTTCCAGGTGGTCAAGGAGGGTTGTTTCCTCCACCTGGACCATATGCCCCCTCTTTTTTTTTTTTTTTCCAGGAGAGCCCTCCAGGACTCCCCTTCACCAGACCCTGTTCTGCCAGGAGCTACAGGTCTACTCAAAGACAGGGCTGTGGAACCGGTGCCCCACTGCCAAAAGGGCAAGGGGTTCTACTCCTGGTACTTAGAACCAGAGGCCTCAGGCCCATCCTAGACCTGCGGAACCTGAACAAGTTCCTTTTGGAGAAGTTCAGGATGCTCTCCCTTGGAACATTGCTGCCCTACCTCCAGCAGCGAGACTGACTATGCTCCTTGGATCTAAAGGATGCTTTCACCCACATCCTCATCCATCCCATTCACAGGCAGTACCTGAGATTTGTGGTCAAGGGCGACCACTACCAGTACAGGATGCTACCCTTCGGGATGGTCTCCACACCCAGGGTCTTCACCAAATGCCTGGTGGTGTGGCTGCCCAGATCAACTTCTTGGCACTCAAAACAATATTTCTGACCCTCCAAGCCTTCCACCATTGCCTACAGCACAAGACGGACAACTAGGATGCCATGCTCTTCCTGAACAAGCAGGGGGGTACAGGGTCGTACAACCTCTGCCAGGAGGCAGTAGCCCTCTGCTCATATGGGATCAGCTAGGGAATGCTCCTGAGAGTGATTTACCTGCCAGGTCAGGACAATACCCTTGCGGACAGGTTGAGCAGGGTCTTTCTCCAGGACCAAGCAGGAAGTCAGTCCTCACATATGGGTGACATTGACGTCGATGGAGCCCCCGTGCGGAGCATTTCCCCAGCTTTCAAAGAAAGCCTTTGGGAATACTGCACGCATGCGCGGTCCCCTTCCCGCCTAAAGGTGCCATTTTGCTCAGTCTTTCTTTTTCCGTGGAGCCCAACGGACGTCTGTCCGTGTCACCCGGAAAAGTTGAAGTTTTTTCTTGCGATTACTCGTTGTTTTCTCCTCCATTTCGACGCCGGTTCCCCTTCCCGCCGGGTTTGATACACCGGTATCGAGCCCGTCTTCTATTTTTTCGGTTTTTGCCCTTCGTGGCTGGCATTCGCCCCCTTTTTGCTTTTTCCCTGGACAGCCAGTCCTTTGACCTTGTGGGGGCCCTTTTTTCCCCGATGGCTTCCAGTGGTTTCAAAAAGTGTGATCGGTGCAAGAAACTGATGTCTCTCACTGACACACACGACTGCTGCCTTCGATGCCTGGGACCGGATCATGGTCCTAAGATCTTTGTCCCATGTGGCAAAATGTCCACCAAGGCACTTCGAAGCCACCAGCATCAAAAAGAGAGGATTTTTTCGGATTCTGCCTCCGGCCGGGCCCAGACCTCGTCTGAGGCCTCGACGTCTCGGGAGTCTGACCCTGAGCATCGCCAGGGTTCCTCGGACAGGGGGTCCCCCGATCAGGAACGTAAGAGGAAGAAATGGCTCATGAGGGCGACGTTGGAGGAGGTCCCTGGTTCCTCGAGGACCAGGTCTCGGACCCCCGACCGCCATCCCGGGCCCTTGGTGCAGGAGAAGCCGCCCAAGATACCTCGCGTGGAGCCGGAGTCCGCCAGACACGTAAGTCCTGTAGTCCTCGAGGACTCTCCTCCGAGGGAGCCGATGTCGGGCCCGGCGCCACTGGGGCCCGAGTCGGTGGCTGCTGAGTCTCCTGAGCTTGGACTCAGGCTGTGACAGCCTTGGAGTGCAGACTGTCTGCCTTCATGGATCAGCAGCAGGTGCTGATGGCCAGTCTCGCTGGTGCATCTGCCCTGACCACCAGGACATCGTCTAAGTCGACCCCGGAGACCGAGCTGATACTCGAGACCATGAAGGCTCGAAGTTGTCCTCGGTCACGGTCACCCTCGACCTCCCACTCGGATGAGTCCGCGTGGGAGACAGAGGATGAGGAGCCCCCTGATACTTTTCAGACTCTGTGTGTCCCGTCGGACTCACCGCAGTCCGAGCCCTGGAGTAGGTCCCCACCGGAGGACACCAGGTTCTCGGAGTTCGTCAGGGACATGGCCAAGGTTTTGGCGATTCCTGTGGACCCTGAAGAGGAGCCTTGAGCCGAGGAGCTCGAGGCCCTCCAGTATGACTCTCCTCCGAAGGAGGCCTTTACTGTGCCTGTTCCTCGGATGCTGGAACGGCTCCTCTTCCGGATGTGGGAGGCACCGGCCTCGGCGCCGGTCTTGAGCAAGCGGGTCGATTCCATCTATCGACTCCGTAAGAGTCCTGGCTTCCAGAAGGCGCAGCTGTCGCACCATTCCATGGTGGTGGAATCGGCCATGCATCGTCTGAAGAGCCAGAAGATGCATTCTGTGGTGCCTCCCGGTAGGGAGGCCCAGAACCTGGATGCTTTCAGCAGAAAGTGCTTCCAGGGTTCGATGCTTGCTTGCCTTGTCCAGTCTTACCAGCTGTATATGGGTATGTACTTACGAGACCTGGCAAAGGAAATTGCTGCTGGTCTCTCCGGGTAACCTTTGCAGAGGTTTCAGACCTTGTCCTTGGGAATCCGGGACTGCTCAATGTTCATGTCCCAAGTGGCCTACGATGACTTCGAGGCTTCGGCTCGTGTGGCAGCAGCCGGCATCGGGGCCCGACCCCAGGCATGGCTGCAGTCATCGGACGTCGAGTCTTGGGTGCAGGACAAGTTGGTCAATGTTCCTTGCCGAGGTGAAAACCTTTTTGACAAGCCCATGGCCGAGAAGGCTGCTGAGCTCGAAACCGTGCACCTGACTAGGACAAGGTTGTCCAGAAAAACCTCTGCCCCTTCTCATAAGAAGAAGGGCTCGGGTAAGAAGTCCTTTTTACCCGAGGAAGGTGGCTGCCTACAAACCTTTCCCTCAGTACCAGGCCTCCCCAGCTCCCCAGCAGGGTCAGCAGGCCAAGGGGCAGGGACATGGGCCCCGTAGGCAGAAGACCCCCAAGTCTCCTGCTCCCACTCAGCAGGGAGGGGGTTTTTGACTCCCACAGCATAGCCTTTCCACCTCTGCTGCCCCATTCCTGCACAGGAGGTCATCTAGCCCTGTTTGCTCACAGGTGGCCACCTATTACAGGAGATGCCTGGGTATTGAGCATCGTCCACAAGGGCTATATGCTCCATTTCCAGCAGTTGCCTCCTACTTCCCAGGGGAGCCTCCCAGGCCCCCTCTGCACACAGACGACCTCCTTCAAGAACTTCAGGGTCTGCTTCTAGACAAGGCGGTGGAGCCTGTACCTCCTCACCTGCAGGGTCACGGGTTCTATTCCAGGTACTTCCTCGTACCAAAGAGAACCGGTGGCCTCAGGCCCATTCTAGATCCCAGGAACCTCAACAAGTTCTTGGAGAAAGAAAAGTTCAAGATGCTTACTCTTGGAACACTTCTGCCCTACCTCCAGCAGGGAGATTGGCTATGCTCCTTGGATCTAAAGGATGCGTACACTCACATCCTCATTCATCCAGACCACAGAAAGTACCTCAGGTTCATCGTGGGAGGAAACCATTACCAGTACAGGGTACTGCCCTTTGGCCTAACCTCCACCCCCAGGGTCTTTACAAAATGCCTGGCAGTGGTAGCAGCCTACTTGAGGAATCAAGGTGTTTTTGTCTTCCCCTACCTGGACGACTGGCTCATCAGGGGTCAGACTTACCAGGAGGCCAGGCAAGCCACCTCCAGAACTGTATCCCTTCTTCAACACCTAGGCTTTGTCATAAACTTCGCAAAGTCCACTTTGCTCCCCTCCCAGAACCTAGAGTTCATAGGAGCATGGCTGGACTCTCTGCAAGCAAAGGCTTACTTGCCAAAGGACAGGGCACAAAGGCTCATAGACCTGGCATTTCAGTTTCTAAGCATGCCAAAGGTTTCTGCCAGACTTAGTCTGCAGCTCCTAGGCCACATGGCATCGACAGTGCATGTGACTCCCAATGCCCGCCTCCACATGCCTGCACAGTGGTGCCTAAAGACTCAGTGGAAGCAGGTCACAGGAAGCCTCACAGACAAAGTACGGGTGTCCAAACCATACCTTAATTCCCTACCATGGTGGCTAAACCCCCCTCAACTTACTCCAGGGGGTGCCTTTTCAGGTGCCTGTCTCCACTGTGGTGTTGACAACGGATGCTTCCTTGCAGGGCTGGGGTGCACATTGTTTGGAAAGGTGCACCCAAGGCCTGTGGTCTCCATGGGAGGCCACACAGCAGATCAATCTACTGGAACTCCGGGCTATCCGCCTAGCCCTCAAAACCTTTGCTCACACTCTGGCTCACCAGTCTGTCTTGGTTGAGATGGACAATCAGGTGGCCATGTTCTATGTAAACAAGCAGGGAGACACTGGGTCCAGACTCCTGTGTCAGGAAGCACAGGCCCTTTGTTCCTTTGCGCTAAAGCACAACATGTTACTCAAAGCTGTTTATCTCCCGGGCCAGGAGAACTTCCTGGCAGACAGATTGAGCAGAGTTCTGCAGCCCCACGAGTGGCAACTGCACCCATTAGTAGCTCAACAGATTTTTCTGAAATGGGGACTTCCATCCATAGATCTCTTTGTCAGTCCCTTGAACCGGCAGCTACCCAAGTTCTGTTCCAGGCAACCGCATCCCCTGAGGTTAGCAGCGGATGCCTTCCTGATTTCTTGGTCCCAGGGCCTCCTGTACGCGTTTCCTCCCACGCCACTGGTGGCCCGAACCTTGTTCAAGATTCTGAGGGGCCGAGGCAGCCCTGGTTCCCCCTTCTGCTTCAATTAGCAGTGGAAATTCCACTACCTCTGGGGTTGCAACCCGATCTTCTCTCTCAGGATCAGGGTTCCTTTCTGCACCCCAATCTCAAATCTCTCCATTTGATGGCCTGGAGGCTGCAAGGGTAGTGTTGGCTCCCTGGGGCCTGCCTCAGGAAGTGGAAGAGGTGGTCTTGGCCTCTAGAAAGCAATCCACCAGGAAGACATATGCCCTGAAGTGGAAGAGGTTCTCCTTATGGTGTCAACAGCGCAAGGAAGATCCTTTCGCCTGCACTGTGTCAATTGTGCTTCAGTATTTACTGCAATCCACCAGGAAGACATATGCCCTGAAGTGGAAGAGGTTCTCCTTATGGTGTCAACAGCGCAAGGAAGATCCTTTCGCCTGCACTGTGTCAATTGTGCTTCAGTATTTACTGCAATCCACCAGGAAGACATATGCCCTGAAGTGGAAGAGGTTCTCCTTATGGTGTCAACAGCGCAAGGAAGATCCTTTCGCCTGCACTGTGTCAGTTGTGCTTCAGTATTTACTGCACTTGTCTAATCAGGGCCTTAAGTCCAATTCTGTTCGGGTCCACCTCTCTGCTCTGGCAGCTCGCCACTCAATGGTGGAAGGGCACTCTTTGTCAGTTCACCCCTTGGTATCCAGGTTTCTCAGGGGCTTGCTTTTGCTCAAGCCTCCTCTCCGTCCTCCGACACCTGAGTGGGAGTTGAATGTGGTCTTGCAGCAACTGACTCGCCCACCCTTTGAGCCGATGGCTACATGTCCTCTCCGCTTCCTTTCTTGGAAGACTTTATTCCTAGTGGCCCTTACTTCGGCCAGGCGAGTGAGTGAATTTCAAGCGCTGGTCTGTGACAGGCCATACACTCGCTTCTATAGGAACAGGGTAGTCCTGAGGACTCACCCTAAGTTCCTTCCAAAGGTTGTCTCCTCTTTCCATCTCAACCAGGAGGTGGTTCTTCCAACGTTCTTCCCTAGGTCCCATACCAGCCGAGCTGAGACAGTCCTGCATACCTTGGACTGTAGGAGGGCCTTATCCTTCTACCTTGAACGTACGCAGGGGCATAGGAGAGCTACTCAGCTCTTCGTATCTTTTAACCCCAATAACTTGCGGTTACCTGTCACCAAGCGTACCTTGTCCATCTGGGTGGCTGACTGTATCACCTGGGCTTACAGGGCGGCTGACCTTCCCTTGCAGGTTCGGGTCACGGCCTACCGTGTCAGGGCAATGGCTGCCTCAGTAGCTCATCTTCGCTCTGTTCCGTTGGCAGACATCTGTAGGGCTGCAACTTGGTCTTCAGGCCAGACGTTTGCGGCCCATTACTGTCTGGAGAGGGAGTCCCGTAGGGAGAGTGCTTTCGGTCAGGCAGTGCTCCGGAATCTCTTCGAGGTTTAGGCAACTCCTACCCTCCAGCCCTCTGGTTGGGCTACCAGTGGGGGTATGTTTTCAGTGAAATCTTTTCTCTGATGCTGCGGCTAGAGGGAGCTCGTTTTTCAGCTCTGGGTCTCCGGTATCCTGAAGCTGGGGAGTCCCATATGTGAGGACTGACTTCCTGCTTGATCCTGGAGAAAGAGTAGTTACTCACCTGTAACAGGTGTTCTCCAGGAGCAGCAGGAATCAGTCCTCACAACCCTCCCTCCTCCCCTGGGAGTTGCAGTTGTCCATAGTTCATTTTTACATTTTGTGTGCTGTTTTTAGCTATGTCATCTGACTGAGCAAGATGGCACCTTTAGGCGGGAAGGGGACCGTGCATGCGTGCAGTATTCCAAAAGGCTTTCTTTGAAAGCCGGGGAAATGCTCCGCACGGGGGCTCCATCGACGTCGATGTCACCCATATGTGAGGACTGATTCCTGCTGCTCCTGTTACAGGTGAGTAACTACTCTTTCAGCCACACAAATGGCGGCTAGACACCAGAGTCGCCCAATGGCTGTTTCGGCTCTGGGGGACCCCTCAGATAGACCTCTTTGCCAGTCCGGCCAATGCTCAGTTGACAATTCTGTTGCTGCCAGCCTCACCCTTCCCAGGAGGCAGCAGATGCCTTCCTCATCCCATGGTCAGAGGGCCTCCTATATGCCTTCACGCCCATGCCATTGGTCGCCAAGACCCTTTTCAGGGTCATCTGGGACAAAGCGCTGCTAATTCTGGTGGCCCCCTGGAGGCTCAGGCAGCCGTGGTTCTTGCTGCTGCTGCTCCGCTTAGTGACGGAGCCCCCAGTCTCTCTTGGGAACTCTCTGGGGCTACTGACTTAGGAGGATGGCTCGCTCCTCCACCCCAATTTGGGGTCTCTGGTGCTAACAGCTTGGCTGCTGAATGGGTAGCCCTGGCCCCCTTCAACCTTTTGGGGTAAGTAGAGGAGGTCCTCCTGGCTCCCGCAATGCCTCCATGAGGCATGCCTATGCCTTCATGTGACACAGATTCTCCGTGTGGTGCTCGAAGAGAAGGACCAACCCATTCTCCTGCACAGTGCAGATGGTGCTGCAGTACCCATTTCATCTTTCACATCCTGGACTCAAGTCCAACTCTGTCATGGTGCACCTGAGTGCTCTCTGTGCACCACCACCACCCTCTTGAGGGCAAGCCTCTGCACGATCACCTAAATGCTCCCTGTATGTGGGGTAATCTTTTTGGTGATAAGAAATGAGAGGCTGTGACGCAGGTAAAAGTAGTCGGAGAACTTTCTTATCAGATGACAGATCAAACCCCTAAAAACTGTCTGCCACAGCAGTCCCAATACAAATGAGCTTACCATTACCAATATTTCCAACAAGTCTACCCACACAAGAGATACTGACCATATTTCAGACCACTAGTACAGTGGCAATTGACCCAGAGCTATGTCAGCGCCCAAGACCACAGGAGTGGAGACCAGCAGGTTTCTGCTTCTGCTACTAAAGCAAACCCCAGTTTTTAATTACCTACCAGTGGAGGGCAGACTTTGTCATTTCAGGGAGGCATTGTAATACATTTCATTTCATTTATTCACAAATATCCCCAGTCTGGCCATAGCCAATCCACAGGGTATACAATCTTAATAAAAACATACCTAACTGGATGGTTGGGCCCTAAACATAATATAACAGGGCTGCAAAAAAACTTTTCAGAATACCCTCCAAATTGCCCATTGACCAGCTGCAATCGCTTCTGGCCCAGCACATCCCCCTCCTGGAGCAAGAGATCACCTCCCTACAGTACAACACGGTGATTGAATAAATGCCTCAGAATCAATAAAATTAAGGTTTGAATTCCCAGCTTCTTCCTCATCCCCAAAGTCAGGTGGTCTTGACCCATACTCAGCCTCTGAAACCTTGATGTCTATATCAAGCAAGAGAAATTCAAGATGAACTCCCTAGCCTTGATACTCCTACTGTTAAGCCAAAATGATTGACTAGCCTTCCTGGATCTAAAAGATGGTTATACTTGCATCCCTATCCATCTGCGCTTTCGTTCCAAAGTCAACATTTCCAATACAAAGTGTTCTACTTTGGTCTCTTGTTGGCACACAGAGTATTCACAAAGTGCCTTATTGTGGTCACTGTCGATCTATGCTATAGTGCCCACTGTATATACCTATATGTGGATGACTCTGCCATTTCCAAGCAAAGTGCCTGCCACACTTTTAAAAAAATATAATCTGCACACTCAAGATGCTTGGCTGGCTTCATCATCACCACGGAAAGCTCCAAAATGATTCCATATCAGATAATACAGTTTATAGGAGTACCAGATCAGCAAGAGCTTATTTGCCAAACAGCCTACCATGAGCAGGTTGAGGGAAGATCCCTCTCAACTCATCCATTAATATCACCATTCATGTGAGGCCGTGTGAACATACAACCTCCTCTGAGTCCTTGTCCTAGGACTTAAGTCATGTTTGCCTGCTTCACAGTCCTCCTTTAAACCATCCGGACGCACCTCCCTCGGACATCTCACGTGGAAAGCTATTTTTGCCACAGTCATAACTACTGCAAGAAAAATCTGTACGCTCCAAGCCTCCGTACATAACGCCCCACACATGCAGGAATGTACTCCCACAACAGAGTAATACTCCATACCCATCTCAAGTTTCTTCCAAAAGTTGTATCCAATTTCCATTTGAATTAGTCCATGGCCTTGTCTGCCTTCTTTCCTGACCCACATTCCTGTCAAGCAGAGCTGTCCTTATATACTTTGGACTGCAGACAAACCCTTTTATGCTGTGTACAGGGTACTAAGAACTTTCAGAAGACATCACAAATTTTCAATTACATACAATACCAACAATCTAGGCATGCCCATCATGAAGTGTATGTATGCTCTGTCTGGGCATCTGACCGCATTAACTTCTGTTGCAACCTGTCCAGCTGTTAGCTTCTAAGACAAATTGGCACCCACCAACTCTGGGCTAAGCCATCCTCCATAGCCACTCTCAGAGCAACTTTCCTTGTGGACATTTGCTACATAGTCTACATCACATACTTTTATGAAGCACTACTATATGGACTGTTCCTCAGCCCAGGATTGTGGCCTTTGGACAAGTCGTTCTTTGCTCACTAATCTATCTGAATCAAATGGTGAAGCATCTCTTCTGCCGCCCTTTTCTTTCCTTAGGTCATTCGAGCAGGATAGTTGATAATAGCAAAAATAAACAGTTAACTCCCTTCAGATAGATAAGTAAACGGTCTGATGTTAAATTTTGTAGCGATGCATTTACTCATTCACACTCATTCTCCTTATAGTGTGGAATATGCATTAAGGTACTTCCATAAAAGAACCCGTGGTCTCAGACTGTAGATAACATCGCTCCGAACATGACTTCCTATGAGCTAGATGTTAAGATGGCATCAACGACCACATCTATTTTGGTTCTTAAGATCAAGTATCTAATATTGCTACTTTCAAAAAAAGTTGAATAAACAGAATCAGACTTAACTTAAATTTTGTTTCGGTTTGACTTCCATTTGTGCCAATATTGCAATTGCCCTATCTGAAGGGAGTTAACTGTTTATTTTTGCTATTGATTTGTCCCTTTACAAAACGACCGATACTCAGTTGTAGGATAGTTGATAATTGTGTATCACAACCGCAATAGATCCAAAATTCTTCAGAGTAATGCCACTGTTTAGCCAATATATAAAATTAATTACTCCAATATATGAATATTTCCTTCATTCAAGTATTCTATAAACAGTCTTCCTTATAAATCTACTTATCTTGTTCTAAGCGGGTCTCAGACTTGCGGGCTACTTCCGGTGATGTGTATCACTTAGTGCACCTTTTTGCATCAATGACCCATTTTCATATCATTCTTATATCTTTCTTATAACTTTTTCTAAACTAATATTTCAAACGTCCAGTTGGATAATATCAGATATCTTATAACAGCAAGCTTATCTTTTGTCTTTGTCTTTTTCTTCAGTGTCCCAACGCCAGACTGGGCGCCTCTGCGTTTCACAGCCTTTGTTTCTTCAGGGGTTTTTGCTTAGACAGGCTTGTAATATCAATTATCTCATCTGTTGCTTCTAAGATTGAACCTGGTTTTGGACAGGCTTGTAGTATCAATTATCTCTGGAACAACGGAAAACATCAAATTTAAAATCATTCTCTTTTATGCCTTCAGAAGAGACTATATATCTAATATACTGTTAAAAAATGACAACTGAGTGCTGCTCACCATCTGTTGCTTCTAAGATTAAACCTGGTTTTGGATAGCAAAGGGACGCGCATGCGGATGTGCGTTTCCAAAGGTCTTTTTAACTTCCTGTGTAATCAGGCTTATGAGAGTAAATAACCTTAATTAAAATTATGATCAGGTGCATAAAGCCCAATCTATTTGAGTGTTCAAGCCTTGAGGGGTTACTGTTTGCAATGTGTAAATCCACCGTTGCTCTCGAAGGACCAAAGTTTGATCAAGGGTTCTACCCCCGTGCCGCTATAAACTCTATCTATACAGAAACAGCGCAAATCTGTAAATGTATGGTGAAAAAGGAGGCAATGTTCCACTATTGGGGCTGACAATGATTTACATTTCAACCTGCTCTTATGTTCAGATAATCGGACCTTAAAAGGGCGCATGGTTTTACCAATATATAGTAATTGGCATGGACAACGTATAGCATACACGACCTGTGGAGAGCAGCAATTAGTCGTGTGACGTAAGGAATACTTCTTGTCATGATATTGAAACCACGTTAATTCTTCATTAACCTCACACAAAGAGCAATCTCCACATTGTGAATGGCCCTTTGATTCATTGAGAGCTAAACTGTTCGGTGTCTTAAGGACCGTGGGGCATAACAGTTCCTTTAAATTCCTATTTCGGGTCCAGACACATCGAATTTGTTTTTCTTTCAGTGCTGGCACACTTTGAATGACATTCATGTGTTTTTGAAGTATGTCTTTAATTCCTTTACTATGAGACGAAAATTGAGTGACCATGTTGATTGTAGAATCCAATGTAGTGATTGATGTGGAAGATCGCGGAGTTAGTAACAGCTCTCTATGATTACACAATGCTCTTTTATATGCATTATTAACTATGCGGTCTGGATACCCCCCTTTGCCAGCGGCTTTAACTGTATTTCGTACACTGGTTTTACGTGATGTGGAAGATCTCACTCAGACTACTCCCGTTCATAGACATGCTCTCACTCGACAGGAACAGATGGTTTTACGTGAAATTCAATCACGACATGATTTAATTATTCGTCGGGCTGACAAGGGCGGTGCAACAGTAATCATGGCAAAACAAGATTATTTAGCTGAAGCATACCGACAACTTACAGACACGTCCATTTACCACATTTTACAAAAGGATCCTTCTAAAGATCTCTCTAAACAGATCAGAGCTCTTACCACTCAGGCTTTACAACAAAAATTGATTAATTTCAAAGAAATGAGATTTTTGACCCCTGCTGATCCAGTGATAGCTCGTTTTTATCTGGTGCCTAAAATTCATAAAAATCTGAATAATCCCCCGGGCCGACCCATAGTGTCAACTAGGGGTACTGTATTAGAACCACTGTCGATATATCTTGATTCTTTTTTGAGACCTATGATATCACAGATACCATCATATGTCCGAGACACAACACACTTTTTACAGTTGTTGGAAAATAACACACAATGGCTTATGGAACCACAACTTTGGCTAGTCACTTTAGATGTTAGTGCTCTATACACTAACATTCCTCAAGAGAAAGCATATGAGGAGGTGATGATCACTTTAAGAACTAGATCAGATTTAACAGAAACCCATTTAGCTTTTTTAGCACACTTAACCAAATTGGTGGTGTTTCAAAATTATTTTGAATTCGAGAACTGTTTATATCTTCAAAAATCTGGCGTTGCGATGGGGGCTACGTGTGCCCCCTCCATTGCTAATATATTCATGGGGGCTTTTGAAGAACATTGGCTAAAGCAATTTGATTTATTTTCCCAAGTTCGAATGTGGTGTAGATACATAGACGATATTTTTGTCATTTGGACGGGTTCCCTAGACGCACTTGATAGATTTGTGGAATGGTTGAACACCAGGGAAGCTACTATCAAATTTACCAGCTTTTGCAGCCAAACGCACATTACGTTCTTGGATGTGGAAGTTCAAAAAGGAACCACCAGATGGATCACCAATGTTTTCTGTAAACCAACAGATAGAAATGCCCTGCTGCACTATGATAGTCTACATCCACGCAGACTAAAAGATAGTTTACCATTCTCTCAATTCCTCCGATATCGGAGGAATTGTACTGACACGCAACAATTTAAAGTGCATGCAAAGAGTCTAAAGAATAAATTTTTACAACGGGGGTATCCAGACCGCATAGTTAATAATGCATATAAAAGAGCATTGTGTAATCATAGAGAGCTGTTACTAACTCCGCGATCTTCCACATCAATCACTACATTGGATTCTACAATCAACATGGTCACTCAATTTTTGTCTCATAGTAAAGGAATTAAAGACATACTTCAAAAACACATGAATGTCATTCAAAGTGTGCCAGCACTGAAAGAAAAACAAATTCGATGTGTCTGGACCCGAAATAGGAATTTAAAGGAACTGTTATGCCCCACGGTCCTTAAGACACCGAACAGTTTAGCTCTCAATGAATCAAAGGGCCATTCACAATGTGGAGATTGCTCTTTGTGTGAGGTTAATGAAGAATTAACGTGGTTTCAATATCATGACAAGAAGTATTCCTTACGTCACACGACTAATTGCTGCTCTCCACAGGTCGTGTATGCTATACGTTGTCCATGCCAATTACTATATATTGGTAAAACCATGCGCCCTTTTAAGGTCCGATTATCTGAACATAAGAGCAGGTTGAAATGTAAATCATTGTCAGCCCCAATAGTGGAACATTGCCTCCTTTTTCACCATACATTTACAGATTTGCGCTGTTTCTGTATAGATAGAGTTTATAGCGGCACGGGGGGTAGAACCCTTGATCAAACTTTGGTCCTTCGAGAGCAACGGTGGATTTACACATTGCAAACAGTAACCCCTCAAGGCTTGAACACTCAAATAGATTGGGCTTTATGCACCTGATCATAATTTTAATTAAGGTTATTTACTCTCATAAGCCTGATTACACAGGAAGTTAAAAAGACCTTTGGAAACGCACATCCGCATGCGCGTCCCTTTGCTATCCAAACCAGGTTTAATCTTAGAAGCAACAGATGGTGAGCAGCACTCAGTTGTCATTTTTTAACAGTATATTAGATATATAGTCTCTTCTGAAGGCATAAAAGAGAATGATTTTAAATTTGATGTTTTCCGTTGTTCCAGAGATAATTGATACTACAAGCCTGTCCAAAACCAGGTTCAATCTTAGAAGCAACAGATGAGATAATTGATATTACAAGCCTGTCTAAGCAAAAACCCCTGAAGAAACAAAGGCTGTGAAACGCAGAGGCGCCCAGTCTGGCGTTGGGACACTGAAGAAAAAGACAAAGACAAAAGATAAGCTTGCTGTTATAAGATATCTGATATTATCCAACTGGACGTTTGAAATATTAGTTTAGAAAAAGTTATAAGAAAGATATAAGAATGATATGAAAATGGGTCATTGATGCAAAAAGGTGCACTAAGTGATACACATCACCGGAAGTAGCCCGCAAGTCTGAGACCCGCTTAGAACAAGATAAGTAGATTTATAAGGAAGACTGTTTATAGAATACTTGAATGAAGGAAATATTCATATATTGGAGTAATTAATTTTATATATTGGCTGGATAGTTGATAATGACAACTCTCAGTTTTGTACTCACTGTGTAGTATGCCTGCATCTCCCCTTTTGTCTGTAAAGAAAGTGGACTTTCTTAACTATAATGGGGGTTCTTTGTAGACCACATGGGAATTCAGCCACAGTTGCCCTCCTTCTCCTCTCACAGTAACAAGATATTTCAGCTAAGACAGACTGATCAGGATGTAGATATAGGAGCACTCATTCAAGTTCAGAGGATACCCAAAGGTTTCTCTGAGCTTCAGGAGGGCTCTGGCACACTGGCTTCATCAATGACATCACCATGAAATGTGGTTGCATTCCCCTGCTGTCTACAGAGAACCCCTGTTAGAGGTAAGCAGCTTCTCTTTTATGCACTTACATTGTTATACATGGTCAGTGACTTATTTATAACAAATTGATATGCATATTGTATCCTGCCGTTATCAGGGCAGGTAATACATTTAAATAGCTTGCTTCAATATCTCATTTTTTTGTTTGGGAGAAGTGGTGTACCAGTGTGTGGCTGTGCTTTGGTAAGTATTTATGGTATTTAGCTATTGAGTAAAATTGGTTCTCCGTGGACAAGCAGGAATGAGTCCTCACGTACGGGTGACACATGGGAAGCTTTTGGGAGGCTCCACCACTCCTGCGTGCCTCCTTCCTGCCTGCCACAGCGGCACCATCTTGAATCAGTCTTTCATTTTCCACAGAGCTCCATGGATTCATTCCCATTATCCTCTGCTTGTTAAACTTTTCTTTTTCCCCTGCGTTTTTTTTTTGTGCTTCAAGTTTTTCATCTAGTCTCCTGCTGTCACAGTTCTCTCTTTCCTTTGAGATTTTGTCCATTCGATTGTTGGTTTTATTCTTGCCATGGCACCTCTACCTGGCTAGCACTGGTACTCCTGTTGGGCCTCACTCCAACATTGAGTCGTTTGACTTCACCAGAGCTATTTTCCCATACGACATGTCCCAGAATCCTGCCAGTGGGTTCAAAAGATGTTTACAGTATGCTTGGACCATATCCACCACGGATACACACAGCCCGTGCCTACAGCGCCTGAGGCCTGATCATCAGCCCTCTTCTTGTAATTTGTGTTTACAGATGACAAAAATAGGACTCAAAGGTCAGGAGAAGCAGCACAAAGCACTTTTTGGCACTCAGAAGTCCGATCCATCGCCTCTCTATGGCTTCCAAATCTGCATTGGGTGCTAGTGGTACATGGACATCGAGGAGCTCTTGGTCTCAATAGGAGCCAAGCATCCATAGTGCCCTGGAGCATCTGCTATTGATCGTTCTACAACCAAAGATGAGGAAGGATTTGGCCTCATCTTAGATGCCGAGAGGTGATCACATTGAGCACCGAATGAAGGCTCTGGTGCATCGGCATCAGAGCCCATTAAGGCATGGCATTGAGAGCAATGGGGGTCCTCGGGAGCGCCCCTCGATGGAGCCCTGAAGAGAGGAGAGCTCATTCTAAAGGACATTGGAGGGATACCGACAGCTGATACTGGGTGCATCGGTCAAAGTTGTGCAGGCCCCGTAGTCTTCTGAATCGACACCCATAGAGTAGCACCTTCTGCAAGCACTTGAACGCAGAGCAGCATGCTATGGCCTAGACATCACCTTCATCGATGACAGCCGATCCTCAAGACGCATGCCTTGCCTGCGGGAGAGGCATCGACATCGGGGCATTGAAGGATCCCAACACCAGTACCTGCCCGACCAAAATCCTTTTCTAGTGTCTAGACTGTGCATCATCGCCCCCAACGGAGCTCCCAGTCCCCTCAGGATAGGGGAGAGATCCAGACAGAAACTCAGAAGTACTTTGACTTCCTCTCTCAGTCTGACTCGGAAGGCTAAGTCACCAACATGGAATCAGAGGACTTGTCAGAGGGCAGGACCCCTGAGCTTCCGTCTGTCCCTTCTCCACCTCATGAACGGTGTAAGTACTCTCCTGAGGACATGGCCTTCCAGGAGTTTGTAAGGGACATGGCCAAGTCCATACCATTTTCTTTGGAGACTGAGGCAGAAAAGATGGAGATCCTACAGTACTCCTCGGCCCCTAAGGAGGCAGGGACAGTGACTGTGCACCGCATCCTGCAGACAGTACAGATGAGAATTTGGGAGAAACACCTTACTGTACCTCTGGTTAGTAGAAGGCTTGATTCCATGTACAGAGTTCAGAAGGCTCTTGGATTCAAGAAGCTTCAGCTTTCTCACCATTTTTGGTTGAATCCGATCTAAAGAGAATCAAGAGTACCAAAACTCATTCCTCAATGCCCCCAGGGAGGAAGACTCTGACATCGGACTCTTTAGGGAGTAGATGTTTTCAGAGTTCCATACTTTTAGCCTGCATGACCTTTTACCAGCTCTACATGGACATGTTCTTGAAGAACATCATGTGCAACCTGGCTAACCTGACCCATTTTCTCCCTCCAGAGAAATTGGATCAATGTCATTCTCTACTGACCCAGGCAAGGACTACTCGAAGTTCATGTCCAGGCATTCTATGACACCTTCGAAATGGCTTCAAAAAATACTGCCATAGATATTGGCGCCCAGAGACGCTCTTGGCTCCAATTGTCAGACCTGCAGCAATCAGTGCAGAACAAACTGGCAGACGTCCCATTCCATGGAGAGAAATCTGTTCAGCGAACAGGTTGAAGAGAAGACTGGCTGTATTGAGCATGTCACTGTCACCAGACTTTAGAGACACATGCCTGAGCAGGCCTCCTACCGTAGGAGGTACCAGGGAGGGAGCCAGAAAAAGACCTACTACCCTCATAGCATAGGTTTTCAACCCAGTCTTCTGGGAACCCTAGGCCAGTCAGGTTTTCAGGATTCCTACAATGAATATGCATAAGATAGATTTGAATACAATGAAGGCAGAACATGCAAATCTTTCTCATGTATATTCATTCTGGGAATCCTGAAAACCTGACTGGCCTAAAGTTCCCCGAGGACTGGGTTGAAAACCCCTGGCATAGGTACTTCCCTAGGCTCCAGACCTCTCAGCCCAAACAGGCTCTTTGCCAACAGCAGCCTAAAGAAAAGCCTCAGAAGGCCCAGCCGGCTCCTCAGTCAAAACTTGGGGCAGGGTTTTGACTGGTTCCTTCAGAGCGTAGCCACTCTTCTGATAACCATAGTAGAAAACCCTCCAGTTGGGGGAAGTTGCTTTTATTGCACAATGGCAGCCCCTCATAACCTCAGACTCATGGGTCCTACAGATCATCCAAAGCGGTTACAAACTTCATTTATTGGAATTGTCATCAAATTGTTCCCTGAGAGTGCATCATCTTGACCCTCTGCATCAGGAACTGCTTTAGAAAGAAATCACCTCTCTTATCAGATCTTGCGATTGAGTTCATGCTATCAGGGCAAAGAGGTCGGGGTTACTTCCTGATCCCCAAGAAAACGGGGCTATACTGTCCCATCCTAGACCTAAAAGACCTGAACATGTACTTGGTAAGAGAAAAGTTCAGAATGATTTCTCTAGGCACTCCCTTACCTTCAAGGAGATTGGCTATGCTCCCTGGATAGGAAGGATGCGTATACCCACATACCAATACATCCCGCTCACAGGAAGTATCTCAGATTTGTCCTGGGGAAACAACACTTTCAGTACCGAATGTTGCTGTTTGACCTGGCCTCAGCTCCACAAAAAACCTTGCGGTAGTAGCTACTTACCTCCAGACGCTGGGAGTGTTTGTCTTCCCCTATCTGAACGATTGGCTGATCAAGAATACCTCTCTGGAAGGGGTTCAAGAATCAACACGACTTATCATTAGGATTCATTATAAATTACCCAACATCCCACCTTCAACCTCCCTAGCAGTTGGAATTCATTGGAGCCTGCTCGATGCAACTCAGATAAGAGCCTTCCTTCTGCACAACCGTCTGCACAGGCTGATAACACTGGTGTGGGAGACTCAACTGAGTCAGCAGGTGACAGCTCGCAAGATGCTGACCATACTAGGCCACTTTGCCTCTACAGTGCATGTCACACCCTTGGAACGCCTCCAGATGAAGTAGGCTTAGTGGACTCAGAGGACTCAATGGACCAAGACCACGGGTCGACTCAGGGATCATCTGTATTCCATCGCCCCTCTCATTCAGTCATTGCTGTGGTGGGCAGTCCACCACAATCTACTCCATAGTCTTTCTTTTCAAATTGCTCTGTCCCAAAGAGTCCTGACGACAGATGCATCCAAGCTGGGGTAGAGGGTAACATTTAACATGAGTGTATTTAATAATGCGGTATGATAAACTTGTGTGTGTGGATAGGATGGGTGTGTGCTTAGTTGGCGGCGGAAGTAGTTCCAATGTTCCAATACCTCTCTTTGCAAAGACCTTCTGAAGCTCAAAACAAACAGCAGCACGATGATTCTCATCACTCCCTACTGACCCAGACAGCCTTGATTTTCCCTTCTACTGCAACTCTCCATTCTGGAGCTGCTTCGGCCTGGCCATTCACCATATCTGATATCGCGGGAAGGTGGGACGATGTTGAACCCCTCACATCTGGTCCTTGACCTTCATGGCGTGGATGTTGAGAGGCTAATGTCTCAACTCAGCCTGCTGGACTATATAACTGAAGTCCTTTAGGCCTCCAGGAGGGCCTCTACAAGCAAGTCTTACTCTTTGCAAATGGAAGAGGTTTGCTGTCTGATGTGAGGGCCAGGCCCTAGATCCTTTCATCTGTTCCACAAAAAAAATGCTTGGATATCTTTTACACCTCTCCGAGTTGGCACTTGAGTCCAACTCCATAAGGTTTCACCTCTGTGCGACTGGAGCATATCATTGAGGTGTGGAAAGCAAGTCCATCTCGGTAAAACCTTTAGTTATACCCTTTATGTGGAGGTGCTTCTCTTGAAGTCTCCCTACAAACCTCCCACAGTGTCTTAGGACCTCATTGTGGTTCGTGCACAGCTCATGAAAGTTCCCTTTATGCTGCTCAATTCCTGTCCTATGAAGTTCTTGACCTGGAAGGTATTGTTTCTGGTGGTGGTTATTTTAGCATGCAGAGTGAGCGAGCTGCAAGCCCTAGTGGTTCATCCACTCACAAAATTCCACCATAATAGAGTGGTCTTTTGTAGTCATTCTAAATTCTATCTGAAAGTGGTATCTAATTTCCACCTTAATCAGTCAATTGTTCTTCCAACATTTTTCCCGAGACTCATGCACACACAGGGGGAGCTGTGTTGCAGATGTTGGTGGACTGCAAGCCAGCTTTAGCCTTCTACTTGGAGCGAACAGAGGTCCATCCAGTTTTTTGTTTCTTTTGACCCCAATAAACTATGGGCTGCTGTTTCCAAATGCTCTTTCAGTTTGTCTGGCGGACTGCATCTCTCGCTTATGTCCAGGCAGGTGTGAACCTTGATGGTCATATCACAGCTCACAGTGTTAGAGCTATGGCTGCATCAGTGGCCAACTTATGCTCAGTCTCTATGGAAGAGATCTGCAGGGCTATAACGTGGTCTTCTGTCCACACATTCACATCTCACTACTACTGCCTAGATGAGGATTCCCAATGCAACAGCAACTTTAACCAGTCTACTCCGGAATCTGTTTGGAGATTAGAATCTAACTCTGTCTCCCCTACTCCCATTCTATCCAGGCTACCAAAAAAAAAAGGAAGAGCGAATCACTGCTATGGTTATACTGGCATGGGAACCAAGAGACCAGGGTTTGATTCCTACTATCACTCCTTGTGGACTTTGGCAAGTCGCTTAACCCTCCATTGCCTCAGGAAAAATCCAAGTTATCAATGTCCCTGTTTAATGTTCATTACCAAGTTTAAGTTACATTGTAAACTGCTTTGACTAAAATGATAACGTGGTATAGAAACCTGTTAAATAAAAGTAATTAGTTGTTCTCTTGACCATTAAGGCCTGCCGCAATTGAGTGTTGCCCCTATTGGGCTTCTCAGTGGCCTCCTCGGTTTTCAGTAGCATAGGAGTCCCATACATGTCAGGGACGTCATCTATACGTGAGGACTAATTCCTTCTGTCCACGGAGAACACCTGCTACAGGTGAGTAACTACCTTCTCTTTAAAATAGCGATAATTCTTTTTGCTATTTTTTATTTTATATGTAGTTTGCTGCTCAAGAAGACAAAAGACAGAAAAATGAGAGACTGGCACAGCATCAGAAACATGAAAATCAAATGAGAGACCTTCAGCTACAGTGTGATGCCAACATCAAGGAGCTGCAGCAGCTGCAGGTTAAATATGATGCATGCATGAACTTATCTCACCAAAGAGTTTTCTAGAAGATTCTTTAGATAAAAAAAATATACATTTAGAAATCTGTGAAGACTGTTTTAACTATATTATAAATCATAACTACTTCATGTTTTACACTGTCCATTTTCAAGGCTGATGCATAATTAACTTTTAGGGTTAAGTTTATTATATGTAGTTTTATGAAATATATGCTGTAATTTATTTTATTTATTTATATTCTCTTATATACCGCGCTATTCTGCATCAGTGCGGTTTACATTGAACAAACTGAAATTACATTGAACAAATTGAAATTACATTAATACAGAGCACCATACTTGTCGATAGATCTCTTAAATTTAATGCTTTTTATAGCAAAATGCTATTTAAATATGACTCCCAGACTGTGTTCCTAATAGTAAATCTAGGTCTAGATTTACTAAGTCATACCTCTTTAACTTGTGTTGTTTATCACAGGTCCCATTTTATGCAATGGGACCTTTGTATCAATAACCTATATTAACTGCATTAGCGTATATGTAATATGGTAATGCACTTGAGTAAATCGAGCCCTTGATATTAAAACAGGCTCTCTCTGTAGGGTTAAGTAGTGTAAAGACTGGGGCATATTTACTAAAGTGCAGCAAGTTTTTGCACTCACTACACCTTAAGTCAGGAATAGGAAATTGGATTTAGCTCTCACCTTTCTCAGACGTTCCAGGTGAGTTGCTATGTTTGTTTACTAATGATAGCATACCTTTCAAACAGATGATACAAAATTACAAAATTAATTACAAAAAGAAAAGGACTACAAATAAAATAGGACAGAATAGCAAGAAAAAGATAGCTCAAAGAAGAATGCAGGGAATAGCAAGATCACCAGAGTGTGCCTGGTTCCCTTCCTACATAAACCCATCATAAGGGACTTGTCAGGTATCAAATGGAAAAGAGATGTGCCTTTAGCCCAGTTTTAAATTTCTTCCAAGAAGGCTCTCTCAAAAAAGAGCAGGCAAGGCATTCCATAGATATGATGTGATAAAGAAAAAGGCAGATTGCCTTGTGGATTTAAGTCTTGTGCAGGAGACAGGAGCAATAGTTAAAAGGACTTCATGCACTGAATGAGGTGAACAATGAGATTCATTAAGAATGAGCATGAGGTTCAGGTAGAACAGTGTATCTGACTTTAATGGTTTGTAAGTCAAAAGAAATATTTTCCATATAGTCTTGCTAGTCCAGTCCAGATAAGTGAGTTGTGTTTCCCTTCCAGCTGAGGTGGAGACAGAGAAAATATTCCAGAGGTTTCTTATGACCTCATTCTGCTATACCAGTCAATGCAGCTAGGGGCACACCTCGGTATTTCTGTCCTCTTGGAAATGTGCTTATACAGTATTAAACCATTACTGAAAGATTCTGAACTTGATCCAGATCTCCCAGCTAGTTTTCATCCTATTTTGAATCTCCCATTCCTAGCTACGAGGGTGATAGAAAAGGTGTTTTTTCCTCACCTATCTTCCTTTATTGAGGCAGTTAATATTCTGCATCCCAAACAGCTCAGCTTTAGGCCTTTTCAAAGCACAGAAACATTACTGGCTACTTTATATAATGACATCTTAACCGTCTTGATGGTGGAAAAAAGGTAATTTTAATCCAACTAGATCTTTCTGTCATGGTTGATTTGGTGGATCACTATCACTTGTTGGAAAGACTGTCTAATATCGATCTTACTGGCTTCGTGTTAGATTGGTTTCAGTCCTGTTTATTTCAATGCACTTTTCAAGTTGGGACTGAAGCTGGAAGTGTATCTCCCTTTTTTCCTCTTCATTGTGGTGTTCCTCCCATCCTGTTCGAAATTTTCATCATTCCATTAGCGACTAATTGAGGACTTCAATTTTGGGTTGCATATTTATGCTGGTGATATTCAGATCATTATAAGTCACAATCACTGGGATCCCAACTTTCGTTCTTGGGTTTCTAGTTCACTCACTAAAATTTTGGCTTGGTTTTCTTCTTGGAACTTGGTCTTGAATGTTTCAGAGTTCTGCTATTTGGTCTACTAAGGACAATTCCTCTCCCATGTGGCCAGTACTTGCATTCCTGTAAAGGACTCCATTACTTCCCTTGGAGTAATCATAGATAAGAACCTGTCCTTTCATCTACGTATATCTTGGTTAGAAAATCTTTCTATGCTCTTCAACTGCTGAGATCCTTGAAGCCTATTCTAGATAGTCATTCATGACAATTGTTAAATAATGCTTTAATTCTTAGTTGTTTGGATTACTTCAATTTTCTTTTAGCCGGTATACCAAAATACTTAATCAAGCATTTGCAACTTATATAAAATAGTACAGTAAAGTTAATTCATAATGGGGGGCAGTTCGAGTACATCACTCTTTTATTATTGGCTGCCCATTTTCTAGTCTAGTGAAATTTAAGGTTTTGTTGTTGGTTGTAGAGCTTTTTACATGGGCTTTCCTCTTTACTTATCAGCATTTCTTATCTCTTATAACCGTAGTCTCCCAGACCTATCTTCTGGTGGTTCCTATATACAGACAGCTCTGGTATGAATGGATCAGTGTAGCTGCTTTTTCCTGTATCGCCCCTGCTCTATGGATCTCCCTTCCTCCTCATATTCATGGGGAAAGTTCTCATAAGAAATTTAAGAAGTTGTTGAAAATTTGTTTCTTCGAAAGAACATATGCTGCTTATCTGTAACGCAGGTTTGTGCTCCCCCGCTTTAATATCTGCAGTGATATTGGTTACTGTTAGATAGATATTGTTGTGCTATTCCCATTCTGCCTTTTCGTGTCTGTTTTGTTTTTCTTTCTCCTATGTTTTGAGATTTATGTTCCGCTGTTGCATTTCCTTATTGTCAACCATTATGATGCCAATTTTTGTGCATATAGTGGTATAAGAAATTATTACAGTAAATAAATAGTGGATGCATCAATGCAGCTCTGGTGAAAATTTGAGAAATATTTTGATTTAACTCATGAGTAACTGAGTTTCCTTGACACAGGAGGCTCCGCTAGAGTCACCCTTACAACCATGCTCTTTTGGGTAATGCCATATAAAGGAGGGGAATTTGTTCAGCTCCTCATCCTTATGTTCTTAAAAGCCAGTTGATCAGGCAGAAATTTGGAAAAGGATGCTTCGCCTTGCACAATCTCTGTCCTCCTTCCCCACCCAGCTGCCCCCCGAATATTAGAAGACGACTCCTCATAGGTATGTGCCTGCAGGCCTTGGCAGAAGTGGAATAGCATTGAGCCTGGCACGGTCTTCCTGCCTTGGGCTTCTCAGGGGTGAGTTTCAAAACTAAGACGGTCTTGTTTTTTTTTTGGGGGGGGGGGGGTTACTCGACCTCGTCCACTGGGCGGTGCGTCCATCAAGTTCTGGGCTGTTTAGAGCAATTGTTGGTGAGGCATGGGGTTGTTTCCTGCCAGTTCCCGCCTCGTTGTGCTGTCTGCATGCAGTAGCTATGCTACATGCACTAAGTATGTACCTAAATACTCTGCATAAGTCTTGCATGCCTTGAATCTGCGTGCGGAAGTGCCTTATTAGCAAGTGCTTAGCCTGTGAAGCTGGACTTTTAGTGATATGTTAGGCACACATTTATTCTCACAGACACATGGCGGCTTCTACAAAATGCTGTCTGGTCTGCAGAAAGTTACATCATTGGACTCCAGCTTCTGCGATTCCTGCATGGATGCTGCTGATGCACCCTTAGAGGGCCCATCCGCACTCTCCCAACAGGGGGACATGGGTGATCTGCCCTTGCCCTCTCTGCAGGAGGCAGCAGACACAGTGGTGAAGAAGGATGATCTGCAAGCCTTGGACTTGAGCTCTTGCTCTGCTGGCCACTCTGATTCTCTTACATGCCTGACAGAAAGTCTGCCCCTTGCTGGTGGTGTGACTAATCATGACTGGGAGCTCCTTCATGGAATTCTTTTTATTTCTTCAGCAAGCTTGTTCCTTCTGGTGAGGCAATTCAGAACCAGGACTTCCGGGTCCTCTTGTTCTCTCGCTGCTTGATTGAAAGAGGTTCCTGCGACACAGGATAGTCTAAGCCTGACCAGGCTCCCTCACCTAAAAGATCTCGGCAGAGATTGGAGTCCAGAGGTTCAGATAGCCTCTTTATTGCCTGAGGTCCAGTGTCCAGTTCCAGTACATCTGGTGAGAACACTAGTCTTGAAGATGAAATGTCTTCTTTCAGAGGATCAAGATGATTCCTGTATTATCTGTCTGTTCAGGAAGGAAGAAAGAACTGGCAGCATTGATTACTCATGTGTCTTACACTCTGTAGTTGACTGATCTTCAAGTGGTAGAACAGATGCCACAGCTACACCCTCCTCTTGCTGGGGTTTTGGAAGCCTACTAAGGCCTTATCTTTTCCAGAGTTTATCAAGAGCATGGTCAACTCAGAGTGGGACTTGCTTGACTTCCTGTTGAAAGAAGCCAGGGTCATGAAAAAAAACCTTTAGATGCTGCCACAAGAGGATTGCACCATGCAGTTCAGCATTCCTCAGATGAGCGTACGTATCATGGCGGTCACGAAGCAGACCACCATCCCGCAAGATGGAAATTCTCCTGAAGAGTCATAGAAACATAAAAATATGACGACAGAAAAAGACCACATGGCCTATCTAGTCTGTCCTTCCATATCAACAACTACAACAGTCCCCTTTTTACCTTTAGAGATCCTCTGTGTTTGTCCCATGCTTTTTTGAATTCAGTGCGACACACCTCCTGCCCGGGCCCGAGAGCTTACAGGCAGGAGGGGCCTTGTAATGTCCCTTAGGAATAAAGCTGGTAATGGTCCCTAGGGATTCTGGGACTTGTAGTATGCTTGTGTTTCCTTCAGGATTAAATTGTAGTCGTGACACGGATGGTAAGGCCGCAAGAAATTTATTTTTGTGGGGATATTTTCCAGCGCATCAAAATTCAATGGTACATAACGCAAAAGGTGCAACTTCAACATAAACAGCTGAAAACCAGGAACTCAGGAAATACAACTGAAAATAAGTTAGCTCCTACTTGGCTCTTCACAATCACAGCAGCTTTAACTCAGCAGTGCCTCATGTGGTCATTCAGAATTATTGCAGCACCAAACAAACAGCTGTTCTTCTCACAGCGTGGCTTCTCAGAAAACAACAGGTGAAAACAATTTTAAACCTTCTCAGCTTGGCAGCAGGTACAGCAAACTCCCTGTATTCTTTTCATACAGTGTTCAAGAGTTTTACACATTGCTGTCCTCTTTGAGGCAGATTGAGCAATCCATTAGACAAGGCTCTGTTTCTAAGGTAGGCACGTAATTATCCACTTGCATGCATTCATCAGAGCTAAGGCTGTTGCTATCTATGTCAGGCTTGCTATGCTTCCCTGACCTTAGTTCCAGAAACTCTTGAAACTGTTTTAAAAGCAATTCAGCCTGTAACTGTTCTTTGTCAGCGTGATATTATTATTTATTACATTCTCTTATATACCGCGCTATTCTGCATCAGTGCGGTTTACATTGAACAAACTGAAATTACATTGAACAGGGCATTATAACTTGGAGATAACTATTTTACAGGGAACATGGGCTATGGAGGGTTAAGTGGCTTGCCCAAGACCACAAGGAGCACCTGTGGGACTAGAAACCCCAGTCCTTCCGGCCCAAGGTTGCTGTCCTCTAGTGGGATTTGAACCCCCGACCTTCCGGCCTGAAGTACCTTGCCCCAACCACTAGGCTACTCCTCCACTCCTTGGAGGAGTAGCCTTGGAAAGGGAACTGCCCTTCCCCCACTTGTCCTTGGAAAGGGAACTGCCCTTCCCCCACTAGTCCTTGGAAAGGGAACTGCCCTTCCCCCACTTGCTATCAGGTTCTGCAGCTGGGTGTGCCTTGTGGAGGTCAGCACAAATAAAAGGTTTCTCTAGTACAGCATTAAAAGTAGACAAGTCACCTTTACCTTTAGCAGGGTTTGGATAAGAACTGGCACCTTTTCTCCAGAAGTCTCTCTGGTTCAGGAACTCCGCAGCCTTACTGCTATTTCCTCTGCTCTGTGAATTTCTCTTTGAAAAGCTTTCTTCCTGCTTTACTTCTTTGCTCCTGTAGCCTTGCTTGCTACCAGACCAGATACCTTCTTTCCATGTGCTGAGTTTGCTAGCCTTCCCACGCCCAGGCTCTACCTTGCAGTAAGGTTCTCTCTTAGAGTGTGCTTGGCTCCAAGGTTTACTGCCCCAAGGTTCTGCCTTGCTCCAGGGTTCTAGCGTTTTCCTCCCTTTACTGGAACGTGCTTCCAAACTTGCCTCCTTTGCTGCTGTCTCTTTCTCTCTTCTCTCCACCACCCCACGCTCTCTTCCCTTCTCTGCTTGGGGATTTAAAAGGGCTTCATTTCCCAGCACTCCCTGACGTTCCCCTGGGCGTGCCCAATCCGTGCAGAAGCCTGTCTCCTCCTCTGAGCTGGGGCGTGTCCTGAGCTCAGCAGAGAGCTGTGTTTTTTTCAACTCTGTGTTGGAAATCCTGTGTGCTGGTGCTATTTCATTACTTCTACCAGGATTTTCCCCTATCTCCATCTCTTCTGGAGGGCATTCCTCACCACATCAGTTACTGTCCTCATCTCTACAACCTCCACTGGGAGACTATTCCACGGATCCACTACTCTTTCTGTAAAGAAATATTTCCGCATATTACTCCTGAATCTATCTCCCTTCACCCTCATCCCATGTCCCCTCATAGCAGAACTTGCTTTCAATTGAAAGAGGCTCTCTCCCTGAACAGTTATGCCACGGAGGTATTTAAACATCTCAATCATATCACCTCTATCCCGCCTTTCCTCTAAGGTGTGCATATTAAGATCCTTAAGTCTGTCCTCATATGCTTTATAATGAAGACCACTAATCATTTTAGTAGCCACCTTCTGCACCGACTCCATCCTGTTCACATCCTTTTGAAGGTGCGGTCTCCAGAATTGCACACTATATTCCAAATGAGGTCGCACCAAAGACTTATACAGAGGCATTATCACCTCCTTTTTTCTGCTAGCAATTCCTCTCTGTGTGCACCCAAGCATCCTTCTAGCTTTTGCCATCGCCTTTTCTACCTGTTTAGCTACTTTAAGATCATCGGACACGACCACGCCTAGGTCCTGCTCTTCTTTAGTGGACAAAAGTATTTCACCCCCTATACTATGCTGCTCCCTTGGATTGCTGCAGCCCAAATGCATTCTTCAAGCTTAGCTAGATCCCTCCTCATGTTATCTACACCTTCCTGGGTGTCTACTCTGTTGCAGATTTTGGTATCATCCGCAAAGAGGCAAACCTTACCTGACAGCCCTTCTGCTATATCACTGACAAAGGTTTTAAAAATAATCAGACCAAGGACAGATCCCTGGGGCACACCACTGGTAACATCCTTCTCCTCAGAGTGAGCTCCATTTACCTGTACTCTTTGTCGCCTCCCACCCAACCAATTTCTAAAATTTCTAAACCAATTTCGAAAAGCCCTAAAAACACACCTCTTCCTACAACACTTCTCACAATGTACTGACTCCTCACCCCCTCCCCCTCCTACTCAAACCATCGATCATGGCTAGTCAAATAAGCTTCCGAAACTTCTTTACTCGCTCTAGATCAAACCTCACAAACCCTATCTTTAGAGATTGAGCATTTAAGAATCTATTGTAAATAGTTGAGAATATCTGTTATTTATTTAATCCCTGTTATCCATGTTTTTACTTCCTGTTACTTGTAAACTTAGCATTTGTTCTATGTTTAAGTACAAAGTTGTTAAAATGTAAACCGCGCTGATAACAAAAGTGCGGTATATAAAAGCTGTTAAATAAATAAATAAATAACCCAAGCAGTAACTTTAGGGTTCATCCCTAGGGTGCTCAGTTTGTTTATAAGTTGCCTGTGAGGAACAGTGTCAAATGCTTTACTGAAATCTAAATACACCACATCTTGGGCTCTCCCTCAGTCCAACTCCCTGGTCACCCAGTCAAAGAAATCAATCAGATTTGTCTGACAAGACCTGCCTCTGGTGAATCCGTACTGCCTCGGATCCTGTAATCTGCTGGACTCCAGAAACCTCATTATTTTCTCTTTCAGCAGCGTTTCCAATAATTTACTCACCACCAAAGTTAAACTAACCGGCCTGTAGTTTTCAACGACATCCTTACTTCCGCTTTTGTGTAAAGGCACCACATGAGCCTCTCTCCAGTCCTTTGGCACCACTCCCGACTCCAATGAGGCATTGAAAAGGTCAGTCAGTGGAGCTGCTAGAACGTCCCCAAGTTCCCTCAGTATTCTAGGGTGTATCCCATCCGGTCCCATCGCTTTGTCTACTTTAAGTTGAGCTAGTTTCTCATGAACACAGTCTTCTGAAAATTGTTCAAGATATCCCTCGCTTCTTTTCCTGTTTGTGGGTGTTTTCTGAGGTCCTGCTCCTGGTTCTTCATCTTAGAACACAGAACAGAAATATTTGTTAAGCAATTTCGCTTTATCCTTATCAGCTTCTACATATTCCTCCCCTGCACCCTTGAGTCTGACAATACCATTTTTTCCCTTCCTCTTCTCACTAACATATCTGAAAAATGTCTTATCCCCCCATTTTATTGCACTGGCTATTTCCTCCTCCTTTTGAATCTTTGCCTTCCTGACTACTTTGCTAGCTTCTCTAAGTTTTTCCAACTATAGGTGCCTGTCTTCCTCTCTCTGTGATCTCTTGTATTTCATGAAGGCCTCTCTCTTTCTTCCCTTTTTCAGCTACTTCTTTTTTTTTACTTCCTCTGTTATTCTCTAGTTAATGGTATGTGCAGGTCTGACAACTTGAGCTCTTCAGTGGATTTGGTTGCTCCCTCCAGATGATACCTCTGTCGTACTGGAATTGGCAGTAGCCTTTCTGTCGGATGCTATACATGATCTAGTCCACTTAGTGGCTAAATATATTGCCTTCTCAAGCTTTTGTTTGGGGAGGACTTGGAGAAGCTAATTAAGGATTTGGATTAATCCAAACCTCATTGCCTCCCAAAGGATAGGCCCAAGAGGCCTGGGAAGTGAATGAGCGTGTTCTCTTCCTCAATGTCCACCCATTATCCTTGTTCCTGATACCTGGAACTCTGAGATTCCTAGGATTTACATCAGTCCCAGGCCCAATCCTTTCATGGGACTAACTGACCCCCAAGAGCCTACCACCACCTGCCCAGCGCAATGACATGTTGGGACCCATTCCGGGATGCCTCGTTTTCTACCAGGAATGTGCCTGAGTCACCGAGGATTGCTGGCTGCTGGACACCATACAGCATGGGTATGTTTTGGAATGCAGGGAACCTATCCCTGGACACCATCTCCCCATGTGGCTCTACAGCCAAGAGGGCTTGCACTTTGGTATGGAGACTTTTTGATTAGTGATGATGCAGTGTAGTGTGGGAGGTTTTCTCATTTTTCCTGAATCTGGCTAAGGCCTATTTCCACAGTCCTATCCATGAGGATCAGCAGCACTTCCTCGATTTTGCTGTTCTCAGCTGTCATTTTCAGTTCGCTGTTCTTCCCTTTGGCCTCTACACCTCTCCGAGGACATTCTGAAAGGTCATGATGGAGCAGCCATGGCACTGAGGCGCGAGGGGGTCTGGGTTCACCAGTATCTGGCCAACTGGCTCATCTGAGCCAGGTCACAGAAGCGTCTCAGGTTTCATCCCAAGCGGATCAGTTCCTGGAGAGTCTCAGCAAGGTGATCAACTGTGGGAAGAGTTACTTGCAGCCTTTCCAGTGACTAGAATGCCTGGGAAAGAGGTTCAGCACTCGTGTAGGCAGGGTCTTCTTACCTGAGGAGAGAGTGAGACAGCTGCTGTTTTAGCTGGAAGCCTTCTAGGTGCAGCAGCCTCCCAGAGTTTGGGATTACTTAGGGAGGAGTGGCCTAGTGGTTGGGGCAAGGTACTACAGGCCAGAAGGTCGGTGGTTCAAATCCCACTAGAGGACAGCAACCTTGGGCCGGAAGGACTGGGGTTTCTAGTCCCACAGGTGCTCCTTGTGGTCTTGGGCAAGCCACTTAACCCTCCATAGCCCATGTTCCCTGTAAGTATTAGTGTATGTGTCTCATATACCCTCGTGTGAAATGTATCCCCCAACCGCTTTGACCCGGTGAAAAGCGGGATATAAATGCAGCTAAATAAATAAATTACTTGCAGATTCTCGGCATGACGGGGTGGCATCAATTAAAATGGTTCCTTGGGCCTGAGCTTATATAAGGCCGCTACAGAGTTTCTTATTGCCTTGCTGGTCTCCAAACTCAGAATTTCGAGGCCAGGCTTTCCCTCCCTCTGTGATGACTAGCTTGCATTTGTGGAGGCAGCCCCAGAAAGGCATGCCACTGGATGATCCTTCGTGGCTCCTCCTGCTGATGAATGCCAGCCTATTTGTTTGGGGAGCCCATTTGTGCAGGCCAAACAACTCAGGGCCATTGGACCAGCCAAGAGGCGGCAGGACCCATCAGCCCCCTTGAGGCAAGAACCATTCATTCAGCCCTTTTACACCTTTGGTCCTTAGTCTAGGATAGAACGGTCCGGGTTCTCTCAGATAATGCCATGGCAGGGGGGATAAAGCAGCAAGGGGGCATGAAGAGTGCTGGAGTGGCCCTGAAGATGACCCTCTTGTTCTCCTAAGTGGAAAGGAACCTCCTAGCTCCTTCATTGCAGTACATTGTGGGTGTTGACACTGTGGAGGCATTCTTCCTCAGTTGCCACTCCCTTGATCCCAGGGAGTAGGAATTGAGCCAGTTGGCATTTCAACAGATTCTGGACTTCTGGGGTCATCCAGAGATAGATATGTTGGCGACCCGGTTCAATGCAAAAGTGTGCAGGTTCTACAGTCACCACAAGAAAGCAGGCTCCAAGTCTATGCCCTGGTTCAGCCCTGGCCAAAACTGTGTCTGCTATACGAGGTGTGACAAAAAGGAAATGAGACTGGTCCCATAAATGTTTTATTACAAAATCTAAAGAGAAATTACTCACTGTCCCCTTCAAATTAATCCCCCCCCCCCAGAGTTAATGAACTTCTGCATTCACTTCTGCCATGTACAGAAGTACTCAGTAAAGTCCTCCTTCTTGAGGTCCCTCAGCTCCCTCATCACAGTGCTCCTTGTGGTCTTGAGCAAGCCACTTAATCCTCCATTGCCCATGTTCCCTGTAAGTATTAGTGTATGTGTCTCATATCCCCTCGTGTTAAATATATCCCCCAACTGCTTTGACCCGGTGAAAAGCGGGATATAAATGCAGCTAAATAATAAAATTTCTCCAGGACCAAGCAGGAAGTCAGTCCTCACTTATGGGTGACGTCGGCGCCGACGGAGCCCTCGCGGAGCAATTTTCCCCAGCTTTCAAAGAAAGCCTTTGGGAATTGCAGCGCGCATGCGCGGTCGTCTTCCCGCCCGAAGGTGCCATCTTAGCCAGTCTTCTTTTTTCCGCGGAGCCCTACAGACGTCCCCGTCTTGTCCCCGCGAAAAGTTGATTTTCCTCTTTATTTTATACCTTTTTCTTTCGGTTCGACGCCGATCGTTTTCCCCGCTCGGACTCTCGACGCCGGTCTCGAGTCCTCTCACGTTTTTTCGGTTTTTCTGACTTAGTCAGCTTTCGTTTTCGTTTTCCCTGGCAGCCCGGTCCTTTGACCTCGCAGGGGCCCTTTTTCCCCCGATGGCTGCCAGTGGGTTTAAGCGGTGTGGTCGGTGTGACCAAAATATGTCACTAACCGACACACACGACTTTTGCCTCCGCTGCCTGGGCCCGGATCATGAGGAACTGATCTGTGGGCCCTGCAGCAAACTGTCCTCGAAGGCGTTGAGAAGTCGGCGGCATCAGCGTGAGAGAATCTTCGCTGACCCCAGCCGTACCCGGACCTCGTCGGAGGCCTCCGTGTCGAAAGGCTCCAGCTCGGACCGTCGCCGGAGCTCCTCCGACCGGGGTTCTCCCTCCGGGGACCATCGTCGGAAGGAAAAACCCGCGAGGGCGGCGTCGGTGGACGCTCCTGGCTCCGCGAGGGCCAGGTCGCATAGCCCCGACAGCCGCCCCGGGTCCTTGGAGAAGGAACACCTCCCGAAGCGACCTCGCCTGGAGTCGGAGATGCCTGCCCGGGTAAGTCCTGTAGTCCTTCTGGACTCGCCTCCGCGACAGCCGACGTCGGGCCCGACGCCGTCGGGGCCCGAGTCGGGGGCTGCTGGGTCACCTGAGCTCGGCCTCAGGTTGACGGCCTTGGAGAGCAGACTGTCTGCCTTCATGGACCAGCAGCGGGCACTGCTCGCTGGCTTCGCTGGCGTCGCTGCCCCGACCGCCGGGACGTCGACGTCCAAGTCGACCCCGGAGACCGAGCCGATCCTCGAGTCGATGAGAACTCGAGTCGATCCTCGGTCGAGGTCGCCCTCGGCCTCCCGTTCGGGACCGAGGTCGCCGACGCCGACTCCCTCGGCGTCGGGGCGGCTGGCGCCGCACCCTGCCCGGGCCGACCCCACCGAGTCCTCGTCGGAGTCGGTCTGGGAGTCTGAGGAGGAAGAGTCACCTGATTCCTTCCGGACTCGGTGTGTCCCATCGGACTCTCCGGAGTCCGAGCCTCGGAAGCAGTCCCCCCCGGAGGATGCCCGGTTCTCGGACTTCGTTAGGGATATGGCCAAGGCTTTGGCCTTCCCTGCGGATCCCGAGGAGGAGCCTCGAGCCGAAGAGCTCGACGCCCTCCAGTATGACTCTCCCGCGAGGGAACACTTTACTGTGCCGGTTCCTCCTATGCTGGAACGACTACTCTTCCGCATGTGGGAGAGTCCGGCCTCCTCGCCGGTCCTGAGCAAGCGGGTCGATTCTATCTATCGAGTCCGCAAGAGCCCTGGCTTTCAAAAGGCACAGCTGCCACACCATTCCATGGTAGTGGAATCGGCCATGCATCGTCTTAAGAGCCAGAAGATGCACTCCTCGGTGCCTCCTGGAAGGGAGGCCCGTAACCTGGATGGCCTTGGCAAGAAGTGCTTCCAGGGCTCTATGCTCGCCTGTCATGTCCAGACTTACCAGCTATACATGGGCATGTATCTCAGGGATCTGGCTAAAGAGCTAGCCGGATTCTCCGCTGGTCTCTCCGAGGAGCCCTTGCGGAGGTTCCTAGCCTTGTCCACGGGTATTCGGGAATGCTCAAAGTTCATGTCCCGAGCAGCCTATGATGGCTTTGAAGCCTCGGCTCGAGTAGCCGCAGCCGGCATCGGTGCCCGCCGACAGGCTTGGCTTCAGTCGTCCGACCTTGAGCCCTGGGTACAGGACAAGTTGGTCGATGTCCCCTGCCGAGGCGAAAACCTCTTTGGCAAGCCCATGGCGGAAAAGGCTGCACAAATTGAGACTGAGACTCTCACCAGGACCAGGCTTTCTAGGAAGACCTCCGCCCCTTCCCAGAAAAAGAAGGGCTCGGGAAAAAAGCCCTTTTACCCGAGGAAGGCAGCTGCCTACAAACAATACCCCCATTATCAGGCCCCTGCAGCTCCCCAACAGGGCCAGCAGGCCAAGGGACGGGGTAACGGGTCCCGTAGGCAGCAAGCCCCCAAGCCTGCACCACCAGCCCCTGCTCAGCAGGGTGGGGGTTTTTGACTCGCTCAGCATAGCCTCTCCCCCCCCGCTGGTTCCCCCCAGCACCGGAGGCCGGCTGGTTCACTTCGCCCACAGGTGGTCCAGCATCACCGCAGATGCCTGGGTGCTTCAGGTCGTGCGAGAGGGCTACCTTCTCCACTTCCATCAGGTCCCTCCCTCCTATTTTCCGGGAGAGCCTCCGCGCCCCCCTCTACACAGGGAGTTGCTCCTTCAGGAGTTAGCAGGTCTTCTGCAGGAACAGGCGGTGGAACCGGTGCCACACCACCTGAGAGGTCAAGGCTTCTATTCAAGGTATTTTCTGATACCAAAGAGAACAGGAGGCCTCAGACCCATCCTGGACTTGCGCAACCTCAACAAGTTCCTTGTGCGGGAGAAGTTCAAAATGCTTACCCTTGGAATCCTTCTGCCCTACCTCCAGCAGGGAGATTGGCTATGCTCCTTGGATCTAAAGGATGCCTATACGCACATCCTCATCCACCCAAGCCACCGCCAATACCTAAGGTTTGTGGTGGCAGGAACTCATTACCAGTACAGAGTACTGCCCTTTGGCCTGTCCTCCGCACCGCGAGTCTTCACAAAATGTCTCGCGGTCGTGGCGGCCCATCTCCGGCTTCACGGCCTCTATGTCTTTCCGTACCTCGACGACTGGCTCATCAGAGCAGCGTCCGCTCAGGAGGTCACCAACGCCACGGGCCGCACGGTGACTCTGCTGCAGCACTTGGGCTTTGTCATAAACTTCGCAAAGTCCACTTTGCTCCCCTCTCAGGATCTCGAGTTCATCGGTGCAAGGCTGCACACTCCTCAGGCGCGAGCGTACCTACCGCTCGACAGGGCTCAGCGGCTCATGGACCTAGCCGACCGCTTTCGCAGCCAGCCCCTGGTCTCCGCCAGGCACTTCCTGAGACTGCTCGGCCATATGGCTTCCACCGTCCATGTGACCCCCAATGCCCGCCTGAATATGCGGTCTGCTCAATGGTGTCTCCGCCGGCAGTGGCGGCAAGCCACAGGCGGCCTAGCAGACCTAGTGCGCGTCTCCGAGCCGCTGGTCTCGTCTATCCGGTGGTGGCTCCGGCAGCCGAACCTGTTATTGGGAATGCCTTTCCAGTCACCTCAGCCGACCCGGGTGCTGACCACCGATGCATCCCTCCTGGGCTGGGGAGCACATTGCCGAGAGGCACGTACTCAGGGCCTCTGGACCAAGTGGGAGTCTGCTCAGCAGATCAACTTCCTGGAGCTCAGGGCGATCCGCCTAGCTCTCAAGGCCTTCTCCCACCTGACCTCCCAACAGTCCGTCCTTGTCCAGACGGACAATCAGGTTGCCATGTTCTACGTGAACAAGCAGGGGGGCACGGGCTCCTTCCTCCTCTGCCGGGAGGCACAGAAGCTCTGCTCTTGGGCCGTCAGTCACGGCATTCTCCTCAAGGCAGTTTATCTCCCGGGCCAAGAAAATTGCCTGGCGGACAAACTCAGCAGGGTCCTCCAGCCGCACGAGTGGCGTCTGGATCCCTTGATCGTTCAGAAGCTCTTCCTCAGGTGGGGCCTCCCCACGGTGGATCTCTTTGCCAGTCCTCACAACCGGCAGCTTCCTCGCTTCTGCTCTCGTCAGCCACACCCCCTTCGGGTTGCGGCGGACGCCTTTCTAATCTCATGGTCGGGGAGCCTTCTGTACGCTTTCCCTCCCATCCCGTTAGTCTCTCGGACTCTTTTCAAGGTTCTCCGAGACAAAGCCTTCATGATCCTGGTGGCCCCTTGCTGGCCCAGGCAGCCGTGGTTTCCGCTCCTGCTGCAACTGGCGGTGGAGGATCCCATCCCTCTGGGAGTACAACCGGATCTCCTCACTCAGGATCAGGGGTCCCTACTGCACCCCAACCTCAGGTCTCTCAACCTCATGGCCTGGCTGCTGAGAGGGTAGTCCTTGCTCCTCTTCTCTTGCCGGCGGAGGTGGAGGAGGTCGTCTTGGCTTCGCGACGGCCTTCTACCCGCAAATGCTACGCCCTTAAATGGCGTCGCTTTGCAATCTGGTGTTCCCAACAGTCTCAGGATCCCTTCTCCTGCCCGGTGTCGGTGATCTTACAGTACTTGCTACACCTCTCTAATCTGGGACTTAAGTCCAACTCCGTCAAAGTTCACCTCAGTGCTCTTTCAGCACATCATGTGCCGGTGGACGGCAGACCTCTCTCCAACGACCCTCTCGTAGCGAGGTTTCTCCGAGGTCTCCTTCTACTTAAACCTCCTCTGCGCCCGCCAGCGCCGGACTGGGACCTGAATGTGGTTTTGCAGCGGATCACCTGTCCGCCTTTTGAACCTATGGCTACATGTTCTCTCCGTTTTCTGTCTTGGAAAACACTGTTCTTGATAGCCCTCACTTCCGCTAGGCGCGTAAGTGAATTGCAGGCCCTCGTGTCTGATCCCCCCTACACTCGATTCTACAAGAATAGGGTAGTCCTACGGACTCACCCAAAGTTTCTGCCTAAAGTGGTCTCCCCTTTTCACATGAATCAGGAGGTGGTACTTCCAACCTTCTTTCCCAGACCACACTCCAGCCGAGCTGAGACGGTCCTCCATACCCTGGACTGTAGAAGGGCATTGAACTTCTACCTTGACCGTACGCGGGAGCACCGTAAAGCTGCTCAGCTTTTTGTGTCTTTTGACCCCAATAAATTGGGACTCCCGGTCTCCAAGCGTACTCTGTCCATCTGGGTTGCGGACTGTATCTCTTGGGCTTATGGGGCAGCCGGTCTCGCCTTGGAAAGTCGAGTCACGGCTCATTGCGTTCGGGCAAAGGCCACGTCAGTGGCTTACCTCCGCTCTGTTCCGCTGGCAGACATCTGCCGGGCCGCTACTTGGTCTTCGAGCCAGACTTTTGCGGTCCATTACTGTCTCGAGAGGGAGTCCCGTAGGGACAGTGCTTTCGGACAGGCAGTCCTCCGTAATCTCTTTGAGGTCTGAGCAACTCCTACCCTCCATCCCGGATGTGGGCTACCGGTGGGTGATAATTCAGCGAAGATTCTCTCCTTCTGTGCTGCTGAGCTAGAGGGAGCTCATTTTTGTGCTTAGGGTCTCCGGTAGCCTTGAGCTTGGGAGTCCCATAAGTGAGGACTGACTTCCTGCTTGGTCCTGGAGAAAGCGTAGTTACTCACCTGTAACAGGTGTTCTCCAGGAGCAGCAGGAATCAGTCCTCACTACCCTCCCTCCTCCCCTTGGAGTTGCAATCGTCTGCTTATGTTCTTTTTGCAAATTTTTATGCTGTCTTTTTTAGCTATGTCATCTGACTGGCTAAGATGGCACCTTCGGGCGGGAAGACGACCGCGCATGCGCGCTGCAATTCCCAAAGGCTTTCTTTGAAAGCTGGGGAAAATTGCTCCGCGAGGGCTCCGTCGGCGCCGACGTCACCCATAAGTGAGGACTGATTCCTGCTGCTCCTGGAGAACACCTGTTACAGGTGAGTAACTACGCTATTTCTGCCACCTCCAGTTGCGTGACAAAGCGATGGAGCAGTGTGCTACAAAAAAAACCTGAAAAAGAAAAACAGAGTGAGAGAGTTGAAAAATATTATAGCAGAATAGTGGCGAGATGTTGCACAACATAGTGACTTAAGCGGTTAGCCAATTGGCATTGAGTCATAGGCGTGGCTGCCACAGTCTCGTTTCTTTTTTGTCACACCTCATATGTGTTTCCTCTCTGACAACTCATGGGGCATGTACTTCACCACATAGAATATCATCTAGGCTGGGTTGTCTTGGTGGCACCAGGTTGGCCACAGAGGCCATGGTTTGGGACCTGATGCGGCTCCTGTAGAAACCTCATCTGAGACTTCCTATAACTGGGTGACTGTTGCGGCAGGTGTCAGTCTTTTTGGATGACCCAGTTCCCTTCTCACTTATGGTTGGCTCTTGAAAGGTGACTTTTAGCACGTAAGGGCTATTCTCATGCTGTGGTTTCCTGTCCTTAAAAGCCAGGAGAGGTTCTACCAGCCTTGCTTACATGCGCATCTGATGCCTGGTACATTGTTGCCATGAGCATCAAGTGGATACTAGTATGGCGGACTTACATTCCTTGCTTGCCTTTATTCAGGGTGGCCTGGATAAGGACCTTTCCCTTAGTTCCCTTAAGGTTCAGGTGGCAGTCTTGTCATGCTTCAGGGGGCCGGTGGCGGAATGGCCTGAAGGCTCACACCCAGATGTATCTTGTTTCTTCAGGTGGGATCTATCCACTCTTTTTCTCTTTATTCCTAGTCCCTTGGTTCACTCATCTCTTCCCGTGACTTTCAATACCATCTTTACACTGATGACTCCCAGATCTACCTCTCTACACCTGAAATCTCTCCAGCAGTTCAGGCTTGGATCTCTGCCTGTTTCTCTGACATTGCTGCTTCCCTTCCTCTTTTCTCAGTCTCTGTGGATAACTCTGTACTCCTCCCTGTCTCCTCTGCTCATAATCTTGGGGTCATCTTTGACTCCTCTCTCCTTCTCCAAACACATCCACCTAGTAGCTAAAACCTGCTGTTTCTTTATAACATCAACAAAATTCACCCATTCCTTTAGTCACCTCCCATCTAGATTATTGTAACCTACTCCTTGCTGGTCTCCCTCTGAATCATCTCTGTCCCCTTCAATCTGTTCAACACTCTGCTGCGTAGCTAATCTTCCGCCAGCCTAGTCATGCTCATTTTACCCCTTCTTCTCAAGTCACTTCATTGGCTCCCTATCCCTTTCTGCATTCAGTTCAAACTTCTCCTGCTGACCTGTAAGTGCATTCATTCTGCAACTACTTACTATCTTTCCTCTCTTATCTCGCCGTACACCACTCCTCGGGAACTCCGCTCTTTTGGCAAATTGCTTCTAACTGTGTCCTTCTCTTGCTAACTCCAGTCTTTGCTCCTTTCACCTTGCTGCTCCTTATTCCTGGAGCAAACTACCTGAGTCTGTATATCAGGCGCCTTCTCTGACCCTTTCAAATCCTGGCCGAAAACTCACTTCTTTGCTGCCGCTTTCGGATCTTGACACACCTGATGTCCTTTGTGTTTCCTGACGGTTCTCCTTAACTGTATCCCATATCTACAGCTACTGTATTGTTTGTCTTGAATAGATTGTGAGCTCTGATGAGCAGGGACCACTGTTCCCTCTAAGCTGTGCGCGTGTGCGCGCGCACACACCACGTGGAGCGAGCGCACATACTTTAAAACCGCACAAAAATTACGGCTCTGATTCTGATAGAAAACAACACAGATGTCTTAAAATTTAAAAGTTATGATTGTAATTACTAGAAATTTCCTGCTTCATTTAGTAATCGTCTATTTTCATTTAATTTGATTAAAATCAGTGTGGTGTACATACTGTATTCTGACGTGTATTCAAATTTTAAAGTATATAACTCCGAGTGTCGTTATGTGGCGCACAAAAATTTAACCTTCCTTCAAAAGCTGCACACAGCTGATATTTTATGCACACACAGCCTACAGAAAATTAGAGGGAACATTGGCAGGGACCATCTTTTACATGTACCTGTTGTCTGTGCAGCGCTGTGTACGTCTTGTAGTGCTATTCAAATATTCAGTAGTAGTAGTACTAGTAGTAGGGGGTACAAGCATCCTCTCCTTCGGTGAGTCATTCTCTCTTGTGATCTCTGCTTAGTTCTCTGAGCCTTGATGTCAGAGCCCTTTGAATCCCTGAAGCAGGCCATACTTAAAGATCTGTCCCTTAAGACAGTTGTCCTGGTCGCGATCTACATGGCGAGATGTATCTCTGGGTTGCAGACATTGCCATGCATGGATCCTTACATGTCATTCTCGAAGGAGGCCATGTACTTTCGGCCCCTCCATTCCTTCTTGCCCAAGGTGGTGTCATGTTTTCATTTTAATCAGGTGGTCTGTCTGCCCTCCTTTTCTAAGGAACAGTGAAAGGGAATGACAAAGACCTTCACCTGATGGATGTCAGGAGTGTTCTGTTCCTCTATTTCAAGGTCACTAACTCCTTTTGCAAGTCTGACAGTCCGTCTGTGCTGTTTGCAGGCCCATGTAATGGTGACAAGATCACCAAGTCTACCCTGGGGTGCTGGATCAAGGAGGCCATTGTCTCAACGTTTCTGTTTTATTTATTTATTTTATTTATTTTCATTTCTTATATACCGCACTATTTGCGATCAGCGCGGTTTACATAAAACAAGAAGGTAACCGACAATGAACAAAAGTCAGGTCATTACATTGAACAGGAACAAGTAACATTGAACAGGAACAAGTAACTGTTGCAGAACTGGCTGAGTCCGGAGGGTTTGTGTGCACACTCCTTGGGCACAGGCATCCTTTTGGGTGGCGTATAGCTCAGTCACCCCCTCAGACATTTGTTGGGTGGCAATGTGGCCATCACTTTCCACTTTTATCAAGCATTAACACTTGGATGGCCACGGCCAGGCGGACAGAGCCTTTGGCTCAGACGTCTTGAAAGCTGCCATGTCTTCTTCCCACCCATTGGAGTTGCAGGTTTGCTATGTCCCACTTATCTGGACTAGTCCAGCAGGACAATATGGAAGGTGAAATTTTACTTACCAGATAATGTATTTTCATTGAGTTCTGCTAGACCAGTCCAGGACCTGCCCCTGTGACCTGTTATGGTCTGGTGTGTTTCTCTGTAATTAGTCCTCTGTGCCCATATCCTTTTGACAGGGCTTCTCTGAAGATTATCCTGTACATAGTTATGATTCCTTTTTTCTTTTGAGCTTTGTTATCCTTACTGAGGTTTTGTGTAGTCAGGGATACTTAACCATGTGCTTGGGTATGAATATCAAGGTGTGCCTCTAGCTGCATTGACTGGTATAGCAGAATGAGGTCATGAGAAACATCTGGAATATCTTTTGTCTCCATCTCTGCTGGTAGAGGGGCACAACCCACTTGTCTGGACTGTTCTAGCAGGACTCAAGGAAAGGACATTATCTGGTAAGTGACATGTCAGTTTGTAGCAGATGTGGTAAAATATTGAAAGCCAATGGTCATTGAAAAGCAAAGGGGCAACGTGATCAAATCTCTGCTTGCTTTTTAGGAGATGGGTTGCTATATTTTTGGCAGATTGTAAATGCTTGATATCTGAGATGTTTTGGCAAGAATAGACAAAATTTTATTTATCTAGCCGTGAGGTGACAATAGTGTGGATAAGTATATGTTAGTGCGGTCTAGGTGGGGACATAAAGCGCAGAATTAACACACAGCATAGAAAGCAAATTTCACAGTAGCTGAGATTTGGTTTTCAAAGGATAAATAGTAGTCTCATAACTTCTAAATATTTAAGGGATTCAACTGGAGGAATCAAGATGCACCCTATTAAAGGGGAATGGAGGGATGGAAGGCTCTACCATTAATCCAGGTGGCTAATGACTTATTTATATTTAATATGGAAACTGTTCAGAGGAAGGCGACCAAAATGATTTGGAGCCTGCGTCTGAAGCCTTATGAGAAGAGACTTGAAGACCTAAATATGTACTCTCTGGAGGAGAGGAGGGACAGGGGAGATATGATTCAGACCTTTAAATACTTAAAGAGAAATAATGAACAAACCAACCTTTTCCAAAGACGGGGAAGCTGTAAAACTAGAGAGCATAACATGAAGCGGCAAGGGGGTAAATCGAAAGGCAATGTCAGGAAATACTTTTTCACTGAAAGGGTGGTGGATGCTTGGAATACCCTCCCGATGGAAGTGGTGGGGCAAACACAGTGACAGAAGTGGTGAGGGCAAACACAGTGATGGAAGACACAGTGGATTCCTTTACAGCAACAGGATAAAATAAAAATAAACTTAACTATCTAATTTCTCAACAAACAGCGGTGTCCTACACGGAGTGGTGGGTCCACTCCTAAACAAAGACATGAGGAGGGGTGACCTGCACAGAGTGGCAGTTGCACCTATTCTTGCCATCTTACTGAGCAGACTAGATGGACCATACTGGTCTTTATCTGCCGTCATTTACTATGTTAATTTGAGACAGTTGTTTGATAGCCAAGAATGAACTGTATCTGCATCAAGAGATTTATTCATCTTGGCTAGTCAGGATGGTGCAAATCAGGATTTTCAACTAGGAGGATGTCATCAGTGCCAAAGTTCTGAAGAAAGCATAGCAAGGGGGCTGAGAAAAATGTTAAAACAATAATGAAGCAAGTACTGAGCCCTGCAGTACATCAAATAGGAGAAGGAAGGGGTCCAAATTGGTGGTGTCGGTGGCAACATAAAAGAAACTATCTTGTTGGAATGAAATGAACCACTGAGGAACTGTTCTGCCTAGATCTTTCTCTCTAAGTAGGGATATTAAATCACCTTGGTCTACTAGGTCAAATTGGACTGAAGTCGAGGAATATAGCGCAGGCCATATCCCCAGAAGGCTTACAATATGTTCATACTGGAGGCAGTGGAGGGCTAAGAAATTTGCCCAGGCTTCCCATTTCTCAGATTTCTGCTCTAATCAGACTACATTTCCACTCCAATACATGGTTAAGGAGCACATTTTGGCAAAGGCTCAATCTTTGGACCTATATCCTAGGGGGGGCTTGAAATTTATGTGACTGTTTTCCCAAATCACTTTGTGTAATCTCCCAAATGCATTCCAGGAGATTACACATAAGCTGCGTTCAGAGAACATTCGGCAGATTTGATAGTTACTGTCAGTGAGATCATAACTAGCTTCAAGGATAGCCACAAACCAGAAAGGGGGGAGGGAAGGTAGTGGTTCACCAATCTGTGCTGAAGTGGTAATTAGTAAAGAAGGGGATGTGGCTACAGAGGACATCAGGGGATGTAAGAAACTTGGCAGAGTGCAAAACCTAAGGTGTGTGACCAGCATCTGCCTTGCGTTTACTGCACAGGGCAGATGCTTAGGGCTTGATATTATGCTGTCTATGCGCTGCTACAGGACCTAGCCGTATGCACTGACCTTTAACCCCAGATATTCAATACCGGGGTCATATGCGGCCCTGATATTGAATATCTGGGTTTGCCTCACCTATCTTTTAGCCACAGGTTGCTAACCGGGCAGCATACAAGATCGCCATTGCCGCCTCTGCTCCTCCCCGGAACATCCACAATATGCCCTGATGCTAAGCGGTTAGCATCGGGGTGTGTAAGGGAGAAGATCGGGGATATCCCGGTTAGAGGTATTTACAGTTTACAGGGCTGTAAACCGTGTAAATGCCTTTGAAATATCAGGCCCTTACTGCACAGGCCTGCTGATGTGTTAAAATCATGCTGTGGACACTGCTCCAAGCAAAATTTAAAAACACCAGTCCTAAGAAAATACTGACTCCTCTCCCTGATGCTATCCCGGACCCTACTCTCTACTATCTCAATTCTGCTTGAAACCCCCTAACACCATACCTGATTTCCCCCACCTGTTGCCCAAAGCCTTCCCTTGTTGTTTGGTGGACAGAACAAGAGTAGTCTCTCTCCACTCCTGCTCCATTTCTGCCCAATAGTGGCTACGATCCCTAGCAGTTGCAGATTGAGCCTTAGCTGCAGTACCAGAAGACTACTGCTAGAGGTCATAGCCCTCATTTTGGAACTTGGGCAAAAGCAGAAGGGTACTGTTCCTGCCCCATCCACTAGACAACCAATGAAAGCTTTGGGTAAGTGGTAGGAAGGGTGGGGGTAGGGCAAGGTATGATGCTGAGGGGGAATTTTTAATCTCCAGGAACAAGCAGGAATGAGTCCTCACATATGGGTACGTCGGAACCGACGGAGCCTGCGCGGGAAAGCTCCCCAGCTTTTCAGATGAAAAGCTTTTGGGGCTTCCCACAGCGCATGCGCGCTGCCTTCCCGCCTTCCTGACCAGCTCTCTTCAGTTTCTCTTTTTCCACGGAGCCAGCAGGTCGTGTTCCTGTCACCGCTGAAGAAATTCTTATTTTAATTTGTTTCTTTTGACCGCGTACCTGCCTTCCCCATACCAAAACCGGTACTGCCGGTCTCTCTTTCTTTCTTTCTAAAAAAAAAAAAAAAAAAATCTTTTTTTATTTTCAGCACAACGTGGTAACTTTTGCTAGGCCTTCAGGCCTACACAAATTCTCCTCATGGAGAAGCCAGCTCCTGGTTTTAAAAAGTGTACCAACTGTAGTGCTGTTATTTCTGTCACAGACACCCATGAATGGTGTCTTAAATGTTTGGGACCTGACCACTCCATACCGGACTGCCCATTCTGCTCCCAGATGTCTAAACGTGGTTTGCAGAACCGGGCCAACACGTTCCACGTGCTGTTTGCTTCAGATAATCCAGCATCACAGTCATCCAGGTCTTCCTCTCCGGATGGATCTCAGGTAACCAAACTTTCTGTGGGCAAATCCTCTAAAAGCAAATCTCTTTCAAAGGATCGAGAGGCTCTCAATCTTGAGTTCGAGGATTCTGCCCAGACCAAAAAACCCCGGCGGGAGGCTCCGGCCTCCAAAGCATCACCTATGGGGTTACAGGTTGACATCGATGGCACGGCCTCGACCGATCACCTGTTAGACTGCTCTGGGGTACCGGTCGATACCGGTACCAACATCCAGGCAGTAGTGGCGTCCATGGGCAATTCTGTCCAGACCATGCAGCAGGCCGTTCTGGCTTTCATTAAGGCTGCGACGCCCTCGGTACCGATTCCATCGGTACCGACTCCAGTTCCGGTATCCACACCGGAACCGAGACCATCGACTTCCAAGCGTCAATCGGTTCCGCATGCCGGATTCAGGCTATTGCCCGATACCGATCCCATGCCCGATACGCCCGATCTCGATATCGGTCGGTACGCATATCGTGCATTGGAAGCACAGAGAGAATACTCAGATTCTTCTGATGAGTTCAATTCCTCTGATGACTCTGCTGAGCTTGATCTTCCTGAGGAGCCCTCTTCTCCAAAGAGGAGGATGTCTCCTCCAGAGGATTTATCCTTTCAGGATTTCATTGTTGATGTAGCTAAAGGGCTTTCTATTGCTACATCTTCTGGAACGGAACCAAGATCAAAGAAATTGGATATTTTAGGATACTCCAAAGCTCCTAAAGTGGCAGTTACCCTGCCTATCCATGAAATCCTTCAAGAACACTTGATGGATTTGTGGGAGACTCCTCTAACACTGTCTCCTCATTCCCGTAGGTTGGACACCATGTACCGGGTCCCTCCCTCCTCCTGGGTTTCGAAAGACTCAACTGCCTCACCACTCCATTGTGGTGAAGTCTGCCATGAAAAAGATAGAGTCCTAAAAGGCACTCTTCTACCCCTCCAGGGCGAGAATGTAAGACCCTTGACTCTTTTGGTAGAAAGATCTTCCAGGCTAGTATGCTTATAGCCAGGATCAATTCCTACAGTCTTTATATGGGCATGTTTCTCAGAGAACTTGCCCTGAAGGTACGGCATTTTGCCCCCTTTATCCCTGAGGATAGAAAGGAGGACTTCACTTCTGTGGTGACACAACTTTCAGAGGTCTCCAAGTTTTCCAACAGGGCAGCCTTTGATTCCTTTGAGGTTGCAGGCAGGGCTTCGGGAATTGCTATTGCAGCCCGACGTCTTGCTTGGCTCCAGGCCTCTGACCTAGAACCCTGGGTCGTGGATGGCTTAAGGAATCTGCCCTGTACAGGTGAGAACTTATTTGGTGAGGACTGGCAAATTAAAGCTGCTCAAATGGACGCAGAAAATGCCACTCTAGATAGACTTTCTAAGTCTACTTCTACTCCTGCCAAAAAGAAGCCTTTTAAGAGGCCTTACTACAAGAAGGCCAGATTTTCCACAAATACTGGCCAACAATCTGTTCAGCCTCGCTTTGCTGCTAAACGTCAGCAATCTAAGCAAGTAAAGTCAAGGCCTGCAGTGTCTGCTACACCCCAGCAGGCTCAACCCCCTCAGGGGTTTTGACTTGCCCCTAGAGAACTTACCATTTCTGGCTCTAGAACAACCAGAGCCCCTCACCATTCCCGGAAGGTTAGCTCACTTTGCTCCCAGATGGGAGCAAATTACATCAGAGCAATGGACCCTCTCTATCATCCGAGAGGGTTACAAACTTCATTTCTCCAGCCTTCCTCCCCATACCATGGTGAGACAATTCAGTTCTCCCCCATCTCTTCTGACCCTGTTGGGTCAGGAAGTCTCCTCTCTCCTTGCCCAAGGGGCAATAGAGGAGGTTCCTCTTCCTCAACTGGGGTTAGGGTTCTACTCCCCTTATTTTCTCATAACAAAGAAGACAGGGGGCTTCAGACCTATCCTAGATCTGAGAGAATTGAACAAGTTTCTATTCAAGGAGAACTTCAAAATGCTCTCTGGGCATTCTCCTTCCATACCTTCAGAGTCAGGATTGGCTTTGTTCTCTAGATCTCAAGGATGCGTACACTCATATACTCATCCATCCATCCCACAGAAAATATCTTCGATTTCTGTTCCAGGGAAAACATTTCCAATACAGAGTACTTCCCTTCGGTCTCACCTCTGCTCCAAGAGTATTCACAAAATGCATGGCAGTCGTAGCCGCATTTCTAAGAGGCATGGGAGTCTTCGTGTTCCCATATCTGGACGACTGGCTCATCCGAGCTCCATCTCAGTCAGAAGCCCAGATTTCCTTGGACCACACAAGGCGTATTCTTCAATATCTGGGACTTGTGGTAAACATTCCCAAGTCCCAACTTATCCCTATTCAGTCCCTGGAATTCATAGGGGCCCACTTGGACTCCACCACTGCAAGGGCCTACCTCCCTCTGGTCCGAGGCCAACGACTAATCAGCTTGGCCTCCCAGGCTCAGTCCAGAAGTCACTTGTCAGCCAGGGAACTGCTGCAACTTCTGGGCCACATGGCCTCCACGGTCCATGTGGTGCCCTACGCTCGTCTTCATATGAGGGCAGCTCAATGGACTTTGGCCACCCAGTGGTCTCAAGCATCAGGAGCGCTCTCAGACCAAGTACTCACCTCAAAACGTCTGTTTTGGTCTCTCCAGTGGTGGACATCCTCCAAAAATCTGTTGTTGGGGACCCCCTTCCAACCTTCGTTGCCCCAAGCAACCCTCACAACAGATGCCTCCCAAACAGGGTGGGGAGCTCATCTCCAACACCTCTCCACTCAGGGCACCTGGTCTCCCCAGGAGACCACCCTTCACATCAACCTTCTGGAACTGCGAGCAATCTTCCTTGCCCTCACAGTCTTCCACACCCTCCTTGTCAACCTGACTGTCCTAGTCCAGACAGACAATCAGGTAGCCATGTTCTATGTCAACAAACAAGGAGGGACGGGCTCTCTGTCGCTTTGCAACGAAGCTCTCAGATTATGGGCCTTCGCCAGAGAGCATCAAATTCATCTTCTGGCAGTATACCTTCCAGGAGTTCAAAACTCTCGGGCAGACAGACTCAGTCGAGTTCTGCTTCCACACGAATGGTCCCTGCATATGGACCAGATACGCAGAATCTTTCAGGAATGGGGGACCCCGGACATAGACCTCTTTGCAAATCCGTGGAATGCCAAACTTCCCCGGTTCTGTTCCAGGACTCCGTGTCAGGGAGCTCAGGCCAACGACGCCTTTCTCCTGCATTGGGGTCAGGAATTCCTGTATGCTTTTCCACCCATTCCTTTGATTCCCAAGACTCTGTTCAAACTTCAGAGGGATCACGGGTCAATGATCCTCATTGCTCCACGCTGGCCACGCCAAGTGTGGTTCCCTCTACTTCTACAGCTCTCCCAGGGCTCCTCCCTGGACCTGGGAGCTGCGCCAGACCTTCTGTCTCAGGAGAAAGGGACTTTGCGGCACCCAAACCCCAAGTCCCTACATCTCCGAGCTTGGTTACTGAAGGCTTAAGCCTTCATGAGTTTAATCTTTCTCAACCAGTGAAAGATATCCTTCATGCCTCTAGGAAACCCTCTACCAGGCGTTCCTATGCTTTCAAATGGAAACGTTTTTCCATTTGGTGTGCTCAACGGGGTCTTGACCCTCTGGCACTTCCTTTGAATTCTCTACTAGACTATCTCCTGCATCTCTCCAATGCAGGCCTCAAGACGAATTCAGTACGAGTCCATTTAAGTGCTATTGCAGCATCCTTAAAACCTATAAATGGACAACCTGTCTCCTCTCATCCTCTTGTTGCAAGGTTCATGAGAGGCCTGACCTTAACTAAACCTCCCATCCGACCTCCGCCGGTAGCATGGGATTTGAACCTAGTTCTAGGTCAGCTTATGAAGCCACCTTTTGAGCCTTTGGACTCCACCTCCTTGAAATTTCTTTCATGGAAGGTAGTTTTCCTTATTGCAGTCACTTCGGCTCGCCGCATCAGTGAACTGCAGGCTTTAGTGGCTAATCCACCTTATACTAGGTTTCATCATGATAAGGTGGTCCTTAGGACGAACCCCCACTTTATGCCCAAAGTGGTCTCGCCTTTTCATCTTAATCAAGAGGTATATCTACCTGTTTTTTTCCCGGCTCCTCATGCATCCACTGCAGAGAGGAACCTTCATACCCTTGATTGTAAAAGAGCTCTCGCCTTTTACCTCAACAGGACTGAGCCATATCGAAAGTCTTCCCAACTTTTTGTGGCTTTTGATCCTTCTCATTTGGGACTTCCAGTCTCCAAGCGTACACTTTCCAATTGAATTGCTCAGTGTATTTCTTTTGCTTACCAGAGTAAGAACATTTCTCTGGAAGGCCATGTCACAGCTCACAATGTGAGAGCCATGGCCACCTCTATGGCTCATCTTCACTCTGTTTCCATAGATCAGATCTGTCGAGCAGCCACTTGGGCCTCGGTTCATACCTTCACAGCCCATTACTGTTTGGACAAGGACTCCCGCCGGGATGCCTTGTTTGGTCAGGCTGTCCTCAAACACCTGTTCCATACTTAAACAACTCCTGCCCACCTTCCCTGGTTGGATGCCTGAGATCCATACGAAGATGGTTACCTTTGGAGGGGGATCTCCCAGGCATCTTAGCTAGGGAGTCCCCATATGTGAGGACTCATTCCTGCTTGTTCCTGGAGATAGCACAGTTACTTACCTGTAACAGGTGATCTCTGGGAACAGCAGGAATTAGTCCTCACAACCCACCCACCTCCCCTAGGAGTTGTATCTTCTATCTATCTACCTTCCTTTCCTCTCTCTATTGTCTCAGCTATAAACTCGAACTGAAGAGAGCTGGTCAGGAAGGCGGGAAGGCAGCGCGCATGCGCTGTGGGAAGCCCCAAAAGCTTTTCATCTGAAAAGCTGGGGAGCTTTCCCGCGCAGGCTCCGTCGGTTCCGACGTACCCATATGTGAGGACTCATTTGTGAGGACTAATTCCTGCTGTTCCCAGAGATCACCTGTTACAGGTAAGTAACTGTGCTTTCAGAGAAGGGTTTCCATTTGGGGAGGGGGTGGAATTTGAGTTGTCAGCTGATTCAGGGAGGGGAGTATGAGTAGGATTAGAAGGGATGTGAGCAGGGTTTGGACATGTTAGGCACCAATACTGATTTTAAACTTTGCTTGGTTTTGGGGATCTTATAGGAGTTCGGACTGGGGTAGGGGTCAGGAACATGAGTAAATAGTTAAGCATAAAAGTAAATTGTAGAATGAAAAATGTGTTCATGTAATTCAAGTGTATTAATTTTATGTCAAAACTATGTAATATCAAGTGAAGATGCGCCACTGGTATTTTTAGTTGGTTTTCTTAATAAAACAATTATAAGTAAACTTTGCTTGAGACAGCGGCCACGCTGTCTGCCAGTCCTGACAACTAAATCACTGTAATGTCCTAAGCTCTAGCTGTCACAATCCCCACCCCACACAGGCTGGGATTTTTTTACTATGGCGGTTTTAGTATGCGGTAACCATTAAACGTGTGGTAAAACCTGCACTAAGTGCTTAATGCACTTAAGTAAACATACAATCAAGTGGCCAAGACAAATAAAGAATAATCTCTAATTGAAAAGAATTAGGCTAATGTTTCTTACCACTTTCAGCTTTATAATTGAAAAATATTTCACATAGAAACATTAACTTTGAGTTTGCTTTTACAGAATGAAAAATGCCATCTATTAATTGAACATGAAACTCAGAAGCTGAAAGAATTAGATGAGGAGCACAGCCAAGAACTGAAGGAGTGGAGAGAAAAGCTTAGGCCAAGAAAAAAGGTATGAGACTAGTCTTGCTAAAAAAGACCTTTGTAACCAGGGTAATAAGATTCCATGCATGGCCCAATAGCATTGTGGCAGCACACAGTGCTACCATACAAAAGATCTGGAGCCATCTCCTCTTCATCAGTATAGTAAAATTTGGTAGCGCTAGTCTTGTCTTTGGGGCTAGGTTATTTGTAGGCAGGGCTGGCATGCAGTGGTTGAAGTAAGATTCAGAATCCATGCATGCTTATTCTGAGTGAAGCTATGGTCTGAGTCCCTCCTTAAGGACTGCTGCTGCAGTGTCTAGGTTATAGATGAGGGAGCGGTTTAAGAGAATAGTGAATGAAGTCTTTATTGCCCTTGTGCCACATCTCTGCTGTCCTAAATGGCGGTGAGCAGGTACAGACTAAGCTAGAAGCTCCTCTTGGGGAGGTGGGTCAGGCCAAAAAAGGTATCATTTCCTGCTGAAATTCTCATGGCATTGAGTGATTTTTGAATAACAAGCAGCATGAATGGATTCAAACGTGTAAGCCATGTGACATAACTACATGCCTTATCAAAGGAGCAGCACAAGCTTAATAGTCAGTTCTGACACTTTTGAACTGATAAACAACCAAGCAGTTGATTCTTTTTTTGCCTTCCTTGAGGTCAGTACTTGTATTGACATTTTGATTATGCACAAAAAAAAATAAACTCCAATGAAAATCAGAAAAAAAAGAAACACAACAAAACACAAGAAATAGTATAATAGGACCATATCAATTCTCATTTTCAAAACTATACAGAGCAAGGTAACATGACTTATGTTCAGCTCAATGCTGGCATCCTAACATTTCCTTGCCTCCTCATTTGCCTCACCCAACTTATGTTTCAAAACGAAAGGAAGCCGTACCAAGCCCTAAACACATCATTCCACGATATCTCCAGGAGCAAGCAGGAATGTAGTCTTCACATATAGGTGATGTCAATACCAATGAAGCCTGCACTGGAATGCTTCCCAGCATCCAATAGGAAAGCTTTTGGGAGCATCCCACTGTGCCTGCATAGCTGCTTTCCCAACTCTTCTTCCTCAGTTTTTCATTTTCCGCAGAGCCAGCAGGAAGCAAATCCTGTCATTGCAGAAAATTCTTTAATTCCTTTTTTGTGGTCAGCGTCTGTCTTCCTGTCGACGCCTGATTATTCATTCTTTTTATTTTCTAAAAAAAGAAAAGAGAAACTTTTTCTCAGGCACATCAATGCCATTTTAGGCTTAAGCCTACCATGCTGTCTAACGACACTATGCAGAAAGTGGTTTTAAGAAATGTTCTAAATGTGGCAGTACCATTTTGGTTACTGACACTCATGACTGCTGTCTAAAATGCCTCTGACCTAATCACCAGCCATTAGAATGTTCCCTTTCTAAAAAGATGACAAAGGAGAGGCCTGCAGAACCCGGCCTCGAAGTTTGGAATTCTTTGCCTCAGATGTGATATTGACATTATCGAGAGCATCATCATCTCCTCATGGATCTTAGGTATCTAAGCACAAGTCTTTATTGAAGACTGATCACCCCTCCAGAGGTAGATCTCATTCTAAGTATCAAGATGCCTCAGGTGTTGCCAGTCATCAGCCCTGGCAGGAGGACCTGTCCTCCAAAGCCATCGAGGGACTCCAGGATGCTCCCGAGGCCTCGACCTCAGGAGAGCTCCTGTGCCATGCTCTGGGACAGTGGCGCAAGCTCCCGTTACTGATACCCAGGCACCAGCAAGCTCCATAGACCAACATATCCTGACCATCCTGCGGAGCTTGGCAGCTTCGATTCCGATCAAGCCAGTACCGACGGTACCACTGATACCGGCACCATCAGCAGCACCAATGCACACTGTTACGAGACTCATGCCACTGGTTTCACTGCTGTCCTTGCCTGCCCTCGAGTCCATCCTGGATATCAAGGCCATACCCAAGCAGATTACCCAGCCCGATACCAACTTGAACCAGTATCGGCACCTGGCAGAGCAGGAACACCGTTCCCGCCAGTACTTCGAGTCCTCCGAGTCCAATGCTTCCGAGGAGGAATCACTCGATTCCTGAGGGCTGCAGTGTCTGCCTTTGGAGCCTTCTTCCCCACCGGAATGGTGCATGTCCTCTCCCAATGACATGTCTTTCAAGGAGTTTATTCAAGACCTGGCTAAGGATCAATAACAGTAACATCTGAAAAAGAGCCCAGAGCAGAGGAATTGGAGATATTCCAATACCAGACAGCTCCTAAGGCAGCGGCCATCCTTCCAGTGCACCGCATTCTCTGTGATCTCGCGCTCTGGATGTGAGAAACTCCCCTCACGATTTCACCCTGTACTCAATGCCTAGATATCATGTAAAGAGTACCAGAATGTTCTGGCTTCCAAAAGACTCAACTTCCCCACCATTCAATGGTGCTAGAATCGGCGATGCGTCAAATTAAGAGTTCTAAAACACATTCTTCTACCCCCACCCCACCCCCCCCCCCGGTTGAGAATCGAGAACCCTCGATGCTTTTGGGCATCGCTGTTTCCAGGCTTCCATGTTATCAGCCAGGATAACCTCCTACATACTCTGGGTATGTTCCTCAAGGTGGTTACTAGGGATCTTGAGGCCATATCCCCTCCTCTTCCAGATGATAAGAAAAGCGACCATCTTGCTCTTGTCAAACATGCCAAGAATGTCTCGAAGTTTGTCAATAGAGCAGCTTTTGATGCATTTGAGTGCACTAGTAGAGCCACAGCAATCTGCATTGGTGCACACATAATTGCATGGCTACAGGCTTCAGATCTCAAATAGTGGGTTCAAGATAAACTGGGCAACATACCCTGCACAGGTGAGAACCTTTTTGGCAAAGACTGGCAGGATAAGGCTTCTCAGTTGGAGTCAGAGAATATCATTCTCAATAGACTGGCTAGGAAAAGTCAGCTACAAAGAAGACCTCCTTTAATAAGAAAAAGAAGTTCTACGCTTCTTATCCTCCTGCTTCTCAGTTCCAGGCTCAGGCTCCTCAAAAGAGGCAGCAGCTCCCAAGCAGCAGAAGAAGCCACAGGTACCTAAGACTCAAACAGCTCCGCAGCTACAGTCTGTGCCTATTTTTTGACATTTTTCTAGAGAACATAGCCACCCTGCCTCTGGAGGACCCCCACCGCCTCCACATAGCAGGCAGACTCTGTCATTATATCCATAGGTGGCATCTCATCATCTCAGAGCAGTGGACACTAACCATAGTGAGGGAGGGGTACAGACTTCATCTTCAAACTCTGCCCCCTCCACTCTAGTAGGGGACTATCATACGCAGCCCCCTCTCACTGCTCTTCTACAACAGGTAGTGTTGTCTCGTTTATCACAGGGTGCCATAGAAAAGGTCCCCATACCTCAGCAGGGAAGGGGTTTCTACTCTCCATACTTTCTCACACCAAAGAATAGCGGAGGGTACAGGCTTATCCTGGACCTCAGAAACCTAAACAAGTTTCTGGTCCGTGAGAATTTCAAGATGATCTCTCTTGGGATCCTGCTTCCCTACCTTCAGAGTCAGAACGGGCTCTGTTCTCTAGATCTAAAAGAAGCATATACAGTCAAACCTCGGTTTTCGTTTGCCCCAGTTTTCGTTAGCTTCGGTTTTCGATGACTTTTTTTGGTTGCAATTTTGTCCCGGTTCTCGTACATCCGCTCAGTTTTCGTACTTGTTTTTGCGATTGAGCTCTTTGCTTTCAGCGTTCCTTACTGTAATCAAGTAGTGAGAGTGTGGCTTCCGATGTTCCCTGCTGATTGGCAAACTTGAGGGATCTGTGTGCGTGCTGTCCAGTGAGGTGAGAAAAGTGCCGCTGTTCTGCTGATGCTGAGAATTTCAGGCAGGGGAGAGAATCGGCGATCAGAGGTGTGTGAAAGAAGTGCCCGGAGCTGTTCTGCTGATGCTGAGAATTTCAGGCGGGAAGAGAAACCTTGATTTCAGCTTTGGTGTATTGCCAGCTCTTCCAGAAATGCGTACCTAATCGTCCCTAGGTTTGTAACTCTTGCCGCTTGCACACAGTGGGAGAGGGATTAGTAATCGGCAATCAGAGGTGTGTGAGAGAAGTGCCCGAGCTGTTCTGCTGATGCTGAGAATTGCAGGCAGGGGAGAGAATCGGCGATCGGAGGTGTGTGAGAGAAGTGCCCGGAGCTGTTCTGCTGCTGAGAATCGGAGGCAGGGAGAGAGTCGTTCTGCTGCCTGGTTGAGACTTCGGGGCTCGTGCTGCTGCAGCCATTGCCACATGGCTCTGGAATGCATGCTCAGCTCTGGGTGTCTGGAACGGATTAATTGGATTTACATTATTTCTTATGGAAATATTGCTTCAATTTTCATACGTTTCGGTTTTAGTCAGACTTTTTTGAACGGATTAATCATGAAAACCGAGGTTTGACTGTACACATATCCTCATTCCTCCAGAACACAGGACATATCTACACTTCAGTTTTCAAGGGAAACGTTATCAGTACAAAGTCCTGCCCTTTGGATTTGCCTCAGCCCCAAGGGTCTTTACAAAGTGAATGGCGGTCGTAGTCGCCTTCCTGAGGTCTCGGGATATTTGTCTTCCCTTACTTGGACGACTGGCTAATAGAGGCAGACACCTCCCAGGAGGTTCAGCCGTCTTTGCTTTAAACCATGCAGATGCTGCAGCACTTGGGATTTGTCATAAATCTTCCAAAATCCCACCTCACTCCAGCTCAGACTAGAATTCATTGGAGCTCTCCTAGACACACAGTGATCAAGGGCTTTCTTGCCCCAACCCCATTGTTCTCTTCTCATAGAGCTAACATCCCAAGCGTAACTGAGACCATCTGACTGCCTGGGAGATGCTGCAGCTTCTAGGCCATATGGCCTCAACAGTGCATGTGGTACCCATATGCCCGTCTACATATGCGCACAGTCCAATGGACTCTTGCCTCCCAATGGAAGACAAAATCCAAGTCACTTCCCCTCTCACCACATACCTCCAATAGTGGTGTTCCCCAGAAAATCTCCTTGTCGGGCCTCCTTTTCAGATGCCTCCACATCAATGCACCCTGATGACGGATGCCTCCAAACTGGGGTGGGGGGCTCACTTGGGCACACTCCCTACATAGGGCCTCTGGATGATGCAAGAGTCTCCACTCCAAATCATTGTACTGGAGCTTCGTGCTGTCTCCAGCTCCCTCAGATTGTTTCAAGATCACTTAAGGACCCAAAGGGTACTAGTCAAGATAGACAATCAAGTAGCCATATTCTATGTGAACAAACAGGGTGGGACAGACTCTTGGCCCCTCTGCAAGGAGGCTCCCCATCTCTGGTCCTTTGTCGTTATTCACCAGATACACCTCCAGGCAATGTATCTCCCAGGGGAGCTCAATGACTTGGCAGACAAGTTGAGTCTGATTCTTCTTCTCCACGAATGGTCTCTCCATCTGGACACAACATCCTATATCTTTCAGACCTGGGGAACTCCAGACATAGATCGGTTTGCCACTCCGCAGAATGTCAGACTTCCCTGCTTCTGCACTAGGACTCCCATGTCCAGCAACCAGCAGGTGGATGCCTTTCACTCCTTTATGCTTTCCCTCCCATTCCCCTCATTCCCAAGACGCGCTTCAAGCAGACAGGGGCTATGTGATTCTCATAACCCTGCACTGACCATGTCAGCCGTGGTTCCCTCTGCTGCTGCATCTGACTCAGACTCAGTCTCTATGACTGGGATCCACACCCGATCTCCCCTCACATGAAGAAGGGACACTGCTCCATCCCAGTCCACAGTCATAAGAACATAAGAAAATTAAGATATGCCATACTGGGTCAGACCAAGGTCCATCAAGCCCAGTATCCTGTTTCCAGCAGTGGCCAATCTAGGTCATACGTACCTAGCAGTTTCCCCAAAAGACACAGGTTCCACAATGCTTGTACTGGGTCTCTCCATCTCACAGCTTAGCTGCGGAAGGCATAGCATTACAGGACCTTCCACAGGCAATAAAGGAGATCCTCTTAGCTTCCAGGAAGCCGTTTACCAGATGTTCATACACTTTCAAGTGGCATAGATTATCTCCTTGGTGTTCTCAGAAGGATCTCAATCCCTTCTCTGCTCCTGTGGAGGCACTTCTCCAATACCTCCTTCGCCTCTCCTCAATTGGTCTCAAGACCAACTCCTTGAGAGTTCACCTTAGTGCCATTGCCATCTCTCATCATCTCTTAGATGGACATCCCATCTCTTCACAACCGCTTTATGAGAGGTCTCTTGCTGACCAAGCCTCCCATCAAACCACCCCTGGTGGCTTGGGATCTTAATATCGTTCTAGTGCAGCTTCTCAAGCTGCCTTGTGGTCTGGTGGCAATCTCCCCAGCATCTCGAGGCGTGCATGCCTTTACAGGACCCAAGCCCTTCAAGGATTCTCACCACGGATGCCTCCCTGCTCGGCTGGGGAGCCCACTGTGGAGATCTCCGCACTCAGGGCAACTGGTCACCAGACAAGAGCACCCAGCAGATCAACCTCCTGGAGCTCTGAGCCATACACCTAGCCCTGAGGGTCTTCTCTCACCACCTGCATCACCAGCAGGTGCTGGCCCAGACAGACAACCAGGTGGCGATGTTCTACATGAACAAACAGGGGGGGGGGCAAGGGGTCTCGTACTCTTTGCCAGGAGGCACTGGTCCTCTGCTCGTACGCAATCCAACAGAGTATCCTCCTGCAGGCAGTATACCTGTGAGGCCAAGACAACCTGCTGGCCGACAGGCTCAGCAGAATTCTCCAGCCACATGAGTAGCAGCTGGACCCCAGGGTAGCCAGGCGTCTCTTCCGCTCTGGGGGGGAACCCGTGATGGACCTGTTCGCCAGCCCAGACAACTTTCAGTTGCCCCGCTTCTGCTCCCAGCAGGCCCACCCCTCTAGGGTAGCAGCAAATGCATTCCTAGTAGATGCCTTGCGAGAGGCCAGCAGAATGTCTTCCATCTCAACTGGAAGGTTGAAAGGGGCCAGAGTCACCCTCTCAGCAGCTACGCTGTCAGTGACTGGAACCCCAGGTTGGGGTGCAGGAGAGAGCCCATATGTGAAGACTGCAATCTCCAGGAAGAAGCAGGAATGAGTCTTCACGTATGTGTGGGTATCGTCGGTACCGACGGAGCCTGCGCAGGAACGCTCCCAAGCATCCAGTCAGAAAGCTTTTGGGAGCATCCCACAGCGCCTGCGTGCTGCCTTCCCGCCTTTCCCAACCGCCTCTCTCCAGTTCTTCTTTTTCCGCGGAGCCAGCATGTCGTGTTTCTGTCACCGCTGAAGAATTTGTTATTATTTTTCTTTCCTTCTTTTGTGTCGCTGCCTTCTTCGACGCTTTACCGGTACCACCGGTCTTTCTTTCAAAAAAAAAAAAATTAAAATTACAAAGAAATATATTCTTTTCTTTTTCGGTGCGCCTCTGTTGGGCCTTAGGCCCAAAACGTTTTTCCTCAACATGGAAAAACCCGCTTCAGGCTTTAAGAAGTGCACCAAATGTGGCGGTACTATTTCCGTCACCGACACCCACGAGTCCACGACTGGTGTCTGAAATGTTTGGGTCCTGACCATTCCATTATAGATTGTATGTCCTGTGCCATGATGTCTAAGAGGGGTCGGCAGAACCGAGCAGCAAAGCTCAGTACCCTGTTTCCCTCTGATGCGGCTTCGGTGGAATCGACGTCTTCCAGGGCTGCTTCTTCCTCCCATGGATCTCAGTAACCAAGCATAAGTCCAGCCGGTCCTCGAAGGGTAAATCTCCCTCTAAGCATCGTGATGCTTCAGGCGGTGCCCTCGAGGATTCTGCACCAGCAAAATTACCCCGGGAGAGGCTCCGGCTTCCAAAGCTTCATCTATGGGGTTACAGGTTGATCTCGATGGCTCGGCCTCGACAGATCACCTGTTGCCATGCTCTGGGGTACCGGTGGCTCCCACCGGTACCGACCTACAGGCATTGGTAGCATCAATGGACCAGAGGATTCTATCCATGGAACGCAGTCTAGCGGCAATCCTTGTGGCATCGACGCCCCAGGTACCGCAACAGACTACTCCACCGGTACCGGTTCCGGTACCGATTGCATTGACATCGGCATCGGTGTCTGCTGGAACGGTACCCTGTCCCCTGATGCCCTCCAGTACCGAGCCCTCGGTACCGGTTATTCCCGATACCGATCCTAGTTGGTACGGCTATTGGGCATTACAGGAGCATCCAGACAGGCCATACTTCGACGACTCTGAAGATTCTGAAGAGTCTGAGGGTTCTGTCGATGTATCGATACTGCTTTCACAGGAGTCTTCTTCTCCTAAGCGCAGGATGTCTCCTCCTGAGGACTTGTCCTTCCAGGACTTCATCAGGGAGGTGGCTCGGGGTCTATCTATCTCTGTGGCCCCTGAGACAGAGCCAAGAGCCAAGGAGCTAGATATTTTGCAATATCCCAAAACTCCTAAAGAAGCAGCTACCTTACCTGTTCATGAGATTCTCTGTGATCTCATTCTCGCAGGTTGGACACCATGTATCGGGTCCTACCTTGTCCTGGCTTTCATAAAACTCAGCTTCCTCACCACTCCATCGTGGTAGAGTCTGCCATGAGAAAGATTAGAAGTGCAAAGAGACACTCCTCTAATCCTCCAGGACGTGAATGCAGAACCCTGGATGCTTTTGGACGTAGAGTCTTTCAAGCTTCCATGCTAGCTGCGAGAATAAATTCCTATAGTCTTTACATGGGAATGTTCCTAAAAAATCACAGATCATTTGCTGTCTTTAAGCCCTTTCATTTCTGAAGATAAAAGGCAGGAATTTCTCACTTGGCTCAAACATGCCCAAGATGTCTCCAAATTTTCCAACCGTGCAGCTTTCGACTCCTTTGAGTGTGTCAGCAGAGCATCATCTATTGCCATAGGTGCACGTAGGATTGCTTGGCTTCAAGCATCTGATCTGGAGCTCTGGGTCCAAGATGAGTTGGGAAACCTCCCTTGTACTGGTGAGAACTTGTTTGGCAAGGATTGGCAAGCAAAAGCCAGTCAGATGGATGCTGAAAACTCTGCCTTGGATAGATTATCCAAGTCTACCACTGCTCCTCTTAAGAAAAAGTTGTTCAAAAAGGCACCTTTTTCTAAAAAGGGAAGGTACTACGCTGCTTATAATCAGCAGGCATCTTCTGCAGGTCGATTTATAACCAAACGTCAGCAACCACCCAAACAGGGCAAAGCAAAGGCTGCTAGGCCTCCACCGGCCCAACAACCTCAGCCCCCTCAGGGCCTTTGACTCGCTGCTAGAGAACCTAGCCTTCTTGGCTCTGGAAGGTCCAGAGCCTCACACCATTCCAGAAAGGTTGGCTTACTTTGCTCCCAGGTGGGAACAAATCACAGCAGAGCATTGGACACTCTCCATCATAAGAGAGGGGTACATACTGCATTTTTCAAGTCTGCCCCCTCATACAGTACTGAAGCAGTTCAATTCTCCGACCTCTCTCCTCGACCTGTTGGGTCAGGAGGTTGCCACCCTTCTTGCCCAAGGGGCAATAGAGGAGGTCCCTCTTCTTCAATAGGGTTCAGGGTTCTACTCCCCTTATTTTCTTATTCCAAAGAAAACAGGGGGTTACAGACCCATCTTAGATCTCAGAGAATTGAACAAATTCCTAGTCAGGGAGAAATTCAAAATGATTTCCCTCGGAACTCTGCTTCGACAACTTCAGAGTCAAGATTGGCTTTGTTCTCTAGATCTCAAGGATGCTTACTCCCATGTTCTCTTCCATCCAACCCACAGAAAGTTCCTTCGGTTCCTTTTTCGGGAAAAGCACTATCAGTACAAAGTGCTTCCTTTTGGTCTGGCCTCTGCACCAAGGGTGTTCACGAAATGCATGGCAGTAGTAGCTGCATTTCTGCGCACTCTGGGAATATTTGTCTTCCCTTATCTGGACAACTGGCTCATTCGAGCTCCCACCCAGTCAGAGGCCAAGATCTCCCTATCCTGCACAATGCAAATCCTTCAATATTTAGGGCTGGTAATAAACATCCCAAAATCCAGTTTAACCCCTACTCAGTCCCTGGAGTTCATAGGGGCCTTGCTGGATACCGTAAGGGCAAGGGCCTATCTCCCCCAGGCCCGTTGTCTTCGCTTGGTGCAGTTAGCTTCTTGAGCAGAGTTAAAGTCCCAGTTAACTGCTCGAGAAATGTTGCAATTGCTAGGCCACATGGCCTCTACCGTGTTACCCTATGCTCGCCTTCATATGAGGGCAGCTCAGTGGACCTTATCCAACCAATGGACCCAGGCAGTAGACAGCCTGTCAGACAAAATAGAAAACACAAGTCGCCTCATTTTGTCCCTTCAGTGGTGGAAGTCCACTCAAAACCTGTTGCTGGGGACTCCTTTCCAGCAGCCCTTACCCCAGGCAACTCTTACAACAGATGCTTCTCCAACGGGTTGGGGAGCTCATCTACAAGACCTCTCCACCCAGGGCATCTGGTCTCCACAGGAGAGTTTATCTACACATCAATCTCTTGGAGCTCAGAGCAATCTTCCTTGCTCTGCGTGTGTTCCACTCCCTGCTCAGCTACAAGACCGTCCCTATCCATACGGACAATCAAGTAGCCATGTTCTACGTGAACAAGCAGGGGGGGACAGGCTCTCTGTCGCTTTGCAACAAAGCTTTGTGACTGTGGGCCCTCGCCAGAGAGCATCACATTCATCTTCTGGCAGTGTATCTTCCAGGCGTTCAAAACTCTTGGGCAGACCGACTCAGTCGAGTTCTGCTTCCGCACGAATGGTCTCTTCATTCAGACCAGGTGGCCAAGTTTTTTCAAATTTGGGGAACCCTCGGACATAGACCTCTTTGCAAGTCCGTGGAATGCCAAACTTCCCCGGTTCTGTTCCAGAATTCCAGCTCAGGGGGTTCAGGCCAGGGATGCTTTCCTCCTTTACTGGGGTCAAGACTTCCTATATGCCTTTCCGCCCATTCCCCTAATTCCCAAAACCCTATTCAAGCTTCAGAGAGACAGAGGTCGCATGATCCTCATAGTGCCTCGGTGGCCACGCCAAGCGTGGTTCCCTCTACTTCTACATCTCTCTCAAGCTCCCTCCCTCGAGTTAGGGTCTGCACCAGATCTCCTATCTCAGGAGGACGGAATGTTATGGCATCCCAATCCCCAGTCTCTGCACCTCAGGGCTTGGTTGCTGAAGGCCTAAATCTCCAAGATCTCCATCTTTCTCAACAAGTGAAAGATGTTCTTCATGCTTCCAGAAAGCCTTCCACCAGGCGTTCTTATGCTTTCAAATGGAAGAGATTCACGATTTGGTGTGCAGAAAAGGGTCTTAACCCTCTTGCGCTACCTCTGGAATCCCTACTGGAGTATCTTCTTCATTTATCCAATGCAGGCCTTAAGACAAATTCAGTAAGGGTCCATTTGAGTGCTATTGCAGCTTCCTTTAAGCCTCTGAATGGACAATCTATTTCCTCTCATCCTCTTATAGCAAGGTTCATGAGAGGCCTTCTTTTGACGAAGCCTCCCATTAAACCACCACTGGTGGCATGGGACTTAAACCTGGTTCTTGGGCAACTTATGAAAGCCCTTTTCGAACCTTTAGCTAACACTTCCTTGAAATTTCTTTCTTGGAAGGTCATTTTTCTCATTGCAATCACATCGGCACGCCGCATTAGTGAATTGCAAGCCTTAGTAGCTCATCCACCTTATACAAGGTTTCATCATGACAAGGTAGGACTAATCCACACTTTATGCCTAAAGTGGTCTCATCTTTTCATCTGAACCAAGAGGTGTACCTACCAGTCTTTTTTCCAGCACCTCATGCATCAATTGCAGAGAAAAACCTTCATACTCTGGACTGTAAAAGAGCTTTAGTTTTTTACTTACGGAGGACGCAGCAACATAGAAAGTCCTCTCAACTCTTTGTTGCTTTTGATCCTTCCCATTTGGGACATCCAGTATCCAAAAGGACATTGTCGAACTGGATTGCTCAATGCATTTCCTACACCTTTCAGAGTAGGAACATTTCTTTGGAGGGTCATGTCACAGCTCACAATGTGAGAGCCATGGCAGCCTGTATGGTTCATCTACACTCTGTGCCCATTGACGACATCTGTCGAGCAGCCACCTGGGCCTCGGTTCATACCTTCACTGCCCATTACTGCGTGGACAAGGACTCCCGCCGGGATGCCTTGTTTGGTCAGGCTGTTCTCAAACACCTGTTCCATACCTAATCAACTCCTGCCCACCAACCCTGGTTGGATGCCAGAGATCCATGGGTGGAAGTGGAACCCTTCCAGGGACACACAACTTCTGGGGTCTCTCCCTGGCATCTCAAGCTAGGGAGTCCCCATACGTGAAGACTCATTCCTGCTTGTTCCTGGAGATAGCACAGTTACTTACCTGTAACAGGTGATCTCTGGGAACAGCAGGAATAAGTCTTCACAAACCCACCCACCTCCCCTAGGGGTTGTTTCTCTCTATCTTTCCTTTCCCCCTCTCTCTCTCTCTTTGTCTCAGCTTTAAACTCAAACTGGAGAGAGGCGGTTGGGAAAGGCGGGAAGGCAGCACGCAGGCACTGTGGGATGCTCCCAAAAGCTTCCTGATTGGACGCTGGGGAGCGTTCCCGCACAGGCTCCGTCGGTACCGACGATACCCACACATACATGAAGACTTATTCCTGCTGTTCCCAGAGATCATCTGTTACAGGTAAGTAACTGTGCTTTCCTGCTTGTTCCTGGAGATAGCATAGTTACTCACCTGTAACAGATGATCTCCAGGAACAAGCAGGAATGAGTCTTCACATATGGGTATCGTCGGTACCGACGGAGCCTGCGCGGGAACGCTCCCCAGCATCCAAAAGGAAAGCTTTTGGGAGCAGCCCACAGCGCCTGCGCGCTGCCTTCCCGCCTTTCCTAACCGCCTCTCTCCAGTTATTCTTTTCCGCGGAGCCAACAGGTCGTGTTCCTGTCACCGCTGAAGAATTTCTTTACTTTATTTTATTTCTTTGGTCGCGCGTCTGCCTTCTCGACGCTGGACCGGTACTGCCGGTCTTTTCTTTCTTTATTTTAAAAAAACAAAAAAAACAAAACTTTTTTCTCACTTCAGTGCATTTTCTTCTTTGGCCTCAGGCCTAGGACATTTTTCCTCATGGAAAAGCTCGCCTCTGAGTTTAAAAAATGCACGAAGTGCAGCGGCACTATTTCTGTCACTGACACCCATGAATGGTGTCTAAAATGTTTAGGTCCTGACCACTCCATTACGGATTGTGAGTCCTGTTCTATGATGTCTAAAAGAGGTCTACAGAATCGAGCAGCTAAGCTCACTATCCTGTTTCCCTCGGATGCAGCTTCGGTTGCATCGACGTCTTCAGGGCTGCTTCTTCCTCACATGGATCTCAGGTAACCAAACTTAAATCCAGCCGGTCCTCGAAGGGTAGATCTCCCTCTAAGTATCGAGATGCCTCCGGGCTTGCCCTTGAGGAATCCGCACCGGCAAAATTACCCCAGCGGGAGGCTCCGGCTTCCAAAGCTTTATCTATGGGGTCACAGGTTGACATTGATGGCTCGGCCTCGACCGATCACCTGTTGCCATGTTCTGGGGTACCGGTGGTTCCCACTGGTACCGACATTCAGACATTGGTTGCGTCAATGGATCAGAATATCCTGACCATGCAGCGTGCCATCACGGCATTCATACAAGCTGCGACGCCTTCAGTACTGCAACAAACTCCGTTGCCGGTACCGACTCATGCTGACGAAAGTGGAAAGCATATTGCATGAGTTGGACTGCAAGAGAGCCTTCACCTGTCCTGGAGTTTAGTTCAGATTAGATTAGTTTATTTAATATTTGATATATCGCTCTTTAAGCCAACAAAGCAGTTTACAATTAAAAGAAATAAAAAAAAGGAAAGGAACTCCAGTTATTGAAAGGAAAGATGACACCATTCACTACAGGAAATGAGGGGAGGGGGGAATGGCAGGTGGATTAAACAGAAACCAGAGAAGCAAAGAGCAGTACATTGTAACATCTGCTATGCATCTGTGGAAAGATAAAAAGCTTGCTGAAATAGGTAGGTTTTAAATATGGGGTGGGAAAGTTCTAAGAGGAGTGGAGCGGATTAAAGCCCATAGAAAGTCCATCCAACCTTTTGTTTCTTTTGAATGGAGCATGCTGGGAGCTGCCATCAACAAGCGTGCACTGTCCAGTTGGCTGGCAGATTTATCTCCTTCGTTGATGCCTAGGCTGGCTTGATTCTTGAGGGTCATGTCACAACTCAGTGTCCGAGTTATGGCTGTGTCTGTAGCCCATTTGGTCAGACACCATGGAAGATATATGCAAGGCTGCAATGTGGACATCAGTTCATGCATTTATGTATCTCTTGCTGGTCTCATTGGCTGTTTTCAAGGTCAGCTCAGGGACCCCTGTAGAGCTCAGTCCCCCCATCTCTTGCACAGCTCAGGAGTATCCCCATGCTTACCATCTTTCTTCCTGTGACTATAGCAGCTTTCTAGTGCTCTGCCCCCATAGCATTCCCTTTGGATTCTGTCTCGGCTGTTAGGTAGGGCAGGCTCAAAGCTCACTCAGGCAGGGTGGAGGAGGGGAGATTTGCTGATATGTTTGGACATTTTCAGAATTTAAAACGTTTTAGCCACCCTTCTGGATTTTGGACATGAATGCAGAAATGTATTTATTAGTATTTAGTCACGCCTTTCTAGTAGTAGTTCAATGCGAGTTATATTCAGGTACAGTAAGCATTTCCCTGTCTTTAGAGGGCTTATAATCTGTTTGCATCTGAGGCAATGGAGGTCTGTAGAAAGCTGAGTCCTAAGCACGTTTCATAGCTCCCCACCCTTTATTATTTTGGCTCTAGGTAAATGCACAGTTTGCCTATACCTTAATCTGACCCTGACGGCAGTGTATTTTGTCTTGTTTATTCTTTTCATTTTAAGCATTTGTATCAGTTTTATTCTTACCAAATTACTTTTTTTTTTATTTTTCAGGCCCTTGAAGAAGAATTTGCTAGAAAACTACAAGAGCAAGAAATGTTCTTTAAAATGAGTGGAGACTCAGAATGCCTTAACCCTTCAACACAGAGTCGAATCTCAAAATTCTATCCAATTCCAAGTCTGCACTCCACTTGATCATGCATATATTTTTTGGATATGAAATTTAAAATATTGCTTTCTTTTTTCTTTTCTTTTTTTTTTGGGGGGGGGGGATATGATGAATGGGCATTGTATCACCTCCAGGTTCTGCCTTTTGTTGTGTGCAATTGACAGTAGACAACCTATGATACCTTCTAGGGCATCTCCTTCCTGATGTCTGTCTTGCATTTCACTGGACAAGAGAAATGTCGTGGAATGAAGGTCTAGCCATTAATATATATTTGATAACTCACATTGTGCTGTAGGGATTTCAGTTGTATTTTTATTCCGTTTGATGCAAACGTTAACTACTGTGGTATTCTGGCATCAAAAATTGATTTTAGAAATATAATTCAGCTATTTGGAAAGTAACAAAACATAAATGATTTACTTAAAATATCAATACGTATGTAATGCATTTTACGTTTTCAGAAATGCTGTAAGACAAAGGTGCATACAAGCAAGGGTGAAGGAGAGATTTCTCAACAAACCGTATATTAAAATGGTTATTAACCTCTTGTGACTAATTTTATAGTTTTGAAAGTTAAATATTGTCATTAAAATGAGGCTTTTAGGAAGGCCTACACAACTAGACAGCCAGACATTCCACTAAATGCTTGCTTGATTATCTTCATGACCAAAGGGGTGCTAGTTACATAATATGAGTGCCTGAACTACTAAAATGTACTAAAATTAGGAGTTTTATTTTTACCGTTCAAAGTGTCTCTGGCATTGATGTTACTTTTAGTAAATTTTATATATATATATGTATATAATAATTCTTGCTGCTAGTTACTGTCAAAAATCCTCATTGTAAAAATTGCACTAGAACACACAAAGGAAATTAGTAAAATAGAGTGTAGTTAATGTTTTTCCATATATAGAAATACATTGTATCATCAGTATGTGTTATTCCTAGAATTACTGTACACATGCATGTTTCTTCTCATACAACTTCTTTGATATTTTATTTTGTTCTTAGCTAAAGAGCACTGTTTCATGAATAATAGCAGCACAAACATAACTTGTAAACAATTTGTTTTTGCTATGAGATTCTGACAGTAGAAATGTTTTGAAACTATTGTCAGTGTTTTGTACAAGGGGTTATTAAGTTAAATATTTAGAGTAATTTTAGGATGTAAATGCTAACATTTCTAGTATTTATCTTTTGCTTTCAGGCTGTCCAGCTAGAAATATTTGAGTTTATGGATTTGCAGTGGAAATGTTGTAAACCTTTATACAGTGAGAAAAGTTACTTTTTATTAAACTTTGATTATTTTAGCACATTATTGTTTTGATGGTTAAACAATATGTTGAAATTGTATCAAGACAGTATTATTAGCTGTGCTTCGATATGCCCAAGATAAGTTTGTAAAAACAAAAATGAAATTCCTGTTCATTTTGTGTACTGGTATTTTTTTTATACCAAAATACTTGGATGTACTATTTTTTCTTGAATTTGCTGGCTTCCATTTATTTCAGACTGAGAGTCATATTGATTTAATTCATAGGTACAGCTATTAGACATGTGAAGGAACTGATGTAAATTAATATAGAACTTTGCTACACGTTTAACTGGAAACTTGGAGAGACAGGGCCTGATATTCTTCTGGGCAGGCTATGCGCCGTGTCAGCACATAGCCCTGACCGCCAACCCTTAAACTCGGGTTTTCAATGCCGGGGTCATATGCGGCCCCAGCATTGAATATTTGGGTATCGCCGCACAACCCGGAAGCCACCGAAGCTAACCGGTCAGCAGCGATATTGCATGGCGCAGAGCACTAACTGGACAGCATGCAATATCGCTGTTGCTTGGTTACCTTGCGCCCTCAGAACACCCCCGACGCGCCCTGATGCTAGCCAGACGGCATCGGGGCGCGTAGGGGACATAGATGGGCATATTCAACGGCACTGCCCATGTATGTGCCGTTGAATATCCCCATATAAGGCATTTACACGGTTTACTAGGCTGTAAACTGTGTAAATGCCCCTCGAATATTGGGCCCACAATCTTTTATTTTTTTCAAAGAGTGAACATTATTGAAAAATGCATGCTTTGATTTTCATTTTGTACTCAGTATTTTTACCTTGCTTTTTTATAGGTAGGCTTAATTCCCATTAGTTTTATAAACTTGTATCTCATACTGTGTATAAATTTACATATTGCATCTTTAGAATATTATGTTATTTACTATTGATTATTCTGAAATGGCAGGTATAAATTGACTTTGGACTTTATCTTCCTCCTTTTATTAAAAAGAAATTACTACTCTTAGCAGTATTACTGAAAATAGTTTACAGTTCTGTGATCAAGAAAATCAGCTGTGGGCGTGCATTCTGTTTTTATGTTCTAAAATGCTAATGTTTAAAAGCACGGAGGGAATGTAAGTAAAGTCCTAGATAATGAGGAACAGACAGTGCCCTGTCATAAGGGGACAAACTGAACTTCTCCTGGATACTGTGCTGTAAAATAAGGACTGCTTCAGACTGTTCTTGATGAAATGGAGCTATCAAGCCATCTTTCATTTTAATGTTTGTTTGTTTTTTTTAATTCATTAAATTTGCAAGAAGAAAAAATCCAGATGTTTCTTTTAAATATCACAGTGTGGCCTTTTTTAGATAAGCATGTAAACAATTGGCGTATCTACATTTCTAGTAATACTGGTTGGTCCTGATCACAGTAGAGAACAAATAAAGCACATCCCTGTTTTACAAACAATTATATCTCCAGGAACAAGCAGGAATGCAGTCTTCACATATGGGTGACGTCGGTACCAACAGAGCCTGCATGGGAACGCTCCCCAGCATCCAGTAGGAAAGCCTTTGGGAGCACTGCACTACCCCTGCACATCTGCCTTCCCACCTTCCTAACTCCTCTGCTCATTTCTTCGTTTTCTGCGGAGTCAGCAGGTTGCAAAATCATTTTACTGCCAAGAAGCTTTTCTTTTTTGGTGTAATACCATGCTCTGCCTTTCCTTCGAGGCCGGTTCCGTCAGAAAACCACACCTATCCCAATAAATTTTTCTTTTTCCGTTTTAAAATGTTATATTTCTTTTTTCTTTTACTACGGGTTTACAGCTAACTAGGCCTTCAGGCCTTTATATCCTCTTCAATTCTGAGGGGTATTTTTCTAAAATAGAAAAAAACAATTAGTAGTTTTAAAAAATGTACCAAATGTGCCAGTACTATATCAGTCATGGATAAACATGACTGGTGTTTAAAATGTTTGTACCTTGACCATTTACCAAACTCTTGTCCTTTGTGCCAACAAATGACAGAGAGGCCTGAAGAACAGAGCCAGAAAGTATGGATCGCTGTTTGACCCAGACCCGATTTCAGTGGCTTCCACATCGAGGACATCGACCACCTCTCCTGGGAATCAGGTTTCTTCTAAGTCCAAACATAAAAGTAAGTGTGCGATTTCAAAAAAGTCATCGGCATCGAAGACCGATACAGAGACCAAAGGAAAGTCACAACATAAGCATTGAGACTCCCCTAGGGGAATTCTGATGCAGACCAGCCAGCCAAACAGCCCTGGTGGGAGGATCTGTCCTCCAAAGCACAGGAGTGGCTCCGGGATGCTCCCAAAGAATCTACCTCTGGAAAGCTACTGGTTCCATATTCTGGGACGGTGGGGTAAAGCCCCATTGGTGATTCCACCCAGACATTAGCCATCTCCCTGGACCAGCGCATGCTGGCTCTCATGAGGAGTTTTGCTGCATTCCTGGCAGCCTCGGTACAGACAGTATCGACAGCTCCAGCAGTGCAGGCTTCAGCACACTGCCTACATCCAAGTGTATCGGCCCCAATACGGGCCCTCGAGCCCATATCGTTGGAACTCATGATGCCAATGCCTCCATTGGAACTGAACAATGCCACTGGTACCCAACAGACTAAGACTGTCATGGCTCCCGATGCAGATACCTCTGAGCATCCGTATCGACATTGGCTCTCGACATCAACAAAACATTGGGGTCAAACACAAGGCCGTCAATACTTTTGACGACTTGTCAGAATCTGCTACCAGTTCTTCCGATTCTGATAAGGAATCACTGGATTCCCAAGAACTTCCAGGCATCCCTTCGGACCCATCCGCTCCACATGAGCAGCCAGGTCCCCACCAGAAGATATGTCTTTCCAAAACTTCATCTGTGACATGGCAGCAGGACTGGCCATCACTGTAGCCTCAGAGCAGAGAAATTGGAGATACTCCAGTATCCTCCCACACCCAAGAAGACGGCTACTGTACCAGTGCATTGCATCTTACAAGATCTTATGCTCCACTCGTGGGAGGCCTCTCTCACAGTTCCACAGCAAGAGGCTCGATACCATGTACTGAGTTCCAGAGTGCCCAGGCTTCCAGAAGCCTCAGCTCTCACACCACTCGATGGTAGTGGAGTTAACGATACGCAGAATAAAGAGTTCAAAAAATCAATCTTCCATGCCACTGGGTAGGGACTCGAGGACACTTCTATGCCTTTGGGTGTCGATACTTTCAGGCATGTATGCTGTCCTCTAGGATAAACTCCTACATGCTATACATTGACATGTTTCTAAAGGATGTCATCAGGGATCTGGAGGCATTTGCACCCATGCTTCCTGATGATGAGAGGAGTACATTCCAGACACTCATCAGGCAGGGTCAGAATACTTCATAATTTATTACCAGGGCATCTTTTGATGCCTTTGAGTCAACCAGCAGAGCCTCAGCAGTCTGCATAGTGGCTCAGAGAATGTCCTGATTAGACATCAAATCTCGAACAGTAGGTCCCAGGACAAGCTGGCCAACATCCCATGTATGGGAGAAAACCTTTTTGGAAAAGGTTGGAGAGAAAAGGCTGAGGAAATTGAGACAGATTATCTCACCCTCAAATGCCTTTCCAGAAAAACAGCTGACCCCTCCAAAAAATAAGGCTCTTTGCAAGAAACCTTTCTACTCTAAGAAGAAGAGATATAATTCTTTCTGACCACCTTCAGCTGCTTACCAGCCTCGGCAGCGGCAGCTGGGCTCTCGTCAGCCCGAAAAGAAGCCCAAGGCTCCTAAACCTCAACCACTAGCTCAGGCACAACCTGCGCCTGGTTTTTGACTCCTTCCTAGAGAGCATTGCCACTCTTCCTCTGAAGCAGTGGCTCCCAACCCAGTCCTTGGGTACCCCCATGCCAGTCAGGTTTTCAGAATATCAGCAATGAATATGCATCTGCATACAATAGAAGTAGTGCATTCAGATTATCTCATGCATATTCACTGTGGAAATCCTGAAAACCTGACTGGCTTGGGGGTACCTGAGTACTAGGTTGGGAACCATTGCTCGGGAGGGTCTCCAGCCCCTCCACATAGCAGGCAGACTGTGTTCCTATGCTCACAGATGGCACCTCATAACTTCAGAACAATGGACTCTCAACATCATCCACAGGGGGGTATCTCCTTTACTTCGAGACCTTACCCCCCACCAGCTTCACAGGGGACTGTCCCATCCATCCCCTTCAAAACACTCTCTTAAGAGAAGAGGTATCCACCCTGTTATCCCAAGGTGCAATAGAAAGAGTTCCTCCTTCTCAAGAAGAGAATGGGCTTCTACTCTCCATGTTTTCTCATTCCAAAGAAAACCGGAGGATTCAGGCCCATCTTGGATCTCAGAAACCTAAACAAGTTTATGGTCCGTGAGAAATTCAAAATGATTTCCCTGGGAACTCTTCTCCCATACCTCCAGAGACAAGATTGGCAATGTTCTCTAGACCTAAAGGTGGTGTACAGGCACTACTAATCCATTCTCAGGACAGACAGTATCTGTGCTTCATGTTTAAAGGGAACCACTACCAATACCGGTTGCTGCCCTTTGGCCTAGCCTCTGCACCATGAGTATTCATAAAAGGCATGACAGTAATCGCTGCCTGTTTCTGCACTTTGGGGGTCTTCGTCTTCCCTTACTTAGATGACTCGCTAATCAGGGGAGACTCCCTTCATGAGGTAAAACACTCCCTTCATTGCACCATCATGGTACTCCAGCATCTGGGCTTTGGGAAATTTAGGACAGAGTCTCACCTTGCTCCAACTCAACAGCTGGAGTTCATCGGAGCATTCTTAGACACTCAACAGGCCTGAGCTTTTCTTCCTCAAAATTGCTGTGCCCACCTCATCGAGGTGGCAAAAGGAATGTAACAGCAAAGCCATGTAAGAGCTCAAGAGATGCTGAGTCTGTTGGGACACATTTTAGTTTATTTACATTCTCTTATATACCGCGCTATTCTGCATCAGTGCGGTTTACATTGAACAAACTGAAATTACATTGAGCAGGGCATTATAACTTGGAGATAACTATTTTACAGGGAACATGGGCTATGGAGGGTTAAGTGGCTTGCCCAAGACCACAAGGAGCACCTGTGGGACTAGAAACCCCAGTCCTTCCGGCCCAAGGTTGCTGTCCTCTAGTGGGATTTGAACCCCCGACCTTCCGGCCTGAAGTACCTTGCCCCAACCACTAGGCCACTCCTCCACTCCACTCCACATGGCCTCTACGGTCCATGTGCGTGACTACACATGCGACAAGCCCAGTGGACTCTGTCTTGTCAATGGATGCGAGCAAAGGGACGTCTCAGAGACAAGATCCACATCACCCCTTAACTGACCAAGTCTCTTCGTGGTGGTGTTCTCCCTGGTGGAATCTCCTCTACAATATCTCCTCCACTTGTCCTTGGCAGGTCTTAAGACTAACTCAGAATTCATCTTAATGCCATTGTGGCCTATCACAAACTACTAGGCAGACAGCCTATGTCTTCATACCCCTTAGTAGCATGCTTCATGTGGGCTCTCCTGCTGTCCAAACCACCCATTAAGCCACCTCAGGTGACCTAGGACCTCAACTTTGTTCTAGATCAACTTCTAAAGCCTCCTTTTGAGCCTTTAGCTACCACTTCACTTAAGTTATTGTCTTGAAAGGTAATCTTCCACATTGCCACCACATCAGTGAACTGCAGGCTCTGGTGGCAGATCCACCATACACCTGGTTCCACCATGACAAGGTGGTCCTCCATACCCACCCACACTTCCTTCAGAAGGTGGTCTCCTCCTTCCATCTGAACCAGTCTTGTAATCTTACCAACTTTCTTCCTAAGACCACATGCGTCTTTGGCTGAAGCAACACTACACACCTTAGACTGTAAGCGAGCACTAGCTTACTACTGGGATAGAACTAAGGTTCAGAGAAGATCCTCTCAGTTGTTTATTTCTTTGATCCCAGTCATCTTGGCCTACGGTATTTCTTTTGCTTATGCACAGGCAGGATTCTTCTTGGACCACTTTTCCCTCTAAGCTGTGCGCGTGTGCGCGCGCACACACCTCACTGAGCGAGCGCACATACTTTACCACAGAGCGCACAAAAATTACGGCTCTGATTCTGATAGAAAACAACACAGACATCTTAAAATTTAAAAGTTATGATTGTAATTACTAGAAATTTCCCACTTCATTTAGTAATCGTCTATTTTCATTTAATTTGATTAAAATCAATGTGGTGTACATACTGTATTCTGACGTGTAGTCAAATTTTAAAGTATATAACTCCGAGTGTCGGTATGTGGCGCACAAAAATTTAACCTTCCTTCAAAAGCTGCACATCGCTGATATTTTATGCACACACAGCCTACAGAAAATTAGAGGGAACATTGCCCTGGACGTTCACGATACTGCTCAAAATGTGCATGCTATTGCAACCTCCGTAGGCAACCTCTGTTCAGTATCCATTGACAAGATCTGTCGGCAGATACCTGGTTCTCCATTCATACTCCAATCATACATTCATGGAGGGAGGAGTGGTTGGGGCAAGTTACCTCAGGCCAGAGAGCCAGGGGTTTGAATCCCCTCTAGAGGGCAGCAACCTTGGGACGGAAGGACTGGGGTTTCTAGTCCCAAAGGTGCTCCTTGTGACCTTGGGCAAGCCACTTAACCCTCCATTGCCTTAGGTACAGAAACATAGATTGTGAGCCCTTCGGTGATAAGGGAAATATATATACAGTACCTGACTATACAGCACTTTGACTTGTAGAAAAGCAGTATAAAAGCTTAGTTAACTAAATAAATAAAATACTTTTGCTGCACATTATTGTCTGGACACTGTCTTTGGCCAAGCACTGTTAAAATAAATAAATAAGCTGTACTCCAGCACCTCTTTGGGACTTAATCTCAGCTCCTACCCTCCATCCTGGACTTCTACAAGAGACCAGACTATCATTAAAAAGGGGTATAGCCTTCTGGACTTGAGTCCAAGAGGACACATCATGTCCACAGTCTTCGGCTCTAACATTTAGCCTCAGGGATCACACTGCTCTCCACCCATGCCAATCTGCTACTTGGGAGCTAGTGCATCCCATATGTGAAGACTACATTCCTGCTTGTTCCTGGAGATCGTGTAGTTACTTACCTGTAACAGGTGATCTCCGGGAACAGCAGGAATCTGTCTTCACAACACTCCCTCCTCCCCTAGGAGTTGTAGGATTGGTTTATTTTTTTTTTCTCTTCCTCTCAGCTACAAACTCAACTGAGGAGAGGAGTTGGGAAGGCAGGCACCGTGGAGTGCTCCCAAAGGCTTTCCTATTGGACGCTGAGGAGTGTTCCCACCTGGGCTCCGTCGATATCGACATCGCCCATATGTGAAGACTGATTCCTGCTGTTCCTGGAGATCACCTGTTACAGGTGAGTAACTACGCTTTATTGTAATAAAGCTTTCTGTAGCGTTGGAATAATAATTTTGCATAACACAAAATATGCTGTTTGTATTGTTTCTTTTAGTTCACTCTATTAGTGCATTTTAGAGGACCAGAACGAACAAGTACTGTAGCTGCTATGTTGAAAGTGATTTTTTTTCCTTGAAATTTATGTCTGGTTAACAAATAACTAGTTTTGAATGTATATTAAAGTTTATCCAAAGGCTTGATGAGTGCAGTTTTTCAGATCACAGCAATGTATTGAGAAGATAGAAGTACCTTTTTTTACTGGGGGAACTTTTAAGCTGACCTACACATACTAATACCTGAAGAGAGGGGAAGGTGACTGTTCATGTATATATAGCCTTACCAATATAAGAGCAGTGCTGAGGAGATGGTCTTAGACTGTTTAACCTCTGTCCCTTGGTTTGGTAAGGGAACCCAATAATGCCTGAGCAGATTGACTGAGATAGGTAGAGGGGGCTTGTGATGGAAAAATGGACAAGAAAGGGAAAAATTTAAGAGCAACTATTGCAATAAGTGACTTTATTTTCTGAGTTTTGCGAATTGCGCTTATGCAACTTAGGTTCTCCAGGACCAAGCAGGAAGTCAGTCCTCACATATGGGTGACATTGACGTCGATGGAGCCCCCATGCTGAGCAATTCCCCAGCTTTCTAAGAAAGCCTTTGGGAATGCTGCACGCATGCGCAGTCCCCTTCCCGCAGGAGCAGGAGAAGCCGTCCAAGATGCCTCGCATAGAGCCGGAGTCCGCCGGGCACGTAAGTCCTGTTGTCCTCGAGGACTCTCCTCCTAGGGAGCCGACGTCGGGCCTAGCGCCGCCGGGGCCTGAGTTGGTGGCTGCTGGGTCTCCTGAGCTTGGACTTAGGCTGACAGCCTTGGAGTGCAGATTGTCTGCTTTCATGGATCAGCAGCGGGTACTGATGGCCAGCCTCGCTGGTGCATCTGCCCCGACCACCGGGACATCGGCGTCTAAGTCAACCCCGGAGACCGAGCCGATACTCGAGACCATGAAGGCTCGAAGTTGTCCTCTGTCACGGTCAACCTCGACCTCCCGCTCGGGACTGAGGGTGTTGACGCCGGTGCCTTCGGCATCGGGGTGGGTGCCGCCGACACCCGCGCGGTCGGAGCCCCTCGACTCCTCTTCGGATGAGTCCGCGTGGGAGACGGAGGAAAGGAGTCGCCCGACACCTTTCTGACTCGGTGCGTCCCCTCAGACTCACCGCAGTCCTAGCCCCGGAGTAGGTCCCCCCCGGAGGACACGCGGTTCTCGGAGTTCGTCCGGGACATTGCCAAGGCTTTGGCAATTCCCGCGGACCCCGAGGAGGAGCCTCAAGCCGAAGAGCTCGAGGCCCTCCAGTATGACTCTCCTCTGAAGGAGGCCTTTACTGTGCCTGTTCCTCCGATGCTGGAACGGATCCTCTTCCGGATGTGGGAGGCACCGGCCTCGGCGCCGGTTCTGAGCAAGCGGGTCGATTCCATCTATCGACTCCGTAAGAGTCCTGGATTCCAGAAGTCGCAGCTGCCGCACCATTCCATGGTGGTGAAATGGGCCATGCATCGTCTGAAGAGCAAGAAGATGCAGTCTGCGGTGCCTCCCGGCAGGGAGGCCCAGAACCTGGATGCCATCGGCAGAAAGTGCTTCCAGGGCTCGATGCTTGCTTGCCGTGTCCAGTCCTACCAGCTGTACATGGGCATGTACTTACGAGACCTGGCGAAGGAACTTGCCGGGTTCTCTGCTGGCCTCTCCGGGGAACCTTTGCAGAGGTTCCAGACCTTGTCCTCGGGAATCCGGGAATGCTCAAAGTTCATGTCCCAAGTGGCCTACGATGGCTTCGAGGCTTCGGCCCGTGTAGCGGCAGCCGGCATCGGAGCCCGACGCCAGGCATGGCTGCAGTCATCGGACCTCGAGCCCTGGGTGCAGTACCAGTTGGTCGATGTCCCTTGCCGAGGTGAAAACCTTTTTGGCAAGCCCATGGCCGAGAAGGCTGCTGAGCTCGAAACCGAGCACCTGACTAGGACAAGGCTGTCCAGAAAAACTTCTGCCCCTTCTCATAAGAAGAAGGGCTCGGGTAAGAAGTCCTTTTACCCGAGGAAGGCAGCTGCCTACAAACCTTTCCCTCAGTACCAGGCCTCCCCAGCTCCCCAGCAGGGTTAGCAGGCTAAGGGGCAGTGACATGGGCCCTGTAGGCAGAAGACCCTCAAGCCTTCGGCTCCTGCTCCCTCTCAGCAGGGAGGGGGTTTTTGAATCCCACAGCATAGCCTTTCCACCTCTGCTGTCCCATCCCTGCACAGGAGGTCATCTAGCCCTGTTTGCCCACAGGTGGCCACCCATTACAGGAGATGCTTGGGTATTGAGCATAGTCCACAAGGGCTATATGCTCCATTTCCAGCAGTTGCCTCCGCCCTACTTCCCAGCAGAGCCTCCAAGATCTCCTCTGCACACAGACCTCCTCCTTCAAGAACTTCAAGGTCTGCTTCTAGACAAGGCGGTGGAGCCTGTACCTCCCCGCCTAACTAAAATAATAAACCTGTCTTTCAAATCTGGTACGTTCCCCTCTGCCCTCAAGCAAACATCTATCAGACCACTTCTAAAAAAAATAGTAAGCTAGATCCTCAAAAGGTACACTCCTACAGACCCATCTCAAGTATTCCTTTTCTCGCAAAGTTAATTGAAAAAGAGGTTCAATGTCAATTACAAGACCACATCGATGTTGCTGCTCCGCTGGATCCTTGCCAACATGGCTTCAGAGAGTCACACGATGTAGAAACACTCCTTACAACCCTCCTCAATAATATAATTTCTGGCATCAACAACATCCGGCAAGGATTTGCACTCGTGTTCCTGGACATAGCTGCAGCTTTTGACTCTGTAAGCCATGAGCTCCTCCTAATACGGCTAAAAGAGAAAGGCGTTGGCGGAACTGCACTAGAATGGTGCAGATCATACTTGTCCGGAAGATGGCAAAACGTTCGTTCCGGTGGAGTGATGTCTGAACCATTTCACCAAGGGCAGGGGGTCCCACAAGGTTCCTCCCTCTGTGCTTTGTTGTTCAATATATATATGCAACCCATCTGCAAGTTCATCCGGTCTTTCAATGTAAGTTGCATGGTATATGCGGACGATGTCCTGCTTTATATGCCATTCGACATAGACAAACTGGACCTATCCCTTCTGAGCAACTGCTTTGATGCCATATCGGAATGGCTCATGTCACAAAACCTCAGGATTCAACATAAGAAGACAGAGGTGCTCTTCATGTCGAAGAACCCGAACTTTAGCCCTCCACATTTCTTGAAGGTGAAAGATGCTGATCTACAAACAAAACCCAAAATACGTTATCTAGGTGTGACACTTAACATAAGAACATAAGATATTCCATACTGGGTCAGACCAAGGTCCATCAAGCCCAGTATTCTGTTTCCCACAGTGGCCAATCTAGATCATATGTACCTAGCTGTTTCCCCAAGAGACACAAGTTCCACAATGCTTGTACTGGGTCAAGCATTGATATCTTCGGTCACTTCTTAATAGTGGTTTATGGACCTTTCCTCCAGGAACTTGTCCAAACCTTTTTTAAACCCAGCTACACTAACAGCCTTTACTACATCCTCCAGTAACAAATTCCAGAGTTTGATTACACGTTGAGTGAAAAAATATTTTCTTTTATTAGTCTTAAATAGTTTACCCTGTAGCTTAATTGCATGTCCTAGTCTTTCTATATTCTGATAAGGTAAACAAGCGATCTACGTTTACCCGTTCCACTCCGTTCATTAATTTATAGACTTCTATCATATCTCCCCTCAGCCGTCTCTTTTCCAGGTTAAAGAGCCCTAACTTTTTTAGCCTTTCTTCATAGGAGTATCCTTCCATCCCCTTTACCATTTTGGTGGCTCTTCTCTGTACCTTTTCTAAAATCGCTATATCCTTTTAAGATACGGCGACCAGAATTGCACACAATATTCAAGGTGCGGTCTCACCATGGAACGATATAGAGGCATTATAATATCTTTTGTTTTATTTTCCATTCCTTTCCTTATCATACCTAGCATTCTGTTTGCTCTCTTGGCCGCCGCTGCACACTGGGCCGAGGGTTTTAACATGGTATCCACAATGACGCCTAAATCTTTTTCCTGGGTGGTGGTTCCTAATGTGGAACCTTGCATCGTGTAACCATACTTTGGGTTGTTCTTCCCTAGGTGCATAACCTTGCACTTGTCCACATTAAATTTCATCTGCCATTTTGATGCCCAGTCTTCCAATTTATCAAGATCCTCTTGCAATTTTTCACAATCCTCTTGGGTTTTAACAACTTTAAATAGTTTTGTGTCATCTGCAAATTTGATAACCTCACTCGTTATTCCACTTTCCAGGTCATTTATGAATATGTCAAAAAGCAGCGGACCCAGCACAGATCCCTGGTTTACACCACTATTCACCTTTCTCCATTGGGAAAATTGGCCATTTAGCCCTACCCTCTGCTTTCTATCTTTTAACCAGTTCCTGAGCCACAATAGTACACTGCCTCCTATCCCATGACTCTTTAGTTTTGCCAAAAGTCTCTGATGAGGGACCTTGTCAAAGGCTTTCTGAAAGTCCAGATACACAATATCAACCGACTCACCTTTGTCCACCTGTTTATTCACTCCTTCAAAAAAACATAACAGATTAGTAAGACAAGATCTTCCTTGTCTAAAGCCATGTTGGCTGTCTCCCATTATGTTGTGACTATCTACATGCTGAGTAATTTTATTCTTTGATGGTTTCTACCATTTTTCCCGGTACTGACGTCCGGCTCACCGGTCTGTAGTTTCCCGGATCACCCCTGGAACCCTTTTTAAAAATTGGTGTTACATTGGCGATCCTCCAATCTTCAGATATTAGAGATGATTTTAATGATAGTTGACAGATTACTGATAGCAGTTCTGCAATCTCATATTTCAGTTCTTTCAATACCCTTGGATGTATACCATCCGACCCAGGTGATTTGCTACTCTTCAGTTTAATAGTTGTAAGACATCTTCCCGATGTATCGATATTTCCTTCAATTCTTCCACACCTTTAAATACCACTTCAGTCATGGGTAACATCCCTACATCTTTCTTAGTAAAGACCGAAGCAAAGAATTCATTCAGTCTCTCCGCTATCGCCTTGTCGCCTCTTAGTGCTCCTTTAACCCCTTTATCATCTAATGGACCAACTGACTCTCTCACAGGTTTTTTGCTACGAATGTACTAGAAAAGGTCTTTATTTCGCGTTTTTGCTTCCGCAGCAAGCTTCTTCTCAAATTCTCTCTTTGCCTGCCTTATCAATGCCTTGCATTTGACTTGCCAGTGCTTGTGCTGTTTCCAGGTTTCGTCGTTTGGCTCTTTTTTCCATTTCCTGAAAGATGCTTTTTTTGGCAACAGCCTCTCTGACCTCACCTTTAAACCATGCTGGCAGTTTTTTGGACTTCCTTCCACTTTTCTTAAAGCGTGGAATACAGCTGGTCTGGGCTTCCAAGATAGTCTTTTTCAACAACACCCAAGCTTGATGTACGTCTTTAACCTTCGCAACTGCTCCTTTTAGTTTTTTCTTGATCAAAACCTGGACATGAAGGCACATATAGCCAACACTGTAAGAGCTATATACTACAAGATTCGTTCACTCAGACATCTTCGCCCTTTGCTTGAACCAGAAGATTTCCGTACCATCTACCAGGCTGTGATCATGCCTCACTTTGATTATGCTAATGTCATTTTACTAGGCCTCCCTCAATCCACTTTGACCCCTTACAGCTCGCTATGAATAGCACTGCGAGGGTTCTCCATGGGGCATCTAGGAGCGAGCATGTGACGCCCCTTCTGAAGCAGTTACACTGGCTTCCTATACAGGCCAGGATCATCTTCAAGACATTACTACTTATCTTCAAAGCGGTAAATAGTCTCTCCTCCACATCATTAACCAAACTCATCAAACCCATAACCCCGAATAGATCAAGAAGATCAGCGGCATTAAATATGCTAATGGTTCCTCGAGAACTTACAAGATGCACCTCATCAACAGCAAACAGGGCTTTCAGTCTCCATGCCCCAAAACTCTGGAATGCATTGCCAACAGATATTAGAGCAATCACCAACCTACTTCAATTTAGAAAGTCCCTCAAACATTACTTATTCCTCAAATACTTCCCAGTGGGCACAGAAGCACATCCCCTCTCCATTAGTTATAGGGACTCCGAATTACCTAGTGAGCCAGAATAGCCCACGTAGTAAGGTTCCACTGACCATTAATTACGTTTTTATATGTGCTATAACTTGAGGTTATCAATAGTTTTCCTTGCAATCTAAGTTACTGTCCTGTTATTTGTAATTACCTTGTTATCCAAGTTTTATGGCCCTGTTTACTGTAAACTCAGACACATGTTTTTGTGCTGAATTTGTGTTCGATGTAAACCGCGCTGATGTCAAATAGTATGGTATATAAGAAATGTAAATAAATAAATAAAATAAATAAGGTCACGGTTTCTACTCCAGGTACTTCCTCCTACCAAAGAGAACCGGTGGCCTCAGGCCTATTCTCGACCTCTGGAATCTCAACAAGTTCTTGGAGAAAGAAAAGTTCAAGATGCTTACTCTTGGAACACTTCTGCCCTACCTCCAGCAGGGAGATTGGCTATGCTCCTTAGATCTAAAGGATGTGTACACTCACATCCTCATTCATCCAGACCACAGAAAGTACCTCAGGTTCATTGTGGGAGGAAACCATTACCAGTACAGAGTACTGCCCTTTGGCCTAACCTCCGCCCCAAGGGTCTTTACAAAGTGCCTGGCAGTGGTGGCGGCCTACTTGAGGAATCAAGGTGTTTTTGTCTTCCCCTACCTGGACGACTGGCTCATCAGGGGTCAGTCTTACCAGGAGGCCAGGCAAGCCACCCTCCAAACTGTCTCCCTCCTTCAACACCTAGGCTTTGTCATAAACTTCGCAAAGTCCACTTTGCTCCCCTCCCAGAACCTGGAGTTCATAGGGGCGCGGCTGGACTCCCTGCAAGCAAAGGCTTACTTTGCCAGAAGACAGGGCGCAAAGGCTCATGGACTTGGCAAACCAGTTTCTAAGTATGCCATGCGTTTCCGCCAGACTCTGTCTGAAGCTCCTAGGCCACATGACATAGAGGGTGCATGTGACCTCCAATGCCCGCCTCCACATGAGACCTGCACAGTGGTGCCTCCGAACTCAGTGGAAGCAAGCCACAGGAAACCTCACAGACAAACCATTCCTGAACTCCCTACAGTGGTGGCTACAGCCCCCCAACTTACTACAGGGGGTGCCTTTTCAGGTGCCTGTCTCCACAGTGGTGTTGACGACAGATGCCTCCTTGCAGGGCTGGGGTGCACATTGTTTGGACAGGTGCACCTAGGGCCTGTGGTCTCCATGGGAGGCCACGCAACAGATCAACCTACTGGAACTCCGGGCTATTCGCTTAGCCCTCAAAACCTTCTCTCACAACTTGCTCACCAGTCTGTTCTGGTACAGATGGACAGTCAAGTGGCCATGTTCTATGTGAACAAACGGGGAGGCACTGGGTCCAGGCTCCTGTGTCAGGAGGCACAGCCCTTTGCTCTTTTGCGCTCAGGCACAACATGTTTCTCAAGGCTGTTTATCTCCCTGGCCAGGAGAACTTCCTGGCAGACCGGTTGAGCAGGGTTCTGCAGCCCCACGAGTGGGTTCTGCACCCCTTAGTGGTTCAGAAAATTTTCCTGAAATGGGGACTTCCATCCGTAGATCTCTTTGCCAGTCCCCTAAACCGGCAGCTACCCAAGTTCTGTTCCAGGCAACCGCATCCCCTGAGGTTAGCAGCAGATGCCTTCCTGATTTCTTGGTCCCAGGGCCTCCTGTATGCGTTTTCTCCCACGCCCCTGGTGGCCCGAACCTTGTTCAAGATTCTAAGGGACAAGGCCTCGGTACTTCTGGTAGCTCCCAGGTGGCCGAGGCAGCCCTGGTTCCCACTTCTGCTTCAACTGGCAGTGGAAACCCCACTATCTCTGGGGTTGCAACCCGATCTTCTCTCTCAGGATCAGGGTTCCCTTCTGCACCCCAATCTCAAATCTCTCAATTTGATGGCCTGGAGGCTGCAAGAGTAGTGTTGGCTCCCTGGGGCCTGCCTCAGGAAGTGGAAGAGGTGGTCTTGGCCTCTAGAAAACAATCCACCAGGAAAACCTATGCCCTGAAGTGGAGAAGGTTCTCCTTGTGGTGTCAGTGCACGGAAGATCCTTTCTCCTGCACTGTGCCAGTAGTGCTTCAGTACCTCCTGCACTTTTCCAATCAGGGCCTCAAGTCCAATTCTGTTTGGGTCCACCTCTCTGCTCTGGCAGCTCACCACTCACTGGTGGAGGGACACTCTTTGTCGGTCCACCCCTTGGTGTCCAGATTTCTCAGAGGCTTGCTCTTGCTCAAGCCTCCTCTCTGTCCACCAGCCCCTGAGTGGGAGTTGAATGTGGTCTTGCAGCAACTGACTCGCCCACCTTTTGAGCCGATGGCTACATGTCCCTCCGCTTCCTTTCTTGGAAGACACTATTCCTAGTGGCCCTTACCTCGGCCAGGCGAGTGAGTGAACTTCAAGCCATGGTCTGTGACAGGCCATACACTCATTTCTACGGGAACAGGGTAGTCCTTAGGATTCATCCTAAGTTCCTTGCAAAGGTTGTCTCCTCTTTCCATCTCAACCAGGAGGTGGTTCTTCCAACGTTCTTCCCTAGGCCCCATGCCTGCTGGGCTGAGACAGTCCTCCATACCCTGGACTGTAGAAGGGCCTTATCCTTCTACCTTTAACGTACGCAGGGGTATAGGAGGACTACTCAGCTCTTTGTATCTTTTGACCCTAATAACTTGGGGGTTACCTGTCTCCAAGATTACCTTGTCCATCTGGGTGGCTGACTATATCACCTGGGCTTACAGGGCAGCTGACCTTCCCTTGCAGGGTCGGGTCATGGCCCACCATGTCAGGGCAATGGCTGCCTCAGTAGCTCATCTCCGCTCTGTACTGTTGGCAGACATCTGTAGGGCTGCAACTTGGTCCTCAAGCCAGACTTTTGCAGCCCGTTACTGCCTGGAGAGGGAGTCCCATAGGGACAGTGCTTTCGGTCAGGCAGTGCTCCGGAATCTCTTCGAGGTTTAGGCAACTCCTACCCTCCAGCCCTCTGGTTAGGTGGGGGTATGTTTCAGTGAAATCCTTTCTCTGATGCTGCGGCTAGAGGGAGCTCATTTTTCAGCTCTGGGTCCCTGGTAGCCCGAAGCTGGGGAGTCCCATATGTGAGGACTGACTTCCCGCTTGGTCCTGGAGAAAGAGTAGTTACTCACCTGTAACAGGTGTTCTCCAGGAGCAGCAGGAATCAGTCCTCCGAACCCTCCCTCCTCCCCTGGGAGTTGCAGTTGTACATAGCTTCTTTTTACATTTTTGTGTGCTGTTTTTTAGCTATATCATTGGACTGAGCAAGATGGCACCTTTAGGCGGGAAGGGGACCGCGCATGCGTGCAGTATTCCCAAAGGCTTTCTTAGAAAGCTGGGGAATTGCTCCGCACGGGGGCTCCATCGATGTCGATGTCACCCATATGTGTGGACTGATTCCTGCTGCTCCCGGAGAACACCTGTTACAGGTGAGTAACTACTCTGACTGTGATCCATGAAACCCAAAGATTGAGAAGTGCCATGGTGATAGCCAGGTTTTAGAACCACATTCCTAAATTGTAATAATTTCCCCTATTTTTTGTTTTCTCTTTAGTCCTCATCATAAACTGTTAAAATTCTGGTTTGTTTTGTATTGTTTTGTTTTTAAATTTCCTCTATAGCATATCTTGTATGGAAAAATAGTAATATTGTTTTAACTCGGTTCATGTTTTAGTTTTTTTCTGTATTTATATATGTAGAGGACATAAGAACATAAGATAAACCGTTCTGGGTCAGACCAAGGTCCATCGAGCCCAGTATCCTGTTTCCAACAGTGGACAATCTAGGTCAGAAGTACCTAGTAGTTTCCCCAAGTTCCACAATACTTGTATTGGGACAAGCAGTGGATTTCCCGGGTCCCCGTTAATAATGGTTTATGGACCTCTCCTCCAAGAACCTGTCCAAGTCTTTTTTAAACTCAGCTACACTAACAGCTTTTACTACATCCTCTGGTAATGAATTCCAGAGTTTGATTACGCATGCATTGAAAAAATATTTTGTCTTATTAGTCTTAAATGGTTTACACTGTGGCTTCATTGCATGTCCCCTAGTCTTTCTTCATTTTGATGGTGTAAACAATTGATCTACATTTACTCATTCCACTTCATCCATTAATTTATAGACCTCTATCATCTCTCCCCTCAGCTGTCTCTTTTCCAGGTTGAAGAGCCCTAACCTTTTTAGCCTCTCCTCATAGGGGTATCCTTCCATCCCCTTTACCATTTTGGTGGCTCTTCTCTGTACCTTTTCTAATTCTGCTATATCCTTTTTAAGATACGACGACCAGAATTGCACACAATATTCAAGGTGCAGTAGAATCGGAATGATACAGAGGCATTACAATATCCTTTGTTTTAGTTTCCATTCCTTATGATTCCTAGCATTCTATTTGCCTTCTTGGCCGCTGCTGCACTCTGGGCGTAGGGTTTCAACGTGTTATCCACGATGACACCTAAATCTTTTTTCCTGGATGGTAGCTCCTAATGTGGAACCTTGCATTGTGTAACCATAGTTTGGATTGTTCTTTCCTAGGTGCATAACTTTGCACTTGTCCACATTAAATTTCATATGCCATTTGAACGTCCAGCCTTCCAATTTATTAAGGTCCTCTTGCAATTTTTCACAGTCCTCTTGGGTTTTAACAACTTTGTATAATTTTGTGTCATCTGCAAATTTCATTAACTCACTTGTTATTCCCATTTCCAGGTCATTTACGAATATGCTAAAAAGCAGTGAACCCAGCACAGATCCCTGGGGTACTCCACTATTCACCTTTCTCGACTGGGGAAAATTGGCCATTTTTACCTACCCTCTGCTTTCTATCTTTTAACCAGTTCCTGATCCACAATAGTACACTGCTTCCTATCCCATGACTTTTTAATTTTGCCAAGTGTCTGTCATGAGGTACCTTTGTCAAAAGCTTTTTGGAGTGGAGGAGTGGCCTAGTGGTTGGGGCAAGGTACTTCAGGCCGGAAGGTCGGGGGTTCAAATCCCACTAGAGGACAGGAACCTCGGGCCGGAAGGACTGCGGATTTCTAGTCCCACAGGTGCTCCTTGTGGTCTTGGGCAAGCCACTTAACCCTCCATAGCCCATGTTCCCTGTAAAATAGTTATCTCCAAGTTATAATGCCCTGTTCAATGTAATTTCAGTTTGTTCAATGTAAACCGCACTGATGCAGAATAGCGCAGTATATAAGAGAATATAAATAAATTTATGAAAATCCAGATACGCTACATCGACTGACCCACCTATCTCCAGGAACAAGCAGAAGAAGTTCTTTGTTTTATTTTATTTCTTTGGTTGCGCGTCTGCCTTCCTCGACATCGGACCGGTACCGCCGGTCTTTCTTTCTTTTCTTATAAAAAAAAGAACATATTTTCCCTCACTTAGTGTGTTTTTCCTCTTTTGGGCCTTAGGCCTCACGAAAAATTTTCCTCATGGAAAAACCAGCCTCCGGGTTTAAAAAATGCACTAAGTGCAGCAGTACTATTTCTGTTACTGACACCCATGAATGGTGTCTTAAATGGTTGGGTCCTGACCACTCCATTTTGGATTGTTCGTCCTGCTCCTTGATGTCTAAACGAGGTTTACAGAACCGAGCAGCCAAGCTCCATGTGCTGTTTCCCTCTGATGCAGTTTCAGTGGCATCGACGTCTTCCAGGGCTGCTTCTTCCTCCCATGGATCTCAGGTAACCAAACATAAATCCAGCCGGTCCTCGAAGGGTAGATCTCCTTCCAAGCATCGAGATGCCTCCGGGCTTGCCCTCGAGGATCCTGCACCGGCTAAACAACCCCGGCGGGAAGCTCCAGCTTCCAAAGCTCCACCTATGGGGTTACAGGTTGACATCGATGGCACGGCCTCGACCGATCACCTGTTAGAATGCTCTGGGGTACCGGCGCAACCTTCCAGTACCGAATTCCAGGCATTCATGGTGTCGATGGATCAGAATGTCCTATCCATGCAGCAGGCTATCACGGCCTTCATTCAAGCTGCGACGCCGCTGATACCACAACAAACTCCGTTGTCGGTATCAGCTCCGGTACCGGCACCAGTGTCGGTACCGGTACCGACTGCATCGACATCGACCAGGATGCCGACTGCAGCGGTTCCCTGTCCAGGGATGCCCATCGGTACCGAACCGGTACCGATGACGCCCGATGTCGATACCGCTCGATACGCATATCGAGCTTTGGAAGAGCACCCTGACAGTCGATACTTTGATTCCTCCGAAGATTCTGATGCATCGGAGGAGTCTGCTGAAGTATCCATAGCCCTTCCTGAAGAGCCTTCTTCTCCAAAAAGAAGAATGTCTCCTCCAGAGGACTTGTCCTTTCAAGACTTCATAAGAGAAGTGGCTAAAGGGCTTTCTATCTCAGTAACCTCTGAATCAGAGCCTAGAGCTAAAAAATTTGATATTTTAGGTTATTCTAAGGCTCCTAAGGAGGCAGTCACCTTGCCAATTCATGAGATTCTTTATGATCACATGATTGACTTATGGGAGACTCCTCTCACTATCTCTCCTCATTCTCGTAGATTGGACACTATGTACCATGTCCCTCCTTGTCCTGGTTTTCATAAAACACAGCTTCCTCACCATTCTATTGTGGTGGAGTCAGCTATGAAAAGGATAAAGAGTGCAAAAAGACACTCCTCTGCTCCTCCAGGAAGAGAATGCAGGACCTTGGATGCTTTTGGTAGGAAAATCTTCCAAGCCAGTATGCTCATTGCCAGAATCAACTCCTATAGTCTTTATATGGGTATGTTTCTGAAAGAAGTTGCAGATAAACTGCACACTTTCCTCCCTTTTCTTCCAGAGGATAAAAGGGAAGAATTCCTTATTTGGCTTAAGCATACTCAAGATATTTCAAAGTTTTCCAACTGTGCAGCTTTTGACTCCTTTGAAGGTTCCAGCAGAGCTTCGGCCATTGCCATAGCTGCTCGCAGAATTGCTTGGCTCCAGGCTTCTGATCTAGAATCTTGGGTCCAGGATGGCTTGGGAAATCTTCCCTGTACAGGTGAAAACCTGTTTGGAAAAGATTGGCAAATAAAAGCCACTCAAATGGATGCAGAAAATTCTGCTTTGGATAGACTTTAAAAGTCAACCTCCATTCCTGCCAAGAAAAAACCTTTCAAGAAGTCTTTTTTCAAGAAAGGCAGATTCCATCCTGCTTCTGGCCAACAATCATCTACAGGTTGTTTTGCTGCTAAGCATCAGCAACCTAAACAGGCCAGGGCTAAGCCTACAGGGGCTGCTGCAACTCAGCAGACCCAGCCTCCTGAGGGCTTTTGACTTGATGCTAGAGAACTTAGCCTTTCTGGCTCTGAAACAGCCAGAGCCTCTCACCATTCCAGGAAGGTTAGCTCATTTTGCTCCCAGATGGGAGCAAATTACAGCAGAGCAGTGGACCCTCTCCATCATAAGAGAGGGCTACAAACTTCATTTCTCAAACCTTCCTCCTCACACCATGGTGAGACATTTCAATCCTCCAACATCTCTCCTCGACCTTCTAGGTCAGGAGGTGGCTACCCTTCTTGCCCAAGGGGCAATAGAAGAAGTACCTCTTCTTCAACAAGGGTCAGGGTTTTACTCCCCCTACTTTCTGATCCCAAAGAAAACAGGGGGCTACAGACCCATATTAGACCTCAGAGAATTGAACAAATTTCTATGCAAGGAGAAATTCAAGATGCTTTCTCTGGGCACTCTCCTGCCATACCTTCAGAGTCAGGATTGGCTTTGTTCTCTAGATCTCAAGGATGCGTACACACATGTCCTCATCCATCCTCACAGAAGGTTCCTCCGTTTTTTTTTCCAAGGAAAGCATTACCAATACAGGGTGCTTCCTTTCAGTCTGGCCTCTGTTCCAAGAGTGTTCACCAAATGCATGGCAGTAGTAGCTGCATTTCTACACACTCTGGGAATATTTGTATTCCCATACCTGGACGACTGGCTCATCCGAGCTCCATCTCAGTCAGAGGCCCAGACTTCCCTGGACTGCACAAGGCGCATTCTGCAGTATCTGGGACTTGTGGTAAACCTCCCAAAGTCCCAGCTCACCCCTACTCAGTCCCTAGAGTTCATAGGGGCCTGGTTAGATACTACCACTGGAAGGGCCTGTCTTCCTCAGGCCCGTTGCCTACACCTAGTGCAGTTAGCCTCCCAGATTCAGTCAAAGAGCCATTTAACTGCCCGGGAGATGCTACAACTGCTAGGCCACAAGGCATCCACAGTGCATGTGGTCCCCTATGCTCGCCTTCACATGAGAGCAGCTCAATGGACTTTGTCCACCCAGTGGACTCAAGCATCAGGGGCTCTGTCAGACAAAATAGCAACCTCCAGGTGCCTCTTTTGGTCTCTCCAGTGGTGGAAATCCACCCAAAATCTGTTGCTGTGGTCCCCTTCCAACAGTTGTTGCCCCAGGCAACCCTCACAACAGTTGCCTCCCAAACAGGTTGGGGAGCTCATCTGCAAGACCTCTCCACTCAAGGCACTTGGTCTCCACAGGAGACCTCTCTACATATCAACCACTTGGAGCTCTGAGCAGTTTTTCTAGCTCTCAAGGTCTTCCATACCCTGCTCAGCTACAAGACAGTCCTCATTCATACGGACAATCAGGTAGCCATGTTTTACATAAACAAGCAAGGAGGAACTGGCTCTCTGTCGCTTTGCAACGGAGCTTTAAGATTGTGGGCCTTCGCCAGAGAGCATCAAATCCATCTCCTGGCCGTATACCTTCCAGGAATCCAAAACTCTTGGGCAGACAGACTCGGTCAAGTTCTGCTTCCACACGAATGGTCCCTGCACATGGACCAGGTACTCAGAATCTTTCAAGAATGGGGAACTCCGGACATAGACCTCTTTGCAAGTCTGTGGAAAGCCAAACTTCCCCGGTTCTGTTCCAGAATTCCGTGTCAGGGAGTTCAGGCCAAGGATGCCTTCCTCCTTCATTGGGGTCAAGACTTCCTGTATGCCTTTCCACCCATTCCCTTGATTCCCAAGACTCTGTTCAAGCTCCAGAGAGATCAAGGATCTATGATCCTCATAGCTCAACGCTGGCCACGCCAAGTGTGGTACCCTCTACTTCTGCATCTCTCTCAAGCTCCCTCCCTAGACTTGGGAGCTGCTCCAGACCTTCTGTCCCAGGAGGAGGGGACTTTATGGCACCCAAACCCCAAGTTCCTTCACCTCAGAGCTTGGTTGCTGAAGGCTTAGACCTTCAAGGTTGGAATCTTTTTCAACAAGTGAAGGATATCCTCCATGCTTCCAGAAAACCTTCTACTAGACGTTCCTATGCTTTTAAATGGAAAAGGTTTTCCATTTGGTGTACTGAGAAGGGTCTTGACCCTCTAGCACTACCTTTGAATTCTCTATTGGAATATCTCCTGCATCTCTCCAATGCAGGCATTAAGACGAATTCAGTAAGGGTCCATTTGAGTGCTATTGCAGCATCTCTTAAGCCTATCAATGGACAGCCTATTTCCTCTCATCCTCTTATTGCAAGATTCATGAGAGGCCTAACTTTAAGCCTCCCATTAGGCCTCCTCCGGTGGCATGGGACTTAAATCTGGTTCTTGGTCAGCTTATGAAGCCACCTTTTGAACCCTTAGCCACCACCTCCTTGAAATTTCTTTCCTGGAAGGTTATTTTCTTCATTGCAGTCACCTCAGCTCGCCGCATCAGTGAACTGCAGGCCTTAGTGGCTTATCCACCTTATACAAGGTTCCATCATGATAAGGTAGTCCTTAGGACCAATCCACACTTTATGCCTAAAGTGGTCTCACCTTTTCATCTTAATCAAGAGGTGTATTTACCTGTCTTTTTTCCAGGTCCTCATGCATCAAGTGCAGAGAGGAATATTCATACCCTGGATTGTAAGAGAGCTCTTGCCTTTTACTTACAAAGGACACAGCAACATAGAAAGTCTTCTCAACTCTTTGTTGCTTTTGATCCCTCTCATTTGGGACTTCCAGTCTCTAAGAGGACACTGTCTAATTGGATTGCTCAGTGTATTTCTTTCGCCTACCAGAGTAAGAACCTTTCTCTGGAGGGCCATGTCACAGCTCATAATGTGAGGGCCATGGCCACCTCTATCGCTCATCTAAATTCTGTGTCCATCGACCAGATCTGTCGAGCGGCCACCTGGGCCTCGGTTCATACCTTCACAGCCCATTACTGTTTGGACAAGGACTCCCGCCGAGATGCCTTGTTTAGTCAGGCTGTTCTCAAACACCTGTTCCATTCTTAATCAACTCCTGCCCTCCTTCCCTGGTTGGATGCCTGAAATCCATAGGAGGAGGAAGAGCCCTTCCCAGAGTCTCATAACCTTGGGGATCTCCCAGGCATCTCTAGCTAGGGAGTCCCCATATATGAAGACTCATTCCTGCTTGTTCCTGGAGATAGCACAGTTACTTACCTGTAACAGGTGATCTCTGGGAACAGCAGGAATAAGTCTTCACAACCCACCCACCTCCCCTAGGAGTTGTATCTCATAGAAACATAGAAACATGACGACAAAAAAAGACCACATGGCCTATCTAGTCTGTCCTTCCATAACAACAACTACAACAGTCCACTTTTTACCTTTAGAGATCCTCTGTGTTGGTCCCATGCGTTTTTGAATTCAGTTACTGTCCTCATCTCTCTATCTATCTTTCCTTTCCTCTCTCTCTCTTTGTCTCAGCTTTAAAACTCGAACTGGGGAGAGGCGGTTAGGAAAGGCGGGAAGTCAGTGCGCAGGCACTGTGGGATGCTCCCAAAAGCTTTCCTTTTGGGAAGCTGGGGAGCGTTCCCATGCAGGCTCCGTCGGTACCGACGTACCCATATGTGAATTATTCCTGCTGTTCCCAGAGATCACCTGTTACAGGTAAGTAACTGTGCTTTATCTACCTGCTTATTTACACCTTCAAAAAAATATATCAGATTAGTAAGACAAGACCTTCCCTGGCTAAAGCCATGTTGGCCGTCTCCCATTAAATCATGACTATCTACATGTTGAGAAATTTTGTTTTTAACAATGGTTTCTACCATTGTTCCTGATACTAATGTCAGGCTCACCGGTCTGTAGTTTCCTGGATCACCCCTGGAACCATGTTTAAAAATTGGCATTACATTGGCTATCCTCCAATCTTCAGATATTACTGATGATTTTAATGATTCTCCAGGACCAAGCAGGAAGTCAGTCCTCACTTATGGGTGACGTCGGCGCCGACGGAGCCCTCGCGGAGCAATTTTCCCCAGCTTTCAAAGAAAGCCTTTGGGAATTGCAGCGCGCATGCGCGGTCGTCTTCCCGCCCGAAGGTGCCATCTTAGCCAGTCTTCTTTTTTCCGCGGAGCCCTACAGACGTCCCCGTCTTGTCCCCGCGAAAAAGTTGATTTTCCTCTTTATTTTATACTTTTTTCTTTCGGTTCGACGCCGATCGTTTTCCCGCCCGGACTCGCGACGCCGGTCTCGAGTCCTCTTCCGTTTTTTCGGTTTTTCTGACTTAGTCAGCTTTCGTTTTCGTTTTCCCTGGCAGCCCGGTCCTTTGACCTCGCAGGGGCCCTTTTTCCCCCGATGGCTGCCAGTGGCTTTAAGCGGTGTGGTCGGTGTGACCGAAATATGTCACTAACCGACACACACGACTTTTGCCTCCGCTGCCTGGGCCCGGATCATGAGGAACTGATCTGTGGGCCCTGCAGCAAACTGTCCTCGAAGGCGTTGAGAAGTCGGCGGCATCAGCGCGAGAGAATCTTCGCTGACCCCAGCCGTACCCGGACCTCGTCGGAGGCCTCCGTGTCGAAAGGCTCCAGCTCGGACCGTCGCCGGAGCTCCTCCGACCGGGGTTCTCCCTCCGGGGACCATCGTCGGAAGGAAAAACCCGCGAGGGCGGCGTCGGTGGACGCTCCTGGCTCCGCGAGGGCCAGGTCGCATAGCCCCGACAGCCGCCCCGGGTCCTTGGAGAAGGAGCACCTCCCGAAGCGACCTCGCCTGGAGTCGGAGATGCCTGCCCGGGTAAGTCCTGTAGTCCTTCTGGACTCGCCTCCGCGACAGCCGACGTCGGGCCCGACGCCGTCGGGGCCCAAGTCGGGGGCTGCTGGGTCACCTGAGCTCGGACTCAGGTTGACGGCCTTGGAGAGCAGACTGTCTGCCTTCATGGACCAGCAGCGGGCACTGCTCGCTGGCTTCGCTGGCGTCGCTGCCCCGACCGCCGGGACGTCGACGTCCAAGTCGACCCCGGAGACCGAGCCGATCCTCGAGTCGATGAGAACTCGAGTCGATCCTCGGTCGAGGTCGCCCTCGGCCTCCCGTTCGGGACCGAGGTCGCCGACGCCGACTCCCTCGGCGTCGGGGCGGCTGGCGCCGCACCCTGCCCGGGCCGACCCCACCGAGTCCTCGTCGGAGTCGGTCTGGGAGTCTGAGGAGGAAGAGTCACCTGATTCTTTCCGGACTCGGTGTGTCCCATCGGACTCTCCGGAGTCCGAGCCTCGGAAGCAGTCCCCCCCGGAGGATGCCCGGTTCTCGGACTTCGTTAGGGATATGGCCAAGGCTTTGGCCTTCCCTGCGGATCCCGAGGAGGAGCCTCGAGCCGAAGAGCTCGACGCCCTCCAGTATGACTCTCCCGCGAGGGAACACTTTACTGTGCCGGTTCCTCCTATGCTGGAACGACTACTCTTCCGCATGTGGGAGAGTCCGGCCTCCTCGCCGGTCCTGAGCAAGCGGGTCGATTCTATCTATCGAGTCCGCAAGAGCCCTGGCTTTCAAAAGGCACAGCTGCCACACCATTCCATGGTAGTGGAATCGGCCATGCATCGTCTTAAGAGCCAGAAGATGCACTCCTCGGTGCCTCCTGGAAGGGAGGCCCGTAACCTGGATGGCCTTGGCAAGAAGTGCTTCCAGGGCTCTATGCTCGCCTGTCGTGTCCAGACTTACCAGCTATACATGGGCATGTATCTCCGGGATCTGGCTAAAGAGCTAGCCGGCTTCTCCGCTGGTCTCTCCGAGGAGCCCTTGCGGAGGTTCCTAGCCTTGTCCACGGGTATTCGGGAATGCTCAAAGTTCATGTCCCGAGCAGCCTATGATGGCTTTGAAGCCTCGGCTCGAGTGGCCGCAGCCGGCATCGGTGCCCGCCGACAGGCTTGGCTTCAGTCGTCCGACCTTGAGCCCTGGGTACAGGACAAGTTGGTCGATGTCCCCTGCCGAGGCGAAAACCTCTTTGGCAAGCCCATGGCGGAAAAGGCTGCACAAATTGAGACTGAGACTCTCACCAGGACCAGGCTTTCTAGGAAGACCTCCGCCCCTTCCCAGAAAAAGAAGGGCTCGGGAAAAAGTCCTTTTACCCGAGGAAGGCAGCTGCCTACAAACAATACCCCCATTATCAGGCCCCTGCAGCTCCCCAACAGGGCCAGCAGGCCAAGGGACGGGGTAACGGGTCCCGTAGGCAGCAAGCCCCCAAGCCTGCACCACCAGCCCCTGCTCAGCAGGGTGGGGGTTTTTGACTCGCTCAGCATAGCCTCTCCCCCCCCCCCGCTGGTTCCCCCCAGCACCGGAGGCCGGCTGGTTCACTTCGCCCACAGGTGGTCCAGCATCACCGCAGATGCCTGGGTGCTTCAGGTCGTGCGAGAGGGCTACCTTCTCCACTTCCACCAGGTCCCTCCCTCCTATTTTCCGGGAGAGCCTCCGCGCCCCCCTCTGCACAGGGAGTTGCTCCTTCAGGAGTTAGCAGGTCTTCTGCAGGAACAGGCGGTGGAACCGGTGCCACACCACCTGAGAGGTCAAGGCTTCTATTCAAGGTATTTTCTGATACCAAAGAGAACAGGAGGCCTCAGACCCATCCTGGACTTGCGCAACCTCAACAAGTTCCTTGTGCGGGAGAAGTTCAAAATGCTTACCCTTGGAATCCTTCTGCCCTACCTCCAGCAGGGAGATTGGCTATGCTCCTTGGATCTAAAGGATGCCTACACGCACATCCTCATCCACCCAAGCCACCGCCAATACCTAAGGTTTGTGGTGGCAGGAAATCATTACCAGTACAGAGTACTGCCCTTTGGCCTGTCCTCCGCACCGCGAGTCTTCACAAAATGCCTCGCGGTCGTGGCGGCCCATCTCCGGCTTCGCGGCCTCTTTGTCTTTCCGTACCTCGACGACTGGCTCATCAGAGCAGCGTCCGCTCAGGAGGTCACCCACGCCACGTGCCGCACGGTGACTCTGCTGCAGCACTTGGGCTTTGTCATAAACTTCGCAAAGTCCACTTTGCTCCCCTCACAGGATCTCGAGTTCATCGGCGCAAGGCTGCACACCCCTCAGGCGCGAGCGTACCTACCGCTCGACAGGGCTCAGCGGCTCATGGACCTAGCCGACCGCTTTCGCAGCCAGCCCCTGGTCTCCGCCAGGCGCTTCCTGAGACTGCTCGGCCATATGGCTTCCACCGTCCATGTGACCCCCAATGCCCGCCTGAATATGCGGTCTGCTCAATGGTGTCTCCGCCGGCAGTGGCGACAAGCCACAGGCGGCCTAGCAGACCTGGTGCGCGTCTCCGAGCCGCTGGTCTCGTCTATCCGGTGGTGGCTCCGGCAGCCGAACCTGGTATTAGGAATGCCTTTCCAGTCACCTCAGCCGACCCGGGTGCTGACCACCGATGCATCCCTCCTGGGCTGGGGAGCCCATTGCCAAGAGGCACGTACTCAGGGCCTCTGGACCAAGTGGGAGTCTGCTCAGCAGATCAACTTCCTGGAGCTCAGGGCGATCCGCCTAGCTCTCAAGGCCTTCTCCCACCTGACCTCCCAACAGTCCGTCCTTGTCCAGACGGACAATCAAGTTGCCATGTTCTACGTGAACAAGCAGGGGGGCACGGGCTCCTTCCTCCTCTGCCGGGAGGCACAGAAGCTCTGCTCTTGGGCCGTCAGTCACGGCATTCTCCTCAAGGCAGTTTATCTCCCGGGCCCAGAAAATTGCCTGGCGGACAAACTCAGCAGGGTCCTCCAGCCGCACGAGTGGCGTCTGGATCCCTTGATCGTTCAGAAGCTCTTCCTCAGGTGGGGCCTCCCCACGGTGGATCTCTTTGCCAGTCCTCGCAACCGGCAACTTCCTCGCTTCTGCTCTCGTCAGCCTCACCCCCTTCGGGTTGCGGCGGACGCCTTTCTGATCTCATGGTCGGGGAGCCTTCTGTACGCTTTCCCTCCCATTCCGTTAGTCTCTCGGACTCTTTTCAAGGTTCTCTGAGACAAAGCCTTCATGATCCTGGTGGCCCCTCGCTGGCCCAGGCAGCCGTGGTTTCCGCTCCTGCTGCAACTGGCGGTGGAGGATCCAATCCCTCTGGGGGCGCAACCGGATCTCCTCACCCAGGATCAGGGGTCCCTACTGCACCCCAACCTCAGGTCTCTCAACCTCATGGCCTGGCTGCTGAGAGGGTAGTCCTTGCTCCCCTTCTCCTGCCGGCGGAGGTGGAGGAGGTCGTCTTGGCTTCGCGACGGCCTTCTACCCGCAAATGCTACGCCCTTAAATGGCGTCGCTTTGCAGTCTGGTGTACCGAACAGTCTCAGGATCCCTTCTCCTGCCCGGTGTCGGTGATCTTGCAGTACTTGCTACACCTCTCTAATCTAGGACTTAAGTCCAACTCCGTCAAAGTTCACCTCAGTGCTCTTTCGGCACATCATGTGCCGGTGGACGGTAGACCTCTCTCCAGCGACCCTCTCGTAGCGAGGTTTCTCCGAGGTCTCCTTCTACTTAAACCACCTCTGCGCCCGCCAGCGCCGAACTGGGACCTGAATGTGGTTTTGCAGCGGATCACCTGTCCGCCTTTTGAACCCATGGCTACATGTTCTCTCCGTTTTCTGTCTTGGAAAACACTGTTCTTGGTAGCCCTCACTTCCGCTAGGCGCGTAAGTGAGTTGCAGGCCCTCGTGTCTGATCCCCCCTACACTAGGTTCTACAAGAATAGGGTAGTCCTACGGACTCACCCTAAGTTTCTGCCTAAAGTGGTCTCCCCTTTTCACATCAATCAGGAGGTGGTACTTCCAACCTTCTTTCCCAGACCACACTCCAGCCGAGCTGAGACGGTCCTCCATACCCTGGACTGTAGAAGGGGATTGAACTTCTACCTTGACCGTACGCGGGAGCACCGTAAAGCTGCTCAGCTTTTTGTGTCTTTTGACCCCAATAAATTGGGACTCCCGGTCTCCAAGCGTACTCTGTCCGTCTGGGTTGCGGACTGTATCTCTTGGGCTTATGGGGCAGCCGGACTCGCCTTAGAAAGTCGAGTCACGGCTCATTGTGTTCGGGCAAAGGCCACGTCAGTGGCTTACCTCCGCTCTGTTCCGCTGGCAGACATCTGCCGGGCCGCTACTTGGTCTTCGAGCCAGACTTTTGCGGTCCATTACTGTCTCGAGAGGGAGTCCCGTAGGGACAGTGCTTTCGGACAGGCAGTCCTCCGTAATCTCTTTGAGGTCTGAGCAACTCCTACCCTCCATCCCGGATGTGGGCTACCGGTGGGTGATAATTCAGCGAAGATTCTTTCCTTCTGTGCTGCTGAGCTAGAGGGAGCTCATTTTTGTGCTTAGGGTCTCCGGTAGCCTTGAGCTTGGGAGTCCCATAAGTGAGGACTGACTTCCTGCTTGGTCCTGGAGAAAGCGTAGTTACTCACCTGTAACAGGTGTTCTCCAGGAGCAGCAGGAATCAGTCCTCACTACCCTCCCTCCTCCCCTTGGAGTTGCAATCGTCTGCTTATGTTCTTTTTGCAAATTTTTATGCTGTCTTTTTTAGCTATGTCATCTGACTGGCTAAGATGGCACCTTCGGGCGGGAAGACGACCGCGCATGCGCGCTGCAATTCCCAAAGGCTTTCTTTGAAAGCTGGGGAAAATTGCTCCGCGAGGGCTCCGTCGGCGCCGACGTCACCCATAAGTGAGGACTGATTCCTGCTGCTCCTGGAGAACACCTGTTACAGGTGAGTAACTACGCTTACTTCACAGTTTAGTAATACTAGGTCTCCAGTCTCAAAGTTTAGTTCTTTCAACATCCTTGGATGTATACCATCCGATCCAGGTGATTTGCTACTCTTCAGTTTATCAAATAGTTGTAATATATCTTCACAGTTTATTGATTTCTCTCAATTCTTCTGCTGCATCAGCTTTAAATACCATTTCAGGCATGGGTAACTTTCCCTCATCAGTAAAGACCGAAGCAAAGAATTCATTCAGTCTCTCCATTATGACGTTGTCCTTTCTTAGTGCCCCTTTTACCCCATATCATCCAATGGTCCAACTGACTCGCTCACAGGTTTTTTGCTATGAATGTACTTGAAAAAACATTTATTATGTGTGTTTGCTTCAACAGCAAGCTTTTTTTTCAGATTCTCTTTCCAGTTTTCTCAATGCCTGCCTTATCAATGCCTTACATCTAACTTGCCAGTGCTTATGTTGTTTCCAGTTTTCGTCATTTGGCTCCTTTTTCCATTTCCTGAAAGATGCTTTTTTGGCTACAACAGCCTCTCTGACCTCACCTTTAAACCATGCTGGCAGTCTTTTGGACTTCCACTTTTTCTTAAAGTGTGGATTCTCCAGGACCAAGCAGGAAGTCAGTCCTCACATATGGGTGACGTCGGCGCCGACGGAGCCCTCGCGGAGCAATTTTCCCCAGCTTTCAAAGAAAGCCTTTGGGAATTGCAGCGCGCATGCGCGGTCCCCTTCCCGCCCAAGGGTGCCATCTTAGCCAGTCTTCTTTTTTCCGCGGAGCCCTACAGACGTGGTCTTCTTGTCCCCGCAGAAAAAGTTGATTTTCGTCGTTTATTTCTCTTTTTTCCTCGGTTCGACGCCGGTCTCTTTCCTGCCCGGACTCGCGACGCCGTTGCGAGTCCTTCTCTTATTTTTCGGTTTTTTCTGATTTTTCTTGTCAGTTTCGTTTTTCGGTTTTTCGCTGGCAGCCCGGTCCTTTGACCTTGCAGGGGCCCTTTTTCCCCCGATGGCTGCCAGTGGTTTCAAAAGGTGTGTTCAGTGTGACAGAAATATGTCACTCACTGACACACACGATAATTGCCTCCGCTGCCTTGGCCCAGATCACGAGGAACAGATCTGTGGGGCCTGCAGCAAAATGTCCTCCAAAGCTTTACGGAGTCGGCGGCATCAGCGGGAAAGAATCTTCGCAGATCCCACCCGTACCCGGACCTCGTCGGAGGCCTCGGCGTCCAGAGGCTCCAGCTCTGAGCATCGCCGGAGTTCCTCCGACAGAGGTTCTCCCTCCGGGGATCATCATCAGAAGGCGAAACCCGCGAGGGCGGCGTCGGTGGACGCTCCTGGTTCCGCGAGGGCCAGGTCGCATAGCCCCGATAGCCGTCCCGGGTCTTTGGAGCAGGAACGTCTCCCGAAGCGACCTCGTTTGGAATCGGAATTGCCTGCTCGGGTAAGTCCTGTAGTCCTCCTGGACTCGCCTCCGAGGGGTCCGACGTCGGGGCCCGAGTCGGGGGCTGCTGGGTCACCTGAGGTTGGACTCAGGTTGACGGCCTTGGACAGCAGACTATCTGCCTTCATGGACCAACAGCGGGCACTGATCGCTAGCCTCGCTGGCGCCTCTGCCCCGACCGCCGGGACGTCGACGTCTAAGTCGACCCCGGAGACCGAGCCGATCCTCGAGTCCATGCGGGCTCGAGTCGAGCCTCGGTTGAGGTCTCCCTCGGCCTCCCGTTCGGGACCGAGGTCGTCGACGCCGACTCCCTCGGCGTCGGGGCGGCCGACGCCTCCGCCCGCCCGCCCGAACCGACCCCACCGATTCCTCCTCGGAGTCGGCCTGGGAATCTGAAGTGGAAGAGTCACCTGATTCTTTTCGGACTCGGTGTGTCCCCTCGGACTCCCCTGAGTCCGAACCTCGGAAACAGTCCCCCCCGAAGGAGGCCCGGTTCTCGGACTTCGTCAGGGATATGGCCAAGGCTTTGGCCTTCCCTGCGGATCCCGAGGAGGAGCCTCGAGCCGAAGAGCTCGACGCCCTTCAGTACGACTCTCCCGCCAGGGAGCACTTTACTGTACCGGTTCCTCCCATGCTGGAACGACTACTCTTCCGCATGTGGGAGAGTCCGGCATCGTCGCCGGTATTAAGCAAGCGGGTCGATTCCATCTATCGAGTCCGCAAGAGCCCTGGCTTCCAAAAAGCACAGCTACCGCACCATTCCATGGTGGTGGAATCGGCCATGCATAGGCTTAAGAGCCAGAAGATGCACTCCTCGGTGCCTCCCGGCAGGGAGGCCCGCAACCTGGATGGCCTCGGTAAGAAGTGTTTCCAAGGCTCTATGCTTGCTTGTCGGGTCCAGACCTACCAGCTCTACATGGGCATGTACCTTAGAGACCTGGCTAAAGAGATAGCCGGATTCTCTGCTGGGCTGTCCGAGGAACCTTTGCGGAGGTTCCTAGCCTTGTCCACTGGTATTCGGGAATGCTCCAAATTCATTTCTCGAGCAGCCTATGATGGCTTTGAAGCATCGGCTCGAGTGGCCGCAGCCGGCATCGGTGCCCGCCGACAGGCTTGGCTTCAGTCGTCTGACCTTGAACCCTGGGTGCAGGACAAGTTGGTCGATGTCCCCTGCCGAGGTGAGAACCTCTTTGGCAAGCCCATGGCTGAGAAGGCTGCGCAAATCGAGACGGAGACTCTCACCAGAACTAGGCTCTCTAGGAAGACCTCTGCCCCTTCCCAGAAGAAGAAGGGCTCGGGAAAGAAGTCCTTTTACCCGAGAAAGGCGGCTGCCTATAAACACTACCCTCAATATCAGGCCTCCGCAGCTCCCCAACAGGGTCAGCAGGCCAAGGGACGGGGTAACGGGTCCCGTAGGCAGCAAGCCCCCAAGCCTGCACCACCGGCCCCTGCTTAGCAGGGTGGGGGTTTTTGACTTCATCGGCATAGCCTCTCCCCCTCAGCTGATTTCTCCCAGCACAGGAGGCCGGCTGGTCCACTTTGCCCACAGGTGGTCCAACATCACATCAGATGCCTGGGTGCTTCATGTTGTGAGAGAAGGCTATCTTCTCCACTTCCACCAGGTCCCTCCCTCCTATTTCCCGGGAGAGCCTCCACGACTCCTTCTGCACAGGGACTTACTCCTTCAGGAGTTAGCAAGTCTTCTTCAGGAACAGGCTGTGGAACCGGTGCCCCACCACCTGAGGGGTCAAGGCTTCTATTCCAGGTATTTCCTAATACCAAAAAGAACGGGAGGCCTCAGACCCATCCTGGACTTGCGCAACCTGAACAAGTTCCTCGTGCGGGAGAAGTTCAAGATGCTTATCCTTGGAATCCTTCTGCCCTACCTCCAGCAGGGAGATTGGCTATGCTCCTTGGATCTAAAGGATGCCTACACGCACATCCTCATCCACCCAAGCCACCGCCAATACCTAAGGTTTGTGGTGGCAGGGAATCATTACCAGTACAGAGTACTGCCCTTTGGCCTATCCTCCGCACCACGAGTCTTCACAAAATGTCTCGCGGTGGTGGCGGCTTATCTCCGGCTTCACGGCCTCTGTCTTTCCGTACCTAGACGACTGGCTCATCAGAGCATCGTCCTCTCCAGAAGTCACAAAAGCCACACACCGCACTGTGACTCTTCTCCAGTACTTGGGCTTTGTCATAAACTTCGCAAAGTCCACTTTGCTCCCCTCGCAAGATCTCTAGTTCATCGGCGCAAGATTGCACACTCTTCAGGCGCGAGCTTTCCTGCCTCTCGACAGGGCTCAACGGCTCATGGACCTAGCCGGCCGTTTTCGCAGCCAGTCCCTGGTCTCGGCCAGGCGCTTCCTGAGACTACTCGGCCATATGGCTTCCACCGTCCACGTGACCCCCAATGCCCGCCTGAATATGCGGCCTGCTCAGTGGTGCCTTCGCAAGCAGTGGCAACAGGCCACGGGCGGCCTAGCCGACTTAGTGCGGATCTCCGGCCCGCTGGCCTCTTCTTTACAGTGGTGGCTTCATCGGCCGAACCTGGTACTCGGAATGCCTTTTCAGTCTCCTCCGCCTGCTCAAGTGCTGACGACCGATGCTTCTCTCCTAGGATGGGGAACGCATTGCCAAGGGGCATGTACTCAAGGTCTCTGGACCACGTGGGAGTCTGCGCAGCAGATCAACTTTCTAGAGCTCAGAGCGATCCGTCTGGCTCTCAAGGCTTTCTCCCACCTGACTTCTCACCGGTCCGTCCTTGTCCAGACGGACAATCAAGTTGCCATGTTCTACGTGAACAAACAGGGGGGCACGGGCTCCTTCCTTCTCTGTCGAGAAGCACAGAGGCTCTGCTCTTGGGCCGTCAGCCACGGCATTCTTCTCAAGGCAGTTTATCTCCCAGGCCAAGAAAATTGCCTGGCGGACAAACTCAGCAGAATCCTCCAGCTGCACGAGTGGCGACTGGATCCCTTGGTAGTTCAGAAACTTTTTCTGAAGTGGGGCCTCCCCACGATGGATCTCTTTGCCAGTCCTCTCAACCGGCAACTTCCATACTTCTGCTCTCGGCAGCCGCATCCCCTTCGAGTAGCGGCGGATGCTTTTCTGCTCTCATGGTCGAAAAGCCTTCTGTATGCCTTTCCTCCCATACCGCTAGTCTCTCGAACTCTTTTCAAGGTTCTCCGAGACAAAGCTTCCATGATCCTGATAGCTCCTCGGTGGCCCAGACAGCCGTGGTTTCCACTCCTGCTGCAACTAGCGGTGGAGGCTCCGTTCCCTCTGGGGTTTCAACCAGATCTCCTAACACAGGATCAGGGGTCCCTGCTACACCCCAACCTCAGATCTCTACATCTGATGGCCTGGCTGCTGAAAGGGTAGTCCTTGCTCCCCTTCTACTGCCGGCAGAGGTGGAAGAGGTCGTCCTAGCTTCCCGACGACCTTCTACCCGCAAATGCTACACCCTAAAATGGCGTCGCTTTTCCGCTTGGTGTGCCCAGCAGTCTCAGGATCCCTTCTCCTGCTCGGTGTCGGTGATCTTGCAGTACTTGCTCTACCTCTCTAATCTGGGACTTAAGTCCAACTCCGTCAAAGTTCACCTCAGTGCTCTTTCAGCACATCATGTGCCGGTGGACGGCAGACCTCTTTCCAGCGACCCTCTCGTGGCAAGGTTTCTCCGAGGTCTCCTTCTACTTAAACCACCTCTGCGCCCGCCAGCACCTGACTGGGATCTGAATGTGGTTTTACAGCGGATCACCTGTCCGCCTTTTGAACCTATGGCTACCTGTTCTCTCCGTTTTCTTTCTTGGAAAACCTTATTCCTGATAGCCCTCACTTCCGCTAGACGCGTAAGTGAATTGCAGGCCCTCGTGTCTGATCCCCCTTACACTCGGTTCTACAAAAATAGGGTAGTCCTACGGACTCACCCAAAATTTCTTCCAAAAGTGGTCTCCCCTTTTCACATCAATCAGGAGGTGGTACTTCCGACCTTCTTTCCCAGGCCACACTCCAGCCGAGCTGAAATGGTCCTGCATACCCTGGACTGTAGAAGGGCGTTGAACTTCTACCTTGACCGTACGCGGGAGCACCGTAAAGCTGCTCAGCTTTTCGTGTCTTTTGACCCCAATAAATTGGGGCTCCCTGTCTCCAAGCGTACTCTGTCCATCTGGGTTGCTGACTGTATCGCTTGGGCTTATGGGGCAGCCGGACTCTTTCTAGATAGTCGGGTCACGGCTCATTGTGTTCGGGCGAAGGCTACGTCAGTGGCTTACCTCCGCTCTGTTCCATTGGCAGACATCTGCCGGGCCGCTACTTGGTCTTCGAGCCAGACTTTTGCGGTCCATTACTGCCTCGAGAGGGAGTCCCGCAGGGACAGTGCTTTCGGACAGGCAGTCCTCCGAAATCTCTTCGAGGTTTGAGCAACTCCTACCCTCCATCCCGGATGGGGGCTACCGGTGGGTAATAATTCAGTGAAGATTCCTTCCTTCTGTGCTGCTGAGCTAGAGGGAGCTCATTTTTGTGCTTAGGGTCTCCGGTAGCCTTAAGCTTGGGAGTCCCATATGTGAGGACTGACTTCCTGCTTGGTCCTGGAGAAAGCGTAGTTACTCACCTGTAACAGGTGTTCTCCAGGAGCAGCAGGAATCAGTCCTCACAACCCTCCCTCCTCCCCTTGGAGTTGCAATCATCTGCTTTAGTTTTTTTGCAAATTTTTATGCTGTCTTTTAGCTATGTCATCTGACTGGCTAAGATGGCACCCTTGGGCGGGAAGGGGACCGCGCATTCGCGCTGCAATTCCCAAAGGCTTTCTTTGAAAGCTGGGGAAAATTGCTCCGCGAGGGCTCTGTCGGCGCCGACGTCACCCATATGTGAGGACTGATTCCTGCTGCTCCTGGAGAACACCTGTTACAGGTGAGTAACTACGCTATACCGCTGGTCTGGGCTTCCAAGATAGTATTTGTAAACACCCATGCGTGATGTAAATCTTTAATCTTTGCAGCTACATCTTTCAGTTTTTTCTTAACTGTTTTCCTGATTTTATCATAGTCTTCCTTTTGAAAGTTAAACGTTCTGTGGATTTCCTTGGCATCCTTCCTCCATTTGTTATATCAAACGCGATCGTGCTATGATCACTGTTGCAAAGTTGCCCCATACCCTTATCTCTTGCATCACATATTGTGTTTCATTAAGGACTTGGTACAAGATGGCTTCCCCTTTTGTCGGTTCATGAACCAGCTGCTCCAAGAAGCAGTCATTTATTTCATCTAGAAACTTTATCCCCCTAGCGTGTCCTGCTGTGACACTGACCCAGTTGATACTGGTGTAATTGAAATCAACCATTATAATTTCTGTGCTATAAATATTGTTAGCTTCCCTGATTTCTTTGAGCATTTTATCATCCATTTGTTCCTTCTGGACAGGCGGTCGATAGTACACCCCCACTGCCAATGCCTTCCCCTTTTTACATGGAATTTTAATCCATAGAGATTCTACAGTGTATTTTGTTTCCTGCAAAACTTTAATCCTGTGTGATTCAGTGCCTGCTCTAACATAGAGCGCAACCCCTCCACCAATTTGATCTACTCTATCATTGCAATATAATTTGTACCCAGGTATCAGTGTCCCACTGGTTGTCCTCCTTCCACCATGTCTCTGAGATATCAATCATATCTAACTTCTCATTTAGTGCTATATATTCTAACTCTCCCATCTTATTTTTTAGACTTCTCACATTTGCATACAAGCATTTTAGAGGCTATATTCTAGTCATCTTAATCTGGTTAGCAATAGGCAGGGGTAATTTGGAATCTTTATCTTCTGTCTGCTCTATACATAAGGGCATTTGGTTTACTTTTGTCTCTATTGGAACCTCTCTGTCGATATGCCCTAACTTCAGTCTTTTGCTAGTATCCTTCAAGGAAACATCTTTCTGAACCATCACTCTTGAACGACTGTCAGCTTTCCCCTATTATCTAGTGTAAAAGCTGCTCTATCTCCATTCTAAAGGTTAATGCTAGCAGCCTAGTTCCATTCTGGTTAAGGTGGAGCCCATCCCTTCGAAAAGCCCCTCCTTTCCCCAAAATGTTGCCAGTTCCTACCAAATCCAAACCCCTCATCTTTGCACCATTGTCTTATCCACACTTTGAGACTATGGAGCCCTGCCTGCCTTTTGGGTCCTGCACTGGAAATGGGAAGCATTTCAGAGAATACTATCCTGGAAGTTCTGGATTTCAACTTTCTACCTAAAAACCTAAATTTGGCCTCCAGAACCTTCCTACCACACTTTCCTATGTCCATTGGTAGCGACATGTACCAAGACTGCAGACTCCTCCCCAGCACTAAGACCTTGTCTAGGTGGTGCGTGAAGTCTGCTATCTTTGCAACAGCAGGCTTGTTACCAGGCTATCCTCAGTCCACATCCACCCAGCTATCTACATGCCTAATGATCGAATCACCAACTATAACGGCTGTCCTAACCCTTCCCTTGTGGGCACATGGAATTGGAGAAATCTCTTCAGTGCAAGAGGGTTTTACATCACCTGGAGGACAGGTCCTAGCAATAGGATCACTTTCTGCCACACCAAGATAATGCTCTCCTATCACATGACAACAGGGGTTCTGCCAGACTGGAGGCGGGACTTCAGTACTTCATTCCTGTAGGTCTTGTCTATGTATTTCTGTCTTCCTTATGTCCTCCAGTTCTACTACTCTAGCCTCCAGACATCAAACCTGTTCCCTGAGAGCAAAGAACTCCTTGCACCTAGTGCACACGTAAGACCCCCTCACTAACTGGGAGAAAATCATACATGTGACACTCAATGCAAAAGACTGGAAAGCCCCCATCTCGCTGCTGGACTGCTGTCTGCATCTTAGTTTTAAGGTTGTGTTTATATATTTAAGTTTACTTACATAGATTGGCTGGGAATACTTATACTAATAAAAACATATCTAATACGTTTAATGGACTTGTTCACCTCAAGATTAATTAATCTCAGAAAAGGCAGGATATGGGAGATATGATAGAGACATTTAAATACCTCCATGCATAAATGCACCAGGCATTGATAGCATTCCCATAGAAGTATTATAGCAATCTGATGTAGCTGTTACCATACTTACAAGGCTCTGCCAAGAAATATGGAAGACAACATCATGGCCAACTGACTGGAAAAGATCTGTGTTTATACCAGTACTAAAGAAGGATGATCCAACTGACTGTGGAAATTATCTCACAATCGCTCTGATCCCACATGCCAGCAAGATTCTACTGAAGATTATTCAAAAGAGACTACAACCATACCTGGAACAAGAATTACCTGAAGTGCAAGCAGGGTTCAGGAAAGGGCGAGGAACAAGAGACATCATTGCGGATGTGAGATGGATCCTTGAAAAGACTAAAGAATACCAAAAGGATATCTATTTGTGCTTTCTCGACTATAGCAAGGCTTTTGACTGTAAATCATGAGAAACTCTGGGCCACATTAAGAAGCATGGGTATACCAGAACACCTGATCGTACTCTTGCACAATCTCTACATTGATCAAGAAGCAGCAGTTTGAACGGAACAAGGAGAAACAGAATGGTTTAAAATAAGCAAAGGTGTAAGACAAAGCTGCATACTTTCCCCCTACCTGTTTAATTTATATGCAGAACAAATCATCAGAGAAGCAGGATTGTATGAAGACCACAGTGGTGTGAAGATTGGTGGAAGACTGTTCAACAACCTTCGCTATGCTGATGATACCACATTACTGGCTGAAAGTGAAGACGATCTGAAACATTTGCTTCTCACAATCAAAGAACATAGTCTCAAAATGGGCCTGCACCTTAATGTAAAGAAGACAAAGATCATGACAACTGGCATAATCAACAGGTTCATCGTTGCAGGAGAAGAAATTGAAATCGTGAACAACTTTAACCTACTTGGATCAACTATCAATAAAGAAGCAACAAGCAGTCAAATCAGACAACGCATTGCTCTTGGTAGAATGGCTATGAAAGACCTAGATAAGATTCTCAAGAGCAGAGATGTCTCCATACAAAGATTTGACTTGTTCAAGCCATGGTATTTTCAACAACAACATATGGATGTGAAAGCTGGACAGTGAAAAAGATAGACAGGAAGAAAATTGATGCCTTTGAATTATGGTGCTGGCGGCGAATACTGTGTATACCATGGACTGCCCGAAGAACAAACCAGTCGGTACTAGAGGAGATCAAACCTAAGCTTTCTTTAGAAGCTTAGATGACAAGACTTCAATTTTCATACTTTGGACACATCATGCGAAGAGAGAGATCATTAGAGAAAGATATCATGCTTGGCAAGATAGAAGGTCAGCGCAAAAGAGGAAGGCCAGCAATGAGATGGATCGATACAATAACAGCAGCTATGGGTACCAGTCTGTTAACAATGAGCCGCCTGACTCAACACAATTTAGAATGGCTATCCAGAGGGTCGACTCCGACTCGACGGCACTTAACAACAACAACAACATGCATAAATGCAGAGGAGAATCTCAGTTGAAGGCAAGCACTTCTATGAGGGAACATGTGAAAGGGGATAGACTCAGGACTAATATGCAAAAATATATTTTTATGTACAGAGTGGTAGATGCATGGAATAGTCTTCCAGTGGAGTTGATAGAGACGAGGACAGTATCTGAATTAAAAAAAGCATGGGACACAGAGGATCTCTAAAGGAATGTCGTTGATATGGAAGGACAGACTAGATGGGCCAGTTGGTCTTTTTCTGCTGTCATGTTTCTGTATATGGTGCCCAAGTCCAGAGTACATTTACATACAATAATGTAATGCAAATCTGTAGTATAATAAATAGGGTAAATTATTTTGTGAAGTAAGTTCAGCAAATCTAGCAATGTAGACATCAGTTAAATTGAGGTAAAGCTCATGTGATAGTATTTATTGCTACAGTGGATCAAGGAAAACAATAGAATACTTTATGGAGCAATGTTTTTGTTGTCTTAGAGTGAGTGAGAACATTAACTATGAAGAGTATAGGAGTTCAGAACCAGGGTGGTTTTGAATGCCTTGATTTAGTTCAGTTATAGTTGCCCTTTCAAAATTGTTAAAGCCATCCTTTCCTCTGCCTCCTATTTTTCTGATTATTCCAGCAACCATTCTTAATGAAAAGAATATCCTGACCTTTGGATGCCAGGGTTATCAGAGGATGGGCATTTATGTGCAGTGCCTTGTAGTCCATAAGTAAACTTAAGTTTTCCAATTATAATACTTCCTATACCAAAAAAAAGGTTTTTCTGTATTGTCCTGGTGAATCAATCCTGACAAATGGGTTGTGTTTCCCTACCAGCAGATGTGGAGACAGAGAAACCTCTGGAATGCTTCTCTATCTCCACATCTGCTGGTTGCACAACCCACTTGTCTGGACTGGTCTAGCAGAACTCAAGGAACGGACATTCTCCAGGACCAAGCAGGAAGTCAGTCCTCACATATGGGTGACGTCGGCGCCGACGGAGCCCTCGCGGAGCAATTTTTCCCAGCTTTCACAGAAAGCCTTTGGGAATTGCAGCGCGCATGCGCGGTCGCCTTCCCGCCCAAGGGTGCCATCTTAGCCAATCTTCTTTTTTCCGCGGAGCCCTACAGACGTACCCGTCTTGTCCCCGCTAAAAAAGGTTGATTTTCGTGAGTTTTCTCGTTTTTTCAATTCGGTTCGACGCCGGTCGTTTTCCTGCCCGGACTCGCGACGTCGTTGCGAGTCCTTCTCTTATTTTTCGGTTTTTCTGATTTTTGGTCAGTTTCGTTTTCGTTTTTTTCGCTGGCAGCCCGGTCCTTTGACCTTGCAGGGGCCCTTTTTCCCCCGATGGCTGCCAGTGGTTTCAAGCGGTGTGGTCAGTGTGACAGAAATATGTCACTCACTGACACACACGATAATTGCCTCCGCTGCCTGGGCCCGGATCATGAAGAAATGATCTGTGGAGCCTGTGGCAAAATGTCCTCCAAAGCGTTGAGGAGTCGGCGGCATCAGCGGGATAGAATCTTCGCTGACCCCAGCCGTACCCGGACCTCGTCGGAGGCCTCGGCGTCCAGAGGCTCCAGCTCTGACCATCGCCGAAGCTCCTCCGACAGGGGTTCTCCCTCCGGAGACCATCGACGGAAGACAAAACCCACGAGGGCGGCATCGGTGGACGCTCCTGGCCCCGCGAGGGCCAGGTCGCATAGCCCCGACAGCCGTCCCGGGTCATTGGAGAAGGAGCACCTCCCGAAGCGACCTCGCCTGGAGTCGGAGTTGCCTGCTCGGGTAAGTCCTGTGGTCCTTCTGGACTCGCCTCCGAGAGGTCCGACGTTGGGCCCGACGCCGTCGGGGCCCGAGTCGGGGGCTGCTGGGTCACCTGAGGTCGGACTCAGGTTGACGGCCTTGGAGAGCAGACTATCTGCCTTCATGGACCAGCAGCGGGCACTGATCGCTAGCCTCGCTGGCGCCGCTGCCCCGACCGCCGGGACGTCGACGTCTAAGTCGACCCCGGAGACCGAGCCGATCCTCGAGTCCATGCGAACTCGAGTCGATCCTCAGTCAAGATCACCCTCAGCCTCCCGTTCGGGACCGAGGTCATCGCCGCCGACTCCCTTGGCGTCGGGGCGGCCGACGCCTCCGCCTGCCCGAGCCGACCCCACTGATTCCTCCTCGGAGTCGGTCTGGGAGTCTGAAGAGGAAGAGTCACCTGATTCCTTTCGGACTCGGTGTGTCCCCTCGGACTCACCTGAGTCCGAACCTCGGAAACAGTCCCCTCCGGAGGATGCCCGGTTCTCGGACTTTGTCAGGGATATGGCCAAGGCTTTGGCCTTCCCTGCGGATCCCGAGGAGGAGCCGAAGAGCTCGACGCCCTCCAGTACGACTCTCCCGCCAGGGAGCACTTTACTGTACCGGTGCCTCCCATGCTGGAACGACTACTCTTCCGCATGTGGGAGAGTCCGGCCTCGTCGCCGGTTTTGAGCAAGCGGGTCGATTCCATCTATCGAGTCCGCAAGAGTCCTGGCTTCCAAAAAGCACAGCTGCCACACCATTCCATGGTAGTGGAATCGACCATGCATAGGCTTAAGAGCCAGAAAATGCACTCCTCGGTGCCTCCTGGCAGGGAGGCCTGTAACCTGGATGGCCTTGGTAAGAAGTGTTTCCAGGGCTCTATGCTGGCTTGTCGTGTCCAGACCTACCAGCTATACATGGGCATGTATCTCCGAGACCTGGCTAAAGAGCTAGCCGGATTCTCCGCTGGACTATCCAAGGAACCTTTGCGGAGGTTCCTAGCCTTAACAACTGGTATACGGGAATGCTCCAAATTCATGTCCCGAGCAGCCTATGATGGCTTTGAAGCATCGGCTCGTGTGACCGCAGCTGGCATCGGTGCCCGCCGACAGGCTTGGCTTCAGTCGTCTGACCTTGAACCTTGGGTGCAGGACAAGTTGGTCGATGTCCCCTGCAGAGGTGAGAACCTCTTTGGCAAGCCCATGGCTGAAAAGGCTGCACAAATCGAGACGGAGACTCTCACCAGGACCAGGCTTTCTAGGAAGACCTCCGCCCCTTCCCAGAAAAAGAAGGGCTCGGGAAAGAAGTCCTTTTACCCGAGAAAGGCGGCTGCCTATAAACACTACCCCCAATATCAGGCCCCTCCAGCTCCCCAACAGGGTCAGCAGGCCAAGGGACGGGGTAACGGGTCCCGTAGGCAGCAAGCCCCCAAGCCTGCACCACCAGCCCCTGCTCAGCAGGGTGGGGGTTTTTGACTTCCTCAGCATAGCCTCTCCCCCTCAGCTGGTTCCTCCCAGCACCGGAGGCCGGCTGGTTCACTTCGCCCACAGGTGGTCCAACATCACTTCAGATGCCTGGTTGCTTCAAGTCGTGCGAGAAGGATATCTTCTCCACTTCCATCAGGTCCCTCCCTCTTATTTTCCGGGAGAACCTCCTCGACTCCCTCTGCACAGGGACTTACTCCTTCAGGAGTTAGCAAGTCTTCTTCAGGACCAGGCTGTGGAACCGGTGCCCCACCACCTGAGAGGTCAAGGCTTTTATTCCAGGTATTTCCTAATACCGAAAAGGACAGGAGGCCTCAGACCCATCCTGGACTTGCGCAACCTCAACAAGTTCCTTGTGCGGGAAAAGTTCAAGATGCTTACCCTTGGAATCCTTCTGCCCTACCTCCAGCAGGGAGATTGGCTATGCTCCTTGGATCTAAAGGATGCCTACACGCACATCCTCATCCACCCAAGCCACCGCCAGTACCTAAGGTTTGTGGTGGCAGGAAATCACTACCAGTACAGAGTACTGCCCTTTGGCCTATCCTCCGCAGCGCGAGTCTTCACAAAATGTCTCGCGGTGGTGGCGGCCTATCTCAGGCTTCACGGCCTCTGTCTTTCCGTACCTCGACGACTGGCTCATCAGAGCGTCGTCCTCTCCGGCAGTCGCCGATGCCACACACCGCACGGTGAATCTGCTGCAGTACTTGGGCTTTGTCATAAACTTCGCAAAGTCCACTTTGCTCCCCTCACAGGATCTCGAGTTCATCGGCGCAAGGCTGCACACTCCTCAGGCTCGAGCGTTCCTGCCTCTCGACAGGGCTCAACGGCTCATGGACCTAGCCGGCCGTTTTCGCAGCCAGTCCCTGGTCTCCGCCAGGCGCTTCCTGAGACTACTCGGCCATATGGCTTCCACCGTCCACGTGACCCCCAATGCTCGCCTGAACATGCGGCCGGCTCAATGGTGCCTTCGCCAGCAGTGGCAACAAGCCACCGGCGGACTAGCCGACTTAGTGCGCCTCTCCAGACCGCTGGCCTCTTCCCTACAGTGGTGGCTTCATCGGCCGAACCTGGTACTCGGAATGCCGTTTCAGTCGCCTCAGCCGGCTCAAGTGCTGATGACCGATGCTTCCCTCCTGGGTTGGGGAGCTCATTGCCAGGGGGCATGTACTCAAGGTCTCTGGACCGCGTGGGAGTCTGCGCAGCAGATCAACTTCCTGGAGCTCCGAGCTATTCGTCTGGCGCTCAAGGCTTTCTCCCACCTGACTTCTCAACAGTCCGTCCTTGTCCAGACGGACAATCAAGTTGCCATGTTCTACGTGAACAAGCAGGGGGGCACGGGCTCCTTCCTTCTCTGCCGAGAAGCTCAGAAGCTCTGCTCTTGGGCCGTCAGTCACGGCATTCTTCTCAAAGCAGTTTATCTCCCAGGCCAAGAAAATTGCCTGGCGGACAAACTCAGCAGGATACTCCAGCCGCACGAGTGGCGTCTGGATCCCTTGGTAGTTCAGAAGCTCTTTCTGAAGTGGGGCCTCCCCACGATCGATCTCTTTGCCAGTCCTCTCAACCGGCAACTTCCTCGCTTCTGCTCTCGTCAGCCACATCCCCTTCGGGTAGCGGCAGATGCTTTTCTGCTCTCATGGTCGGAAAGCCTTCTCTACGCTTTTCCTCCCATCCCGCTAGTCTCTCGAACTCTGTTCAAGGTTCTCCGGGACAAAGCGTCCATGATCCTGGTGGCTCCTCGCTGGCCCAGACAGCCGTGGTTCCCACTCCTGTTACAATTAGCGGCGGAGGATCCGTTCCCTCTGGGGTTTCAACCGGATCTCCTAACACAGGATCAGGGGTCTCTGCTACACCCCAACCTCAGATCTCTCAACCTAATGGCCTGGCGGCTGAAAGGGTAGTCCTTGCTCCCCTTCTCCTGCCGGAAGAGGTGGAAGAGGTCGTCCTAGCTTCTCGGCGACCTTCTACCCGCAAATGCTATGCCCTTAAATGGCGTCGCTTTTTCCGTTTGGTGTGTACAGCAGTCTCAGGATCCCTTCTCCTGCTCGGTGTCGGTGATCTTGCAGTACCTGCTCTACCTCTCTAATCTGGGACTTAAGTCCAACTCCGTCAAAGTCCACCTCAGTGCTCTCTCAGCACACCATGTGCCGGTGGACGGCAGACCTCTTTCCAGCGACCCTCTCATCGCACGGTTTCTCCGAGGTCTTCTTCTACTTAAACCACCTCTGCGCCCGCCAGCACCTGACTGGGATCTGAATGTGGTTTTACAGCGGATCACCTGTCCGCCTTTTGAACCGATGGCTACCTGTTCTCTGCGTTTTCTTTCGTGGAAAACCTTATTCCTGATAGCCCTCACTTCCGCTAGACGCGTAAGTGAATTGCAGGCCCTCGTGTCTGATCCTCCCTTCACTCGGTTCTACAAAAATAGGGTAGTCCTACGGGCTCACCCAAAATTTCTTCCAAAAGTTGTCTCCCCTTTTCACATCAATCAGGAGGTGGTACTTCCAACCTTCTTTCCCAGGCCTCACTCCAGCCGAGCTGAACGAGTCCTGCATACCCTGGACTGTAGAAGGGCATTGAACTTCTACCTTGACCGTACGCGGGAGCACCGTAAAGCTGCTCAGCTTTTTGTGTCTTTTGACCCCAATAAATTGGGGCTCCCGGTCTCCAAGCGTACTCTGTCCATCTGGGTTGCTGACTGTATCGCTTGGGCTTATGGGGCAGCCGGACTCTCCTTAGAAAGTCGAGTCACGGCTCATTGTGTTCGGGCGAAGGCTACGTCAGTGGCTTACCTCCGCTCTGTTCCGCTGGCAGACATCTGCCGGGCCGCTACTTGGTCTTCGAGCCAGACTTTTGCGGTCCATTACTGTCTCGAGAGGGAGTCCCGCAGGGACAGTGCTTTCGGACAGGCAGTCCTCCGAAATCTCTTCGAGGTTTGAGCAACTCCTACCCTCCATCCCGGATGGGGGCTACCGGTGGGTAATAATTCAGCGAAGATTCCTTCCTTCTGTACTGCTGAGCTAGAGGGAGCTCATTTTTGTGCTTAGGGTCTCCGGTAGCCTTAAGCTTGGGAGTCCCATATGTGAGGACTGACTTCCTGCTTGGTCCTGGAGAAAGCGTAGTTACTCACCTGTAACAGGTGTTCTCCAGGAGCAGCAGGAATCAGTCCTCACAACCCTCCCTCCTCCCCGTGGAGTTGCAATCATCTGCTTAAGTTTTTTTTTGAAATTTTTTATGCTGTCTTTTAGCTATGTCATCAGACTGGCTAAGATGGCACCCTTGGGCGGGAAGGCGACCGCGCATGCGCGCTGCAATTCCCAAAGGCTTTCTGTGAAAGCTGGGGAAAATTGCTCCGCGAGGGCTCCGTCGGCGCCGACGTCACCCATATGTGAGGACTGATTCCTGCTGCTCCTGGAGAACACCTGTTACAGGTGAGTAACTACGCTTTATCTGGTAAGTAAAATATCACCCCCTTAGGTGTGCTGAGACATCCTTCTTTCCTACTTAATTCAATTGAGTTCATCTGGTTCTACTGTTAATGCCCCGGGAAAAACTGATGAAAACAAATGATCTTTTAGTTAAAAAGTAAACCCTTTTTCTGCTTTTTCATTAATGGTCTATTGATGGTGAGTTTGTGTCTTCCTCTTTTATTGTTTATTTTTTTAAAGGTCTTGCCTTCTTGCTGACTATCAGAATCACATACACACTTGTTATAAAGGGAAATATTTATCAGATGTTGATATGAAAACAAACTATTTAGCAAGGTGGGACCACTATGGATTGTTAACATCATCTGCTCTGTTCATTGATGTATTTGTAAGGGCAGCTTCTCCTAACTACTTGCACATCCTTAGACAAACATAATAATTCCCTTGCATATGGGTGACATTACTATTGGAACCCTGCCTGGAAACCACTTCCCAGCTCCTTCTGGAAGATTATGGAACAGTCTCAGCACTCCTGTGCATCAGTCTTCAGTTTGCTGCAGAGCCCTAGGAACCTGTGTGTTCTGCGGTCTATCTACCTGCACTATGTTTTGCTTTTTCCCCCCTACCTCCTGCAACTGCTGCATCTTTTTTTCTTACTTGATAGTTTTCCCTTGGATAGGATTTTTGGTCATTAGCATTTCTTTTCTTTTTCTTTCATCACCACTGTTGGCTGTATTTAGGCCTCAGACATCCTTGCCAGGAGATTTTTTCAACATTGATTTGTTTGCCTTTGCTACTGCTGTTTTTCCAGATGATGTATCCCATAAACTCTGCAAGAGTTTTAAAGGTGCACCCAGTGCAATAGTGCATAAAAACCCATAGCTGGTGCCTGCCATGCTTGGGCCCCAACCATGAACCCTCTCATTGTCTTTTGTGTTTGCAGATGGATGACAGAGAAGTCTGAAAGATCGAAAGAAGAGCTGCGAAAGGATTTTTGGCGTGGAAAAGTCTAGTCCATCAACTTGGCCATTGGTGATATCAGTCTCCATGGCCCAAGGAGCTCTACCAAATGCGATTAGACATTGACAAATCCTCAAACGCATTTGGTGTCTAGCATTGATAGGGTAGCCAGAGAGTGATCATTCACCAATTTCCACCCAAAGAAGAGGAAGTATTCAGCCTAAATTTCATTAGCATTGAGGACTTGGGACCAATGTTCCCTCTAATTTTCTGTAGGCTGTGTGCGCATAAAATATCAGATGTGCAGCTTTTGAAGGAAGGTTAAATTTTTGTGCACCACATAATGAAACTCTGAGTTATATACTTTAAAATTTGATTACATGTCAGAATACAGAATGTACGCCACATTGATTTTAATCAAATTAAATGAAAATAGACGATTACTAAATGAAGTGGAAAATTTCTAGTAATTACAATCACAACTTTTAAATTTTAAGACGTCTGTTGTTTTCTATCAGAATCAGAACTGTAATTTTTGTGCACTCTGTTGTAAAGTATATGCGCTCGCTCGGCGAGGTGTGTGCGCGCACACATGCACAGCTTAGAGGGAACAGTGCTCTGGATCTTCAGTGCCAGACAGAGGTTGAGATGCATCAGTGTCGCAGTTCATCAGAGCACGATGTTGTGAACATTGAGGTATCAGTTGATGTATCTGTGAAGTGACCCTGACCTGAGGAATCATTGTCCTCCTTGGTACCAGAGAGGTCAGGACTAGCCTTCTGATACTTCCCTTCAGATTACACAGACTGCCAAATCTGCTGTTGCCCCTCCACCTTTATTGATGGCAGTCCTCAAGTTGAGCCTTCTGAAGAGCTTCAGAGACAGGATGGAGGTCTTTTTTTCCCTGGTGCTAGATGGCTGCTTCAGCTGCATTAAACTGGTGCATCGAGAAACTGAGCTGATATGCAAGACTCAGATTGCCTGCTGGAGCTTCACTGTCATCAAGACCTTGAAGGCTTCAATACTGATGATTGATATCTCTAACCTGTGCCAAAAGAGAGAACCACTCCGAGACATCGAACAGTATCAATGCAGTGATGCTCTGAACTCAGACTTGTCTCCCAAGAGGAGTGGAGGTCTGCCCAGGCAGAGACTTCAACATTTCCTGGAACAGTGCTTCTGGAACTCCGAGTACAACTCTGAGTACTTTTCTGAAGAAAGATCTCCTGAATTGTCCTTTCATCCCACACCACCTCATGAGAGAAGATGATCACCTTCAGAGGGCCTCTGCTTTATTGAGTTTGTGCATGAAATGTGTAAGTCTATTCCATATAAGTTAGCAATAGAAGAGGAGTCAGGGCTGAAGTATGTGAAATCCTCCAATACCTTGATCCCCTTAAGGAGGCTGTGATAGTGCCACTTCACAGAATCCCCCTATGCATGGAATCCAGAAGCCTCCCAGATTCAAGAAGCTTCTGCTGCCATGGTTGTCGAATACTCTCTCAAAAGGGCCAAAAGCTCCAAGACTCAATTTTTGATGCCTCTGGGGGCAGAGGCTAAGAAATTGGAATCTTTTGGGAGAAATGTTTTAAAGAACTCTGTGCTAACGTCCCAGTATATCCTACTAGCTCTTCATGGGCACGCACCTGTGGAACATCATGTGAAGCATGCAGGAGTTTGCCTTTCCCCTCCCTGTATGGAAGGCCAAACAAATCCATTCCCTAGTGAGTAAAAAGAAGGCATGTGGAAAATACATAATCTGAGCAACTTATGATTTTGATGTGACATCAAGAGCCTCCTCCATGAATACTGGTGCCCAGAGAATCGTATGGCTCTAGCCCTCACAACTTGCATGTTGAAGGGCTGGTATTATCCTCTTCAAATCTGCTAAATTGGGCTAGCCAACATCCTTTCTTCCAGGATAGATTCTACTAGGTGGTAATATGGTTTGAAATTGAAAAGGTTTACCATTTGTTGTGTCAATGGGGGCGCTGGCTGAGAATGTCCACAGTCTTGGCAAAGGCAAATATTGATATAACTTGCAAGGGATTGTGGGAAATGTAGTCCATTCATACCAGACTCAGCCGTTCACAATAAATTAGTTGTGCTTGCTTGAGTGTAAAGCTAATAAGATATTTATTTATGGGGTTATTTCTCCCAACACAGATATACTTGGTAGCGCATAAAACAGGATACTTGCTTTCAGTGTTATACTTAGAAAAACAAAATCAGGAAAACAACAGCTGAACTTGTTAGGCAATCAAAGCAAAGAATAAAGACCTGGATGGTAACAAAAAGGTCTTTTCTGTAGGCTCTAGCTAATATTTTCTTAGCAGTGCTTCAAACAACAAGCAAAACCCACAAAGTAGGGAAAAACTGTTCTTTTCAGGTTAACTTCTTATATCTTCACACACAGACTCAGAAGTGTTCCCTCAGAGCTCACAGGCAATTAGGTAAGGCTCAATTGCTAGCAGTTACCCAGCTGAAACCCCTTAGCTGGCTTACTTTCTGCTGCGTGGCTCAAATCCTACTCAGGAGCTTTTCTGAATAGATTAAAGAACAAGTTTGTATTTCTTTGTGATGGTTGTTGTACTTTGTAACAGCAATTTACCACAGGAGTTTAGACAGAGAGCAATCCATGTATACACAACCTTCATCTACAACCTCTCCCCCTTCTTCAACAATCATGGGTTCAATATCATGGATTGGCACAGAGGAATTTCTCAATGGAGCACTCTCAGGACAATACTTGTTTCCCTGCTGTCTTTCAAGGGTATAGCTAGGGCATAGATCAGTGTTCATACTTGAGCTTCCATTGCTGTTAGAGTTCCTCTCTAAATAGCCTGGCCAGTATGTAGTCCAGTTTTTATGTCCAGCCTTCCAATCCAGATCCCTGGACACTGGGTCTCTCTTCACATATCTTCTGGCACGGGTCTTAGGGTCCCTTCCAAGTGCAGCCGTCTCCCTCACAGGTACCGTCTGGAGATTCCTGGCTCTGCAGCACCACTCCTTTGGCTTTCCCCAATCCAATGGTGTATGCTTGCCTCTGGAATGCCTCCCAGTATACGTACTGCTATGGACTCCTTTAGACCTCCCAAATGCTTTTCTTTCTTCCAAAGTGTGTCTTGCTCTCTCTGTCCGTCTGCTCTGGCTTCTGCTTCTGATGATCCTCAGGATGCTGATCCTCAAGAGACTGAAGATGATTCTCTGTAGAATAAACTCTACCTTTATTCTGCTTAGATGAGTGCTCCACCCTAGCACAGCGCAGCTGTGCTGAATCAGGCCCTGCCCTTTGAGATGAGTGCTTGGGGATTACCTCATAGCTCTCCTGATTGAACACACATTTCCCCACTTCAGCTCCTCTAATGGCTGTTGGAAACCTGGTGCATTCTGGGACTGGTAGTCTTTTATGGAAAAATTCTGTTTTCTTATTTCTACCAGAACTGACAGGTTGCTTGTTCAGAGTCACTTCACCTCTACTATAGCTCCTTCCTGAGCTATGATAAGCTTCCTTATCACAGTTGTGATGGAAAGACCTAGACCTTTTCCCTTGTCCCATATAAAAACTGAATACCTTCTATATTGGTCAGTCTGGTCTAAAGACTAGCATGATGTAGGGAAATCCATTTCTTTTAATCCTCTGGTTCATGCCATACTGGGCTTACTCTTCACAAAACCTCTCCTCTATCCTCCTGCAGTGTCCATAGCATTTCAATGCAGTTTGACTCAGCTGATAAAAAGCTTCCTTTCAACCATTAGATACCTGTGGACTGACGTTCCTAATCTGTAACATCTTGTTTTTGCTGGCAGGTAACTTCAGCGTGTAGAGTTAGCGAACTCCAGGTTATAGTGACTGATCCACTTTATATTAAGCTCTACAACAATATTCTGTGCACACATTCTAAATTTCTTCTCAAGGCAGTATCTGATTTCCACTTTAGTCAATAGTCTTGCCAGCATTTTTCCCAGACTTCTTGCTGACAAAGGGGAAAGCGCATCACACACATTGGACTGCAAGAGAGCCTTGGCCTTCTTTCTGGAGCAGACTAAATAGAAAAGCCACCCAACTTTCTTTTTCTTTTAGTGTCTGTCTGTCAACAAATGTATACTCACAAATTGGCTAGCAAAGGCACCTCCTTCACTTATACCCAGTTAGACTTGACTCTTGAGAGTCATGTCATATGGCTTATAATGTCTGAGCCATGGCTGTGTTGGTGGCTCACTAAAAACAGTACTTCTGTAATTCAAAGGGACTTCCAGACTCTGGGAGAGAAACTCAAGCCCATTGTTAAACTACAGCATTCTCAGAATTCTATCTGTTCCTGGTAAGGGGGCAGGAAGGCTGCATCGCATAAACAACTTTAATACATGGTTCCAAACCCAGTGCAAACAAGAAGGATTTACAGTAGATATATAGATGACTGGGGAGACAGACTATACTGTGCTGATGGACTTATATCTCTCTGTTGCAGGGAAAAAGATCCTAAGTGGAAAAATTCAGGCAGGATGTGGGCAGTCATTTAAACTAGGGAAAGGGGTGACGATGGAGAAGGACAAGTTAAGGATGTCACTCCCAACAAAAGCATAGTAACATTGGAAACAGCCACACTTCTAAACCACACATCAAAGGCAAGTGGGAAGAGGCATGTAGAACAAAATCCATGCAAAATACAGGCAAGCCAGTCAACAAATGCTGGAGAGCAATGAGCACAAATGCTTGAAGCCTAGCCAACAAAGTTCCTGACCTGGAAGCCATAATGGTGGAAATGTACTTGGACATAATGGCCATTACAGAAACATGGTTTAACGAGTCACATGAATGGGATATAGCCATAGCTGGCTATAATCTATTTAGAAGAGACAGGGTAGAAAAGGAGTAGCCCTATATGTCAAAAGCAGTATTAAAGCTGCTGAAATGCAGGGGACAAGGAGAAAAGAAAAAGCGCTCTGGATTGTGTTGGAAAGAGGAGATGGCACTGTCATCCAAACTGGTGTACTCTACAGGCCTCCAACTCAAACCAAAGAAATAGCGAATTGATTGCTGATATTGCAAAGATAGCCATGAAGGGGAAGTGATCATATTGGCTGACTTTAATCTACCTGATGTGAACATAAGATATGCCATACTGGGTCAGACCAAGGTCCATCAAGCCCAGTATTCTGTTTCCAACAGTGGCCAATCTAGGTCATATGTACCTAGTAGTTTCCCCAAGGGACACAGGTTCCACAATGCTTGTATTGGTTCAAGCATTGATATCCTGGGTCCCTTCTTAATAATGGTTTATGGACCTTTCCTCCAGGAACTTGTCCAAACCTTTTTTAAAACCAGCTACATTAACAGCCTTTACTACATCCTCCGGTAACAAATTCCAGAGTTTGATTACACGTTGAGTGAAAAAATATTTTCTTTTATTAGTCTTAAATAGTTTACCCTGTAGCTTCATTGCATGTCCCCTAGTCTTTCTCAATTCTGATAACGTAAACAATCGATCTACGTTTACCCATTCCACTCCGTTCATTAATTTATAGACTTCTATCATATCTCCCCTCAGCCGTCTCTTTTCCAGGTTAAAGAGCCCTAACCTTTTTAGCCTTTCTTCATAGGAGTATCCTTCCATCCCCTTTACCATTTTGGTGGCTCTTCTCTGAACCTTTTCTAATAACGCTATATCCTTTTTAAGATACGGTGACCAGAATTGCACACAATATTCAAGGTGCGGTCTCACCATGGAATGGTATAGAGGCATTATAATATCTTTTGTTTTATTTTCCATTCCTTTCCTTATGATACCTAGCATTCTATTTGCTCTCTTGGCTGCCGCTGCACACTGGGCCGAGGGTTTTAACCTGTGGATTGGAGTATTCCTTCTGCAAACCTGGAAAGATGTAAAATATTGTGAAGCCTTCCAAGATGCATTACTTAGACAAATGGTGATGGAACCGACCAGGGAAAGTTTGATGCTGAATTTAGTACTTGCCAACGGAGAAAGTGTGTCGACTGTCCGGGTGGGTGCCCATGTGAGCAGCAATGATCATCACACGGTGTGGTTTGAGATAAAGACCAAGGCAGAGTCCCTCTCACAGCAAGCTCAAAGTCCTAGGCTTTAAAAACAGTGACTTCAGGAAGATGGCCAAGTGCCTGAAGGAGGAATTGGCAGGGTTGGAGGAGGTAAGGGAAGTAGAATAGCAGTGGACTAAACTAGAGGAGGCAATAAAAGGGGCAATAGGTACCTATGTAAGGAAAGTAAATAAAAACAAGAGGAAAAGGAAAACTATTTGGTTTTCTAAAGAAGTGGCTGCACAAATGAAGGCAGACACAGCTTTCACAAAATTCAGAAGTTCACAAACAGGAACACCAGAAAGGATACAGGATAAAGCTAAAAGAGAAAGAGAAATAAGGATAGCAAAATCAAAGGCAGAAGAAAAGATGGCTAAAGATCTAAAGCATCGTGATAAAACTTTTTTCAGGTATATTTGGGAGAAGAGGAAGATCAGAGGTGAAATTGCAAGATTCAAAACATGCTGAGAATGGATTCGTGGAAAGTGACATTGAAAAAGCAAAAATGCTAAAGAAATACTAATGTTCTGTTTTTACTAAAGAAAATTCTGGAGAAAGACCACCTGTGATCGACAAATATACAAATGGAAATGGAATAGATACTACACCATTTACAGAAGCCATGGGGACCGGATGGGACACATCCCAGGATACTGAAAGAGCTCAGAGAGGTTCTTGCATGGCCTTTGAAGGATATTTTTAATAGATCCTTGGAGACAGGAGTAGTAATAGGGAAGAAGTGGCAAACTACAGGCCAGTAAGGCTTACCTCTGTGGCGGGAAAAGTAATGGAGATGCTCCTGAAAGAGAGAGTAGTGGACTTTCTCGAAACCAATAGGTTGCATGATCATGGTGAAAATGGTTTTACCAAAGGACGATCATGCCAAATCAATCTGATTGAGTTCTTTGACTGAGTAACCAGAGAACTAGAGCTAAGGACATATGATAGATGTGATCTACCTAGATTTCAGCAAAGCCTTTGATATTGTTCCTCATAAGAGGCTTATCATTAAACTGACCAACCTGGGGATGGGTCCCAAGGTGGTGAACTGGATCAGAAATTGGTTGACTGACAGACAACAGAAAGCAATGGTAAACAGAACTCACTCGAATGGAAGGAAGGTGATTAGTGTGTGCCCCAGGGATCAGTCCCGTGGCCGGTACTGTTCAATGTATTTATGAGTGATATTGCTCAAGGACTGAATGGAAAAGTCTGTCTTTTTGCAGATGACATGAAAATTTGCAAGAGTGGACTCCCCAGAGGGAGTGGATAACATGAGGAAAGATCTGCAAAAGCTGGAAGAATAGTCTAATGCTTGGACTCCTTTTTAATGTCTATTTACAGCCAATCTGTAACATTTTCAGTAAATTCAAAGTAGGATACCATATTTATGTGGATGACATAATAATATCCTTACCGATTGACACTATAAATCCATCTATCAACCAAATTATGACATGTTTCAGAGAAGCCTCTGAATGGCTGAATAACCATAACTTAAAAATCAACCTGGAGAAAACTGAAGTATTATGTCACTAGGAATTGCAATTTTGTCATCTCGAAGAGGCACACCTCATCGTAAAAAATGAAGTCAAATACCTGGGGGTTACCCTAGACAAAACACTCAGCATGGTCTCACACAAAATCAATCACTAGTAAGATCTATTACAAACTAAGGCTAATACTGCAATTGAGGCCTCTACTCTCATGCTCTGACTTTAGATCGGCAGAGCAGGCTTTAATCACACATTACTTTGATTATTGTAACAGCATCCTCCATGGTCTCCCTAAACAACTGATAAACCAGTTACAACTGGCTCAACACGTAGCTATACGAATAATCACTAAAACACAAACCTCTGACCACATTACCCCCATACTATATGAGTTACATTGGTTACCCATCCAAAGCTGCATTAAAAATAAATCATTAATGATCCCTTCAAACTTCTAAAACACATAGCCCCATCCCACCTCTCCATGCTCATCAACACACTCAAATGAACGAGCACAAACAGGACGCTCACAAAATACCTTAACTGTCCCTCCTGACTTTCATAATTCAACTTGTTCATCAATTGATGGCGCATTTTCTTACGTTGCACCTATTCTCTGGAATTCCCTCCCAGAACATCTAAAAAGCATTATGACCTGACTACATTTTGCAAGGAGATTAAAACGCATCTCTTTAGAGAACATTTTGGGAACACACCTCAAAATTCCCAAATATATCCAACCTAAGCACTTGCCTTCCCATTCATTGCATTCTTCCTGTTCCCAAACTGCCTGATGCAGATGTTCGACTTTATACACCATTTCTAATACATCATAAATTTTATGAGACCATTGAATACACACTGTGCCTGTAATTAGCCCAATTACAAATACTACACCCTGGAACCAAACACTAAGAGTAGACAAAACAGCTACCTCTAGTTATTGTAAATTTCACACACAACACATCTCAATAAATAGATTAGCTACACTCCTTTATCAATTCCATATATAAGTACATTGTTGATTATACTTACACACTGTAAATACGTTATTTTTAACTATTTCTTGTTGATACTCCACAGTTACCATATTCTGCTTCAATATGCTTTAGTTAATATGTATCTGATAAGTTACGCAACTGTTTGATATAATTGTTTGATTCTGTTCATTGTAAACAGCTTTGCTTTCTAGAAAAGGGGGTATAGAAAACTCTTAAATAAAATAAATAATAAATACATAAAATGTGAAGAAGTGCAGTGTCATGGACTTGGATTGCAGAAATCCAAGGGAATTGTATGAGAACATAAAGATATGCCATACTGGGTCAGACTAAGGTCCATCAAGCCCAGTATCCTGCTTCCAACAGTGGCCAATCTAGGTCATACGTACCTAGCAGTTTCCCCAAAAGACACAGGTTTCGCAATGCTTGTACTGGGTCAAGCACTGATATCCTGGGTCCCTTCTTAATAATGGTTTATGGACCTTTCCTCTAGGAACTTGTCCAAATCTTTTTTAAACCCAGCTACACTAACAGCCTTTACTACATCCTCCGGTAACAAATTCCAGAGTTTGATTACACGTTGAGTGAAAAAATATTTTCTTTTATTAGTCTTAAATAGTTTACCCTGTAGCTTCATTGCATGTCCCCTAGTCTTTCTATATTCTGATAACGTAAACAACAGATCTATGTTTACCCGTTCCACTCTGTTCATTAATTTATAGACTTCTATCATATCTTCCCTCAGCCGTCTCTTTTCCAGGTTAAAGAGCCTTAACCTTTTTAGCCTTTCTTCATAGGAGTATCCTTCCATCGCCTTTACCATTTTTGTGGCTCTTCTCTGAACCTTTTCTAATAATGCTATATCCTTTTTAAGATACGGTGACCAGAATTGCACACAATATTCAAGGTGCAGTCTCACCATGAAGCAATATAGAGGCATCATTCCATATCTGTGATATGAGATAGGGGGCAATGGGTTGGTGCACAGACCAAGAGAAGGCCCTCAGAGTGATTGATTCTGAGGATCTCAGAGTGGCAAAACAGGGTGACAAGATGGTGGCCAAAGCCATAGGGATGCTGGGTTGCATACAGAGAGGAATTACCAGCAGAAAGGAGGAGGTACTAATGTTACTGTACAAGTCGCTGATGAGGCCTCACTTGAAATATTGTGTTCGGTTTTGGAGACCATATCTCACAAAGGATATAAAAAGACTGGAAACAGGTCAGAGGAAGGCGACTATAATGATTTGGAGCCTGTGCCAGAAGAAGTATTAAAAAAGACTCCAAGACCTAAGGGAAGATATGATATAGACCCTTTAAATACTTAAGAGTATTAATGAACGAACAAACCTTTTTCAAAGATGGGGAAGCTGTAATACTAGAGAGCAAAACATGAAGCTACAAGGGAGTAAACTGAAAGGCAATGTCAGAAAATACTTTTTCACTGAAAGGGTGGTGGATGCTTGGAATGCCCTTGTTGGAAATGGGGGCAAATACAGTGACAGAATTCAAAATGGCATGGGAAGGACACAATGGATCCCTTTATAGAAACAGGATAAAATAAATGTAACTGTCTCTGATATCTCAACAAGTAGAGGTGACCTGCATGGAGCGGTGGGTACACCCCTAGACAAAGGCATGGGGAGAGGTGTCCTGCACAGAGTGGCAGGTGCACCTACTCTTGCCACCTTGCTGGGCAGACTAGATGGACCATGCTTGTCTTTATCTGCTGTTATATACTATGTTGCTGTGTTTGAAGTCAGCCACCTTGGAGGAGGTTTGTAAAGTCACAATGTGGATTTCATTTACACAGTCACATCTCGCTACTGTTTGGAACTTGACTCCTGATGCAACAGTAGATTTGGCCAATCCATTCTCCAGAAGCTGTATGGGGAATAGAATCCAACTCCATCTCCCCTAGGCCCAGTTATTTTCTTCCAAGACTGCTTTCTTAAAAAAAAAAAAAGTTAAAAAATGCAAAATATTGAAAAGGCCTTTGGCCATTTAAAAAAGGTATTCTTTTAAAATCTTTTGCAGCATTGCTCATTTTTCCCTTTTTCTTTTGAACATAAGAACATAAGATATGCCATACTGGGTCAGACCAAGGTCCATCAAGCCCAGTATTCTGTTTCCAACAGTGGCCAATCTAGGTCATATGTACCTAGTAGTTTCCCCAAGGGACACAGGTTCCACAATGCTTGTATTGGTTCAAGCATTGATATCCTGGGTCCCTTCTTAATAATGGTTTATGGACCTTTCCTCCAGGAACTTGTCCAAACCTTTTTTAAAACCAGCTACATTAACAGCCTTTACTACATCCTCTGGTAACAAATTCCAGAGTTTGATTACACGTTGAGTGAAAAAATATTTTCTTTTATTAGTCTTAAATAGTTTACCCTGTAGCTTCATTGCATGTCCACTAGTCTTTCTATATTCTGATAAGGTAAACAATCGATCTACGTTTACCCGTTCCACTCCGTTTATTAATTTATAGACTTCTATCATATCTCCCCTCAGCCGTCTCTTTTCCAGGTTAAAGAGCCCTAACCTTTTTAGCCTTTCTTCATAGGAGTATCCTTCCATCGCCTTTACCATTTTGGTGGCTCTTCTCTGTACCTTTTCTAAAATCGCTATATCCTTTTTAAGATACGGCGACCAGAATTGCACACAATATTCAAGGTGCGGTCTCACCATGGAACGATATAGAGGCATTATAATATCTTTTGTTTTATTTTCCATTCCTTTCCTTATCATACCTAGCATTCTATTTGCTCTCTTGGCCGCCGCTGCACACTGGGCCAAGGGTTTTAACATGGTATCCACAATGACGCCTAAATCTTTTTCCTGGGTGGTGGTTCCTAATGTGGAACCTTGCATCGTGTAACCATAGTTTGGGTTGTTCTTCCCTAGGTGCATAACCTTGCTCTTGTCCACATTAAATTTCATCTGCCATTTTGATGCCCAGTCTTCCAATTTATCAAGATCCTCTTGCAATTTTCCACAATCCTCTTGGGTTTTAACAACTTTAAATAGTTTTGTGTCATCTGCAAATTTGATAACCTCACTCGTTGTTCCACTTTCCAGGTCATTTATGAATATGTCAAAAAGCAGTGGACCCAGCACAGATCCCTGGGGTACACCACTATTCACCTTTCTCCATTGGGAAAATTGGCCATTTAGCCCAACCCTCTGCTTTCTATCTTTTAACCAGTTCTTGATCCACAGTAGCACACTGCCTCCTATCCGATGACTCTTTAGTTTTGCCAAAAGTCTCTCATGAGGGACCTTGTCAAAGGCTTTCTGAAAGTCCAGATACACAATATCAACTGACTCACCTTTGTCCACCTGTTTATTCACTCCTTCAAAAAAACATACCAGATTAGTAAGACAAGATCTTCCTTGTCTAAAGCCATGTTGGCTGTCTCCCATTAGGTCATGACTATCTACATGCTGAGTAATTTTATTCTTTATGATGGTTTCTACCATTTTTCCATGTACTGATGTCAGGCTCACCGGTCTGTAGTTTCCCGGATCACCACTGGAACCCTTTTTTAAAAATTGGTGTTACATTGGCGATCCTCCAATCTTCAGGTATTAGAGATGATTTTAATGATAGTTCACAGATTACTAATAGCAAGTCTGCAATCTTGTATTTCAGTTCTTTCAACACCCTTGGATGTATACCATCCGGCCCAGGTGATTTGCTACTCTTCAGTTTATCTAATAGTTGTAATACATCTTCCCGATGTATCGATATTTCCTTCAATTCTTCTGCACCTTTAAATACCACTTCAGTCATGGGTAACATCCCTACATCTTCCTCAGTGAAGACCGAAGCAAAGAATTCATTCAGTCTCTCCGCTATCGCCTTGTCGCCTCTTAGTGCTCCTTTAACCCCTTTATCATGTAATGGACCAACTGTCTCTCTCACAGGTTTTTTGCTACGAATGTACTTGAAAAGGTCTTTACTTCGCATTTTTGCTTCCGCAGCAAGCTTCTTCTCAAATTCTCCCTTTGCCTGCCTTATCAATGCCTTGCATTTGACTTGCCAGTGCTTGTGCTGTTTCCAGGTTTCGTCGTTTGGCTCTTTTTTCCATTTCCTGAAAGATGCTTTTTTGGCAACAACAGCCTCTCTGACCTCACCTTTAAACCATGTTGGCAGTTTTTTGGACTTCCTTCCACTTTTCTTAAAGCGTGGAATACAGCTGGTCTGGGCTTCCAAGATAGTATTTTTCAACAACACCCAAGCTTGATGTACGTCTTTAAACTTTGCAACTACTCCTTTCAGTTTTTTCTTAACTGTTTTCCTCATTTTATCATAGTCTCCCTTTCGAAAGTTAAAAGGTAGTACTGTGGATTTCCTTACTATCCCTCCTCCACTAATTATATCAAAGGCGATCATGCTATGATCACTATTGCCAAGTGGCCCCAACACCCTTATCTCTTGCACTAGATCTGGTGTTCCACTAAGGACTAGGTCTAATATGGCTTCCCCTCTGGTCGGTTCATGAACCAGCTGCTCCAAGAAGCAGTCATTTATTTCATCTAGGAACTTTATCTCCCTAGCATGTCCTGCCGTGACACTGACCTAGTTGATACCGGGGTAGTTGAAATCACCCATTATTATTACTGTGCTGTAACGTTTGTTAGCTTCCTTGATTTCTTTGAGCATTTCATCATCCATTTGGTCATTCTGGCCAGGCGCTCGATAGTACACCCCCACTGCCATTGCCTTCCCCCTTTTACATGGAATTTCAATCCATATAGATTCTACAGCAGATTTTGTTTCCTGCAAAACTTTAATCCTTTCTGACTCAATGCCCTCTCTAGCATAGAGCGCAACCCCTCCACCAATTTGATCAGCTCTATCATTACGATATAGTTTGTACCCAGGTATCACAGTGTCCCACTGGTTGTCCTCCTTCCACCATGTCTCTGATATTCCAATCATATCTAACCTCTCATTTAGTGCTATATATTCTAACTCTCCCATCTTATTTTTTAGACTTCTAGTATTTGCATACAAGCGTTTTAGAGACTATATTTTATTCATATTAATTTGGCTATTGGTAGACATGGGTAATTTGGGATCTTTAAGCTCTGTCTGCTCCATACTCGAGGGCATTTGGGCTACTTTACTCTTTTTTGGAACCTCTCTGCTTTTGGTAGTATCCTTCAAGGATACATTCTTCTGAACCATGCGCTCTTGGGCGACTGTCGGCTGGCGAAGTTTCACCGTCCAATGCCCTATGCAAAAGTGGGCTTTTAGGATGGGTATTTGGTGGATTGCACACCTTAATGGCCTCTTATAAAATAAGACAGGCATAAAAGTGTGCACTTTGACATAAAGTACCCACCCTTCATGTCAAAGTGGGGGGTGGGGAGGGTGGTCTCAGCAGGGATAGGAAGAATGCACATTGATTGCAAAATACTTTAATTTACTTGTGCCCTTATAAACTTTGAGCTTTCATGAGTTGACAACTCTTATCAATGTGCCCTTACAAACTTTGAGCTTTCATGAGTTGACAATGTGCCCTTACAAACTTTGAGCTTTCATGAGTTTATTTATTTATTTTATTTAAACATTTTTCTATACCGCCTCTTCCAGAGATCAGTGGTGGTTTACATTGAAACATTAAAACTTAATAATAGTAAACTATTATTTTACAATGAACATTAGAAACTTAATAATAGAAAACTATTAAATTTACAATATAACAGATAACAGATGTAGAACATTTTTAACATTTAACGCAGAGTCAAGCACTACAACAAAAATTAGAAATGCGGCTAAACACTTGCCATAACCTAGAGCTATATACATTAATAAATTAAAATGAAATTATTTACATATGGAAATAATCAACTGAATTTCAAGTTAGCTGCTCGAGAAGGAATATGGAAGTGCGCTGTAGGATTATATCTAGGTAGGGTCACAGTATGGTTTTTGTTCAGTGTTAACCTGTGGAATCTGAACATTGTCATGCTGGAGGCTGTGGTAGTGCAGTGTGAATAGGTGAGTTTTTAATTCCTTTCTAAAAAGTTGGAGGTCTTTTATTTCTCTGAGCTCGATAGGAAGGTTGTTCCACAGCGTTGGTGCAGTGAATGAAAATGCAGAATTACTTGTCTTCTGATTTGTTTTTCGAAGACAAGTAATTCTGCATTTTCATTCACTGCACAACTCTTATCAATGCTGTATATATCTGTAATTAGTTGTACATAGTTACCCCAGTTCAAACCCAAGTTTTGTATACCAGTCCAATGTAAGTGCTTAATAATGTTCCTGTTATGCACAATACTGTTATCTGTGAACCGCGCTGATTTTGAATAGTGCGGTATATAAAAATAATAAAATAAACAAATAAATTAATTTACACCTGCTCTATCTTAAGGTGTGATATCTGCCACTCACACTAGTATCTTATAAAGACAAATAGATATCAGCTTGTCTTTACAAAATAGGCTGAAAATAGGTGCTTTCTGCCTGCCCTTAACCTAGGCAAGGACTGTCTTTATATCTGTCTGTACATCACCGCTTGTGCCTTGTAGCGCTATATAAATGATTAATAGTGTAGTGCCCCATTCTTACACTCTCAGAGGGTACTTTTATAACAGGTCACCATGGGCAGGTGTTTTATAAAAACAAGTAGGCATCGACTTGTCTTTATAAAATAGCAGTGTAGGTAGCCTTAAATGTAGACACAATCTCATCTACTAGCAAGTAGATTTAAATGATCACCCTTGCTTTTATACATGTGTGCGTGCAGATTAAGGTATTTTATAATAGATGTCCATGTATGGGTACAAACATAAAGATCTCAGTATGTACGCTCTGGAAGAAAGGCACACAACAGGAAATATGATAGAGGCGTTTAAACACCTCAAATTGAGAGATAGGATGAGGAACATAGGATGAAGGTGAAAAGGGATACTACTACTACTACTACTATTTCCGCACTTATATAGTGCCGAGCACGCAGCGCTGTACAGGTATGATATGCATATAAAAGATATACATATAATAGACAATCCCTGCTTGTCAGAGTCATGCTCAGCCGAGCTTACAATCAGAAACGTATCCAAGTTTACAATCAATACAACAGTACAAAGTGATAATCAATTCGGTGCAAAGTATAATATGGTCTGTGTAATTCGGTCATGGGAGATTGATGGGAATCGGGTTAGGATAAGGGTGATAGTCAGGACCTGAAGGCAACAGTGAAGAGGTGGGTCTTCAATTTGGATTTGAAGAGGGCCAGTGAAGGTGCTTGGCGTATAGACATAGGTAGGTTGTTCCAGGCATAGGGTGCAGCGAGGTGAAAGGAGCGGAGGCATGCGTTAGCTGTGCGAGTGATAGGACTAAATAGAAGTAGCTTGTTAACAGAGCGAAGTTCACGAGAGGGGATGTAGGGAGAGATAAGGGATAAAAGGTATTGAGCGGTTGCAGAGTGGATGCATTTATAGGTCAGTATGAAAAGTTTGAACTGTATGCGGAATTGGATGGGGTGCCAATGAAGTGACTTGAGAAGAGGAGTAATGTGGGCTTGGCGAGACTGGCAGAATATTAGTCGAGCGGCATAATTTTGTATAGATTGAAGGGGAAAGAGATGATTCACGGGGAGACTGGCGAGGAGCAGGTTGCAGTAATCTAGGCGAGAGCAGATTAAGGAATGGATAAGCGTTTTGGTAGTGTGTTCCGAAAGGAAGGGGCGGATTTTTCTAATGTTGAAGAGGAAGAAGCGGCAGGTCTTAGCTACGAGCTGGATGTGTGCGGAGAAAGAGAGAGAGGTGTCAAAGATAACCCCCAGACTGCGGGCTGAGGGAACAGGAAGCATCGTAGATCCATCCATGGAGACTGAAAAAGGGGAAAGAGGAGGGGAGGAGTTGGGGGGAAAGACAAGGAGTTCAATTTTGGCCATGTTCAGTTTCAAGCGGCGATGGGACATCCAGGCAGCGATGTCGGAGAGGCAGGCTGAGATCTTGGTTTGGATTGCTGGAGAGATATTAGATGCAGAGAAGTAGATTTGGGAGTCTTCGGTGTAGAGATGGTACTGAAAGCCATGGGAGGAGATGAGTGCGCCAAGGGATTGAGTATAAAGGGAGAAAAGGAGGGGGCCCAAGACGGATCCCTGTGGAACACCAACATGTAGCGGGGTGGGGGAGGAGGAGGAACCACCAGAGGATACACTAAAGGAGCGATGGGAGAGGTAGGAGGAGAACCAGGATAGCACGGAGTCCTTGAAGCCAAGCGAGGAGAGGGTGTTGAGGAGAAGATTGTGGTCAACAGTATAAAAAGGCCGCGGAGAGGTCCAGAAGGATGAGGACAGAGTAGAGGCCCTTAGATTTAGCCAGGAGGAGGTCGTTAGAGACTTTTGTAAGGGCCGTTTCAGTGGAGTGTAGGGGCCAGAAGCCTGATTGTAGTGGGTCCAAGAGGTCATGGGATGTGAGGAAGTCAAGACAGTGGCGGTGGACTGCTTGTTCTAGTAGTTTAGAAATGAAGGGAAGGAGGAAGATGGGTCGATAATAACAGGGGCAGGTGGGATCGAGTGAGGGTTTCTTGAGGAGAGGTGTGACAACAGCATGCTTGAAGTTGACTGGAACAGTTGCAGTGGATAGTGAAAGGTTGAGAATATGAGAGATGGATGGGACAATGGTGGGGGAGATGGGATGTAGGAGATGGGTGGCGATAGGGTCAGAGGAACAGGTGGTGGGTTTGGAGGAGGAGTGCGGTTTTCTCTTCGGAGATTGTAGGGAAGGAGGAGAGGGTAGCCGAGAAAGTATGGATGAGGGAGGAGAATTGGGGAGGGGGGGAGGTAGATGAGGGAGTGGGGAATTGGAGGGTGATCTTGTGGATTTTGTTGTGGAAGTAGTTGGCTACAATGTTCCCTCTAATTTTCTGTAGGCTGTGTGCGTATAAAATATCAGCTGTGCAGCTTTTGAAGAAAGGTTAAATTTTTGTGCGCCACATAATGACACGCGGAGTTATATACTTTAAAATTTGACTACACATTAGAATACAGTATGTACACCACATTGACTGCACTAGAAAATATTGTAGAACCTGTGAAAACCGTAAATACACAACAACTTTTAAATTTTAAGACGTCTGTGTTGTTTTCTATTAGAATCAGAACCATAATTTTTGTGCGCTCTATTGTAAAGTATGTGCGCTCGCTCGGCGAGGTGTGTGCGCGCGCACACGCGCACAGCTTAGAGGGAACAGTGGTTGGCTAGGGTTTGGGCAGAAAGGGAGGGAGAGACCGGGAGTGGGGGCACCTTGAGGAGAGAATTGAGGGTATTAAAGAGGCGGCGAGGATCGGCGGCGAGGGAGTTAGATGGATGTAGTATTCTTGTTTGGCAAGTGCCATGGTTGACTGGAAAGAGCCAAGCATGAATTTGAAGTGAATAAGGTCTTCCGAGGAGTGGGATTTGGCCCAGGCATGTTCAGCAGAACAGGCACATGTGCGTAAATAGCGGGTTGTGTGTGTAAGCCAGGGCCGGGGGGTAGAAGTCTGACAGGATGAGGGGTGGGTGGGGCAAGAGTATCAAGAGCAGAGGAGCGTGCAGCATTATAAGAGGATACTGCTTCATCGACGGACTTGGAGGACACAATAGAGGAGAGAGATGGAGATATGGTAGAGGAGAGAGTCAAGGGATCAATATTATGATGGTTTCTAAATAGGTTGGAGGAGACAGGACGAGGTTGAGACAGTGGAAGCTGGAGATTAAAGGTTAAGAGGTGATGATCAGATGAAGGAAGGATTAAGTTGTGGAAGTTAGAGGGAGAGGAGTTAGAGAAGAGTACCAGGTCCAGGCAGTGGCCGTGTACATGGGTGGGGGCAGTGGAACAGAGTGGTAAGTCAAACAAGGAGGTGAGGGCAAGGAACTTTAAAGCGTGGGGATCGGAGGGGTTATCAACGTGAATATTAAAGTCGCTGAGAATAAGAGTGGGGGAAGAGGGATCAATGAAGGCAGAGAGTCAGGAGTCAAAGTCGGTAAGGAAGGTCAATTTGGATTTGTCAGGTGGGCGGTAAATAACAGCTACCCGGAGGGGAAATGGTGAGAAGAGACGAATGGAATGGACTTCGAAAGAGAGGGAGGAGTGTGACTGAGGCAGAGGGAGAGGTTGGAATTGGCAAGAGGGAGAAAGTAGAAGCCCAACACCTCCACCACGATCAGTGGTTCGAAGTGTATGGGAGAACTGGTAGCCCCCATGGAAGAGAGCAGCAATGGATGTGGTATCGTCTGGGAGAAGCCAGGTTTCAGTTAGGGCAAGCAGGTGCAGCGCTTTAGAGATGAAGAGATAATGTGTAACAACAGGTTTCTTTGAGACTGAGCATGCGTTCCATAGGGCACATGAGAACGGGAGAGCGAGGGAGAAAGGAGAGGGATATGGATAAGGTTAGACAAGTTACGGGCGGATTTCTTTACAGAATAAGACAGCGGTCTAATGGGGCCGTTACATGGGGAGCTATTTCCAGAATGATACTGAGATCTAGTGGGGCCAGGGTGGGTGTGTCTATCAGGTAGGATTTGTGAGGATCTCTTTTTAGAGTGAGACAGAGACAGAGCTCTAGAGGGGGTAGGGTTTGGGTTAACATCTGTGGATGATTGGTGTGAATGAGGGAGGGTTGATGGGAAAGGAGTGGGATATCGATGAGATTAGATAGGGTACGTGAGGAGCTCTTCTTAGGCTGAGAAAGAAATCAAGGGGGGTCGGAGTTAGGGTTGATATTACCTGATGAGAGGAGGAGGAGGAGGAGAAGTAGGGAGCGGGGTAAAGCAGAGGCAGTATTGTGGAAGCGAGGGTGGGGTTGCCTTAAGGAGAGAGGGGTTGGTTGAATGAGGGGGAGGGTGTGATGAAGCTCAAGGGCAGATGCAAGGTTAGAGGACAGGATGGAGGAGGAAGTGAGGAAGGAGGAGGGAGAGTAGGGGGAAGAGGAGTGAGGGTGTTGGTAGGAGGGGAGGCAGTTGGGGAGTATGAGAAAGAGAAGGACAATGTAGTGTGGGACCATAGTAGAGGAGTAGTGGGGGCTATGAGCATATGTTATCTTCAACACAGTGGGTGGGGGAAGCGGTTCAATGCAAACAGTGGGTGGCAGTTCTAAGCAGACAATGGGTAGCAAGTTCTATGCAGACAGCAGGTAGCAATTCAATGCAAACAGTTAGTAGCAAGTTCTAAGGAGGCAGTGGGAAGCAGTTCTATGCAAACAATGGGTAGTAAGTTCTATGCAGGCAGCGGGTAGCAGTTCAATGCAAACAGAGGTTAGCAGTTCTATGCAGGCAATGGGTAGCAAGTTCTATGCAAATAGTGGGTGGCAGTTCTAAGCCAACAATGGGTAGCACATTCTATGCAGGCAGTGGGTAGCAGTTCAATGCAAATAATGGGTAGCAGTACTATGATAGGGGATAGACTCAGGAGTAATCCTATGGAAATATTTCTTTATGGAAATGGTGGTGGATACATTAGAGTAGCCTCTCAGCAGAGGTAATAGAGAGGAGGACTGTATCTGAATTCCAGGAAGAATGGGACAATCATAGAGGCTTTCTAAGATAGAGGAGGGATTGTAGAGCTTGGTATCTGGTATGAATGGGTAGAATGGATAGGATCTATGGTCTTTTTCTTGTGTCATTTTCTGTTTCTACGTTAAATGAATGCAAAGTTAAGGACAGAAAGATTAGCATTCAAAAAATGAGATCATCAAAAGAGAAGATATCTGGTAAAGCTAAAAGAGCTGGGGAAATTAGGATGGCGAATGCATGAGTGGAAGAAAAGACAACTAAAATGTAAAGCAAAGTAACAAGACTTTGCTTGATGAGCATCTCCCGATCTAAGACTGGATCAGATTGACATTGGATGGAGCCTGCAGTAATAGCTTCAGGTTGCTGTACTCCACTACCTTCTGGGTATTGGTCCACAGTTCTTCAGCCTTACATTCTGTTTGCTGCTGGGAAGAAATGGGGCACTGGCTCCCTCCAACTCTTTCTCTGCTCCCCTCCATAGCAGACCTCTGGGTGGTGCAAAGCATCTGGAGAGCAGCTCAAACCCTGTTCCCCAAGGGAGGCCTAAGGGGGGTGCGGGGCCATGTGCAGAGATTAATTGTGGGGCCTCATTTGCATAAATATTTGCATGATGTTAACATGGATTTTTAGTAAACATGCCTCTTAATGAGTGTCTGGATAAAGAAAGACTAACAGATTTCTACGTTACTATATTCCAGTGCCAACCACCAGGCCCATTAGGAAGTACTATAAACACTGACCATTTAGAACTCAGCAAATCCACTATATCATAACAGCACTACCAGGACTCACAAAGCACCAAACCCTACTTATCAAAAGGCAACACTGCAAATATTAAACCAATACATTTCAGAGAATACCAATACATCTCCTACTGGGGAAAGAGAACAAGTGGCACTGTCAAATAGAAACTACATGAACAGAATACCTCAGCTTGGTTAAAATGCAGAACATAGACCGTCACCAAAGAACAAGGGATCACAATTTAGAAATAGGAAGACAATAATTAAACTGGGAACCCAAAAAGCCAAACTTGGGATGTACAACAACACTGGAGAAATAAAACTATAAATTAATTTCCTCTTGTACTAAACAGTCTGTCAACAATGAGCCGCCTGACTCATGACCGAATACAATTTAGGATAGCTATCCAGAGGGTCGCCATGAGTCGACTCCGACTCGACGGCACTTAACAACAACACTAAGCAGAATACAAAAGATGTTAACGATGCACATTTCCCAGAGCTGATATATTCCAGTTAATAAATTCAAAATAAAAAAGTATTTTTCTATCTTTTGTTGTTTGTGCATTTTCTTTTTCAGTTGCAATTGCTCCAATCACTTTCTTCTGGTTTCTTCATGTCTTCTGCGAGCTATCCAGTTGTCATTTCTTCTCCTTTAGATTTTTTTCCTTTTTATTTCTCTATATCTGCTTTTACATACTGATCTTTCTCCTTTTTCCCCCATTTCTTTCCTTATTCCTTTTATCATCCACTCAAATTTCACCCTTCCATTCTCAATCGCCACTTACTCTCCCAATACCGGCCCATCGTAGACTTTTCTTCTCTCCCACACAAAATATCTTTTCCCATCTCCATTCTCATTCCCCATCCCTTTCTAGTCCTCCCCCAAAATCAGCTCCCTTTTACTTCTAGACCCACCCAGCATCTGCCCTCTTCTAGTCCCATTCTCCCAAGCCTCCACATCAGCCCATTTCCAGTCCTAGCCCCCCATATGCTCTTTTCCATTTCCATTCCAGACCCCCATTAGCCCATTTCCACTCCAAGCTCCACCATCAGCCTATTTCCAGCTCTATTCCAACTCCCATCAGCCTGCTTCCAGTACTATTCCAGCCCCTATCTGTCCATTTCCAGTCCTATTCCAGCCCATCACCCATTTGCAGTCCAAGTTCCCCCCATCAGTCCATTTCTAGTCCTATTCCAGTTCGTCATAAGCCTATTTCCAGTCCTAGCCCGCCATATGTTCTTTTCCAGTTCCATTCCAGTCCCCCATCAGCCCATTTCCACTCCAAGCTCCCCCATCAGCCCATTTCCAGCCCTAGCCCCCTTGTCAGTCCATTTCCAGTCCTACCACCCCCACCATTACACCAAATTTCCAGTCCAGGTTCCCCCCCCCCCCCCCCCCACCATCACAGCCTGGACCTCGGTCGTGCTTCCCCGGCTCCTTCTGCAGCCATCCATTGTGCAGTAATGGAGTTCGCATGGGGCCCTATGCGAACAACATTATCACTCAATGGATGGGCCGGCCTTGCTATTCCCTCCTCCCCCACTATTGCTGCAGGTAATGTGAGACTGGATTCTACTCACCTTGTCCCAAATATGCACACATCACCAAAGTGTCCTGCTGCACATGGGGATTTAGGGAAGGGAAGGGGGGATAACAGACTCCTGGGAGGGAGGGGGGGGGGAGTAAGAAAAGGAAGGGGAATTACTGATTTTTTCTGGGGGAGAGATTAGGGAAAGGAAGAGAAGATGGACAGAGTGAGAAGCAGAGCAAGGAACTACAGTAGATAGAAGATAATGGGAACTCAATAGACTGAGTAGGAATTTGGAGATGACACCCCCTAGTAACTGATAGATATGAAGGAGGGTGTGGGATGGGAGTAAGAGAATAGGGAAAAAGGTTGGGGAGATTGAGACCTGATGTGAATGATCTAGAAGACTAGAGAGAGGGGAAGGGATGTAAAAACGGATGGATCTCTGAAAAGGGGGGTGGGGGAAGAGGGTAGAAATGTGGCTGGGGAGATGGTGAGTAACTGAAGAATGAGCTGGGGGCCAGGGAGGGAATGAATGGCAGGGAAGGACTAGGGCTGGTAAAAGGAGGCGAGGTAGATAATAGTAGATGAAAACTGAGGCAGTGAGTGATTCTTGCTTTTTAATTTTGCTCCTTGGTATGTGATCACCTTGCATCTTCGAGTCTTTTGCAGAATATTTATTTACATTAAAACTCACGCCGGTCCAGTTTGTAGTTTCAGGATTTGTTATGTTTTATGTTAGATTCCCAGGCTAGATAATAAAACTGCTGCAATTTTTGCTGCATATAAACATCATTGCAAAGGTTGTTGTTTTTTTTTTAACTTATATAGCTTGGAAACGTATTGCTTTCTATATTCTTGGGAAAACCACCTGATCAGAGTCCTGAGTGAGGGGTCCATCAGTTCCCCGACTAGAGCTTTGAGAAGGCCCCTCCATTTTAGCTGCCGGGAGGTGGGGAGAGGGGCACCAGCTTATCTCTCATCTCAGGCAGCAGATAGTCTTGAGCTTTCCATGAACACCATTTCTTCTTTGTCTTTCATTTCTAGCATAGTAGACCGTGTGATCATCGGATGCAAAGTGCCCGATGCCAGGCCATTTCAGTCTGCTGACACCCGATAGATCAAGTTGTACACGTTCAATTTCATTCTTGACCACCTCCAATTTCCCTTGGTTCATGCTTCGTACGTTCCATGTCCCAATATGTAAGACATCTTTGCAGCTTCTGACTCTCATTTCATCAGCAGTCAGACGTCCCGAGGGCTTTGATCCAACCACATCATAAATGCTGGCTTTACCCTGAAAAGTTTTCAGCTCCTCCCCAGTAAACAGTTGAGTGTCTTCCAACCTGGGGATCTCATCTACCAGCACTATAGTGCAATTTGTTTTGTTGTGACTATCTATTGGCTTTTCATGGCAAGATATGGAAGTAGATTGCCAGTCCTTTCTTCCGTGCAGTTGCCGTTGTCACAGAAATGTGATCCTCTGTCGCCAACACTGTCCCATTCTACTGCTGCCCAGATGGGTGGTTTGCATGGTCTGGCACCTCAGCTGAGATCTGTCCATCTTGGGAGACCCTGCCAGTAGTTAAACTACCGATAGCTTAGCCCTCAGCTTCACTAATGCACCGAACACAGCACAACAAGCTGCAAACCAAGTGAGTGTGTACTTTAGGCGGTCACTCTTCTTAAAGTACCTATGTAAGACCGATCACGTGTACTATCAGTGTGGGCATGCACAGGAGCAGAGTCTGGACAGAATATGGGAGGAGCACAAAACTTTATGACCATAAGTCATAAAATACTATAACTTATGCATATTCTCGAAAAATCTAGGAATGAACATTTACACCTGCAACATTTTGGCGCCACTTATGCCCCCATTTTATAAAGCAGTGGCTCTCAGAGCAGTCCTGGTGTAACCCCCTAGCCAATCTGGTTTTCAGTATAGCTACAATGAATATGCATTATTTACAATGGCATGAAGTGTTTCCATTGCATGCATATCTATCTCATGTAGATTCAAGGAGGATATCCTGAAAATGTGGCTAGTGGGTACATCAGGAAAGGGTTCAGAACAAGGGCTATAAAGTAAAGTACACACATAGTTCCCTTTCTAAAATAGGCCTTAGATACACACATGCTAAGACACATTAACTCCACAGGGGTTTATAAAATTACCCTCTTAAAGGCTGCTAGATTGTAGCAGCAGAGCGCAGACAAACCAATAATACCAGGAGTCTGTTCAGAAGGTCCAAATCATTTATTTGTGCACAAGTCTCAAGCAGAATCAAATTCAAAATGGCTGAGCAATGTTCTCTGGCAAAACAACAACTTTTATAGACTTTTGCTCCATTCTAGGTATAGAAAAACATTTCATTGGTCCCGGTAACCTCCCGTACCTCCCGTACCTCCTCTATTGGTCCCGGTACTGATATGATTATCCAATTAGGTTCTTGGAGTGGGCCCAGCACCTGCTCACCCCCCTTCTAGTCCCAATTACAATGGCCAGTTCACCAACTTGTTACTTTCCTACTTCCAAGGCCATTGGGCTAGTTAGTACGTGCAGGGAAGCAAGGCTCTGTAACCTTTCTGTCAGCAGTTTTAATTAAATCCCTTACAGCTGTATTTTCTTATCAGGGGCACTCAAACATATTTTTCTGTATTTTTCCAACTTTCAGTTCTGCTTGTCTAAGCTAATTCAATTGCTTTACTGAGTTCTAATTCTATAATAGCAGCATATTGGGGGATGTGCAATTCCTATGGGCCTCTTCACAGGCTTCATTTACAGGTCAAGCTAGTTAGGCCTGCTTGCTTGTGGCAGGTGTAGGCCTGTGATCCACAGTGTCTGACATAAGCAAACCTAACTAGCTTGACCTGTAAATGAAGCTTGTGAAGAGGCCCATAGGAATTGCACATCCCCCAATATGCTGCTATAGAACTAAGAACTCAGTAAAAGTATTGAATTAGCTTAGACAAGCAGAATAGATGGAAAAATACAGAAATTCATGTTTAAAACTGCTGACAGAGAAGTTCTAGAGCCCTGCTTCTCTGCACGTAGCAACTAGCCCAATAGCCTTGAAAGAAGGAAAGTAACAAGTTAGTGAACTGACCATTGTAATTGGGACTAGAGGGGGGGTAAGCAGGTGCTGAGCCCACTGAAAGAACATAATTGGATAATCATATCAGTACCGGGACCAATAGAAGGGGTACGGGAGGTACGGGAGGTTACCGGGACCAATGAAATGTTTTTCTATACCTAGAATGAAGCTAAAGTCTATAAAAGTTGTTGTATTGCCAGAGAACTTTGCTCAGCCATTTTGAATTTGATTCTGCTTGAGACTTGTGCACAAATAAATGATTTGGACCTTCTGAACAGACTCCTGGTATCATTGGTTTGTCTGCGCTCTGCTGCTACATATTCTTGGTGCATTGGCCGGGAAGTTGTGGAATCAGAGTGTATATAGGGCAATATACCACGACATTCCGCCTCTATAGGCTTGGTCCTGCCGGGATCGCGCCCTTCCGATGGGGGCTGCTTCCTGGCGCCGCCGGTCCATTGCATCGGAGGAAGTTGGTCGGACCTCGGTGGGTGCCGGGCCCGGCTGGAGCCAACGCCTCGAACCCGAGTGAGGGGAGTCCGAGGTCCAACTCATGCGCCTGCTTGGGAAGTTTGAGGACCGGATCCGGTGAGTATAGTTTTGATTTGGTATGTCTAGACAGATAAGAAAGAGCAGTGCTGCCATTTGAACTTGGAACTTGGAAATTGGTAAGAGAGCTTGATCACCTCTCAACGACGTACCGAGTTCCCCCGCATGAGTATTCGCAGGGCGAAACTCCCGTCTTCTTGTATTTTGGTAATTGAACAAGACTAGTCAGAATAGATAGAAACGAATGCATTCTGGGATACGTTGCTAGCATGATTGTGTGAATGAAGTGTGTATGAGAGGTCTGGCAGCACAGACCAAGCGAAGGCGGACCCCTGAGTAGCGCATTTCCTGACCGGGCGACCGCGTTCAGGTCGCAAAAAGGGGGAAGCGATTGTCTTCTTGTCGTGTTATTTGTTTCCCTTATACGTTTCTAGGGCCGTGAGGACCCCTTACCCACGGTCCGCCCTCCTTTTCCCTTCTGTCTGTTGTTGCGCGCACACATCGAAATGGGAGGGGCGGGGTCTACTAGGAACACTCCATTAGAATGTATGATCGCACATTTTAAAGAGGGATATTCCGGAGATTATGGTATTAAAATGACTGCAGCCCGTTTACAGATATTGTGTACTAGGGAGTGGCCCGATCTAGACCCTACCTGGCCCCGAGAGGGAACCTTAAACGTAGGAATTATCCAGTTAGTTCATCATAGAGTGCGGATAGCGCACCCCGATCAGTACCCCTATATTGATTCTTGGTTAAGTATTTGTGAAGATCCGCCCCCTTGGGCGCAGCGCTGCTATGAAGAGCAGTGCAGAATAATGTTAGCGAAAACAGATCATAGTCAGAAAACAGAAAATAAACAGCCTAGTAAGAAAGGGAAAGATGAGAAGCCCAGGAAGAAACCCATCCTGGTCGATCCTGATTCCCCAGAAGTAATTCCCCGACAGCCTAGAACCCCGGGCCCAGTAAGAGTGGCCCGGCGTCCTGTCCCAGAGCCCCGGAGATAGCGGGTGCGGGACCCAACCCCTGAGCCACCTCCCGAAGAGCAGGAAGATGAGCTCCCTTTAGTTGAAGAAGATGATTTTACTGAGACAGAGACAGAGAAAGGCGAGTCAGATTCAGAAACAGAAAAGGAAGAAACTGAGAATTCCCCGAGTGAGACTGACAGTGTAGAAGCGACCGCCAGTGTTAGCCTGCCAGTAAAAAGTAAATCCGAGACAAAGCATATAGAAAAGAAAGTAATCCGTGATAAGCCTGTAGAAAAGAAGAAAAAAAGCCCTGATAGGAGAAGTACGAAAATATTGCTTAGATCCCAAAAGACCTCTACTGCTAAAATGATGCCTTTACGGCAAGTCCCGGGAATGCCTGTGAGAAATGATGATAATGAGGTGGTAGCGGGACCCCCAAGCTATGTGTATGTCCCTTTCTCTACAACTGATTTGTTAAATTGGAGGACGCATTATGCCTCCTATACCAATAAACCCCAAGAGCTTACAGAATTAGTGAATACTATTATGGAAACCCACCAACCCACATGGGCAGATTGCCGTCAGCTCCTGTCCACCTTATTTACTACGGAGGAGCGGACACGAATTAGAAAAGCAGCTATAGATTGGCTGGCAGATAACCCTGTAGCTCCCGAACGAGGAGAAGAAAGAATAGACCATCGGGAAGCGGCCCAGAGGCAATTCCCGAATGAAGACCCCCGATGGGATCCGAATACTGAAAGAGGATCCAGAGCCCTAGCCCGTTTTCGCCAAGGCTTGTTACAAGGCCTGAAAAGGGGGGGCCAGAAAGCTATGAACCTTTCCAAAGTTACTGAAGTTACCCAGGGCCGGCCCGTCCATTGAGCAAGAATGTTTTTTGCACAGGGCCCCGCGTTTCAGGGGGCCCCGCGCAAAAAACATTCTTCAGCATCCCAAGTTTTAAAAAAAAAAACCAAACCGGCTGCTTCTGCGGCGGCAGCAGCAAGAGCTCTGCCGCGGCAGCATCAAGAGCTCTGCCGCGGGGCCCCCCCTGCCCGGCAGAGCCTCCGTGCATCCTCAGCAGCTTTCTTCATGTCCAAACCGCGGGCTTCTTTCAGAGCCGCGAGAGTTTCCTTTCTCGCGGCTCTGTTAATCCCGCCGAGGGTGATGGGATTTCCCATCAGCCCCGCGGGATTAAGAGAGCCGCGAGAAAAGAAACTCTCGCGGCTCTGAAAGAAGCCTGCGTTTTGGACATGAAGAAAGCTGCTGAGGATGCACGGAGGCTCTGCCGGGCAGGGGGGGGCCCCGCGGCAGAGCTCTTGATGCTGCCGCGGCAGAGCTCTTGATGCTGCCGCGGCAGAAGCAGCCAGTTTGGTTTTTTTTTTTATTTTAATTTGGAATGATAGGGGGGAGGGGGTGGTTAGGACTGGTAATGGGCTATGGGAGGGGAGGCTAAACTGGAAGTGGGCTGATGGGGGGGGGGTGGTGAGGACTGGTAATGGGCCGGGGGGGGGCTGGTTAGGACTGGTAATGGGACAGGGGGGGGGGGGGTGTTGGTTAGGACTGGTAATGGGCCATGGGGGGGAGGCTAAGACTGGAAGTGGGCTGCTGATGGGGGGGGGGGTTAGGACTGACTGGTAATGGGCTATGGGGGGGGGCTAAGTGGGCTGATGGGGGGGGGTAGGACTGGTAATGGGCCATGGGGGGTGGAGGCTAGGACTGGTAATGGGCCATGGGGGGGGGCTAAGTGGGCTGGGGGGGGGGGTTAGGACTGGTAATGGGCCATGGGGGGGGAGGCTAGGACTGGTAATGGGCTGATGGGGGGGGGTTAGGACTGGTAATGGGCTATGGGGGGCTAAGTGGGCTGATGGGGGGGTTAGGACTGGTAATGGGCTATGGGAGGGGAGGCTAAACTGGAAGTGGGCTGATGGGGGGGGGGTGGTGAGACTGGTAATGGGCCGGGGGGGGGGGCTGGTTAGGACTGGTAATGGGCCAGGGGGGGGGTGGTGTTGGTTAGGAATGGTAATGGGCCATGGGGGGGAGGCTAAGACAGGAAGTTGGCAGATGGGGGGGGGGTTAGGACTGGTAATTTGCTAAGGGGGGGGCTAAGTGGGCTGATGGGGGGTTAGGACTGGTAATGGGCCATGGGGGGTGGAGGCTAAGACTGGTAATGGGCCATGGGGGGGGGGCTAAGTGGGCTGGGGGGGGTTAGGACTGGTAATGGGCCATGGGGGGGGGGGAGGCTAGGACTGGTAATGGGCTGATGGGGGGGGGTTAGGACTGGTAATGGGCTATGGGGGGGCTAAGTGGGCTGATGGGGGGGGGTTAGGACTGGTAATGGGCTATGGGGAGGGGGCTAAGGCTGGAAGTGGGGGGGTAGGACTGGAAATGGGCTGATGGGGGGGCTAAGACTGGAAATGGGCTGATGGGGGGGTAGGACTGGTAATTGACTATGGGGAGGGGGCTAAGGCTGGAAGTGGGGGGGGTAGGACTGGAAATGGGCTGATGGGGGGGTTAGGACTGGTAATGGGCTATGGGGGGGCTAAGACTGGAAGTGGGCTGATGGGGGGGGTGGTTAGGACTGGTAATGGGCCATGGGGGGGGTAGGTAGGACTGGAAATGGGCTGATGGGGGGGGGGTTAGGACTGGTAATGGGCTATGGGGGGGCTAAGACTGGAATTGGGCTGATGGGGGGGGGGTGGTTAGGACTGGTACTGGTCAGGGGGGGTGGTTAGGACTGGTAATGGGGCGGGGGGGGGTTAGGAGTTGTAATGGGCTGATGGGGGGGAGGGTTAAGACTGGTAATGGGCCATGGGGGGGGGGGTTAGGACTGGTAATGGGCCATGGGGGGGGAGGCTAAGACTGGAAGTGGGCTGATGGGGGGGGTAGGACTGGTAATTGGCTATGGGGGGGGGCTAAGACTGGAAATAGGCTGATGGGGGGGCTAGGACTGGAAATAGGGTGATGGGGGGGTTAGGACTGGTAATGGGCTATGGGGGGCTAAGACTGGAAATGGGCTGATGGGGGGGTAGTACTGGTATTGGCTATGGGAGGGGGGCTAAGACTGAAATAGGCTGATGGGGGGCTAGGACTGGAAATAGGGTGATGGGGGGTTAGGACGTAATGGGCTGCTGGGGGGTTAGGACTAGTAATGGGCTATGAGGAGGCTAGGACTGGAAATGGGCTGAGTGGAAGGAGGGCTTGAACTGCAAATAGCTGATGGGGACGGGGGCTTGGAATGGAAATGGTTGTGAGGGGGAGGGAGCTAGGACTGGAAATGGGTGAGGGGGGGGCGAGGACAGGACCTGGGCTGATGGAGGGGCTAGAATAGGACTGGAAATTGGCTGTTGGGGGGTGCTAAGATTGGAAATGGGCTGTGGTGGGGGTTTGGATTGAAATGGACTCATGAAGGGGCTAGAACTGGAAGTAGGCTCATGGGGGGCTTGGATTGGAAATGGGCTGAGTGGAGGGGAGCTAGGATTTGACATGGGCTGATGGTGGGGCTAGGAAAGGACTAGAAATGGGCTCATGGGGGGCTGGGATTGGAATGAGCTGATGGAGGGACTTGGATGGGACTGCAAATAGATGGGGGAGCTAGGACTGGAACGGGGCTTATGGGGGGCTAGGACTGGAAATGGGCTGATGCGGGGACTAGAAGGGAGCGGATGCTGGGTGGGACTGGAACTAGAATGGAGCTGATGTTGGGGGAGGATTAGAATGGGATGGAGCTGGGAGAGTGAAATGGAGAGGGAAAAAATATTTTGTGTGGGAGGGAAGACAAATCTACAATTGTCCGGATATTGGGAGAGTAAGTGGGGATTGAGGATGGAGGGGTAAAATTTGAGTGGATGAAATAGGAATGAGGAAAGAGGAAAAGGAGAAAGATTAGTATGTTAAAGCAGATGTAGAGAGAGAATGGAAAAAAACTAGAAGAGAGAAGAAAAGACAAATGGACAGCAGACGATGAAGAATTAGCGGAAGACACGAAGAAACCAGAAGAAAGTGGCTGGAGCAATTGCAGCTGAAAAAAAATGCACAAAAGGTAGAAAAATATCTCTTTATTTTGAATTTATTAATTGGAATATGTCAGCTCTGGGAAATGTGCATCATTAACGTCTGTATAGTTTTATTTCTACAGTGTTGTACATTCCAAGTTTGGCTTTTGGGATTCCCAGTTTAATTATTGTCTTCCTGTTTCTAAATTGTGATTCCTTGTTTGGTGATGGTTTATGTTCTGTTCATGTGTAACTGAGCTGAGGTATTCTGTTTATGTAATTCCTATTTGACATTGCCACTTGTTCTCTTTCCCCAGTAGGTCATGTATTGTTGTTCTCTGAAATGTATTGGTTTAATATTTGCAGCGTTTCCTTTTGATAGTTAGGGTATGGTGCTTTATGAGTCCTGGTAGTGCTGTTAGGATACGGCGGGTTTGCTATGGGTTCTAATGGGCAGTGTTTGTAGTAGTTCCTAATGTGTCTGGCGGTTGGCACTGGATTATAGTAATGTAGAAGTCTTTTAGTCTTTCTTTATTCATACACTCATTAAGAGGCATGTTTACTAAAAGTTCGTGTATGGTAACATTATGCAAATATTTATGCAAATGAGGACCCTTATGCAAATGAGGCCCCGCACCGAGTCTCCGCACATGGCCCCGCACCCCCCTTGGGCCGCCCCTGAAGTTACCCAAGGCATAGATGAGAGTCCAGCAGTGTTTTATGAAAGGTTAACTGAAGCATACAGAATGTATACTCCCTATGATCCCGATGCACCAGGAAGTTTATGCATGGTGAATTCTGCTTTTGTAAACCAGTCTCAACCAGACATTAGACGAAAATTACAGAAATTAGAGGGGTTTGTGGGCATGAATGCAACACAGTTATTGGAAGTGGCTCATAAAGTGTATGTGAATCGTGATAATGAAAGACAGAAAGAATGTGATCGAAAGATGAAGAAGAAAGCTGATTTTCTGGCTGCGGCCATAGTTGAACAGAAAAGGGGAGGTGTCCCTAGTTGAAGGAGCAGAGGAAGGGGGCGGGGCCGAGGTGGAAGCCGGCCCCAGCAGCTAGGCGTAAACCAATGCGCCTATTGCAGAGAAGAAGGACATTGGAGAGATGCATGCCCGCAACTCGAAGACGCCCACGAAGATGACGAAAACAATCATCAATGGAAAGGAGAAAAACGAGGCCATCCCCGACATCGCGGAGGAGCCAATCGAGAGCAACATCAGCGTGAAAGAGGAGAAGCCGTGCAAGCATTGGCGGCAACAGCCTATGATGAAGATGACGTGGATTAGGACAGACCGGGCTCCGAATTTGCTTTAGGTCTCCAGGAGCCTATGGTCGGAATACAAATAGGAGACCAAGTTGTGAACTTTATGGTTGATACTGGAGCAGAACATTCAGTAGTGGACAAGAAGATAGCCCCATTTTCTACAAAAGCAGTCACCATTGTAGGAGCAACTGGTGCCAAAGCTACAAAACCTTTTCTTCAGAATTGCATATGCAGTCTAGGAGGACAGCAAATAACTCATCAATTCCTTTACATGCCAGAATGTCCAGTGCCACTACTGGGACGAGATATGTTAGCCAAACTACAGGCCCAAATATCCTTCACTGAAAGAGGAGAAATGCAAATGACAGTTAATTCACAAGCCAAACCAGCAGGAATAATGCTGCTCACAGTTCCCCGAGAAGAAGAATGGAGATATTACAGTGATGATTCTGTCCAAGACACCTATTTTGAACAAACCTTGAAAAGTATTGATGCCCCACCTGGAGTATGGGCAGAAGGCAGTCCTCCAGGCCTAGCCAAACATATAGCTCCAGTAATTGTGATTCTCAAGCCTAGTGCTACACCAGTACATGTCAAACAATACCCTCTCCCTAGAGCTGCAATTGAAGGCATCCACCGCCACTTGCAAAGATTACTGGAACATGGCCTACTGAAAGTATGTCAATCCCCATGGAACACCCCACTTCTGCCAGTGAAAAAGCCTGGAACAGATGACTACCGCCCAGTGCAAGATCTAAGAAGAGTGAATGAAGCAGTTGAAACTATACATCCAGTTGTACCCAATCCTTACACTCTTCTAGGACTGATTCCTGCTGAAGCCACCCACTTTACTGTTCTAGATTTGAAAGATGCATTCTTCTGCATAAGATTAGCCCCCGTGAGTCAGATATTATTTGCATTTGAATGGCAGGACCCCATCTCTGGAAGAGGGGGCCAACTTACCTGGACACGATTACCCCAAGGATTCAAGAATTCGCCTACCATCTTTAGTGCTGCACTGAATCAAGACCTTTCCAGCTATCCAGTGGCCCTGGGGAAGAGAGTGCTTCTCCAATACGTGGACGATCTGCTGATAGCTGCTGTATCAGAAAGCGAATGCATACAAGCCACCAAAGACCTCTTGCAGTTACTAGATGAAGCTGGATATAAAGTTTCCAGAGCAAAAGCACAACTATGTCAAAAAGAAGTGAAATACTTGGGCTTTCGTATAACCCAAGGAAGTCGAAAATTAGGCAGAGAAAGAAAGGAAGCAGTATGCAGAATTCCAACCCCAACAACCAGAAAGCAAGTCAGAGCCTTTCTGGGAGCAGCAGGATATTGCCGAATCTGGATTCCCAACTTTGCCCAAATTGCTAAGCCACTCTATGAAGCCACAAAAGGAGAAGAAAAGTCGCCACTGGAGTGGGGACCTGAGCAGGATACAGCCTTCAAGACGTTGAAGGAAGAATTGATGTCATCACCAGCTCTTGGACTACCAGATGTTCACAAACCTTTCCACTTGTTTGTACATGAAGCACAAGGAAATGCCTTAGGTATGTTGACTCAGAAATTGGGAAATTGGGAACGACCTGTAGCATACCTATCGAAACAATTGGACACTGTGGTCAAAGGATGGCCACCCTGCCTGAGAGCAGTTGCAGCTACAGCTTTGTTGGTGAGTGAAGCAGACAAACTCACACTAGGACAGAATATACGAGTCACTGTGCCACATGCAGTCCTTGCCCTTATGGAACAGAAAGCAAATCATTGGCTCACCAATTCCCGAATGTTGAAATATCAGAGCATGTTGTGTGAAAACCCACAGATACAACTAGAAGTGAGCCATGCCTTGAATCCAGCCACATTGATACCTATTAGTGAAGAACTCTCAGAGCATGACTGTATAGAAGTCATGGACACTGTATTCTCAAGCCGACCTGATCTGACAGATGTGCCCTTAGACAATCCTGACCAAATCTATTATGTTGATGGAAGCAGTCTCATCATCAATGGATGACGCTGTGCCGGATATGCAGTAGTCACTCAACATGAAGTTGTTGAATCATCAGCCCTAGCCTCAGGCACATCAGCCCAGAAAGCAGAATTGATAGCACTTACCCGAGCACTACTACTAGGTGAAAAACTTGTGTTAAATGTATATACAGACTCTAAGTATGCCTTCACCACCTTACATGCCCATGGAGCTCTCTACAAAGAAAGAGGACTCATCACATCTGGAGGAAAATCAGTTAAGTATGGCCCTGAGATACTGCTGCTACTTGATGCAGTATGGGCCCCAACTCGTGTAGCTGTCATGCATTGCAGAGGACATCAATCAGGAAAAGGAGAAGTTGCCCGAGGGAACAGATTTGCAGATGCCTCAGCACGACAAGCAGCTATGACAGGACAAATTTTGCCACAAGCCATGCCGATGCAGGCAGCATTGTTTCCAGTACCCTTGAACTCATGGACACCACGATATACCACCAAAGAATTAGACTACTACTGTAACAAAGAAGATGGAGTATTGAGAGATGGGTGGATTGAACTGCCACCAGCAGAGGGCAGTCAACCCCCAGGACAAATAGTAATTCCCGAATTGCTAGGACCAGCCGTTGTCAAAGCTTTCCATGAAGCCACACATTATGGGAAGACTGCTATGGAAAAAAACACTAAGACCACATTTCTACATTGCCATGTTACCAGCCCTATCAGCCTCAGTAGCACGCCAGTGTCAAATTTGTGCCAAAAATAATGCCAAGCAAGGTCCTACACCACCACCTCGAGTTCAGTCAGGAGGTGTAACCCCCATGCACCACCTGCAGATTGATTTTACTGAAATGCCAAAAGCCAGTGGATACCACTACCTATTAGTATTAGTTTGTACTTTCTCTGGGTGGGTAGAAGCCTTCCCAACCAGAACCGAGAAAGCCAGAGAAGTCACCAAAGTTTTATTGAGAGAGATTGTCCCTAGATTTGGAATTCCAGCAGTAATAGGGTCAGACAATGGACCCTCATTTGTTTCCCAGGTTACTCAACAGTTAGCAAAAGCCCTACAGATACAATGGAAACTCCACACTGCATACAGACCCCAGAGTTCAGGGAAAGTTGAGCGAATGAATCGTACCTTGAAAGCCCAAATGTCTAAGCTTTGCCAGGAGACACACTTGAAGTGGCCCCAAGTGCTCCCAATAGCTTTACTTAGAATACGCTCAGCTCCTGTGAAGTCAACAGGTTTTTCCCCTTTTGAAGTTCTGTATGGTAAACCCCCACCAATAGTGCAAGGAATTAAAGGAAGTCTAGCCCAAATTGGTTCAGAAATAACCAGGCAAGAACTCCTAGCTCTTAGTTTTGTTCTGCAGAATATCCATGCGTGGATCCAAGACCAGTTGCCTATCAACTTGACTGAACCCCTGCATCCCTACCAGCCTGATACCTCGGTGTGGATCAAAGATTGGAAGAAGACACCGCTGGAACCCCATTGGAAGGGACCGTACACCGTCATCCTGTCTACCCCAACTGTAGTAAAGGTAGCGGAGATCGACGCCTGGATCCACCACAGCAGAGTCAAGCCCGCAGCAGCTCCAGAACCTGAGCAGTGGACCGCGGAACAGCATCACGATGCACCTTTGCGAGTTACTCTGAGACGGCAACCAGCAGCGTAGACACTTTGTCACAGTGCCTTGCAGTAGCCAAGTCTTTCGAAGAGGATTGCTGTTTTCCATGCAGCAACAGTTTTGTTTCAACGAACCCAATCTACGTGTGATTTTGCACACTACTTTGATACTACATTGATTAACCACACTTCAAAAGCCAACTGAAATTGCTAAGTTGGTTACTGTGTGATGGACAACTTGAGGATCTTCAATCAACACTCAGCACCCGTTGAAATTGCTTTATTAGCGCACGGGACGAAGAAAAGATCGTCGTAGTCAAGATTTGCAAGCTGAGGATTCAGAAGAACTCCAATCAACATGTATCTTTATCTTTGCTTGACCCTGGTTGCCTGTTTTGGAGGTTTTGAATTGACTCATGCTTTACCTCCATGCACTGCTTGCATTACTTCTACTCGAAGTGGACTTAAAGTAACTCAGACTTTGATTTATCATTCTCACTATAAATGCACTGGTAAAGTGACTCGGTGTAGTTATAACACCACTGAACTAAATGTTTGCATTAAAGGTAACTCCAGAGTATGCTATAACCCGCATCAGAACCCATCATATTATACGTTGGAAATACGATGGAATGATGCAGACGGACCTATAATTAATGCTACCCGACCACTTAAAGATGCTAGTATACCTGCTGTTTTATATTTTGATGCATGTGATGTTATAAATAGAGATAGTCGTTCCAGATGTGGTACCTGGGAAAAAGCCTATCGCAATGATCATAAGTATATGTGCCCAGAAGGTGCCACAGGATGGAGAAAGTGTACTGGTAAGAAAGAGTCATATAGTACTGCCCCAGCTGCAGATTACTATTGCCCAAACTGGGAGTGTGTTTTTTATGCTACATGGAATGCTGGTATTACAGATGAACAGAGAGACAAACGAGTTGCCACTTTGACTAAGTCAAAAACAGATGACAAATGTAAGAAAGGTGCTTGTAACCCTTTGCAATTAAGGATCCGTAATCCTAATGCATGGAAACAAGTTTGGTTTACGTATTGCAGGTGGAGCAGTAGATCCAGGAACCATTGTACATATCAGATTGAATACTCAAGCCTACAAGTCATCTAAATATCACATCCATAACACTTTCTATGAAGCTATGCATGTAAATAAGTTTGAAATTCCCCATCCATCCCAGAATTTGTTTCTAGAATTAGCTGGAGCAGTAGTATCCAGTCTAAAGATTTCAGATTGTTATTTCTGTGGCGGAACCCAGATGGGTGACCAATTGCCATGGGAGGCCCAAGAATTGAATTATTCTCTGACTTACAATCAGACTAAATTACACAAGACTACTAGCGAATGGGTGTTAGCGCACTAAATTGTTGGACGTCTTTGCTATGCTAGAACTGGACCGCAGTTCACCCAACAGGTAGGACAGCTGGTCTGTCTTAGCCAGAAGTTCTATAATGCCACTACCAAGAAGACATCATGGTGGTCAGGAAGTAAAGAACCTGAACCTCCTAACCCATTAACCAGATTTCCTGAACTTGCTAGTTTATGGACTAACCTTGCCAAAACTCATGCTTGGCAAGCCCCACCTGGCCTGTATTGGATCTGTGGAAGCCGAGCGTATGCTCAACTCCCATCACATTGGGGAGGAGCATGTGTCTTGGGAACCATCAGACCTTCTTTCTTTCTCCTACCCACAGAACATGGAGAACAATTAGGATACCCAGTGTACACTACCCACAGACACAAAAGAGCATTGCGACAGAAGAGAGCACCCCTCCAAATAGGCAAATGGGAGAAGTGGGAGGGTGATGATTGGCCACCAGAAAGAATTATTGAGTATTATGGACCTGCCACTTGGAATGATGATGGTATGTGGGGCTATCGAACTCCAGTCTATATGATTAATCGTATTATTCGCTTACAAGCAGTAGTTGAAATAATAACTAATGAAACTAGCCATGCTCTCACACTTTTAGCTAGACAAAGCACCCAAATGCGCACCGCCATATACCAGAATCGTCTAGCACTTGATTATCTGTTAGCAGCTGAAGGAGGAGTATGTGGTAAACTGAATCTAACCAATTGCTGTTTGAAAATAGATGACAAAGGTCAAGTAGTTGAAGAAATTGCTGAAGATATGCGTAAACATGCTTATGTGCCAGTACAGACTTGGCACCCACTAAGGTTACCTAATTGGTTTGCTAACTTCTTCTCATGGCTAGGAGGACTGAAGACTTTTCTAATACTAGTATTACTGATTGTTGTTGTTATTTTCCTATTGCCATGTATAATCCCATGCTGTATGCGTTCCATACACAGTGCTATTGATAATACAGTAGAGCGGAAGACCGCAACTAAGATAATGGCTTTATACCAACCTCGTCTTCCTGGATATAGTCGGACTCCTCTAACTGTAGTATAATTACTTTGAAGTGATTTAATTCTCACACCTTATTAACTAATAGGGTGAGATTAATCAAAGGGGGGAATGTGGCAGGTGTAGGCCTGTGATCCACAGTGTCTGACATAAGCAAGCCTAACTAGCTTGACCTGTAAATGAAGCTTGTGAAGAGGCCCATAGGAATTGCACATCCCCCAATATGCTGCTATAGAACTAAGAACTCAGTAAAAGTATTGAATTAGCTTAGACAAGCAGAATAGATGGAAAAATACAGAAATTCATGTTTAAAACTGCTGACAGAGAAGTTCTAGAGCCCTGCTTCTCTGCACGTAGCAACTAGCCCAATAGCCTTGAAAGAAGGAAAGTAACAAGTTAGTGAACTGACCATTGTAATTGGGACTAGAAGGGGGGGTAAGCAGGTGCTGAGCCCACTGAAAGAACATAATTGGATAATCATATCAGTACCGGGACCAATAGAAGGGGTACGGGAGGTACGGGAGGTTACCGGGACCAATGAAATGTTTTTCTATACCTAGAATGAAGCTAAAGTCTATAAACGTTGTTGTATTGCCAGAGAACTTTGCTCAGCTATTTTGAATTTGATTCTGCTTGAGACTTGTGCACAAATAAATGATTTGGACCTTCTGAACAGACTCCTGGTATCATTGGTTTGTCTGCGCTCTGCTGCTTTACTGAGTTCTAATTCTATAATAGCAGCATATTGGGGGATGTGCAATTCCTATGGGCCTCTTCACAGGCTTCATTTACAGGTCAAGCTAGTTAGGCCTGCTTGCTTATGTCAGACATTGTGGATCACAGGCCTTCACCTGCCACATGCTAGATCACACTGTATGTCAAACTAAGAAAATCAGATGGCAAGTTGGCCAGTAAAGGAGGTGGCACTATTTAACAACATGCCAGGCAACCAATGATTATGACTGTGTTTTTATCACAAGACATAACCATGGGTGCTGACTGTATATTTAGCCAATAAAGTTACTTCATTTGGGAATTGCAAGATTTGTTATTTGAGCTTTGTGTTTTTGGTGGTTTGAATGGTCTATCTTTTTTTTATTTAAGCTGATAATTTAATTCAATTGTCAACTAAGCTGAGTCAAACAAGGAAGAAAGGGAGGCGTCAGCTTCCGTCGCTTTATCCAAGCCATCAACCAATAAAAACAGAGCCAGTTTTCATAAGGTAAAGTACTACATAACCAAACCTACACTAAAATTCAATCTGCAAAACCAGCATGTGGCCCAAGTCATATTCTAATGGTTAAGATCTGGGAAGGAAAACAATTCTGTATTCTTGGGTTTCTGGCTTGGAAACCAGAAAACACACCAACTTATACCAATTTTATCAATAGAAACAAATGCTATGCTGGTACATAGCTGTGAAGAAGACTCAAGGCCAGAATCTTGGTATGGAATTTTACTGGCATTGCTTTGTTATGCTAGCAAATGGAATTTGGAATATTTGACTCCTTGGTTACCAACCAGCATTTCAAGCAAAAGCTCAGAGGCGCACACTGGTTTCTTGGTGAGCTACAAACAATAAGGCGTTTAACATCTGAAAACCAAAACACGAGATACAGCTGTGATTTCACAAAGCAGAAAATGATAATCTCTGCCAATTATCATCTGCTTTAGTGTGTGATCAAAAAGGTAAGTTATTAGTTTTTCTAGACTGTTCAAAGAGGGGAATGCAGTTACAGAGAGCACTCACTGCTCTCTCAAACTTTTAAGTTACACTCCTCTTTCAAGCTTTTAAGTTACACTACTCTTTTAAGCTTGAAAAGCTTAGGAAGTTCAACATACCTGGGCCAACAGGCTTGAGAACTAAACAAGTAATTTGATAAAAGAATTATCAAGCATAAATCTCTGCTGTAAGCAGGTACAGTTGCTTTTAGAAAGATTACCCCATGGCTTACATGTGTAAAGAGAAGGTGTGTATCTGGAGAAAAGTTGAGTGGAGGAGTGGCCTAGTGGTTGGGGCAAGGTACTTCAGGCTGGAATATCAGAGGTTCAAATCCCACTAGCACACAAGCAACCTTGGGTCAGAAGGACTGGGGTTTCTAGTCCCACAGGTGATCCTTGTGGTCTTGGGCAAGCCACTTAACCCTCCATTGCCCATGTTCCCTGTAAAATAAGTATCTCCAAATTATAATGTCCTGTGCAATGTAAACTGCCTTGATATCATGAAAGGCAGTGTATAAGAAATGTTATATAAATAAATATATATGTTTGGGGGCAGGTTTATGTGGAGCTGCAATTTCCACACACAGTTTATAAACTATGCACATATGTAAATGTCCATGGCTTCCATCTAGACATGATTGCTGCTGGTTTTATAAAAATACAGAGCTGCTTATATGTCTTTAAGGGCTGGCCCCAGGTCTGGTGTGAAGTGCTGTGGCCCAGCCTTATGCCCCCTCCCCCTAGATTTTGAGAACTAAACTCAACAATCATGATCATCTAAGCACCACCTTTCCAAAAACAAACATAAAAAATGGATAATCAGTCATCATACTTTTAACTATTAAACTTTGCTCTGTATGTAGGTGTGTGCCTGTGCTTCTGGCAGTGAGAAGAATGTGCTGCTGGCTCTTTGGCTATCGGGATCCAGTTTCCTGCTTTGAATACTGCTGCCCTTCGCTGCCCCCTGAAGCTGCTGCCCTAGGTAACTGCCTTGTTTTGCCTAATGTTGGGCCGCCCCTGGTGTCTTTATTAAACAATCAAGAAATAAGCAGCATGGAATCTGTGTACCTTTTTGGGAACCCGATAGATACTTGTGACCTCGATTGGTTGCCATTTGGAAACAGGATACTGGGCTCGGTGGACCCTACTACTACTATTAAACACTTAAATAGCACCACGCACGCAGCGCTGTACAGACATACATACAAGAAACAGTCCCTGCTCTACCGAGCTTACAATCTAGTCAAAACAATACGGAGCATTAGTCAGGTTGATGGGTTTTACAGTTTGGTCATGAAAATGATGGGGGTTAGGTTAAGATGAGGGCTAGAAGTCAGGATATGAACGCAGGGGTGGCTCAAGGCAATCTGCTGCCCGAGGCGAAGTATGAAAAGGTGCCCCCCACCACCTTAGAGGGGGGCGGGGTTTTTTCAGAAATTCAATCAGAGATTGAACCAAACCAAAAAGCCGATTAGATTATATGCAAGATGTTTGCACACAGGGCCATACTGAGCTGCAATTGCACCCTGTGCGACTTGCAGCTCGGACGCACGCCCCCCCTCTCCCACATACCTCTGTCCAGCGCTGCCTGCTCTTTCCCTGCTGCTGCCACCCTCTGTTTCTTTCACGGAGGTGCCGGCAGCAGGGAAAGAGCAGGCTGCGCTGGACGGAGGTATGGGGAGGAGGAGGGGGGCATGTGCCCAATGTGAAAGGCGCCGGCACTTTAAGATCTGTCCCTCCCTACTCTGACATGGCATCGGAGAAGGGAGGGACCAGACCTGCTTAAAGTGCTGCAAAAAGGCTTAGGGAGCACATTTTGTCTGCCTGCTATTGCCTTGGCAGCAGCGGCATGGCAACAGCAGTCAGCCGAAAGGCACCCCCCAAACCTTTCTGCCCGGTGTGGCTGCACCGCTTGTTCAGCAGGGCCGGCCCGTCCATTGAGCAAGAATGTTTATTGCACAGGGCCCCGCGTTTCAGGGTGCCCCGCACAAAGAACATTCTGCTTTTTTAAAAATTGAATAAAAAAAAAAAAAAGCTGGCTGCTGCCGCTGCCGCCGCAGCAGCAGCAGAATGGAGTGTGCCGCGGGGCCCCCTCTGCCCCCTCTGCCCGGCTGAGCCCCTCTGCGCCGGCTTTCAGATACGCGAAGGGAGAGTGTCTCCCTCGCGTCTCTGTTAAGCCCGCAGGGGCAGATGGAATTTCCCATCTGCCAATGTGGGCTTAACAGAGACGCGAGGGAGACACTCTCCCTTCGCGTATTTGAAAGTCGGTGCAGAGGGACTCAGCCGGGCCGGGAGAGCTCAGCCGGGCAGAGGGGGCCCCGAGGGACACTCCATTGTGCTGCTGCCGTGGTGGCAGCGGCAGCGGCAGCAGCCAGCTTTTTTTTTTTTTTTAATTTCCATGAGCTGATGGGCGGGGTTAGGACTGGGAATGGGCTATGGAGGGGGTTAGGACTTGACTTGAGGTGGGCTGTGGGCTGTTGGGGGCGGTTAGGACTGGGAATGGGCTATGGGGAGGTTAAGACTGGTAATGGGCTGTGGGCTGATGGGGCTGTCTGGGAAATGGTGGGGTGAGGGTTAGGACTGGTAATGGGCTATGGTGGGGTTAGGACTGATATGGGCTATGGGGGGGCTAGGACAGGAAATGGGCTGATGGGGAGGGGTTAGGGCTTGAGGTGGGCTGATGGGTTTAAGACTGGTAATGGGCTATGGGGGGGGTTAGGACTGATAATGGGCTAAGGGGGGGGTTAAGACTGGTAATGGGCTGTGGGCTGATGGGGGCTGTCTGGAAATGGGGTGATGGGGGGTTAGGACTGGTAGTGGGCTATGGGGGGGTTAGGACTGATAATGGGCTATGGGGAGGGGTTAGGACTTGAGGTGGGCTGATTGAGTTAAGACTGGTAATGGGCTGTGGGCTGTTGGGGGGGGT